>OZ030391.1:82121976-83399832 GCA_964023965.1 Melinopterus prodromus | reverse complement strand
GACAGGATTTCGACAATTATTTTCATTCTGACAGTAGGTAGTGTCAAACGCTGGTTTTTGACAATATCTACTGTCAATATTATCAATCAAAATATCTGTCAAATCCTGACTATACTTGTTTTATTTTAATGCAGACACGATCGATCTCGATCAAATAGAATCTCATGCAGCTAAACTATTAATTTTATATACAGTGTGATAAAGTCATGCGCCTGGCCATGTCAGATTTTTTTAATTGTGCATAGGCCCGCAAATGGTTCTGTAAAAAATAATTTGGGCAGTGAATGAGCCTTTTCCTTGGATAAGTTGTAATTCCTGATTTTTTAATAATGAAGTGATTAATAATGATAAAAAAGTCCTTTGAAGTTTATTTTTTTCTCCCTTTGTCAAAAATTTGGGACGAACTATCGACTTTCTTTAGAGCTCAAGAAAGTGGTTATATAATTACAATAACATTTTGAAAAATTAATCTTATTTACGAATAGAAAAGGTAAACGAAGGCAAATTTTTCCTGACGTGAAGTCAAAGTTTTCATATATGATTATTTTTTGACGTTTCTTAAAACCAATGAAATGCTTCTTTATTTGTCACAAGGGTAAGTTTCAACCAATTATGTCATTATTATAGTGGGAATAAATCTCTTGTGATTATTCTCTGGAATAATCACTGTAGCTTTTATTTGCCTAGCAACTGTCAGATACTTCTGTCTTAGAGAAAATACACAGGAGGAAACACTTAATATAACAAGCAATTCCAAATCCTCAATAAATAATGAGTCTCGAAATATTTTTAATAATTGCGTTTTTCATTGTACTAATTTAAATTGTTAATTCTTTTAATATATTCACAATGTATCAACGATATTTTCATATATTGTAAGTAATAATTAATTAAATTAAATTTTTCAATAATTTTATGATATATTGATCTGATATTGATCTTTTTTATTGTAAAAATTTGTGAATCAAAAAATAATCTAGTCAAATATAACTCGAGAGTTCCATAAATTAGAAAATAATTTGACAGATTTTGTTCAAACTTGTTGCCATTTGGCAATAGCCACTCGAGCCTTGCGGGCTCTTGTGACTATTGCCTGGCAACAAGTTTTCAAACAATCTGTCGAATTATTTTCAATTTATTCTCACTCTCTTGTTATATTATTACTGAAAATGCTGCAGGGAGCGTTTTGGAGCGCTGTTTAATAACAATTGACGCGCTGTTCAATAACAATTGAGTGCAACAGTATTAAGCGGAAAGATTTTGCACACAGTTTTCTTACCACCTAACGATTTTATTTGTTAAGTTAGGTAAAATCATGCTAGACTCCTACTGTGAAAAAGATAAAAAAGATACTTCAAACCAAACCAAAATAAATTAACCTTTCATCTTTTTAGGTTCCTGAATCCTTATGATGGTAAATTTTGTCTGCTACAGTGTGTAATTCTGTTTTCACTATTAATGGCTATTTTACACTACACTACTTCCGCCTTTTTCTAACTTTCTTTATAGTAACTAGAAAAAAGTTCTAAATAATAGTAGAGTTGGAAATATCGTCCTATTATATTTCTAACTTCTTAATATAGACGCGTGCGCAGTGGAGGCATTCGTAATGTGTACCAACGTGTGACATTTTCTTTTGTTTTGACATATTGCAGCAACCGCAGCAACATATTGCAGAAATAAACCTGCACAAAGTAAACAAACAACATAACATTAAATGCCTTTGGTTGCACCAGGTTGGAAATTCTGAAATAGATGAAGTGTGTCAAGTATAACCATCTCTTATTACTTTAAAACTTTCTTCTATAGCTGCTAAAAGAAAGTTTAGAAAACGACGAAAGTAGTGTAGTGTAAAATAGCCTTAATTGGGTTAGATACGAAAAAAGAAGGAATAAAGTTTGACAAGCACAGCTCTTGGTTGGATGGTTTCTAATTAATTTATTTCTTACTAAGTTTGGTTCCACACATTTTAATATGTTCTACGGAAACATAAGCTATTTCTGTCTTTAATTTGGTAATTTTAAACTAAATTCAAATCAGCTTCATAGTAAAGTGTCATTAAATAATATATTTGGTATGTCTTCAAAGATAAAAATGACCGAAATTGAAAAATTGTAATTTTCATACTATCTGAAAGCTAAAAGTACTGTCTATCTAATACTCTGCATCTTTCAGCAGGACTAAGTAAAATATGTAACTTGTTCGAATAAGCAAAACTAACACAATTAAGACGAAAAATAAGAATAACATATTTTCTAACTAAATTTACAACAAGTATGTAGTACTTCCAGGAATAATATCCATTGCAAAAGATATCCTTTGACTTTGAAGCTCATGTTACGACCTTTTTGAACTGGAAAACTGGATTTTTTGTTTTCTAGGTATGCACTGATAATGACCATTAGCTACTCAAAATAGTTCTAAAAAATGTGGTACAGTGTTCTTAGCGGTACACTAAATTTAAATTGAGTTATATACCTCAGCATCGCATCAGGAAAACCTCAACACCATGCTGAACTTATGATTTAATTCAGTTAATAATTGTGTTTTTCGACGGGAAACATCAGGAGCACGGTTGCCGTCGGACGTCCGTCTGTGCACACGCCGCGCCGCAATAAAACGAATGGCAGTTTAAATTGCGATGATAAACCGCGCGTGCATTAGGTGGCGCTCGAGTCGCGCGTCCGTTTCAGATGCTCCGTTCCGTTCTCCTAATTAGTTTCCTGCGCCGCCGAACTACGCCGAGATCTGCACACTCGATAAATGGGCAACGAGCGCCATAGCAGCTCGTCGTCCATAGTGCAAGAAACATGCAATTACCTAAAATAATACGCGGAGTTATGAACAACCTGTTCGGTAAGTTTTCGCGATAGCTTGTTTATTTT
The DNA here is from genome assembly GCA_964023965.1 of Melinopterus prodromus. NCBI lineage: Eukaryota > Metazoa > Arthropoda > Insecta > Coleoptera > Scarabaeidae > Melinopterus > Melinopterus prodromus. The sequence goes on along the minus strand of OZ030391.1, from coordinate 83,396,947 downwards.
TCATCGTTTCCGGTAAATAACTGCGCGCTAGTGTGGAGCTCGCAAAATATTTCAGTCCTCGAGTATTCGTGCTGAAAAACTGTTTCGTTAAAAACATCGGAAACGACCATTCATTCCGATCTAAGTTTCAAGTATCACGGAATTTGTCTAAGCGAGAATTGGGTTTTTGGTGCATCTAAATTTGTTGTAGATGTTAATTAAATTTGTCTGTATTCTCTTTAGGTGCACTGTAACTATTTTTTAGTGTTACTGTTGAATCCCCTTACCTATTCAAGAATCTGGTCGGCAACCGATTAAGCTGACCACACAGAATCATGTGAAAGAAACGTGAATTAAATTAATATCTGAATTGGCAAGATTGTTAATGAATATCTCATTTCAATTATCTCTGTTTATTGATGTTTTTTAAGTATCAAATAACGCATAAAAGCGATACTATGGAGATAAAATAGAACACCCACGCTCTCCTAAACCGAATGGTATATACAACCATACTAAAATAAATTATAATTAAAGCGTCTTGTACATTAATCACATAAATAATGTACTGTAATTGAGCTTGTTCACACTTGGCGCCATCTCGTCGTGCAAATTGTTACTACAAGTTGGTTCTGTATTTACAGTTTAGATAAGTTATGTCTGTTGTGATCTCTGTTCGTTTTTGTTTCATTACGTGAGTGCGAAAGATTTGGGAATATACAATGACAATGAACTGGTGATAATCGTTTCAAGGTCACTCTCTCAACTTCTTAAAAAGGCGTCTTTTTCGTTTCGCACCGACCGTTAAGGACGACATTATATTATGTTATGTTGCTCAGTGAATCGGGTGAATCATCATTTGTCTGACCCATTTTATATAGGTGGTGTCTGAGTAGACAGTGTCCTGTGAAGAAACCTGCACTCGGTTTTAGATCCTCTTTTTGCAGCTCTAAGAACCGTCTTGTCCTTGTGGAAGAAAAATCGTTAAACGTATTTGCTTGCCTCATTCCAAACTACTGTTCAACTAGAATTATTGACAGTTGCTTCCCAGCGCCGAATCCTTTGCTTGACATGGTCTTTGAGAGATCTTAGATTCTTAATTTGTCTGTCGGATTCCTTCATATCTTCGCACCGATATCAGGTGAACCCTGTTGTTTTTTACTAGTTCACGTAAGGATTGCTTGCACCTCGAATCCACTTTAGATTTGCATGTGATTGAGTTAATTGTCCTTCGTGCTGCTTGGCTACATGAGCAGGTGCACACTTTGAGTTTACGCAGATCCCTTCGTATATATTCTTGGGCGCATAGGTCAGTGACGTGTGTCTCCTCCTGAAAGATGGTTGGTGTATTCCCAATGGGTTTAGCTCACCAAGGTACACCCAGTTCAGCTCACACTCATACTAACTTCTTGTTAATTATCAAGTTAACCACATTGATGAATTATCTGAGAACTTCAGTACTTTCGTTCCAAAATCATTGCGATTGTAAGTCATACACTTCAGTTGGGTTGTTGACGTCGTACGCAGATGGCATACTGTCCATGAGCATGTCTAGGACAACCGTGTAGATTATGCTGAGGATCTTCAGTTAACCGTCAATGTTTTCTGATTTAGAATTCTTGGACTGTTTGAATAATTTAATTTTGAATTTTGCATATTTTAGTCCTGAATTATTCAGATTCAGAAGTCAATAGTCTTAAACCATTGATATCTCAAACAGTAGGTTTTTTTTAATTTTTTTATCGTCATGACTTTAAAAATCTAAATGGTGGTACTGCACCTATATAACCACCGAATGTACACCCTTTCCGTATTCGTAAATAGACAGCCCAAAACTTCTTTTTCACACATCATTTAACACCAAATCTGCTGGTTTTCGACAAAACTATACGGATGAACGTAGAAGACTTATAATTAAAAATGATGTGATAAAAGCTTGCCTGCATTTCAGTGAGTAGTTATTAGCCAAATAATATTATTTACGAGGAAGTTGACATTTTGTTGAACGTCACAGTTTACTATAAAACACTAACCGTGTGTTTTATAGTAAACTGTTACTTCTTACTAAAGGCAAATCTGTATGTCTACATACTACATACAAACAAGGACTACGTAGTCAGGGTAATACCACGTGTAATGGTTGTTCATCGCGCGTGGTTGAGACCGGATTACAGCATCTGTGTACGCTGCTGGTGGGTGGTCGCTATTTATTATTTCCATTTTTAGCTGGCTGGATCCCAGCAGGAAGAAAAAAACTGCCGTAGCTCGGGGAGCAATTATATTTAAAAATGTACAAGCGGAAGTGTTTTATGGACGCGAAAAATTGCAGACAAAGAAATGTAGCTGCGGATAAATTCGCCTCCCTTCTGACATATACTGGTTTACGTGAATACAATGCTACATGGAACATTTTGAAAAATGACTGTGACAATATGACATATAACGTGTTGAATCTAATAAGTGAATCTAGTGTTGCATAAACTTGCACAGAAAGATAATATTTGAGTAATTCTGTTATATGGTTGTCAGACCAGCAGTTAGATAAATATGTAGATAGATAGACATTTATTCGGTAACTTTAGCAGTGTTGAATATAAGTATGCACGACTGTGTTATTTACCGTGTTGTTTGATGAAGATACTGTCTTATTTCATGCATTTTTCCACTTCAAAGCTGAGTGGTAAGCATTTCCAGTCAAATTATGTTAGGCATACCCGGTTGTTATGAAATGTTCCTCTATAATTTAGAAAAAGAAATATTTAGATATAGTGCGAGGCTACCGATAGACCCAATGTTAATAGTTCCATAACTTTTCGGCCTTTCTTGTTCAACACAAATAATTCAAGAAACAATTAATCTAAGTTCCCAGGTTTAGAAATTTGAGGCGAATATTCTAACAAAATAAAAAATACAGAGGTTTCGTAATTATATGACCTGACAGAATAAATATTAATCAATATTAATGTATAATTTGTTTAGCTAATCTTTGTAGTATTGAAGATATTGATGCAAACACGGTGGATAACATTTCATGGCTAATTTGTCTTTATAGATACTTAGGGAATGACATTATACATCAAGAAGCAGAAAATAACTTGATCATTGATAGGTAACTACTTAAAAATTATCTAAAATTACTGCCTCCCAGCCTATTGCATACTTAATAATTTCTTCTGGATCTGGGTACATTATATTCCAGCGGTAATCGATGAATCTTCGTTATACACGACAGTTTAAAATAGAAAGTCGCGAACCCCACATTTATAGCAGGCTTAACCGGAGATTATCACGGGATCGGGAAAGATATTAAAATTTTCCGTCGCATGCTAATGACTCTTGTCATGCGGGAAGATATACGGCAATATCAACAAGTGTAAAAACCCATTACGGACTTATCCAGATTAAAAATATTAGAGAGAGCGCGCTGCGCTGCCGAGAAACCGAGCGAATTTTTCTTCGCTCCGTGTTGTAGAACAAACCCGCCCGCCTATAGCGGGGCTAAATTGCGTGTGCCCCTGTAATTTACGTTGTCTGTCCGATTCTAACGGACGGCTGAAACCCGGAAAAGGTTTGCTTTAAAATCATCCATCCCTTATCATTCGCGTACCCGTTAAGTCGCGCTATACGGGGCGTTTCTCTTTGCTTCTTCCTTTTTTTTGTTCGCTTTCTTTTCTGTCTTCTCCCGCGGCGTTGGAAATAAATTGGTTTTGTACTTTCATAACTGGGCGATTACCATCTCTTTGATGAGTGACTTCTTTCATGAGTGACTTCTTTCAGACGGAAGTGCTTTTTGGGGAGTTCAGCCCATTCTTGTTTAATTGAAATAACTTCAGCGGGACGAGTTTTTAAATGCGGGCCAGCGTTTTAGAGGCTATGACATTATTCCGACAAATATAAACGTTCAAGTAAATATTAAGTGTTTTAAACATTGTTAAATAAGATTAAACATTTATGTTTTACCATTTTTAATGAAACACAGTGTAAGATAAGTCCTTACTCTTCTTCAGTCTGTTCTCTCTCCCTCACCTGTATATTAATATTTCTAGCATCAGGAAATTTTAGTGTTTATCTTAGCGCAGCGTTTTATTCTGTTCCTTTTTCGCTTCCTTTCTTATTTTTCCAGAATTATTTCTTTTGTGCTTTTTCCTTCTTTATTAACATTAACTTTTTACTTTATTTGGGTGTTTAAGGCCAGAATAATGATGTTTTTAATGAAGTTGGTATGAGGTTAACTATTATTTCCAAAGGTGGTGTATTAAAGCCAAAATCGCTAAAAATGCGTAAAATTAATTGCAATATAGCAAAAGAGATAAAATATGTTATTTTCCTGTGTAAAGACAGCAATACAGCCGTATGGATTACTTCTAACCATGTACACAATTCCGACACACGTGTCTGATTTAAGGATGTGCTTTATTTACATGTAGCTAATTCCGACACCCCTAAAATTGTAAATATTAGTGGTTAAAATTTGAAGCATTTTTCGTCAGCCTAAGCAGATATTAGAATTTGCTTAATTACTGTTATCCTGTAGCTATGTAAAAAGAATTCGATTTTGCAGTTATATTATAAGGAAAATATCAGGTTTTAGCATAACACTCAATTATCAATATCAGTTAAACTTTTAGGTTATATTCTAACTGTTCTAACATTGGTTGAATAAGAAACGATTGTGTGTTGGTAAGCTTAATGTCAAATCAACAAACCAGATATCCTAAAATAAAGTTCAATGTCGTAAATTTCTTAATTTAGCCTAAGTACTAACTAAACAGAAACATGTCGGAATGTAGGACAGTGTCTGAATTTGGGACGTTTACCTTACATTACAAATCGGTTAATCATAAACGTTTGCTATTATTATTGAGTTCAATAAAGTTAAATCAACTTTTTTGTGACACACATCCTGGAAACATAGCAAACTTAGCAAACAAGAGAAAATACAGAAATCATGTTCTATATGAATTTAGGGTGTAAAAATTATTATCTAGATATTTGTAGTTATGCACTGCAATTTTTCCTTTTTTTTATTTTCAGACCTTAACAGACATTCCAAACGATCTTTTTACTCAGAATAAAAGCTTAAGTTATTTTTTTATTCATTGCATTTTTGTTCTCTTTAATTTTTTAACTGAAATTTATTTGCTTCATTAATGTATTGTTTGTGTTTTCGCTTTGTTGTGGCATTGTTTTATATGTATTTTATTTGTTCTTCTGGTCATATTATACATGGCTGTACTGTTGTATCCGCACTTGTTTTCTCAGATACAAGCGGTCTAATATGATTTTTATAATTATTCGCCATATTCCTATTTCTTTTAGTTTTACTAGATCAAAATGAAATAACACCAAATAAATCTTTATCCTTAACGCTACAAAGCAAAGCTGGTTACTTGACCACAGTATTTTACCGGATTTTGGCAATTTCGCAGTAGGAATGAGGTTTTACGATTCAACTGCCTTTCTTTACATACATATCGAATTCTGCTTGATATAGAGAAATGATAATTGTAGGTCCTTGTATAGAAATGGAATTTAATAAAAAGTATAATGTTTTAGCTTCTAGTGTAGAGTTTGTAACACCGATACACCGATGTTTTTCCTTAGAGAAAATACTTTTTATTGGAGTCTGATCGTCATAGCTGAAACTATAAAATAATTCAATAATTCAAATAAAATAAGTTCAAACAGCAGTCATTTTGTCAGTTTTCATCTATTTTAACAAAACGTTGGTTTAGGTTCCAACAGCTTTCATCAAGTGTCAAGCGGTTTTGATATTTCGATTTCTGGTTATTTTCTCTGAAGCTATAGTGTCCGTCGTAGAGACAAGTACGCCACGCCAGGACCTGATACTTCCTACAACAGTATCCACTTCTTGCATATAGTTTTTTCATAGCAAAAGATAGCAAAAGAACAAATATTGGAATCTCTTACAATTTGCTTGAAAAGCTGTCCCAAAGTCGAACTACTTCTTACTAAGGGGCGGAAAAAGATGAATCCATCCTGAACTTTATTTCTCAAAAACTACTCACATAATTTTACCTACTCTTTTCTAGAATATTACCTAAAATCAAAAGCCCAAATAAAATACATTTGGTAGTGGGGAACATCCTGTATACCGATACGCAATTCGTTAGGAAAACTTATTTCCTATTTACCAATAGTTTTTGAGAACCCTCCTTTTATGTTTTCAATCAAAAATATTATTTATATTTTGTATACCGGCGACTCCACCATTTCGACCTTACCAAATTGAATATTTTTTACACCTAATTTTTATTATTTTGCAAGATGAATTCTGATCTCCCATGTAATAAAATTAACTAAACTCTACCCGTTATTAATATTTTTCTGTAACAGTACATTTTTCTCAAAATTTTGCAAAGCTAGCTGTAAATTTTCAATTCCCGAAATGAACGAATTTCCCGGATGTTGAACCATGGTTATTCTATGAAATCAATTAAATAACGCAACACGAGTGGAGTAAACAATAAAATTCTGCGCTAAACCGATCTATTGTGCCATTTTACAACCTGTTGAGCGTGATTGCATAATTGTGCATTTGTCGTTTTCAATGAGCACGCACAAACACCGGTTTTAAAATCGGTGCATTAGCGTAGCACTAAATAAAACTGACAGGGTTTTAAAATGTTTATTTATCGACATCAGACAAACCGAAAACATTTATTGAAATCCATTATCAGCAACATTTCAGTAATATCACTTTTATAGCATTGATTTACACAGGCCAACAAAACTGAATTGATTTCAAATTGCCGATCCAAAGATACAAGACAATAAGTTTGTATGATAGAAGCTTCTAAGTAGTATCAATAGAGCTTTTTAATTTTTAATGTTTTAATTTTCCATTTATTAATAGTATATAAAACAGAGTTAATACTTTCTTGATAGTATCACCCACTTTTACTTCCATAAGTCCTAAATAGCGCATGCTATAGAGTACGGGTATATTTTTGTATCCACTTTCTATATAAATGCGTTCATTGTATCGGGGCTTCAAGTGACACTACCAGAGTATTACTACAATAAAATGATACAATTGAACAGTTTATGACAAATATGGTAAGCTTCTTATCTCCAGTAAGCTCTATGGTTTGTATCTAAGGACACCAGCTATAAATGGCGAAAGCTCATTGTACTTTCAGCGACTTGATCGTCTCTTTGTCTCTTTCGCTACTTTGGAAGTATGTATTCCGAGCAACTCCATAATATCTCGACTGAAATCGACATTTAGGTGTTTGTTTTTGTGTTAAAAGAAAACAAGAAATTGTTAAGTTTCCTTTAGAGTGAAATGTAAGTTTAGGATCAAATCGAATTTATACATATCTGAAATTTTAGATATAAAAAGATTAATAGCGGTGTGAAATTTAAAAATCTGGAATTGCCCTTAATCTGCCTCAAGACCATGAGGTTACGAGGTAAGTACCAACAAAACAGAATTAGGTATTTATTATGAACAGAGTCTTAAAAATAAATAATAATAATAAATATTTTGGGTACAGGAGGCACAATTCTTAAGGACGATTTTTGAAGTTTTGTCTTTTTAACATAAGTACAGGAATTTTACAAAGGAATTTCCTGATTTGTTACATTATTTTGTGTACTATAAAGACATGGTATTATTATCATTGCGTCATTATTAACCGCACATTATTAAACGCAGTTGTCATAACTTGTTGCTTATAAAGAACTGATGCTTAGATATTGCAAATATTATGTCCCTCTATGGTTTTGTTACTCGAAATTGACTAATATGAATGCCATTAATTAACATGGCGATTAAAAATTTACAATTTACAACACATAATGCCCGTTTTTTAACCGTCTCCCACCTACATCTTTCAATATTTATAAGTAGTTCCTTGGTCATCATGTATCATGGATTTTTTCGAGTTTTTCTTGTTAATTTATTACACATATACAACGTATGAGCTTTTTTAAAACGATATCTTTATGGGGCACAAACTGGGGCATGCTCTTGAAAATTTAAACAGCTGTCATTTTGACTTTTTTCAACTTTAATAATTAAATATTGGTTTAGCCTCCAATAAAGTTGATCTAGTTTCACAACGTTCTTGAATTCTAGATTTCTATTGATTTTTATAGGCTCTACCTACACTGTAAAACGTAAAGCAAGTGCTATATTTTGCAATTTAAACTTGAAGTAAAAGCAAATAATTTTGTTATTCATACGACATGGTAATGGAACTTTTAGATGATGACAATCGGATAACAAAGCACCATTCATAGGCATAAAATCAGTCGTCAAACTATACAACCACATATTTAGATAAAATGTCACGATTATGGCGAAACTGCGGGACGGACGACGCGTAGCGCCGGTTATTGTCCGCTTCCACGGGCGAAAGCTGGTAATTACGAAGTAATTCAGTGTAAAACAATTCGCAATGTTTAATAACGATGAAATTGCATGCGGCACGCTAGAGACTGTCAATATTATATATCTAATTCATTGTTGCGGAGAGCACATATTGCCGCTAATAAAATTCCATTCGGAATAAATATCCGCATCCAGCGGGACGTATATTATGACCGCATTATGATTATGCCATAATTACACCGCGGCGAGGCGAGGCGAAACCGAAACTAACTCAATGCGTATTTTTCGACAAATAGTATGCGCGCAAATGTGCGTGAAAATGTATCGCGGTAATATAAAATTGAAATTGCGTGCTTTGTTTTAGTGCGTCATTATATTGGTTTGAAACTGCTGTAACAAACGCTAATTTTCATACGTGATTTAATCATATCTAGTGAAAACAAAAAGTAGACTGTAATTGGAAACGAATGCCTTTGATGTGTAGGCACGTTGGTTTGAATAAAGATTGCGATTGTGGTAAAGAAATAATAATCCCGGGATCCAAGAATTCATGAAAAAAGCGAAAAATATTGACTTTACGACCAAGTTCTAAACGTATTTTCAACTGAAGACGTTATTTAATGGTCCAAATTGATAAATATTCTGTGCAACTTCTTAGAATATTAAATATTAAATTACTTCGCTTGAAAAAAAAAATTAATATTAATTGTACGTTTTTCGGTTTTCTCAATTACAGTTCAAATAGCCAAACTTTGCCACTAAAAAATCGATAATAGTGCGTTGAAGAAATGTCAAAAGTGACCATATTACCGCTGTCACAACTCATCACAAACACTGGATTATTATGAGATAAAATCCTTAAACTGAAAGACACTGTTCCGCTGTATTTTATTACCTATTTACTAATCTTATATTATGTAGTCTATTACTGAATCCAGGTAAAGAACGACGCCACATTTTTTTTTATTTTACGTTTATGTCTTGTTTTCTGTTTTAAATACTGTTCTAAGAATTGTTTGATGAGGGTAAGTAACGAAAAACACTTAAGCAAGTTGACAAGGTTCATGTTTGCTTCGATATTGAATTATATCCACTTCTTGCAAATTCTGTTCTTCCTATTATAGCAATGCACATTTTATGCTTGATACTTAATAAATCAGAAAGGGTGCTGTTGTAGACTGAAGTTCATACTTAAAAAATAGCAGCTCAATTGATTTATTGCAGATGAGTGCTTACATTTGACCAATTAACAAAAAAATAAGAAAATAATTTAGACTTAACTTTTTCGGGATCCAGGGATTTAGATTTAAAATCCCGGGATCCCGAAAAAGTTCATAATTGTCTTGATCCCCATAGCCTGTAATCCCGGGATTGGAAGCCCTAGTACATACCTCAAAAGTTATTTATTATTTTTTAGTGAAAAATGTAAAATAAACTAGTTATTATTGATACCCAGTATCAATTCCTAATAGCATATACTCAAATACAATTTTGAAAAATTCTTATGAAGTGTTGGTCTAGAGTAGAGGCAAAAACAAGTAATCAAATGTAGTAAATAAAAAACCACTGTTGTTCACTGTTCAGAAAATGTCGTATTGAAGCAAAATTACGTAAATAAGAAATAGTAATGACCAAAATTTGCAAAAAAGCAGCAGCGATATAAAATACAGACGTCATAGTCAATAAATTTAAACTGCTAATTAGATTATTTGGAAAAACCTGAACGTTTATTCTTGAATCAATTTGACAATTTCTGGTATTGAAACCAACCTTTAAACTAAATCAAAATTCTGACTACCGCTGTGGGCATTTTAGAACTTTTAGGAAATGTGAATAAATAACTTTATTTTGTCAATATTTTTCTCTGCATTTTAGCTTTCCATTCACACATTCAACCATTCAAAAGATCGCCTATCTATAGTTTATTCATTCGCAATTAATAATTATAATTATTTATGTTATCTTCATTCCTCTTTAAGGCATTAAATAATTAATTCTACTTGGACTTACTTACTAATCCTATTTATTTAATATCAATTAATAATATTTTAAAATCAAAATGTGCAAACGCGGGGTTTTGCTCTGGGGGGACCGAAAACTCCAGCTGAGTGGCGACCTTGACCAAACTATTCACATTGATCCAGAATCACGTCCCATATAGTAATTTCGTCACGGATTGCTCAAACGTGCATGGGATCTTAGAAATCCGCGCTCCCCGGGGTTCAATATCACCAAAGTCGGTCATCCGTGACAGCGACGAATACAGCGAGCTGGTTGAAGCTCGGTGGCGTAGCCGTGAAAGCTCACGTCTGCCACTATAAATTAGTGCGACTGTTCGCAATGAGACATAAGAGTCAGGGAAACGGATACGTACACCGACGCGAAGGGGGGGGGGAGAAAGGCTTCGTCGCGACGGTTGATTAAGCGCCGCGACACAATCATATTGTCGGCAGGTACGAACTTTCGGTTAGTTTAGCGAGTTTTCCAGCGAATTTGCCCAGATACTCTTATATCATTGTTTGCATGTAATTACTTTTGTGAGCGAGTAAGTAATTCGGCGCGACAACTTGCACTAAGTTTTGGGTCGAAGAGAAATTTCGAACTTAATTAAAATTCGCGCGCGTTCCGCAGTCGATATATGTATCGGGAAAATGGTGTAGTAAAATACAGGGTTCGTCGAATTTGCTAAATTCCACCGCTGCACAGTGTGGCATTTTGCGAATCTAGCTGGACGAAATTAATCACTTTTTTATTTATGTAACGAGGTGAGTGGAATTTGGTGAACTGATAATAGACAACAAATAGTTTCTTTTTTGTTATTCTTGAGTGCAGTATTACTTCCGGTTTTGCCGGAAGTGACGTCATTTTTTAAATTCTAAACGGTATCTTATATTTTTTGCAATATTATCAATTTGGATAATATTCCGAACATAAAAACATAATGCTCATCAATGCTTATCTTTGGCACAGTACCGAAGTTTGCCAACCCAGTTGCACAAAACTGCTATCTTCTTTATTTATGAAACTAAACCAATGGAATTTGTTGGAGTGATATTAGACCACAATTGTTTTGTTTTTAATTTTCTTGAGGATACCATCACTTCCGATTGATTGCCGGAAGTGACGTCATTCTTGAAATTCTTAATAGTGCCATATTTTTGCGATATCAATTAGGGTATTACTTCGAAAACAAAAACATAACATAATAATGCTCATACAGCAATTTGCGATTCCAGGTTCACAGAATATATGTCATAACATAAGATAATATAATAATTGGTAAGCCCATCTTCTAATAATATTAAATAAATTAATATCGGAGTTTCTAAGATTTACTAGGAATGCCCGAATATGTAAATTAACCACACACTTAAATTAAATACTATATTGAAATTAACAGAACCACTAACTAAAAATGAAACAATGAAATGAGCAACAAAATGTATTCGTAGTGGAACTGAAGCAAATGTTTATCAAATTGGAACAAAAATCAACTACTAGTACGTACTGGAATCTTCCGAATCAATGTATTCACAACTATCGCTCTCCTTATCCCAAGTTTGATGTACTTTGGATGTCATTTCAATACTTGGAGGCTGTAGCACCTTCATAACGTTAGGATGAATAGATGGTGTTATCACAAGATATTGATGGGTTGGTGTTGATTTCTAAAGAAATCAACAATCGGTGCAGAATATCGATGTTTGTGTGGATTCTTGAATCTTTTCTGGAGTTTTCTATTCGAAACCGTCGAAAATTCTTATGACGATTTTCCTGTGCCTCTTCAGACATTTGCGCAATTGGAAGTAAAACATGTTTTATCACTTATGGTCCATGTAATAAAATTTTATGTAGTGTTAACAGGCATTGGATGCCAGTTATAGAGTGAAACATATAAATTAGAGCTAATGAAAGAAAACCTGTTTACGAGATGTCAACCAACATTGTGAACACCTGTGAGTATATTCCATTTTCTCTGTTATGGAACTGACAGACATTTCTGTCCTAAATTAAATTTCATGGTTTCATGATTATCATATTGTAGACATTTACAGTAGCTGATAAGTATTTCTTTGTTACAGTGCTGTTTTCACACAAAAGAAGCAATAACTCAAAGACAATTGGTTCGATATTACTATCTTAGTACCTACTTACTGTTCTAAAAATTAGGAGAGTTAAAAAATACACAAATGTAAGGGTTTTTATTTAAGAAAAAAGTATAAAGAAAAAGTTTTATCTTATCAAACACCTTGTATATTCAAAAATAATTGTAAAATGTTCGCCCACGCTATCCGAATATCAGGGTGAAGTCAGTTTAAAAATAGCATCATTAACAGAGGCACAATCTTCCACAACCGCTGGGATACCCTGTATAACAACCAAAATATCATGGTCAATCTTTTGTGAACACCATATAAGAAATGTTCTTTGTGTTTTTGTTCTTAGATCAACCTAAAAGCGTATGCCAAATATCATATAATTCTGTACTTTCCAAAACATCTAAGCTGGGGGTAGTTGTAGGGTTGGGAGCAGAAACTCAACAAAGAGTTTTCAAATCGATCTCTTATTGAAGTTTTGTCATAATTGTTAATTCGTTAACATCGTGACGTTATTACATCAAAAGTTGTTCAGGGTGGTAAGTTTGAAATGATTACCCTGTATTTTCCACAATAGCAAGCTATAGCAATGAATATTTGATTGTATATAATCAGTAGGACTATATGATTATAAAAAAATAATAATCACCGCGCACCTAGGCGCAATAAACTTTTAGCAGTCTAACGCAACCTACACTGCTGACCATAATTTTACTAGATTTCGGTGGTTTTTTATAAAAGATACATTGTTCAATGAATAGTTTTGTATACTATGATATAAAGTACATACCTCGATATAAATTATCCATGGTAGAAGTTTATCACAAACATGTATATTATGCGACAAAAAGTATACAATTGATATCGTGCGAAAACACTCACCAAAGCGTTTGAACAATATTCATTTTTGAATAGTAACAGACACTTAGGCTTGTAGCCGAACGATGCCCAACTTTACGTGTGGCTGATTTAGCATATTATCTTTGATTTTCATACATAAAAAGTCAAAAAGGTCGTTAAAAGTCAATATAGGTCGTTGGTTTTGTGGGTTTTGTCCTGCTAGATTCCCAAAATGCCACACTGCGCGCTGATGGTGATTGTGTACCGTCGGTAATTTAATTCGGAATTTGGCGTAGGCAGATACCTGTTAATAATGACAAAATTCTGCTTTTCTTATTTGAGATGCCTATGTTCCTCTCTGCAAGCATTATTATCGATTTTTCATTTTTCGGACATTTCCATGAGATTTTTGCTTAATTTAAGACTTGGAAAACCCAATTAGTTTCCACCCTTTACTTTCAATGGCCTCCTGTCAACTTTCAGCTCTCTTATTCTACACCACTCTTCTCATATGTTGGAAACCAGTCAATTGTTTTGTCGCAAATGTTTTAGTGGCCATTCGTTTGCAATATTATTTGCAATACATACGAAATTTGTCATAACTATGATCCCAGGTTGCAACCATCGATCTACCTAGGGTTGCAAATATGCAAATGTTAATTTTTCGGACTTGGGTAAAAGGGTTTAAGTACTCTTTTTGTGGTTTTGTATTTCAAATTTTCAGAAATACGTTTGGAAACTTGTATTATTATTTAAATTTTATTCTTAGTCATAAAAAGATTGTTACGAATCAAAGAATTATAAATTTTATTGTTTAGCTTATTTTTTTGCACAAATGTACTTGAAGCATTTTGTGGGTTTCATAAATGTTGATGGTAAAATGGTTCAAGTGCATTTACTGTATTAATATGAAGTTTATTAAAATGAAGTGAAAATGGAAATTTTTCTAAAGTGAGGTATAACGCAATTTGTGTATTCGTAATCTTTCTGTAATTTATATTATAGGTGATGTTGTTGTTTCAACGACTTAGTATAGAAAACTGTTTAGACTAATCTTGTATCCAATCGCGTCTTTCGATTTTATAATAAACAAAATGGCAAATTGCTCTCCACTTTATGTGTCATCGGTATTATTTTTAAGGTACTTTATTATTTCATAAAATGATGAAAAAGAATAAACATCGTCTTTGGTCATATTATACCCACAAAATTTATTGATTTGCCTATGATTACGATCTCCCAATCTGACAAAATCATGAGGAATTTGCTTTTTATTCTCAAATAAACCAAAACTACGGTCACACCCCATGTATTTGTGTCCTGTCTCAAGTAACTTAGCCGATATAACTTAATCTCTGTTACATTGGTGACTGGAATACTCTTTCAAAAGTTTTTATTTATAGAATAGTGATGAACAAAACAAAACTTTCAACTGTGAAATATGAATAAAGTGTACATCACAAAGTTCGACCAATATACAATTTTTGATCGGTGAGCTAGTTTTGATTCCTTGTATTCAGTAATACAGGATGTCTGAATTCTTCGTAAAATTCACTCAATTTTGAACTTTTGTTTATTTAAACTTACGAAATAAAACAAATACGAAATAAAACGAATAATACAAATATAAAACAAACAACAAATTAACCCTTTTGATTCTACAGTGGGGTCTCTTGCATTAATTTGCCTTCGTTTGCGAATGGAAAATACGTAATTCTAAATAAATACTATGCCACATTCTGGAACTTATTTAGCATATTATCTTCTTGTACAAATCAACCCTATATGGCAGCGTTTCTCAACCTTCTTAGCTTTGCCGAACCCTTGAAATTGGGGTGGAAGCCGGCGGAACCCCAACAAAAATATATTATAAATAATGTACTTTTTCCTGCACGTTTTAGAGAGGATATGACAATCCATGTAAAAAGTTTTACGGACAAAGAAACATTTGTAACGCATTTTTGCTACTACAAGTAAGCATCCCTAATGGAGTAGAGAGACAAAATGGACACAAAAGAAAAAACACCAAGGTAATACTTTTTCATTGGAAGTACGATAAATATATTCAAATTTTATAAATACACTACTATGTGCCTTGGTTGGCCTAATAGACTTATGTTTTAATTTATAAATTAAAACAATTTCTGTTTTGTGTAAACCTTAGTAAAACACGGATTAAATTTTATAAGAACTGATTTAAAATGACAAAGTTTTTCTTTTTGTCCCACCAGTACATCGCTGTAGTCATTTATATTGGTAGCCGTAACGTAAAAATAATAAAAATTTCTAAATATAATCAATAGAAAAACTGGTCGAGGGGCAAAAACACCGAGGCTCACCAGTTTTCCCAATAAGCACCATCTGACATCACCGTACGTGTTGTTCAGTTAACTTCGTATTGCGGTTCTGAATACATTTCAGATCGGTTCAGTTTTGATTCTTAATTTACCAGTAATTATCGCTATTTTTTACTAGCATACGTGAACTACTGTGTCGTGAAACCGTTCATAACTTTCCGGGACACTTCGACATAAAGTAGATAAGTATTCAAAATCATAATCATAGTATTTCCATTGCTGTTGCTCTCAAAATGTTGCACTCAATTTGGACCGGTCCCATCTCGACAGTATAAAACGGGTGGTCGACTTCTTCCTACATGGATATCAGAAGGACATAAAAACTCCCCAGTCAAAGGCTTCGAGGAGATGCAGGTATGCCCATGAACTGTTACTTGTTGCTATTTGTTATTTTCTGCGACTCTGAAACATGGAGTTTGAAGATGTAAAGTGAAGTCTTTGCTGTCAATACAAATTCGGACTTAACCACTCTAAAATTAATTGTAGATATACTCGAAGTTTTGTAGATCTGCACACTTATCGTACTTTCTATAATATACATATTATGACTATGTATAATTATAAATATCCATTTCTCTACAAGATTTTTAACGGATATTACCGATTTTCAATTTTAAACCTTCCACAACAACCAATCTAGCAATCCCAAATTGAAACATGTCAGTTGCACGCCAGAAGTCTGACCAATACGTCCAAGTAATTCTGAAAATTGCGAAAGCTCGCCTCCTGCAGCGATAGTGAAAATTCTCCATTATAAACTGCATCTAATAGGCTCTCAACATCATGTGGCAGTTTATTACAGAACTTCACAAAGTAATAAGTTTCTGATACACAGCGCTGATATACGCGCTGATACACAGCACTAACATGTAATAAATACAATATTGGTAAATAGCCCCTACTGTTTAAACAAGAATAATTAACATAATAACTATATTTTTGTATACACAATTTATCCAATGTTTGCACAATGATATTAATATTAATATAATGATTAGAGAAAGTGTTTGTGTTATTATTATTGTCCGTTAATATCCGTGTGCGCTTTTGTTGTCGAAATTTCATTAAACGCACAATCGCACGCCATTTGCAAGCGCAACTATTAATTAAAGGATATAATTTGTTTTATCATAAATTATTTTGTTTGTAATTAATGTATCAAGTTAATTAATGATCTAGGCGGCGTACACAGGCCCCTCTACACGGATGGGGTGTCGGGTCAGCTTGCTGCGTGAGCCATTCAGTAAACTATTTTGATCAATAATTGAGATCGCGGCCTCCTACGTCTGGTATTAATAAACAGTCAACCGGAAGGGTCCAGACATCAAATAGAATAATTAACATCTTGGCTGGATCGATAAATAGTTTGGGCATTATCCGCCATGTACAGCTAGAATGCGCTATTAGATTATTAGATTGAGATAGTAGTGATGTCAATTCCAGAATTCTGTTGTTTGACAAGTATGATAATTTATCATAATTATGGACCACTTTTGGCATATCTTTTTTGATTAATTTTGACTGCTGAATTCTGTTTTCTTCATCTGAGTTCGGATTACACTGTGCATAAAATTGCAATTTTTTGGTTTTCCATACTGAATTATAATCGTGTAATTCTATTATACTAAAATCGAAACCGTTTGTTGTTTTAAAAAATCTTCGGTTATGGCCGTTTTATGTTATCGAATATAAGACTTTCAAGAGATGTAATCTTTATCACAATTATATTTAACTAAAGACAACTGATTGAGGCCAATTTAAAGGTTCGAGGACATTGGTTCAGCCGCTATAACAAAATTATCCATTACACAATTTGCACATTTTTATATTATGTTATTGATACATAATTCAGTATATTATGTATTTCAAACTAAACTCGAACAAATATTATATATTTTGAAATAGTGGTAAGGTAAACGCCCCAAATACAGACAGGTTAAGGAACTTTTGTTACATTTGTAACTGTAGAATTTATATCATAGAAAGATTTCTTGTTTTTAAGAAATATATTTGTTTGAATTTATTCATTTGGGTCAAAACATATTTCTTTCGCGCCAACAATATTTACTTCATTAAATACTCTAGTTTATTTGCTTGAAGAGATTAATTTATTTGAAATATTTATTTAAGTGAAATAAATATATATGGATACAAACAAAAATTACTTTCCTTTAAAGTAATATTTTTGTTTTGATTTAAAAAAAAAACGTTTCTTTACACCAATGAAATATAATTTTCAACAACGTCTCGTAAGTGTTTTGAATATTATTAAATAAGATTTTTTCATTAAGAAATGTTAACCATTTACGTTTTACTATTTTTAATGAAACACAGTATAAAATAAGTCTTTAGTCTTCTTCAGTCTGAGCTCTCTAATTCCGCTGTATTTTAATATTTCTTGTATCTGTAATTTTTAGTGTTCACGTTTTCTTGGCGCAGCTTTATATTATGTTCATTTTTCGCTTCCTTTCTTATATCTCTAGAATAATTTGCTTCTGTACTTCCTTCTTATTTATTAACAAATTTTCTCTCCAAGAATTAGACATAGTGTTACAGAGGAACAGTTTCTTTTTAGTTTATTTGTGTATTTGAGACCAGAATAATGATTTTTTTTAATGCCGATGGCATGTGTTCAACTATTATCTCCAAACGTGGTGTTTTTGATGCAAAAATCGCTACTATTGGGACTAGTGACGAACGTAATTCTGACACTCGTGTCGGAATTTGGACAATTGATAAGTGGAATGTCAAGTCAACAAACCGAATGCCCTAAAATAAAGTCATTATTGTAGATTTCTTATTGCATCCAACTAAACAGAAATTATTTAATCTGTTCTTGATATTATAGAGGTGGCTACGAAATGTATATCATATGCATATGCGCTAAAAAATGCGAGTTGATAAGTTTGAACCAACACTTGTTCTTGTGAATATTCAAGTTAGAACTTCAGTAAGAAGTTACTATTAAGAAGTGGTATCCTCCAGTGTGTACTTCTCCATATAATTCACAATCTTATTAGAAATTACTTCCAGTTCAACTGAAAACTTGAAACGGCTAAAATAGTAATAAAAAAGCGCCGCAACATCTTTCGCGTCTGGTAAAACTATGTTCAAAACTGGTCATATTTATATAAGCGAGGGTGCGAAAATATGCAATGCTCCTCCGGGTAGTTTCGCAAGTTAATTTAATCTCATGGACGGCAACGTCTTTTTTAGTTTAAGTATGCATGAATAACCCGGTTGTTGTGAGCGCGGCCAGACCGAGGAGCAACTTTTATGCAACTTCGGCCCATAAATTTCGTTAAGCGATTCTTGAAATTAAAAGTTCGAAAGTTATCGTGCGGCTCGGAAGGGGAAAATGGTGCACCTTTAGTAGACGCAAATTGTAGAGTCGGTTTTGCGGTAAGCACTTTTATTCTTATTGTTTATTTTTTTCGTACTGCATTAGGAAAAAAAAAACTGAACAAAAAACTTTAGGAAAAGAAAATTATGTGAATGACCAGTGTTGACTAAGAAATGATCTGTTAATTCGTAGAAATATTTTTGTACGTTTTGTCCATTTTGATGGGTTTCTCCTCACGTGCTTTTTGGGTTTTGTAATTAAACCGATTTTCTTCTCGAAGTTAAGAAGAAATATTAGGAGTTAAACCTGATGGTGATCTGAAACTTCTGCGATCAGGAATTCAATATGTTATATTCCAATCAAGGAATTAGAATCAGTATATTGCTATTATTACAGTATACTCACTATACTGCTAGACTATGTAAATAAATCTTGAATCAATTTTTATGAACCGTCAACATTGGTCGATTGGATCGGACACAGTTTGCGTTTGAAGTTTCTTACATAGTACAATGGGTGTTTTTAGCATCATTTTTGATAATTGGGAACGTAATAACTGCCGAACCGTTCCAAATAAGTAAAATCAAATTATACCGGCGTAATCAGCGTCAAAAATTGTACCAAGAACCAGAACCTTAATTTGATTGAAGGTAGTTGGGTTTTTTCCGACTGGCTAAAATTTTGAAAGAAATCACATATTTTAAACTATAATTTTGAACTGGCACTCCTATCTCTAAAACTAGGACCAGGATCAACATGAAAGCTTTGCTATGTTACTAAAATAGGTCTGCTGATTACAAATTTACATAGGAAAAGTCTCTGTCTCTACTGGTTACCGAGTTGTGCTCAAATTACGGTTTTTCAAATAGAATAAATATAAGCTAAATGGACCACATTACGTGAAAATGGTAAATCTTAGGCATATAAAATTATACATATTTTTGATAGACTGAACGAGAGCTATCATTTGGTAGTGGGTAAACATTTCTATCGCCAACGGTTGCAATGTTCAATTTTTTTCTATCTAAAAGTGCTAAATTTAGAACGAAAAAACAATTATAACTTTTTGAGAGATAGAGCGTTTTAATGTAGTCATGCTTATGCATTGGGATGTGCTGAATTCAACGGTGTGGTCGGTTTTCCCGTAGCGTGTACGGTTTGGCCAGAAAGTAGGAAATTATAATTCCCGCGGTTTATCGCGTTTTTCTCGCGAACCGCGAACCTTAGAGCAACGCGGCTTTCAGAAATGAATTCCTCGGTCAATTTCCCATCCGATACCGTTTAAACCGTCAACATCGGTCAATTGGATCGGACACAGCTTGCGTTCAAAGTTCCTAACATAGTAAAATGGGTGTTTTTAGCATCATTTTTGATAATTGGGAACGTAATAACTGCCGAACCGTTCCAAATAAGTAAAGTCAAATTATACCGGCGTAATCAGCGTCAAAAATTGTACCAAGAACCACAACCCTAATTTGATTGAAGGTAGTTGGGTTTTTGCCGACTGGCTAAAATTTTGTAAGAAATCACATATTTTAAATTATAATATTAAACTGGCACTCCTATCTCTAAAACTAGAACCCGGATCAACATGAAAGCTTTGCTATCTTACTAAAATGGGTGCGCTGATTACAAATTTACATAGGAAAAGTCTCTGTCTCTACTGGTTACCGAGTTGTGCTCAAATTACGGTTTTTCAAATAGAACAAAAATATGCTAAATGGACCACATTACGTGAAAATGGTAAATCTTAGGCATATAAAATTATACATATTTTTGATAGACTCAACGAGAGCTATCATTTGGTAGTGGGTAAACCTTTCTATCACCAACGGTTGCAATGTTCAATTTTTTTCTATCTAAATGTGCTAAATTTAGAACGAAAAACAATTATAACTTTTTGAGAGATAGAGCGTTTTAATGTAGTCATGCTTATGCATTGGGATGTGCTGAATTCAACGGTGTGGTCGGTTTTCCCGTAGCGTGTACGGTTTGGCCAGAAAGTGGGAAATTATAATTCCCGCGGTTTATCGCGTTTTTCTCGCGAACCGCGAACCTTAGAGCAACGCGGCTTTCAGAAATGAATTCCTCGGCCAATTTCCCATCCGATACCGTTTAAACCGTCAACATCGGTCAATTGGATCGGACACAGCTTGCGTTCAAAGTTCCTAACATAGTAAAATGGGTGTTTTTAGCATCATTTTTGATAATTGGGAACGTAATAACTGCCGAACCGTTCCAAATAAGTAAAGTCAAATTATACCGGCGTAATCAGCGTCAAAAATTGTACCAAGAACCACAACCCTAATTTGATTGAAGGTAGTTGGGTTTTTGCCGACTGGCTAAAATTTTGTAAGAAATCACATATTTTAAATTATAATATTAAACTGGCACTCCTATCTCTAAAACTAGAACCCGGATCAACATGAAAGCTTTGCTATCTTACTAAAATGGGTGCGCTGATTACAAATTTACATAGGAAAAGTCTCTGTCTCTACTGGTTACCGAGTTGTGCTCAAATTACGGTTTTTCAAATAGAACAAAAATAAGCTAAATGGACCACATTACGTGAAAATGGTAAATCTTAGGCATATAAAATTATACATATTTTTGATAGACTGAACGAGAGCTATCATTTGGTAGTGGGTAAACCTTTCTATCACCAACGGTTGCAATGTTCAATTTTTTTCTATCTAAATGTGCTAAATTTAGAACGAAAAAACAATTATAACTTTTTGAGAGATAGAGCGTTTTAATGTAGTCATGCTTATGCATTGGGATGTGCTGAATTCAACGGTGTGGTCGGTTTTCCCGTAGCGTGTACGGTTTGGCCAGAAAGTGGGAAATTATAATTCCCGCGGTTTATCGCGTTTTTCTCGCGAACCGCGAACCTTAGAGCAACGCGGCTTTCAGAAATGAATTCCCCGGCCAATTTCCCATCCGATACCGTTTAAACCGTCAACATCGGTCAATTAGATCGGACACAGCTTGCGTTCAAAGTTCCTAACATAGTAAAATGGGTGTTTTTAGCATCATTTTTGATAATTGGGAACGTAATAACTGCCGAACCGTTTCAAATAAGTAAAGTCAAATTATACCGGCGTAATCAGCGTCCAAAATTGTACCAAGAACCACAACCCTAATTTGATTGCAGGTAGTTGGGTTTTTGCCGACTGGCTAAAATTTTGTAAGAAATCACATATTTTAAACTATAATATTGAACTGGCACTCCTATCTCTAAAACTAGGACCCGGATCAACATGAAAGCTTTGCTATCTTACTAAAATGGGTGCGCTGATTACAAATTTACATAGGAAAAGTCTCTGTCTCTACTGGTTACCGAGTTGTGCTCAAATTACGGTTTTTCAAATAGAACAAAAATAAGCTAAATGGACCACATTACGTGAAAATGGTAAATCTTAGGCATATAAAATTATACATATTTTTGATAGACTGAACGAGAGCTATCATTTGGTAGTGGGTAAACCTTTCTATCACCAACGGTTGCAATGTTCAATTTTTTTCTATCTAAATGTGCTAAATTTAGAACGAAAAAACAATTATAACTTTTTGAGAGATAGAGCGTTTTAATGTAGTCATGCTTATGCATTGCGATGTGCTGAATTCAACGGTGTGGTCGGTTTTCCCGTAGCGTGTACGGTTTGGCCAGAAAGTGGGAAATTATAATTCCCGCGGTTTATCGCGTTTTTCTCGCGAACCGCGAACCTTAGAGCACGCGGCTTTCAGAAATGAATTCCTCGGACAATTTCCCATCCGATACCGTTTAAACCGTCAACATCGGTCAATTGGATCGGACACAGCTTTCGTTCAAAGTTCCTAACATAGTAAAATGGGTGTTTTTAGCATCATTTTTGATAATTGGGAACGTAATAACTGCCGAACCGTTCCAAATAAGTAAAGTCAAATTATACCGGCGTAATCAGCGTCAAAAATTGTACCAAGAACCACAACCCTAATTTGATTGAAGGTAGTTGGGTTTTTGCCGACTGGCTAAAATTTTGTAAGAAATCACATATTTTAAACTATAATATTGAACTGGCACTCCTATCTCTAAAACTAGGACCCGGATCAACATGAAAGCTTTGCTATCTTACTAAAATGGGTGCGCTGATTACAAATTTATATAGGAAAAGTCTCTGTCTCTACTGGTTACCGAGTTGTGCTCAAATTACGGTTTTTCAAATAGAACAAAAATAAGCTAAATGGACCACATTACGTGAAAATGGTAAATCTTAGGCATATAAAATTATACATATTTTTGATAGACTGAACGAGAGCTATCATTTGGTAGTGGGTAAACCTTTCTATCACCAACGGTCGCAATGTTCAATTTTTTTCTATCTAAATGTGCTAAATTTAGAACGAAAAAACAATTATAACTTTTTGAGAGATAGACCGTTTTAATGTAGTCACGCTTATGCATTGCGATGTGCTGAATTCAACGGTGTGGTCGGTTTTCCCGTAGCGTGTACGGTTTGGCCAAAAAGTGGGAAATTATAATTCCCGCGGTTTATCGCGTTTTTCTCGCGAACCGCGAACCTTAGAGCAACGCGGCTTTCAGAAATGAATTCCTCGGCCAATTTCCCATCCGATACCGTTTAAACCGTCAACATCGGTCAATTGGATCGGACACAGCTTGCGTTCAAAATTCCTAACATAGTAAAATGGGTATTTTTACCATCATTTTTGATAATTGGGAACGTAATAACTGCCGAACCGTTTCAAATAAGTAAAGTCAAATTATACCGGCGTAATCAGCGTCAAAAATTGTACCAAGAACCACAACCCTAATTTGATTGAAGGTAGTTGGGTTTTTGCCGACTGGCTAAAATTTTGTAAGAAATCACATATTTTAAACTATAATATTGAACTGGCACTCCTATCTCTAAAACTAGGACCCGGATCAACATGAAAGCTTTGCTATCTTACTAAAATGGGTGCGCTGATTACAAATTTACATAGGAAAAGTCTCTGTCTCTACTGGTTACCGAGTTGTGCTCAAATTACGGTTTTTCAAATAGAACAAAAATAAGCTAAATGGACCACATTACGTGAAAATGGTAAATCTTAGGCATATAAAATTATACATATTTTTGATAGACTGAACGAGAGCTATCATTTGGTAGTGGGTAAACCTTTCTATCACCAACGGTTGCAATGTTCAATTTTTTTCTATCTAAATGTGCTAAATTTAGAACGAAAAAACAATTATAACTTTTTGAGAGATAGAGCGTTTTAATGTAGTCATGCTTATGCATTGCGATGTGCTGAATTCAACGGTGTGGTCGGTTTTCCCGTAGCGTGTACGGTTTGGCCAAAAAGTGGGAAATTATAATTCCCGCGGTTTATCGCGTTTTTCTCGCGAACCGCGAACCTTAGAGCAACGCGGCTTTCAGAAATGAATTCCTCGGCCAATTTCCCATCCGATACCGTTTAAACCGTCAACATCGGTCAATTGGATCGGACACAGCTTGCGTTCAAAGTTCCTAACATAGTAAAATGGGTGTTTTTAGCATCATTTTTGATAATTGGGAACGTAATAACTGCCGAACCGTTTCAAATAAGTAAAGTCAAATTATACCGGCGTAATCAGCGTCAAAAATTGTACCAAGAACCACAACCCTAATTTGATTGAAGTTAGTTGGGTTTTTGCCGACTGGCTAAAATTTTGTAAGAAATCACATATTTTAAACTATAATATTGAACTGGCACTCCTATCTCTAAAACTAGTACCCGGATCAACATGCAACCTTTGCTATCTTACTAAAATGGGTGCGCTGATTACAAATTTACATAGGAAAAGTCTCTGTCTCTACTGGTTACCGAGTTGTGCTCAAATTACGGTTTTTCAAATAGAACAAAAATAAGCTAAATGGACCACATTACGTGAAAATGGTAAATCTTAGACATATAAAATTATACATATTTTTGATAGACTGAACGAGAGCTATCATTTGGTAGTGGGTAAACCTTTCTATCACCAACGGTTGCAATGTTCAATTTTTTTCTATCTAAATGTGCTAAATTTAGAACGAAAAAACAATTATAACTTTTTGAGATATAGAGCGTTTTAATGTAGTCATGCTTATGCATTTGGTTGTGCTGAATTCAACGGTGTGGTCGGTTTTCCCGTAGCGTGTACGGTTTGGCCAGAAAGTGGGAAATTATAATTCCCGCGGTTTATCGCGTTTTTCCCGCGAACCGCGAACCTTAGAGCAACGCGGCTTTCAGAAATGAATTCCTCGGCCAATTTCCCATCCGATACCGTTTAAACCGTCAACATCGGTCAATTGGATCGGGCACAGCTTGCGTTCAAAATTCCTAACATAGTAAAATGGGTGTTTTTAGCATCATTTTTGATAATTGGGAACGTAATAACTGCCGAACCGTTTCAAGTAAGTAAAGTCAAATTATACCGGCGTAGTCAGCGTCAAAAATTGTACCAAGAACCACAACCCTAATTTGATTGAAGGTAGTTGGGTTTTTGCCGACTGGCTAAAATTTTGTAAGAAATCACATATTTTAAACTATAATATTGAACTGGCACTCCTATCTCTAAAACTAGGACCCGGATCAACATGAAAGCTTTGCTATCTTACTAAAATGGGTGCGCTGATTACAAATTTACATAGGAAAAGTCTCTGTCTCTACTGGTTACCGAGTTGTGCTCAAATTACGGTTTTTCAAATAGAACAAAAATAAGTTAAATGGACCACATTACGTGAAAATGGTAAATCTTAGGCATATAAAATTATACATATTTTTGATAGACTGAACGAGAGCTATCATTTGGTAGTGGGTAAACCTTTCTATCACCAACGGTTGCAATGTTCATTTTTTTTCTATCTAAATGTGCTAAATTTAGAACGAAAAAACAATTATAACTTTTTGAGAGATAGAGCGTTTTAATGTAGTCATGCTTATGCATTGCGATGTGCTGAATTCAACGGTGTGGTCGGTTTTCCCGTAGCGTGTACGGTTTGACCAAAAAGTGGGAAATTATAATTCCCGCGGTTTATCGCGTTTTTCTCGCGAACCGCGAACCTTAGAGCAACGCGGCTTTCAGAAATGAATTCCTCGGCCAATTTCCCATCCGATACCGTTTAAACCGTCAACATCGGTCAATTGGATCGGACACAGCTTGCGTTCAAAGTTCCTAACATAGTAAAATGGGTGTTTTTAGCATCATTTTTGATAATTGGGAACGTAATAACTGCCGAACCGTTTCAAATAAGTAAAGTCAAATTATACCGGCGTAATCAGCGTCAAAAATTGTACCAGGAACCACAACCCTAATTTGATTGAAGGTAGTTGGGTTTTTGCCGACTGGCTAAAATTTTGTAAGAAATCACATATTTTAAACTATAATATTGAACTGGCACTCCTATCTCTAAAACTAGGACCCGGATCAACATGAAAGCTTTGCTATCTTACTAAAATGGGTGCGCTGATTACAAATTTACATAGGAAAAGTCTCTGTCTCTACTGGTTACCGAGTTGTGCTCAAATTACGGTTTTTCAAATAGAACAAAAATAAGCTAAATGGACCACATTACGTGAAAATGGTAAATCTTAGGCATATAAAATTATACATATTTTTGATAGACTGAACGAGAGCTATCATTTGGTAGTGGGTAAACCTTTCTATCACCAACGGTTGCAATGTTCAATTTTTTTCTATCTAAATGTGCTAAATTTAGAACGAAAAAACAATTATAACTTTTTGAGAGATAGAGCGTTTTAATGTAGTCATGCTTATGCATTGCGATGTGCTGAATTCAACGGTGTGGTCGGTTTTCCCGTAGCGTGTACGGTTTGACCAAAAAGTGGGAAATTATAATTCCCGCGGTTTTTCGCGTTTTTCTCGCGAACCGCGAACCTTAGAGCAACGCGGCTTTCAGAAATGAATTCCTCGGCCAATTTCCCATCCGATACCGTTTAAACCGTCAACATCGGTCAATTGGATCGGACACAGCTTGCGTTCAAAGTTCCTAACATAGTAAAATGGGTGTTTTTAGCATCATTTTTGATAATTGGGAACGTAATAACTGCCGAACCGTTTCAAATAAGTAAAGTCAAATTATACCGGCGTAATCAGCGTCAAAAATTGTACCAAGAACCACAACCCTAATTTGATTGAAGGTAGTTGGGTTTTTGCCGACTGGCTAAAATTTTGTAAGAAATCACATATTTTAAACTATAATATTGAACTGGCACTCCTATCTCTAAAACTAGGACCCGGATCAACATGAAAGCTTTGCTATCTTACTAAAATGGGTGCGCTGATTACAAATTTACATAGGAAAAGTCTCTGTCTCTACTGGTTACCGAGTTGTGCTCAAATTACGGTTTTTCAAATAGAACAAAAATAAGCTAAATGGACCACATTACGTGAAAATGGTAAATCTTAGGCATATAAAATTATACATATTTTTGATAGACTGAACGAGAGCTATCATTTGGTAGTGGGTAAACCTTTCTATCACCAACGGTTGCAATGTTCAATTTTTTTCTATCTAAATGTGCTAAATTTAGAACGAAAAAACAATTATAACTTTTTGAGAGATAGAGCGTTTTAATGTAGTCATGCTTATGCATTGCGATGTGCTGAATTCAACGGTGTGGTCGGTTTTCCCGTAGCGTGTACGGTTTGACCAAAAAGTGGGAAATTATAATTCCCGCGGTTTTTCGCGTTTTTCTCGCGAACCGCGAACCTTAGAGCAACGCGGCTTTCAGAAATGAATTCCTCGGCCAATTTCCCATCCGATACCGTTTAAACCGTCAACATCGGTCAATTGGATCGGACACAGCTTGCGTTCAAAGTTCCTAACATAGTAAAATGGGTGTTTTTAGCATCATTTTTGATAATTGGGAACGTAATAACTGCCGAACCGTTTCAAATAAGTAAAGTCAAATTATACCGGCGTAATCAGCGTCAAAAATTGTACCAAGAACCACAACCCTAATTTTATTGAAGGTAGTTGGGTTTTTGCCGACTGGCTAAAATTTTGTAAGAAATCACATATTTTAAACTATAATATTGAACTGGCACTTCTATCTCGAAAACTAGGACCCGGATCAACATGAAAGCTTTGCTATCTTACTAAAATGGGTGCGCTGATTACAAATTTACATAGGAAAAGTCTCTGTCTCTACTTGTTACCGAGTTGTGCTCAAATTACGGTTTTTCAAATAGAACAAAAATAAGCTAAATGGACCACATTACGTGAAAATGGTAAATCTTAGACATATAAAATTATACATATTTTTGATAGACTGAACGAGAGCTATCATTTGGTAGTGGGTAAACCTTTCTATCACCAACGGTTGCAATGTTCAATTTTTTTCTATCTAAATGTGCTAAATTTAGAACGAAAAAACAATTATAACTTTTTGAGAGATAGAGCGTTTTAATGTAGTCATGCTTATGCATTGGGATGTGCTGAATTCAACGGTGTGGTCGGTTTTCCCGTAGCGTGTACGGTTTGGCCAGAAAGTGGGAAATTATAATTCCCGCGGTTTATCGCGTTTTTCTCGCGAACCGCGAACCTTAGAGCAACGCGGCTTTCAGAAATGAATTCCTCGGCCAATTTCCCATCCGTTACCGTTTGAACCGTCAACATCGGTCGATCAGATCGGACGCAGTTTGCGTTCAAAGTTTCTAACATAGTAAAATAGGTGTTTTTACTCACTCATTTTGTATTGAGCCACAATTATGACAGTTTGCTTTCACTTGTCTGACGGCCAGGTTTTGGCTGTTAGGTTACAACAGAACATTTTAAAGTGAAAAAATCGAAAAAGATTAGGAGTAATACACACACGGAGAAATGGTTGTCTGATAATAAGGATAAGAAAATAACATTCTTAACATAATTTGTTTGTTTTGAGACAATATATACTTATAATAAAAGTATTACTTTAATATAAAACAACCTAAATATTTGGTTTAAAAAAACGATTGTTATGCTTTAAGAAAGCGGTTGTTTTGAAAATAATGTGAAAGATTCCGATAGATGGCGCTTTAGTTTCTCGTCGTAACAGAGGTGTCCTAGAGTCCTTAGAGGGTATATAACCGCATACATGTCTATGCAGCATCAGTGATTGTGCTATTATACAGTCAATGTACCTGACGTAGAAGTGTCCACCAGCTATAGTGTCTTCTCTAGGAAAATAGCAATAATAACTTTCTTTGGATGCGTTAATTGCATTCCTTGTAAAATATTATTGCTTTCATAAGAACATGTTTAGGTATGTTTAAAAGAAGTAGGCGAATGTTTAATCCAACAATGTGAGCTTTGCTGTAATATATATTTCCTCTTTTTTTGCACATAACAGATTACAGAATCCAATAACGGGAAAGATAATGGATGAGGCGCATTAGTACGAAATAATCACTCGGATATCCCCGACCTGTTCCTAAGTGTCAATTAATTTCCACCCCTCTAAACGGCCGGCGGGCGGAAGTTATGACGTGATCGTAGGGAATGATGTGGGCCCATTTTTCCAACGGCAAATGTGGCAAGAAAACACGTTAGGCTCTCGTCCGCGTACACACAAGGAAGAGAGAGAGAGAGAGGTGCCTCGCCGCGAGATGTCGCCTCAAATACCGGGTTATCATTTATATCCATAAAATAACATTTGTTTTTGACCCGGTGTCATTTGCAGGGTGCGACATTTAAGGATATACAAACGAATGTAGGTCGCAATTTCCATCACAAAGACATATAAAGGCGTATTCAACAATTACAGTGAAGAATAATGATTTACCGCCCTTCCTCCTGTGTTCTTGTCCGAGTTAAAGCTATCCGTCAGATTTAATTGTCCGTTTTATACGAGGACCCGGGCCTCACGACCGTTAATGCCTCCGCGGGCCTCCTGGAAAAGGACAAAAAGGGAAGTGGACCGACCCTTTTGTCGGAAGTCATTGCGGAAAATATCTCGGCACCTTATATCACTTTTTTACATGTAGCCGAACGCTTGCACCTCCATTTTTAGCGGTTTTTGCCCGCCGACGGTTTTTAGTTGAAGGTCGTCCCACTTCTGATAGTTCTAACCCAATTTCTACGGTGCATTGTCGAGGTGCTAACATCCTATATGTCTGACAGACTATTCAAAATAAAACATGGATGAATACTCGGGCCTAATAGGAATAAAGCAGGGCTGCCTCAGTGTAATGTATTGGGACCAATTTTCTATTTACTATAGGTATTATAGAAGAGATTTACAACAGTTAGAACATGCGAGATGGCACTGGCAGTGGTTTCAACTGTTAAAGAATATAGTAGGAAGCTTCTACAAGAAAGACAATCTGCGAAGAAGAACACACCAAGAAGAAAAGAGCAGTTTGGCCTCATACACAGAAACTGCCGAAGAAACTCTCAATTGTCTGTTACAGTAAAAATTTTCTGCATTTAATTATGGTATTAGACATGTTTATAAAAATTGTTTGTCCCTACATTTGTAGGATCAAACGTTCAGTACCCCATGCGAGATATTAATAGAAAACTATTTCCTTTAGAATTTCAAAAGTACAATGTTTTAATATATTGCATCCACACCCATTAAAGAAATAATTAATACAATCTTTACTGTAACTTACGCACTATGATAACGTATAGTAATCGTGCCGGAAAAAATGAGATTTTAGCGGAAATAGGTCTTTTTGGATACCCTGAACATTTTTACCAAGCTACGAAAAAATGTCTGTGTGTGTGTCTATGTGTGTATGTATGTATGGGTATGTCTGTACCCGATTTTTGTGGCTACGATTCCGGAGAAACTACTAAAGGTATCCTGATAAAAATTCATATTCAGAAGTTTTATGACCAAACTTAGTCCTGAAAAACTCTAAAGGAACCAAAGGAACTGGATGTTTCCTCTAAGCATTTTTCAAGGATTTTGCAAATGAGCTGCCATATCTATAATTTCGTCAAAATAATTAAATGCTAAATTAATATAGAGGAAATTTTGTATAATTTATGTCTATGACAGTTTTTGGTAAAATTATTAGTTTAGCTGTAGCTGTAGGTTTTTTGACATTACCTACTGTCAATATTATCAAAATGTCTGTCAAATCCTGGCTAACTTGATTTATTTTAATGCAGACACGATCGATTTCGATCAAATAGAATCTCATGCAGCTAAACTATTCATTTTATATATTGTATGATAAAGTGCCCACATCAGTATTTTATTTTAATGTTATGTTCGTAGTTTTTGAGATTTCTTCAAAAACGCTTTTGAAAAACTCATCACCTTTTTGATATTACAGATTAATCCAGAATTTCTATTATTTAATTTTAAGGAATATAATAAGGCTCTTCTGAAAGATAATAAAACTAGATAAAGATAAACTAAAGATAATATACGATAAACAGTTACCTATAATTATCTGACAAATGGACAAATATAGATTTGATTGACGGCCTTATGACTAAGTCCTGACTTGAACTGAGTCTTACCTTCCCACGATCCGTCCTTTATTTTATATTTAGTTCTTTCTATTATCTTTTAAACGAGCATGATGTTATCAATCAACTAAATTTATTGCTTCTAAAAAATAGAACATAAAACACATGTTCATGTTTAAACACAAAACCAGCAACCAAAATACTTCACTGCAGCTCATTTGATAATAAATTGAGCTCAACATATAAAAGATTTTATTTATTTACACATACAAAAAGGTAATTTGGCGCAATCTAGGTAGGCTTCTTTCGTTTTCTATTTATTTTCTTTTCAAAAACTTGTAGTTATTGGCAATAAAGCAATAAGTGACTTCTCCAAATACATATCAAATGCGATATCAAAGTAAACGGATAACAAAATTACTCATATTATGTACTTTTTTATCAGAAAGTTTTACTAATAGTAGTACTTTTACTAGCAAGAACTTTTCAAAAGCCAACGTCACATTACATTAAACACAAAGTCAGCTTTAAAGAAACGCGATTTTATCAAATAATTCATAATCTTATGCTTGGTCGACATCAATTCCAAACAAACAAAAAACAGTGGTAGATAATATCCCTCAAGAAAGGACCCCGAAGATGGTATTTTACGGTCCAAGGGACGTTTTTCCGCACCTACCCTCCACAACTCCGGCTCCTTATCTTTCTTATACATTAGGAAGAAGGCCGAAACTCGGGCCGGAAGCTGTGAGGAACACTGCATATATCATTTTTATTCTATCTTTCGGTCCCTTGGCAATATCTCCACATCTTGAGGTCGCACTGTCGTATATTACAACCCGGGTTAACCCGCTCAAAACTTATTAATTATGGTCCGGAGCGGCAAGGGTTCGCTCTCGAATCGGCTCGCTAGCTGTTCTACTGCCAATGCCAGCGTATTACATATAAATAAAGCAGTATCAGATCGTAAGGGTGCGGCCCGAAAACCCCTCGCGGCGGCTTTTGATTCGAATGAATTGTGCCTTTAATTAAAATTGGCCGAATATCTGTTTTGCCCCGTTATAGGAACGAGGAATTAGCTCACTCGAAAAACGGATCCGAGCGAAATTAGACGATTTAAATTCTCTAGGGAGCTTCAATATCTCGTAAGAACTGTTAATCCATTAAGTGTTACTTGCCGGATTGCCGGCAAATTGCCCGATTCGCGTTATATTATATCGCGAGACCACTTAGCGGTGTATCATTCTCATTTAATTACGGATCTGAAACGTTTAATTGTTTTGTGGATTAATTAGAAGCTGCCGCGTACCGAATGCTTTCGTTCAGACGATGATGAGACCGACTGTAGAAGTGAAGATAATTGGCACTTGGTGAATCGGGAATTGGAAGTCAGGTAATTGGAGATTTTAGTATGAAACAAGAAAAAAAAATGTTTCTATATTTACTTTTTATGTGACCCGCATTTCGCGTACATTCAAGCTCTGAAAATCTTTGCAACGTACTACGATAAACTGCTGTGATGGTATTCGTTTCTGCTTGCTCGTTTCACATGTGCGGTAGTATATTTAAAATTTTTATGGCGCATGACTGAAATACTGTTGCAAACGTACGTACGGGCATTTATCAATTGAAAATTGAGCAGATTAGTACGTAGCTAATCCAAAAAATGTGATGCGGATTTAAAAACATTGTGATTGCTAATTGATATCCGTTGAACAAAACGAACCGACTTAACACAGCAACTGCACGTCGCACAGTGGTTGACAATGC
Organism: Melinopterus prodromus; assembly: GCA_964023965.1. NCBI lineage: Eukaryota > Metazoa > Arthropoda > Insecta > Coleoptera > Scarabaeidae > Melinopterus > Melinopterus prodromus. The sequence continues at coordinate 83,363,771 of OZ030391.1, read as the reverse complement.
AAATCTAGCCGTTGAAAATTATTTTAGCGCTATAGCCCAATATAATCCAAAGTCACATGAACATGTTCTTAGATAACCAAATGACTTAAAACGGATCAGTTTGCCGCCCTGGAAAATTTAGTAAACGTACAGTAACGGGCTAAAGTCGGTAAAATTTTAATTACCGCATCAATTCTCGACTGTCGTGTTGAACAATTTGTTACTAAGTGATTGTGAATTTTGTTGGTGTAAACTTTAACATGGCCGGATTATCTGAGGATGAACCTTTATTTTATATTAAATATTCATTAATAAAAATTTGGAAATTTAATTAGGCATATAGTTTTTTGCAATAACTAGAAACAAATTTAGTAAAATTTTACTGATTGCTTACTTAATTAGTTGCATGTCCACGTAGATGTGATTGTCATATATCATGTTTGTTGTAAATATTTTTTTTGTGTTGACTGGTTGAATCACTTATTGGGGGTTACTAGGTTCGTCAACATAAACATATGTATATGATTTTTTCTTGGTTATCTAACGTCATAGAGTATCAGGAAAGTAATTTACGTAACATAAAATACCTGCTTGATAAAATATCTCAACAGTTTTGATTTCCACAGTATATCGAAAGTAGTGATAAGCATGGGACTGGAATTTATAACCAGAACCTAGGTCGTGTGTAGTATCATTGGATAAATATTTTAAAAAGACAGAATATTTGGTGGAAAACATTGTTTTTAAATACGGTTTACGAAAGAAACCATAATTAGTTATGGCATAGCTGCATTAACTGTAATCGACGATAATTGCAGGTAATAGTTTTGTATTTAGTTAGTAGAGAAGGCAAGTGATATTATATTGATAGTCAATGATTTAGCGCATCTAATGATGGCGATTATAAGCCCTTTAAGTCAGTTTTGGACAGTCAACTGTAAAAATATTTTTTTTCCATAAATCGGTAATCGATTTTAAATATATATACAATAATACCACACACGACCTAGGTTTTAATTTGAAATTCTAAAACTGAGTGTAGTTATGACTACTTCCGGTACTTTCCAGAAATGTAAATGGTTATAATTAAAGTCTTCAGGATGGCTTTATTTATGTTAGAATCTTCCAGAATCTCTGTGACGCGATATACCAAGAAATCAACCTTGGATAAGGCTGGCTATATTTACAGATATAATAACATTATACGAGCCCAATGGCATTTAGATTTTTGTAAAACATTTCATATGTATTTGCAGGTGTAATATTATCATATGCAAATTGTTTCAGAATTTTACCACAAACATGGTTTCGTATTTTCAACCCTGTCAAAACCCCCATTGTTACTTAGACTATTTTTCTTCTATTCATATGTGCAGTATTATTATACTCACTAGGTTTCAGAACTTTAAAACTAAATTTGTGTCTAAACCACCCCCAAAACCCACCCCATAAGTGCTAGATTTTGGAACTATTTTTCTTGTATTTGCAGTTATAAAATTATTATACTCACAAGATTTCAGAATCTTCGCGCCATATATATGTTTCAACCCCCTTAAAACATCCCCTATACGGCTGACATTTTTTTCACTATTTTCCGCGTGTCTAACAACTATTTGAAATTCTATTACAAAAAAAATATTGTGATCAGCTAAAAGTGGAAAATGACCCACTGTGCGACGCTGTTTTGTCTCCGATTGCAGCACAACTGAAGTAGGATGTTGACGATTTTCTTGCATTCATTTTCCTGCTAGCCGGAGTTTTTCTTTATTTATTTTATCATTGATTCCTAGTGTGCCGATTCCGGAAAATTTGGAGTTTCTTAGGGAATTATTGAGCAATAACAACTTTGACCCGTCAGAAATAGATGAATATGTAAGATTGACCGCCCTTTGTATGTCTCAAAATTGTTTTCAAATAAACGGAAAGTTTTTTGAACAACTTGAGGGAACTGCAATGGGTAACTGTCTCTCACCTTTTATTGCCAACTTGTTTATGAGCAGATTTGAAACCAATGTAAAGTCTATAGCACCATATTTCCCTAAGACTTGGGTTAGGTATGTCGACGATATTTTTGCCATTTTTGACACCAAGAAGTGCAGTATTCAAGATTTTCTTCTCGTTTTGAATTCTAAATTCAACACCATTAACTTTACTGTAGAACAAGAAGTTAACGGCCAACTGCCATTTTTAGATACTCTGGTAGTCAGGAATAGCAAAAATATAAAAGAAATTGACGTGTATCGGAAAGATACTAACACAATCAGGTTTATCCCTAATGATTCGCAGCATCCTTTTCAACAAAAATTGTCTTTTATTAGTTGTTTAGTAAATAGGTTATTGAAATTTCCATTGTCCGCAGATAGATATCAGCAAGAATTATTGTTTATTAAGAATGTTGTCATACATAATGGGTACCCTTAGAAAATAGTTGATAGAATGATTAAGAAGCAGAATCAAAAAATTTATGTAAATCAAATATCTACTTTAAATACTTTGTCTGTAGAAAAGAAGAAATATGTTAAAATACCGTTCGATTGTGCATATACAAGGGGTTTGAGAAGTATTTTTACATCACAAAATCTCTGTGTAGCATATTCGACTCATAATAGCATAAAGAACCTTCTTGGAAACCCAAAGGATAAGGTAGATGTACTTGATAAATCTGGTATATATTGTATCAAATGTCATGACTGTAAAAAAGAATACGTAGGCCAGACTAGAAGAACAATTTTAACTAGGTTCAAAGAACATGTAGCTCATTTTATTTATAATCGTTTTGAAAAATCTAGTGTGGCTCAACATATTTTAGACACATGTCATAAAGTAGTTGTAGATGACTTAAAACTTGTAAAAGCTATGTCAAATAATAGGGAACTAAACAGCTTGGAAAGTATCTTTATTCAGTTGAATAGAGATAAATTAATAAATTCAGACAGGGGTCCTATACCTAGTTCGCCATTGTTTGACCTGCTTAACATGTTTTTTACGCTTCAATGATCAAAATTCACTGAGGTGTGACCAACAAATGGGTATATATAGGTAATTTTTAACATGGACGTCACTTCCACTAGTGATTTGCTTGGACAATATCCAGTAAAGATACTATGAAGTGCTAATCTCTCTTTTCTTTTTTTTAGTTTCTACTGAAGGTGGAAACATAGTTGCTGAAATACGTATTTAGGTTTCTAAAATACTTGTTGTGGTTAGGGGTTTATAATTTTATTATTAAGTTCGCCACAGTCTCCAAAATATTGTCATCATTGATTAGTTCAATTAGATCACAGTTAGATAAAAAGCCGGGATATCTCTCAAACTCTAAAATATCTATATATTTTCTTTCACCACGTGCAATGGAAATGCTGGATGAAATCACATTAAATTTAAACGTTATCTAGATTTGTTATGATGCAGTTTTTGTTTTGCTACGCATTTTTTTTTTCAAAGCGGGTCCGATTCAAAATACCTCTGATGTCAAAAAATTGATAAAAATTCATATATTTTCCATTATTAAGCTAAAACTTGAAATTTTTACTTGTGCGAGCTGTCATACAGAAAAATACTCTAATCGTTATTTCGAAATAAAACTTGATTACGTTGTTTATTGTTGCCAAAAGGTATCTACAATTATGATTTCTATGGGATTTCTATATTTCGAGGTAAATTTGTGAACAATTATTTTCTTAGTGTGCAAAGCATACTACTCATTCATATATTTTTTGTAATAGATTTGGTCAATATTGATATTTATAACTAAGCAAGACAACAAAATTTTACAGAATACTTCATATAGACATTGAAGCTTACTATATTTTATGTTGAGTAACAATAATATTTGTGTATTATTCTTTAACTATATAATATTCTTTAACAATTTAAGCCGTTCGTTTTTTGGAAAATATTATAATTGACTAAATATTATTGGGAATACGAGTCATTGAAAATTTGTACCGTTTTCGGCCCTCAGTCTATATATCATAACGACAACAAAATATACGAATTTTTTGTTAAACAATGATACGTCCATAGCTCCAAACCCATCCATTATTTTAACCTATAATTGGTAAAATTTTCAAAGCAAGGATGTTGAATTTACCCCCACATGACTGATGGCGGATTACCAATGCCAAAAAACAAATAAACCACAGACCAACGCCGACGGATCCAGATATTAAAACATAACCTGAATAGTAGGTACGCAGCCAGCGCCTCACCGTCTTTTCCAAAATTAATGAACTCTAATCTTTCATCCATCATAATTCCGGTGTTGTTTTATTATTTTTGGCCGACCGGTATTTTTTTGTGCGTGGATGAGGATCCATCCGGCACCCCCAACCCCCGCTGGCGGTTCCGCCAATGATCCATTAAGCCATTTTTTTCGTTGCTTTTTAATGACGACGCAACGAGGGATTTTCATCACACTCTAATAACCTTAAAAGTATGAATATTATTATTTTCGCGAGGCCCCCCGACGCGCCGGTGGTGGCTCGAAATATAGGCCGCGATAAATTAGGAGAGGCAGGAGGGCTAAAGTAGCATTTGCAAGCCAGATATAGCCGTGTATTTATGAGTCGTAAAGTTGGAAAGTGTTTTTGTGGATATTATGTAAGTAAGCGCTGTTTTATTTATAATATGTGCGTGCGTTCTGTGTTGAGAATATGAAAAGAACTTTGCCGTAATTTGAACTGTAGTAAAAGATATGATTCTGAAAATATTTAAATTGATTAGATAAGTTTCAAAAGATTCCCATCGAAATTGTGACTTCGTCCATCTGGCGTTTATTATACGGCCTGCCAGATCACCCGACCTAACCCCCAACGACTTTTTATGGGACTAGATAAAACTAGCATCTATGCAATTGACTGTGGTGCTGTATAGGAGATTCAGGCGACAGTGGAGAACGCTTCTAAGTAACTAAGAACATACCCCTTCAGTTATATTTAATTCTTGTTTAGAACAAATAATGCGCGACCATGTGAGGTTCTATTGGATATTAACAGATTTAAGTAGAATATTTTATAACCGCATGTTTGATAGAATAGAATTTTCACGAAACGTTAAATGTATATGTTACAATTAACGAAAAAAATATGTTCACGTAATTTTAATTCTAATTTTTATTTTAATTTTTCAGCATTTTGCTAGAATAGCATTATTATTTAGGCCTTGGAACGCAATGCTTTAATTGTTATGAGTTACAAATTATAAACTGCCGAAATAAAGTAATTACTTAAGAAAAAATGTGATGTGGACTGTGATAATTTCGTACCTGGTTGTAAAGTATTTTCCATATTCTTTTTAATGAAATTTGTAAAGATTCAATATGACGTATCCAGCAAATGCTTGCCACCAAACACATTTTCGACATAAGAAATGGCTTCAGAGTATGTTCTTAAGAATACAACATTTCGATTTTCTACTCATCGTGATAGCGAAGTTTTTTAACAAGAAAGTTATGGCCAGTTTTTACTTTTTCCGTAATATCTATAACAATCAATGAAAAATGATAAGAACAACAACAATTGTTCAGGAAAGGGTTCTATTTACGCAACTTTTGTCCCATTTAACCAACATCTTAGTTCTAACAGTTTCCGAGTTCCTCATGTACATCCTGTTCCGTGAAACAGCCTGTATCTGCTCTTATGTAAGAGGAGAGTTATTCAAGATAAAGTAAATCGACAGTTTTACCTTTTCCCTAATGTCTGTTAAGCCATAAAAAGTTTCTTCTGAAAACAGTGAATAATTCCTCAACTTTTGTTCCAGTTAGGCCTAGGGCACACTTGCAATTTTCAATTGCGCAGCTGTTTAGTTGCTGTTGCATGGTTTTGGGCACACTACTGCAACTAAAGAGCAACCAAAATGTTTGGTTGCTACGTATGAGCACACATGGGGACGCAATTACTACATAGTAGCAATATGAACTTTCTGAACTTTGTTGCTTTGTGTGCCCTTGAGATAAATAGAATAAGAAAAAGAACTCCAGAAGGCCCAGAAGAGCCAGAAGAATGGTGGAGTGTGCCTTTGGTATTCTAGCAAGTAAATGACAGATTTGTCTACGACCAATTGATGTCAAGCGTGCACTCTGCGATTACATTATGCAAGCATGTTTAACTCTACGTAACTTTGTTAGAAACAGATATGCAGTACCATATATGGACCTATGTATGATAGCCCTCTTAAAAATAGTAATCCCAATAATTTTAGAGGTCAAAAGGAAGGTACTTGGTCAATGAATAACTTTTTAAACTACTTTAGATCACCAAATCAGATGATCAGTTCCCTGGCAATATAATAACATCTAAGTACAACAGTTGCAATAAATTTTTCTGTCCAAGAAATGTAATCTGGAATAAAATGTAAATGTAGAATACATTATACTATTATTAATAAAAAATAACAATAAAATTTGTTTACTTGCCTTGCATTTTGTCGAAGGAATAAGCGCAAGAAATTCATGCATGTACAAACCTGTAAACTGTTTGATTGCAAGTGCCTGACCACAAACTGTTTGGTTGCTGCAAATCGTTTAACAGTTGCAGTTGCATGTGTGCGCAGATCCATAGCACTTCATATAACACAAATCAAACTGTTGCTCAACTGAAAATTGCAAGTGTGCTCTACGCCTACAACCGACATCGTAGCTCTTACACGTTTCCGAGATCCCCACGTAGAATATGCTTCGTGAGACGTCCTATATAAATTATTTGATAAAAAATACCTATTTTTCATGAACCATCCCTTCAAAATATTATATGACCAGAAAATCAATCAGACTAACTTGTTTTGAATTTTAAACAAATTGTTTTTTATTAAGCTAATAATTGTGGTAGGTAGATTTTGATAGTTAAAAAAACAACAATATGGTATAATCCAACCCGTTGGGTCATCACCATTGACATATATGACCCCGCACGAAAGAATTGCCCTAACTGCCATCTCTCGTTTTGATAATATTGACATCTGTGTTTGAAGGCCCATAACTCTAAAACTACTAAACAAAAAAAATCAAAACAGTATGTCAAACTCCTGAATCATTTCTATATAAGTTTTATGACCGTCAAACCAGTTTGCCTCACGGTGTAAACATGAGCGCGAGATAAGTGAAAAAAAGTACCCGATTTTTCGCTGTTTTAAATAATCGCTCGTCTTTCCGATTTTTTTCTTTTAAAACACTTACCAGAAATCATCAGTTTTTGTTCAGGTTACATTTGGAGTCTCTTCTATAGATTTGTGTTTTTGTTTTTATGTAATAATGGTTGCAAACAAGATTTTGCTGGAAGCCGATATCTCAGTAAGGAATGATAGGCAGAAGAACGCAGTTAGCATGCAAATAATCCTTATTTACTGCGATACAGATCCCTTGAATTTAATACATTCCGACTATTTGTTAATTTTTAAGGCCGAATAAACATGAACAATATTTTGCGCAGTTTGGCTTCCTTTGCTTGCTATAATTAATTGTACATATAAATTCATTATCTGTATTTAACTCGCACTACTATTCAAAGTTCCGCAATTAAATTGTTCAGATCGTATCGCACTAATAGTAAATAATCTTCCACTGTCCCAGCTACGTACCATTTACCGTTACGATTGACGTAGTGCGCGCCGCACGAAATTTATATCACTGATATTAAATGGCTTTAAAAATTACTTAAAAATTACAACGCAATTCTTTTTCTACAGTCGCATTTAATAAAATATGGCGATTGTTTATGTGCATATCCCGTTATCGTGCTAATATTCGTTGCTGAGATATCCGCTTCCATGAAAATCTTGTATGCAACCTTTGTTACACAAAAACTGAAGAAAACAAAAACGCCAATCTATGGAAGAGGCTCTAAATGCAACTCTAAATGCAACATAAAATTGAAATTTTTGTGTCAGCCTCTTTAAGAGGTTAAAAATCGGAAAAACGTGCGTTAATTTAAAAGTGAAAAAATCGGGTACCTCATTTCTCTCGCACTCATGTCTACACCGAGAGGCTAAAAATGTTAACAGTCATACAACTGATGTAGAAATGATTCAGGAGTATATATGTATTCACATATATTTCAGAAACAATATATCTTTCATATCTCGGAAACGGTAAATTTTTGCCTCCGCTTTTTTAAAGCAGTGTTTTCTTTTTTACGTTGTGATAACATGGCCGAGTATTCAAAATAATATCTCATTATAGTTTTGTCCTAAGCAATCAACGTTGTAGTGCGCCACTTTTAATACATTCCTATTTTAAATTAGCGCCGGCTACGTTCGCTGATGCATAATTAACGGCTTCTAATTACCCACTCATATCCGCAGAAGAGAAAAAGTTTGCGTAAAGCGACACTCTTCCTTAGGAAGTTCAAGTTCGCTAAGAGTGTGCTTAATAAATAATGGTGGTGCGCAAGTTCCGGGCATTTTAAACTTCTCTCTTTCCAGCCAGAACATAAATTGCGCCGATCGATATTGTACCCAGTTTTATGAAAGTTCGCAGTAAACTTGCAAGAAATTTATTCATGTACCTGTCACTGTACATTACTTGTTACATTGCAGTAAATCTCATCCTTCAACTAAAAATGCAACGCGTATTTATTCTCTATTTTTCTTTCGTCTTTCAATTATTCTGATTATTATTTATTTAACATTCATCTCTGAGAGTATACACACATTCTGTACAATTTAATATCCTTTCATTTTAGTGGATGTATACATCTGTCACACAAAAAAGGTCACAGGTACATACAAGTTTATTTTTATCATCTCTATTGCATTGGTTCGCACTCATTACACTACAAATTACCTTAAACACAAAAATAGCTGCGTCATATTATATTCTATCACAGTATTTATGACGGGGACGCTAATTTTCTCGGTGCCTGTATATGTCAGGTTTTCAGTGCGCCCTGGAAGCGGAAACTTCATTTAATTCCATCGTCTTTGCGCGAAGCTCGAGACCGAGTAAACGCCGCAATCGCATTTCTGCTTATATTGCGGCTATTCTGAGAAATTTATAACGCAAAAACGAATATTGCGGATGGCCTTTGTTTTCCCGTCTGCGTTCTTAGCGTTGCACTTTCCTCTACTTCTTCACGACTATTTGAGTATGACGTAGATGTGGTACAAAACGCGGAATTCAATTATTTAAATATTAAAAATGTTTTGAGCTGTGAAACCTGAAACCTGAAATTTTGAGAAACTTTATGGTAAATGTTTGTTCGAAACTATGATTATGTCGATTTTATTTAGTAACTTTAAACCTCTAAACGTATTTTAGTAGACGGACGAAATCTGTAGACCACAGAAATATGCAGACCGTCGCGTCGCGGGAAAAAGGCATTGACGCGATATCCAATTAGACCTCGGAGAATGCTATTTTTTTTTCTGTTGCGACACTAGGCTCAAACTTTGTTTTTCAGTTTTTATCAGAAAATTTTCGTTTTAATTAAAGGAGAAAGGCAATTTATCGGGTAATTCCGTCATACGAAGAAGCAACCGTAGACACGTCTTTCGGACTGTTAGTCCTCATCAGTACGATATAGCCAAGGACCAAAATAGGCGCTCAATGGAAAAACACACAAATGAAGAGCGTCCAATACACTGATTCAAATCAATATCATTATCATAAAAAATTTAACACCCTAACGAAATTAATTAATATCTAACATAGTAATTGCAATGTGTTATAAGCATCATAACAAGTAGCTATTCCAGTAGCTATTATGCAACTTATACAATATTTTACCATAATGCCTTCGCATTTGAAAAACAACAGTATCGCATTTTAAAAATCGATGCCTAGTTGCCAGAAAAAAAGTCCTCTAAACAATGTATTATAAGGAAATCTCAAACTTGCGGTATAAAAGTGAACCACAGTTTTAGTTTTATATTTGTGCACTTAAATGACATCAAAATCAACAAACTGCATAGCAGCCGAGGTCGCAACTCTCCCGTTTAGCAAATATTTTAACTTTTCTCGCGGAACACTCGCACATTTTCAACAATTTTTCCATGGTAGTTTCGGATAATAAGGCCAACGTTGCGGTAATGGGTATGATTGCTAAATATCAAAACACTGGCTAGATGTTCTATAACTCTATCTTTAATATAAATAAAAAGAACAATTTACAAGAATTTTTCATTGTAAAGACAATTGCACAAGTGCTATTGAATAAATAGTTCTGCAGAATGCTTTTATTGTTGCGAAAATCCATCAAAAATTTAGTGATTAAAAGCTCTTATAAGAATACGCAAATAATTATGTAAAAGCAAGGCATACCAAATTAGGTTTTGATGGATATTAAAAATAAAACAAAAAATTACATATTATGCATGGTTCCTGTACATGAGATGCAGATGCTATATCGTTGTGGATGTGCATTAACAATTAAAGTACAAAACGCACTCATGGGTATCCATAAATTATTTGGTAATAATATTAGTTATAACTATCTGGCAATAAATGAGATAAAATACTAAAATAAGCTTGTAGTGGCGAGTGAATCTACAGTGATAAAACTGAAAAGGTAATTTGACTGTGTAACATGTGGTTTATAATTATATTTTGAGCTAATAAATTTACTTTTCATATGAAATAATGTTTCCGATGTGTACATTTTTGTATATACTCTTCAAAAAGTACTGTTTAAAGTGAAATAACTGACGTTCAGTAAATTTACCGTAAACTCGTAATTGCAATGAATTAATGTACAGTAAATTTTTTACAAACAATTAATATCAGATTTGTTCGAGCAGTCGCAAAATCAGTACTTTTGTGATGGACCAGATTTGTTGCTATGATAACTCCATTATAACTACCAATGAAACATTATCTGGTTTATCACAAAAGCACTGTTTGTAAACTGGTTTTGTGATTGCTCGAACAAGCCTTTGACAACTGTAAAATCCTATTTATGTGGAGATGATAAATAAGAACAAAAAATAATAGTATAAAGTTTTATGATAGTTTTAACAATAAATAACGGTATATTTATACACATATTTTTTTTAATCAAGAGTTCTTTATTCTTCTTAAATTCTTAACATTAAATACATCGAAGTTCTAAAATTAAATCTTTAGGTGTAGATTCTTCCTAGATATCCTCATATATAGAGGAGGACTGCTGTATATACAGGGTCCTGCAACTAAGCTCCCGTCTTCTGTAGCTCACGTACTCATTAAGCTAAGAGTTTGACATTTTGCAAGCTTACCCTGTACTTCAAGGTACAATTCAAGAAAAATTTTTTTTTTGTACAGGATGTTCCAAAAATGTGCAACGCCATGGTAATATATTTTTTTAAATTGCATGCTATACATTTTGCTACACATTTTGAAGCCTTTTATGGTTGCCTACATATCACCAAAATTTTATTGAAATCGGTTGAGTGAACGCAGCGGAAAAAAATAAAAACCAAAAACAATTGATTTTGCATCGTAGGCTTTAAAAATCAATAAAAACCGCAAAATGCACCTCGTTAATAAAATTTTGCGACGTGCTTATTAAGTTAGATGTAATAGTCTCGTTAACCAAGTGACATTGATCCAAAGTATACAGGCTGACCAAAATCGAGTGTCAAACTTGTCAAACTTCAAAGCGTGTTATTGTTCTTATTTTAAATTGGAACCCATAAATTTTTTTATGCGAAATGATGCAGAATTAAAAAATAAACATTGTTTCTAAATACAACCCCATAAGAATTCCCAATATTTTAAAACTTATTCGCCAAAAACTCATTTTTCAACGTTTCCAACGGCAATTTTAGATAATAAATATCGTACGAGGCTTTGAAAAACAATTTATTTCATAAAAAATAATATACGATGCAAAATCAATTTTTTTGGTTTTTATTTTTTTCCGCTACGGTCACTCAACCGATTTCAATAAAATTTTGGTGATATGTAGGCAACCATAAAAGGCTTCCAAATGTGTAGAAAAATGTATAGCATGCAATTTAAAAAAATATATTACCATGGCGTTGCACATTTTTGGAACACCCTGTATAATAAAAAATAATTTCTTGAATTGTACCTTGAAGTACAGGGTAAGCCTGCAAAATGTCAAACTTTTAGCTTAATGAGTAAGTGAGCTACAGAAGACGGGAGCTTAGTTGCAGGCCCCTGTATATGAGGATGTCTAGCGTTGGGGTAGCAAAGCATTTAGGAATCATTAGTTTTATTTAACAATCGCACTGAATAAACCTCTTGCTTATCTGCTGTAAATACAAACAAAGGGATGGCGTATGGAACTCGAACTGCATATCCCATTATTGCACAAGCGCGATGAAAATTCTTTCGGTAGCACTTTAATCCATCTAGAGAGGAAAATTGCACGAACAATAACGACAAAATAACATATCAGAGTTTTAGAAGTTTTAATGTATAGATAGGAAATTGACGTAATTATTGTTATGAAGTTTATAACCTTGTTAGCAAACTTACGTGCACTTTGTGATATAAATAAATAACTGCATTTTTATCGATACTTGGTACTTTTGGTACTTTTAAAATGTTGGTAAAATTCCTGACAAATAGAGCAGGTTTGCTGACAGGAATGTAAATTTCGTGTGTAACACTCATAGCACTCATTTTTATCAGTGTATAAAGATCATAGACCCTTCTTGGGTCGATATAGAATACTCTCTAACTTATCAGCGAATACTGAAAATAAGGTAAAAGAAACAGCAACCTGGTTTGGAAATCACAAATAACATAAAATTGATTAACGTTACAAATACCTTACTAGAATTCAGTCCATCTCAACAGAAATAAGTACCTACCTAATATCAGAGGAACAGTAATCCTCAACTTAATGGTTGTTCATCCGACCGCTAATAATATCGATTTTGTTTCAGTTACGATGGTACACGTCGAGGTTGTGGCCGGCGAGCCGGCATATCTTCCGTGCGATATATCTACGGACCATCCGCAGGATCACGTTGCCCTGGTGCTCTGGTACAAGGAGGATCTCGGGACTCCGATATACAGGTAAGCCACGCGAGCAACTTAATCCCACTTCTGACCCGCTCAGAGGTGGGATTCCGCATCCGGCACGGATCTACCTCACTGTCAAATAGATTGATTGCGTATGGCGAACTTTTAATTTTTGTGCAAGTGATTAATGGTTATTTAACGAGAGACCGACAATGATATATAGGCGTGGAACATTTCGAAAATTACCTCCGCCCTAGCGCGGCCTCTTCCTATTATGTGTTCATATATCTCTCGGCGGTTCTCTGTTTGTCCGCGCTGTTCGTATTTTTATTATACTCTATTTCTCGACAATATACACAAAGGATTTTGCGTCCTTGGATGGCGGAGAAAAGCGGTTGGGGAGAGGGTAAGGGGTTGCGGTTCCGGCGGTGTGAGTTATGATCGCGGAAATTAGAAGGATTGTTTACAGTTTCCTTTTTTGGTTTCGGTTTGCACCTCCGTTCTTGCGAGAAATGATCGCTCCGCGAGGAAATGAGTTGAAGCGAATCTCGGTTTATTTACTCTGGGCTAATTGGTAATTGTCCGGGATTTTTGTATTGTTTCTTTCGTTCTTGGTCTTTTAATTAGTGTACCAATACCGTTGTTCCAGGATTTATATCGTTGGATAAGTTTTTAATTCATTGTTTGACATTGTGATTAAGAATGATACGTTATGGGAAAAAAATCTAATGAGTATTTAGAATTAGTATTTAAAACTAGTATTCAGAATCAGTATTCGGAATCAGTCTTCAAAATAGGTATTCAAAAACTATTATCTAAATTTATAAATATTGAGATGGCTCTGAACAAGCAAATTAAAAATCACTATTACCGTAAAATTTATTTTTTTATTTATCTTATCCTATTCGCAAAAACTTTTCACTATGTTTAAAAAAAGTTTTAACGTGAAAATAGTAGGTTTATTAAAATAGAGTTTTTATTTTATTTTTTTTTTCTGTGAGAAAAGGGAAATTTTTGCGTTCATAGGAAAAAAACTGCTTCAATCTCAGATTGTTATTTTATTTAACGAATGCGAATATATTTCTTCCCAGATAGATATTGGGCATACATTTTTGTTTCTCAAGAAAAAAGTCATGTTTTATAAATAGTTTTGGATACCTACTATAAAATGTCCAATGCGTTTTTTCCTTTATATCCATGCTTAATGCCTGTGAGATCGGCGAATTAACATTAAAGCGTGCCCTAAGAAACTCAAAATCAAGAATAAGTGTAGTTTAATTTTTACTTTATCATACGCAGTATGGTAAAGTATTGTAATCATGCCGAAAAAAAAAATTGAGATTTTAGCGGAAATAGGTCTTTTTGGGTCCCCTGAACATTTTTGACCAAGGTACAAAAAAATGTCTGTGTGTGTGTGTGTGTGTGTGTGTGTGTGTATGTGTGTGTGTGTGTGTGTGTGCGTATGTGTGTACTCGATTTTTGTGGAGACGATTCCGGAAAAACTACTAAAGGTATCGGGACGAAAGTTCATATTTAGAAGTTTTATGACCAAACTTAGAGCTGAAAAGCTTTTGGTTCAAAAGGGTCCAAAGGAACTGGTAGTTTATTCTAAGCCATTTTCAAGGATTTTAGAAATGAGCCGCCATTTCCGTAATTTCGTCAAAATAGTTAAATAATAAATTAAAGCAGAGGAAATTATGAATAATTTATGCCTATGACATTTTTTGGTAAAATTAATAGTTTAGCTGCAAGAGCAAATTCTATTTGATCGAGATCGGTCGCATCTGCATTGATATGCTACATAGTAGCCAGGATTTTGACAAATATTTTTTTTTGTGCTGTCACCACAGAAATGTCTATGGCTGTCACCACGCTGTCACACTCGGAGAACCCTCGACTATAAATCTGTCAGAATTTGAATTAGCTTTTTACACGTATTTCTCAAAAAGCAATACAAAAAACGTTGATGTCACTCCTGCCGAAAACTACATAGCGCGACTCGCTCACATGCGACGACGACGCTCCGCCATCGGTGACGCGCCGCATCACCGATCGTTGTGCTATTCCGTACTTTCGGCACTTGTGAGATAAACAACTATTATTCTGATGACAGTAGGTAGTGTCAAGTGCTGATGGTTTGACAATACCTTCGATTGATACTATTGACTATCAAAATATCTGTCAAATACTGGCTAACTAGTTTAATTTTAATGCATACACGATTTATCTCAGTCAAATAGATTCTCATGCAGCTAAACTATTAATTTTGTATTTTGTATGATAAAGTCATGTGCCTGGCCACATCAGATTTTTTTATTTAATATAGAAAAAATTATAAACACTTTTCTGTTTGGTTGTACTACAATTAACTTACAGTTGTTAACATAATAGAAAAAATAAATCCAAGCTATTTGACGATGCAGGCCAACAATGAATAAAATCTAACACCTAAAATAAGTGATGTTCTGATATGATATTCTAAAATAATTGCCTTTTTCTGGTATGTTACCGTATAATCTGTGCTTGAATGCAGAAATGTTGAGTTTTTGTGAAAAGCAGTGCTAAAACTGTGGAGAATACAAAAATGCATCCCTTTTTTCAAGAACTAGATACAATTTGGAATTTCTGCTTTCAGATTCAGATTGTACGCAGCATGACAGTTCTCAACAGACTTTGTTCTTAGAAGCCCAGGACAGTTACTTAGCTTAGATTACAGTATTTTATTTCATACATATCTATGACTATATAATCCCCATCATGATACACGCGAATGATTATAACGACACTAGCGTTGTGTAATAATTACAGTTCGTTCAAATAATGTCTTCATTATAGTGGATATAAAACAACAAATTGCGAGGGTTCAGTATAATGAAAACTAAAAATAATATTTGTTCTATATAAATAAGAACAGCCCTAAAGGATAAGGTACAAAATAATACATCTTGTTGTTCCCACCGTTTTCCCTACTAAGACGTATTTAGTTTTCAGGCTTCTAGTAATAGTGACTACACCATAGTATTTCCATTGTAAGCCTGGATTCCAAAATTTCAGATCACATCATTTTTAATTCCTTCATTTGCTTTACACACTGACAAAGGAAAACTTTTCTCTATCATTTTGAATATATCTGTCATTCTGTCAGTTTGTATGTATCGATGAAAAGCGAGTAGTTTATTAGGGCATATTAAGCGAGTTCCTGTTTTGAGACAAATCAAAATTTGAAGTGTGGCCATAACATTTTTAGGATATCGATAACTTATTAAAAGGAATTACTTTGTCAAGAAAATAAAATGAATCTATTATAAGTTATTTTATAGGTTAGGTTCATTGTCGAGGTTCATTGTAGTTATAAGAAATCCTCTACAAACAAAAAATATTTCGTACTAAAAACTACGAAAATTTTCAATTCAACATTGGCTATTTCTTAGCATATTTGTTTTATAAACTGACCTTTACATTTATAATTTATTAAGAGCATAGCATTTGGCAGGTCATAAGTTAGAAAATTACACACAGCGCAAGGCAATATGCTCCTCAACCAACTTTTATTAAATCAAATGAGTTTAGTCAGCGCAAGGGTTTGCACAACCGAGCGAAAGAACGAAAGAAATCCCACCGCAAAGACTGCAGGAATATCGGGATTTTCTCATTCATGTCGATGGGTTCGCCTTATTAAGTAAATGCAAACTCACTCCACAAGGATCAAGTTTCCCACTCCCATTTCTTAAGGGTTGGCCTATTTGCGGTTTGCGGCTCCAGCCCAATCCTTCGGCTATACGCGCCGTTTATTAAAGGTAAACACCTCTCAGCATTTGTCCAATGACATCGGTTTCGGCTGATTAAAACACACAATTGTATGTTGACTGTGCAGATATTGGATACCCTAAATTAAATTTCCAAATCGACATTGTTCGATTTTGTGGATTAGTATTGATAGTATTTGGTTGATATCCATGCAAGGAGTTTAATTAAATCCTGTATTGAGGATTAACCTTAATTACTATTATGCAGGTTGGCAGGGGTTTGTTTATTTGAAGGCATATATTTGTATGTATCAATGTTCAAACTCAATGTTCACTTGACGATCAATTTAAATACCATTTGTTATTTCTTGTAATGTTATCTATGATATTATGGAGATCTCTTAATGTTTAAGGTTGTCACTAGCCTATATTTTAAGTAACACAGATTCACCAACTGAGGCTATTTTTGTATATTATTGTACTTTCGCAATTCTTTTTAATTTATTGTTGAGAATAATATTAATACCGCTTAGTGTTGATACATTCAAAAACTTAACAATTGATGACTAAAGATATTTTATTCAAAACATTTTATACAAACATAGTTTGGTCTATTATTTGTTGCATTGTAAATTTATTTTCGTTTATACTAAACATTTCAATATTTATTTTAGCACAGTACGTATATACGTAACAACAAATTCATGTGATGGGTTAAAATCTACAATTTGTATATTGTTAAATAAGTTTATTTAATTTGTATAATAAGAATATAATATAAGAGAATGTTTTATTCCAACTAAATAAGTATTCAAAACCAATTAATCCATTTAAATAACCCGATTAAAATAATCTGAATCATCTGAATCTTTATGTTTTTTTATGTCTAATGTATCGATGAAACCAAATATATATTTTAATGAATATACATATGAAAACATATTAAACAAGCCATAACGTCGTTGTTAATCATCTGATTAATATCATCCATAAAGCAAATTTAATGTTGTAGTTTAGATATAATATAATATAATTATATAATTATTATTATTTGAAATAGAGTCGGTTAAATTAATCAAATTAATCCGTTGAGAAGAACATAAAACGTCATTTATTAAACATTGTCATACCTTATTTTTATGTGCGGAATTATACATATTGCAAATTAATTCATTAATCAATTGATATCCGTAGGGTAAACTAAAACCTCTTGATTCTTATTCCTTTTATATGTATTTTTATATAGGAGACAAGTTTCGGCTAATACAAAGACTTCTTCACTAATAAGTCTGTAAAAAATACGAAACGCGCGTTAGAAATCGGAATATATATAGAAGAAAAAAACATGACATATTGTCTATTTACTGCCATTATTATGAAGAAAGGGGTATAAATCTAATCTAGATGGAACGAACTGTCATTATTATACAACGCTAGTGTCATTATAATCTGGCGCGTATAACGGGGATAATGGGGATTATAATGGGGATTATATAGTCATAGATACGTATGCAATGAACTTATTATATGTGAGTCGTAGATAAATACCTTAACTAGGTTTTCCAAGTATATCTGAGACCATTAGAAATTCAACTGTTTTCTTGAATGAATTATTAGATAGCACACAAATATGCACTACTTTATCCATTTAAGCAACTCTTAGTCTCTTATAAAAAGCTCAATCTCCAGTTATTACTAAAGTACCTATACCATTCAACGTCCCTTGAGACACACTGTATATACTACATATACTACATATACTACATATACCACATATACTACATATACTACATATACTACATATACTACATCACTAAAATTTGGGGTATGGACATTATTACCTGAATTTTTCGAAAACCTTACATGATAATAAGCCTTTTACTCTAGTTTCGTATACAGGGTAAAGAAATCTGAATCGAAAAACTATGTACTTTCCATTTACAAAATACACCTTCTTCAGAGCTATCAATATTTTAATGTTTTAAATTTTTTCGACATACGGCTTTAGAAAACGTAGTGGATTGGGCTTAGAATCAATTTTTAAAACACTCATAACTAAAAGACACATTTTTGTATATAACTTACAAGATGTTTTCCAATATTCTATATTCAATATCTAGGTACATCAAGTATCAGGAGATATTTTATCTGCCTTTTCATGTATCTGGACACTCTGTATTGATTTCTGCGTTGAACACGCATGATAAGAATAAGGCATAAATAACTTATTCTGAATAGGGTTTTAAAAGACGGGTGTGTGTTCGTTCTTTTGCCGAATATATTAGTGGTATTATATTTTTACATGTAGTTACTAGTTTGTAATCAAAGAACGATATAGTGGGTAAACGGAACACCCTCAGGGTACGGCAAGCTTTATTCTAACTAATTCCATGTATTTTTTAAAACATTGAAACTTTGATGAATTTTTAGCTGCGGTAGGATATACTTGCTTGACTATTGGTCTAAAGTGAAATAACAAACAAAAAAACCTACCTAACATTGCATGGAATGTCACGTTTGATCAGTTAGATCCGGCGCATCCACCAATTTGGCTTTCGGTACTTTTTTTCCTTATTTCGAATTTCCCCATATTATTTTTGTAGCTATCATAATTCTTATGAGTTTAATAACACTTAAATAATAGTAATAGATAATAGTTGTATTATAAATTAAAAATAATAGTGAATCTAACACTCAAAAATATTTTCGTCAACCACAGAAACTATAACCGTTTCGAACATTCTCTTGTCGGTTGCCGTTTTGCAAAAATCCTGGCATGTGTTAGTGGTCCAATTGCCATTCATGACCCTTGGTCATTTTATAGCAGCGTAAAAAATATACTCTTTGTGTATGCAGATTTTATATAAGAGCTTATCTTTACGGTTTTCTATTGAACTACAGTTTACCTTGACCTTTTTGCGTGTGTCAGCGAAACTCGTCGCTAAACGTAAACTTTAACTCGGTTTTATGCGATCGTAAAATCAAGAACCAGAAATTTAACACTTTCATCCGCCGGAGGTCGAATCAGAAGCAGTAAAATTCGAAGCACTACGTGGATTTTTTATACGGACTTATCGGTCAAATAGAACTGATTAGAATCTTTAGCATTACTTACCATTATCATTGTTCTAATCTTTTGTTTGATTTATTCTTATAATTTTGTTGACTTTATTGTTTTGTTTATTCTTAAATTGATTTGTTACAAAATTTGACTATTTTGACTTAACTTACTATTTGTTGCATAACTGAATTCGTCATTTTGCTCATGATGCATATTGGGTTCACATGAAAAAAATAATATGATGTGTTTCACACCCAAAGTGATACTGAAATGGTTGTACAGGATATCCCACGCTACAAACAAAGTACTATCGTGGCCATATATTATATCCCTTCTTTTGACGTCCATTTTTTCGGGAATGTAGGGGCGAAAAAATTTGAAAAAAATCTGTTGCTGTCCTTGATTAATGTGCTACAACTTATAAAAATTAGAAAGCTGTATCTGTTAGCGTTTTCCCGATTTTTAAATTAATTAAAAATAAAAATTTAAATTAAGAAGAATTGGCGCTGTTTTTGCCACGTAAATTTTATTGGTTTAACTTTAGCAATTAATTACTCCGGAAATAATAAATTAATAATATATGTAATATATAAAGAGTTTTATATTTATTTTATATTGTTTCTGCATGTATTTAAATATTATTCATAAATAAGCTGTTGAAACTGTTATAATAGTTTGAATATTTATATAACAAAATCGGGCATACTTTTTAAATATTTTTTTGGTTTATCAAGCAAGCTTAATTTAGTATTCACCACTAATCGGAAAATCTGCTAACTCCATATAATTAGATTTATCTGCTTCCATCAACATCTTGTTTACAACCTTATTGTAAAACAGAAGAAAACATAAACGCCAATCGATAGAAGACATTTCTCTCGTACCGGGTCACATATTATAATCAAAATTATGCAAATATTAGCAATTTAATTGTTAGTTAAATTTACTACCTTGTCAAGTTATGGTTCTTTTTGTGTATTGATAATAAGCTGCCCCGGTTCTCCCAGCTGTGTCGGTTCTCTCCGACATGACTGCACCGCAAACGCCTCCCTTCCCCGCAGCACCCCAAAGACCGTAGATCGTCGGAATTCACGCGGAGTTTCAGCACGATCTTTTGTATGAAAAATACAAGATAAATGATTATGTAATAACCTTTAAACCCATGAATTATTGGGTAGCCTATAGTCTATATTTCATTATTCTGGGCTCTTCTAATAACGGAATGGCTGGCATTGCATAATATAGGTTCTTGTGGGTCAACCAATAATCCAATGATTTTACAAAAATGCACATTGAAAGCTAGCACTCCACAGGTGATTTTACTTTTTAAATCGTTCAAATCTATGTATTATTTCCGGAGTAATTAATTGCTAAAATTAAGCGAATAAAATTAACGTGGCAAAAAGAGCGCCAATTCTTCTTGATTTGGTAAAATCGGGAAAACGCCAACACATACAGCTTTCTAATTTTTATGAGTTGTAGCATATTAACCAAGGAAAGCACCAGAATTTTTTAAATTTTTTTCGCCCCAAGGTTTCCGGTGAAAATGGACGTCAAAGGAAGGGACATAATATATGGCCACGGTAGTACATTAATAGCTTTACAGGGTGTACCGCCACAAACTTAAGTTTTTTTAATCGAACACTAGGTAATTTATTGCAGTTTTTGCTTAAAACTTTTATCCCTACTGTTATCCTTATTGTTATCAACTAGTATTATTCTATTAGCAACTGTTTCTGAGATATTGTGAAATCTATGTCAAAAACGTACATTTTTCAAAAATTATTCTGTGGTAACTAGCAACTATCAAGAAACAAAAAAGTAACAGCCTATTTGGATGTAAAAATGTTATCGCACAGTATCGACAATTATTATTGATTTGCGATTCCAATTGACTTATCCCCAGTAACTGTAGTTTTCCTAAATGTCAAATAACAATAATTTTAAAACGATCGTCAACAGCTAAAAGTATATTTCCACTGAAAATTCGAAGTTAGTTATTTATTCTTGTGAGAGTAGGTATTACTGACTCTGTGGTATCTGTACAGGAATGTTAGGATTTCTAAAAAATATCTCATTTCTACTCAAACAACTCATGATTTTAGCTGTAGTAATTGAAATATCCTTCTCACTTAACATGCACCAAATAAACACATAGAACTGACGATTTAGCTGGCTATGGTGTTAGAACATTAGAACAGCAGCAAACCCAGGTCTTATTAACATTCTTGAAGTAGGTTAGAAAATTGCGTAAGTAAATAATAAATTTTTTAAACAATTTTCGACTGGTGCTTCAAAATTCTAAAGTTATTTTAAGTAAAGCGACTATCAATTTTGCCGGATAAATCAAATTAGAATCTCAAATCAGCAATAACTATCGAAAAGTGTGATATGTTTACTATCCAAAATGAGTTCACTTATTTCTTTATTCTTATTAGTTACATCAGAACTACTTTTTGAAAAATGCCCATTTTGGGCAGTAATTTCACAATATTTCAGAAAGTTAATAATAGCCTAATACAAGTTGATGTCATAATAATAGAGATAAAAATCTTAAACAAAAACCATTTGAAAACATAAGTTGTACGTATGGCGTTTTACTTTTTACACTAGTTATTATGTAGAACTTATTTAATTATGTCTATTTGTTCATAATTAAAAGTTTATGGCTGTCGTAATAAATACTTTATTTATAGCATATGTACACAAAACCAAAAGAGGCTGTACAAATGTAATACAGCTGGTGCTGTGTGTGTGTGTGTCATGTTAGTAAACTCCAGTACATTTGTCAACAATCAGTATTAAAAGACGAATGTCAGCAGAACTTTACCCAGAATACGACTGTAGCTACGTCATATCTTATGATTACATCCCGTTTTCCGCCGAAAGAACATCACTCCGCATTAGGCTCCATTATTTACTATTAAAACTCGACGAACTTTCTAATTGGGTTAAAAAGGTGTCCTCGGAGAGAGCCCGGTAATTACTTAACACGTACACATGCGTTGTAATGCAGCGGCGGTTGCTACAATCCGCAGTCACCCCTGTCATTGTTGTTGCTGCCAGGTCGTTCCCTCTCGGGTCAGAGAGTCCACGGACGCAGCTTTAATTAAGCGAATATTCATTGCGACTTTCGACTCGCAACGGACGACCGGGATTTTCGAACTCACGATGAATTATCTAGTAATCGAATCATACTGATATATACAGTCCCTGCGAGGCAATACGCGTAACGGGCAACACAGCGTATTTCATTATGGACAACGGTCCAATTGTGGATATGTCATATCCATGTTATATCCATGTCGTATCTCGACTTCTGACAGCGAGACGCTAGAAACGCTACCAACTGAGCCCGGAAATTGAAATTGGTTGCTGAATTTGTGAGTGCTTTATGTTGAAACTAGATAGTTTAGTTATTATTGTATGCAATATGGCCTCAAGAAAATACAATTTATCTTCTTAATTTAAGAGTACAAGTACAAAAAATACCAAATATGGTCTTTGACAAGCTGGTTTTAAGGTGAGTAAAACCAATTATTGAGAGAAAGGAGGTAATTCCTAATCACCAATTTGGTTTGCAACCATTCTACTATAGATCAAGTCCATCGAAAGAATAACGAATATGGTCTTTCTTGATGTGACACAATCTTTCGATATGGTTTGGCACGAAGAACTGATACACACAGTACAGAGTATGCACTACGTTGAGCCACTGACATCCTATATATCAGAGAGACTATTCAGAATAAAACAGATCATTGAGTACTCTGGATACAACGCTAAGGTGGAAAGAACACGTAAAGAAGAAGAGAGTAGAGCATGGTCTAAAATACAAAGAACTGTGATGGCTTTTGGGTAGAAACTCCCAGTTGTCAGTATAGCACAAACGGCAAGTTTACCACCACTCCTGGTAATGCCGTTTATTTTTTTTTTCTTTATAGACGCTGGACCATGGAGGCAGATGGAGGCGCTATACGGATGTATTTTGCAGCGAGAAGACTTTCCTGTATATTATATTGTAATGTGTCGATTGGGTTCATTATAAAAAACTCTATATGATCACTGTATTAAGAATTTATCTAATCTATATTTCTAAAACAAACAGGTAAAAAGTATTTTAAAAAAATTTCGTGAGAGCAGCCAGGACAATCGTGTATGTTGTTGACACGTTACTTACTTGATGAAAGCAAATATTTTGTTGTTGGCTAATTTTCTGTAGTTGCAGCTTCTAATAGAGCAACTGGCCATTATTTTTTATATAAGAACTGACATAACATCAGTTACAAATTTACTTTGATCATGGGAAAGGAAGTAGTGGTTACTACCAAACACTAACCTATCTTGACGTACACCTATCAAATATCATCTACTTTGGAAGTAGGGTTTACACCAACAAACGGACAACAATGATATCTAACAAATGTCATAGGCCTCAGTAGCTGAGATGGGAGAGCATTGTGCTAGAAACGCAAAGGTCCCTGGTTCAAATCCAGGTTGTGACTGTAATTTTAGATTTATTTAAAATTTACATCCAGCCTGTATGTCACCATATTATTATCCTATGATTTAACTTTGACCAAGTATGTCGTTAAACATTTTCATTTGTTACTTTGATCACTTTCAACAGGCAAAATAAGTAAAGTAACGTAATTTTGGAACGTCAAAATTGCAAATTTCACTTTGGTAGATATTAGGTACCGTACGGAGTGGGGGGGTCCTTCCTGCATGGGCTGGACAAATGCAATTTTGAGAAGTACCTAGTAATGGACAAAAAACGCAATTTCTTTGGTGACTCTTGAGTTTAGTATGACTTTAAATGACTTCATTATTAAAATATTAAACGGCACTCTATATTATCTGTGTAATATTTTCATTCAAGCTGGCATTCTGAACAAAAGCATATCGATCGGCAATGTTTATCACCAACGCAACGAAAAAATTCTGAAATAAGTCGAAAATGGTCAAATAAAAGTGCCCCAATGATTTTGGAAGATATTTTATTATCATCCGATTAGTGAATCCTCTTGAAATCAATTTTGTAAAATATTGTTGGGTACAATTAATTGTTCATCCAAATTCATTATCTATATTTAGCTCGCACTACTATTGAAAATTCCGCAATTAAATTGTTCTGATCGTATCGTTATATCATTCATATTCAATCGCTTTAAAAATCACTTAAAATTATTGTGCAATTCTAATTCTACAGTCGCAGTAAATAAAATATGATACATTATTTACATTTATTGCTTCCATGAAAATCTTGTTGGCAACCTTTATTACACAAAAACTGAACACGCTTAAACGCCAATCTATAGAAGAAGCTCTAAATGCTACCTGAACACAAATTAAAATTTTTGTGGCAAACGAAAAAAAAAAATGGAAAGACGAGCGTTAATTTAAAAGTGCAAAAATCGGATACCTTTTGTCATTTCTCTCATTCGACTTATCTAAGATTGATTCAGGAGTATGACACACTTATTTGGTTAATGACGAAATCGGCGTAGTGAACTATGGATGAATGCTAACATCCGAATTTCACAGTTCTCTGTATTCTTATTAATTAAATGATTAAACGAACTTACCTTAGTGAAGTTCTATCATAATTATATGATCTTTCCATCCGGAATATGACAACTAGTAGTCTCTTTATTTCCACAATAAGCCACGTGTCTTGAAAGCCATGGTATCGAAGAAATGTCCAGTATGACAGGTATGGGTAAGCCGGCCTTGGTATATATCAGTATATATCTGACATTCTCTTGAAAGCATAGGGTCTCTAAATTGGTCAGGGTTCGGGAAAGTCTAAACAAAGGAAGGGTGGGTTATGTCATATTCCGGATGGAAAGATCATATAATTATGATAGAACTTCACTAAGGTAAGTTCGTTTAATCATTTAATTATATTTCCTTTCCATCCGTTCATATGACAATATAGTAGATGTTTAAAGCACAGAGCAATTTAGAGCCAAAACAGCATTATCGTCTGTTTATGAATAAGAAACAACAAAATGCACTTGAAAGAACATGCTAACATTTTGTTAACATGTTATTGCAACAATATATCGTTATCATGTTATTCAAAGTTAAAGAGTCAAACGTAAAAACTTTCATCAAACTTCTTTTCATGCATGCAGTTGTAAAATTGAAGAACAATTGCAAAATTGTGTGTATTTCAACCAATTTAGGCAATTCAATCTGGCAACACAAGACTAGATGCCAATGCTTGCATGACTTGTGACAAGTGCATGAAATACATATGGAAAAAGGTAATTATCGGGTAATTCCGTCATTGAAGAAAGCAACCATATGCACGTGTTTCGGACTATTAGTCGTCATCAGTACGGAATACATATGAATCAAATTTTAATAATTCCAATGTACTAATCAGTATAAATACTTTAATATACCTTTCTATGTGGCCCTTTTAAGCCTATAAACAATAAGAAGGTATATATCATGATGTAGACGTTTGTAAATAATCGGTAAATGTACTTCCAAAAAAAAAAAAGATTAATATTATAAATTAATTAATTAATTATAAATTAATAAATTCTTTAGTGTTTTAACGGCTCCATGACTGTAGTCATGGTGAACTGTCACTCAAAGAACTAACCCAGCAGCGGCTGAGCGGTTATTGTCCAGAAGAAAAAACACAAATTATTGGTAACGGTTCACAGGAACGTATCAACAATGAGCCGACCTCCGTATCCAAATGGTTAATATACACCAGCGATCGCCAACTTAGGGGTCCCCGTACCCCCAGGTCTGGAGCAGACTTATGGGACTGCCCGTGAGCGGGAGAAGGATCGCTGATATAAACGGTCCATTTAGCTACTCCAAGCTCACGCCCTTGGTCGATCCAACGCAACAAACAAAGTAATTGCCCCATTAGCGTAACTTTTGGGATCCATCTTAGACCCAATTATTAAGTTTGTTATTGTAACAAAACAAGTGTAAAAAAAGATAAATATATCTTTCAAGGCTTATATTAACAGTCAGCTGCCTGTACAGGAGTGTCAGGAATCTTTGATTTGCGCGCCCAAACCGCTCAAAATATCTGAAAAGTACAGCAGGCATTTCTTAATGAAAGAGTAAAAACCTATTGGGAAGACTCCAAAAGGTATTAATAGTCATGGTACTAATAGTCATATAAAACATATGACACACACGCATACAAAGTTGCGAGGACGTAATGACCGAAGGAAGTAATAACTTCGTTGTGGAGGATACGCAAGTTAATAAATAACGTTGGAAATTTTGGTCAAATAGGCAATTTAAAGGAAAACTCCCTTTATCTCAGCCCAAATCTCGTTTTAATTTTTGTGAATTTAAGAATTTGCAGCAGAATTATGAGCAACAACTGTTGATTCCATACGTAATCCCTAGCCGGTTTAGAGCTTGGTTGACATCTATCCTGTCAACAGGGAAAAGCTTTGTACAATAGGACAACTGCGGTTGTAACGGCCAAAACGCACAACTGAAATTTGTTGTAGGATTACTTCTAGGAGAGTATTCTAGAGGTGCAAAAATAAGAAAAAATAATGAATTTTGTTTGTCACAAAAGGGGGGGGGGGGGCTTCAGCCGCTATGAAATCAGGTTCTTTAACCAGGAACAAGGAATCGTGTCCCGATTAAATACTTTTCGGTACAAATAGAAGTATATAAGGCGAATCCAAACATTGAGTAATCCTTTTGGCAGCAAAATTTTAAGCTCTGGTAGAGAGCTGAAAAAAATGTGACGTGACATATCACGTGAAAAAAAAAGAATGTCAGATATATACTGATATATACCAAGGCCGGCTTACCCATACCTGTCATACTGAACATTTCTTCGATACCATGGCTTTGAAGACACGTGGCTTATTGTGGAAATAAAGAGACTACTAGTTGTCATATGAACGGATGGAAAGGAAATATAATTGAGGTTATTTTCAGGTGTTTTCGAATATTAACATAATTATTGTTCGTTATTAATTGTTGATGTACCAATCATTCTTATTTAATTTGTTGTTTACAACGAAATATGTTATCTATCGAATATTCAGGGTGCATCCATAAAGTACACGGCAAATAAGAATACTCACTGACCAAAAAGCAATGAAATCAATTTTTTCCAATTTTCGGGTATTTTCTGGAATTCATAACCATCTAGATTGACACACAAAAAAGTTGTTTTTCGTGGCCTTGTCGATAAAGTTTGACAATCGGTATGTTTTTGTGTGCAGAACATATCCTGATTTAAATTATCACACAAATAATATAGCTAGCGATTTAAAATTTTAATGATGACGTTATACTAACCCTTTTTTAAGAGTTTTCCAAAAAATGTATTTATCGTTTCTTAGCACAGAACATTTGTCCGCCGTTTAAATAAAACAAAGAAACGGGCGTACCTATGGTATTCATCCGGTATGTATAACGATCGACATTACGAAAACACATCGTTTTATTTGATCAACAGATCGAATGCAACATAAGCTTATATTTTGATTGGTACATAATTAGCTTGTAATCCCTGGGCTAAATTGCGCGTTCACCGTAAGCCTAAGCGCCCGTCGGTTGTTACCGTTGCGTGTGTACGTATGCCGATGCACTGTTTGTTTGCTAACGTCGGATTTCCTTTGTTTACAGTGTGGACGGAAGAGACAGAGGGTTCACTCACGCGGAACGCTGGTCCGATGAGAATGTGTTTTCGAACAGGGCGTACTTCATGCCTGAAAAACAACCTGCGGAACTCGGCGTCGACCACATCCGGGAGACGGACCAGGGTGTTTATAGATGCAGGGTGGATTTTATACGCGCCCAAACGAGGAATTCCAAAGTTAATCTGACCGTAATCGGTGAGTACACCATCCCTTGACCCCCGATATACTTTGGTTAGATATTTTTGCGATGGACTTTGACGCCATTAGCCAAATCTCCATCGATAACGTGAGGTTTTGAGTTGATCCATGTTACAAAGTTAATCTTCGTCCATTTTGTCCTTTTATTTTTCTTAATGAACACAAACTACTTAATAAAAAGCTAAATTATTTACTCATTTCTGGTTACACGTGCAACAGGGGGGTTTGGTTTGATATTTTTTTAATGGCAGTAGCTGCTGAAAGAAAAAGAAACTCACACTAACTCCCCTATTGGCTTAGGGCTTCAGATTTGCCATAAACACAATCATACGGATTTATAGAACGGCTTCACGTTCCAACTTCAGTAAAACTAAAACAAAAACAGAGAAACAGGATTATCAGGACATTATCACCTATATGTTAAGCTTTAAATTACAGATTAATGACTAAAAAAAAAAATGTGAATATTCTTTTTTTAGGGGAGGATAATTCTTATTTAGGTTTGGTTTTCAGGATTATTATGACCATCAATTTTTGGTAAAACACAATGTAAAAACTTTTAGAAAACAACTGGTACATTTTGCTCAATACTAGTGATGGGCGCATTCGGAATACATAATCGATTATAGTCGGTCTTTGAAATTATCGAGATATCTCGATTATTATTTTTAATAATCGGTTCTTAATAATCGATTCCTCATAATCGATTCTTAATAATCGATTTTTAATAATCGATTCTTAATAATCGGTTCTCAATAATCGATTCCTAATAATCGATTCCTAATAATTAATCAATTCTTGATAATCGGTTCTTAATAATCTATTCCTGAAAATCGATTCTTAAAATATAATCAATTCTTAATAATCGATTTTGAATAAAGGATTTTGAATAGACAATTTTACATACACTTAGATGAGTTTTACTTTCAATGTCGCATTTTAAATTTTCTTATGCACATCGGGTACATCACGTTCAGCACATCCTAATTTCTCAAAAAGTTGTAGCCAAAAGTTGTATCACCAAAACCGTATTTTAAGCGGCCCAAAAATCCATTAATTTGTTTTACTCATCATGACTTTACTATCTAGAAAAAATCTGTAAAAAGTCTCAGATGTGTGTATTTGCTTATTCATTTGTTTTTAATTTATCTTATCATTTTTATTTGTTTTTGGTATTTACTTTTATTGTTGTAAACATGAGCGTCTCTCCGATTTTTTCTCTTAAACTGCTTACCACAAAAATTTCAATTCAGGTTGCGTTTAGGTTCTTCAATAGTTATTTTCTTCAGTTTTTATGTGTTAAAAGTCGTGAAAAAAGTTGGTGTAGGTAATTTTTAAAATCGATGTATATGAATATTATAATTTTCAAGCTGCGCGCACTATTAAATATAGGACAACGAATTTAGATGTGTAAAATGAGTTCTAAGTAATGATGTTTTACAAAAGCGGATTCAGACGAATTCACTGACAAATTCATTGGATATGTACTGCAGTAAATAAGGACTCTTTGCATGCTAACTGCGTTGTCATTGGTCATTGGTTACTGAGATATCCGCTGCCATCAAAATCTTTATTGCATAAAAACTGAAGAAAACAAAAACGGCAATCTATAGAAGGAAATGCAACCATAACAAACATTTAAATTATTGTCGTAAGCAGTTTAGAAGGAAAGAATAAGAAGGGCGAACGTTAATTTAAAACCAAGAGTCAAAAATGTTGGTTATTGTTGGTTTGGCGACGATTTCTCTAATTTATTGTGGAATTTTCTCTTAATATTTGGTCAATTTTTATATATTAAATTTGCTCCAAAATGCCTGTTTTTTTTTTCGTGTGGCTTATAAACCGTAGGTATAAATAAAGAAAACAATAGATCGTGAAAAAGAGTGGTCCATTTTTCGATTAAATTTGTTGGTGTCCCATAAACTTTTAGAAAAAAGAACAAATTAAAATTTAAAATATATAATATAAAACTCTGGAGTACTTCAATTTTATGAACAGAAAGTAAGTGAGCGGTTTACTTTGCTTTCTCTAAATACCAGGACAATACAACGTGAATAGTACCTCAAAATAAACGTAAAACTTTAAAGTTATCCCGGAAATCCTTCACCAACATTCGTGAAACATAAGCGTCTAAATAAAGTAAGAAATTCAACATGGCAATAACTGGGTGACAAGCGCCAATCGGATATAATCGGGCGTCAGTGTCAAGGACTCAAAAAAATCGACGTAGTTCTATTTTTTTAATTTTATTTAGGACGAATTATGTTACAAAAAGCTAGTTAACAATTCTCTGTCATCAAAACTACTAAGGAAGCGACAAACTTGACAAGAAAACACGATAAACTCAAAGAAAACGGAAAGCAACTTTCTGGTGGAGGCGCCGGGATGTAACATTGTCATCTTTCGCTTTGTCATCTTCTTGTGTCAATTCTGTCGCTCTAGAAGCCGGGATGCGATGTGTCCTTGTTCTGTTGCCACTGTAATTCACAAAGGCTCATAAAGGCATATAGGTACTGAACCCGCTCGGCTTTATCAGTCATCAGCAAATCAAGCACTAAAGCGAATCCTGGCTCTAAATGCTGTTTAGTGCGCACTTTATCAGGTATTAAGCACCTCATAATGTGCTGGTTCCAATCGGTAATTAGAATAATCTGCACGTTTGAACTTCAATCAGTACACCACTCAATACTCAAAATTATCTCCACAGTCAACACTGTACACTTCAGCTATACACTCCATACACGTTATGTATTTGAATACAATGTCACTGCTAGTTGTAATCATCATTTTTCCAAAATACTTCTCATGTTTTGCTGTGTTGTGTTATCTATAACTTCAGACATTATCAATATAAACTTTACTCGAAATCAATAAACAATCAGATGGGTTCTTTCTCGCAGAACTTTATATAGCCCACTCGGAGCTTTTATTTCACTGTCCTATAGATGATAGTCTCGCGGGCTTACCAACTTCACAAAATATGAAAAATTAATCCCAAGTCGGCGGCGAACTTTCCGCGCGAGAAACTTTGTCACTTATATATTTTAATGCTCCGTCGTCCCAATGGATGTAATATTGATGTTTTCGGGAAACAACGTAATCTAAAAGCTTTTCGCTTCTTATTGACTGATGGCCACCATCAGTTTTTCCAAAGTTGGAGTATACTGTGCAACAGCAAAAAGAAATCCTGCCTGCTGGTGGGTGTGGCTTATTTGTCTGTTTATCGTAATTGCAAAAACGCAAAATTTTTTCATCACGTCACAATTTTGAAAAATTTTGCAAAAACGTTGTTATCAGATACAATGGCTAATTATGAAATAAAGTCATTTATATTAAAACTTTACCATTTTAAAAAATACTCGGACACGTCAATTATTAATTATAAAAATATACATTTTTGTATTAAATTCAATTTCCGACCATGAATTGTTTTTTACTTATGACGTCTTTGAATTATTTAAATAGCAATCATCTATTTTTCTAATTGTTTAAATAGATCATTAGTTGACTAAAAGTATCATGTAAATTGTTCGGTCTTACAGAAGAATATTTTCAAAAAAAAGATAATTGAAAATTAGGATAATATTAGGCACTCTGTGGATTATAGATATTGTGCATAGCAAGGAAATACGCGTTGTCGATAGATGTCTATGCGTTTTACAAAGTTTTTTGGTGTATAATTAGGTAAAACCGTGATTTTGTTATAATGGTCTTCAAAATTTCAAAATAGCCTCAAGACAACCGTCAAACATTCTATTTCTCACAAACCCTGAAAATTGATCCACCAACAAAAAAATATTCGTTTTTGAATCTTAAAATTTTGATTTTTGAATTATGTACCCGAAATTTTGTAAGTAGAGAATGTCATTCTGAGTAAAAAGATTAATTTACAATTATTTGTTTTCACAATTCATTAAAAATGTATACAATGAAATATCTGAACAAACCCAATAATAATAATAACTAAAAGTAATACAAATAAATTGAATAAATGATGGCGAATCTAACGAATCCATATGAATCTTTTAATGTTTTTTTACTTTATCATACGCAGTATGCTAAAGGATTGTAATCATGCCGAAAAAAAAATTGAGATTTTAGCGGAAATAGGTCTTTTTGGGTCCCCTGAATATTTTTGACCAAGGTACAAAAAAATGTCTGTGTGTGTGTGTGTGTATGTGTGTGTGTGTGTGTGTGTGTGTGTGTGTGTGTGCGTATGTGTGTACTCGATTTTTGTGACGACGATTCCGGAGAAACTACTAAAGGTATCGGGACGAAAGTTCATATTTAGAAGTTTTATGACTAAACTTAGAGCTGAAAAGCTTTTGGTTCAAAAGGGTCCAAAGGAACTGGTAGTTTATTCTAAGCCTTTTTCAAGGATTTTGCAGATGAGCCGCCATTTCTGTAATTTCTTCAAAATAGTTAAATAACAAATTAAAGCAGAGGAAATTTTGAATAATTTATGCCTATGACATTTTTTGGTAAAATTAATAGTTTAGCTGCAAGAGCAAATTCTATTTGATCGAGATCGGTCGCATCTGCATTGATATGAAACTGCATAGTAGCCAGGATTTTGACAAATATTTTTTTTTGTGCTGTCACCACAGAAATGTCTATGGCTGTCACCACACTGTCACACTCGGAGAACCGCATGGAACGTCATCTACAGTGTCATGAACGAATATAAATCTCTCAGAATTTGAATTAGCTTTTTAAACTTGACGTTTCGTAGAAGTGGTATCAACCTAACATTTTCTATACCGAAATATAACCATTTTTGATTTTTTTTAAAATACGTATTTCTCAAAAAGCAACACAAAAACGTTGATGTCACTCCTGCCGAAAAGTACATAGCGCGACTCGCTCACATGCGACGACGACGCTCCGCCATCGGTGACGCGCCGCGTCACCGCTCGTTGTGCTATTCCGTACTTTCGGCACTTGTGAGATAAACAACTATTATTCTGATGACAGTAGGTAGTGTCAAATGCTGTTGCTTTGACAATACCTTCGATTGATACTATTGACTATCAAAATATCTGTCAAATCCTGGCTAACTAGTTTAATTTTAATGCAGACACGATTTATCTCAGTCAAATAGATTCTCATGCAGCTAACCTATTAATTTTATATATTGTATGATAAAGTCATGTGCCTGGCCACATCAGATTTTTTTCTTAGAGTTATTCTGAGTAAGAAGCTTTATGTGGTCATTACTTTTTTTTTATTTTCTCAAGGAATTAGAGCAGTTTATATTACGATTTGTTACAATTTCAAACTTCTGTATTTTTTAAGGAATTGGACAAATGAAGTCCCATACTGTCCATATGAATTTTTTTTGTAATGACTGACATCTGCTTTATAACGAAAATAAAACAACAGTTTGAATGTGTATGAATGTATAGAAGTATAGATGAAGATCTGGTAGAATTATCAAACTCTGAAAAAGGATTTGTGCCATTTCCCCTAGTACATATTTATTAGTACTTTATCCATTCTGAAGCAGGCATGAAATAAAATTGTCGGGATTTTTCAATTTTCATTCACAAAATCGATGCTCCAAAAATTATCATTATTTCCCCAATCTTCTGTTTTTCCACATTTTTTTTGTTCAATATGTTCAGTTGTCAGGTCGAAAATATTTAATGCTACGATAAAACAATATGTTGATGTCGTCATACAACGATCAACATTGAAGATTAAAATTAAATTTCTGTGTGTAATTCTATAAAAAAGGGCATATCCAAGGTATTTTTAATGTATCAAACTGTTTCGATTTTCATGCGTTTATGTATAAATTAGTAAAAAGCATTAACTTTATTTATTCTAGACCAGAGGTGGTAGAAAGAAACGGTTTAGTGGCCACAGACCAATAGAAATATACCATTCTTTATCATAAGTGAAGAAAAAAAGTTGGGTTTTGTTGCAGAGTGAGAAATATTAGACCGGAAATTGTACACTACAATTTGTTTCTACTATAAATTTTGGATATAAAACAGAGTAATAAGTAATATCTGTTGAATGTGCGAAAAAAGCAGGGTTAATTGGCACGCGGATGAATCACATAGGCCGTCAAATTTGAATATTTGTGTGCGTGGCGCTCGCATAAAAAACGTTGATACTCGGAGAGTTTATCATATTAGCATTCAACATAATTAAAACTGACGGCTTGTAAACTGTAAAATTATTCGTTGCACGCGTACGACTGTGTTTATTTATTCACTACACAGAAAGCGTTTTTGTATGTTGCGCGTAAACGTAGGTATATGTATACATAATAAATGCGGAAACATCCCGTGAATATCTCGCATACCTTGCGCTCTATATATTACGATAATTGCCAGATTAGCCGGCAAAAGGTAATTTTTGCATTTGCAAATACTAACCATATTATACGATGACACAGTAATGCAATATATAGCCCAAACAAATTGCAATCAAATACTGGAATCTGTGCAATATGCATATCTACTGATAGTTATTCTGATGATAAAGGATCAGATATCGCCCAATATTGATCATTTAGAACAAAGTTGGTATAAACTGCATACCAAGGTAGTGAAAAAAAATCTGAATTGGAACGAAGTTCAATTGAGCTCATATTTGAAAACAATGTTCCACAAATATTAGAGATACTAAAGCAAACGCCCCAAATTCATCTTTAAAAATTTGAATATGTTGCACATTTTTTTGGACTATTGAGTGTTTTTTCCTTTTCAAAACCCACATATCCGCACATTATACAAAATTATATGACAAATGAACTTTTATCAACATTTAAGCACATCTTTTAAATTGTACGAAAATGGTCATTATCCTAAAAATTGTAACGAATCTAAAAAAACTGCAGACGATCCAAAACTTGCATTAGAGTAACATATTTTTGTATATGGTAATTTCACACCTTATAGGTATTGTTGTTGTATTTGAAAAAGAAAAATCAAATAATCTTTCATTGAAAAGAAAAACCAATTCTTAAAGAAAATTATAAACTTTAGGCCTTCTGCGGTAGATCTAAATATTTTTCAATAGCGCCAATTTTTACTTTATCATACGCAGTATGATATTTTGAAACTTTTGACAGTATTCAGAACGTCAGCGGTTGCGAAACGTCAATTCAACACGCAATTGTATGGAGAATGCGACGAGGAGGAGAAACACGCGCGCCCGGACGCTATGTGAAACGATATTGAAACATCATGACGAATCTTAGAGCTGAAATGCTTTCTGTTGAAAAGAATCTAAATGAACCGGAGGTTTAGTCTTACATTTATGAAATATTTTGCAAATAAGCCGCTATTTCTAGAATTTCGTCAAAATAGTTAAATAATACATTAATGTAGAGGAAATTCTGAATAATTTATGACTATGACATTTTTGGTAAAATAAATAGTTTAGCCGCATGATCAAATTCTATTTCATCGAGATCGCTCGTACTGCATTAAAACATTATAGTATTCAAAGTAATTAGCTAGGATGTGTCAGATATTGTGATTCTAATGACAGTAGGTCGCGTCAAATGCTGATATTTTGACATTACATACTGTAAATATGATCAAAATATCTGTCTCGTTCTAGTAGTTTTATTTTAATGCAGACGTGGCCGATCTCTAACAAATAGAATCTCATGCAACTATACTATTAATATATGGTATGATAAAGTCATGTGCCTGGCCACATCACACAATCTGAATAACAATCTGTTTATTTGTTGTCTTGGGGATTAAAACATGTGACGGATAAATTTGTGTGATTAGAATAGTATAGTGAAAATACCGGAAGTGACTAAACCGACCGTACTGACTGATGGCAGTTACGTCGATTTTGTCTTTCTCGATTTTGTCATTCTCTGCCACATATTTCTTTTTTTTTCAATTATATTAGTATTATAATTTAGATTCAATTCATCACTTATAAGTAGTGTTAAACTTTACTCTGTGTTAAAAAAAGCAAAACGTTCTCTAATTTATTTGACATATACAACTTTTGGTGGAAACTTTATGTTTCTGTTAATAAGTTTTCGTAATTTCAACAAATCGTGCATTTTATCACCATATGGGTAAAGTTACTTTCATAAACCGCAACAAAAGTTTGAAGAAAAAGTGCAAACATTTCTATTGCATATAGTCTATTCTTTTAATAATAAACCATACATATGTAACATTGTTTATCTCTTTTAGAGCTTTTACTTCGTATAAGAATTACCTTGAAAGCCGTAAACTTTGTTATATGTAAGATTACCTAATTTGTTCTCAGTACGCAGTACAAATATGGAGAAATTCATTACTGCACTCCAAACAGTCGTTGCCGTCACCGTGTAAGGTACCTACTTCCCTTGCATATTACAGAATAATGCATATTACTCCCTCATTTATATTTCATAAGTTACTTCAAAGACAAGGCTCGTGCTTTAGCAGAATATGCGCGGTGCGACTAGGATCTTTTACGTACCTAGCTGTCGTACGTCATTCTTTATGAAGCTCTTAGCTTTTACGATTTCAGGAAAGCAGAGATGCACGCTCGTACCAAACCGAAAACGCCGCTGAATATTTTACACTTACTCAGTGACGCATCCTTTTTATTATATATTATGTGGAAACAATGAACCCTATAAACTTGGATAAGAGATTCTTTTTTCTTGGTGAATAAACGTCTTGTTATTTTTGTGTTTTTCAGAAAACTATACACGAGTGATCTTAGCCAAGAGATGCATTTATTCTAAGATGAATTTGACATCTGGGAAAATAGGGCGGAAATTCCGTGATAACCAGCTTAGGAGTAGTTTTAAAAATGTTTTTCTTTCTCGAACCGTCACGAACTGAGATCAGGCTCACGCAATTACCAAGTTCAGTTTACTGCGAAATATGTTTTGGCCTTCCAGAGTTACAGGTGATGAAATCCCTCATCATTGCGGTCGGGGAGTTTCGAAACTTTGATTAATATTTCCCATCGCGGCCGCAGACCCACGTCTCGGTTATTTCGAGTCATAATTTCTTGTATACTTCAACGGATGGATGAGTACTTCGGTACGACTTGCCTTCGGATACGATTAACATTTCTTTTTTTTTCTCCGGTGGATTTTTTCCCGGTGACCTTTTATGTCGCTTCGAGTAACCGTCTTCTAAAACCTACATCTTTCAGTATTTTTAGGTAGTTCTGTGTTTACACATCCGTCATCTTTAATATGGTGTATATCTTGTTTTGCTAGGGTTAATACTGATATCGATCCAAACAAAGGTAGACATTTTTCAAGATTTAAAAAAAAATTAACGTATACAATGAGAATGTTTGTAATCACCAGCAAAATGAGTGTAATCAGATGGAATACAAAGAGAAAAACATCCATATTATTTCAGTTTTCAAAATCTCCGTTTATAAAATGCATCGGAAATACTTAAGCCCTAAACTCGTGAATATTTTTAATCTACTTAAGGAAGTTAATAATTCTAGTCATGTAAAAAACGAAGATTGTGTTGAAATATGTTTATTAGTAACCATGTGGTTGTTATTACACGAACTATTGTTCGTCGGTTGGGTATAATCTGGCCACTCTTACCACGATAATCACTATTTGATCACAGTAAAATTTGTAATCAAAATATCTACCATTAAATTGTAGCTGGTTCGCTCACTTTAAATACTAAAAGAAAGTTACCAATAACTAATACTCAAATCTCAATAAAAGAATAACAAATATTTATTTACAATTAAAACAATGAACTGGAACTCTAAATCTACCAAATCTTCTTGACGAGTCGTCAAATAATACAAAACACATTAAATTAAAATTAAACACAAAGTAAGGAAGTATCATCGGCTTACCATTTACAAAAGCACACACTAAAAAACTGCATTTTATTTATAAGCAAGCGGGATGCTTGCGGCTTGTTTGTTTCACATCTCAAACCACTCTCTAACTCTTAAAGAAAGCTCTTAAATGCATAGGAATAAACACCATTAATAAGTTTCACAGGGACGTCGTGTAGAATAATTATTTATGTCACAAAAATAGTATATTATTTGACGAGCACATAATTAAGGATATAAATCGCGAGCATGAAGTTTACACGCGAGCCGTAGGCGAGCGTGTAATTATGCGAGCGATTTATATCCGTTATGTGCGAGTCAAATACGACGTTTTATCTACGACTCATAAAGTCCATTTTATGTAAAATATTTTAAATGCATTTGTCAATGCTGGCGAGGCGAACTGTCAAATAACTGTCATCCACGTAGGTTTTGCCAGACTTGACACTAGCGTCATATAATGATGACAGTTCGTTCAAATAATGAGGTCATTATTTGAACGAACTGTCATTATTATACAACGCTAGTGTCATTATAATCATTGGCGCTATATAATGATGGGGATTATATAGTCATAGATACGTATGCAATGAAGTTATTATATGCGAGTCGTAGATAAAATAGTTTACAGCCGCGTAATCGACCGTCAAGAGTATGGTATCGAATTTTAAGATGCGACTTGAAAAACTCGAGAGCTGATAGGCCCCCGAGCTTTTTAAACGGTCACCCTCGGGGCATAAACATCCGTGTAATGCCCTTGGTACATAAATAACTATTATAACCGTACGCTGTCATTCTGACGTTAAATATCAAGTATCAAACATGCACCAACTGTCAAGTTGTCAAATAAACACAAACCAGACTTACATGATGTAAAAGATAGCTGTACGACGTTTTTTGACGCGTTAAGTCAGTACATACAGAAGGGAATGTTCATGCAAAATGCACTAAGTAACAAATCAATACCAACTATTGCGTAAGCACGATAGCTACCGACACAGTTTGGGACGTTTCATTTCCACCATTATTCCGCTTATAAATAAAATTCGACTAGACACGAAGTAGGTATCTCCTGGCGGCGATTTCACGAAACAGTGCAGACCGGTCGGGAGTGTCTCAACTTTCAGTGCACTGCAGCGGTATCAAGTTTTAACGCGACACAGGAGAGTTTATTTTTCCTTAAATCCGGTTTAATGCCCCTGTCGCCTTTGCGTTCGCAGCGTAATGCAAACAGAGATTTCTTTGCCCAGATCCGTTAGCTAATTAAACTTCGCTACAGTGAACCGCAATGGCGCTCTCAGTCAATTCCACTTGGTCGTATTTTATTTTACCCTAATTTTGTACCGTCATCCGCGGCGCAGTTTTATACCGACCGAGATTTATGTAATTGTACACAGAGGATGTCGGTTTGCAGATAGTTCTGCAGTCGGGTAAATGTAGGACACAGAATAGCGTATTCATGAATAATTTAGAATGATTAGACTTACTTTTAATACAATGGAATGAGAACCATTTGTTCTTTTGTGAGGGTGAATTCAGTTAGTGGTTTTATTTCACATACTAAACAAGTGCGCGGTTGGTAGGATTACAGTGTCAAACGTCAATATGCAAATTAGTGTTATTTTTTCCTCATTGTCATTAAACCTAAGCAGTTAACTGTACCTTATATCTTGCGAATTTTTGTTTGGTAAACTGGGATCATAGTTGCGTATGTTTGAAAACAAAGCTATACAAGTTTAAGCTTTGTATACATGTCACCGTTTTCTTTTTATTATAGAATGTTATTGTTTCTCGGCAGTATAACGTGAGAGCGCCGACATGTACTCAAAGGACGTCTAGACGTCCTTTTTACCAAAAAATTCACAATTTTCCTTATTGTCATTCCATAAATAGAAACCAAGAGTTTGCCTAAAAAGAAATACGACATGTTAAGGGTACAGTCTGGCGCAACATTATCAAAAATTGATTTTATTTTTATTGCGTAATATGACTACACATTTAAGGAATACACTGTTCAAATTTCACAAAGAAATTCGTATAATTACCTATTCCACGGCCTACAGGAACCTGTTTTCAATCTCCTTTCATACCAACATCTTTTAGTACTTGTAATTCTTTCCTTATAATGCACCCAGATTTCCCTTCTTTAAAATGGCGTACCAATTATTTTGAGAAGTTTAATAGTTTTGGAGATAAAAATATGAATGGACTAGATTAGAAGCTCGGCAATGACGTTACACGTCTACAATAGAAACAACTTTAAAAAAATTCTTTAAACCGTGTTTTGTTGGACGGTTAACACGATTCCGCAAACACTAGCAGGCTGAATTTATATTATATTTTAAGAAGTCGAACTACAGTTACCTTATAAGCAAAAATTAACTTTTAGCATAAGACTCAA
Source organism: Melinopterus prodromus (assembly GCA_964023965.1). Classification (NCBI taxonomy): domain Eukaryota; kingdom Metazoa; phylum Arthropoda; class Insecta; order Coleoptera; family Scarabaeidae; genus Melinopterus; species Melinopterus prodromus. The sequence continues at coordinate 83,323,021 of OZ030391.1, read as the reverse complement.
TTATCAAATCAGTGAAACTTTTAGGTTTTATTCTGACTGTTAGAACATTGGTAGAATAAGACAAGATTCGGGGTTGATAAGTGTAATGTCAAATCAACAAATCAGATGTCCTAAAATAAAGTTCAATGATAGAGATTTCGTATTTTATCGAACTAAAGAGAAATATGTAGGAATTAAGGACAGTGTCTGAGTTTGGCACGTTTACCTTACTAGACTAAACCGGTTTCATATAGCAACATTCTTGAACTTCTTCATTCATATTTTTATCCATATCTGTTTTTTTTTATTAGATAACAAATGATACGTAATTTTAAACAGGAGAAATGTGGGTGTACCACGCAAAAGAATTTCTGCCATATAATAATTAATTGCTAAAGTTAAACGAATAAAATTTACGGAGCAAAAAAGGCGCCAATTCTTCTTAATTTGGAAAAATCGGGAAAACGCCAACATATACAGCTTTCTAATTTTTATGAGTTGTAGCATATTAATCAAGGACAGCACCAGAAGTTTTTCAAACTTTTTCGCCTCTAGTTCTGCGAGAAAATCGACGTCAAAAGAAAGGACATAATATATGGCCACGATGTACGTATTGGAGGGGTTAAAAAATGTTCAGATGTTTCGAAATTCCTTTTGAAATTTTTACAGTGTCTTCTTTAAATGTTGTTTAATCAAAATATGCAGTAAAAATCATTAATTTTTGGAAATATTACACCAGAATGTTCCCTTAATAACTTAGTTGACCGTTAATACCTTAGATTTGATTTTTATCCAAAGTAAACAGCTTTTCTCGTCTAATGTTCTTGGGCTATCAGCCTTATTTTGCATGTTTTGAACAATATATAATAATAATATATATTTGTAGTAATGACAGTATTATTAACCATGTAAATTGATCTACGGGAGGTAGCAAGGACCACCAGATATAGCCAACTTCAAACAATTTTGGTTAAGGTAACAATTAAACATATTGACTGGACTGCAAACCGAATGCCGTGTGCTCGTGGTCCGTGTAATCAATCTTGAAAGGACAGGTTATCATGCGGTTGTAGTGTGTTGAGATCACACATTTTAGGTTCGATTAAACTAATATTGTTGTTTGTTAAGCTACGGACACATTATACACACGTGAAGACGTAGATATGGTGGATTTTGAAGAATACAAAAGGAACAAAAGTGTTTATGTTGGGTATTCTAATGTTTTAACTAAAAAATGTTATGTTGAAGTAATTTGACTAACAATAAATGGAAGTTTAGTTAGTTAATAAGGTTGGAATTAGTATTTATGTCACACGTTCTGTTCTAATAAGTATAAATACCAATATATTAAACATAATTAAATAATAAAATTATACGTTTATCAAGATAGAATGGTTTCTATAAACAAAATTAAATTAAATGAAGGCCTGGGTGTTATTGTATCACATAGAAAGCAGATATCTAAAAAAAATAGAAGACAAACGTATAGGTATTAGCTAAGAGATTAGGTAAAATGATGTATGATAATAAATAATGATACAAGGAAAAGAGAGACAAAAAGAAATTAAGGTCGACCCCTTCTGGGTTCATGGAGTTTTAGCGTTGAAATACCGTCATTGTAATCACCACTTTTGGAACCTATAATTCAATACAGCTCAGCTTGCAGTTGATTGCAGATAAAATAAATATGAATAATATACGAGAATCATCAATATTCCATTAGGAATAAAACCTCTCTTTCCACCAGTAACGAGTATTATCAACTATTGGGCCTTTCCATGGAATCTCATTCAGAAGACAGCAAAGAGAAATTGGTTGTAGTTCTTGATCAAATCTGTGCCAAAACAAAATATCAAAAAGTAAGTCTTCGTTTTGTGTGATTCCACGGAAAGCCCTACCCGAATTAGTCATTCTTCCAATTATATTTTGTCTGTTGGCCACTAAAGTCATTAAAATTGCTAAAGTTCCTGAACACCAAGAGTGATTCTTGTTCTTAGGCAAAATTAACTATGTAATGGGATATCTTCCCTTATTTTGACCTTTCACTCAATATGTAAAATTATCTTTTTTAATTAAGTTCATAAAAGCAAATTTATATAAGTAAATTTAATAGAAACTTAATTCTACACTTTTCACAGCGTGTAGCAAACTACTTTAAATATGTAAAAAAAATCTGATGTGGCCAGGCACATGACTTTATCATACAATATATAAAATTAATAGTTTAGCTGCATGATAATCTATTTGACTGAGATAAATCGTGTCTGCATTCAAATTAAACTAGTTAGCCAGGATTTGACAGATATTTTGATAGTCAATAGTATCAATCGAAGGTATTGTCAAAGCATCAGCATTTGATACTACCTACTGTCATCAGAATAATAGTTGTTTATCTCACAAGTGCCGAAAGTACGGAATTGCACAACGAGGGGTGATGCGGCGCGTCACCGATGGCGGAGCGTCGTCGTCGCATGTGAGCGAGTCGCGCTATGTAGTTTTCGGCAGGAGTGACATCAACGTTTTTTGTATTGCTTTTTGAGAAATACGTATTTTAAAAAAATCTGATGTGGCCAGGCATCTGACTTTATCATACAATATATAAAATTAATAGTTTAGCTGCATGATAATCTATTTGACTGAGATAAATCGTGTCTGCATTAAAATTAAACTAGTTAGCCAGGATTTGACAGATATTTTGATAGTCAATAGTATCAATCGAAGGTATTGTCAAAGCATCAGCATTTGACACTACCTACTGTCATCAGAATAATAGTTGTTTATCTCACAAGTGCCGAAAGTACGGAATTGCACAACGAGCAGTGATGCGGCGCGTCACCGATGGCGGAGCGTCGTCGTCGCATGTGAGCGAGTCGCGCTATGTTGTTTTCGGCAGGAGTGACATCAACGTTTTTTGTATTGCTTTTTGAGAAATACGTATTTTAAAAAAAATCTAAAATGGTTATATTTCGGTATAGAAAATGTTAGGTTGATACCACTTCTACGAAATGTCAAGTTTAAAAAGCTAATTCAAATTCTGACAGATTTATATTCGTTCATGACACTGTAGATGACGTTCCATAGCGGTTCTCCGAGTGTGACAGCGTGGTGACAGCCATAGACATTTCTGTGGTGACAGCACAAAAAGAATATTTGTCTAAATCCTGGCTACTATGTAGTTTCATATCAATGCAGATGCGACCGATCTCGATCAAATAGAATTTGCTCTTGCAGCTAAAGTATTAATGTTACCAAAAAATGTCATAAATAATAGGCATAAATTATTCAAAATTTCCTCTGCATTAATTTATTATTTAACTATTTTGACGAAATTACAGAAATGGCGGCTCATCTGCAAAATCCTTAAAAAAGGCTTAGAATAAACTACCAGTTCCTTTGGACCCTTTTGAACCAAAAGCTTTTCAGCTCTAAGTTTGGTCATAAAACTTCTAAATATGAACTTTCGTCCCGATTCCTTTAGTAGTTTCTTCGGAATCGTCGCCACAAAAATCGTTTACACACAGACATAGGTACACACAGACACACACACACACAGACATTTTTTTGTACCTTGGTCAAAAATGTTCAGGGGACCCAAAAATACCTATTTCCGCTAAAATCTCAATTTTTTTTTCGGCATGGTTACAATACTTTACCATACTGCGTATGATAAAGTAAAAATAGTTGATGCTAAGATAGTATGAATATTTTGAAAAGGTACTACGTGAAAAAAGCTTTTTGGGCCAAATAAGGACCGCAAACAGTGCACATTACAATATAAATAAATTGCGGTCTACTCGTTTATTTTTCTTTCGCGTGGATTTGCTTGAGGAAAGTTAGAGCGCTTGTTTGAAGAATGAGTAACCAGAATTGAATAAGGGGAGCAGTTTCGAACTTCTTAAAAGTTGCACTGGCTGTGATTTACATGACGAAGGTATAAACCCCACTAGGAGTTTAGGTTCTTCCTATTGGGTTGCAAATTATTTTATTCCATACGTTTTTCAAAACGCCGAAATTGATTTCTATCAAGATAAGATTATTATTACATTCGCGAAAATCTTCAACCGCTATCTCGAACAATGAACAAACACGGGAAAGTCTGTATTGTGCTAACACGATTTACGTGAGAACGAAGAACTGGAGAATGTGAAGAATATGCTCGAGCTATTGAGGTACCGAAGTAGCAGCCATATTTTATCCCGAGTCGCTTTTATTAAATGATTAAGTTGAAAGGAAACCACGTTACTATTTATTTATTGTGCCGCTGTTCTTCTCGGGTTTTCAATATTTCGCTTCGATACATCACGTTCACGTACAAACTCCAATATGTTCCTCTCGAGCGGACGAATTCCATTGTTATTAATACAAACCGCAAAGCAACAACGCAACGCGCCTTACAATTCCCTTAAGATTATATATTATATTCCCGACTGCTTTCTCAAGTAATTATTTCATTCTCTCCTTGGTGTCTTCTTACCACAATATTCAACTCCGGCGAACAAAGACACTTACTCGATTTGCTTCGAGCAGACGCTTTGTGTCTTGTTCGCAAATTTATCCAGAGTTTGTATTTACTTTGTTTGCTGTTGCAGATATCCTAATCGTGGTAGCCAAATTTATGAAGTCTAGTCCTTGAAGGATACACGTGTGCGCTAAGAATGCAAAAGTTTAGTTCGTACCATACAGGGTGATCGTTTTTTAGACACAGAACGATTGGGTGAGGGAAATAGTTTTTGTATTTTCTCTTGTTTTTCCTTTTACATTGTAAATTACAAACAGGGATGTTTATTAATTAATTAAAAGACAGCCATGTCAATGATTAATTGTGTTAGTTTATAGTTTTTCATAGGGTTAAGATGAGCAGGCTACGAGCGTTCGTAGACCAGGACTTCGCCCGATTTTAAATTTAGTGTTGACAAATTATTATATATTTTTTGTAGAATTTTCTTTTAATAAAGACATTTATTATTATTATTATTAACACCATTCAACAACTATCCAGTTATTTTTAAAAATAATTTTTAAATTAAATTTTTCTCTGGTTTAATTTTTTGGTATCAATTTATTGTTTTTTGTTCTTGTTTAACCGTCTTTTCATCCAGCACTTGTAGTTACTTATTTCCTTTAGTGAATATAATTTCGAAATTGAAAATTTAACCCAAAGTTTAACACAACAGTTGCAAACTAAAAACCATAACGACCATTTGATGGGAATATCAAATGATTTGTGAATTTATTCGAGACAGCTTTCCGGATATTAATTTGTTGATTAGTTTATTAAAAAAATGTTTGCGAAAAGCGCCAAACAGAATATCTTTATATAGAGAAATATGTCACAATATTCCTTTACCACCTCAGCCAGTTGTAACGCGTGGGGTACTTGGCTAGAAGCTGTTACCTTTATCTAAAAAAAATTTGAAATTTATTGGCAATTACCGGATGAGACAATTACTAATTTTGCCAAATTATGAGAAGAAATTAAATTTTTTGAATCCCAAAATTTGAAATTGTCTGTTAACATCAAACATGTTGAATCCACCCTAAAGGATTTAAAGAATATATCCTGGCCATTACAAAATCAGTTTAAAACTAAAAGTAATGCTATCGTAGCAAGAAATAATGATTTCTATATTTTGAAGCAAATTTCATTAACATTGACAATGAAGAAATCTATTCAAAATTTTCACACATTGCTCCATATTTTGAACATGCTCCAGTGACAAGCAGCGATGGCGAAAGTTCCTTCTCTAGATTTAAAGATATTTTAACAGCAAAAAGAACTAACTTCACCGAAGAATATTTAGAAAAGCATGCTGTCATGCAAGCCTACTATTCTACCAAATCTACTGACTAACCTAATACATATGTATTTATATTTATTTAATTTTATTTAATTGCGTAATTATCTGCTTATATATCGTTCCCTTTACAGTTCTAAACAATGTACCTATTCCTTTATTAATTTTGCATTAATTAGGCATCTTTAGATTTTTCAAGACGATTTCAAATTTTTCTGTTGCGTGCTTTTTTGGTGTTTTTTGGAGTGTTTTATAGTGCAGACAAGACAAATTATGAAGTATATTGATCTGAAACAATCAGTTTTCTTAATACTGAGTTGATCAACTGTGCGTGACCTCGCTGGCATTATTTGGTCCGGTCTCTGATCATGAGATGAGCTAGTAGGTTTATATTAAAAAAAAATTTTTTCATCCAGCCCAACTCGTTATTTATCTAAGAAGTTACACTGAAAATTTCATAAACTTTGAACAATAAATAACGTTTTTATTTGAAAGTGCGTTTTAGGAGAGGTTACACTAACCATTTCATAAACTTTGAACAATAAATAACGTTTTTATTTGAAAGTGCGTTTTAGGAGAGGTAGAACTGTGCTTAAGGAAAACCAATAAACTCGATGTTTTTTATTTGTTTATTCCTTAGACCTTTTATGTTTTTAAAGGTTATTCTTAAATTTAAATTGTTTTGTTTATATTTCAAACGGCTCTAACGTTTTAAGAATTCCAGTCCATATAAAAAATGGTACTCAGAATGACATTTATAAAGTATCAAAAAAGAGCAAAAGTCGCCATTTTGCCATGTGTCAAATTCGCCTTCGCACTCTACAAGGTTCGTTTTCTCGTGAGCGCTCACATATTCGCCATTTTTAAGCGTACTTTGTTCGATGTACTGATTGAATGTTAATAATAATAATAATAATAATAATAATAATCGAACAACATGTCTCTACTGGGGGCATCGGCACGTCCATATTTTCATTATTATTGCCCGCGTCTGTGGCACGTCTTAAGTTATTTGGGTTCCAGCATTGTACCGAAGAGTGAGGATAACCACAGAAGAATTTTCACTCTGAAAGCTGATCGTAAGACGCTCTACAGCTGGGCCACAGTCGGCCTATTGTCTCTCACGATTCAAACGGTACCTGATGGCAAATTAGCCGAAGAAAGCATTTCTTAAGACGCCGCTTTTAGACGCGCGGTTTGCGAGAACATATTTTCTATACAAACCGATCTCTATGCGAAAAGTGAGTTTACCAATGATATCATCGCAGTCCAATTTCTTACTGTTGTTGCGTTGGCTATCGCCAACGCTCTGTATCGAAAAGTTTAGCCCCCACCAACTATAACCTATGGACAGACGAGTTTATAAAAGTTGCTGGCAACATTCAGCCGGTTTTGATAAATGGAAGAAATACATAACCGTGTTGTACGATAAAAAGAGTACTAAAGAGTTCTTTCAGTTATTTACTTTTACTTCAAGTAAATCCTTCAGGTTCCTTCGTATTTACTGTTACTTCAAGTAAATACTGAAAATTCTAAAATGTACTCTACATTATTCTTGAAGTAGGACCCAAGTAAGTACTAGGAGTAATTTACTTCATACTTTGATTTATATACTTCGGTATATAGTAGTCAATACTAGAGTAATTACTAATGTTGTCTAGTAGTTACTCTATCTGGGAGTGTTTGTGTAGTTTTTAAGAAGCTACTCATAAAGCAACATCGCATCTATTACTTCGATTGAAAAAGTGTTACAAATAGCGTTTTTATGAATTTTCGTAGGAAGAGGAGGGAAATATATGAACGTAGAACGCATGGGGAGGGACTGAAAAATATTTCTGTGCTTTTATATGTACCCAGGAATAATTTACTTGACATTTGCTTACCTGAAGATGGCTATTAGCCGAAACCGGTAGTAAGAAATTATAGAAATATTTTACAAGGAAGAACGTTATTTATTGCAACGCTGACATTCACTACACACCTTGTAGTGCTTCAGGGAATCCCTCTACACTTTTTTTAATCATGCCACCCTTTATTATACTATACAGCAGTGTCAAAGGCTGATATTCTGACAATACTGTCAATTGAATCAAAATTTCTGTCAAATCCTGGCTAATTAGCTTTAATGCAGGCACGAAGAATCTCGATAAAATAGAATCTTGCTCATGCATCTAAACTATCAATTTTACCAATAAAATGTCATAAACAAAAATTATACATAAATTGCATACTGTGCGTGATAAGGTAAAAAAGGCTGCGTGTTACCCGCAACGTTTCATGCGCTCGTCTATCCACAGCTCCATAGCTCTTGACGAGTAAATAAAAAAGTGCGATTTATTGGCCTTCATTGCGACACTGAATGCAGAATACACTTTTAGCAGTAACTATTTAAAATTAACCGTTGTAAAAGAGTACCTAACGGCGATTTTTAGAAATCGTAAGACAGCTAAAAACTTTTTCTCGGCACGTCTCGTCGCCTTTGAATACAAAGTTTCCACCTACTTCTCTACCCCCAAGGGGGCGTCCGGAGCCCGCTGCCGCTGCCACCCGCCGCCGCCTTATGCAATATGACACAGCGCGCGGCGCGCCTGATGTTTATTTTATCCGTTATATATCGTTTCACTTTACCAAAAGTGAAATTCGCATCTGCCGTTCGATCAATGGTAGTGGGAATAAAGCCCTTTCAATTTGTCTTGTCGTGGATCGCGTATAAAATTCATGGCGGTATAATCGGGCGACCGGGGCGACCCCTATCGCGCAACCCCGCCGCTGTAAATCTCCTTTTACCGCTTTTAATTTTATCGATCCACCCCACCCCGCCCCCCACCTTGGAATTTAGGGTTGCTCACCGTTTGTTTTCATAGTTATCCGTTCACCCCCGTCCAGCCCCTATTCACTGTACGCACGCCGAATTGTAATTGAATATTGAACTTGGGGGTTCCAACCTATGCACTGAATGAATAATGATTCAAGCCGCAGGCGTGTTTGATGTTCGATGTTAAAATATTTAGTTATGATTTGTGGAAGGGAAAGAAAATAAGGGTAGTTGAAATAGGGCGCTTCCGGACACTATGGGGATAGTTGACTATGGTAATTTTGAACTAATAAGTTCATAGAAGCTCTTGTTCATCCCCGTTTTCTCTATACAAATTGCCTTAAATAACCCTTAGCTAATACTGTGAAAGTTTGTCAGGTTTCTCGCAAAAGATCCTGTATAATACAATACTAATTACTGTAAACTTGAATGGAGTTAAATTAAAAGTAAATTCCTTTTCCACCAAAATGAATACAATATAATTCGAAGATTGCTCGTTTACCCAGAGCTTGTTCATCTACAACCAACATTTTGTGATTGGCGGTTTGATTATCCACAATTTGATGTATGACGGAGGGTTATGCTACAATATTTGTAAAAGTTATATCAAGTTTTCCGTACCTGTTCCCGATCATGTGTGACAATACTAATGTAGTTAGCATGTACAAGTTATAATGAGCTAGGGGTTGCTAGATACAGCTGATTAAGCCAGTGATTATCTACAATTTGACGGGCAATAGGAGGTCATGCAACAATTTGTAGTAAAGTTATAGACATTTTTACAGTTTACTACATTCATTTTCTGTAACTTAGCAGATATTTTTCCCTGTGTATCAACTCATTTGTTCATTTCATTTCCTTCAAAAGTTACAGCCCTTTCAAGTATTACCAAAACACGGAAAAGGAAAATTCAAATAGAATAAAAGAAAAAACTTTTCTGTCTGTTAAGATGTATGCAATATGCATGTATGTATGTAAGTGACCATTTGTCATTTCTCATCTCACCTTTCAAGCATTGTGGCCGAATTATTAAACTTAAATTTCCTCAAAAATGCTTTGGACGAAATGTCCCTGTTTTATAGCCAGCACGTACTTAGTTCTGATCTGTCAATAATGGATTTTAATGTTTAGGGACGATTAAAACAAATTGTTTACAATGAAAAAAGAAAGACGAAACAGATCCACTAAAGCTAAGATTAATGAATGCTACACACAGATAGAAAGTTTTGTTTGCTTCAATTATTTGAATTAAACAACAATTTCTATGTATATGCATTGACTCAAACAAATCTGGTGTTTTAATAGTGACAAAGAAATATTTCTTTCCGGATAAAATCGCATTTGTTTGAAATATTTGTTTGGTAGAAAGAACGTTTACCTGCCTCAAACAACTTATGTTTTCAGTTAAAATTTACAATTTGTATATTAAAAAGAACGAGATTTCTTTACTTCAAATAATTATGATTGTGTTGAGTGAAAGAATTATACTTTTTAAATTAACAAGTTTGTTCTTTTTCGTTGACTAAAGAAATTAGTAGCTTGTTGAAAGAAATTAATATGAACATATTATTGACAAGAATTTTTCGGATGGTACAGTATAGCAAAATCGCCACGTGTCACCCCTCCTTTGGGATATCGCACGTCATCGAAATTCAAAAATCTTATAAATAATTTAGAAGTCGTCTTCAAATAATTATGTATTACATACTTACATACTGTGCTACTATATAAATTTACATTTAACACATTTAACTCAATTATTGAGTCATGATTTGTGGTTTCTATGGTTACATAGTATGTTAATACAAACTTTAATATGGCCAAACAAAACAATGTTTCAAGTGCTGCATTTTCAAATTTAAAAAACTATCTTGTAATGGAACCGCCTGTATATTAATATACTTGACTAACTGCCATTTCTAAATGCAATAAGTTATTTTTTTAAAAGTTTGTGAATAGGGAAAGATGCTATTACGTTTATGATGTAATTGTCTTAGACACACTGCAATAATGTAAACAAAAATAATAAAATATACAAATTAAGGAAATTTTTGCATTGTAAACGTTTCAGTGTTTAAAATTAGAGATAACGCAGTACTTAATTGTATTTTCCGATAAAAACAATATTAGTAAAGAACCTAATTTTGTAGCTTGCGCAAAACGTACGTCACTGATAACAAAATGCTGAAAACATTGTAATTTTAATCTAATTAGTGTTGAAGTGTTACTGTTGTACGGGTAAACCATAGGGCCAGCATGACATTAACAAATGCAAATTGGAAATGAATTGCCCCGTATAACACGGCGATAAAGTTCAAAATACTATATAGCGATTAGCTGTAAATGCATTGGTCATTACAAGCCCTGGTTGCATAATTCGAACCTAAAGTTTTATTAGGCACGCGACCACATGCAAATCGACTTGATCATGTAAACGTGGAATTAACGCTAAGATGAAACGAAATACGTCAGGTCGACACGTTGCTCTCGAGTTCAAGAACCTCGTATTATTAATACTTATTCACAAATTACGAATTAAATTTTATCTTTAAATTTATTTATATTTAATATTAAAATTTATTTTTATTTTGTTTGGTATGAAATGGGAAAGAATACGTTAAGAAGAAAGCAGGAGAGCTTAACTTTAAATACCGACAACTGAACTGGCTTTCAGAGATTAGTTTCAAATATGCCCTTTCATTAGAAACAAAGGAACGTTCGCGGTTAGCACGTTTCTTTGTCTGTATTTCGTGTGGGATTTAAATGACACTGCCCGTATGGGAGTAGTTTTCCAAAAATACTCGTGACGCATTAAAAATTTAAAAGTCAAATATGCGGATGTGCCCGCTAAGTCGGTGGAAGGTAAAGGGACTCCCTGGCCTATATCTGTTACATATTTAATGTGGCGGCCATTTGGGACGCAAATAAAACGATATATACCGTTCTCATCCTTTGTGGATGAACCTTTCTTCCTATTTGCTGATGCCACAGTTGCAATGATGAGGATGAGGGTATAAGTTAATATGACAACTTAGTTTCAGCTTCTGAATTTAATTTTCTATTATGTTTCTTTATTAAAGTTTTGGCCACCATTCTGTATCGTTTTATCTTTATTTTTGATTATATTATCGTTGTCAATTTGGTTTGTTCTTTAGTGTGACGTGTGGCTAGTGTTTCTGTTAACGTTGTTTCCTTAGATATCGTTGAAGATGTCTTTGTAAGAATACCTTTTAGGCCGGCAAACAATGCTTAAAATGTCTTAAAAATACATCCAATCAAGTTCTCTTTCATAACCTTATTTTGGTTTATGGTTTATTGATGATATGAAAAATTTGATACACGAGGCGTTGCTATTTAACAGCATTTGTTATAAGTACAAGTAGTGAGCTACAACTTACATAAAAACTGTACATTTTAGGATCATTTGGCGCACCCACACAAACATTACATACTAACTTTGCAGCATATAAGTACTTTCTACAGTAAATAATGTTCTTCAAAGTATTTCTCCTCGTTCTTGAGACAAATCAATTCTGTTGTGTTTAATTGATTTGTTTAAAAATGTTCAATTTTATTTAGAAAGAAAATCAAGTTTAAATAATGCTAAATAATTGACGTAAGTAATTTAAATGCAAATGTATGTATTAACACACCATGTAAGGAATTCTTAATTATTTGAAGACGGGTTCTAAATAGTTAAGTTTAGTTTTATTTTCGAAGGGTTAAATTTGGAATTTCTTCAACGGAATGTAATGCTATTAGAGAAGCAGCGTCTTCCTCATTCCTTTGTTTTTCAGCTTCTTTATAGTCAATACAGAACCAGTTTCCAAAAAATTGCTTTTCTAATTTGCATTCACAATATACGCATTGTTTCCTGTGTTATAATTAACATATTGTAACACAGTTTTTAGTAATGTTTTAAGATTCTTAGATTCGCTTGCAATCGCATAAACTGCGAAATATCTATATCCTATACATATTCAAACATGCGTGTAGCATGCTATAATTTGACCAAAGGGTTGGTCTTAGTTTTGCTCTGTCCATCAAAATACACCAGCATGACGTTTTTGTTGATTTTTTGCGATTCTGGTAAGTGATCGTGCCTTATTCTCATCAACTAAACATCAAATCCTCCTTTTATATACAATGCAACGACCAGATTTACCTGAATAAGGAGTTATGCAAAGACCAAACCTACATCGTAGGTATGATCTGGTTCAAATACTGCTGCGGGATTGTATATGCGCTATAAATAGTTTATTGAATATCAGCATACACGTCGCAAGCTATAATACATCTACAGTGTTGAGGATTTCTTTGTTTATGTAAAGTATATATTTTCGGTAACATTTTGGACAGAATACTGGACGTGCCAATACAGTATTTTTGTTTGTACGTCGCTTCCGTCTTCGTCTTAGTTCTACTTGTGTGCAATTATATTTCCTTTCCATCCGTTCATATGACAATATAGTAGTCTCTTTATTTCCACAATAAGCCACGTGTCTTTAAAGCCATGGTATCGAAGAAATGTCCAGTATGACAGGTATGGGTAAGCCGGCCTTGGTATATATCAGTATATATCTGACATTCTTTTTTTTTCACGTGATATGTCACGTCACATTTTTTTTCAGCTCTCTACCAGAGCTTAAAATTTTAGCCATGGGAGCATCCTGGGACCAACGGAAGATGGAAGTAATCAAGTCTGGACTGGACCCACATCATCTGGAGCATATCTAACAGCGAGATCTTCTTCAAAATCGTAACCTAGCCAGTTGGCTTAGCGTTAATGATTGATCTATTCCCGGATCTATTGCCGGAATAATGATGATCGATGAAGATCTCAACGATGCAGAGGAGGTTGCCCTACTGTTACCAGATGGTGACATTTTTGGCTCGCCTAACATCGCTTACCGTCCGGCTTCTTCAAAATCTTAACCTAACCAGTTAGCTTAGTCGTTGAAGATCTCAACAATACCAAGGAGATGCCAAGGAGAGGCCCCGGCACTCACTGTCACTGTCACTAACAGTGATTTTTTGTCAAAATTGACAAGCTGTCAGGTCTGCACTTTTTTAATGTTTACCTTTACCTACATTTCCTTTAGCCCATGTAGAGGAAGGTCGTGTTCTTATGGAAGTGGCAGGAAGTTGCTCTTGATGAACACCGAGAGCGCCCCGTACTCTTCTAGAGTACCGACAGATGCATCTGGCAGGCAGTGGTCACAACCACAACTAGTGCCCTTTTGCTGACACACAGACATCAGTGCCACCTCCGGGCATGCCTAGGCTTCAGTTACACGCATGTAGAAGAGGGCCGTGTTGTTGTGCGTAATAATCTGCATTCTGACATCTGATCCATGTTGGGCAAGACGACGGACACCAGTGGTGCGTTATTCTATCATTCACCACTTCAAGAAGACCACAAGTGACAGAAAGCTACTCTTGGTGTACACCGAGAGCCGCCAGATATATCTATCTGGCAGTGGTCCCAGCCAGTGTACCTTTTGCTGACACCCAGCTGTCGGCGCCTCCTCCCGACATTGGCCAAGCTGTAATTTCAGTAATGCATTACACAATTCAGTGTTGTATAAACACTATAAAATTTCCGTAGACTAGTCCAGAAATTAAATAATTTTTTACAGATTTTTGAGATTCAACATATTTGAATACTAAAAGAATAATAGTCCTCAGTTTTGGGGGAGGAGTATGTGCATCAAAATATTATAGTCTATTTTGCAAAGTTAGTGGATCAAACTGAGGTTCCTCAGTTTATTACTTTGTGTTCAATAATTATGGCGACTTACCGTTAAGTTAGACAAACCTCACAGTGAGGTCATCAACAACTCCCCAATCGATTAGTTATTGATTGTTGAAGTTTTGTAATTGTGAATATCGAACTATTCAACAATATGCAGAGACCAAAGGTCAACTTTTTGTTTGTATCTTGCGAATTCTGGCGCAATATCCTGGGACGCTGATGACTGGTCTAAAGTACCCTTTCAAGGCAGACATCCTTATATTTGGTACCAGTATACAATATCCCAACCGTCAGAACCAGGAACGTTTCCTATCGGAAGCCAGTAATTAGACCATATTGAAATGCGTACATTGGGCAAAGAATCTGGGTGACCATATTTGGTCGTTATTCAGCGCCGACTAAGATATGTTGTATCAAGGTGGACCAATTCTTCTGATCAGTTTCTGCCCCCAAATTTTCTTAAGAAAGAAGACCCGGGTGGCTCTAATAGTAAATCAAATTTAGTGGAGATTGAGATTTGTCATCACTTTCCAAAATTGCAAAATTCTGTTCGTGAATTATAGCTCTATTACTCTGTTACTCTAGTAATTATTAAAATCAAACTCTAAATATTCAGAGAGAATATTTCAAAATAATGGAGATTGGCAAAATTTTTAATGTTGCCTTATAATTTCAAATATATTTCGGTCTATACAAGACTATTTTAAAGAAAGTGTCTTGTCTTTTAAGCAACATTCCTTAGCTACCATATTCTTGGCTTGAGTGCTGTCATTAGATGACTCTATATAAGGTGGTTCACTCCGTATAAAGACTGAAATGTTTTCAAATGAAAACTTTTAGATATCCCTATCGCATTGCTTTGTATCAAGAAAATTGCTGTCGAGCATTTGACAGATTAAGCAAACCATCCCAAGGATGTTTAGGACGTAAAATTTGTTTGTTTTCTAAAAATAAGTTGGAGCCGATTTTGCTTCAAGATCATTAAAAATAGACTAATATCTGATAACTGAATTCAGCTAATTAATTTTGCTGCCAAAAGGATTACTCAATGTTTGGATACACCTTCTATACTTTTATTTGTACCGAAAAGTATTTAATCGGGGCACGCTTGTTTGTTCCTGGTTAAATAACCTAATTTCATAGCGGCTGAAGTCCCCCATTTTTTTTGTGGCAAACAACATTCTTTATTCTTTCTTATATTTGCACCTCTAGTCCTAGAAGTAATCCTACCACAAATTTCAGTTGTACGCTTTGGCCGTTACAACCGCAGTTGTCCTATTGTATAAAGCCTTTCCCTGTTGACAGGATAGATGTCAACCAAGCTCTAAACCGGCTAGGGATTAGGTATGGAATCAACAGATGTTGCTCATAATTCTGCTGCAAATTTTTAAATTCACATAAATTAAAGCGACATTTGGGCTGAGATAAAGGGAATTTTCATTTAAATTGCCTATTTGACCAAAATTTTCAACGTATTAACTTGCGTATCCTCCACAACGAAGTTATTACTTCCTTCGGTCATTACGTCCTCGCAACTTTGCATGCGTGTGTGTCATATGTTTTATATGACTATTAGTACCATGACTATTAATACCTTTTGGAGTCTGCACAATAGGTTTTTACTCTTTCATTAAGAAATGCCTGTTGCACTTTTCAGATATTTTGAGCGGTTTGGGCACGCAAATCAAAGATTCCTGACACTCCTGTATAGGCAGCTGACTGTTAATATAAGCCTTGAAAGATATATTTATCTTTTTTTTACACTTGTTTTGTTACAATAACAAACTTAATAATTGGGTCTAAGATGGATCCCAAAAGTTACGCTAACGGGGCAATTACCTTGTTTGTTGCGTTGGATCGACCAAGGGCGTGAACTTGGAGCAGCTAAATGGACCGTTTATATCTGCGGTCCTTCTCCCGCTCACGGGCAGTCCCATAAGTCTGCTCCAGTCCTGGGGGTACGCGGACCCCTAAGTTGGCGATCGCTGGTTTATATTAACCATTTGGATACGGAGGTCGGCTCATTGTTGATACGTTCCTGTGAACCGTTACCAATAATTTGTGGTTTTTCTTCTGGACAATAACCGCTCAGCCGCTGCTGGGTTAGTTTTTTGAGTGACAGTTCACCATGGCTACAGTCAAAACAGTCTAGAGTTGTCTTTATAGTCAATCATATGTAAATTAGATGCTGAGTCATCAAAATACCAAGGAATTTATTGGATACCCTTTCTTTATTATTTGTGGATAAAGTTTAGACCGCTCATGTTATCTGAAACTACCGGTAAACGGTGTTAAAGTCCCGTCCAACTAAGCTTAAGTTTTTACTTGGTACTCAGCAATTGTATTGAATTATATTACTTTTCGAGGCAGTAAAGAACAATATGCATATCAAATATGGGACACCATTAGACTTATTGAAATAAAAAAAGCCTAATTAAAAGATCTAATTAATTATACTTTTGCCTTTGTCCGCTGCTCATCGCGTTCAAAGATTTTCCCAATGGTTATTAAACGTCTAATTTTATTCATAACCATATGAAATTAATTCCAGTCTTTATTTATATACATCTATGTGCGTTATCTGTTGCTGTAGGTACGATTGTTTATCTATAATATTAATCTTTTTTACAAAGTACATTTACCGATTATTTACAAAGGTCTACATCATGATATATACCTTCTTATTGTTTATAGGCTTACAAGGGCCACATAGACAGGTATATTAAAGTATTTATACTGATTAGTACATTGGAATTATTAAAAGTTGATTCATATGTATTCCGTACTGATGACGACTAATAGTCCGAAACACGTGCATATGGTTGCTTTCTTCGATGACGGAATTACCCGATAATTACCTTTCTCCATATGTATTTCATGCACTTGTCACAAGTCATGCAAGCATTGGCATCTAGTCTTGTGTTGGCAGATTGAATTGCCTAAATTGGTTGAAATACCCACAATTTTGCATTTGTTCTTCAATTTTACAACTGCATGCATGAAAAGAAGTTTGATGAAAGTTTTTACATTTGACTCTTTAACTTTGAATAACATGATAACGATATATTGTTGCAATAACATGTTAACAAAATGTTAACATGTTCTTTCAAGTGCATTTTGTTGTTTCTTATTCATAAACAGACGATAATGCTGTTTTGGCTCTAAATTGCTCTGTGCTTTAAACATCTACTATATTGTCATATGAACGGATGGAAAGGAAATATAATTAAATGATTAAACGAACTTACCTTAGTGAAGTTCTATCATAATTATATGATCTTTCCATCCGGAATATGACATAACCCACCCTTCCTTTGTTTAGACTTTCCCGAACCCTGACCAATTTAGAGACCCTATGCTTTCAAGAGAATGTCAGATATATACTGATATATACCAAGGCCGGCTTACCCATACCTGTCATACTGGACATTTCTTCGATACCATGGCTTTAAAGACACGTGGCTTATTGTGGAAATAAAGAGACTACTATATTGTCATATTCCGGATGGAAAGATCATATAATTATGATAGAACTTCACTAAGGTAAGTTCGTTTAATCATTTAATTATTTGTGTTACCTAAGAAGCTGATACTATTGAACCGAACCAATATAATTAACTAGACTATGTAGGAAACTACTGCAAAGTCGAAATTTAATTTCGAATTTGCAGGAGTTCAATCATCGGCGGTAAAGCCGAAGCCATCCGCGCTGCGCAAAAGAAATTAAAATCGATTAATTTCAGTCATGAAAGTCGAATTAGGGCCCGAACTCCCTTTTCGTTCTCTCGGTGCGGATATACGTGCGGAATTTTTGCCATCCGGAATTGAGTTTTTGCCTCGAGAGGAAAAACGGCTTTAGCGGTTGGGGGGGCGCAAAGGGGGTTCGACGCGGAGACACGTGTGCATGTAACTAATTTACGCATCCTTCGCGCCGCCCAACCGCTAAGGACCTTCGTTTGCCGTTTCGCTATGGGATATCACGAATTTGGCCGCATTTGACCCCGCAAAAAGGGTACAATTAGCGGTGACGTCCGGATCCCTTATTATGACCCAATGGTCGGGAAAAACGTAATCAAGATAATTGTTATTAATGCGCTGAATATTTGCCAAAATAATTTAGTATTTTTGTTATCTTTCGTAACTAAATTGAGTTGAATTATGGCGTGAAAGTGATTCAAAACAAATACGGATGTTAATTTTTACACATATACAATAGAATGAATTAAAAGTTGTAGCTTTTATGCTGAACAACGGGTATTATGCCTACAATGTTCAATAATACAAATTTTCAGGGAACAAAGTATTTTGTTCCCTGAAATACTTGGAATACTTCTTCCATCAGATCTCTATCTCCAACAGTAGAAAAGTTTTAAAAAGTTCTCTTTAGATATTTAAAAATTTGGAATAGTGGACAGAACTTATTCCGTGAAACCTATCCTCATTTTGATATTTTTGTCAATTCTTGTGAAAATTTAGGAATGACAACTGAAGTATGTATTAGCTAATTTAAAAAAACAAACATTGCTGTTATTAAGTATATACATTATCAAATGCAGTAGTCATCATTTGTTGTTAATAATAAGGTCGTCTTTATAGCAAGATATAAAACAAGAACAAATGATGAAACAAAAGGTAAAATATTAAAATGATGATATAAACTATTCAAATTTGTTATCTGAGCAATTTGTTAACTTTAAAACAACCTTTTTCCATAATATTTTACCTAGTTCAATATTCTGACTTTGGTTGTAGCGTTTTAAGAACACAAGAATGACTGTCTCGACAATTGAAATTATTGGTTATGTATACATATACAGGATGAATCATAACGTACGGAGGAAATTGATGGTGTAGCTAGAGACAGGGGCGCCGCTACGTATGGGCAGGGGGGTGCGTGCGGTAGGTACTGCACAGAGCCGGTACCAACTGGTACCAACTTTAGATACTGCATTAGGAAAGTAGGTAGTGTGAAGTATCATATAACTACATATTTCAAAACCAAATAGGTATTTTGTTTGTGAAACATTATTTGTTTAAAGCCTCTATAAAAAGTCCAAACCAAACTCACCAAAATTGGTACCAAAATTAGAAAACGGTTCCCATTATCTCCTTTCAAAGACGTTAAATATTAAAAAAATCAGACAAATCATCAAATGTTATTTGGTTTTAAAAGTGCCATCGTATGATATATGACATGAGACTGTTTTCCCTATGCTGTTTGCAAAAGTTGTGGTCTGTATACTGATTTCCTATACAGCTTATAAATATAACAACAATATATTAATTAAATAAATGAACGTTTAAGTAATAAAATTCTTCTATACAGGTTGGCAATCAGACCAAATTTTCAATTCTAGGATAAATGTTCAATGATTCTGAAAAAATATATAATTACAAACAATTCTTAATGTAAATTATTAACTACACATTTTTGAACTATAGAAAGGCAGCAAATTTTCTTTCAATTCGCGTAATATCAATATGCAATATGTAAGTCGAGCATACAGAGGGGTCACAACCGTAGCTAATATACATAAAATAAGGTGTAAAATTTGAGACAACCATAAGAGCAACGGAGATTTTTCATGATGAATGCAATTTAAGTTTAATGAACAGTATCGGCTGTGTTTATTTTATTTATATTTTTTAATTTCATGTTTGTTATGTCTAATTTAGAATAGTAACTAACAAATAAGAATACGGTCTCTAATTTGTAAATGTTATTTACTACAAATAGTTAATAATAATAGTTGCTATTAACAAAATAGTTAATAGCATAGTCATTCATACTACGGCATCATTAATGACAAAAAAAATTTTGTTTCACCTGGAAGATTTTGTAATGGCGCCCTAGAGACGGTAAATTTAAAGTTTTCCTAATAACGCTTTTTAACCAAATATCAATAACTAAAAAGCTACATCTACTTAAAATTCATATAATTTAACGTCAACTTTTTGATATTTTCAGAAATGATTACTCTCTTCGTTTTCATGGAAAGAACTCCTATAAAACCCAATTACCCAACTTGATAATTTAGAGGAATTATTCCAATAATAATAATCATGTCGACATATTCCTTGTTAATGTGTCATTTCATTTCAAAATTTCCAATTCTATTTTTATGAAAAAGTCAGCGGTTCTCAACAAGTTAGATTCTATTATTTCGTCATTTTAAAGATAAACAAATAGCTCTACCTACTGTACTTATACATTTTTCTTTATTTTAAATTGAATATTTTACTAAAAACAATCACGTAGCTTTAATTTAAATTTAAAGCGTCGCTTAGTATCCTAGTTGGTAACGAATGTTTTGCATTAATGCATATATGCAATTTTAACTTGCTGTAACTTCCTAGTTTATGTGTGTACGTCAAAAGGTTACTAGAAAAGATTTACGTTATCGCTACTTATTTAAGTATTCTCTTTCAATTTCATGCGTACGTTATGACTCATCCGGTATGTACATACATGTGATATTATCAGCAGTCTTCATAATGTGTCCTGCGAGAACTGTTTCAAATAACTGAATGTTGGTTATTATCAGATATATTGTCGAGGGCATGGACTGCATTGCAGAACAAATAATGAACATCAGTTCATATACTGCATACCTAGCGAGATACATTTGTGCAAAGCAATTAACCCGCCATGACAACGTTGGATTAATAATAGATATTGTGGATCCCGTCCTGGAGCGTCCAAAGCAATACCGCAATTATTGAAGTCTCAGTGACAATGAACGTCAATACGCTTCACAGATTATTGACATTCATCCCTTCTTAGTACTAAAGAACACCCATATCGAGTACCTATATCATAGAGTAAGATTTTTAATACTTATCACGATATAATTTACACAAGTTTGATTAGAATTTTATGTGCAAGAGGTCTTGTTTTTGTGATAGCATAATTTGGCATTCCACATACACTGCTCAAAAAAATTATGGTAACACTTTTTTCGAAACCTGCAACTTATTAAATAATAGTTCTAGGCAAATCAAATTTGCTATACTTCAACGGCATATATTTAACTAAAGAAAATGCCTGTATGGTTAGTGGTGGATTAGGGCGCTTGCGAACACGTCGGTCAAACTGATCCCACACGTGTTCCATGACCTGAATTTCACGTTCTTGTAAAAAGTTTGTGGTGATGCCGGCTGTATGTGGCTTTGCATTGTCCTGCATTAGGACGAAATTTTGACCGGCGCGATATGCAGCAGGCACCACATGGCCTTTCCTGGCATTTAGTCTACCAGGAACCACACAAATATCAGTTCTGTTGTCTATACTGATTCCAGCCCAAACCATCACAGATCCACGACCAAATCTATCCACTTCCTGTATAGCATTTTTGTAATTTTCTTTAGTTAAATAAAGTTTCGTCAAACGTTTTCCCCGAATTTGTTTGAGCGTGTACATGGTTTTCAAAATATTGCAATGTTCGATATTGGTGCTTTGTGTGATCGATTTGTATTAAAATATTACATACCAACCACTAAAACGGGCATTCCATTGTTACATATTTCGCATGTACGGCCTGAACAAAATACGTGCCGTTTTCCATAATAACCCATTAATTAATATCAGCGCTGCGTTGTGTATTTCCGCAACCCGAAGTAAGCCGACCATAAACGGTCATTTAATTAAAATTGTGCCGTAAAATATGATCCTCCAGTGCGGAGAGGCGTATTTTGATATTGGCCCTGCTCTTATTAGTATTTACAACGTATAATAAAGGTATAAAAATTTAATTAAAATTGAACGTCAAAAAATATTCCCAAACGCCCAATTCATGCTATCTTCCATAAAAGTCATCCTTAATTACTTATTGGATCTGCGATTAAATTCTTTTAAAAAATCTTTATGTTCCCAGTCTAAACAAATTAAATTTTTTCTTCATTTTGGTTTGACAAAGAAAAACGGTAAGAAATTCGATTTTTGTGTGATATTTTCTTTAGTTAAACTATCAAATTTACCCCACTGGTAAAAATAAAGAGTGGTTCTATACTATGCAGGTTACCCAACATTTTCCCGCGTTGTTTTCAGATAGTAACTTTCATGCTGTGTAAAGTTTCATATGGACTTATTACGTTTTCAATTC
This sequence comes from Melinopterus prodromus, assembly GCA_964023965.1. Classification (NCBI taxonomy): domain Eukaryota; kingdom Metazoa; phylum Arthropoda; class Insecta; order Coleoptera; family Scarabaeidae; genus Melinopterus; species Melinopterus prodromus. Next base: position 83,300,575 of record OZ030391.1, on the reverse strand, counting down.
ATTAAACAGTTACAGCCGTTTGAAACATTAACGTAACCGTATTTTAGACGGCTCCAACTTCTTATGGAACTGAAAAACCAATGAACTCGTATGAAAGTTTTTACGCGAAAGGACGAGACAGGACTCAAATCTAGAAAAAGAAATGGCATAATTTTCATTAGCATATTATTTTGTTAAAATTTATTTACTTTTTTTGTTCTACCGGGTATGGGGGGGGGGGGGTATGATTGTGTTTAGCATTGCTTGATTTGTATTTTATCATTTATTATTCCTTATGTTGTTAATATTTCAAACGGCTGTACCTGCGTAATGAAGGGAACAACAAATAACTCCATATAAAACATTTCACTCAGAATGATATTGTCTTTCTAAAAAATAATTTTGCGGCGAAAATACACATAATATAATACACTGTAAAGAAATGTATTTCCTTGATTCGCTACTGATTTTATTGAAAGTTGTTCATCATTTTTGTTAGCCGGATATGTATTTTAAGAATTTTATTTGGAGTTTTTTACTCATAAAAATGGAATAAAGTTGCATGGAATCTCCGACATAGAAATAAAATTTGGATTTTTAGGACCGTTTAGTTTTTGCCAAAACTTCTAGAACGAAATTTGTCAAAAATACAAATTTTTCATTTTTTTTTTTCGTTTTATTTCAGTATGGCTCTTATAAATACTAAACATTCCAGGGTGCATAATTTTCCGAAAAATATAGACCATTCTTCGTTTTTTACTGCTTGTTTTTGCTAAATTGTGAGGAGTATTTTAAAAAGGAGACACTTTAATTTGATAATAATCGAGGGAGTTAAAGTTATAGTTTGAATTTTTTGTTGACAAATTGACAGATATTGGAAAAGCAAAAAAAAAATAGCTCAATAACGTTAGGCTTAATTTTTAATTCAATGATCTAATGATATCTCGTGTATTTCAAGAGATGTAAAAACGGTTACAAGGTTAAAACGGTTAAAAGAGGTTACAAGATTGCTCATTTGTGCGTTGGATTAAAATATTAAGTTTTACCCATCTCATTTTAGTTTTGTAGATATTGAATAATAATTGGATTTTTATGATTGTTTCAGTTTGAAAGTTACCTTAATCTAATTGCAAAATCAAAATCTTTGTAGGAACGTGTTTGGTTTACACATGTTTCATTCCAACACTTACACTTATTCAGTTAAGAATTAGAAACAAAATTTCAGTTTTTTATTGATTTCTTCGAAACTTCTATATTATAGAAATTTTATGTTAGCAAATTGATGATCATGTAAATACCTTTTCTTGGTTTAATTGTTTCGATATATTATCAAATGACCATAATCACAAATTCTCGCAAAAATTGAATATCGTAAAAGAAACACGAATCTGGAAAACCAGTTGCCTGAGAAAGATATTGGTCAGAATTTGTATAATTATATTTATTAGCAATTTCGTCCATGTATAGTTGTTAGCCACGTACATACATTAATTAATAATTTTTGTTCTTCTTTTAGAGATTATAATTGATGACAGATATGTATTTGTGTTCAAAACAGTATCATGAAACTACCAATAAAGAAAAACCTAGAAGGCGCATGTTCAAATTTTACAAATGATGTCACACAGAAAGTCAAACCAACCCGAATGTTATCTAAATACATTCTTTTTTGTGTTCAAAAAGCCTTTGCTATATCATAGGGAATATTCTGTATCATTTTGCAAGTTGTATGTAAAATTGCAATTAAAATAATAAAGGATACAAAAATTAACATCACAATTATTGTGATAATTAATTGAAATCATCACTTTTCTTGTTCTAGCACAAAATTTTGTTTTCATGGTACATATTGTATCTTTTCCCATATCTCATCACACATTCTCAAAAACAAAACATTCTCAATTTTGTCGACCGGCACACAAAATAATACCAACGTAGCGCGCAAAAACAGACTGTTCCAATTTAAAAGGCACACATTCGACCAGGGCCGCGCGGGCGTAGCAAAATCTTAAATGGCAGTCAGTTTTTCAATGTCAAAATCCATGAAACGGTTAAGCTTATACCGATTGATTTATTGCCGCGCGCCGCACCGAACCGGTAGTAAACAGATCGACAGTAATAGGCATCGGCTCGGTATAAATTTTCTGTTTCCACTATAATGCAGATAATGTAGACGCGGCGCGCGAGCGATCCGAGCATAAATTGTCGCACGGTTGTCATATCGGGCGACGCGGGGCGTCGCGGCGTCGCTCTAACGCAAAAGTAACCCTGACAAATGAACGCGCGCGCGCCCGCCGAGAACTCGTCAACGCTAATGCGAACCGTCACAGTTGGTTGAGTTATCAACACTCGTAGGTGTTGGAGTGCTAGGAAAATTGCTAAGCTCCATTCGCACCACATGATGTCGGTACGGTGAGATTAAGCTCTTAAGTAAGCACACGTCCGCGTCGGTGTTTTTAATGACTGCTTTTTGAGAGCTTTTTTTTCATAGGTTCAGAATTGATGGTTTGATTGTGGAAGTGTGACTTATCACGGGGAGTTTACAGGTTGGTTCAATTGATGCTGGGGAATTACACCAATTTTTGTGATAGCTAAAGATAACTTTTGGAATTCTTCTTCAGTAAATTATACTGAACGACGTTTTCTGGTTACGTTTTTGAGTAAAAATACGAAATTAAATTGTTTTTTGGTGATCACTGATTCCAAGTGTCATGTCCGATCTAAAAATTAAAAAAATATTAAAATAATGTCGAAAATTATTTGCATAAAAGTTTCTTTTCTGTGACAATTGAAGATTTTTTAATGATATATCGGCGACCAAAATTAAAACAAAAACAGTATACTATGTTGCAGTGGCATGAAACTTATTCCTGTAATATTTGAAGATTGCAGTTTTGAAATATCATGTCGGTCGATGGCAGACTCAATATGTCGAAAAAAAATCTGATGTGGCCACACACATGACTTTATCATACCATACATTAATAGTTTAGCTGCATGAGATTTAATCGAGATCGGCCATGTCCGCATTAAAATAAAACTACTTGAACTACACAGATATTTTGATTAGATTTACAGTATGTAATGTCAAAACAGCACTTGACATTACCTACTGTCATTAGAATCACAATATCTGTCAAATCCTGGCTAACTAGTTTTAATACTAAAGTGTTTTAATGCAGTACGAGCGATCTCTATGAAATAGAATTTGCTCATGCGGCTAAACTAGCCATAAAATATTCAGAATTTCCTCTACATTAATTTATTATTTAACTATATCGACGAAATTCCAGATATAGCGGCTCAAATGTTTAGGGGACACAATAGGACATATTTCCGCTAAAATCTAAAAAAATCGCCACGATTGCTACTATACTTTGTCATACTACGTATGATAAAGTAAAAAGGTTGTTAATTCTGATGATTAATATATTATATTGGCTTCTAGCAAACTATATTTTCGGGTATTACCACGTCTTCAGTGCTAACTACAAGAGATCATAAAGCATTATGCTCAATATTCCAAATAAGTTTTAGGGTTAACATACCGTCTTTCTTGCATTTATTCGCGAAAACCTAACATTGCTATCCACACTTGAAATACATCTTGACTTTGTGAACACCAAGATGTTCCAATATTGTTTCACATAGCGTACGTGCGCGCGTGTTTATCCTCCTCATCGAAATCTCCAAACATTTTAGATTCATGATAAAAAAATTACTGTTAGACGAATCATTTTATAGTGTGGAAGAATTTTTAACCTCGGTGAGAGGCTCAAATATATGAACGTTGGAACTGTATATTTTTGTATTTTTCGATTTTGTTATTGACGTTTCGTGTGTATGTATATGTATGTATATGTGTGTAAATATATTTGTATATAGTACGTGAATAAACTGGCTATCTATCATTTGCGTTTAACACTACTTATAAGTTATGAATTAAATCTAAATTATAATACTAATATAATTGAAAAAAAAGAAATATGTGGCAGAGAATAAAGATAAAATCGACCTAACTGCCATCAGTCACTTCCGGTCAAAACAAAACGAAATTTTATTATTCACCCTATACATTTTTACTTTGATATTTTCACTATACTATTCTAATCACACAAATTTATCGGTTACATGTTTTAATCCCCAAGACAACAAATAACCAGATTGTTATTCAGATTGTTCTGATGTGGCCAGGCACATGACTTTATTATACCATATATTAATAGTTTAGCTGCATGAGATTCTATTTGTTCTGTCAAATGCTGATATTTTGACCTACTGTCATTAGAATCACAATATCTGACACATCCTAGCTAATTAGTTTGAATACTATAATGTTTTAATGAAGTACGAGCGATCTCGATGAAATAGAATTTGCTCATGCGGCTAAACTATTTATTTTACCAAAACGTCATAGTCATAAATTATTCAGAATTTCCTCTACATTAATGTATCATTTAACGATTTTGAACGAAATTCCAGAAATAGCGGATTATTTGCAAAATATTTCATAAATGTTAAGACTAAACCTCCAGCTCATTTGGATTCTTTTCAACAGAAAGCATTTCAGCTCTAAGATTCGTCATGATGTTTCAATATCGTTTCACATAGCGTCCGGGCGCGCGTGTTTCTCCTCCTCGTCGCATTCTCCATACAATTGCGCGTTGAATTGACGTTTCGCAACCGCTGACGTTCTGAATACTGTCAAAAGTTTCAATATATCCTGGCTACCTACTATTAATGCAGACACGATTTCGATCAAATAGAATTTGCTCCTGCAGCGAAACTATTAATTTTACCAAAAAATGTTATAGACATAAATTATACAAAATTTCCTCTACTTTAATTTATTATTTAACTATTTTGACGAAATTACAGAAATAGCGGCTCATTTGCAAAATCGTTGCAAAATGCGAAGAGTAAATACCCAGTTCCTTTGGACCCTTTTGAACCAAAACCTTTTCAGCTCTAAGTTTAGTCATGAAACTTCTAAATATGAACCTTCGGTCCGATACCTTTAGTAGTTTCTCCGGAATCGTCTCGACAAAAATCGGGTACACATACACGGACACTTTTTTGTACCTTGGTCAAAAGTGTTCAGGGGACCCAAAAAGACATATTTCCGCCAAAATCTCAAATTTTTTTTCGGCACGATTACAATACTTTGTTGTGTCAGTTTGATAAAGTAAAAAAAACAACACGAATACCTGCGATTAATATAAAATATCTCACACTTAGTCTCACTCTACGGGGAGGATGTTTACAAACTTAACGAACAAAACGAAGCAAGATGTTATCAAATCTTGCTTTTTTGATAATGTAGGGACAATGGTTTGGTACCAACATTCCTGCGTACCAAGCACCATATCAACACCGCTGCCGCCAAGAAGATTTTGAGGAGAACGGAGAATGCCTTATTACGTGAAAGGGTACATTTTACGTACCGATCTTTACAGCACACTACAGATAAATTGCTAAAGCTTCATCTCAAATTAGCAAATAGATTGTCAGCCGAAGATTGAAGTAAGCTTGATTCCACCATATGGAGAAAGGCGGACTTCCTGTTTGACAAAGCAACTGAATCTCAAAAGAAGAAGTTTGTTAAGTTAGAGGCTAAGAAGATTGAGACCAAATCTACTACTGTGGACAAAGTAGTTATAAATATGTCTAATCACCAACTCTCCACTGGTGAATTGTCGGTCCTAGGCAAAGGATTCAACTTTGCAATCGCACCAATAAGAATACCTAAGGAGGTGTACAACATTCGTCAAGAGGTTTCCAGGGTAATTAGGAAACTACTCCGCTGAAGAGCAATATTACCAAAGAAGAGAACTACTCTCTGAAGACCATCAAGGACAACAAGGATATCACAGTACTACCAGCGGACAAAGGGAATCCCACGGTGATATTGAACAAGGATGACTACAACCGGAAGATGAACGATCTATTGGACCCAAATTGGACCCAAAAAATACCGTAAAATTGCGAAGGACCCAACAGATAAGACAGGAAGGTGAGAGACAGAATTGCTTAAATCATCATCGATTCCCGAACAGGAACAAAGAAGCCTTTTTGTATAATTTCTATTCACAATGATGTAAATATAATAAAAATGCGTTACGTCATCCGTGGTGGTGCATATTCAAAAGCGCAAAAATGTAAAATTTGGGTCAAGCGTTCCTCAAAGTAAAAAATTTTCAGAAACGCTGGTCAAATTGTTAATTCCTAACGTCTCAATTCTAAACTAAGAGAAGCGTCTTGCTTGAAACTAAAACTGGCCTTAAATGGCAATGTTTCGGAAATAATTGTATTCCTTCCTCAGGCGTTAAACTAAAACATACAGACAATTTCAGCATTCAGTTTAAAATAAAAAACAAGTTTCATTGAGCTAACTAATATCATCAACATTCTCACATAAAAGAGACAAAGGCCAACATTCTTACACGCGGAGTAGTCACAATTGTCAAATCTTTGGCAAATCAATTTATTGACTCTGCTATATGAGTCAGCATGCCTTCGTTCATTATGACAGACTTTTATTGAAGCTCATGGAGTACTGTAATTTCGGTACTGTTCCTAGTGTCACGCCTACGTTCTCTATTTACCCAAAACGACGACGTCATTATAAGTTTTGTTACAAAGAACTCAGTACTTATTTTCGCTGACAACAAACATAATATTTACTACACGAGAGGTACTGTTGAATGACAGGTGTTGTGCGTGTTGGGTGAGTTTGTGTAATATCTCCTTACGAATGTCCTGGAATGATATAATACACGTTAATTAACTCACTGTAACCAGTCGTGCGGATGCACGTAAAATCCTATGCCAGAAATATGGCATCCATTGTCTCTTTCTCTTTCAGCATACTCTCCATATGTATTTTGTACACGGAATGTATTTTACCTACATTCATTTCACTGTCTTCTTTTTTTGCTGTTGCTTCGCAATAATATACACATTCGTATATCCATTATAGCTTATATGGGGCATTCTTTCTGAAGTGTCCCAATCCAAAAATGTAAAGTTTTCGGATATAGTTGAAACTTTGGAGAATTATTGTACTTAATAACAGTAACAAATACCTAAAATATTATCTCATGAAAAAAAATATTGAGGAAATTACTAGGGGTTGAAGTTTGGACGTTTTGAGTGACACGGTCATTTTTAGATTAGTGTAACTCCAATAAATCTTTATATATTTTATTTTTTATTTAGTGAATTTTAAAGGATTTTTCATGAACGTTTTAATGTTCACAAAAAAAAAATTAAAAAACAAAAATCTAACACGTTTTTTAACAAGTAATTTTGTATTTCGATTTTTGTCCCATTTGGGTATTTTTAATATTTTTTAAAATAGTTTCATTCGAAAGCTGACACTTTTTCCTATACAATAAGTAAAGATGAAAGTGGGACAAAAGGGGGTTTGGGAGAAAATTAATAATTAAGCAAACGGAGCACCCGCGTTACATACGCCAGCGCGCGTCCAGGCAGTGGCGCGTAGGTCACCCATTTGTATCCCTACTTCAGTAACATCTTGTAACATGTACTTCAAGGTAGGTGTGTTTCAAGACGAATTGCTTTTTCTGGTATTTTATGTTTTCTTTTGTATTTTTATCTCGTATTTGTATTTGTCTTTGTTTTAGTTTATTCTTATTTCTTTTTCAGCTGAAGTGGAGCAAGTAAAAGCGGACTTCGATTGTTATATTTGGAGGAATAAATGCATAAATCCTTTTAGAAAACTTGGCCACACATCATCTGATTTACGTGGTACATCACTTAAACGACAAGAACAGTTTCCGTTTCGCCCTAAATCTTCGAAAGTTAATAACTAAGTAAACGCAGCACCCGCGCTCAAAACGCCATCATCAATAATTGCTTCTAGAACTTCGACTCCTGACCTATGATTCCCGTCAACGGAAGCATGTTTTAGAGGAAACATATTCGATGCAAAATCATTATCTCTATTATGATCAGATTCTTCGATTTCCGACTCATTGTCACAAATGTCCATTTCAGAGGGAATGATATAATTAGACAGAGCTGTATCAAGAACAGAAGAATTTGACTCTGCATTCAAATTATCTGTCTTTAATGTATAAAGTTCTTTTCTACATTTAGAAGAAATTTTCGAAGACTTTGATATAGATGGAAACTGTTCTTCTAGTTTAAGTGATATACCACGTAAATCAAATGATGTGTGACCAAGTTTTCTAAAACTGTTTATCCATTTATTCCAACAAATATGAAAATTGAATTCCCCATTTACTTGCTCCATCCATTTAAGACAGAAAAAGAAACAAGAAGAATCAAAAACAACACAAACGCGATATAGAAAAAAATCCAGAAAAAGAAATTTGCCTTGAAATAGACCTACCTCGCCCTGCTTTCAGAGTGAAGGTTTTTCTGTGGTTTTCCTTTACTCCTCGGCGAATGCTGACAGCCAAACAACTTAAGACGTGCTACATACGCGGGCCATAATAATGATAATTCGGGCCTGCCGATGCCCCAGTAGTGGCGAAAGCTGTTGGGGGATGTTGAGCCGTGGATTATTATTATTATTAAATGTTACTGAAGTAGACAAATGGGTGACCTACGCGCCACGGACTGGACGCTGGCGCTGGCCTATGAAGCGCGGGTGCTCCGTTTGCTTAGTTATTAATTTTCTCCCAAACCCACTTTTGTCCCACTTACATCTTTACTCTCATTGTATAGAAAAAAGACTCAGCTTTCGAATGAAACTTTTAAAAAATATTAAAAATACCCAAATGGGACAAAAATCGAAATACAAAATTACTTGTTAAAAAAACGTGTTAGATTTTTGCTTTTTAATTTTTTTTTGTGAACATTAAAAAGTTCATGAAAAATGCTTTAAAATGCACTAAATAAAAAATAAAATATATAAAGATTTATTGGAGTTACACTAATCTAAAAATGACCGTGTCACTGAAAACGACCAAACTTCAACCCCTAGTAATTTCCTCAATATTTTTTTTCAGAAAGAATGGCCCCATATCTCTGTTTACTACATGCACGCATTATTGGCAGAAATTTAATTTTCACATATGAAAATCGAAGAAGAAAAAAATAGGTTCTATTTATGAGCAATTTTAGCACTCATTCGAAGGCTACCTTTTGTTTTATTCAGCCGGTTAATAGTTCCAGTTGCGCCCTTGTTATGAAACTTTACTGTTATGAAACCTTTTGTTGAATATTCTCTCTCGTTCGACTCGTTACAGTTCGCTGTTAATATCCTCTACCCGAAACCAGTACGAGCTTTTTACTATGCACTTCATAACTGCGAGCGAACATTTCATAAAAGCATTGTCATGCTCTATTTATACGGCAATTTTATTTATAGGTGCCTATCTACATATCTGGCCCGGATTTCCAATCGATTCACGTAACGGTCTATCTTTGATATTGAGATATAACTGTGCAAAGTGCAAACTGCCATCGCTGAACATAAGATACAGAGCCATTTGCAAGGTCTTTCAATGTCTGAATGTCACGCTACTACATACATAGGCAACCAAATATATACTTATTTGTAAATATGCCTTTAGAAAGCTATTCTTTTCCGTAAATATATAATGGAGTGGCGTAACATATTGTTTTCATTATAGGATTTGGAAACAGCAAGAATATTGAAATGGTCATGAATTAGACCTCTCCACTAGAGAATTTTACCTTTTGGCTTATCCAGCTCCAAACAAAAGAGGGGGCAGTTTTCTAAATTTAACTTGCTGTATGGGTAAGGTGACCATAATTTTATTGAGGCAAAGCGAGACATAAGCGATGGGTGTTACTAACTAGAGCCAAATACTTGTTTTGTAATAAAAGTCTAAAAACGAAGAATTCTAGGGTTATTAAAAAATATTTGTATTATGAATATGATTTTGAGTTTAATTGGATCCACAGATACTTCAGGATGTTGACGCCGAATTATAAAATTGAGTTTTTAACGTTCTGAATTTTTATTTTAAAAAAAATATCTACACATTATTTGTATCTTTAATTAGCTGTCATCAGTCTATTAAATAATCCACGTAGTAAATTTTAACTATTTTCCTTCCTATAAATACCAGAAATAATTATATTGTTACCTCTAATGAACTGCCTCTAATGATTGTCTGTTAAGGGAACACCTATATGCTAAATTTGTGGTGGAGGTTGATGAAAAGCTTCTCGAAAGACTAATAAATGTTTTAAATTCCAAAGAGTTCCAATAAGTTCCAACAAATGTTCTAAGTCGCTGGCTTTGAATAATACAACAAAATATGCCAAGTTGACAGGTATGGTCTAAAAAAAACAGCCAATCCTTTTGTCAGATTCCATTACAGATTAAAACCAAAAGAAGATAAAAATATCAAACTTCTACAAGAATTCTACAAAAGACAAAAGAATTCTACACATTATCGATGCAATTTTAATTGGGATTTAATCTATGACAGGATAACAAGAAAAATCCAGAACAATACAACCGTAGATTTTCTTCAACTTAATATGTCAATAAGACCGGCAGAAAAACTATGCAAGACTAAGAAATTTATTTACCTCTAACTGCTACTTATTTCATAAACACTATCAAAGCAAAGCATTGAAATGAAAACGTAGTCCACTGTGTTTTCGTAAGATAATAAAAACATTGCGCAAATTGCAACAAAAGCCACGATATTATTATTTTTAAATTATTAACGTGAATTACTAGAACGTACACGACAAGACAAAACCACTTCGGAGCCGCCATTATGGAACAAGCAGAGCAGACACATCTTACTCCTCAAACAATTACTGATTTCGTGAAAAGGTTCAACATCGAAGGAGTCTAATGTATGATGGAAATACAAAAGATCTTTTAGGTTAATTATATCGAAAGACTCAGATACGACCATACGACCCAAGTCTACCATACCATACCATACCATACTAGAACTAAATAGTATGAATTATAACGTTATATTATTATAGTTTTATTTAGTTATTTTTGCTATTTTTATCGAACTGATATTATTTCTTTAATGCGGCTGTAGAAAAATAATTGCATAGAAGTAACTTATTTATGTAACTTTTTAAACCGATTTGTATGAATGTTATAAATTTAGTGTAGAAAATGTAAAATGAACAAATAGCCAGAATGCTATTAGATACGAGCGTTATACATCGCAGTAAATAAGGATTACATTTGCAAGCTAACTGCGTTGTGCTAACATTCGTTACTGAGTTATCCGCTTCCATCAAAATCATGTTCACAACCTTTATTACAGAAAAACTGAAGAAAACAAAAACGCCAAACTATAGAAGAGAATCTAACTGCAACTTGAACAGAAATTGAAAGTTTTTTAAGATATAGAAATGCAACTTTTCCACTTTTCTCGCTCTCATGTTTACACAGAGAGGCAAAACATGTTGGTAGTGATAGAACTGATGGAGAAATGATTTAGGAGTATGACACACTTTATTTAAATTTCTTCAATTCAATAGTTTTAGCGTTATCAGCCTTCAAACACAGGAGTAGCCTATCTCTAGGGACGTCGAAATTTCGGTAATTATTTATCTTTTTTGGGTAAATTACCGCTGAAACTAAAGTTGTTAATTTCAAATATTATATTACCACGTAATTACAAATTAACAATTTCTATTTTCTTAAATTTTCGGGTAATTTATAATGATAAATTGTCGATGACTGTAAGTTATGATAGCTACTTATGTCAATAAAAATGTAGGGTGCCACCTTAAAAATCTCTACTTTATAGATAACCACCAATCTCTGATGCTTTTCCTGATTTAATAGTATTTCGTTTATTAATTTAAAAAATACTACAATCTAAATCTATTTATACCCTCAACTTATAAATGGTCAGTCTAACAGCATGATGATAATATAAAAGACAAATAATAAATAATAAGGAAACAAAAACGCAGTATTTTTTATGTTAATCATTTTTCAAGCTTTTGTAATTGTTATATCGGTAAATTACCAAAGGTAATACATTCTGACGGTAAATTACCTCTGGCCCTAAAATACGGTAATTAAAAGTTAAAAAACATTAATTACGGCAATTAATTAGGCAATTTATCCGGTAAATGATGCTTTTACATCCCTGATGACAACTGTAAACGTTATACTGGTTTCTTTACCCTGTTCAGGTTCCTTGTTATGTTCATATCTATAGTTTAGTCCTAGGAAACTATTATAGCTGTATCCTGAATATACTTGTGCGGAACTTCGAGACCTTAATTATGAACCAGAATTATAATTTCAGCGAGATAACTTTTAGTTCTACATAAAGCTAACTCGCCGCTAAGTCATTACGGAATACTCCAACTGATTAAAAACAAATTACCCCATAACCTCCATGGGAATCAGTTAGTACCTCGTAAAAAATCTTATTAAACTTTAAAGGCTAGACCGTGTAGTCGGGACGTGTTCTAAAATAACGCGACGAATACTACTACTACGTCTCGTGTCCATCATGAGATGCAAATGAAGGCGGCGCCGGATGTTAGCGAATTAAGAAGGCGAATGAGAGTCTTAGTCACGTTTTTAAAATAAATTATTTCAATTAATTTAATGAAAAGTGCGGTGTAGATGAACCTGCCGGTAATTACGACGGCGAGCGGCGAAGGATTCTCTGAATTTACGCGAACTTTATGTCAAGATTAATTTTTTCTCTTTAGTGTGCCAATTACGGCGATTCGTCCCCATCCCTCAGCTGCACCATTATGCCCCTCCGGCCCCCGGTCTTTGCATTTTAATGCAATCAGCATTTGTCCGCGTCCATTCTATTTCTTTCGCAGATTCTCGATATCTATATTATCGCAGTTCAGGTGAACACTTTTGAAGAATTGATTTTTTTATTCGCTAATGGTCACTTACCAAGATGCAAAACTCATCATAAGTATTTGATAAGCTAATCATAGTGCAATCATAGGCTGTAAGTTATTTTATTTTTCAGGATGATGTAACTCTGAAGTAAAATCTACTAAAGTCATTTACTTTTAGAAACCAACAACAATTTAAATCTATTTTTAGCCTTTGAGGACTGCAATGTGTATGTAATCTCTTAACCTCATCTTTGGCAAATTAAAATTAACTCAAATTTTATATTTGATGTATTATCTGTTAATTTTAGGGAATAATCAATTATGCAACTCAATCAATCGAATGTGCAAGATAAAACCGCTTATACTGTTATGTATTTGTGTTCAGAATGTCATCCTGATTGAAAATATTACAAAAATAACAGAGAGTTAATTAATTGCTCACGAAAAGAAAATCTGATGTGGCTAGGTACATGACTTTATCATACTATTTGATCAGTCGTGTCTGCATTAAAATATAACTAGTTAGCCATAAATAATTAAATAAATAAATAATTCCTTTATTAACATAAAACAATATTAAATGCAAGAAAATAATATTTATATGTAGGGCGGAGATCAGCACACTTGTTTCCAAATTGCCTTGCTCTTCCACTAAACCCCTTACGCAAACTACAACTAAGACATAATTGTACCAATAATATAACAATAATTCCGAGACCTTATCAAAACAAAAACCAACAAAATATTACTCTAGAGTCTAATTACACATAATTGCCGCAAATCCTACCCAATAAAAGATCGCACATGCCCACAAAAAAATTAATTTGAAACAGCCTTCGATGTGCGCTCAATGTCTAAAGTCCTCCCTGTTAGATCAACCAGACAACACTTCACCTTTCCCCCAAAACTGTTGAACGATATTTTTTTCATATCTTGCCTGAGACCGGTGTATATGTGACTGACCTGGCAAGAGAATGACCGTTTATACAGCTCAGTGCGATGGGCAAGTGGAGGAAACAAAGCCCTGAATCTTAAATTAAGGTTATGGACAGCCGTTCTACAGCGTATCTTCCGCATGAGGTATTGTGGGATCCTCGTGGATAGCAACTTATGATATAATATTGCTGCATGCAACACCCTAGTGTTATCTATGTTCAACCACTCCAAGTCGCCCAGCCCATTCGATACATGATCATACTTCCTCAAAACAAAAACAAACAGGACACATGCATTTTGGGCAAGCTGAACACGCTGCCTATCCGACGCCTTCAGGCAAGCACCGTACACGGTATCACAGTATCTTTTGATACTATTGATCGTAGATATAGTGAGATATTGTCAAAACATCAGCATTTGACACTAGCGGTACTGTCATTAGACTGAAAATTTGGCAAATCCTGGCTCACTATATAGTATTATATCAATGCAGATGCGACCGATCTCGATCAAATAGAATTTGCTCGTGCAGCTAAACTATTATTTTTACCAAAAATGTCGTAGACATAAATTGTTCAGAATTTCCTCTACTTTAATTTATTATTTAACTATTTTGAGGAAATTACAGAAATGGCGGCTCATTTGCAAAATCCTTGAAAAATGCTTAGTGGAAACGTCCAGTTCCTTTGGACCCTTTTGAACCAAAACCTTTTCAGCTCTAACCCTAAATGGCATATTTCCGCTAAAATCTTAATTTTTTTTGGCACGATTATAATATTTTATCATACTGCGTATGATAAAGTAGAAAATATATTACATATTTTGTTGTATTAGTTTGAGCCAATGAATCAGTACATTCGATCACTAACTGGAGGATTAATATTTGTCTTACTAGCTATAAGTTTGTGAGTATATATACTCCTTGAGATTACCATTTTGTGGCAGTTCACTCACATAGAGTAAGTTCTGTTCATAGATAATACTTGCAATAAATTACAAATCATGAATTTGTTGACAAAAAAAAATTGGAGGACATGCTAGATGTCCTAGATGGTTTCATAAATAAATGGAACCCATAAATAAATGGTTATGAATATGCTTAAAACCAGTATTCTTGATGGCTTTGAAGGGCTAGATTTACAATATAACTCGTATCGGCTAGACTTTCCGCCTTAATCATAGCTACAAATGACAGGGAATATATAAATAAGGTACATGAATAATTAAATATATTTCAAAAAATACCTTCAAAGTATGTCAAAAATTCATTATAAAATATCACAACTTGCATCGGCAGGCAGACAATTAGTAGAATGATTTTCGAAGACACCTCATCTGAGTTTATGAAAAGGTTATTTTTGGAAATCGTTGGTAAGGTAATTGAATTGTCTCTAGGTCCAGGCCGAAAGATGAAAACCTCAATTGAATATATGTTGCTCAAATTATCTGTTTTCGGTTCTTAGGTTTACTGTGTTTTGCGTAATTTTTATAAATAACATAATACATAATATACCTTCTTCTACAGGGTGTGTCTCTAGAGTCACCATATTAACATTTTACGCAATCAAGCTCCGAAATGTTATAAGACCATTATAAGAATTAATTTAACAACATTTTATGTTGTTCAACGTCAATAAATCACAACGAAAAAAGTACTCAAGCATAACAAATTTCAAAGATTGCTGGTAATTTCTGACAAAAAAGGACCCCTCAGCCCGAGGGTTCAAATGAACACAAAACTAATTTAATTTTATTGCAGTAATTTCCCGGAGAATGGTCATAATTCAAAAGAAGTAATTCGCCCCTTTCTCATTTTAAGCCGTTGTATTTTTAACCACGAACGCCCGCCGCCATAATTACAAGGCACTGCATACACTGCTGACACGACATCCAGACCCACGACACCTAAAATAATTATTATTGCAGAAGTGCCGCGTAATGCAACAATGGGTTCTTTATGCCGATGTGGGGGAGAGTTTTCTGCAGAAGTATACGACGAACAGTGGGGGTATTTGATCTTCAAAATAGATCAAAATTACTTAGTTGTTGTTATGAATTTAAAATGGCTAGGTGCATCTATTTTCAATATATTTTTGTTACAAGGTATAACGAAAAAAATCAAATAATGAAGTTAACTTTATGAAGAGTAAGTTATAGAATTATTGGTACTTTCTCAGTTATAATATATTCTTCATCTGATTCCTGTGCTTCATCTGATTTATATTAATTTTCTTCATCTGATTCACATTAATTTTCTTCATCTCATTCATCTTCATCTTCCTCATCCTGATTCTGGTAATGAGGCCCGCGTCTGTGCGTCAACTAGGAGTAACATCTCAAGAGTTTCATTGTAGAGCGGTTTAGCAACTGAATTCGGTACGTTCTGGGTTATATTGGAGAAAAATGGATTTCCTTTGAAATTTTGAAGCATCTACATTTATAGCAGGTTGCGAGTTCATTTGCATTGCGTATGTGAGTTGTTCAGAAGGGAGAAATTGGCTCTATCTGGGAGGGTACAGTAACTTTTACAGGTACATGCAACTGTTGAAATTTTTGTTGTTGTGTTCATTTGAATTATAAAGATGAAATATATAAGAAAAACACCTGGGAAACAAAAAATAAAAGAACAAGAAAACAAGAAACACGCGTGTGCGCGATTACGTGCCTTTGCAATGTATTTTTATTTTTTTTTTGTTTTTGTTGTGTTTATCTTATACAATTTATCCCTGCATATCACCTGAACACAAGGACAAACAAAATTTTCTAAGGATTGGGACTGTTTCTGTAAAGTAATATTTCATTTTTGTTCTTGTTTAAAAAGAAAATAATTTTTGTGTGTGGATTGTGAGCTGATGTCTATCTGGATTAAAATTCAGACTTACAGTGGGATAATTTAAGCTTTAACACACAGCTTTGGCACTTGATTATATGATAAACATGGTTTTAGAAATATACCTACTATTTATCAATTTATTAGGGCAATTTTTTTAAAATGTCCAGGAGGGATACTCTTGTCAACATTTTTAAACTTTTTTGGATCCTGCCTAAAATAACAAAAGATTAATTATTAGCAAAGTTTAGATAAAATAAATATTATCTTGAAAAATTATATGCTTTCACCATAGAAAAATAATAATTTTTCTGCCACTTTTTTATATTCTGTTCCTTCTCAACAAAAAAAAAACTTATAACTATTTAAAACACAGCATATCCTTTAAAGCCTTTTTATTGATGTTTATAGATTCTCCATTTGCCCAAGATCACACAAACTCATCGTTGCAATGTTTGTTTTTAAAATGAACGCTAAAAATTGTAAACATATATATATATAATCTTTTAGGAAATCGCTTACCTTTTTCGTGTTTCTTCACATTTCACTGTATAATACCACCGATTTTATGTATTATGCAACTGCACTCAGGAAACAGAACGATAAATGGCGAAATCACTGCACAGGGGTGAGTCGTAATATTAGGAAATACTTTCTCAAACACATATTTTTTCCGTTTGTCTTACTACTAAATTACTCTTTTTACTTTATCGTACGCAGTATGATGAAGTACATAATCGTGCCGAAAAAAAAATTGAGATTTTAGCGGAAATAGGTCTTTTTGGGTCCCCTCATCATTTTTGACCAAGGTACAAAAAAATTTCTGTGTGTGTATGTGTATGTATGTATGTGTGTGTGTGTGTATGTGTGTACTCGACTTTGCGGTGACGATTCCGGAGAAACAACTGAAGGTATCGGGACGAAACTTATTTATTTTCTATATAAATTTTATATTTAGAAGTATCATGACTAAAGTTAGAGTTGAAAAGCTTTTAGTTCAAAAGGGTCCAAAAACTGGACGCTTCCTCTAAGCATTTTTCAAGGATTTTGCAAGCGAGTCGCCATTTCTGTAACTTCCCCAAAAGAGTTAAATAAAATTTTTAGGGTTCAGAAAATTCTGAATAATTTATGTCTGCGACAATTTTTGGTAAAATTAATAGTTTAGCTGCAAGAGCAAATTCTATTTGATCGAGATCGGTCGCATCTGCATTGATATAATACTATATAGTGAGCCAGGATTTTCCAAATATTTTTAGTATAATGACAGTACCGGTGGTGTCAATATTTTGACAATATCCCACTATATCTACTGTCAATAGTAAAAAGATCTCATATTGTGATACCGTGTACGGTGCTTGCCTGACGGCGTCGGATAGGCAGCGTGTTCAGCGTGTTCAAAATGCATGTGTTCTGTTTGTTTTTGGTTTGAGGAAGTATGATCATGTATCGAATGAGCTGGGCGACTTGGGGTGGTTGAACATGGATAACACTGGGGTGTTGCATGCAGCAATATAATATCGTAAGTTGATATCCAAGAGGATCCCACAATACCTCATGCGGAAGATACGCTGTAGAACGGATGTCCATAACCGTAATTTAAGATTCAGGGGTTTATTTGCTGCACCTGCCCATCGCGTTGAGCTGTATAAACGGTCATTCTGTTACCAGGTCAGTCACATATACAATGGTCTCAGGGAAAACTGCGTACTACTTCGCAAACATTTCACATCTATAACTATCAAGATTATCTGCTCTTATGTTCTAACATGAATGCGAAACAAGTGAAAATTCGTACCCGATGTTTTCAAACCTGTTTATAACCATAATCACAAATGCCAATCAATAGACATGATTCCAAAGTTCCAAAAGAAGGAAAGGTAGTGTAATTTAAAACAGTTAAACTGCATAAATCGGTTACCTCTTTACACTTATCTCGCGCTTATGTTTAAACCGAAGCGCAGAAATTACTGTTGATAGTGGTAAACTAGCTATAGAAACTATTAACGAGTATATCACACTTTATTTCTTTTGCTTTTGATACGTATGTAGTTTCAAAGTTATAAGTCTTCAAACATATGCAAAAATCATTTAGCGCCGTGTAAACTTGTTTTTTGTAATAAGAACGCTATCTTCCGCGGGGATCACATTATAGTCATTTGTATACATGTATCTATATATGTATATATATGTATATTATAGCCAGTTGTCAATGACATTAATAAAAAAAACATGTAGCATAGACGTTAACAGAAAAACATTTGAAAATTTCGACTTATGATCAACTTTTTCATACAAATACCTCACTGTGCGACGGGTGGGTCTCTCTCACGGGGCGCTGTGCTGCAGAAGCAGCAGCACAGGCACTGGAAAGCACCGAGAGATCAATACTTGGAGGCCGCGGGTACTGTCCTCCGCATATAGGAGAGGACGGGCCTTGAAACTTATTGTTATACTGCGGAAGTGATACGCGTGCCTAAATAATGTATAAGTTACGCGTCTCGGCTGTCGCCTTGCCGGGGAGTTGGCAGTGTCTACATATCGCATATGTCAATATGCTGAAGACGGTGGCCGGGACGACCCGTGAGGGTTCTTAAAGTTTGCATAAAGCTAATGGTTAGATGCTATCGACTTTGATCGCATTATTTATGGGATGTGTCATAAAAGACGATGCATTCGTGAATATCTTTGTAGTACCTACTTGGTTATTATGTGGGTTCACTATGGGAACGATGGGAAATTTAGATTGTTCAAAAACTTGAATGTTCTTATGGAAAAAGTTCAAATTTTAAGATCTAATCCTACGGTGCAGATATTATAACAAATGAAGCAATTCAGTTTGCGTGTGTTAATAAAGAGACGTATACAGTTAAGTTATTTAATAGAATATAGAAGAAGAAGAAAAGATACCGGTGGCTCAGGTGCACCATGCTTAAATTAATGTAGTAAATACAACAAGATGATAATCAACTTTAAATTAATACGACCCATAAAACTAGAAAGCAGGAGCCCCGAAGTTGTGGTAGACTACGTCTAGTTGGGACAAATAATTGTCTTTTAGAATAAAAAAAAAAACAAAAGATAATATAAAATGATATGGAAATTGTCTTGGCATATTGCCAGGAACAGAGCGTAAATGGACTAAAAACCCACTGGAAAATAAAAGGAGGATATGATCGAGAATTGATTATACTAACTTCATGGAAACACTAGGGTGTACACAAAAATCGTTTCAAAACACAGTTTTCAAACTAAAATTCCAAAATATATTTACTATGCTGAATTATTAATAATAAGCTGACCAATCAGCTTTCTGGGACGAATCTAATGAAATATATTGTTTCAATAATGGAAATAATGGTTTCGAGTTTGCAGATATTCAACAAAATATACAACTTGTGATATTTATCGCTATTGAATAGAATTGAGATACTTAATAATTTCTAGACAAATAGTAATGTTTTTAATAAAATAACTCTTTATTTTTACATATTAGATTAGTTTTTGAAAAAAATCTCATGTGGGCAGGCACATGACCTTATCATACTATACATATAAAATTAATAGTTTAGCTTCATGAGATTTGATCGAGATCGGTCGTGTCTGCATTAAAATAAAACTAGTTAGTCAGGATTAGACATTGTCAACAAAACAACGTTTGACTCTACCTACTGTCATTATAATGAAAATATCTGTCAAATCCTAGCAAACTAGTTTTATATTAATGCAGACAAGATCGATCTCGATCAAATAGAATTTTCTCATGCAGCAGACATAAAGTAATAATAAAGTAATAAAAATAAATTTACAAACATGAAAAATATTGAAAAATATGGTTACCATTAAATTTACTGAGAAATTTGCTTTATGGGACCAATCTAATGAAGCATATAAATAACTTAAATTCTGGGAAATAGAGTGGAAATAATGGTTTTCAGTTTGCAGATAATCAACAAAATATACTACTTCTGATATTTATCGCAATTGATTTTTTCATTCGTTGAATAGTATGTATAATATTCCAAACACAATATTTTCGACTAGAGTATCTTTACATATTAGATTAGTTTTTTGAAAACAAGAAACCAACCTTATGGACAAGCATAAACCTTATGAAACAAAAACTACAGCTGAGCGAACCGCGAACAAATTTGGAGGAGCATTTGCTAATAATGTATGGTGTGATCGAGTTACTTTAAAGGGATGTTGTTTTTTGTGTTATATTTTGAACTGCACTGCCTCTTTAAAAGCACCACTAACAGTTTAGGATTCTTCTGTTTAATTCTTGGTTGATTCCTAAGAAATTATACACTAAGTGCAAGAATGAGATTAAGCTTTCTTATAGAAATTTGTAACTTTAACGATTTAGTGAGATTCGAAGTATGAAGGCTTCAGGTCTGACAGGCAAAATCGTTAGATAGTTTTTTATTAATTATAAATGTTCCTATTAACTATGATTCCAAACATATTTTACTACGGGAACCAGTCAGTTTCATCGACTACCTTTGATCTTCTTATGCAAAATCTAGGATGACTGGATTTTAAATTAACGCGGTTGCCCATAATTTTACTGAAAGGCGACGCACTGTAGCGCGGCGAGCTCATAGGCGCCCGCGACGCTTAAGATTTATGGCGCGAAACAAAATGCACCTGCTGCGGTGCGCCAAAGTTTTAATATCAATTAACCAACGCAAAACGGAATCCCTCCGTCTTAATTTCGTATATATATATCGCTTAGCTGCTGTCATATCATTCAGCGGCATCGCGGTGTCTTATCACCGGCACAGCGCCGTCAGCCATTAAGCTGATGTATGCCTCGTAGGGCGTTAATGGCAGCACGCGACTTGCATACCAAAACTCGGTCGACCGGGCGGACCTGGTAGGTAAATTGCATTCGATGTTTTTAGCCGACTAAGGACCGCTTTTATCTTTTTAAATTGTACAGCGCTGCCCATTATTCAGCCCGTTTCCCATTCAAATGGTAATATTTTAGGCGGCGCGGCGCAATTGTCTTGGCGGGCTGGCGCCTTCGCCGCACGAGCGACGCCAAACGGCGCGCAACTTTAAGCGAACAAACGGTTTCGCGCGCGCGGTATTTAGTCGCTTATTTGTAGGTACCTACAATCGCACTTTCGAGAATTATGCTTATTTTATACGGTCGGCACGCTCGGCAGTTAATTGAAACACAAACGCGACCAGTTGCAATTGACATTGTTAAAGAAAGCACTATAATGCGACGGTGTTTCGCAAATTTACGGGTAGGGCTAGTGCTGTAAAAAAGCTAATTGAATTTTGGGTAATTCTATACTATGTGATAAGACCTTTGATGGAAATCTCTTGGGTTTTCCAACAATAATAAAAACTTATGTTTTGCACAAGGTGGTCCCAAATAATATTTCATTTTATTGAATAGGTACTTGATTGAATGGCTGGCAGCTAAAATTCCAATATTTTGTAATTGTGTGTGGATTCTTTTTAAAATCGGCCATATTTTATTATAATCTGTGTTTACTTCACATGGGCTTATAACATACAATGCAAAGGATTCACGTGGAAATTAATCAACTAAGCAATTTGAAATAGTTTGGTAGTAACTTTCAATTATGATTTGGTAGAAACAAAATGATTACAAATATGTATTCTCTAAGATAAGTACCCATAGCTTGTTTGAATTTTTATTTTTTCATTTATTTTAGGCTCTCTTTGCGACAGAAGTTGTAAATTTTACACCATGTATGTATAACCATAGGATTTTCTATCTCGCAATGATCACAAATCTCGTAGTACATACACACTCGTAATACACGCACGGAACAAAACGTATTTTAGTTTTTGGTTTAAATGTTTTGTTTACACAAATGATCGTCAAATGAATTGTCGTTTTGTGAAGTTTCTTTGTAAAGGTCTTCATGATGTGTATTTGACCTTAATATTATATCTGAAACTCTCTTTATGTGATTATGATTACAATTCTCTAATGAAGATGATTTTTATTAAAGCAGTGATAATTATTAACACTCGATGTGACTTTTGAACCTTGCACTATGAACCCAAACTTTTTTAATATGTTTAATAGTTTAGCCAAAAATATAAGTTTTAGTCCCAGCATG
Source organism: Melinopterus prodromus (assembly GCA_964023965.1). NCBI lineage: Eukaryota > Metazoa > Arthropoda > Insecta > Coleoptera > Scarabaeidae > Melinopterus > Melinopterus prodromus. The sequence continues at coordinate 83,277,895 of OZ030391.1, read as the reverse complement.
CTTCCAGATGTCACTTCGTCAAGTGTTGACACTATGGTTGACAAACGGGTTGCACTTTAAAAACTTTGTGTGCTTTGATAGGAACTTCATAATGATTTCGTACAAGCTATATACGTAGGTGTTTCTTAATAACATGCTAATATTTAAGGAGGTTATTCTTGGGTCTATTTTCAGGAAAAAAAATTCATATGAACATATGTCCTAAAGGTATTAACTTTTGAACTTCAGGGTGCTAAAGCTTTTGGAATTTTTTTTTATGATAACTACTACTTTTTATGATAACATCAAAACTAAATTAAATTAATAAAATTAATATTGTTTTTTCTCGTAAGAGATGAATGAATTTTGTTTTTATATAAAAAACGTACGTTAGACAACAAAAACAAGGGAGCAGATTTGGTAAGAAAGGTATGAGGATTTAAAAAATATTTTTTACTTTAAGAAAAATCTGTGGCGAGACCAGATTTGGTAGGAAAGGAATAGAATTTCAAAAATAATTTTTACTTTGGAGGCGGAACACAAGTAAGTTGGGATACTATTTTGAATGTAAGGTTTCTCTTTTAAAAGGTTGTTTTAGACTGTTTTCGAAATATAGAATGAGCTAGAGATCTAACCAGTTTGTCATTAAAAGCGCTAAAGTGATATTAAATTGATTGTTAACATTGACTTTACGAGAAATGCGTGGAATTTTAACACCGACATGATATTACATATCAGCTCTTTATTTACAAGTTTCCAATAACAATAGTTTTCGAGAAATTAATAACCATGTTTTATAACTAATAAAATGAATGGGGAATTACTGCGCTTGTCAACTATGATTTTTACGTATGCGTACATCTTTGTATGTATGTGGCAAGCAAAATGTCAAGAATTGTATAAAGTTAACAAAAAGTGCCGTTTTAAAACATAGTTAACGACTATCTTTCCTTGTGATGTGACAACGTGTGTTCGTTTGATAGCATGACAACCATACTGACTGCGGCATTGTGACGTTAGACCAATGACAGACAAGTTCTCTTGATCTTAAACGACTTAGGCTGTAGAAATTAAATTAAATAAATAGTTAGACATAACTGAAAATGTAACATTTAATCAAGAATTTTATTAACCGGCTTCGCTTAAATATGGGTGAACAATTACTAGCAACATATCGTCAACTTAATTGGAGCATACATTTCCAATAAATGTTGGCCAAATACGACACATATACACTAATACATATACGAATCATACTAAAAAAACAATTAAATGTTATTATGTCATATTCCACATACATTTTTATATGGAAAATCATCAAAAATTTGACACTAATTTTTTTGGTATCTTTTATCCTACTTGTGATAATGCTTTATTAAAATTATAATTAATCCTATATGTATGTTAGAGTTACCGGAAAATTATTCAGCTTTTAGCTGATACCGTGGCTAGTACGTCCCTGTACCGTGGTCGCGTGAAAATTGCTTAATTATGTGCAAGAATCGTCACCGTATGGCGTCTAGCATTAACAGCACATCAAATCGCAGTTACGTTATTAAGGTTATTGATCATAATACCTAATATCCTCAAACAGGCCGCAAGGATAATTGTCCGAAATAAATTATATTTCCTAGCCGTGCGCCGCGCACGGCCAGTGCCGCACTGGAACGCCCGTAATTTAGCGATCGGCGTACGGCCGACTGCGCGAACCGAACCGCTACCCATGGCATGCTAGATTATACTCCGCCGTCGAATCGAATGCCATAATGGACTCCGTTGATGAGATATCAAAAATTTATTGGAACTCGGGCCGCAATCAATTGCCTCTGCTTCAAAACCGATACGATTCAATATTTTCGGTTTGTATGTAGGTCTGTAGTTTGCTTTTTTTGCCCTTACGTAACCGAGTGATTGCGGCCCTAGTGTAGGTAAACAGAAATTAATTCGTGGATGTTTGCTATGCACGTGCTAGGAAGTTTTTGATTTCATACGTAGAGTACTAACAAATCAAACTGATTTTTAGATATTTCGCACCCCAAATATGATAATTCCATTCTGGAATTCGTTTTTGACAAATTTGTTACTGAATCTGACATAAAATTTGTCAGTTTTTGTGATGATTTTTACGTGGAATACAGAAAAAGTACCACATATTGGATTTAAATTACACCTTCGTCTACAAGTGTAAAAATTTCACGTAAAATATCATGATCTTGCATGCTTTTTCACTCAAAACTTTACTCATTCAGTACATGAACCAGACATTTTATCATGTATCATGGATTGTCATGGATACACAACAACAATTAATACATCACTAGAATAAGTAATACACTTTTACCTATAATTTTAAGTATAAATGACAGAATTGGTATAAAATTAAAGGCACTAGGGATGCTTGTTTAGTAGAACGTACTAGCTCTACTAATTCCTCTTAAACTATTTGCATTTCACTATAATGTTAATAAGTTTATAAAAAATTAAAAAAATAGGTGCAGAATGTTTGTTTTTGGATCAGCTCAGGAAAATGGGTGCGACGGTATAGGGGGGACAAAATATCGACTACTACGGGTTGCAAAAGTATTAAGCCCTGTGTTTGAAGGCCCGCAACTCTGAAACGGCTGAACAGAAAAAAATTAAATAAATTGCGTTATACTCCTGAATCATTTCTACATAACAGGACTCATCTTCAAATTTTTCTGTCCATTTGTATAGCCGCGAGCTCGAGAGATGTAAAAAAAGGTACCCGATATTTGCGGTTTTAAAATAATGCTTGACTTTTCGATCTTTTTCTCCTAAAACACTTAACAAACGTTTGTTAATTTTTCTACAGCTTACACTTAGATTCTCTTCTATTGACTGACGTTTATATTTTCTTGATTTTGTATGTAATAAAGTCTGTAAGTGAGCTTCCGCTCGGGGAAAGGCGATTACGCGCGGGAAGCGATGCGACGCTTTCCGCGACGATTTTAAACGATCAATTTTCAGGACAGTATTCAATATTTTTGTCATTTTTTCGCTCGGTTTTATTTTTTAAAATAGCACACGTCCCTTTTTTCTTTATTTGTGGAATTGTAGACATATTCTGTTTTGTGATTTATTATTACTTCGCAATATTATTTCTGCTGAAAATAAGTTGTTGAAGACATTATGCAACACAATCTTGCCATATCGCTTTTGATACAGTGCTTCGTTGCATAAGTTTAACATACCTTTATTTTTAAATGTATGTTTAAACTGGGTTTTTGCAACTTTAATGCATACGAATGCCCAGATTATTTTACTTGCATTAAACTCGCAATGGGCTACAGGTAACCACAATAATTTTACTTCTTTGGATCTGATTTTTGTTAAAATCTAATAAAAGTACCTTAGTTGCTGGTGATTTTTGACAGATACAATAGTTGTGCTGTAGTTAATAGAGGAAGAGATTTGTGACATTGATAATTAATTGTTTTACTTCCTTGGAATAATACTTTATCATTTTTGTTTTGCAAGTGTAAAACACGTACGCGTATTCCTGTCATTAATGTTTGAAGAAAACGAACAACTTTAGAATTAGCAACTGGGACCCTCAGTCACTGCGAGATTGAAATAGTTTAGGTCAGGAAATTGTAGAAATCTTCCCTTCATATCGGAACAAAAAAGAATTAAATCAGGTCCTAAGAAACTAAAGCAAGCAAACTTTAAGGTACTTTTTGTTTATTTGAAATATTTCACCTCTCTATGACAAACCTAAACAATGTTATTTAGTTTCACGCAAAACACATCGGATTTGCTGATTCAAAAAACGCCCGCCATTTCTGAACCCAGTAAAATACAAAATTATAATTTCATTTTTGCACAACCAGAGCAAAGGGAGATTCATTAAATAAATTTGAAATATTTGAGCTAACACCTCAGAACCGTTTCAGGTGGCTTAACCGTTTTAAAACAACGAAATGTCAAAGTTTTTTTCAGTTACAACAAATCTACTACTTTAAAAGGGCGTGCCTTGTAAACTTTGGCAAAAGGGATGCTTTTGACACTTGACTAGAGAGAAACCCGACTAGCTCTTTACTACATACAACCTTAGCGTAAATGGACTGGAAAAGATCCCATAAAGTTGATGCTGCTTGGTGCGCGTCGGCGTTGCCGAGATCTAGTTTCTCAGAGACACGACCCCGGATGCGCACATTTCGCCCTTCATGGAGGAATAATTTGAATTGTGTGTATATTCTGGTGGCATTCCTGTCGATACTAGTTTTAGTACTCGGCATATTCATAAAATTGGCTCGTAGATATCTCGTTCTTAACAAATTTGTAATTATGAATATTTAATTTAAGTCTCATCGTTAGCACGGTTGTTATGAAAAACGTTTCTTTTTATTTTGAACAAAGCAAACATATATTTTTTATAAACTGATGTTTTTAAATACGTAACAATGTTTTTAAACACGTCGCTAAAAAAAATATTTTTAAACATAAAAAACGTGTTTTAAATCACCTAAAAGAAAACAACAATCGACAATTGCTGTGTAAAGTAAAAATTAATTACAAAAATCTGCATCGGAGTTTAGCCCGTTACTGTAGTTATCTTAAGGGGAGGTTCTCATGTAATGGGTTGCAAAAATAATTTGTATAAAAAGTGTATAAAATCAAAAATTCCTGCATTTCGGCGGCGCAAAGAGGTAGTCTATTCAAATGATAATTTTCGGTAACGCTTTAAATTAGGAATGTGAAATTTGGATACAGTACAGAGAACGTATAGATCTAGGTGCTAATGTTGCTTAAATCATTATATTTCAATAATTTCATATAGAAAAGGAGTTTTGAAAAGTATCATGTTTCTACCTTCTCTTGTAGAGATTTTTACATCGATACACCGATCTTACAAATTGGCTTGCGCGATTACGTTTGAATCGTTTAACGGATCGAGTGATTCTTTTTTTCGGGTATTTTTTTTGAAAATACTTTTTATTGGAGGCTGAACCTCATAATAAGTGAAACTTTTAAATAATTATATTATTAATAACGATTTTAAACCGAAAACAAGCTGTAAAAAATCGATGTTAAAATTCAAACAGCAGACATTTTGTCAATTCTCAACTTTTTTACCAACTAATTCCATCTAGTTGCACAGCGGTTTTGAAATTTCAATTTCTGTTGATTTTGAGCTATCGTGCAAGTCGTTCAGATTAACCGTTATGTCCATTTGTGCACTAAAGTATGATAAATATATGGCAAAAGAATAAATATTGATATCTCCTACAATTTGTTTGCAAAAGCTGTCTCAAACTTGAGCTACTTTTTAGGTCTCTACATGAGAACCTCCCGTTAATTATCCAGGGTGCAGAACTGATTGGTTTTAAGTCGCTCGGTTATCTACGAACATGTTTATGTCGCTTTGAATTAAATTGGACCATAGAGCTAAAATAATTTTGAATGGTGTGATTCGCATTATCGCCACAGTGCAGCGTAACTATTATAATCCTCGTCTTGTTTGTCTTCTGGCTTTGAAAACCAGAATTTTCCTTGAAAATATCGTAAATGTTAATTTGATCAAAAAAGCATAATGGATATATCGTGCTTTCATCCAACTTTAATCCTTCCCTTGACGTAAAAGACACGTTAATTCTTTACGCGTTCAACATTAAAATTTATTATGCACCTTCCTGAAATGCCCGGAAAATGAAACGCTGCCGTAATGATGATTTAATATTGGAATTTTCTCGGTTGTAGGCCTGTCCTCCGGGGCGTCATTTGCATAATTTACGTAAATTTAGTCCGAAAGTTGGAACTTTCTTAAACGGTCGCCCGCTTTTGTTGTTATTTCGGGATTAATCAAAAAAGCGCCGCAACTACAAAATACCGATACCGCGCGGCCAAAGTTATGCGCATATTTTTTGCTCGAGTTTAAGTTATACCTACCTAGTTGAGTGTTATTACGGAAAGTATTTTTGTAACGTTTATTCGTAAAAAATAATATCCTTAACGATGTTAATATTGGCAAAACAAGATGTGGAAAATCAATTCTTGGTTGAAGTTGTCGATTGAAATATCACAAAACTGATCGAAAGAGAATTATGTTAATTAGTATTAATTAAATGTAAGCCTTCCATAATATATTATAACAATATTTTGGAGACTGTGACGAACTTAATAATAAAATTATAAACCCCTAACCACAACAAGTATTTTAGAACCTAAATACGTATTTCAGCAACTATGTTGCCATCTTCAGTAGAACCTAAAAAGAGGAAAAGAGAGATTAGCACTTCATAGTATCTTTACTGGATATTGTCCAAGCAAATCACTAGTGGAAGTGACGTCCATGTTAAACATTACCCTATATATACCCATTTGTTGTTCACACCTCAGTGAATTTAACAGTAAAGTTAATGGTGTTGAATTTAGAATTCAAAACGAGAAGAAAATCTTATTGCCAACTTGTTTATGAGCAGATTTGAAACCAATGTAAAGTCTATAGCACCATATTTCCCTAAGACTTGGGTTAGGTATGTCGACGATATTTTTGCCATTTTTGACACCAAGAAGTGCAGTATTCAAGATTTTCTTCTCGTTTTGAATTCTAAATTCAACACCATTAACTTTACTGTAGAACAAGAAGTTAACGGCCAACTTCAATTTTTAGACACTCTGGTAGTCAGGAATAGCAAAAATATAATAGAAATTGACGTGTATCGGAAAGATACTAACACAATCAGGTTTATCCCTAATGATTCGCAGCATCCTTTTCAACAAAAATTGTCTTTTATTAGTTGTTTAGTAAATAGGTTATTGAAATTTCCATTGTCATTCATATTGGTTTCACCAATATGAATTGGTCCATGGTAAATGCCCGTAAAATGGTATTTATCAATATAGTTTCGGGTTTTCACCAATACATAGCGGTTAATCCCAGAATTGACCAATAAAATCTAAGATTTACTGGTTCGTGTTGATGAACCTCAGATGTATTTATTTGCGCAGACACTTGCCTGTACTTAGTTTAGACCAGAGCAACAGATGACGACAGCAACAGGCAACAACATTGGATCAAATATATGCTGTTGTTGACAACCCAACTAAAAATATAAAAATATAAACAAAATATCATGTCACACGCCCAGGAGTAAATGGTTCTGTAGAAACGCCATCAACAGGTGATTCAAGAGTCTAAGGGCTGGTATTTTCATCTACCTACATCTACCTACTTGCGTCATTTTAGGCCGTTCAATGAGAAGATATGTCGGAGGCGGTGAATGGGTCGCGTATCGTGCTCCTTATGTTCACTCCGTGTCACCGCCGCCGGTACATCTTCTCATTTAACAAGCTAAAAGAGCGCAACAAATCTATGTAAAAATATCAGCTCGATTTGAGGTTTTGAGTTGGTATTGGTGGTGAGGAAAAACTTATCGCACCGCTTTTACCAGGATGTGTAAACATACGTTATTTTGTGAGCTATAAAGATTTTTTAAAGACAATAGGTTCATTAAACCGAGGATGCTAAATTTTGGTAGGTAATTATTGATTTACAGCGTAATTAACCATGTATTTTGTCGATATCTACCAATCTCTGGTGTTTTTCCTAATTTGATAGTAATACTACTAATGGATACTCATTATAAAAATCAGACCAAGGACTGTAGGTACTAAAAATCCTCTTTATAGCAGCAATTTAATAAGGGGACAGTCTAACATCTTAATTAAAGTATTAAATACGTAAATGCAACTTTAGGTAAATGGGTTCTGATTTAAAATTTGTGTTATTCGCTCCGTTGAATCGAACTCCATGGCCAAATCCCGTCTCTATCTCCTTTGCATTCAATATAAAAATATTAGCTATGCTTTCTCAAATAATATCATTTGACAGGTAAATTGAGAGTCCAAGTCCAGAGTCCAAAGAAGCTTTGATAACAAATATACAGTAAACAAATATCGCGGTGTTAAAATAATATCCGGATAAAAATGATTTTTGTTTGTCAAACCAGGCACCAAATACAAATAAATAATAAAGAAACAAAAATAAAGTTCATTGTTTAATGGTTAATTATTGTTTAGGCTTTTTTATTATTATAAATATCAGTAAATTACCAACAGTAATACATATTAACGGTAAATTGCCTTTGGTAATTTAATCTGTAAATTACTGTAATAAGAAAATCAGTATATCCCTAAATGACACACATCTAGCTACGGGCCACAGATGTGAACAATAATTTTTAAGGAACCTAACCGTAAATAAAAATAATCTATTGAATCGATTGTGCTATATCTGCAGTTGTGTGAGCCAAAGAAATTCCTTAAAAATACTTATATTATAAAATATCATCGACTGCAATATTTGAATCCGAATTAAATCTCAATTCATTAAAATTCAAAATTATATTTTATCTACAATAGATAATTCAATCAATACACGTAGAATAAGTATTAGTAAATCTATAACAACAATAATAAATACGCAACACGAATTCAAAATAATACCCAACAAGTACCTGGCTTCACCTTTTATTCATGCAATGCGCGCGCTACCTCCCCACTATGCTGTGTCAATATGCGATTGCAGTCCGTGCGAGTTTTTTTGCTTTCGTCCGTGCTAAACAGTTTGTAAACCCCGGTACGGCGTAAAACGATAGCGTCTTATAATGTTTACGTGTCTCTCTGTGTTTGCTATCAAAGCTATCGGTGTATTGATTTAAAAACGTGATATATATGTGACATTTGGTGTTTGTTGTGTTCATTCTTCGTCGATTTTGAAGAGACAAATTGCCGGTATAAGGTAAGATGTTATTCTATTGCGTAATCGCTGTTACTTTTGTTTGAATGCTGGTGTGTCAAGTCGCTTTACTGTTGATTTCCGATAAATACATGCCAAAGAAATTCCTAAAAATAATCTTATAGTACATTTAAAATATTATCGACTGCGAAATAAAAAGGAGTTATGTTTGGTTAATGTTGCGCAATCTTTATTTTTCTAAAGAATCAACGTATGTTTGTTGTGTGGTATTTAATAAAATAAAAGTACCTACTTATATTTTCTTGCCGTGCCCACGCGTACCCACTTCACAGTGATAATGTAATTTACCTACTTATATTAAAACTAGCTTACACCAATACCATGAGGTAAATCCTAGGATTAACAGCTATGTCTTGGCCGAAATTATATTGATATATACCATTTTTCGGTCATTTACCAATTCATATTGGGCTTCGGGCTTCGGACACTACGAGTGCTCTGCTTTTAATCACTCCCGCACTAGTTCGAATGGTTTAGTTCTTTTCAGCCGACACACTAGCGCACTGTTGTCTAGCAGCTGGATGGCTTCAAAGTTGTCGTGGTGGAGTAGACGATCCTCGTGCTTCTTAGCAAATTTTGATATCTTGCTAGTTACCATCTCCATGCGGAGGTCCCGATGAAGACTGGTGTGTTTGATGTACCATGGCGCACCAACAATGGCCCTTAGTACTTTATTTTGGAACGTCTGAATGAGGTTGATATTGGACTGCTTAGTGCATCCCCATAACTATATTCCATACACCCATACTGGCTTTAATAATTGCTTGTATAGTAGGAGCTTATTTTGCACTGACAGGGCTGACCTCCGTCCCATTAGCCATACATTTTGCGGAATTTTAGGTCGAGTTCGTTCCGCTTTTTCTTGACATGTACTTTCCATCTAAGCTTGGCATCCAGTGTCATGCCAAGGTATTTCGCTGTATCCGCGTATGGAATATCGTGCCCATTAATGGTTACTGGAATATAGTTAACTCTCTTATTGGTGTAGTTTACATGCGTGAATTTTCCTTCGTTTAGTTTGATGCGCCATTTCTTTGTCCAAAGGTTGATTTTGTTTGCAGCTATCTGTAATTTTTCAGTTGCTTCTTCGACACTGTCACTAATCGCCAAAATAGCCGTGTCGTCTGCAAATGTTGCCACTGTGGTTTCTCCCGGAACAGGAATGTCATAAGTATATAGTAGGTACGAAAGTGGTCCCAATACACTTCCTTGTGGTACTCCGGCATTGATATTGCGTAGCGAGGAGTATTCGTCATCCTGTTTCACCCTGAAGTGGCTATCTTTCAGATATGATTTTAACAGTTCTGTATATTCACTAGGAAGCTGCTGTTCCAGTTTCTTTATAAGGTGACCATTTTATTGTATTAAAGCGGGACAGTAGTTTGGGGGTTGGGATTTATACTATCAAAAGTCGAAAAATAACAAATTCTAGGATTTTGATAAATATTTAACACAACAATTATTATTAATACAGTTTTTAGTTTGGTTTTGTCCACGAATTTTGTTTCACAGATTTCACATTACCACATATTCTTTTAAAATTGTGTGTGCTTGTGATCAAAACATATTTGTTTAAACAAAATATATTAACTTTATTGCATACTCGATATTACATATTTGCATTATTAGTGTTTAATTGTTTTGTTATATTTATTTAAATTAAATAAATATTGTTTGATACAAAGAAAGTGAATTTTGTGATCGTTTGTTATCGGTATTGAAGTTATAAATATTAACTGTTTTCTTTAAGGGCATCAGTGGAAAGCCTATTAGAGACAACTACCTAGTTTTAAGAATTCAGATTTAAATTGATGGTTAATCATTTAGATTAGTTTCAATATGTTAAGCACCTTAAGCTTATTAATAACAAAAAACGTACAAAAATAACAAATATCCACCATTAGATGAAATGGGTAATTCATCATTTTCTTTATAAAAATACTAAATTTTAAAACCTGTGGCAACAACGACATATTGTTTTCAAATTATAAAAATCTTACTGCCTTTCAACAAACAACTTGAAAAGTCGAAACTGTCCCGCCAAAACCAACATTTCTCATTTACAAAAAAAAAATAAGGTTCAAGGTCATTGAAGCGCTACTATTTCATTTACGTCAACTTCTGTTTGCCGTTCAAGTCTACTGCGTTGACCCGTGGCCCTCATATATGTCAAATACTTAGTTATGTGACCGTTATATAAATACTTCAAATTCAAGGATTCTTAGCCCGTCCTCAGGTCCTATTTGCAGAGTGGTATTTTTCTCTCTCCGGGCAATATCTCGTGAGAAATGACAAGACGGACTCGGACAAAACAGACGGCCGGCAAAAACAACAGCGGCGAACTGATATATTGCAGAACGGAGCAGGTTAGCACGCTGAAAACCGAGCTTTGCCTAGCTGGCGCGCTGCTCCCTCTTGCGGACGGAGCAAGAAACTGTGCCTGCAAAACTCCGGCTGCCGTATGAGCACGCGTGGTGTATGTTTGTAGACAATGAGTAGCCCAGGGAAAACGTTAACTAGTTTCTTCATTGTTTTGTTTGAAACGTATACTGGCTAGAATTACTCTGTAATGAAAATGTTGTTTGGTATCAAAGAAAGGCTGGAAATGTAATAAAAACAAGAAAAGATGGATGAACTAATTAAAAAGCTGTTATTAGTGGACCATACTATATGTATTCCAACAGAATTTTATCAGTGTTACCACATATAATAATGGTATATTTTTACCTATTTACAAGATTTGTATATACTAAGAACAAAATATTACCTACTTTCAGAATGAGAACTGAATGTTATTTCTACATTTCCATAGAGAAATGAATTGCTGCATTTGTGAAATTTTTTAACACCAATTATAAACACATACTTAAATAAAGAAGCACTACACATTAACTGGAATAAAATTTGTATTTGGCTTTACGTTTATCAAAGACTGGTACTAAGACTGCAAATTTTCGAAAACTGCAAATAATTTAATTTGTTAATTTATTTCTTTTAAACCCAACTCACTTAAAAATCGTGGTCGTAAAAATTCGTTATTCAAGGTTAGAACACCTAGACAAGCAAGATTGTAGAACTGAGTTTTCTGTTTTATATGAGCTGCTTGCAACATAGTTTTTTGTTTACTCATGTTAATTAATTTGCAAACCACAGTTTTATAAAGTTAAGCTATACACTTTTGATTGTAGATGTTCAAATAACTGAAAATACTCAATATGAAGGAAGAAATTGAGAATTGTCTCATGTTAATAGTTACTAAAAACTCAAAAACACAAAAACCGATGTCGGTTGATAATTATTTCTGTCTACTCATTAAGATATGGAAAACCCATACCAAATATCATTATTGAAATCAACAAATATTTTTTTTAATCTTCTTTGTAGTTCTATTTAGTTCGACAGCGGGTAACAACCTTTCAATGCTACACATATAAACCACAGTTTTATAAAGTTAAGCTATACACTTTTGATTGTAGATGTTCAAATAAGTGAAAATACTCAATATGAAGGAAGAAATTGACAATTGTCTCATGTTAATAGTTACTAAAAGCTCAAAACACAAAAACCGATGTCAGTTGATAATTATTTCTGTCTACTCATTAAGATATGAAAAACCCATACCAAATAACATTATTGAAATCAACAAATATTTTGTTTAATCTTCTTTGTAGTTCTATTTAGTTCGACAGCGGGTAACAACCTTTCAATGCTACACATATAAACCACAGTTTTATAAAGTTAAGCTATACTCTTTTGATTGTAGATGTTCAAATAACTGAAAATACTCAATATGAAGGAAGAAATTGAGAATTGTCTCATGTTAATAGTTACTAAAAACTCAAAAACACAAAAACCGATGTCAGTTGATAATTATTTCTGTCTACTCATTAAGATATGGAAAACCCATACCAAATAACATTATTGAAATCAACAAATATTTTGTTTAATCTTCTTTGTAGTTCTATTTAGTTCGACAGCGGGTAACAACCTTTCAATGCTACTATAACATTATGTTGCTTGTTTTTCTAATTAAACATTTCTTAAAAGATTTCGCTTGAAAAAAATTAATTTTTGTAGACACCCTAATGAAAAAGTATAAAGTAACTGTTATATTTTTAATTAGGAATTTACTTTATTTAATTATATTTAATTAATTTAACTAGGAAACCTGTTATTTTAATATGTATATGGTAAAATAGCAAACGAATCATTTTTGCAGACTAACAGGTTTTCAATACCTGGATATTTTGTTTCGGTAGCTGTGGTATTTTCTTGTAGGTGAAAGTAACTGAAATAAAATGAGGGTATTACAGTGGAACTAGAAAATATATAAAATGAGTAATATAAATAAAAATGTTCAGGGGACCCATGAAGACCTATTTCCGCTAAAATCTCAAATTTCTTTTTCGGCACGATTACAATACTTTATAATACTGCGTATGATAAGGTAAATGCTCTAGTTCATAGGAACAAAAATCTGAAGCAGATGCTGAATGTCATATGTTATATCACCCTGTGTTTCTTAGTTTTTCTATTAATATGATGTTTCCAATACAAAAAAGAACGTTCACGTTATTATTTTTAAGAAACACCCGAACAGGCGATATCAATTTATCAAAATACCATTGTTACAGCAAATTAATTTTCCGTCTTTTCATTATTTTATGAGCAATTTACTATCTTTCTATTGATTCTTGATTCAATTGATTCTATTGAAACTAAGAGATTTGATTCAAACAATTGTAAGGTATTTTTGAATTGTCAAACGTTGGCTTCAAATAAGAATAACATCATCTAAAGCTGTGCTGTGAAAAAGCAAAAGTAATAAAAGCAAAAGGCGTATAAACTACAGCCAAAGATGGAGAGAACAGTAGTTGACATTGATGATTTTTCCTATCTTTAAGATTATCTTAAATGCAATTCTCCCAAAAAAAGTAAACCAAAGTAAAGTTCTGACCAAGTAAAACTAAACTAAACTAAACATAAAAGCTAAACTGCCTTCTTGGAGTCATCTGTAGATTATTTCGTCGACAATCGACTTCAGTGACGCTATACGAAAGATTAACCCCATTTAACTATATCTAAAAGTATTTTACACATCTCAAGGCATCGCCACTAGAGCGTAAAAAATAGGCGACGTCTTTTTAGGGAAATAAGTTGAACGGCTTGCGCTTCAAGGTAAAGGCAAACCGATGTTGAAGTGGGGGAGAGACCGTAAAAGAGCGACCAAATAACCGGGAGAGTCTTGTCTCCCGAAAATATTTCCAAACTTGTTTTATAACTCCGAAGTTCGCAGCGCGCCGTACTATTTATTCAAGTTCGAGTTCGTGAATGACATTTAAAGTTTGAAATGCCTCCAAAGTGCCTATTTTATGCCAAACTGAATTTTTAGTCATTGTACGCCGCGCGACTGTGGGGCCAATATCTCATCTCGAATATTGCGCATTCAGATTGCAATGCAGAGACGACCAGCACCGCCGTCGACTCTTCAAACGAATAACTTTTTCTCCTTGCTCTGTTTGCGAACTTGTGTGCATCCTGATTACTTATGACTAAACTCTGCAATTTCTTACCTAACGTGTTTCTCAGAACTATAAAATCTAACCCCCCCCCCCCCAAATTCGTAAATTTTTATCCGAAATCCAACCTTAGTGACCCTAATTCAGACATTCAAGGAAATATTAAGTAGAAAAGAAACGAAGTTGAGCTTGTTCAATACAGTTCTTTAAAGAACAGTGTTTCACTGCTTGTTGCATTCTATTAAAAAAAAAAAATATTAACTGCTTTAAACATTGTTAAATATGGTTTATTATTCAGAAATGTTAAACATTTATAGGTTAACCTATAATATTATATTATATTATTATTTAATCTATAATATTGGTTGGACAAAGTGTGTGGTTAAACATTTTCATTTGTTAAACATTTATGTTTACCATTTTTTATGAAACACAGTATAAAGTAAGTCCTTAGTCTTCAGTCTGCCTTCTGTCTCTTATCTGTATTTTAATGTTTCTTGCATCTAGAATTTTTAGCGTTTTTCTTGGCGCAGCTTTTTCTCTTCCTTTCTTATTTCTCTAGAATGATTTTCGTTCTGTTTTCTTCTTTTTTACTAACAAATATTTTCTCCAAGCAGTAGACACTATTGTTACAGAAGAGCAGTTTCTTTTTAGTTTATTTGGGTGTTTCATGCCAGAATAATGATTTTTTTTTCATGAAGATGCCATGAGTGCAACTGTTATCTCCCCAAAGGCGGTGTATGAATGCCAAAATCACTACTCTCTGCTGCTAGCTTAATAAGTAGGGATTATTGATGTCTGTAATTCAGACACTCGCGTCGAAATTTGGACAAAATGCATACAATTAATTTTGATATAGCACACGATGTAAAATATGTTATTTTCTTTTGTAAGGACAAAAGTGGGTCATTCCTTTACAAATCGTACGGACTTCGCAAAAAAAGTTGCAAAGTGGTTCTGTCGACGTTCATCCAATGTCTATAAGTGATTCGTCGATCAAATGTGTTGCACCAGGACATTCGGAACATTTTCCAAAATAACAATTTGTTGATGCTTGAACGAAAATCATACGTTTTAAACAGTCGTGATAACTTTTACTTAGATGTTATAGGTATATTTAATGCCAATAATTGGTACTTTATTCCTTTTCTGAGAGCTCTGTATTCATTATATTTGGATGCGGGGGCAAATTGAATGGATTGAAACATCTATCGGGTTGAAATTTAGAACGTTTTATACGGTTAGAAGACCGGCATTTTTAAAGGCGTTTAATAAATAAAATTTACTAGAACCAAAGGTATTGAATTTTGAATATGACAAGGTTTGGCGAATAATCATAAATAATCCAAACGTAAAACTTTCATATCTCTGGCAATAAATTTTATAGGGAAAAATCAACTTTTAGCGTAACACTCTGTTATCAAGATCACTCAAACTTTTAGGTTATATTCTGACCATTAGAACATTGGTAGAATAAGAAACGATTGTGGGTTGATAGGTATAAAGTCAAATCAACTAACATAAAAAATAAATTTCAATGTTTTTTTCGTTTTATTGATCTAAACAGAAAACGTCGGCATTCGGGACTGTCTGAATTTGGGACGTTTACCTTAGTTGATATTGATATTGATCACTCTGTGGACTATGAATTTTTGGCATAGAAATAAAGTAGGCATTGACTTCTATGCGTTGAATATGAATCCGGACTGGAAATTTTTTACAAAGTTTTTGGACATTAATTTAGGGGCTACTGTGTAAAAACGTGATTTTGTTATAACGGCTGAGCCAACTGTGCTCAAAACTTCAAAATATCCCCGGAGAAACCTTCAAAATTTGTAGATATCTTATAATATTTTGAATATATTTTGAAATTTAAAACCTGGGCATTTTTATAGGAAGTGAATGTCTGCGTAAAGAGTTTAATTTAGAACTACTTGTTTTTACAATTCATTAAAAATGTGCAAATAAAATGAATAAATGATGAAGAAATTAATAAATCCACATGAATCATTTAATGTTTTTTTTTTTAGAATTAGTCTGGTAAAAAGCTTCATATGATATAAGTTTTTGCAATTCATTAAGATAGTCGAGCTATTTAAATTACGATTATGTTACCATTTCAAACGACTTTTAAGGAACTTGAAATTAAATTCCGTTCATATGAAACTATTTTGGTAACAACTGACATCTGTTCTATAAAAAAATGCGGAAAATTGGGGTTATCAGTGGTCAGAGAAAAAACAAAAAGTGAAATTTGTTGCAACGTGTTAATATTCTATGTGAATAAATATTCAACAACTATGACAAATCGCAGGATTTGATGCAGGATGTGCTTACAGCGGTTTTCTAAATCTGGCTGTACGTGACATACACCAACGGTATAATTGGTAAATAACTTCATCGCATCAAATTCGTTGACCGCGTGAAATATTTTGTTTGCAAATTACGCATGCCAATCAATAGTAATCCCCTGCCTAATCATGGCCGGAAACATGAGAGCGCGCTGTCCGTTGTCCAAGCCGTCAAGGGACATTAAGCCAGCGAGTGACTGTTTCGGTTGCCCAATCAATGTGGACTTTGTAATAGATTCAATTATACTAGTATCTATTTACCATTTAGTTACAATTAAAAATGACATATAGTGTTAAGAGTGAGACAATTTAAAAAAAAACTGAAAATTACTGTACTTATTTTATATATCGATACGTATTTTAAAAAGCATGAAAGAAATTATAATGAAACTGAAAATTTTAAGTACCAATTGGTATCTTAATATATAAAAAATTATTTTTACCAATTGCAAATACTTAATAAAACAAATTGAATGAAAAAGCAGATGAACAAATAATTTCATGTAATCAATCCTTTTACTGATTGTTCACCATGTTTTAGAAGTAAATGTCAATTTCTCAAACAAATATATATGCCCAACGGGAAAGTGGCACATTTAGCTGGATAAAATTACTAACGTTGTATTTAACGTTGTATTGCAACAACGTGCAACAGAGCGTTTTGAAGATTTTGTAGAAACTTCAAGTATTTTTCTCTAATTTCTCGTTTTTAGTGAAACATAATAATATATGTTGGCCATCAGAGTGTTACTTTTCAGGTGAACCCACAAATATAACTATGTAACGCTTTTATTTCTAAACATAACTATTTAGAATTTCTAATAATTAGTAATAATGTAAATTATGTAAACTGGGAATAAATAAAAAGTAATGTTTCTATTTGGGACAGTCAGGGAATAAGATAATCCAAATTGTACATGAAGCATAAATATTATAATAATTTGTTATTTTAATATGCAAGTTGATTATTTTAATTTTTAATTTTATTGATTAAGAACAAGTCATTATTTTCATTAATTTGTTGTAAAATTTTAACATTTTAAAATAATAAGCAGCTTGAATTCATGTTTCGGTATGTATTCATACATCAAAGTCTTTAAATATGTAGTACTTCTTTGGTTTATATTATTTCCCGATATGAATATAGTTCGCCAGAATTTGAATTGCAATAAATTCTACTTCTCCATTTGTCCATGCCTGTGTTTGTCATAACATAATATAGATTGATAATTGGGTAGTCGGTAGCAAATATGACAGAGCATATGCTCCACGAGCATTTAGCCAACACTGATGCACTATATTTTTGTCCAAAATGTACTTTTAAGGTATGCCGGTACACAAACTCAAAGTTTCTTTTCACAGACACAGATATTTTAATCAGCGATACTAAATGGTACGTTTTATAGGCCTCAATGTAACTTGCAAATATTTGAAAGACTGTGTGGAAAAAAATTTTACAAGACAATTTTTACAAGAGCGGTTTAGCTTAAATTAAAGATCTAACTTGGGGCTATAAACTCCATGTTGAAACATTACAAAAAATCATGTTGTACCCTAAATACAAAAAAAAAGGAATAGGGTTGTTTCGTAACCGAGAACAAATCGAAAATGAGAGCAAACGAAACACTTCAAAATATTTGGCAAACTACGAAAAATAGTCAACAAAAACTTTCGTATCAACTTATTTGCTTCCTTATTTTGTGTTCAATTTATTTTTACAAATAACAAATTAGTTCATTTGAAATGTTTACCCAATATGAAATTTGCTTTAAAAAAAGGTTATTGTTTTAATAAAATCGAAAGGCGACTTGTAGATCTTGATATTCATGACGTAACTGATTATTTTTAGATTTATATTTTAAAATATAATCAAATCCAGGTCAAATCGCTTACGTTTGTCTACTTTACGTTCCAAAACCAAACTTTTGCTTCAAAAACCTCCATTTACCGTAGATACCGTAGATACATTGACTACAATATGGTCTAAAATCACTCGAAATCCGTACCGATATCGTCGATTTCGGTCCCAGGATTGTAAAATATGATAGCGGCATACTTATAGCGAATCCCCACGAAAACGAATCGGCGAGAAGCACTCTTGTGCGTTGCACGGCCGCTTACACCCATTTCTGACCATCGTAGCATGCGTAAATTTTTTCTTGATCCGTTCTACAAAGTAGGATGAGAGCTGAGAGCTTAGCGCGCCTCGAGATAGCGGAAGGAACTGAATCCTTCTGGCGGTCCTTGAGTTTTCAAGAGCCTCCGGATGTTATTGTTGATCTCTAAGCGGCACAACATCGCGGCGGACCGAGCGGAAAGAGATTTTGCCGATTCAAACCGCGGCGGAATAACAAAGCAGAATTCTGTAATGCTGTTGGTTATGATGATACTGCTTTATAAGATAATCTTTAGTGTTATTTTGTGTTTAAGGCATGGGTAATCGAATTTGTTTTTTAATTTTTTTATTACTTATTTAATAAAATTATAAACCCCTAACCACAACAAGTATTTTAGAAACCTAAATACGTATTTCAGCAACTATGTTGCCATCTTCAGTAGAACCTAAAAAAAGAAAAAGAGAGATTAGCACTTGATAGTATCTTTACTGGATATTGTCCAAGCAAATCACTAGTGGAAGTGACGTCCATGTTAAAAATTACCCTATATATACCCATTTGTTGTTCACGCCTCAGTGAATTTTGATCATTGAAGCGTAAAAAACAAGTTTTAATTAAAGCAGGTCAAACAATGGCGAACTAGGTATAGGACCCCTGTCTGAATTTATTAATTTATCTCTATTCAAGTGAATAAAGATACTTTCCAAGCTGTTTAGTTCCCTATTATTTGACACAGCTTTTACAAGTTTTAAGTCATCTACAACTACTTTATGACCTGTGTCTAAAATATGTTGAGCCACACTAGATTTTACAAAACGATTATATTTAAAATGAGCTACATGTTCTTTGAACCTGGTTAAAATTGTTCTTCTAGTCTGGCCTACGTATTCTTTTTCACAGTCATGACATTTGATACAATATAAACCAGATTTATCAAGTACATCTACCTTATCCTTTGGGTTTCCAAGAAGGTTCTTTATGCTATTATGAGTCGAATATGCTAAACAGAGATTTTGTGATGTAAAAATACTTCTCAAACCCCTTGTATATGCACAATCGAACGGTATTTTAACATAATTCTTCTTTTCTACAGACAAAGTATTTAAAGTAGATATTTGATTTACATACATTTTTTGATTCTGCTTCTTAATCATTCTATCAACTATTTTCTCAGGGTACCCATTATATATGACAACATTCTTAATAAACAATCATTCTTGCTGATATCTATCTGCGGACAATGGAAATTTCAATAACCTATTTACTAAACAACTAATAAAAGACAATTTTTGTTGAAAAGGATGCTGCGAATCATTAGGGATAAACCTGATTGTGTTAGTATCTTTCCGATACACGTTAATTTCTATTATATTTTTGCTATTCCTGACTACCAGAGTATCTAAAAATGGAAGTTGGCCGTTAACTTCTTGTTCTACAGTAAAGTTAATGGTGTTGAACTTATAATTCAAAACGAGAAGAAAATCTTGAATACCGCACTTCTTGGTGTCAAAAATGGCAAAAATATCGTCGACATACCTAACCCAAGTCTTAGAGAAATATGGTGCTATAGACTTTACATTGGTTTCAAATCTGCTCATAAACAAGTTGGCAATAAAAAGTGAGAGACAATTACCCATTGCTGTTCCCTCAAGTTGTTCAAAAAACTTTCCGTTTATTTGAAAACAATTTTGAGACATACAAAGGGCAGTCAATCTTACATTAGTGCTAATCTCTCTTTTTCTTTTTTTAGGTTCTACTGAAGATGGCAACATAGTTGCTGAAATACGTATTTAGGTTTCTAAAATACTTGTTGTGGTTAGGGGTTTATAACTTTATTATTAAGTTCGCCACAGTCTCCAAAATATTGTTATATTACTTATTTGTAATTTATTTTTTAAAGTATCAAAAAAAACAAAATAATTCGTGTAACCTACTTAATTAACTAAGTATCAATAAGATTTACAAATCGCCTATAGTGTGTACGAAGTCAATTGTAGATGGGTCGATTGGCATCTGTGCCCACTCTTCCACGGTCCTGCAGGGTTTTTCGTGTACAAAATAAAGTTCTTTTGCATCGTTACGTCAAATCTCCAGCCGGTAAGACAGGTAAAACTCTTCTTCTCTGCAATCTTCGAATGGTGTCGTCAATCTCTAGATAAGAGAACCCTGAAGATCGCAAAACAGCAGGAAACGCATAAAATAGTCTTTATTGTACTGTCTTTATTGACACTTTCAATTAAATTGACTGCAGTAATGTCTAATGACATCTTTCGTATACGAAATTTCCCAGAAGCACTCGCATTGTTTTGGCAGATCTGCTTATAAAATACACAAATCTGCACAGCAAAATAGACTGCTTGGCTAGTAAAAAGTAACTGCCTAGTAAATTGCTCGACGTTTATAATAACCCTGCCTTTATACGCTTCTATTTCAATTGTAAATTTATTAGTTATTAAGTACAGTTGCTGGTAGCGCCAATTTATTTAGTCTGGGTTTTATGCTTTTATTTAATGTCGGCAAATAAAACAGACAATTTTATTTATCTCTTTCTTCCGGCGTATGTCATTTTCACCAAACAATATCCTAATTTGCTATTTAACGTTCCTATCATATCTCACAAAACCGTATATTTTAGGACCCTGGTTGATATATTGATATATTTTTTATTTATTTTTCTGTTATACACGCACTAAACTTTTATTCAATTCTTCAAATTTCAAAACTGTGACCTTCTCCACTTTCAGAATCTATCAACCTCCAGGTACGCTTTTTTTGTTCTAATGGATATTTATTGTGCTATTTCTTCGTTTTTGCATTGTTTGATATGTATTTAATTTTTATATCTGGAAGACAGTTACTTCTTAAACAACAAAATTGCGGGGAAAAAGGAATTAACCGTTGTCCAAAAAGTATGGTGAGCACGCTACCAAATAAAAAATATAAAATTACAAAAACCTTATGTGATAAGCTACTTTTGGACCCCGGTTTCAATTTTACCGCGAATAAATCAACACTTCAATATTTCTTATAGTCTGACTTCTGAAATCACAAACCAACAATTTTGCTTGTATCACGTCAGCATCAGAATATATAATTACCTTTTGAGATCTGACAGCGTTGCGCAGTGTAGTATTTCTGGATGAAATGGTATAAATCCCTCCTCAGAGCTTGACAATTCTGCCACATCTTCACCCATGGGTAATTCCATGTCAAATCAACACAGTTTTATTTCTCACCACCTTGGATTTTGATGAAATGTTGTATAATTGTCGTCTTCGTGTAGTTATAGAAAAATACCAATTTTATGATAATATGTTATCCCGTTTTGGAATTATAGGTATAATTTTTTTTTCAAATCATAATTATTTTAGAGATAGGTTGTATTTTAGAGATAGGTTGTATTTTATAGCTTTTTCCATGAGATTTCTCCAGATATACAGTACAATATGGCTTGTGGGGGAATTTTGTTTTCTTAAATAAAAGTTTAAGTTTTATTATTTCAAAATGCACATTTTTAAAATTTTGAAGAAAATCAGATTATACCATGGTTACCTTGGTTATTTAAAAAAAAAACACCTTACATTGTTTTTACTTAATTTCCAAAGTTAGATAGTGGGACGGAAATGCGTGTCTTAAAAAAGTAAATGTTTACAAACATAATATTTATAAGGGAGACGTCAACTATAACATGAAACTATATGAAAACAGAAGAATTATTTGAAGTTTAATAGTACCAGTTCTATGATTTAAAATGAATAACAGTATTAAAATAAATAATAGTGTATTCACTTGATTGGTATACCATTTTCAGTAAATATTATGTTTATAGACATTTACTTTTTTAAGATATGAACCCACCTCTTTCAAACTTTATTCAAACTATTATTGGACTTTTTCCTCTCTTTCTCCTGATGTATAACACAATAGGGGTTGTGTGGGGGATATTTTTTCCTTAATATTGACAATTAAATGTTTAATTTCGCTTATTTAAAAATACTTCTCCATTAAATTTTAAAAAATGTATAATAGTTTACACTGTGCGTAGTTAAATTCCATAGTTTGAAAGTTGTACGGAAATGGGTACATGTCTTAAAAAAAGTAAATCAGTTGTATATCAGGAGAAAGATCATGGAAAAAGCTACACATTTTTTTAAAATTTTGTATGCCCATAATTCCGAAACGGGGAATCATATTATCATAGAATTTGGTATTTTTACTACATGAAGACAACAATTGTACAAAATTTCATCAAAATCCAAGGTGGTGAGGAATAAACTGCGTTGGTTTGACATCGAATTAACCCCATAGTCCTATCTTTGGGAAAAACGTTCACGTAGTTACTTTCCAATTCTCTAAACATTTACAGTCGTTTAAAAGGTAAAAAATCGAATTTTAAAGCACTAACAAGCATTTTTCTCGGAAGAAGAATTATTAAAAAAAAACAGTTTGTGTGGATGCATTTGTTTATGAAATCAATTTATTTTTATTATGTTTAATAAATTACTAATTATACACATTTATTTAAATTTTTTTATTGTAATGGGTATTATTTCTTTTCGTTCTTCGTTTTCGCAGTGTTCACTAGGCTTATATTTTTAATGAATTAAAAAACAAATATATGTTAATATATGTTACTAAGCCAATTTATTCCATATATTTGCCATTGTATTTGATAATAGTGTATCAAAATTTTCTCAAAACTGTGAGGTGACTACGAAAACTATGAACACACAAATAAGACACGCCCATTTACATACAGATGTTTTGTTTTTGTTGCACATAGTTTTGTGCCAAATTATCTCTAAGAAGAAAGCTAAAACAGCAATTGCAGAACGTGCACGGCAGCCATTAGGCAGACAAATTTGTAGCCGTGGCTTAATTGAAAACGCACGTCTGCATCGGTAATGGTTGCATTTGTGGACAAAAGACCGCAAATGCACAAGTTCGGTCCGTCAATTTCCTTCGGTTTGCCGCCGAGTAAAGGGCGCCCCCAATCCCCGTTTGCCTCACTGCTTGTGACTGCTATTGCCGTTTCACCGGAGAGCGGCCTAATCAGTTAACCGAAGACTTAATGCTGCAATGCACCTTCTACTTATACAAAGCCGACCTTAACAAATTACGTGTCAACTTCATGGACCAGCAGCCCGTAACAGTTCCGAGCGCCCCGAGTTCAACAGGGTGCCAGGACCTTCAAGTTTTACACTCACTATCCATTGTGAGGTCGGGAAGCTTCCTTCGGCTTTATTAAATTTTTCAGACACGTTCCGTGTAACTGCGCTAAGTAAGTGGGTAGCTTCCTTTATACGTGAACGGTAGCATTTTGAATATGAACCTGGTTGAGTCTTATAAAAGATGCAGCGTGTACCGTAATTTACCCTAACTATGGTTTGGTGTATTTTTTGTTGTTAATAATTTTACGCCAAGAGCTCAATTTGATCCATTCACGGTTCATATCAAAACTAAACACTATTTTTAAGTTTTCGGAATGTGGTAGATGCTTGTCTCTGCGTTTTCGCTGCTGAACTAGAAAGGATTTTGATGAAATTTTGTAGGCTTTCTGATTAGTTATTATTTTTTCGAAATCATACAGGCGTGTCTGTGAAGCGGCTCAATGCGGTATGATAGAAATGTAAATCATTGCAATCGGAAAATAAGGGTCAAAATATAGTATAACGGACGAAACTAAAAGAATTATGTTAAAAAAGCTTTTTGAATTCGAAAATTTTCAAAGTTTTGAGAATGTGTAGGTAATTTTTATTTTGAAAAGAACATTCTAATAATGCAAAAGAACTATTTTAGAGACAACATGTTGACAAAATAAGTACTGTAGTATATTCAATAGCTGTGTTTAAGACACATTTTATATAATTACTTATACAGACTTTTTGAATTATATTTAAAAAATCAAGTTTACGACTTTTGACGTTACAAGTAAAAGGTAACTGTTTCAGATGTGTATCTGAAATATCTCGGAGTCTTCTGGTCCAATTTAGCTAATATATTGTGCAGTTTTCAACATTTTCGATTCGTTACTGTGTTGAATATTACAACTTTCATGTCGAAAACCACCTATTTGTACCATAGGTTAGACCAGTAAATATTTTGTTCAGTCGATCATTTATTTACCAGTATTTTTCCTGAATAGATAATCGTCTATTAAAAAGTCCTATACATGCACGGTTTCTATTAATGCTAGTGATCTCGAGAATTAACGCACTCGCTAATCGATCGTGCGTTAAACAGTCTCGATCATTAATCGCTCTTCTTAATATACTTGTTGGTTAAATAACTATTAATTCATTAATTTCATTAAAGTATTTGGTTTTTATATAGTCTCTTTAAAAAAATCTGTGGTCAGGCACATGACTTTATCATAGTATTTAGCAGTATTTACCAACGCAAATGCTGGGGTGACAATACTAACACAGACTAACACAGAGACAATAGTATTTAAATATCTGTCAAATCCAGGCTATAATTTTTAATGCAGTGCGAGCGATTTCGATCAAATAGAATTTGCTGATGCATCAATTGTAATTTATTGACATAAATTATAAAATATTTCCTCTAGTTTAATTTATTATTCAACTATTTTCACGATATTTCTGAAATTCTTGTATATTTTGCAAAATCGTTGAAGAATGTTAAGAGTAAACCTCCAGTTCCTTTGGCCCTTTTTGATTAAAAAGCTTTTCAGCTCTAAGTTTGGGCATGAAACTTTTAAATATGAAATTTCGCCACACACACTCACACGGACATTTTTTGTACCTTGGTCAAATATTACAATTTACAATACTACAATACCATTTGAAAACAGTCAATTATTCACAATGTTTCGAACAAAAAGCTAAGAGAAAACGTCGGAAATTTCAAAATTTTAATGAGTTTTTAATAAGAAATTATTATTCCTAATTGGAAAATAATAGATAGTATAAAGGCCACCATATTAGTTTAAACTTTGTTAATTATCGAGCGAGAATGTATAAAGCCGAAAACACAGCAAAAAACGCCAAATGATTATCAACAACTTAGCTGAACCAAATTTATGGTACCAAATAGTGAGTTAATTTTGCCTAAGAGAAAGCCTGGAGATATTGATGGCAATGAGGACCTATTGAATAGGTGCTTTTGTTTTTATTCATTGTCCTATCACCCCGTTAGATTCAAATGAAACATACAAATTCAATCTTTTTCGATCTTAGAAAATACAGCATTATTATATCTCAATCCTGTTTCGCTTGGCGTCATCAATCATTAATTAAATGTGCAACAAATCTCAACTTTTAGTTTTTTCTACTATCACATGTGATTTAGAATAAATACAATAAATTGTTTTTACTTATAAATCGCATTAAAATTTAAGGCCCTTTATTTTGATAGAATTAAACTTTTTTATATAACCATATTTTTCTCATGTTAGGGGGTTGATTAGAATAACATTCACGTTCTAAAAAAACAAAAAGTTTTCTGTGAATTTATTTGTTTCTACAATAAAATTATTGTGGACACACAAATAAGATACATATCTACACCGTCGACAGTAGCGTCTATAGTAGAGCATGACTAATAGCAAGCCCGAAAAACAACATTATTCTTAAATTGGAAAATGGATTACGCAAAGTGATCTACTGTAGATAAACACTATTTATTACCCATTAAGTTGTATATTGCACTGCTCTTATCGTATATTTTTCTAACAGTATGTTTTTGTTTCAGGTAAGCGAACACTTTACCCTTCTATAACTGCCTACCTGTAAGTACTACAGCCCACTTCCATTAGCTTCAACAAAGCACATTATGTACTTTTAAATAATATATAGTATTCACTGGAAACCCCATTTTAACTGATTATCGTCACTTAAAACCATCACTCGTGCACGATAATCTACTCGACAAAGTAAAAACGCCCTAACGCAAATCGATTTATACACAGCACAATTGAAATAAAACTCCTTCGGTAGATTATTTTCCACTTATCGAAGGTTCGGTCGTCCGGGAGTTCCACACGCGAGAGCAAAGATAACAGGCGAAGAATTTTCTGGAATGGGGGGGAACGGAATGTAAACCGTTTTCCGGAGGACTGCTCCGGGTGCGAATTCCCGTTCGGGGACATAAACATTATGAATACCGTAAATTGGAACACATTTCACTGCGAAGGAGCTGTAAACAGAAAATAAAACCCCTTCCGCAATTTCTCTCCTGTTAGATCTCATAGCAGTCGCTGATACGACAAGGGCGGAGACGAATGATATTACTACTGATCACGTATACGTATACAGAATATGAAATTTGCCTGCTATGCTGTGGGCTAGAAAGCTGAAATATTTGGTTACAAGTATTATTTACAAAAAATAGTTCTTCTGATAGATAATTAATTCATCTAAAAATAATGTATGGTAAAATAGGAAGGTTCAAGCACCTTCAGGCTACAGTTACAAAGAAATAACATTTACAAAGTAATTACTTTTGATGTGTTTTGTGTGCTTAAAGTTCAAAACAAAAGGGGATCGCGACACCTAATTTCTTAATACAACGGTTCTAACCTTTTAGAATATTCTTCTAAACGTCAATTTTTTTGCAGTATACCTATAAAATGAGCTATAATTCGGACAACCAAAATAAATACCAAAATGTATGTCGTTAGGGGTTCCGTGGAAAATTAGCAAATAATGGTGGCGGTCGCCGGGTCATGGGCACATAATTCAGTGTTATTTTTATGTTTAGTTTAGCATGGGATTATTATTTTAAATATTGAATTAATTAACAAGGTCAATCCATGAATAATTTTGATTTGGAGCCCTTCTAACCCAATAAACCACTGCTTTTTCGATATTGCATCCAACGGGCACATTCTAGATTATTCATTCTTCAATTGACTTCAATTGACCATAGTTCTTACAATTATGTGCTACATGTAAACCAAATAACCTCTAGAAAACAACAATCTGGCAGAGTTATTAGTCAAACACCAACATTATTTTTTTTCAATATATTTGCGATTCCAAATGTGTAACAAAATAAACCTATAATTTGAACCTACTGCTCATAATGGTACTTTAGGAGAAGAACAGCGTTGTAGGTGGTGGATATTAATATGATCTTACATTCAAGATAAGATAACTAACCTACTACCAGACGAGTCCAGAAAATTATGTCGGTCCCATTCATAGAAAATCAATAAATATACAGAGTGATTTTCAATTCTAGGCGAACATTTATGCGGACAGGAAACTAAAGTAAAATTTAAAATTGCGTGGCTGCATTTAATTAAACAAAAAAAAATAAATAAATTGAAGTACTAATAACTCAAAAAAATCTTCTTTAAGAGAAAATATAGAGATCATCCTTTTATAGATGAAATTGGTGTGTACAAATATCTTCTAATTGAGTGTTTATTCCCACATTTGTTTCTCAGAACGTAATTATAGTTCGGACTAAAATATTTCATAAGGACTTATTTATTTAGAAAATAAACTGCTTCCGGGTTATGCCGTGTGTCAAGATTTGTTAATGCTGACGTTTCGCGAACCATGTTGCTCGCTTCTTCAAAGCTAATTGAATACTGTATAACTGTATAATACTGAATACCAGTATTCAATTAGCTTTGAAGAAGCGAGCAACATGGTTCGCGAAATGTCAGCATTAACAAATCTTGACACACGGCATAACCCGGAAGCAGTTTATTTTCTAAATGATTCTGGCCGTGAAAGCCTACGTACTGACTTATTTATTTATTTCAATCATTAACAAATAATAAAATATTATTAAAACAGTATTTTAAGAGGTTCTAACTTCCATGGGTCGATATGAAACTTTTTACTCAGAATAAATGTTTCTTAATTTTTGTATTTTGACCAACGAGTTTTTAAATTTTTTTAATGAATTTATTTCTTTAGTTATTTGTAAAAGGTACTTTTTGTATTCATCGTTTTCGCATTGTTTGATTTGTATTTTCTTTGTCCTTCCTTTGGTAATACTTGGAACTAAAAGTAAAAAATAAGCTTATACCTAGAGAGAAATTTATTGCAATGTTACAGAAAATGAATGTAATAAAGTACCAAAAAAGCAGTAAAACAAGAATTAACTGTAATATCGCTGGTTATTTAATACCAGCGACATTTCTGTATTGTTTGTACAGAATTCACATATTCCACATACATTTTCTGTGAAATTATAACAGTACCTCCGTAATTTTACAGGGCAGTGTAAAAATTTTACAGGAAAAGAACTTTAATTTCACAGTAGTAAGTAATATTCAATCATTGAACTGCGTTTCTTTGCAGACTTGGATCTGGTTATTTCAAAAACTGCGTTACACGTTTTTCGTTTCGCAAAAAATACTCGAAATGCCTTGGAAAGGACATTGTATATTTTTTTGGGGGTTCCGCCAGGTTCCAGCTCAATTTACAGGATTATATATAGATATACAAAAATGCATTAAATTAAAAAAATATGCCCTAAGAACCGATTTTTACACTACGAATTAAAACAACTGCTTTACCTACAAAAGGCTCTTCCGACATATTTGGTTGGTTATCCAAGAAACAGGCTTATTTTATGCAGTATCAGATTGCATTGTACGTCTAATTCTACTTACTCAAAAACTCGCACAGTAATAACTTCTATTTACCTTTTTCAGATTGACCCATTTTACTATTGCAATATAAAACACCGGACAATTACGGACATTTACACTGACAATTTTCATTATAATCTTGTTGAAGTACACTTATTCTCGAATTTGGGCCACATAGGGTACCTAGTTGTTAATATAATACACTGCAGAAAAAAGAGTATAGTTGAAAAACGAGTACCACCCTTAGTATGCATTGACATATAGCTCTGAAATATTCAGTTTTACCACATTTCTTTCTATATATAATGTCGCATTTGATATGGAATTAAATTTACGCTACGTTTTTGCTATCTTTTCATTTATTTCTTTACACATGTAGTATTGTTGTTAAGAACTGGTTTGCTCGGGCTATATTATGAAAATTGTTTCCCATATTTTCATGCATGACGTAAATAAAGTACGGGAAAATTGCCATAACTTCTTTAATTATTGTTTTATAAAAATCTATTTGTAAAACAGACAACAAACATCGTTGATCTAGTTATTTTAGAAATTCGTTATACAACGTTTGCTCGCAATGTAGCATCCTCTATTTTAAAATTTGAAAATCCGAGATCATATCCGTAATCACAGACCCCAAAAATGCAAGCTTATAGCTTCTGCTCCAAGAATCCAAGAAGATAACTGCTGTTCGTTACATGTTCTACTCTACTGCCATTTTATATGATCCCGACATGCTCATTATTGCTCATCGCATCCTCGCCCTCGTTATCCTTATAATGATTTTATCCACCATAATAGCCCCGCCAGGGCAATTTTTCGATATCCGAGTCAAATTGCAACGTGCAGCGAACAGAGAATGTGCACACAATTGTTCCATTTACTGCGTCGCTATGCGCTGCATACTAATAAGGGTCCGGGCGATCGCTCTTTATGGACTATCAACGTGTGCCGCACGTGTGCCACCATTCGAACCACTTCGTCCCACAATATCGCCCGCCCAGATACTCGGATTTTATGTAGATCGCTTGAATCTTGAAGGATATTCGTCGTTTTGCATATGGAATTTGTGGGAATAACTGCTTGACGTCGAGAGTTTGTGATATCTGCCGAAGTTTCTTGACGTTCTACTTAGTCATAACCGTAAAATTGGTTGCGAACCTTCTGGGGTTAAGTGAATAATTTTGATTAAATTTATTTAATGAAATAAATTAATTAATTGTTTGGAAGCTGTTTTATGTCCAAGTGTAATTGTTGGTATTCGTAATAATTGATTAAATATTTGAATTAAAATGTTGAATTATGATTGGTATCATGGTTTAGACATGGATTGTGTGAATGGAATGTGAATATGCATTCTTTATAGATTTGTTTGTGGTGAAGACATATACGGCCTCAAATGTTGCTTACCACGTCTGTTTTTTTTTTTTTTCGCCAACGCTTAGTTAGATTCCCGAGCACATTGCCTAAAGAAACTCTTGTGAACAAACTTAGGTAAATGTACAAACTTTAAGAATTAATTCAAGGCTTTTCTGAAGATTCTAAGGCAGCGTTTCTCAGATTACTCACAATTATCTGTTACTTAATAATAAATTATCTTTAAAAAACAAAAAAAAACATCTGTAAAAACGTCTGATAGAAGTATTGGTCAAAATTTGATTACATTATTTTTTCTCTTTATTATTATTCTCCTTGTTTAACAAACATGAAAATCATATCTTATAAATGAAATTAGGGAGTATAAATAATTTCTATGGGAGTGTTTTTCCGACATATTTTTTTTTCAGAACGTCATTCTGAGTAAAATGTTTCAATGGACTTAAGGTAAACGTCACAAATTCAGACAGGTTAAGGAATTTTTGTTACACCGTATTATTATGAAAATATAAAGCAATTTTAGTCAGCCTAAATAATAATTAACTTTTCTTAATTACTGTTATCCTGTAGAGATGTAAAAAGAAGTCGAATTGCAGTTGCCTTATAAGGAAAAAATAAAGTGTTAGCAAAACACTCAATTATCAAGATCAGTCAAACTTTTAGGTCAGATTCTGACCGCTAGGACACTGGTAGAATGAGAAACGATTGTGGGTTGATAAATGTAACGTCAAATCAACAAACTGGATGTTCTAAAATAAAGGTTAATGTTGTATTTCTTATTTTATCGAACTAAACAGAAATATGATGGAATTTAGAACACTCTCAGAATTTGGGACGTTTACCTTAATAATAATGAATACAGTTTAAAACATTAATATAAACTGCTTAAAAAACTGCTTAAGGATTATATATAGCTTCTTCGGGAAATCGCAGGGTCCATATGAATCTCTTTACTTTTTACTTATTTTGACATTTATTACTGATGTTTTTAATTATTTAATTAATTTATTTACATTTTATTATTGTACAAGGTATGTATGGTATGATAGGGTATAGTAAAGCGTACTGTTCTTGTTATTTATTTATTTATTTAGAATCAATGTAATAAACTACAGCGAAAATGCTTTAAAACAATAATTTTGAGTTACTTGCGTTTTGTCTACTGCGGCATCGTTATTTACTGGATACTTGAGCTGTATTGCTGTCCTTTTTACTTTATCATACTTAGCATGACAAAGTATTGTAATCGTGATGAAAAAAAATTAGATTTTAGAGGAAATATGTCCTTTTGGGTCCCCTGAACATTTTTGACAATTACTGTTCTAAAATTTTGGGGTTTAGTCCCTGTAAAGTCATTAAAAATTTGCCAATATCGCGGGTTTTCGGCATTTTGACAAATTTTTTCGAAAACCATATGTGAGCGAGAAATTGTTAGTCCGGATTCGTAATCAGCTCAAAACAATCTCAAGGATTAAAAACGACTATGCACAAAAGCTATTTTTCCCAGAGCTATCAATATTTAAAATTTTCTTTTTCAATTTTTTTTTTCTGGAAAATTAGATAAATTATATTAAGCAAACAAATACAATCATTGAATTCAAAAAAGTGTATTGGAAATGGATGCTGACATTTTCTGCCCTAAATGTGAATCGTGACACAAGGTTGCTTAAAATATTATTTAAAAAAATAAATAAACAAAAAAGTACAAAGATTAGGCTTAAATATGATTTTAATTCAGTAAAGTCTGTGTCTGTAGTGGGTTCGTTAACTATAAACTACCTACGTCCAAAGAGCGATTATAATAATGTAGTATACAAACCTAACATTTGATCAAAAACTTTTCTTTGCATAGTAAAATAGTATCATATACGCAAAAAATAACGACTTAGAGAAAGAAATGCGCATACAAACTATTGATTTAATAATTATAAAACAAAAACAAACTATAATAATAGTTTTAGTGAAATGTTAAGAAATACCTTGTACTATCTGAGACTAGTATACATGATAAATTTCAAATAGTATTTGGACCAGTAGTATTTGGGGTTTCAATTATTAACTCGTTTTAAAGTTACAAATCGCCTTGTGTATCGGGTCTAGCAGTGGCGGCTTTTGGGGTAGTGCCACAGTGCCATGGCACTACCTTAATTTTCTACAAACACATATTTTTTATCTCCTAAAGTTTTTTATTCTATGCTTTTTTCCCGATGCCTTTTTATCTCTCTTTTATATGAAATTGCAACCGCGCTTCAGCGCATAAGTGCATGTATGATGCAACCCAAACCACACGAAGCGATCTGGTAACGAACAACCTGTATGGACATTCGGCAACCATGTACCGTGCCATTTCTTATTTGGCACCAAGAGAGTGAGAGAAATCTTACGAGCAACGCATGTGAGCGACAGAGATAATGCTATGCTGGGCGTTACCATACATGTTGAATACGAAAATCTAAGCAGAATTTGTGCCAGGCACGCAGGCACATTACCGATATCTCCATTCGTAGTTCAGTGTGGTTCAGTGTTTGTTTTATTTTAAAGCGTTTCATTTTGAGTACGTCTGACGCTGATGTCGACTTTTTTCTTTAAATGTTTGGTTTGGTAATGAAAATTGTGTATTAGTTTGAGTGAGTTGTGTGCTCTTTTGGAATAGACATCGTTTTTGTGGTTAATTAAAATATATTTGACTTTGGAGTGAAAATGAATGAAATCAGCACTTTAATAAGCTCATTTAGTAATCTTTCGCTGGAAGAAAAACTGCAAATTAAAGAATTAGGACGGCCAAAACCCGATTTAAACATTGAAAAACATAGTGGTAGTGGACAAAAATCGCGTTGTCGTAAATTTAATAAAAATGTTTATGATAAAAACAGTTGCATAAGTGGCTGTGAAGAAGTTAACAAACTGTTTTGTTTTGTATGTGTTTTATTTGGAGGGGACGAGACTTGGTCGAAAAAAGGCACGGACGATCTTATCCATATATGGGAGAAAATGAAAACCCATGAAAAATCTAAAGTGCATATGAATACTGTTTTTAGCTTGTCCATTCCAAATTCGGCTTATCGTGATGCTCTAATAAAGCATAATGATCAAGTGGATAAGAATCGATATGTTTTAAATAAAATTATTAATTGTATAAGGTTTTGTGGAGCTTTTGAGTTAGCCTTAAGGGGTCATGATGAGAAGGGAAATTCGGAAAACAGAGGCATTTTTAAGGAGCTAGTAAATTTTAGCGCCGAATTAGACAACGACCTGAAGGTCTATATTGAAAGTGCTAAAATTTTTAAGGGTACTTCAAAAACAACCCAGAATGAACTCCTTGAGTGCATGTTAGATGTTTATCACGAAGAAGTTAGAAAAGAGATAGAAAATTCTCGTTTTATTGCAGTGATTGCCGATGAAACGACGGATGTAGCTTGTGAATTTCAATTAGTAATAATTTTTAGATATTTGTGTAAAGGACGACCTGTTGAGAGATTTTGGAGATTTTACGTTCTCGACGGACACGACGCCAAATCAATCGCGGAATGCATTTTAAATGTTTTAAGTCCAATATTAAAGCACAATCCAAATAAATTAATAGCTCAAAGCTATGACGGTGCGTCTGTTATGAGCGGTGGATTAAATGGTGTGCAAAAAATTATTAGCAAATTATGTTCATTGCTATGCACACCAGATGAATTTAATTATGACAAGTGTATGTTCTGTCAATAAGCAGGCTAGATTTTTTTTTCTAATTTATCTGGTTTGTGTTCCTTTTTCTCGACGTCTCCTCAGAGGACAAAAATTTTGGATGAGGTGGTTAATCGCAGATTGCCAAGATCTTCCCAAACACGTTGGAATTTTCAGTCACGAGGTGTTCATACAGTTTATGAACATAGAAAAGACCTGATTACAGTTATGGATAATATAGAAAGTGGTTCCCGCGATTCGTCATCAATTAATCAAGCCAGTGGGTACAAATTAAAGCTGCAGGATAAAAATTTTATATTTTGGCTAAATATTTTTCATAAAATAATGCCACATGTAGAAATTGTTTTGTTATATCTGAGAGAAGAATTAAGCAATACTTCTGGAGCTGTACCACTATCAATATTGTTAAATGAAGAAGGTTTAAGTTGTACGTTTCAAGAATCTCTTAAACTCTTGAGCATTTTAATAACAATACCGATGTCAACATCTGAAGCAGAACGCTCATTTTCAATGCTGAAACGTATTAAAACCTTCCTCAGAAATACAATGAAGGAAGGAAGACTAAGTGCTCTAGGTATGCTCTCTGCAGAAAAACATTTTGTTAATAGTATTGAAAGTTTTAATAACAAGGTGATCGACAACTTTGCCACTAAAAAAGAAAGAAGAATGGACTTCATATACAAAAAACTTTAAATTCTGTGCGCGCGTGTAAATAGTTTTATGTTTAATAATTATATCTGTTGTAAATAGACTTCAAAGTGAACACAAAGACTTATTATACATCACGGCATGTAATCATAACAACTTAGGGTAAGTTATAAGAATTTTTTACAAGTTTATATCGATTTAAAATTTTACTCACATTCTGGCACCACCTTTCTGAATTGGCACGAGCCGCCGCTGGGGTCTAGTCTATTTTTTTAGTGTTGAAACTCTTTTTTATTTATGTTTTGTAATTGAAAATTTATAATACATACATGAAAACAAGTCCCATGCATTTTGAACGTTAATTCTATCCTTAAATTCAGAACAAAATCCTGTACTAAATTTCAGAGAAAGAAATATACCGCAAAAACCATTTAACAAAATTACATGTGCTATTAAAATGTTAATTGCAATAGACGAAGAAATCGATACTCGATATTGTAATCGTTAAACTTATCACGATTTCCAACAAAACAACGTTTCAAACAACGGAATTGTTTGTTTTCATTGACCATGGCGTACGTATCTGGTATCGAGTTTTCAAGTCAAACACACAGTTTCCCGATAGAAAAGGAAAAACTGTCGTAAACAACCAAGCTGAATGTTCCGATGCAGCTGATACGTAACTACAATACCGTAATCTGGCATCACGGACGCTTAATACGAACGTACGACACAATAAACAATAATAACTGTAAGCCGCCAAGGTAAAACGGTCAAATGCGGTTTATTCTGCGGACGTATAAATACAATACGCGCCCGGCCAATAAGGGACATAATTGAAACCGAGAAATCTATTTTCACGCTACGCTGACTGTCTGTCCGAAAAATGCGGAATGGGCCATCTGAGAGAGCGGTACAGAGCTTTGATTGACGCATATGCCATAAACAGACGTCGGATTTTAATGGCCGTATTTATAGGGGCATTTTATATGCCACTTCGAGATATTATATTTTCCCTACATAAGCATCGCATTGCGGAATAAAATTTTACAACGGTCCCTCGGTATATTACGAATTTAACTGGAAATTTTATCATAACCATTCGCACTTAAAGTCGTTTTTGTACATTATTTATGCATCGTCTCAGACTCACATTGATTTTCAGTTTGCTATATAACGTTATGTTTGTGTTAAGGTTTTGATATTAAAACCGAATAAACATTTTCTGGAATGAACATTTAAAGGAAATGTACTTCAGTGTCCGTTTTTCTGTAATTACGTTATGATATTTCTTCATCATACTTTAAACTTACGAATGTAACTGGACAGAACATTTTTACGTAATCAATTATTATCAGACGTTTAAATTTTAGGGTCATTAAAGGGAGACTTAAAAATGTTAAGTAGTTGCGATGAAAGGTAAGTACGCTTGAAAGTATTCTGTAAATACCTGCCGACCCTTTCAGGCTAAAATTTTGCGAACTTTGATGCGTACCTACTTACCTACTTAATATTCAATCTTTAATAGAGTTCATTGGGGTGCTGTCCGATGAAAAGAGTGTTTGAATTCATTCTGACGTGCTCGAAGTAAATGAAGAGGATTATGTTCCCTTAAGATCATGATAATTAACTATAACAGCGTCGAGAGATAACAAACTGCGATCAATACGAAACTATACAGTTAAGTATTTTGTTACAATGATAAAAGATGAATAAAAACTTCGTGGTATGTATTTGCAGTTGTAAGTGTAATTCAAATTCAATTCGTACCTGAATTCTTAACTTTTAACACATAAAAAATTTATAAAAAAGTATCATACAGTATCAGAAGAACCCTACAAAATTTTACCCTGTCAATTGGATTTTGGAAAATGGCAAAACACTTGTTTATTTATTGTTTATTTATTTCATTTTTATAACCAAATACGTTCATTAAAAATCACCCCAAGCTTACAACTCTTATTTACTTTTTGGGGTTAAAAGAGCTTTGAAGAAATAACCTTATCATAAAAGCGATAGGGATATGCAATGAAATATGCTAATATTAATAAAAATCGTTTTATTATATACTTGACAGAATTGAGGCGGTTATTTTTTTACTTTATCATACATAGTATGACAAATTATTGTAATCGTGCCAAAAAGTTTTGAGATTTTTGCGGAAATATGTCCTTTTGTAACGACGATTCCCGAGAAACTACTACAGGTATCGGGACGAAACTTTATATTTAGAAGTGTCATGATTAAACTTAAAGCTGACAGATTTTTTGTTCCATAGGGTCCAAAGAAATTGGAAGTTTACTCCAAGCATTTGTCAACGATTTTGCAAATTGGCGGCAATTTCTGTAATTCCATCAAAACATTTTTGGTAAAATTAATAGTTTAGCGACAAATCCTAGATAATCGAGATCAGTCGTCCTGCATTAAAACTAGTTAGCCAGGATTTGATAGATAGTGTAACGCGGCGAATTGTTCTGCGTGATTTGTTTGATATTCCGTATGGGTAGCGCCATCTATCGCTGTCTAGGGCAACTTGGTGGAGCTCGGCAGGAACTCGGCAGGGTGTGAAACGCTGCTAGCATCGGGTTTCCGCGCGCAAAATTGCCGAGGCCACGCCCCCGTCATTTACATTTAATTAGATCCCACGGTTTTTACTGTTTGGATTCACGGAATTTTGTCTTGCAAAATCGTTGTTCACTTTGTACTATAGTTCGCCGCTGTTACTTGGTTTAACTTTCCCTTGGTTTCCCTATTCCGACAGAAATTCTAGGTTTCCGTTTTTTCTGCGTTTCCGGCCGTTATTTTTCGTGGCCGTAGTGCGGCTTGCAGCGTGCTTTTCCGGCGTCTTGTCTTGTCAATCATCTTGGAGTGTACACGTGTGATAGATTTTTGGAAGCCCGTTGAGAATTATAGGAGAGGATTTTGGTAGTTTGGAGGTCCCCCTTATCGCCGTAGTGCGGATTTATCTCGACCAGGCTTCAACAGGTGTCCAGGTTGTTGATTTAGTGGAAATCTGGCCACCACGCCATTGTGCGGATTTAAACGAACTTCTATCACGTTCACGTAGGCCCAGTGTCCATCTATTTTTGGGTAAGCTCTCTTTAGATTCGATGAGATTGTCTGGTGGCAATTGGTGGGTCGATTCTACGACTATTTCCTCTTTTTAGGCACCTAATACGAGGCCGGAGACCCCTCGAACGTTCGTAGTCACCTAATACGAGGCCGGAGACCCCTCGAACGTTCGTAGTCACCTAGCACGAAGCGAGTGACCCTTCGTAAGTCAGTAGTCACCTGGTACGAGGCAAGAGACCCTGCGTAGGTCCTTCGACATCTAGTACGAGACCTTTTCGAAGTATATCGAGTCGGAGTTGGTGGCACCGTGACGGGACCGGCACGTGCGGTGATTATTATCCGTCGTGGAGGATCCAACGCTAGCATCGGAGCGTCTGTAGGTGGCAAACAGTGTCTCGAAGCTCCGGATAAAGGTCAGAGGTCCTATATTTTTCCGATCAGCTGTGGCGGACGCTCGTTGTCCCTCGAAGGAGCAGGCAGCTCGTATATCTTTTTTTTGGTTGTGCCTTTTGTTGATTAGTAGTTAGTATCGCTACGATTGTGTAATCGTTACCCGTCGAGGAGCCTTCCGCTCGCACACCTTTTTATGGTGGCGCATTTGATTAGTAGTAGATTAGTGTGGCTACGATTTAGTAATCGTTGTCCATTCCGGAGCCTTCAGCTCAGTGTTATTAATTGTTAAGTGTTTAATTATCCGAAGATATCGCTCGGACCATCGGTGCTCAACCCGTAGGTGTTATTAATTACCTTTTTCTTTAATTTCGAGTTTGGTTTACGTACTCGTAATTTTGATTACCCGTTACAGTATTTATCTTTGTGGATTCTGAATTTAATTCGGATAAATGGTATCCTCTGGTATAATTTCCTTTGATCGTT
Organism: Melinopterus prodromus; assembly: GCA_964023965.1. Lineage (NCBI taxonomy): Eukaryota > Metazoa > Arthropoda > Insecta > Coleoptera > Scarabaeidae > Melinopterus > Melinopterus prodromus. Next base: position 83,238,905 of record OZ030391.1, on the reverse strand, counting down.
CAAGATTTTTAACGGAAGCCGTTTGTTAGCCAAGTTGAGTGCCGATGGGAATTTAATTTCCTTTTGGGACGGGTTGCCGTCTCGGCTATTGATTGCCTTTTATATTAATGTTGTTTGTTATCAACTTTTCAACATCGACGCCGGGTGCAATAATTTTCTGGGGATTTTACCCAGATCTACAGCGAGTCGCGGCGCGGTTTGGCCAAGCTTCGTGTCGGTCGCTATTATTATTTTTTTATCTTTACGAGTTGCGGTTTGGGCTCGAAGCCCTTAAGTGTGTTGAATTGTTTGACCTTGTTATTGTTTTGTTTGTGTGCATTCCCAATTATAAGCAAGCCTTCGGCGTAGTATCGGAGTGGTACTTTTGGCTGTACCAAGAATTATTGTGTACCTGTACCTGTAGAGGAATGGTTCGAATACCGACGCAAATTATATTATTGGTGATTTCTTCGTTACCGTGTGGAGGCTAATAAATTGGTTGAAGATACATTTGCTTTGCTTGTTCCCTGTGTTGCCTTTATTTCAGCTGCACTTTCGTAGTCGAGTGCTGTTTCTCCAACGGATTAAGACTGACGTGGCGCCCTAGAACATCGTATTAAGGAACCGTTTTGGTTACTGTCCCACGACCACCTCCCTGGTTGGCCGGAGCATCCGGGAGAAACGCATGAGCAGCACAGGTTTGGTAGAAGTCGAGGTATTTTGGTGTTTCTTCGGCAACTTTAGGTCTTTGGTATTTTTGCGGAAAAAAAAGGCGTTACATTGGCGCCCAACGTGGGGCCATTAATCATTAATTAGGAGGAGCTAATTAGGTCTTGGACTTTGCCGGTTGGGTCTAGTTTCTTTTTTTTTGGTCTTGGCTTTGCTTCTTTGATTGGGACTGGCGAAATTTTGTTGTTATAGGATTTCGTTCTCGGGTGTTGTCGGTTTTGTTATATCTTTGTTTTGCGGGAGTTCCAGTGGATTCCCGTGTTGGTGCGTGTACCCTTTTCGGATCTGGAGGAGATGATCGGTTTGTCGCTCTGCGGATTTTATGCATGCCTTTTGCCTTCTTCCGTGACGGAACGGGGAGCTCGTGGTTGTTATTTAGTTTGTAGGACCCTTCTTCGTGTCTGGATTGGCGAGGTTGGCGTCTGCCGTGATGGCGTATTTGTGGCATGGTGCCGGATTGTTCGTTCCCTGTTGAGCGTGGCCTTGTGGGTCGTTGTTGATGCGTTTCCCAGCGCTTGGTAATTTTGGGGTTTGCTGTGTTTCGTTTTGTTTTGTAGGTGCTGTTGTTTCAGTGTTGTGCACCAGCGCTCTGTGTTCCGGGGCTTACAGAATACGGACACGGCGAACCTGCCACCAGTAAGAGTCTGGTAAAAGGCCACGGAAGACTTCCACCTACCATCATCTCTTGTAGGGATCGGGAAAGGGAGCGTCTCACAATGCGTGAGGACTCCTCATCGTTGCAAAACGATTTCGGCTAGGTTGTTAGCTTTGTCGTCATTTTGACGTTATACTTCGGTTGGCGGTATTTCGGTTGATTGGCCGTCTTCCTTAGTTTTGGGATTTCTCTGTTTGTTAGTACCACCACCCCAGGGGTTTGTTCTGGTGTCCCCTGGGTTTTTGTCTTGCTTATCGTAGTTTCTTTTTGTTGTTGGGTGGTACCCTTTTTGTTGAGAGCTGTGGTCAGCTCTATTTTTTGTTTTCGGGGCGCGAGTCGTCGGTGCCTGGTGTTGGGGTTGTGCGGTGGCAGCAGTGGTGAGTTCCTTGGTTCCTGTCCCTATGTGTTATTGCTGGTTTCCAGTGCTGTCGATGGGTACGAACGAGGTTTGATGCACTTTTCCGCATCTTACGCAACTGCCCGTCCCTTCCTTCTTTTGTGTTGTCCTCTCCCCATACCTTTTCCCCTCCCTACTGTTGTCGTTGCACCGCCTTGGCATCTGGTGCTGGCCCCTCAAGCTTTTTTATTGCTTGGTAGTTGAGTTGTTGGTGTGGAGGCATCGTTGGACACACGGGTTTGCAGTTTGATGCGTTCGGTTCGCTCCTTTGGATCTGGGTCGGAAACTTTCGTGGAAATTTTCCTCTGTGAGAGGAGAGGGGGAGTGTAACGCGGCGAATTGTTCTGCGTGATTTGTTTGATATTCCGTATGGGTAGCGCCATCTATCGCTGTCTAGGGCAACTTGGTGGAGCTCGGCAGGAACTCGGCAGGGTGTGAAACGCTGCTAGCATCGGGTTTCCGCGCGCAAAATTGCCGAGGCCACGCCCCCGTCATTTACATTTAATTAGATCCCACGGTTTTTACTGTTTGGATTCACGGAATTTTGTCTTGCAAAATCGTTGTTCACTTTGTACTATAGTTCGCCGCTGTTACTTGGTTTAACTTTCCCTTGGTTTCCCTATTCCGACAGAAATTCTAGGTTTCCGTTTTTTCTGCGTTTCCGGCCGTTATTTTTCGTGGCCGTAGTGCGGCTTGCAGCGTGCTTTTCCGGCGTCTTGTCTTGTCAATCATCTTGGAGTGTACACGTGTGATAGATTTTTGGAAGCCCGTTGAGAATTATAGGAGAGGATTTTGGTAGTTTGGAGGTCCCCCTTATCGCCGTAGTGCGGATTTATCTCGACCAGGCTTCAACAGGTGTCCAGGTTGTTGATTTAGTGGAAATCTGGCCACCACGCCATTGTGCGGATTTAAACGAACTTCTATCACGTTCACGTAGGCCCAGTGTCCATCTATTTTTGGGTAAGCTCTCTTTAGATTCGATGAGATTGTCTGGTGGCAATTGGTGGGTCGATTCTACGACTATTTCCTCTTTTTAGGCACCTAATACGAGGCCGGAGACCCCTCGAACGTTCGTAGTCACCTAATACGAGGCCGGAGACCCCTCGAACGTTCGTAGTCACCTAGCACGAAGCGAGTGACCCTTCGTAAGTCAGTAGTCACCTGGTACGAGGCAAGAGACCCTGCGTAGGTCCTTCGACATCTAGTACGAGACCTTTTCGAAGTATATCGAGTCGGAGTTGGTGGCACCGTGACGGGACCGGCACGTGCGGTGATTATTATCCGTCGTGGAGGATCCAACGCTAGCATCGGAGCGTCTGTAGGTGGCAAACAGTGTCTCGAAGCTCCGGATAAAGGTCAGAGGTCCTATATTTTTCCGATCAGCTGTGGCGGACGCTCGTTGTCCCTCGAAGGAGCAGGCAGCTCGTATATCTTTTTTTTGGTTGTGCCTTTTGTTGATTAGTAGTTAGTATCGCTACGATTGTGTAATCGTTACCCGTCGAGGAGCCTTCCGCTCGCACACCTTTTTATGGTGGCGCATTTGATTAGTAGTAGATTAGTGTGGCTACGATTTAGTAATCGTTGTCCATTCCGGAGCCTTCAGCTCAGTGTTATTAATTGTTAAGTGTTTAATTATCCGAAGATATCGCTCGGACCATCGGTGCTCAACCCGTAGGTGTTATTAATTACCTTTTTCTTTAATTTCGAGTTTGGTTTACGTACTCGTAATTTTGATTACCCGTTACAGTATTTATCTTTGTGGATTCTGAATTTAATTCGGATAAATGGTATCCTCTGGTATAATTTCCTTTGATCGTTCAAGATTTTTAACGGAAGCCGTTTGTTAGCCAAGTTGAGTGCCGATGGGAATTTAATTTCCTTTTGGGACGGGTTGCCGTCTCGGCTATTGATTGCCTTTTATATTAATGTTGTTTGTTATCAACTTTTCAACATCGACGCCGGGTGCAATAATTTTCTGGGGATTTTACCCAGATCTACAGCGAGTCGCGGCGCGGTTTGGCCAAGCTTCGTGTCGGTCGCTATTATTATTTTTTTATCTTTACGAGTTGCGGTTTGGGCTCGAAGCCCTTAAGTGTGTTGAATTGTTTGACCTTGTTATTGTTTTGTTTGTGTGCATTCCCAATTATAAGCAAGCCTTCGGCGTAGTATCGGAGTGGTACTTTTGGCTGTACCAAGAATTATTGTGTACCTGTACCTGTAGAGGAATGGTTCGAATACCGACGCAAATTATATTATTGGTGATTTCTTCGTTACCGTGTGGAGGCTAATAAATTGGTTGAAGATACATTTGCTTTGCTTGTTCCCTGTGTTGCCTTTATTTCAGCTGCACTTTCGTAGTCGAGTGCTGTTTCTCCAACGGATTAAGACTGACGTGGCGCCCTAGAACATCGTATTAAGGAACCGTTTTGGTTACTGTCCCACGACCACCTCCCTGGTTGGCCGGAGCATCCGGGAGAAACGCATGAGCAGCACAGGTTTGGTAGAAGTCGAGGTATTTTGGTGTTTCTTCGGCAACTTTAGGTCTTTGGTATTTTTGCGGAAAAAAAAGGCGTTACAATAGGTTAATAATATTGACTTAAAAAATGCAGTGTGGCAGTGTGGCCAGTATTGTTAACCTAGTGCATTTGTTAACCTATTATTGAACGAAAACATGGAAAGGGCAATGAAAAGAAGCAATAAGAGTATCAAGTATTGTTGTGTTCCTCAGTGTAATTCATTTTACAGTGCAGCATTGTCATTCCACAAATTTTGAGGTTAAACACTTTGCAATTATGTTCTCGACTACATAACCTCAACTAATGAAGTTACCAATATTATTAGGAACAAGTAATAATAATGTAGCCTTCCAAAAACGTCTAATTAAAGTCATATGTACAGAGAACGCCAGGATTTTATCCCGTTTAGAGCGGCCATAACAAATTCTTTTTGCATCGCCGTCTACATTTACTCGTTCAGGCAAATTTATTGAAATGTCGGTCGTAGGTAAAATTATGTACAGTACTCGAGATGTAACGATTATTACGTGCTCGTGAAAAATAAAAACACTCGCCGCTTCTCGGCTCGTATGTTATCTTTGCACTCGTACGTAATATGCTAGTTACAGCTCTTGTAATGTACTATACTATTACCTACAACAGTATGTATAAATATCCCTTACGTCACGCACTGCTCACAGATAGGAATTTTTTTTAATTCAAATAAATATGCATTCACTCAAAGAAATCTGTTGATTCAATAGAGGCAAAGAAATATTTATTTACGGATAAAAACGCATTTGTTTGAAATATTTGTTTGATGGAGAGAACGTTGATTTGTGTCAAACAACTTATGTTTCCAGTTGAAGTTTGCAATTTGTATATTATAAGAAACGAAATTTATTTACTTCAAATAATTATGAGTGAAAGAATTATATTTTTTTAAATTACAGAAATTGTTGGTTGAGTTAAAATGCTCTGTATTTTAAGGTTGCAATAAATGGTTCTTTGATTAAAGAAGTTATTAATTTGGTGAAAGAATTAATGTGGAACTATTATAAACAAGAATTTTTCGGAGAGTACAGTAGACTCGCCACACATCCTTGACCTTTGGTTGGTCGTCCCAGCCCTAAATATAGTCAATGTTAAGTTATTAATGTGTACGCTGATTTGAAATCGCAACTTGAACCTGCAGGCACTGTACTCAATAAGTCTATAGTGTCGATCACGCGGCCTTTATACTCTCGATATGTACGAAGTGCGAGAAGAGAGGTTACAGCGCCATCTAACAATACAGTTGGATGAGGTATTCACACTAAAAATATATTTAATTGAATCAAAATATGATTTCTTTGGTGGAAGTAAACCTGTTTTAAAGAGAAAAAAAAATATTACTTTAAAGGAAATAAATCTCTTCTTGTGTACAAATATATTTATTTTAATCAAAATATGTCTTCTTTGGCGGAAGTAAACCTATTTTTAAGCGAAAGAAAAAATATTACTTTAAACTAAATAAATCTCTCCTTATATAAAAATTTATATGTTTGAATCAAAATTATATTTCATTTGTGTAAAGAAACGTTTTTTAAATCAAAACAAAAATATTACTTTAAATGAAAGTAATTTTTGTTTGTATCCATATATATTTATATTCTATATATATATATATATATATATATATATATATATATATATATATATATATATATATATATATATATATATATATATATAAACTTTGTGTCACTTTAAATTAGCCTTGTAGATTATATTAATTTAAAAACACAACAACTTTATTTTAAAATTGTTTATTTTTTTTTTGTTGGGCACTGTAGGCTTGGTTACATTCAACGCATTAAAACTTATAACTAAAAGTCGCAAGGTAAAACACGCTAAAAACTATGGTATCTTACGTTTCGACACGGCTTGTGTCTTGATCACAGATAGACTGAATTATTCGTGAAAAGTTTCATACAATTTCAATACCGACAACCAATGCAAAACCATCCATATAAATAAAACTCGTTTTCAAAACGGGAACTGGAATATCAAATAAATTCTTATAACTATACGAATTCTTAAATCAACGGTTTTTGAGTTACATGTTTGTTGGTAAAATTAGCTTGTAACAATTTAGTAAATTTAAATCCGATCTGTCATTCACCGCATCCTTTTGTTTTAAAATTTCTATGGTTTCTAATACACAACGTGCTTTTAAATTTTTCTCTTTCTTTATCACTTTCACATCACTAAAATTGAACTGATGTCCTGTATCTTGTTGGTGTTTCTTTAATGCTGTGATATTTTTTGCATATTTGTGACCTTTTAAGCGCTCCTCCAAAAGTTGTTCCGTTTGACCAATATAGACCTTTTTGCAGCTACAAGGAATCTGATAAACACAGTGAGAGCTTTTTAGCATCGGTGTGGGAGCCTTCAGTTTTGTGTATATTTTTGATAAATTATTAGTGTTTTTGTGAGCAACCTTAATATTGAAAGGCTTCAGTATATGTCCTATCTTTTCTGATAATTGCCTCATGTAGGGAAGAGATATATACTTAGTTCTTTCCGTTTGAGATTCCTGATTGTTTTCTGTTGTTGCGTCTTTGCTTTGCTTACTAGCGATCTGTCTCCTCCTTATTACTGTCTCTATTAGATCTTTCGGGTAGTTGTTCTTTTGTAAAATGTTTCTAACCTTGTTTAATGTTTCGCCCTGATATTGAATGCTTGTTAGCTTTATTGCTCGGTCTGCTAATCCTCTGATAACACTTTCCTTGTATGCACGTGGTTGGGTTGAATTATAATTTAGATATCTGTGTGATGCTGTTTCCTTTGTGTACCATTTTGTGTATATTTTGTTGTTATTTATATTTTGTATTAGGGTCATATCTAGGAAATTTATTTTGTTGTTTTTGTTTATTTCCATTGTAAACTGTAATCTATCATTATACTTATTAAATTTGGCTAAAATTTCATTTTCTTTTCCTTTTGGCGCAGCAACAATACAGTCATCCACATACCGCTTAAAAAACGGGATGTCAATGGAAATATTTGACAGAACAGCTTCCTCCAATTCTTCCATTACCATTTGTGCTACAACACTTGACACCGGTGAGCCCATTGCACACCCGAAAACTTGTGTGTAGAACGTGTCCTTATGTTGGAAGTAGGTATGTGTTAACGTTGTTTCTAATGCTTCCAAAAATTCTTTTTTTGGAAGAAAAGCATGCTCTTCTATTTCTGGCCATTTTTTGTTGATCGTATCTTTCACCAATGTTATTGGTACATTGGTGTATAGGGACACAACATCCAATGAAATGAGGTGGTGTGTTTCGTTTAGTGATACTGTATCAACAATATATATATATATATATATATATATATATATATATATATATTCTATATATTATTTTCAAATAAATATTTCATATAAATTAATCTCTGCAAGCAAATAAACTAGGGTATTCAATGAAGTAAATATTGTTGGCGTCAAAGAAATATGTTTTGACCCAAAAGGATAAATTCAAACATATACATTTCTAAAAACAAGAAGTCTATTTGCGCATCACTCGTATATCGCTTATAATAAACATGTGCTTTTAGTTGTGCTTTGATGTTTTTAACGCACGACATAACGAAAATGTACATTTCCTCTTGTCACAAGAGTTCAAATGCAGTTCGCCACAGTTGAAATAGATTGTCGTGCGAATAACTAGCAATAGATAAATACATATTTTTAAGTGTCATAATACTGATTATATTTTAATTTTGCAAAGTAAAAGCCTTATCAGCCATCAAAAAGAAAAATGGTGCAAATAGATTTGATCGGTTTTTTAGTATTCATGTTCAGTACCATTTTAATGGCCCTAATGAATACACATTAAGGAATTGCTTAGTCTTATAAAATCATAGTAAATGGTTGAAAGCCAATGAATAAAAACAGAAGTAATTGCTTTTGCTGTCAGCAGTTGTACAGAATTGCTATTTCTGAAAAGCCTGTTCTAAAAAGCAGTTGCAAAATTTTTATTCATTAGAGCCAATGCTCATTTCAAAACGTTTGTAGAGGATAGAAATTGTCTTCAAATCTATAGACTGAAATAATAAAACACACAAAATTGACTTTTCTGGCTAAAAGTTTTTTTACCCAATATTTTCTGTTTGACTAAATTTAGAGACCCATTCAAATTAAAGTCAATTATATTATATCACATCGAACGAATGAATAGTTGTTGAGAAATAATGTTTTTCTTAAACAGCGCTTTTAAAGAAAACAAGTAGTAACTAAAAACTTGTACTTGATTTTAGCGTAGTACTAGTTCCATCATAGTTATAACCTTAAAACATTTATTATTTAAAAGCAAAACAAAATGCACGATCTTGTGGATTGGCCTGAGCTAGCGAAATAGATTTTAGAAGTGCATTCCTCGTAGCATGGCAAATAAATATAAAATAGAATATCTTACCAGCGATGGGTAGAATGTGGCTCGCAGATTAATTGCGATTTTGTATATTTGAAAAAAGAAACTAATTTATAGTTTCGTTCACAAAAAAAAATCTCGCCATTTGTGGAGAAACAATAAATCCACATGAATTATACCGCTTTTCTTGCTGCGTTCGTTTCTTCTTCACATTTCCGCGGCCGCTTATTCAGAAAGCATATCGACGGCTGGGATCCGCCGTATCAACATAGATCCTTATCAAAGTGTATTCAGTCGCCCTGATATATGTATGTTCCATCGGTGTATCTGACATACATTTACATTTATATTCCGGAAGCGCGCATTTTATAAGATCTCCGAGCGTAAGTCATCTCGAGGACCGGCCACGCCGCGGCGTTCGAAATTCTGCACGTACCAAGGTCGGATCGGACATTATTTAAAATGGCTGCCGCGCCGTCCGCGCGCCCGCCGCGCCGCTCTGATTCTCCGTCCCGACAGGGCAGTCGGCATCCTGAACAAGATTTATAGTTCTGCTCTGTATTCATTGTCGTATTTCATTAGGGTGGGAATTTTTATGGATGGCGCTAATATTTTAGCGTACCCTCTCCTCGAAAATTATGAGAGCGACGACGCACAAGTCGATTTTGCACTTGCAACTGATCAAAACATTTTTTTGTGAATAAACAAAGAATAGTTGTTGGATAGGAGGAAAAAGGGAAAAAAGTCTCAGTCTTATTGGGGGTGTTTTAAGGGGTTTGAAATTAGATGTGTCGCGTGAAAATACTGAACTGTTATAATATTATATTTGCAAATATGGACTGGAAATGTAGTAAAAACCTAGTTCTTATCTCAACCTGTTTTACTACTCAAAATCCACTCAGTTTTCAGGGTGGGTGGTTTTGATACAAATTTAGTTTTAAAGTTCTGAAACCTAGTGAGTATAATAGTAATGCACCTGTGAATATACGAAAAAGTTAAAATACCTGATGTGGCCAGGCACATTACTTTATCATACAATATATAAAATTAATAGTTTAGCTGCATGAGATTCCATTAACCATTAACACAAATATATTAATTATAGCAAATACACATTATGAATTAACATAATTTCAAATGCTATACAACAAACGATGCCTTGCGCCGTGGGTGCTTATCCGCAATTGTATTAACAAATTTGTAATTTTTTAAAAACGACGATAGAACGATAAAAAATGCTTTACAATAATATTTAAAAGAACAAACGTTTTGATTTAAAAATTATTGAATTCGCCGTTTCCTTCGTTGGTGAGGCTCAACGTCATCTTCATCGCTGAGGTACCGCTCAGTATATATAGTTGCAGCGGTCCTGCATCCGCATCGCAGTCGTGCTCGTCTCCAGGCTACGCAGGTGGTTCTCGCGCTGCAACTTCTTGCGCATATTTTGATAATATTGACAGTAGGTATTGTCAAAACATCACCGTTTGACACTACCTATTGTCATTAGAGGATCTGTCAAATCCTGGCTACTAGTTTTAACGGCGACACGACCGATGTCCCTTTGAATCTGCTTCTGCAACCGAACTATTAATTTTACCAAAAAATGTCATAGACATAAATTATACCAAATTTCCTCAACTTTGATTTAACTATTTAGACGAAATTACAGAAATGGCGGCTCATTTGAATAATGCTAAGAGTAAACATCCAGTTCCTTTCGGCCCTTTTGAACCAAAAGCATTTCAGCTCTAAGTTTAGTCATAAAACTTCTAAATATGAAGTTTCGTCTTGATACCTTTAGTAGTTTCTCTGGAATCGTCGCCACAAAAATCGGGTACACACATACATACAGAAGTACATATATACACACGCACAGACACACACAGAAATTTTTTGTACCTTGGTCAAAAATGTTCAGGGCAGCCAAAAAGACCATCATACTGCGTATGATAAAGTAAAAATGTGGCATAAAATTCTGAATAGCTGCGAATATAAATAAAATGTTTTAAAAAGTCTAAGTTCCAATGCTATTAATAGTATAATATTATTATGTCTGTAAATATGACCACTTTAATCCTAGGCTTATTTCCTGGTTATATAACGTCACAAAGAGATTCGGGAAGAATTTGTCTTATAATGAGCCACTCTGAAGACTTTAATTTTAACAATTTTCGTCATAACTGTACTCAGTTTCAGTATTTTAATCTAAATCGTAGGTCATGTGTGGTGTCATGGGACAGATATGTTTAAATAAACCACTTTCATTGGAAATATATATTACTCAATCATATGGTTTATAAAATAAACCATATGATATCGGATTATGAAAAAAACCTTTTTTTTAACAGTTGACGGCAATCCAATCCAATCCAACGGCAATTTTAGTATCACTTGCCTTCTCTACTAACTAAATTCAAATCTATCACGTCCTGTAATTTTCGTCATGATTACAGCTAATGCAAACGCCATAACGGTTTATGGTTTCTTTCGTAAACCGTATGATTTATAAACAATTTTTCAACCAAATGTTGTTTCTTACAAAAATGTCTATTCAATGACATCACATACGACAGAAGTTCTGGTTATGAATTTTGTATATTCAGGAAAGCAAAGCTGTTAAATACGTCAGGTATTTATATGTTATGTAAATTGTTTTCTTGAGGTTATATATGACGTTATAGAACCAAGAAAAAAAAAGCATGTAAGATATACGTCCCATATTCAGACGATGCCCTAAATTCATTTGAAATTATACTTATCAACGCACAATCGTTTCTTTTTCTACCAATGTTTTAACGCTCAGAATATAACCTAAAGGTTTGACCGATCTTGATAATTGAGTGTTATGCTAAAAGTAAAATTTTTCCTTATAAGGTAACTGCAATTCGACTTCCTCTTCCATCTCTACAGGATAACAGTAATTAAGAAAATTCTAATAGTTTATTTCACGACAAGTGGCAGTAAGCCGTGGTAAGCCGCTGACATTATGCGCAAACGTTCGTATACGCATTGACGTATGCTAGAATGAAATAGCAATCTTCTTTATTTCATTCTAACACACGTAGGAACGTTTGCGCATTATGTCAGCGGCTTACTGCCACTTGTCGTGAAATAAACTCTACCTTTGGAGATTACAGTTGAACTCATACCATCTCCATTAAAAAAATCATTATTCTAGCCTGAAACGCCGAAATAAAGTAAAAATACACCGTTATTCTGTACCATTATTATCTAATGCTTGGAGAGAATATTTGTTAATAAAAAAAAGAAAACACAAAAGAAAATCATTCTATAGAAATAAGGAAGGAAGCGAAAGAGAAACAGAATAAAAAGCTGCTCCAAGAAAAACACTAAAAATTCCAGATACATTAAAATACAGATGAGGGAGAGAGGGCACACTGAAGAATACTACGACTTATTTTCGACTGTGCGTCATCAAAAATGGAAAAACATAAATGTTTAACATTTCTTATCTAATAATATATCTTATTTAATAATATTTACACTTCATGTTTACTTGACTGTTTATATTTGTCGGAATATTGTCCCACCAGTGTCGGAATAATGTACTACAAGTATCTGATTTAGGATTCTCTGAATTAGGCGTTTACCTTACCAACATCTACATCGGACTTTAGCCCGTTACTGTTCATTATCTGAATTTGCGAGGGCGTCAATCTAATTGGTTTTAAGTCATTTGGTTATCTAAGAACATGTTTATGTCAGTTTGGATTAAACCGGACCGTAGCGCTAAAATAATTTTGAACGCTTAGATTCGCATTATCTACCGCTCTGCGACGTTGAGGAAGCGTTGCTTCACTTCGCGCCCTTGTTATTGCCTCAGGAGCGAACGGGTTAATATCGAGATCGTATCTGCGTCTCTGAATGGCAGGAACGCCTTCCGTGATATTTTACGATCGATCTAGCTCGCCCGCCGCCCCGCGCCGATTTTTTACGTCCTGCGGGTCCCCTTCCCGCTCCGGTCACGCTATCCACCCGAAAGTCACGTTACATTGCACGGTACCCCCGCAAGATACGGATGCTAAATCGAATTTTCTGTCGGGTCCGATTTGGGTAAGAGCTTCTTGTAGGAAGTGACACGACAAAGTTCAGTGTGGACTGCGAAAAAGGACGAAACATTACGTTGCATTCATGACGTGGTCGCGAAGACGTGAGCTAGCTTGACAGCCAGTGTCGCAGCCTATTTTGCGAAACACGTTTCAGAAGTAATATTTCTTTTTGTACAGTCAAACTGGGATTTAAAAATTGAAGAATTCTAACGCAGCTGGATTTTTGTATACCCTTTTGGTTGAGCATTGCAAATAACAAAAAATAAACTTGACATTTCCGAGGACCTAGTGATGGACATGGATATGGCTGGCTTTTTTTTGTGAAATGCGACAAATCCTCTGTAACGATACAATGAAATATACGCTCGTAAAATATACTAGTTTTGGAAAAATCTTATAAAAAAACGCGGGAGGTATTTAAATAAAACAACCTATAGATATCGAAAACAGCCAACTTTCGCCTACAAATTTTCGAGTCAAAATTATGTCTCACTAACTGTAATCATTTATTATCGATAGAGATACAGTTTGTTACAAAACTACGACAAGACCATTGGCAACTTTTGGTTTCATTATTTGTTGATTTTAACATTTTAAGTTCTTTTCGTTAGTTTTAATTATGACGTATTGTTTAACTGTAAATTTTAGACGAATATTACGTCTTTTGTTTGTTTCCGCAAAGATTGAATCGAAGCTGGAATTAACGTTTTTTGAGATTGTCAGATCACTTCAAACCAAGTCCGCTTTTTTATTTGTTATGGCATTTTTTAATGAAGAGCATATCCAACATCAGCCTGAACCCTGAATTATTATGTACTCTTTGTTTCGATATTGTTCATTTGAACATGAAATATTTACGCGAAAAAACGAACAGCCAAGACTGACCGCCAGAAAAATTAAATAATATAATTTTTGCTGAATAAAAAATACCATTACTTTAATTCCAAAACACCGCAAAAAACATAAAACTGTAAAAATCTACAACCCGACAACTGTGGTACAATATGTAGAATGGAAGCAAGTAAAATCCTTCAAAACTATTAAAGTCAAACATGGCACGCAGAAAAAAAATCTGATGTGGGCAGGCACATTACTTTATCATACAACAAACAAAACTAATAGTTTAGCTGCATGAGATTCTACAGAGTGATCTAAAATGACTAATGACAGGTTTAATTTCCAACCACATTGAATAATTGTGATCTTGGTAATGGTTGCAAATGACAGCTATTCTTTTTATTCAGTGGCGTAGGTATTCTTTCTTGTATAGGGATCCATTCTCTGATTATAATTAGGTATACTAAATTGAAACAATTAACGTTTTGGAAATTTAGTTAGTCTCGGTAAAGACATTGGATATGAATAAAACATTAACAAAACAGCATATTTAAAAACTTAAAAATCTGTTTTCAAATATAACATAAAAATAATATAACAAATAATAAAATCATCTCATCTCATCATCATCTGTCATATCTTAAATCAAATTAAATAATCTGACAGCGATCATAACCTGTACCCTGCACGCATACCATCTTAGTAACACTAAATACGTTCAAAATTGTGGCGGGAAATTCAAGCTGTCAAACAAGTTAGCCAGGATTTGACAGATATTTTGATAATATTGACAGTAAATATCAATTTTTTTCGGCACGATTACTATACTTTCTCATACTGCGTATGATAAAGTAAAAAGACAAAATTTGCCATGGTTCTTATCTACACCATCTTTAATGATAACTCAAGCACGCATTTGGATTTCTCGTGGTTATGAAATGTCATGGTTGCAAACGTCGAACTCAACAGGCTTTCTTTTTGTAAAAACAGTAAATAAACCATGTTTTAAAACTTCACCCTATATGCTAAAATAATTACCCTGTTTTTACCAAAAACCATAACGCCAAAAAGAGACAAATTTCATTGCCAACTAATTTTAATACAGCTTTCACAAAGTAACCTGACATTGGATTTAAACATTCAATATTATTGCGAGTATGGTATGCTTTCAATCTTCACAATACAAGCCATATGTTGTGTTAACAAATTCTTAAATTGACTAAATATCATTGTGATCTGAGTATTAGGAAATTTGTACAGTTTTATTTTTTTTGTCCACAGTGTATTAACAAATACTAAATACTGAATATATAAACAAAACTTTTTGGAAAACCGTAGGAAATAAAATCTCTAACCGTGTACTCAATTAATGATAGGACCGCAAATTAAATGATAATCCTCTTGCGGCAAGATTGATGTAAAGCGGACAAAAGTTAAATAAAAGCCTTAATTAATGAATAAAATGAAGGGGAAAATGCAAATGAAAAAAAAAAGTTTAATCTAATTTTAAACGCGCCCTAATATTTACGCCGCTGACCTTATCGTTCGGCTCCCGTTTTTTTCCGCGGCGTTTCACAAATTTAATTTAATCTTGAACTTTGTTTTGTTACGTTATAATATCAGAACGGCCGACTCCAGAGAGAAACATGCTCCGGACGGATTTATGTACCATAGTTAAATGAGCCCTTATCAGCGTTTCGAGCAGCTAGCGGACGAAGTGAGGAACAGGCCCGAAGGAGATGTTTGCGCGATTACATTTTGCGCCCCTCTTTCGCATGAAAAACAACCGTCGTTATATTATACACACCCGGAATTTTATCTTAATGAGGCGAAATATTAATCAATTTGCTGCGAGCGCGAGCGGAGCCGATTCGGACCACATGCCTTTTCTCTCCTCCGCTCCGGAGCGCTTCCGGTGGCGAACGAAAACGGCAACGCGAACTTTCAATCGAAGTTAAGTAGAGTATTAAAACTGTAATCGTTGGGAAATACGCTGGAAGCTACAGATAAGAGTTGCCGCAAGCTGGGTGCAACTAAAGCACCACCCCGCTTCCACCAAATCGTGGCTTTTAGCGGATGGACGATAATACATAATTCTAATTCCGTAATTCTATATAGTTTGGCTCGCCAGAAGTTGATATGTGCTCCCATATTATGCTTAATGGTTATAGATGGCGTTCATCTGTAATGTTATAAGTAAATTATTATAAGTAAAAATTATAAGTATAAATGTGAATTAAATAAATGATGAAGAAATCAATGAATCCACATGAAACATTGAACTTTCACTTACTTTACTTTCAAATTGTTACGCATTGTTCGAAAGTAAATGTTACTCTGAGTAAGACGTTGCGGTCTAACTGTTCTTTTTTCAATCCCTAAGAAGTTAGAGTATTTTGAACGACGATTTTGTTAAATTTTCAACAGACTGCAACTTTTTAAGGAATTTATAAAACAAATAAATATTTGAAGGGCTTGGCTTTTAATATAAAGAGATTGAGATAAAACACAATTTTACATTGGGAATAAACATTCAACATGAGGATAAGCAATTTTAAATTGGGAGTAAACAATTTCAAAATGAAATAAATCATTCAAATTTGGAAATAAGCATTATTCAAATTCACAATAAAGCATGTTAAATTGGGTATTAAAATATAATGCCGTACATCAAGAAACTGGATGCTGACAATGTAAAAAAAACAAATTTTTGCATTAATAATAACCGAGCTTCGAGAGCTCTAGCAGATACAATGTCAAGAAATGGTCTATCGATGGTAAAGAATCAAGCACCGGGAAAAGTTTAAAAAGGTCATGCGTTAACTTAATTCAGAAGTTTTATAGTTTATTTAATTTCCTGATGAAGGTTTTGATAAAGACAAAATATTGAAAATAAACAAAAACTAAAATAAGTTAAACAAGTTTTTAATTGTTGCCAATTTCCCAATATTTATGAAATGGTTTAGTGCCAATTTGAATTTGCTGATTACCATAATGCCAATTTGAAATTGTTTATTCTCAATTTGCAGTTGTTTATTTCAATTTGAAATTGATTATTCTAAATTTGAAATTATATGGTCAAAATTGCTACTGGGAACAACAGACAAACCATTCAACGGATTGTTACTTTTGAAAACTTTAGAGCTTTATGCAAAAATTAAAAATAAAATTAGTTACTTCAAGTATGTGAAATAAAACACGGTTTCCGCTAATTATTAGTTTCTTCTGTTCTTGTGTATTCTGCACCTATTTGTATAGAATTGCCAACGTTTCGCCTATGCTCCTAGGCTTCTTCAGGGACTATATAATTAAAAATATAAATTAGCACGAATGTAAGGCATAATTAATAGTCAAGCACTCACTCGCTATGTCAGGTGATCGCTATGTCTACATAATATAGAAAATATAATTTCAAACAATATACTAAAATTAACCGATGAGTTAAAACAATCCAGTAAAATATTTGGTGTTTTATTACACAGCATTAAATTTTAACAGTAGTACCTATTTTTAAATATAAATTTATTACTTCATGGAAATGCATGAGTAATATTTTCAATAGACTTTTCAGTACGGTCACTTTTCATCCATTTTAATTTTGCGATCGCGCACCAGATATTAACCATTGTATGCTAATACAAACATATTATTTACAGTTTTATAACTTCATTAGTATGTTGACTGTATTTCTTTGTTTACCCCTATAATAGTCTGCGATACCATAAACAAAACACAATACCTTTCCTGTTTCAGCACAACGTTACGTGCTGAAATTAATCGCAATTGAAAAGGTACCCTCGCGTTTAATGGTCACGATTATTTCAGCCCCGTTTTTACCCCGTTTTCTTTGAAGTTAATTGTCGCTTTGCGTGTTTATTCACGCAGGCGCCAGCATGCAATGCCGTGTTGCGTATTGTGGACAATTGCATCGACACGCGGAATTGCCCTGTAAAGTTTCACAACAGCCGCCGCTTTCTTGTACTTTTAAGAGCGCCGCGCAGCGCTCGGTAGTTAGCAGTCATTGAAATTCTACCCACTTTGATGTTAATCTCCGCTTTCTTCTATAGAATTCTGAGTTCACTTGTGGTGTATTACATTTCCTACGGTACTAAGTTGGCTAATTCCGCTTACAATGTAGGTACACTTTTTCTTAGTTCCTGGCAAAGAAATAAAACGAAATAAAGAAATAAAACGCTATAGAGTAGAATATAGCGGACAACTAATTTTAATGGTGGACACAGATATTTTGCTTTCTGGGTAATTGAAAAGATTCTTTAAATTAAATCAAGCTGTAAGAAAATTTTATTAGTTATATACAGTCTAACATATTGGACCAACATTTTTATTTCTCGAGAAAGTCATTGTTAATAAAGTGTTTTAGATGTCCTAAACATGCCGTAGTTAGTGTCAACATTTTAATTTAATATACTGGATGGTTACAAAACACGGAATTGTTAAATTTTAGTGAATTTTCAGGTTTATTGTTAATATATAATATATAATTTAGAATTCTTTAGTTCAAATTAAAATCACATAGGAACAAAGTTGTTCTAAATGATATTAAATTAACTTTTAATTCTTAGAAATGAAATTTGAATGTTTTATTTATTAAAATATAACTTTTTGTTCCGATTTTGCTATTATTTGGAAATTTTCAACACTAAAAAATATTTTTTCTACTTTGCGTTGCTTATAAACACATAACGAAACTGTTAGTTTTCTTGGGTTGGTGCTATTGATGCCAAAGGTCAAATAATGCTGGCATCTCAAACGATTGGTTCGATTCAATGGTATTCGTCAGTTTTACCATAACTACCAACTGTTGAAGATAAAACTACTCTAGATCAGATAGCAGCCGCAATTTCCGAAATTTATTTATTTATTTCCGATGACATAAAATGTAGATATCGTGGTAAACATTAGACATAACATGAAAATTGGAAATGGTTAATACAAGAAGACGGTAATTTTTAAAAATTACCGCCATTTACCGCCATTAATGTACGCAGATTTGTGCAAGACTTAACTCCCTTTATTAAACATAACCTACAGATACATAATTAAGAATAAATATACATAATTAAGAATACATAATCTAATTAATTATAGTACGATTTCCTGCACGGTTCGCTACTCAATTCATTGTTAAACTTATACGAATCAGCAAATACTTGATGAAAGAAAAAGTCGATGAGATGAAATGTAAATATCGTGGTAAACAACCCACAGATTCATTAATTAATTATAGTACGATTTCCTGCACGATTTGCTATAATATATAGTTCATTAACTACTGATGTATATGAGGATTGCATAGAGTTATACCGGGTGATTGACTTTCGAGCCTCACCATGGGGATCTCGCTTATTAGTGGAGATAGAGGCTATGTTTAAATTTGGCAAAGTTTCGCGTTTTTGTGTTGATCAATTATCTGAAAAGAAATTAACACACATAAAGACGATATACAAACAAAAAATGGATCACACTATATACATTGTTAATCGACAATATTTCTGACAGTCACATGTACGTTATGTTAATGTTACTGCGTGGATCGCATGGCTTTACCCCTTTCGAATTACGTGAATCAGGCATCTGTAACTTTGGAAATTTTGCAAATTATTTAATATATACCTATTTCAAGACAAACTGGGAATATTTGCAATATAACAACTTTATATATTACTTCTAATACCTAAAACCGGTGTTCATCCAGTAATACAATAATTTGCAAGTTAAAACACAAAACTAGGAAAAAAAAACACTTGCGAAACTAGAATATAATTTCTGCACCTTTTCAGACCTTTACTGCATCAGAATGGAGCAAACACATTTCCCTAAATAGCATACAAACTCCACTCGACATTCTAACAAGCATACGCTCTAAACATAATACGTAACGGGCTAATTTTCCAAAAGGAGGCGAGCACACCCTTTGGTCGATGATTACGCCATCAGGTCTTGTTACCTAAAGCGCAATTTCAACCCTCCGGTCCCTTAGATCTGGTCCCGTTCGCCATTTTTTCCGTGCGGCCGTTATCTCTGCCCATATCGAGTTGGCTCGTTTACCCCCTTCGGGTCTGAAATTAACACCGATGTTCAGTCTTCCAAACAATGGCGACCAGCCGCCGGATCATTATCTGGCAGAGGGCGCCGTCGGCCGCGTGGGGGGGCGGAGAGGCGAAACGCTCTCGGCGCGACGCCCTGCTAAAAGGTAAGTACAATCAAAACTGGTAAATAGCGTAATTGGAAATAAAATGTGGCCTGACGCCGCAGGCTGTCTCGCTTAAAAGCGTTTTAATTGGCCCGGGGGGCTGCCAGACGATTTGACTCGGATGCTCGGTGACGTTATTTCGCCTCTGATCAGGGTCAAAACCGATACTAAGCATAATCTGGAAACTTGATATCCCATTTGGGGCGTTTGCTGTTGATTATAATAACGCCGGAAATCGATAGCTGCGCGGTTGGCAGCGGTTACGAGTGGGCTAAATAATCATTGGTTTTCATTTAATATTTAATATTCGTACGGTTAAAAGCAATTATTGTATTATCCAAGGATTATAAAGGGCAATTTTGCTTAAGCGAAAAAGTAAATTGAAAATGTTAATCGATACCACTTTCCTTTCTCATCAAGTATAATTATCAATTAACCTAAAATATATGCAAGTGTTTGGTAATTTGATTTTAAAGTCTCTTCAGTATTGATACAAGAGGTTATTTAGGTTATATAGATCATATTTAACCAAATATGCCATTATATAAAGTATTATTATTATAAATGTATTGACCGTTTACAAAACTAAAAAACAATCCAAACTTTAGCCTGATTTGCAACTTTTAACTAATCAGCTCTCTAACCCTAATCGATAGGATTTTGATTTAATCTGTCACGTTAGTGTAAATGATTGTTGACACAATCGAATTCCAACCAATATCGTTTGTTATAAAGAGACAATCCTAATTCTATCAAGTTATCCTCGGTTCAGCATTTCATGCTTTGATAATTCTTACGTTAATTATTCCTTACTGTAGTTATTTCTTTGCTTTATTATTACGAAAAAAATCTGATTTGGCCAGGCACATGACTTTATCACACTATATATAAAATTAATAGCTTAACTGCATGGGAATCTATTTGATCGAGATCGGTCGTGTCTTCATTAAAATACAACTTGTTAGCCAGGGTTTGATGGACTTTTTGACACTATTGACAGTAGGTATTGTCGAAGCATCAGCGTTTGGCACTACCTACTGGGAGCAGAATGAAAATATCTGTCAAATCCTGGCTAACTAGTTTTATATCAAAAAAATAAATGGAAGCTACAGCTTCAAGCCTACTTTTTTATGTGTAATGAAGTACGTAATAATTTTATCTTTCGATTTTCACCTGTCTTAAAAAACTTACCCAGAATGAATGAAAATTACTATATTTTGCACTTTTGCTTGGCGTTTTCGACAGTACTATAATATATCTCCAGACTGAGTTCCAACTAGAGATTAATTTAGCCTTCATAGAGAATTCTGTTGCTTGTGTTTTGTGATTTTTGTATGTGACCTGACAGAATTCTTAAAGTTTACTGAAATGAAACCTTGAAACTTCTATATTTAAACAATAAAGTGAAAAATTATGTTAGCTCTCTGTACAGAGGTCAATGACGATTAATGAGCGTTTTTTTTTGTTTAGTCTTCAAATCCAACAGGTCTTTAACTTTTATTTGATCGTAATGTGTATATTGTCACATTTTTGATAAAATATCAAACAAAATACGGTATTTTTATACTAAAAAAACAAGACATGTTCTTTAAGTAGGCCGAAGTAAATGGTTGAAGTTTTATGTACTTGTCTCTAACAAGAAAAACGGGACTAAATTTGCCGTACGCCGTTCTACGTCTGGTCATAAAACAGCAAGACCTTTTCCACTTTTTGGTCAAATCATGTTTAAAAATGTGATGGTGACTTTAAGGCACCTGATCTGTAATCTACGAAACATTATAGGAATGACAAAATATTATCAGTGTTGTTGATACTCCGATGACCATTGAGTCACATCTCGTCGTAAAGAAGCTGCCTTAGGTTGTTAAATCTTTTACCGCTTGCTGGAATCCGTTCCGATATATCGGGATCGTCACAGATATATGATATATATTTGAGGACACTGGGACACTGGGACACTTTTACCGTGTCATAGAGGTAAATCTAACTTTCATCATCATCAAAATAATGATAGATCAGCGGGGGATTTCTGTGTCAACAACACAAAAGTAGAAAACAAATTGCTACTCTGTCCAATAGCAAAAAATATCTAACAAATGACAAGCGATTCTGGTATGTTTTTTTTGTAGAATCTGAATCAGAGTCCGAAGATAGAAATTGTTGATTGACTGACTCTGTTCTTTTGACAACACCAAATGTTCAAAATTTGCTCGAACATTATTTTCTCGACTAATGTTGTAGTTTTTTTGTTTAAGTTTTTGTTTACAATAACTAAGCTTGTATTATACATATTATTTGAATATGTAAGTAAAATTTCAGTCGTTATAAGAGAATTCCAAATTCTATTAAATTTACTGTTGTAACGTAAAAAAGATTGCGATTAAGAATTATTGTCTGCTTTAATGCAACTTGATTTCTGCTTTTCTAACTGGTTCTTTAAAAAGGCATTAACTGCATTGGCAAATCACACTGTATATTTTTCCAGTTGCTAATGTGCCTACAATGTCACCATGAAACATAGCAACGCTACGCTTGAATCATGAATTACCAATTTCGCCAAAAACGTCTTACTGCCAAATTGGTGGAGGTGCCGGTTACGGTAAATATCGTGTATAGGATTCTTTAAATATTATTTGAGATCAACGCGAGCAAGTATATTTTCTTCCTGGCTCGAAGTATAGATTACCGCTAATTTTGCATCTGCAGCGCCATTATACGCTTCTCAAGCTGAGTCATTTGAACGACCGCCAAAGTGCAACCTCGCCATTACCCGAAGTGTTACTTGCTTACAGTTCCACAAATCGACCCTATCCCATACCCTAAAAGTACCTCGCCATGCTGTAACACCGCGAATACCGTCGATAATTCGTAGAAGATCCGCAGAAATTCTTGTGCAGTTGCCAACCTTCGGATTTGCGTATGTCGTGGCACTCCTGGCAAACTTGTTAGTACAGTTTGGCCGGGTTTTGTCGCTGTTATACACTTCACGGCGCAACTACTGTACTACAGCATCAACCGACATACTATGGAGAGAACCGAACGTATACCAGCACATATACTCAACCCGTGACAATTTCGGTTACAACTTCGTAGCACATAATTAGGTAGTGCGGCGAATATTCGTTCGTATCCATTTGGAGCATCGGGACGCGTCGCTGGTGGCGCTCCCTCACGGAATAGCCCGGAGATCCGGGCGACACGTAGCCGCAAGGACTTAATAGATATAATTTTGAGTTGATTATCGGGAGAGTTGACGGTGATGTACCAATTTGTGTAATGGGGTATACTGGTGAAATATTTAATGGTGTTGTGGTTATTGGCTAAATATATCTGTTAACTCATCGGCTTATGAATGATAAATCCTCCCTTATATTATTATTATTGAATGCACATCAGAGATGCACTATATATTTTAGTTGAGTGATTTTATGATAATATTGATGAGTTTGTTTATAATGTGCTGACATAATCATGAAAATCGATTAAACACTAGAACAGATATTGAATATCAAAAATTAGCAAAATATACTTTTCCTGAAATATTAAAACTTTGTCCAGAAGTGTTTTTGAAGGGTTTACAATTCTTTTAGTAGTGTGCGGCTGAATGAATGAAAACCAACAAAAAGCGCAATAATCTGTCTTGATATGCACTTTCAAGCCCGAATTCATATTCAGCGCAAATAAATCAATCGAGAACATTTCCTAATTTTTAACTGTCTATTTCTCGATAATTTGATTATGTAAGGTCATAAAATCTACATGTTACCATTAACAGACTTGAAAAATCTATCAAAGACAGTGTGCAAAATATGGGGTTGTCAATAGAAAATAAATCGGATGTCTCACATGACTTTATCATACTATGCACCAGTATCAATCGCTGATATGTTGACAATACTGTCAACAGGATCAAATTTGTCGTACTATGTATGATAAAGTAAAAAATTTAAAGAGAGGAATTAAATTTGATACCATTATTTGTATTATGATAACCAAAAACTAGAAAAGAAAATTATCTACAGCCGATTTAACCGATTTTGCCCATTCACTAACTTGTCCTTACTTTTTAAGAGACAAGTTTGTATACAAAATGTCAGATTAATTACTTCAAAATTACGGCAGTTATCGTGTATACAGACGGATGACGGATGATTTCCCCGCAAAATTATTTTACAGAACGCAGCAATTATCAGTAAAATGTGTTATATGGACTTTTTTGGGTTTTATTTTTCAGTTCCTTCAGAAGTTACAGTCGTTTGACGTATTAACGAACCAAAGACAAATAAAAAAATTAAATACAAATCAAACTATGCCAAACAACAATAAAAAGTAACCACACAAAAACATTAAAAATAATAAAATTATATTGAATAAACAAATGAACAAAATATCCTTTACTAATTTTAAAACCTTTTTACTGTTTTTTAAGGTAAATGTTACTTAGAGTAAGAAGTTGAAAGCGTTTAAACTTTTTAGTCAGTAGGACATTTATTAGCTGAAAGAAAGTTTTGCAGGAAAAAGTTGAGATACCCTGTATAATATGTTGGAATATTTGTTTGCGTATGTGTGGCCAAATTTGGATGACGTTTTCTCTCTTTGGAAGGTTTTTTTTAATGGTGGAACAATATAAGTCAAAACTGGCTATAAAGGTGGACAGAACAACAACAGGCAACAGACCTAATGACATGTTTGGGTGGTGATCAAAAGAAATTAAAACATCAAACAAACTGAGCCCTAAAATGAACTGTTTCTGAGATGTGGCAGGAACGTCAAACTGCAAAGTATGATTATTGATGTAGTCACATCTTAATAGGACATTAACAGGCTACCTAGTAATTTTATCCAACTAAAAAAAGTCTTTTAGTGTTTTTGCTCAAAATCGGTTCATATTTTAAGTTATTAAATTTTCAAAAACTTTTAACTCCTCACACGTTTGAATCTACTTGAAAAGGTTCGTTTAGTAAATGAAAAACTATAGAGTCGTACTCTTCTGTTGGACAAGACGATTCTCAAACACTATGTCAATTGTATCAATTGATAAAGTTGCCAAATTCCATAAATCTCGGTCTTTTATTACATTTTTGGCACTAATTTTCAGGAATAACTAGACTCAATTTACAATTTCTGTCTCAATATTCCCATCCTACGCGAAAAGAATACTAGAATAAGCCGTAATTTGTTAGATATTTTTTGTTATTGGTCAGTGTTCGGTTCTTGTCTTTTTGGTAAATTAAGTAATAGGAATTTTTCATTAAAGCTATCGACCGACGCCTGAAAAAAAAATTACCATTGGATTCTTGCGTCTGTAAGCCAGTGTAATAAGTCCAGTACATAGATTAATAACGCAGCATTGTTGATATAGATCGAATTAAACCGTCTTATTGTATTCCGTACGTGTTACAATAATTATTACACAATGATGAACCTTACACGACTGAATTCCAGCACGTATTTCACATAACACAATCACTTTTTACGAGACTTTTACAACTTAGGGCACAAATAAATTTATGAGCCCAGCGATATCGCTTTTAACAGGAAATGAAATTTCTGAAAAAACGACACGATGAGTCACAATTGCCCCAAACACAGTATTTTGTCAGAGATATTTATGAACACACTTGCTGGCATAACTCGCTGAAACCACATTGTAATTCCAAGTCGTGTAAATACGCGTCCCATTACGTGCTTAGGTGAGTACCAACTAAGTAGATTTCTCTGTTAGTACATAAAAACTGACCATACTTTGTTCTATGAAAATTGCTTCTTTGGCTCTGGGGAATATGCTCCTGCAAGCTCAACAGTTATTTCAGATTCATCCTGTATGTTGTAGCTGTAACATCACGTATATAGCTACCGCAATTACGTTGAAAATTCCAAGCTTGCATACATACCTCATCGGTGGTTTGAGTGAGAAGTTCTGTGGCTCCGAAACGCGCAGAGAGCACGTATGCACGTCCTCTGTACTCCGGATAAACTGGTCTTTGTAAATTATCGTAGAAATGTTTGACGTGTTCCACCGCATCATATACGAGAAATGATTTAGTAGCGTACAGATTCCCGAAACTTCGGTTAGTTCTCGAATGTACCAATTAAACTGGATACGGACGTACTACAGCATATACAGCGGCAGCACAACACGGATTAAAACTGGCCAGAAACTGGCGCGCACACTGCGAATAATATTACGTTATTCCGTGTCCGAAACTTGCTTCCAGAATACGGAATAAATTTAATCCCAACTGAACCGAATTGGCTGCCGGACCTGCTAAATGGGTATTTCGCATAACGGTACGTTGGCATGCACACGTACACAACTTGTACGTCTTTCTCGGACGTGAAAATTGATGAATAGTTTTGGAAGCTATATATTATCCTAATGGGTCTAATCGAGTATATTCATTCAACGATTATTAGAGTTTCTAGAAGCTAAACACTAAACGTAATACAGCAGTTCTACTGAAATATACTTCTGTTCTATAATAATAGAACATTATCGTTTCTTTCTCTGGAATATTAAGCTTGATTAACGACGACATATGCAATTATTTTTTCATTTTTGAGCATCTGTCAAAGTTTATTAAACATGTTCACCTGACAATTGCAAAAACAGGAGAATTAAACCCATCGCCTTTCAACGGTCTTTGAAGAACTCTAAAGTTCTAACTAATGAAGTACCAACCTATATACAATATTTTTCCGCCCTATATTCTCTATCAGAGTGCTCACTTGTTTCATAGAAATAAATAATTTGTATAGAGATGTAGGGGTGAAATGAAATTAACTTTCGAAAAAGTTGTCAACCAGATATGCAGCTGTATTACTGTATTATTGCCTGAAAACATAAGTAAACTAGGGTGTTTGTGTACTGCTTTAAAGATTCATGTCATCGATGTATAAATATTGCTTGGAATTGCGAAAACTAGTCGAAACAAGAGCATGTAGTCCAAATACAATTCTACTAAATGGATAATCAAACTTAAAAAAGTCCGAAAGGTAAATTTTCTATGGAAAGGTATATTTAAAATTCGTGAAATATGTAACTTAATACTTAACTTAATAGCATCATCAGATAAAGAAATAAGTACGTATGGTTTCACGGCCAGAATCATTTAGAAGATTTGTTAGTGCTGTTGCTTCGCGAACCATGTTGCTCGCTTCTTCAAAGCTAATTGAATACTGAAGACCTAGTAAGAAAATCTCCCTTATATACCTAAATTTACACCTCACTGCGCACATCTGGAGCTACCGCTCCCATGTGCTTTTCCACCTGACCGCGTTAGGATCGATTTCCAGACCCTACTGATGTCAGTACCGTCCTCGCGATTGATGTTGTCAGGATGTTTGTAAATTTCCATGGCTTCTCTAATAAGCCTTTGATGATAATTACCCACCCTTGCCAACACCTTCACGTCATCGAAATTAATTGTCTGTCCCGACTCGTGGCATTGCTGAGCAACAGCGCAACAGAGCAACAGCAACAGCTGAATCTTGCGTAGCCGGATGTCTCTATTGTGCTCCTTGACTCGACATTCGATACTTCGTCCTGTCTGTCCTACACAGCATGTTCCACACATATTATCACATGTTCTCTCGTATACCTATATCTTGTATATGATAATATCTCTGATGGGACCAAGACAAAAAATCTGAAACTTTCAAAATTAGTTCATCTTTTCATAAGATTTAATAATTAATAAAAACATTCTTGTGTAGTGCACTGCGTTTGGAATAACAGTCCTTTAAAATGAGAGAAAAATCACATGACTGTAAAACAAATTTAATTAAAAATTCTCAGTAAATACAAAACAAAGCGTACTATGTAGAACAATTATGTCATTTTTTTACAAAAGTGACTTTTAAAACTAAGTGATCTTCATACGTTTCTGAAGTTGATGTGATGTAACATCTTATTACACCTTCTGTTGGTTGAGGAGGGAATTTGTAAGTACTTTTAGTTCCTTTTATCTGTTTGGATCTCTGGAATCCATCATCAAGGGTGGTTTTGTGTTCTGAAACCTCTTCGTTTTCTTCCCACTAAGACGTAGTTTGCCCCTGGTAGGTGTCCATTACAAAAGAAGAATATATCTTCTACATTAAGGATTAGACTATAAAGTGGTTTTTGAAGACTGGCTTTAGCCACTAGTCACTAGGCCACTAGCTTCGTTGTCCCCCCTATACTGTCGCATGCGTTTTTACCATGTGCAGATCCAAAAAAACGCCATTCTGCATATAACCCAAAATCTATTTTATGATACGATAAGTTTGCAGTTTTTTTTTTGTTCTTGTATTGACTTGCTGCACCATCAGAGAAATATATAAGTTTTGATATGCTTGACAGATTTTGTTTTATATAATCAGTTAAATGTTTCTGAAAACAGTGGCGACCTCTGGGCCACTTCAGATGGATTGACCCAGACCATTAATTTACACATAATTTGCACAATTTCTATAGTTTCCAATTGTTTAACAACGTTTTTTATATAACTTTTTGAATATACCGGTACCATTTAAAAACTTGGTTTGTATCAGAAAATTGGCTGGGATTTTCAAAATACCACTGGTCAACAAATGCAACACAATTATTCCATCCAGTAATCACACGATAAGCACTTTCGGCAGTAGTCGCCAATTCTCGTAAATAGCGCTTCCGGATATTAGCGCATACGTTTATAGAAATTTATAATTTCCGCGATTGGAAAATGCACGGCGTAATTGAATTTTGATGTATTCCGGCCGGCCACGCCTCTACGAGCAGATTTAGCATTGCAAATGATTGGTTTCGCTTCTGATTGCTGACGGAATTATATGTAATTATATTTTTTCGAAGCGGCAGCCGTATAAATTTACACAGTGTGATTAATTACGTTACGATCGATTTTGTAGCACGTGTTTGCCAAAATTATTTGCACGCATTTGGACGCACGTGCTGGCGTTCTCACGGAATCGAGAGCTCCGAGCTTCCAACTAAATGTTACTCACGAAAAAAATGGAGCTTAACGCCCATCCGGCTCGAAAACACTGAAGCGATTATTTAATTACATTTATCTGTTACCGTATGTCTGCTTGATTATATTGTATAGATTTTTTATAATATTGTTGCGAAGTAAATTAAAACGAGTTAGTT
This sequence comes from Melinopterus prodromus, assembly GCA_964023965.1. Lineage (NCBI taxonomy): Eukaryota > Metazoa > Arthropoda > Insecta > Coleoptera > Scarabaeidae > Melinopterus > Melinopterus prodromus. Next base: position 83,209,987 of record OZ030391.1, on the reverse strand, counting down.
ATTATGTTCGAATCGTTTACACAAAAATTAAGTGAACAACCTCGACGTTTGGTAACCTAGTTAAAGGTAGTGACGTATTTGGACAATTGATATAAATAGCAGCATAGCGGAGTATCAAGGGGGATTGAACTGTATTAAACAATATACACCTGGATCTTCCCAATCACGAGCTACGTAACAATATTGCTTTTGAGATTACCATTTTCAAACCTCAACATTGGTAGATACAATTGGTAGAACCGAAGAATTGATATTATTTTAATAAATATGATAAAAAATTCTATAAAATAAAAATACTAAGAAACAATAAGGCACGATAAATTTGGCGGTAGACCAGCAATTCTTTCAGGAATAATTTTGTAAACGTGCAACCGGTATCGTTGTAGTTTATTATCGTCGTATCTCACTTTTATACCTTCTGCACTTTAATTCAAACTGATATTAAATTTTAAAACGATATAGCATCTCTATGGTAGGTGACGCCGCCAACGGTCGGCGATATAAACCGACCTTTTCTGTCACCGCAAAATGTGGAGACAGCTATTCAGGATGAGAGAAAGGAAATTGCTAGTATGGTAGAGATGGTGGAGAAAAATTTAAAGAACTAATTTATTATAACGATTCTCATTTTATTTATTATTTTATTTTTGAAAGTCTATGTATTTGTAGCTTACCTTGTTGGCCAGTAGGTACTACGTAAATGACAACAGTATTGAAGTTTTGTAACGTTATTAAAGATAACTGAAACAGAATGGTGGATGCGCCGGAGGTAAAATTTTACATCCTCAATTCTTGATATTATATTGCCCTGTATAATATTATATCAAAATAACTTTTAGTTAGTCTATGCTAAGGGCTGCATGATACACTATTCTCCGATTGGTCATGATCGCGTCTAAAGTAATTGCAGTAACCTTGGCTTGGGTAATCCTTAAATTACCTAAACCATAATTAATTAAATGCTTTACTTACGGTAGAGTTCCTAATAATCTGGAAGCACCAATCTCTAAATAAGTCTATTAACGAACAGTTTTTCATGGATTCTTTCTCTGGAATTTTGTTGGGTGACTATTAAACTTTTCTTGAACCAAATTCTGCTCTGAAGCTAAAGGCTCTTAAGAAACTCATCTGCTCAAGAGGGCTGGTTTAGTAGTATTAAAATTCAGAAAAAAATAAATTAAATAAATATATGCCTAATGTGTTTACATGAATAAATCATTAATCAGAAAATCAAGCCACAAGTAATTTAGCAGAGAGGCACAATATTCAAACCAATCTAATTACTACACAGCGTTTGCTTGCAGTCGTGCTTAATAATAAAAGTAGCAGCTGACATCAGAAAAAAGCTTATATAAAATTCTTTATCAGGTGCTATAATCATAAAATATTGATAAGGTATACAGAATGGTCATAGTAGACCAATTTGATATAATAAAGCCATGCCCTCATGTTTAAGATCGATAATAAAAATAATATTGACAAGATAGATGAAATTGAAAAGCCTAAAATCATGTACATTGGACATCCTATAAAAATTCTTTTAACAATATATGGCAATATAAAGACGAAAATTGCTCATTGTACATATGACCCTGGCTCGATGAACACAAACCAGAAAATTTTATAGCATATTAACAATAATTACTCATTATTAACTCAATAACTACTCACATATTAATAGACAATAAAAAGGCAACAGTAATGATTGACAATCAGACAAAATCTTAAATACCAGTTTGATGATTCTGTAATAATAATTATTAAAAATACATTAGTAAAGTATAGAAAGACTACCAAATTAGCTGAAATTTCCCTAATATCGAAAGAGAGAATAATCATAAAACCGAAAGTACAGTGACAAAACAGTGAATTTTATAAAGTTTTTCAGTGATTTTTCAGGATCAATACAATTGGAGTTTGAATAACCTTATGGGCTGTCATAGAATAATAATAAATAAATATATACACACAAAATTTACTTTAAAACATGTTCTTGTCATTTTTGTAAGATTAAAGGGATTAAGGATTAAGGTTCCCATGTAATCGGTTGAAAAAAATAATTTTCCTTGCAGATTTTTTACACCGATACAACCGACACGTTTTTCTAGAAACACGATCTTTCAAACTGGTATGCGCGATTACTTCTGAATCGTTTAACGGATTGCGTTATTTTTTTTTCCTTAGAGAAAATACTTTTTATTGGATTCCGAACCTCATAATAAATGATACTTTTAAATAATTATATTATTTATAACAATTTGAAACCGGAAAGAAATAGCTGTAAATAATCGATCTTAAAATTCAAGCAGTAGCCATTTTGTCACTTTTCGACTTTTTTAACTAATTGTTGGTTTAGCTTCCAACTAATTTCATCTAGTTTCACATCGCTTTTGAAATTTCGGTTTCTAATTATTTTTATAGGAGCTATCGTGCACGTCGTTGAGACAAGTACACCGTACATGACCTGATACTTCCTACAACAGTATCCACTTCTTGCAATAGTTTTTTATGCCGCCATGTCCTTTTGTATACTAATGTGTGATAAATATATGGCAAAAGAGAAAATATTTATATCTCTTACAATTTGGTCGAAAAACTGTTTCAAAGTTGAGCTTCTCTTCAGGACTCTACATGAGCACCTTCCCTTAAATAAGTAATTTAAGATTCCTTAAAAACTCAATCACATTATATTGGTTTTGGAAACCATCATAAACTAGAAAAAAAAATCTCTTGCCATTTATGACGTAATGAAAACTGTCGTAGTGTCGTTTCTAGTTTTGTCGTCTCTAGGAATGAAGCCATCAAAATCACTCACCATACCTTCTTTTACATTCAATAACAGAAACTGACGACTCTTCAGTTATTATGTAACTAAAATAGGGACTGAAAATAATTGGCAACCGCATAGGACTTATAAGACTACATAGCAAAGTTTTGTGAATTTAATTATTACGTAGTTAATGAAGAAACTTTTCGCGACTTGAGACTGTCCCTCCAGCGCCCTAAGGAGCGAATATCTCGGCGAGAAAAAAAAAATCAATCAGTAGTCTCCTCTGTTACAGCCGAAACTATTCTAATTATATTGACAGAAAATTTAGTGCTGTCCTAAAAAGCCCGGCCAACAGGGTAACCGCAAAAACCGCCCGAACAAAGTTAGACAGCTCTGAATTATTTACGGCCAAAGTCTTCTCACTCAGGCAAATGAAAGAAACTGCAAGGTATTTACTTCAGCAGTCGGGAGAATGCTCTCTGCACGCGAATTGCGAATTAAAGCGATAACTCATTGGTGTTGATATTAGAGCCAGCGGTCTTGGATTCTGGATTTAATGGTTTACGATTTATAATACCGGAATTATGAATGGTTTGAAGATTAAAAACGGGTGCGGTGTAAGCGTGCATTATTTAAATAGATACGTGCATTAAAATAGATACTTTGTGCATTAAAAAACAAAATAATGTGTATTCAATAAATATGAATATGTTACATAAAAAATTTTATAGTGAGTAATATTTAATTCATATTGTGCCATACAATGGCTAACTTATGCATTAAAATAATAAATATTCAGCACAAAATCTAAAGGGCATAATTGATTTTGATGATTCGTATGGTAATAGTATAGCGCGTAGTGTCAATGATATTCGACCTTCAAATGGCGTTTACTTCAAATGGGTCACCCGGCATATTAAGTTTACTAAAAATCTTACATTAAACAATAGTTTATGTATTTGTATTGTTCCCTAGCAATTGAACTTTGAAATCTATATATGTATTAGTACTGTTATTGTTGTTATTCTTGTTACATTGAGGTATATGTATTATTTATTTTTACTTTATCATACGGAGTATGATAAATCGTGCCGAAAATAATTTATATTTCCGCAAAAATCTCAAAATTTTTGTTCGGCCCGATTACAATACTTTGTCATACTCTACGTATGATAAAGTAAAAAATATACATATGTATATATACTTTCAACAGACTCAAATTAATCAATTTTTATTTTGTTTTGCTTAGATATTAATCAAACTAATAGGTTCGTATTGTTATTTTTTTGGGGGATGAGGCATCTGCCATGCTTACAAGATATCCACCAAGCTTTATGTAATTTAGAAAAGATTATTTATTGTAAAAATGTACATCGTTTTTGGGTTGATATGTATGTTTGCTATGTATAAATACCCCGCACACGTGTTATGAATGTTTCATTTTATAAAACTTATAATTAATTCAGAGCAATTTAAATTTGTACACGGAATGTTATTTGAAACGAAACATACGGTGTAATGGTACTTATCAACTGAAATAAAACGGAAAAAGTACTATTATTAAACAATTTTGATTATCATAGCAACCAAACAAAAAAAAATATTCACGATATTGTACAGAATCAAATTCTTGTGCAAAAAGAATTTGTATTATATGTCGTATTGCGACAGTTTCTTAAACAAGAAAAAATAAACAAATATAACAACAAGCAGTAGAACAAGTCATAGGATACATATAGCACAAATATATTATGAAAGGATCAAATATGTAAATGTACCATTATTTATTCTGATGCACATATTATAAATATATTGCACTTTTTTTAGTGCTCAAGGCAGTTTTTGCATTGCTCAAATATTTTTTGTATTCAAATATTTTATCAAATGCTTATAATAAATGCACGTTTCATTTTATATATTGCGCAAATAATTTGTACTGATTAAAAAATAATTGAAGTTATTTGTTGAATGTTTACTCTGATGGTAACGCTGGCACAACATTTGTCAGTTATTTAAAATATTGTTATTAGCTTTTGTAACGCTAAGCTAATAAAAGGAAAAATGTATTTATAAAAATGGAAAAAATGTATTGTTATTTATATTTATTGGGTCATATTGAATAAAATAAAACCAAATATGCACATATCGATTAAATCTGTGATGCAATTTTTTAGTCGCATTTTTGCCATCTGAATAACGGTACATTTCTGTTGTTTGTTTGTTTGTTCTAGGTAAAATCATTTTATTTTTATTATTGATTGTTTAACTAAAACTGTATTGTAGTATCTAAAAAAATGTTCAAATATCTCCACAAATATTTATTGAAAATACTGCAGCCACATATTTGTACTTACCAGCCAATTCATACATTTGTTACCACAAATTATTCTACTAAAATTAGAAATATCGCTACAGGATAACAGTAATTAAAAAAATTCGAATATCTCTTTAGGCTGACTAAAAATGCTTTATATTTTCATAAAAATACGGCGTACTACTCTTTTAACCACTATTATTTACAAATAAGTAACTAAAGTATACTAAGGACTTATTATATACTGTGTTTCATTAAAAATGGTAAAACATAAATGTTCAACATTTCTTAATAATAAATCTTATTTAACAATATTTAAACAAATGTTCAGGTATAGGAATCCATCAAAAATCAAAATATGATGAAAATCGATAAAGCTTTAAAACAGAGTAGAATCGAAGAATAAGGGGTGTCCTTTTGTGGCGATAAAACAAAAATCGCATTTTTATCAGATTTTCATATAAAAATTCTTTGTATTCAAGGGAATATTTAAGAAAACCAGATAAAAATTTGTTGGAGATAGGTATATTGTCATTAAAAATAAAGAAGTGCGACTGTACTATGCAATATAAACTTTCTTAATTGGTATAAGAGGTACTTAACTCAAAAACCACGTGGTTCTACCACCATATTATTTATTAGTTTCAAAGATGAAAATTGCAGTTATAATGTTTCATAACCGGTAAGAACTCACAAATAAAACATTAAACATGTATAATTAAATGTTAATAATATTGTTGCTATAATATTATTAATGCAATAATATTGCTTTTAGGAGTATGTTAATAAATTACCTTTGCAACTTTGTTTTTTCAATTTTTTTTCCATTTCCATTTTGAAATTTGAGCGTAATGTGTCGTTGTCTGGTGGTAAGAACAAATTTTCATACAACTGTCAACTGGATCCTTATATTACTGTTTTCTTAAAACACGTATCATCGTTGTTTGTGTCTTAAAGTTACCCTGCTCATATTATAAATTTAGTCTCATTCTTTAACCGTTAATTCCTTTTCCAAGAAATTCATTCTGTTTGCGCCAGTAAACACATTTATTCGCAATAAGAATGAAATTAATAACATACACGACAATGCCCAAAAAAATTTTTTTTTCTTGTATATGCTGAGAATATTAGTCAGCTACGTAAGAGTTATACACATTTAAGCTCATAAAAAGTCTCCATATTTAGCCTAAAATATGTTTATTATATTCAACCGGAGCAACCTGGTATTTTATATGTCTATTTACAGGATTCGAAATCGCTGCGCCGAAGTCAAGGGATCACATAATAACATATTTTATGTGCAGAACTTCTGGGCAAAGTTGCGCCCAGGATTTGATTTGTTCCATATATCAGGGTAAATAACTGCGAGAATATGCTCTCGGTAGCGACTTAATAAACAAACAATAAGGAGAGGGCGCCACGGCCGTAGACGGCGACTATAAAAAGTAATTCATAAGCTCGACACGAGCGGCGCGGCGCGCTTTCGACGCTGCTGACAGACTCTGGGGAAGTTTCTAATTCGGTACAAATTTTCTCTTTCGCTGTATTTCGTCTCGACTTTTTCTTACGCGTTGTTGTCCTCCTGGGAGACCAAATCACGTCCAACGCACGCACGACAAGACGAATAAGCGAGAAAAGTGATTTACAGAGAAAAAAAAAGATTACCAGACAGTAATAAAAACATCCAATTAGATTTAAGAAAAGTCATTCATCCAATTTTTTATGCGGAATTGTATGCTTAGTAATGAAGAAAATATGGTGTGAAACAAATTCACATCTTTTCAATGTAGATAATATACAGGATGTTCCATATCACTAATTTTTACAAGCGTTTTTTCCCCTTAAGTATAACTAAAATAATGCAATATAAAGAAATAGTTAAAAAAGAAATATTCATTCAACAACAATTTACGTAAATAAATCCCATTACCGGTAATCAACGGGAAAAATTCCTGTCGGATCTAACATCCGACAATTTCCTATCGATAAAAGCAGTAATAAAATTAACATCTAATTAATCATCAGCACAAACGATGCTTCGACACTGTAAGTTCTTGAAAACTGAAAATATTATTGATTAATGAAACAAGGGGAGAAAAGAAAATATTTTGCAGTGACATTTGCGTATTGTCTATGCCAGAATCACTGTTAGAGCAATTTGCTGTACGCATCACAATTATGAGCTGAATAAAAGTATCCAATAAACTGTTGAGTGTAGATATCGAACATTGCACAGATTTCCAATGACTTAATTTAGCAAAAATACAATATTTGAAACAACATTGTGAACAACTTATTTCGGAGAATCTGGAGCTGAAAACATAAACAGTGACTTGAGAAATTCAGCGCAAAAAACGAAAATAGTAAAAATGCGCGTTTCTTTCGGTAAAGACAACATTTCTTCCTTCCATTTTGATACTACGGATACAAAACATACGAACATTGTTTAAAACTTGTTTGATTTTGTCTAGAGCGGCCATTTAGTTTCGAATATTGTATTTTTGACAAATTAAGTATACCTTATTAAGATAATGTTTAAAGTAGTTAAAAAACTTAAAAAGCTTATTTTTAAATGTTGGCAACCCCCATTTTTTTTAGGATTATTGAAATTATTGTACTTTTAGTGTTCCATTTTAAAATGTTACATTCATGTGGTACTGTTTGGATCCGCACTTTCAGTATTGACAATATGACATATGGAATCCGTCATTTTGGATTTTGACAATTAGACCATTAGATCATTCTCAGTGGATCAAGAAGAGTTGGCGCATGTAAAATGTAGATTCTACCAGAAGAATTTAGTGATGAGAGAAGAATTTAATGGCAGTTTTTATTTCCATAATATATTAAAAGTAGTTATAACTTCCGTAATATTTTTAGAATTTAAGTGTGAACCTAGCTTGTGTGTGGTATCTTTGGCATACGACATAATGTATGATGCATCTCTCTGACATGAGAACCTAAATATTAGATACAGTTTGTTTTTATAATGTACAGGACGCATAAATTACAATTTCTTTTATTATAGCTGTAAATGCCATTCGGTTCAGAAGAACATTGTGGTTTCTATTTCCATATTTTATCTCCATTGAATGTAATTTTTCGGTTATTTGATACTTAAAAATCTGCAAGTTATAGACATCAATAGAGTAAGATATTTATTTATCATCTTGCCAATTCACATATTCCATTAAATGAGCGATATAAATCAACTCTAAGTTTATGGTCCGAGTATGTACTCATAACCATGAGCATAATGTGCAAGTTTATGCTCCAGTTAATACAAATAAAACCAAACTCCTAATACTTACAGCAGATGCTGGTAATACGTTGAACAGATTTAACATTAAAAAATTGCTATTTTTTGAGACTGTATAAAATGAATAACTGATGAACTGGAGTTAATAGAATGTTAGACAAAGTCTCACAGTAAAGCTTTTACGGAGTTTCTTAGTAGTACTAATGAACGCGCTTTCAGAAACAAAAAGTAAAAACTTGGCTATTTTTTAGACCAGATTCGTATTCAGCACATAATTTTCGGGAATCTGTTGCATTAAATGTAATTCCTTTTGATCCAAACATGAGTAACTATTCAACACAAGAATGGCTCGGAGAAGCGGACAACATCAGAATGAAATTAAAAAGTGATGATTACTTAATGTTACTAAAAGCTGGCGATGCTCTGCGTGGCGAGAGGCGTAGATTTTTTAATGGGTGGACACCAACTAACACAACATGGACCAACTTTGTGGAGGACTTATTATCCGCCTTTCTTGACTACTGAATCGTCGGGAACAAAATTCAAAAAAGCTTTCGAAATTCGTTGTTAAAACTTTCAGACAACAAGTGAATACGCAAGAACAAAAATTCAGTAATTGTATAGGTTTCATGCTGACCTGCCGTGGGAAAAGGTGCTGTCAATATTAGTTGATGGCATCGACTCAACACCAATCTACGAAAATATTCGTGTGCAAACACCAAAAAGCCAAACGGAGTTAATGATGTTGTTACGACATCTGGAAAGGGCCAAGAATAAGAAGTAGAAATGAAGGGGACAACGAAACAATTGCCAAGCGTCCTAGAATTGAATTAATTCATTATTATTAGTACACACAGAGAAAGGAATGCTCAATTCAAATAAAATTGCTTTGCATCAAAACAACTGTTTATTTCCATATCCACGAAATAACTATCTACTTCAACCAAGACAATATTTTCTCAGTACAAATGTGTTAAGTGCTTCGTTCGAGATAAAATTAGTGCAAGGAGTAAACTATTGACTTGCACCAAATAGTCATCAACTCGAAAGGACTATAATGTTGTTTTGAATGAAACTTTGTAGTATTATTTCAAATATTTTAACATTTGGACCAAACTAATATTGTTTTAATGCAACCATATGATGTCTTAAAGAGAGCAATAGAGCTATCGGAATAAGTAATAGGTTATTTTGCTTGGAAGAACCAATGTTTCAGAGAAACATTTGTAATTTTGGTTCAACACCTTTAGTGTTCTGAATAGAGTATTTTGTTCTCAAAGCAAGTAACTGTCATTTTAAACGAAGTGCGTTAAAAATTCAAAGCAAGTAATAGTAATTTACATCCAACATAATATATTGATTTGAAGTGAATGTTTTTGTTGTTTTGTTCTAACTATCTACCGCTGCTGCAAAGGTTACATAAAAAAATAAGTCTATCAAAACAAATGCAGAAAGAACTACACGATTATAATAGCACATTACTTTCTTACTCATATTTACTAGCAAGAATAATTCTTCTGGCTGACAAATCTAATCAAAACATAATATGTGGTATTACATCAAAGTTCGTTAAGCAATTATTTTGTAAGACATATATTTTTTTAGTCATGTAGCAAAGACAATGGGAAAAAAACTTCATATATACCAATACATTAATTTATTATAAAAATAAAAATACATTTCAAACAAGTAGGTGTCATACTGATATAAACCCAATAACTTGTTATAAAAGAAAAAAATACATTTAAAATACAATCAAAAATACAAAAAAATGTCATCCTGATACAGTAATTAGTACAGTTAAGAGCTAAGCAGTCAACAAGACTTGATGGGCCTTTCTGCAACTGGCCATTATAATACGGTTTCTCACCTTAGATGTTTCTCAATCTCCTCTTAGCTTCACCGCTTCCCGTAAAACAATCCGATCTCCAATAGCCGGAATAAGTTCTTTTATCTCTTCTTCTGTAAGTTTTGTTATGTTTTGCACAGTTATTTTATGGTCTGCAAACATAGAATGCACATAGTATATTAACATTCGCATAAAAAGTAGATATACGCATATACTTACTGTCAAATATCGTTTTAAGATGATCTGATGAAATTGAAAAATCATCCACGCTGTCCATTATCACATGTAAAACTGCAGATACAATCAAGCGTATATCAAAGCGACACTGCTTACCACTGTAACCAATATATTTGCATGGAGTTAACGTTGTGAGGGTTGTGAGTGAGACTGGAGAATGTAGTCCTCATATACTGCGTATCTAAAAACTGTCGCCGTTCTACGTCGCGTCAGTCTGGTGCCACAAACCGCGCAAACTCTAAAGTTTTCCGCACAATGAAACCACCCGATATTTTAAACTAAGCATTTGGTTACTTGGTTCACACAAAACGTCTCTTGCATCAACCAACTAATTTTACTTGTTTTGAACACCATATTTTACATATATGATCTTGTTTCAATGCAATAGTTGTTTTCATTGGAATATATTGAATTGTTCAATGCAACACACTATATTCTTATAGAACTCATAAGATCTTTTAAAATTATCCAATGTAGTTTTACTTGGAAACAAAATGTTGTCGCTTCAAAGGAGAAATTTGTGAGTTTTGATTCAAAAAGCTCATCTAAATTAAAAACTTTATTGATTTGTTCGGAGTAAATTTCGGCAAGACAACGAATGTCTTAAACATTTCTCTGTGTGTAGCTTACATATATACATACTTATTTTTATTCGTCTACGTACATTTTTCATTTGGAGTAAGATATCAGCGTCGTATGGGGTGACCGAAAAGTATCTTAAATAATGTTTTACAACCAAAATTTAATTGACAACAACACCAAAAGTGGACGATGGACGACAAGGCAATGGACAGAGTGACGTGCCACCATTCCCATCAAAAGAAAATAAATCATCTCGTACGAGACGTCATTTTATTATTATCAATCTGGTCGACGATCCATGATGATAGATAAGTGCCTGTACGGCGATCATTCCATCAAAGTTGAAGCAAGTACATGACAGAGGCAGCGAGGCTGCACGGGCCCCGAGGCGAGAGCCGGAAACAATCGGACAATTGCCGTTTATGTCCGTACTGCAGATGTATTTGTCAGCTCGAAATGATTTGTACGGTCGGCGGCAGGAAACCGCTGACGCCACGACCGCACACGCCGCCACCCACCCCCATTGGCCGCTCGGTCGGACGCAACAACCTCCCACTCGTTCAAATGGAACGACTGCTGCTGCCCTGGCGCCAGTGTGAACGCATTGCGTACTACTTTAAAACAATTACCACAAAGCGGGACAATGTATCACAGTTTCACTAATCAGCTACTATCAATTGGTGGCCATGTTTTCGTTTCATGAGCAATGATAGCGTTGTCTGTTTGCGAGGTAATGCAATTGGCTTTTTGGTGCAATCTTGTTTGTTTAATCACAACCAAGTAAGCATCTTTGCTTTAGTTAATGAATTGTAGCTCTGTCAGGTTACCACATGAGCACATGCATGAGCAGATTTGAAACCAATGTAAAGTCTATAGCACCATATTTCCCTAAGACTTGGGTTAGGTATGTCGACGATATTTTTGCCATTTTTGACACCAAGAAGTGCAGTATTCAAGATTTTCTTCTCGTTTTGAATTCTAAATTCAACACCATTAACTTTACTGTAGAACAAGAAGTTAACGGCCAACTGCCATTTTTAGATACTCTGGTAGTCAGGAATAGCAAAAATATAATAGAAATTGACGTGTATCGGAAAGATACTAACACAATCAGGTTTATCCCTAATGATTCGCAGCATCCTTTTCAACAAAAATTGTCTTTTATTAGTTGTTTAGTAAATAGGTTATTGAAATTTCCATTGTCCGCAGATAGATATGAGCAAGAATTATTGTTTATTAAGAATGTTGTCATACATAATGGATACCCTGAGAAAATAGTTGATAGAATGATTAAGAAACAGAATCAAAAAATGTATGTAAATCAAATATCTACTTTAAATACTTTGTCTGTAGAAAAGAAGAAATATGTTAAAATACCTTTCGATTGTGCATATACAAGGGGTCTGAGAAGTATTTTTACATCACAAAATCTCTGTATAGCATATTCGACTCATAATAGCATAAAAAACCTTGGAAACCCAAAGGATAAAGTAGATGTACTTGATAAATCTGGTATATATTGTATCAAATGTCATGACTGTGAAAAAGAATACGTAGGCCAGACTAGAAGAACAATTTTAACTAGGTTCAAAGAACATGTAGCTCATTTTAAATATAATCGTTTTGAAAAATCTAGTGTGGCTCAACATATTTTAGACACAGGTCATAAAGTAGTTGTAGATGACTTAAAACTTGTAAAAGCTGTGTCAAATAATAGGGAACTAAACAGCTTGGAAAGTATCTTTATTCACTTGAATAGAGATAAATTAATAAATTCAGACAGGAGTCCTATACCTAGTTCGCCATTGTTTGACCTGCTTTAATTAAAACTTGTTTTTTACGCTTCAAAGATCAAAATTCACTGAGGTGTGAACAACAAATGGGTATATATAGCGTAATTTTTAACATGGACGTCACTTCCACTAGTGATTTGCTTGGACAATATCCAGTAAAGATACTATGAAGTGCTAATCTCTCTTTTCCTCTTTTTAGGTTCTACTGAAGATGGCAACATAGTTGCTGAAATACGTATTTAGGTTCTAAAATACTTGTTGTGGTTAGGGGTTTATAATTTTATTAGGTTACCACAAACAAAAATATCGTACAATTCAATCTTGGAGTCAGGTAATCCCACTTCTGATGTTAGACGCAAATGATATGCAAGTACAAATTAAAGTCATGATGACTTTCATTTACAATAAAATACAAACAACACAATTGAAATTAAAAACCGGCCAATCTTTTAGTGTAATAAAGTGTGTTTACTGTTAACCTAAATAAGAACCACAAAACAATGATAGTTGTTTTATTGATTTTTCGCGTCCAGGTATATCGTTCCGTAATTACCTCCAGGCTATTTACTACTTTTATGTCAATTATACAGAGTGGGCCATTTAAAACGCCACTCAATCTTTAAATCAGTCTGGGCTCAGGAAAAGATCAGCCAATCGTGCGACAAGACTGTTGGGCCACAGTGTTGATGTCACGTACAGTTGGTACACCCATGAGTCACTCTAAGGTGGTCGTTGCGTAGTGGATTGATTGGTTTAATGGGTAAGTTCAACAATTCTTTAATTTTTCATTTTACTACTAAAGGTATCGGGACGAAAGTTCATATTAGAACTTTTATGACCAAACTTAGAGCTGAAAAGCAAAAGGGTCCAAAAGAACTGGCTATTTACTCTTAGCATTTTTCGACGATTTTGCAAATGAGCCGTCATTTCTGTAATTTCGTCAAAATAGGTAAATAATAAATTAAAGTAGAGGAAATTTTGTATAATTTATGTCTATAAAATTTTTTGGTAAAATTAATAGTTTAGCTGCAGCAGCAAATTCTATTTGATCGAAATCGTATCTGCATTAATAGTAGGTAGCCAGGATATTTTGAAACTTTTGACAGTATTCAGAACGTCCGCGATTGCGAAACGTCAATTAAACACGTAAATGCATGGAGAATGCGATGAGGAGGAGAAACACGCGCGCACGTGCGCTACGTGAAACAATATTGAAACAGCCTGGTGTTTCCATGGTGCTTACAAAGTCAATGTGTATTTCGAGTGCAGATAGCAATGTTGTTATGCATTTTTTAAGGATTTTGCAAATGAGCCGCCATTTCTGTAATTTCGTCAAAATAGTTAAATAATAAATTAAAGTAGAGGAAATTTTGTATAATTTATGTCTATGAAATTTTTTGGTAAAGTTAATAGTTTAGCTGTAGGAGCAAATTCTATTTGATCGAGATCGTGTCTGCATTAATATAGGATTTGCCAGATATTTTTATGCTAATGACAGTAGGTAGGTCAAAGGCTGATTTTTTGACAATACCTACTGTCGATAACTTTCAAATCCTGGCTAATTCGTTTTATTTTAATGCAAACACGATATATCTGGATAGAATCTCATGCAGCTAAACTATAAATTTTATATATTGTATGATAAAGTCATGGCCACACCAGATTTTTTTTGTTGAGAAAATGTAATGATTTGCATACATCTTTACAGAAAAAAAACAAAACATTTCCTAACTAATATTGGGTTTTATTCCAAGAATCAGATGCTACTTATTCAAAAAATAAAAAAATATTCACTGTTAAGCAGTTTACGATGATTTTGTCCAAAAATACTATGTAACATAACCAAAGTCTGACTATACGTTACACCACTTGGCACGTTTGACACCACAGTGCTGAAAAAGAGTCAATGTACGTAAAACTTCACAAAATAAATAACAAAAATCATAAAAATGGACCTAACTAAATAGAGCAAACCTGTAATGGAACTGAACTTAAGACAGCGGAATGGATTTCTTCTTTCAGACGCTGAACACAATTCAGCTTATCAATGCAATATAGTAATTGGCAATTCAGAACTTTAGTTGCTTTAGTACGCTCTAAGTGGGTAATAGTTTCCAGTTAATGTTTTTAATTGATGATTTTTCAATTTCTCAATCAACGTGTGAATCATAATGAGTATTTATTTGTTAGAAATAGGGACAGATAATATTTTTGACATTAACGCAAATCTACATTATATAAGTCGTTCCACATAACGGTTGTTTAGAGCTAATTTTGTGATAATGATTTATTATCATTATAGTTAATTGAAGTTAGTGCAAGTAGTTGCATATCGTTGTTTGAAGCGACAAATATGACAGCTGTAAAAGAAGTTTTAAAAGGGGTTTCTCGCTATTCATTGAACACATTTTCACCTGTTCCAGCCTCCGGTATGAACTGAATCATCATATACAAAAGCCTTTAATACAAAACAAAATTACACATAGCCCACTTCTACGAGATTTATGCCATGTCATTAAACAACTCTAGTATGTACTTTTTCAAGTATTTAATATAGACTATTAAAAAGGGATTAAAATATAGAAGTAAAAAGTTAATATATATTTTTTGTGTCTAGCCGTCCTTTTCTTTCGACAGTAAACACTAGTCCACTCCTGCAAAAACCCAACTCGTAAATACCAAGAATATATATCTTCTAAAGTAAAAAAAAAATATTTTCACTTTATAAAAAATATTTCAGAAGTCATTACTATTATTTACTGAGATATAATACTAATAAATAATACTTCAAGAGACTTAGGAGGATTCGTTATGAAATGGGCCACGTAAAGCCAGTAAGACAAAGGAATCGAGGTCTTCCAGAAGCTGAACACTATTTAGCTAGTCACTGCAATACAATTGACAATTCAGATCTGTAATTATTACTGTCTAATTAGGGAATAGTCTCTAGGTGATGCTTTTAATTGGTGATTTTTCAATTTCCCAGTCAATGTGTAAATCATATTGAATATTTATTTGTCATAAATAGGAACAGATAATGTTTTCAAATTAGCAGTGAAGAGACCTAATTAATCGTCTCTAGGTAACGTTGCTAAGGAGCAAGTATATCCTACTAATACCCAAAGTAGTCTTAAAAAAATCCTGAGTCGTAGATTACAACTTACTAAAAATCTATAGATAATTCAAACTACATTCATAGCTAAACCCTTTCTATTATTTAGGTTGTATTTTGAAGAATCATTTTTATATAAAAAACATTATTTTTATTACTTTTATATACTTTTCAGGCTGTAATACTAAAACAATCGATTAGTCATAGATCTCTCAAATATGAAGCTTTTAGAAAGAGCTTTGAAACAGTTTTTGAACTCGCTAATCAGGTCTTCTTGCTACTCACTTGCCTCTACTTGTTATTTCATATACACATTATGGTCATAGCCTCCAGTTCACGACAGGATCTGCCTATATAAAAGTTTTTAATACACAACAAAATTATAATTAGCCTATTTCTACGAGATAGGTTTACGCCATGTTTTACGCCATGTACTACTTCAACTTTTTAATATAGCGCATAAAAAAGGAATTAAAATACAAGAGTAAAAAAGTTCATACATATTTTTGTCGTTTAGTCGTCCTTTTCTTTTAACAATAAACACTATTCCTCCTGCAAAAACCCTACTTGTAAATACCTGGAAAAATAAATACTCTTTTGAGTGTTATATGAATTGGACTATGTTTGGTTTTCAATCTAGAATTCCCGAAAGTAAATAAAAAACATAAAACTGGATATTATTTTTTAACGTTAACGAAAACCTATGTTATATAAGTCATTATACTTAACGTTTATACAGATTTAATGTTATGCCAATTGATTTGTGTATCATTGAAGATAGTGCAAGTAGTTGGATCTCATTGTTTGAAGTACATGTTGGTTGTTATGACACTTTCTCATACCTACGCAAACATATTTAACGGATACAATCAATTAGTGATACACCTCGTTTCCCTCAAATGTGAAGCCTGTAAATAGTTTCTAACCTTGCTAACCTGATTTTCTTGTGAATCCCTTTTCAACTGCCTCCACTAAGTGTCATTAGTTTTCCTGATATTACATTTACTATTTCTTATCTACCTTATGCCAATAGCCTCCGGTATGGGCAGAATCTATATATACAAAATACTTTAATGCAAAACATAGTTATACATGAGACAGAAACGCAAAATAGGTTCGTATAATATGTAAAAGAAAACCAGGTGTCTTCAGTGTTCACAAAAGCCAAAAGTTTACAACACGTTGTGTCAGTTACGACATTATCAAGCTAAACGCCGAACAGAAAACACGAAGTTACAGAGATAACAGTTAACAAATGACATATAACAAACTTACAATCAGGTAAATTTCTTAAAAAGCCCATATAATTTTCATAAAAATGTAGGAAAAAAAGGACACAGACAAAGAAAATTATACATCTACCACATTTCTACGAGATTTACGCCATGTCATTAAACACGCATTATATGTACAGCCGCGGAAAATAAGATCTTTACATGACCGCAGCTAGCGTACACCAAACGTAGGTCGGAGATTGTCGGTCGTCGGATACCTACCTGCTGAAGTCATAAAACCAAAGGGTCACTTTTGTTTCGTTTCGTTTTATTTTTCTGTACGTATGGAATGAAATAGAATTTCGTCTATATGTTTCCGATATCCGACTGACAAAAGTGCATTGTTATGTACTTTAAAATACATAAAGTAAATTAATTCTTATTGTAAGTAGGTATACCGACAGTTTGAGTATAATAACATCCATAATCCATACGCTTTTTCTTTTATATAGATGTGATATGTAAGAAGAGGATTTACAATCCAATATGAATGATATCACATCAGAACAATATGACGATACATTTAAAAAAAATTAAATAAAAATTTATTTAAATTTCAATCTATATTTATGTTACTAAATTTATTATCATTAAATTGTTGTTTGCCTTAATATTAATTAATCAATTGAATTTTATTATTTATTGTGTGGAAACGACAAAACATCTGGAACGGATTGCTATTTTAAAAAGCATCCAACTTGTCAATTGGTAATTATCAAAATATACATAAATACACATAGCTATATTAAATTCAATGTCCAACCATCAATTGATTTTAGTTATGGCGTCATCGATAGTTTTTTTATGGCCATTCCCTCTTTTTCTTACTGATTTTGATATATGCATTGCTTAATTGTCTTGATATAATACATTTATAACCTTGTGTAATAAAATTTACGAGACATCGGTAATTCACAATTATAAGAAATTGATAACATATTTAGTGAGTGGACTGTGAATATGGTAAGGATTATTTGTATGTTTTATATTTGATTTTCCAAGTCCTCAATTTTGATTTTTGTAGAAAAGGCGAGCAATCAATTCACCGCTAATTTGATTTTTGTACAAATTTATACCGGCTGACTCTTATATTCTAGAAACCTGAAAAGGGTCCCTTAGAAACCTTGAATTTTAACCTTTTATCTGAACATCGGAAAATTTACATAAATAAACAAAATGGTTGCATTCAATGTTATCAGTTGCTGCATAACAATTGGTAGTACAAACTCGGTTACGGCATTACCCCGGAAATTATATTTTAAAGAAAAATTTATTTTGCTAGTATTTCAAATGTGCAGTAACTTTTTAAGGATTTTGAAAAACAATTAGGTCCATATGAAAAGTTTTACTCTGAATGACATTTAGTTTCTAAAAGTATTTTTTGTGGGAATAAATGTGGGACATATAATAAATGTTGTTCCTTTTATAATAATATATCTTAAACACTTAAGTAAATAAATGTGCAATACAGTCGAAACCTCTATAAATTATAATGAGCAGCTAAAAGATCGTTAAAAATGTCCATTAGTTGAATTAAATCGCAAATTAAAAATTATATGTAATTTAAAATAAAACATGATGTAGTGCGACCTAGAACTAATATTTTATGCAATACGTTCGACTGCCTGAAACAGTTGTTGTGGGCTGATGGATTATGTCTTTGCATAATACATATGTATATTATACATAATATATTTGATCATTATATTCTTTTACGAGATAGTAAAGCTCTCCGATAGTAAATGGTATAATTTAATATAATAGTAGATATTAACAATATCCAATAATGATATAACTTTACAACCAGAACATAAAATATGGAAATATTGACAAAATGGTTTCCCGTTTCTGCAAACTCAACAACGAACGGTTGGAAATTATATAAATCCAAAATTTTGCTATTTTTGGTTATGCATTTATAGATATTCTGTCATATTTACACATACCTGGCGCGCTCACTATGTAATCAATTGTTCAGTCGCTATTGACAGAGGATACCCGATGTAGTAATCGGTGTTTCTTTAGACATACCGTTAGTATGTATTTTAGTATAAATAAAATAATATTGGAATTGCAAATCGAAACAAAAATATTAGAATAGCAATCTTTAGCTTCGAGCGGCAGTTTCGCTCATTCCGAATATCGAAAATATATTATATAAATACGAAGCTCAATTTCATGCCATCTATATACAGAAAACTTAAAATGACATTTCGGTTTTATGACTTTAGCAGATAGGTATATGACGACCGACAATCTCCGACCTACGCTTGGTGTAGGCTAGCTTCGCTCATGTAAAGATCTTTTTTTCCTCGGCTGTACTTGTTCCACTTTTTAATATAGCGCGTTAAAAGGGATTAAAACACAGAAGTAAAAACCTTAACATATATATTTTTATGTCTTTTTCTTTTGACAATAAACACTACTCTGCTCCTGCAAAAACGGTCCTCGTAAATACGCGGAATAATAAACACTCTTTTGAAGTAGAAAAAATCGGGGCGTTGCGTCGAGAGCACGGATCTAGAGAGTAAATATAGAGGGCGTCCTTTTAAGGACCAACGCCGCTGAGCACGGCGCATCCACCGAGCTCGGTTGAGCACCTGGTCGGACTCCGGTCCGGTCCTTTTTGCCCGCTCTAGCATTAACCGTAAAAATTGAATTATTTTCCGAAACAGGAGGTCCGAGTCTTTGCGTGTTAATTTTCCGGGGAAGTTCGTAATTAAAAAGCGAGAACGCGCGAATGCGGAGGTCCTTCGTCGTTTATTTTTAAGATACGCGTCACGTCGCCCATTAGCTCGGGGCGAGCGCCCGCCGCCCGCCGCCGTCCGGTCCCCGCTCGGGTCAGGTCGTCGGGGAACACGTCCCGTTATTTGATTAGAGTTGTAAACTCCTTTGTGATGGGGTAATTACCCGGGACAGTTGTTCTCAGGTGCCGAAAAGGATTCCGACTACCAACCCAAACCGTTCCAAACTCAATTTTTATACGCTGCACACCGCGGCGCAGCGCGGTGCTCGGACTGATTTTTCTATTTGTGGAATGGCGCGGTTTCTAACTTTTGTTCCGAGAATACAATAAAACTCGTGTTTAGGAGTTCAACATCATATTGGGAGAACTTGAACATATCCTTTTTTTGCTCAATTTATCGGAGATTCATTAAAATAATGGTGCCACTCTGCAGTACTGCGACAATACTACATAAAACCGTCTCAGTGGGTAGTACTAGTCACGGAATAACGTGGCATCTGTGATTTCGGTGATGTCTCTTCCCTATCAAGCGGCAATTTGTAACTAATTCCTTAATAATTTAAATTTACCCTCTATTTACTATAAGAAGTCTACTAATAGATTGAATCTATACTATTATACTAATATTTCTTGGGTTAATTCAAAATTTTCTTTAAAATGTTTCTGCCCTGCCATATGTCTCCCATCTCATACTTCAGCGTAGCTAGCTCTATCCTATACGCCATCGACCCCCCGGATTACTAAATACTATCTATTACTAAGTACAAAATAAGTAACTCTGATTAAATAATTAATCCAATGTTTTATTGTATATTTTAGGTTAATAAAAAATATTGATTATTAAAAATATATTTTTCTACTTTGCGTTCGTTATGAACTCATAACGAAACCGTTTTTGGTGTCGTTATGCAAACACTAGATCACAAACTTTTAGTAACTTTTAGTTTTCCAAGATTGTAGATATTGACGTCAATTGTCAAATAAGGCTGACATCTCAATCACTATTGGCTCGCCTCAATCGTATTTGTGAATTTTACCACAATTACCAACTGTTGAAAATAAACCTATGCTCTAGATTGTAAGATGACAACCGCAATTTTAGAAATTTATGTAAAATTAATGTCGCAAAGTAGAGAAAATAGTGTATAACACTCGTTTTATAAGACGTATTGGCGCACTCGTGCGCAACCAAACCTACTCGTGCGCTAATGTTTGTAAAACTTGTATTATAATATACTATTTTGTGCTGTCACACTCGAAAACAGCTGATTTTGTTCGAGGTTGGAGAACTGCTATGGAACTTTGCGCGATCTAGTGCGGAAAAGTACAAACAACAAATTTCAAACAAAGTAAGATCACCAATTTGATTGTATGTTGATATGAAACAATTATAAATCTGTCAGAATTTAAATTAGTTTTTTAAACTTGACGTTTCGCCGAAGTGGTACCACCCTACCATTTCCTATAGAGAATTATAGAAAGTTTTTAATTTAAAAAATGCATATTTACTTAAAGAGCAGCACAAAAAACGTTGTATGTCACTCCTGCCGAAAACTATATAGCGCGACTCACTCACATGCGATGCTCCGCCGCATTACCGCTCGTCGCGCTATTCCGTACTTTCGGCACTTGTGACATAAAAAATATTATTTCAAAATTTTAGTTTGCAAACTATTAGCAAAATTGCGCAGTTTGGTAATTTACATTTTTTGTTTTTCCTGAAATGCGACTACATAACATTTATTCATGGTTAAATAAACAACAAACATTAGCCATAGCCTACAACAGGTAGTCTCAACCTTTACAAAATTGACAAATTATTTTATGGGATAGTCTTTTACTATTTACAAATTGTTATTGACATGAAACACAGTAGCATAAAATTAACACAAAAATTTCAATTTCTATTTATATTTCGTCTAGAATCTCTTCCAAGATTCGCTTTTTTATTATTTTAATATTTTATGTAGTAGTGGGTGTGAACAAATCTTTGATGGAAGCTGATATCTCAGTAAGAAGCGATATCTCAGCACATCAACGGGATATGCACATATTCTATTTAATGCTACTATAGAAACATAATCTATAGTAGTTTTAATAGTTATTTAACCAACAAGTATATTAAAAGGGGCGATTAGTGATTGAGACTGTTTAACGCACGAGCGACTAGCGAGTGCGTTAATCGCCGTTTAATATTCGAGTTGGTTCTAAAATTTTTTCGTCGGTCGTATTCTTCTGGCGGCGTCTACATAGATTTTATTCGTCGATGTCGTTTGAGGTTATATGACCATTTATGTAATTTGACACTGACAGTTCTGAACAGTGTGCCTGGATAACGGAATGTTTTGATTGGATGGTTTTATTTTACATATGTTCGATTGGCTTTAACAAATCATGCATTAATAGAAACCGTGTACACGTAGAGCTTTTTAATAAATGATTTTATATTCTGTAAACATACTCAAATCATACATCATACGGTCGCCGGAAAGGGTTATTTTTAAAGGGATTTATATGAGAAATATAAATTTTGCGCACCTAAATTTTTAACTTTTGGAGGTAAGCGGTTTTGGAGAAAAGGAGTAGAGGAAAAACAATCGTTAATTTAAAACTGAAATAATCGGTTACCTTTTGTCAGTTCTCTCACGTTCATGCTTAAACCGAAGGGCAAAAAATACTGATAGGCATACATCTTATGTACTAATGAGCTATGAGGTATAACAGAATTTATGTCATTTCTTCGGCCGGAAAATGAAAATTGTATTAATAGTATCCACAGTATTGCCCTTTTTTAGAACAAACTAGAAATACTACACGATATGCATTAATAATAATTTGTTTAGCATACATCGAGGTTATTCCGTGACACTTGATATTCCTACTAAAATAAAATGTTTTTTTGTCTCACCTTTTCGATTTCCCAGGTATCTTTGCATTATTTTTCTGTGCCCCTTTTCTCGTTCGCTACGTTCGCCCCGGACGTGACTGTTTGACGCGAGCGTGACTTGCAACTACCAGCCTCCACCCTGCCATCTACATTAAAATTCCATTGGATGAAACTGTCACCTTAAGCTATTTAAGTTTTATCCCGCATACCGATAGAGTTTATAAACTCAAAAGTTATCCATAATATAAAGAGAACACAAGTAAATCCATTATTTAGTACATATAACATGTTGATACTGAAAATGTGAAAAGTTCACAACATTTCCAAAACATTAATTTAACTTTTCTAGCATTAGGTATGCAACTTCGTATTTTACAACCAACCTGTTGTTTCAAGGTTTTTAGAATAAAGCTGAGTTTCATTGCATAAATAAATGTTACTCCTGCATTGTGTAGTTTACAGTACACGCTATATTTTTACAGAGCTGCGTATGCTGAACATTTTAAATATCAGGCAAATATCGAAATTGCTCCATTTTAAAAGTACATTTTGCGTCCGTCTGTGCGCTATATGTCCATTCGTAATTGAAATAAAAGCGGCACAAAAGCGGGCCACTCGATACCGTACTTCGTTTATTTGCAATTTCCGCTCTAAAATAACGAAGAGCTTTGTGTTTTTGTTCGATTTTGATACGTTCCAATTATTGCCTGTCTCAAAATACATAACCTTCTGGCAGAATACACACAACCCAGCAGCGGTACGTCAAAATGACAACTGAATCAGATAAACGTACAAATAAGAGTTAAAGATGTTAGTTATCCTCACTTTACATTCTAGAATGTGGTATTTAGCGGTAATAAAGGAGAAATCAAGTTTTCAGACATATTTAGTCACCTTACAAACAATAGCAGATACTTGCAGTAATTTGCCAGTTATGTAAGGTTAATAAAAGTGAGGTTAGAGTAGTTTAATGAATTTTTAAAATATTTACGCTCTGAGTCAGTTGGCTCGAATCGGTGCTAGTTGGTTTTCGTTTTAGGGAGAGATCGGTTAAAAACTCGGAGCTTCTGCGTGAACTTTGCCCTATTGAATTGATTTTCCATTGTTTCTATTGGATGCCTACTTACAGTAAATAAAAAATAAGTTTCGTCGCTCGAGTTCGCTCAATACTGTGTGCACTTTTGTAGATTCTCATTAAAATGGAAATTGAACATTTCGAACCTCGGGGCTAGTTTCGCCATTTCGAACGCAATTTTAATTTTGATGGAATTAACGTTAGATAATTCAATTTACTTTACATTTTGCTTTACATTTACCGTACTGGGATAAGTTCCGATCTGTAAAAATACTGAAACTTTCCGTTAGGGTAACTCACTTAACGAATAAGAGCTATAATTCTTTTATTTGTTGTTCTATGGTTTTCTTTTGTGTTATGCAATTTTAGAAATACAGTGGAAACTAAAACGCTTGGCTAGCGGCTAATGTACCTTACCTTAGCAACCAGTCGTTTGTTTCATTTGTTTCGTTAGAAAACGCTTTTACGCCGTCGCGTAAGAAGTTTCACTACCAAAGTCTAGGAATGATTTCGAAAACACGTTTTTAGTTATTAAGCAATTATTATACAGGGCGATTATAAATGATTGTAGTCGAAGTAGGCCGTGTCAGTGTTAATATTTTTGTGCCGCTATACCCAAACAACTGTCAAACGTGAAATAGGTTATGTGACCAAATTACCTTTTGTGTGTAGAACAGTGGTATTCCATTCAAATAGAGCGGCAACCAGCAATATTTACATTTTATTTCATGGCATACTTTGACTACAACCATTTATAATGACCCTATAGTTAATGGTATTGACATTGTTTAAATGAATTTTCAGTGCGAATGTATCATGAAAACTCGGTCGACCTTTTTAAGTAAAAACATGCAGTGGACTGTGGAATGTAATACGACATTCGAACGCTGAACAATCAGAAAAAAAGTGTTTTTATTTTACACTTGACGCGTAGAATACTCAAGATAGGTATTTCGAAATATTTATTCGGAACGAGCAACACCTTGAAACTATAACGAAGTAACGCAGAAAAAAAAACTGGTGCAGTTAATAATAAAACAGGGATATGTTCTTCCTGTTCAGGTAATTAATTATTCGTAGTTACATGTTTCGCCCTAATACTACACTGGAAAATAAGAAAATATAAACGATATTGACAAAGAACTCAATTAACTTCAATGAAACATCAAGAAAAGTAAAAAAGAAAAAATAAACAACATCTAGCAAAGTTCCAACGAGGACACGTGCTCCACAAAAAAACGATATTAACCTAAAAAAACCAAAGGCGTAAATGAACATTCACAGAGGGAAAACAACAGCAAGCACAACTTACAGTGTCAGGCTACAACTATAATTAGTATAACAGCAATCGGCAAACAGAAAATTGAAACCTTGAAACTTGTTTTGTTAGAAATGTGGTTTTGAACCTCGCTCTTTATACGCTGTTATCTACGACTCACATATAATAAGTTCATTGCGTATGTATCTATGACTATATAATCCCCATCATTATACGCGCCAATGATTATAATGACCAAATAATGACCTCATTATTTGAACGAACTGTCATCATTATACAACGCTAGTGTCAAAGTCTGTCTAAACCTACGTGGAGGACAGTTATTTGACAGTTCGTCTCGCCTTCATTGACAAATACATTTAAAATATTTTACATAAAATGGAATTTATGAGTCGTAGATAAAACGTCGTATTTGACTCTCACATAACGGATATAAATCGCGCGCATGATTACACGCTCGCCTACGGCTCGCGTGTAAACTTCATGCTCGCGATTTATATCCTTAATTATGTGCTCGTCAAATAATATACTAGTACTATGGTATGTAAACAAAATCCTGCATTGGCGGCGCAAATACATGTATTACATGTAATCAAATTCATGTAAATACAAGTATTGCTGCATATGTTTGAAGGAAAATTTTACTTCAACAACTTGAAATAAATTGAGTAGTGCTTCTGCATCATTTCTATAATGACATGTATGACAATCAATATTTTCTGCCGGTTGAACAATAGGGTATTTGCCCCAAAAAGCTAACCAAAATTATTTTTTCATCTAGGATGGCTCCAGATATGTTGTTTATTTGTATACAAGCCGTATCAAGATCAATGGGTAATAGATACTGATGCTGAAAGAAATAAGGCTCTCATTTCCTGGCTTCAATAACTAGTCTATATTAATGTAAACTGATTTCGACAATTTTTTTCGCACCAATTCACGTGCGAAAATGTGGCTTTTTAATTGCATATGGAAAATTTGGAGAGGACTTTTCAGTCGCATTATATAAACTATTTTAGAGTGGACCGTTGCACGATATACATCATTTTACTGTGCGTTTTTGCTGCAAAATTTTCCAAAAAGCGAACGAGTTTTGTAAACGCGGCATTCTATACATCAACAAAAATATCGAACTGGTGTGCTTTTTTTGACAAGAGTGACAAGAGTGACTCTTGTCTTTTTACAAGAATGACAAGTGTGACTCTTGTTTTTTTTTTACAAGAGTGACTCTTGTTTTATTTATTGATTTGTTGACAAGAGTGGCAAAAGTGACAAGAGTGACAAGACTGACAAGACTGACAAGAGTGACTCCTGTTTTATTTTTTTTACAAGAGAGACAAGTGACTCGTTTTTTTTGACAAGTGTGATATGGGTGCAAGGTGACAAGAGTGACAAGAGTGACTCTTTAACTCTTAAACTCTAACATTTACAAGATTAATCCACAGAATTTTGCACTGGTTCGCTATTTTAAGGTTTTTCTTTGAAGAAATACAGTTTCGTCTCAGACATATAGGTACACTAAGAACTACCAGACAATATATATATTTTTATTTCTTCCAGCAGCGGCGGCGATACTATTCGGCAGTTGAAAATAATCGTAAAACTTCCGGGCAGCCAGCCGTCTATAAAATAAATTAGAGCGTTCCGGTTGAGGCAGTCGGGGCCATTAAAAAACTTGAACAACGTTATTCCGTGCCATACACCAAGTTCACCCCCTCGCGTTCACTATTTTATAGATGGATCTCTTTCAGGCGAAATTTATTATTGTGCCAGCGTCCAAAACAGTCACTTCAGGGCTTCAGGAACGCCCCCGCCACGTCGTATCCATTGAATACATGGGGCCATTTATTTCTCCGGGATCCGCTAAGTATTATTTATTGTAATCAAAGGCGACAAACGTCAACACGGTACGAGTTAAATTGAAAACTACCAGCTACCCTTTTGCGAAACAATAACTGGAACCGCCGCGCCGCCGTACACTTCACTTTGCTTCCGAGTTCGTATGAATGACCGTAATTGTGTTAGGGGAGTGTAAGTGGGAGAGAATCCTACTGAATAAAACTCCTTAATCAAATACCTTAGTCTGGTTGTAGTTTAAAGTGGACTTTGTCTGAAGAGTTTACATTTTGTCGCAACTCTACGACAACTCAACTGTTTTTCTCTTTCACTCTACGACTCTACGGCAGCGGTGTCAAATTCTGATCTGAACTTCGGCGGGCCGCATACAAAAAAGATTGAAAAAAGTGATTAACTGGTAAAACAGTTTTTGTCTCATTTGAATTTTTTCATTTTAATGGTTCTTATACCATGTTGCTAATACCGTGTTAGATCAATTTCATCAGTATGTTAATTTTTGATGTTTGATGACATATCAATATTTTACATATATCTATGCGTGCGCATTCGAGCACAAGTTCGGAGTTAACAAAATAAATAAAAATTCAATAAGGATTTTTTATCAAACATTTTTATTTGAAATTTGAATTCCAAATTCAAATAAAAATTCCGTTCTAATGTAGTCATGCTTATGCATTGAGATGTGCTGAATACAACGGTGAGGTCGGTTTTCCCGTGGCGTGTACGGTTTGGCTAGAAAGTGGGAAACTATAATTTCCGCGGTTTATCGAGTTTTTCTTGCAAACCGCGCACCTTAGAGCAACGGGGCTTTGAGAAATGAATTCCTCGGCCAGTTTCCCATCCGATACCGTTTGAACCGTCAACATCGGTCGATTGGACCGGACACAGTTTGCGTTTAAAGTTTATCTTACTAAAATGGGTGCGCTGATTACAAATTTACATAGGAAAAGTCTCTGTCTCTATTGGTTACCGAGTTGTGCTGAAATTACGGTTTTTCAAATAATACAAAAATAAGCGAAATGAACCTCATAACATGAAAATGGTAAATCTTAGGCATATAAAAGTATACATATTTTTGATAGACTCAACGAGAGCTATCATTTGGTAGTGGGTAAACCTTTCTATCACCAACGGTTGCAATGTTAAATTTTTTTCTATCTAAAAGTGCTAAATTTAGAACGAAGAACAACTTTTTGATAGATAGAGCGTTCTAATGTAGTCATGCTTATGCGTTGGGATGTGGTGAATTCAACGGTGAGGTCGTTTTTCCCGTAGCGTGTACGGTTTGGCTAGAAAGTGGGAAACAATAATTTCCGCGGTTTATCGCGCTTTTCTCGCGAACCGCGCACCTTTGAGCAACGCGGCTTTCAGAAATGAATTCCTCAAATAAGTAAAATCAAATTATACCGGCGTAATCAGCGTCAAAAATTGTAGCAACAACCACAATCTTCAACATCGGACGATTGGATCGGACACAGTTTGCGTTTAAAGTTTCTAACATAGTACAATGGGTGTTTTTTGCATCATTTTTGATAATTGGGAACGTAATAACTGCCGAACCGTCCCAAATAAGTAAAATCAAATTATACCGGCGTAATCAGCGTCAAAAATTGTAGCAAGAACCACAATCTTAATTTGATTGAAGGTAGTTGTGTTTTTGCCGACTGGCTAAAATATTTTAAGAAATCACGTATTTTAAACTATAATTTTGAACTGGCACCCCTATCTCTAAAACTATAACCCGGATCAACATGAAAGCTTTGCTATCTTACTAAAATGGGTGCGCTGATTACAAATTTACATAGGAAAAGTCTCTGTCTCTACTGGTTACCGAGTTGTGCTGAAATTACGGTTTTTCAAATAATACAAAAATAAGCGAAATGAACCTCATAACATGAAAATGGTAAATCTTAGGCATATAAAAGTATACATATTTTTGATAGACTCAACGAGAGCTATCATTTGGTAGTAGGTAAACCTTTCTATCACCAACGGTTGCAATGTTCAATTTTTTTCTATCTAAAAGTGCTAAATTTAGAACGAAAAAACAATTATAACTTTTTGATAGATAGAGCGTTCTAATGTTGTCATGCTTATGCATTGGGATGTGGTGAATTCAACGGTGAGGTCGGTTTTCCCGTAGCGTGTACGGTTTGGCTAGAAAGTGGGAAACAATAATTTCCGCGGTTTATCGCGCTTTTCTCGCGAACCGCGCACCTTAGAGCAACGCGGCTTTCAGAAATGGATTCCTCGGCCAATTTCCCATCCGACACCGTTTGAACCGTGAACATCGGTCGATTGGATCGGACACAGTTTGCGTTTAAAGTTTCTAACATAGTACAATGGGTGTTTTTGCGCTTCATTTTTGATAATTGGGAACGCAATAACTGCCGAACCGTCCCAAATAAGTAAAATCAAATTATACCGGCGTAATCAGCGTCAAAAATTGTAGCAAGAACCACAATCTTAATTTGATTGAAGGTAGTTGTGTTTTTGCCGACTGGCTAAAATTTTTTAAGAAATCACGTATTTTAAACTATAATTTTGTACTGGCACCCCTATCTCTAAAACTATAACCCGGATCAACATGAAAGCTTTGCTATCTTACTAAAATGGGTGCGCTGATTACAAATTTACATAGGAAAAGTCTCTGT
The DNA here is from genome assembly GCA_964023965.1 of Melinopterus prodromus. NCBI lineage: Eukaryota > Metazoa > Arthropoda > Insecta > Coleoptera > Scarabaeidae > Melinopterus > Melinopterus prodromus. The sequence continues at coordinate 83,180,299 of OZ030391.1, read as the reverse complement.
CTCTACTGGTTACCGAGTTGTGCTGAAATTACGGTTTTTCAAATAATACAAAAATAAGCGAAATGAACCTCATAACATGAAAATGGTAAATCTTAGGCATATAAAAGTATACATATTTTTGATAGACTCAACGAGAGCTATCATTTGGTAGTGGGTAAACCTTTCTATCACCAACGGTTGCAATGTTCAATTTTTTTCTATCTAAAAGTGCCAAATTTAGAACGAAAAAACAATTATAACTATTTGATAGATAGAGCGTTCTAATGTAGTCATGCTTATGCATTGGGATGTGGTGAATTCAACGGTGAGGTCGTTTTTCCCGTAGCGTGTACGGTTTGGCTAGAAAGTGGGAAACAATAATTTCCGCGTTTTATCGCGCTTTTCTCGCGAACCGCGCACCTTAGAGCAACGCGGCTTTCAGAAATGGATTCCTCTGCCAATTTCCCATCCGCTACCGTTTGAACCGTCAACATCGGTCGATTGGATCAGACACAGTTTGCGTTTAAAGTTTCTAACATAGTACAATGGGTGTTTTTTGCATCATTTTTGATAATTGGGAACGTAATAACTGCCGAACCGTCCCAAATAAGTAAAATCAAATTAGACCGGCGTAATCAGCGTCAAAAATTGTAGCAAGAACCACAATCTTAATTTGATTGAAGGTAGTTGTGTTTTTGCCGACTGGCTAAAATTTTTTAAGAAATCACGTATTTTAAACTATAATTTTGAACTGGCACCCCTATCTCTAAAACTATAACCCGGATCAACATGAAAGCTTTGCTATCTTACTAAAATGGGTGCGCTGATTACAAATTTACATAGGAAAAGTCTCTGTCTCTACTGGTTACCGAGTTGTGCTGAAATTACGGTTTTTCAAATAATACAAAAATAAGCGAAATGAACCTCATAACATGAAAATGGTAAATCTTAGGCATATGAAAGTATACATATTTTTGATAGACTCAACGAGAGCTATCATTTGGTAGTGGGTAAACCTTTCTATCACCAACGGTTGCAATGTTCAATTTTTTTCTATCTAAAAGTGCCAAATTTAGAACGAAAAAACAATTATAACTTTTTGATAGATAGAGCGTTCTAATGTTGTCATGCTTATGCATTGGGATGTGGTGAATTCAACGGTGAGGTCGTTTTTCCCGTAGCGTGTACGGTTTGGCTAGAAAGTGGGAAACAATAATTTCCGCGGTTTATCGCGCTTTTCTCGCGAACCGCGCACCTTAGAGCAACGCGGCTTTCAGAACTGGATTCCTCGGCCAATTTCCCATCCGATACCGTTCGAACCGTCAACATCGGTCGATTGGATCGGGCACAGTTTGCGTTTAAAGTTTCTAACATAGTACAATGGGTGTTTTTTGCATCATTTTTGATAATTGGGAACGTAATAACTGCCGAACCGTCCCAAATAAGTAAAATCAAATTATACCGGCGTAATCAGCGTCAAAAATTGTAGCAAGAACCACAATCTTAATTTGATTGAAGGTAGTTGTGTTTTTGCCGACTGGCTAAAATTTTTTAAGAAATCACGTATTTTAAACTATAATTTTGAACTGGCACCCCTATCTCTAAAACTATAACCCGGATCAACATGAAAGCTTTGCTATCTTACTAAAATGGGTGCGCTGATTACAAATTTACATAGGAAAAGTCTCTGTCTCGACTGGTTAGCGAGTTGTGCTGAAATTACGGTTTTTCAAATAATACAAAAATAAGCGAAATGAACCTCATAACATGAAAATGGTAAATCTTAGGCATATAAAAGTATACATATTTTTGATAGACTCAACGAGAGCTATCATTTGGTAGTGGGTAAACCTTTCTATCACCAACGGTTGCAATGTTCAATTTTTTTCTATCTAAAAGTGCCAAATTTAGAACGAAAAAACAATTATAACTATTTGATAGATAGAGCGTTCTAATGTAGTCATGCTTATGCATTGGGATGTGGTGAATTCAACGGTGAGGTCGTTTTTTCCGTAGCGTGTACGGTTTGGCTAGAAAGTGGGAAACAATAATTTCCGCGGTTTATCGCGCTTTTCTCGCGAACCGCGCACCTTAGAGCAACGCGGCTTTCAGAAATGGATTCCTCTGCCAATTTCCCATCCGATACCGTTTGAACCGTCAACATCGGTCGATTGGATCGGACACAGTTTGCGTTTAAAGTTTCTAACATAGTACAATGGGTGTTTTTTGCATCATTTTTGATAATTGGGAACGTAATAACTGCCGAACCGTCCCAAATAAGTAAAATCAAATTAGACCGGCGTAATCAGCGTAAAAAATTGTAGCAAGAACCACAATCTTAATTTGATTGAAGGTAGTTGTGTTTTTGCCGACTGGCTAAAATTTTTTAAGAAATCACGTATTTTAAACTATAATTTTGAACTGGCACCCCTATCTCTAAAACTATAACCCGGATCAACATGAAAGCTTTGCTATCTTACTAAAATGGGTGCGCTGATTACAAATTTACATAGGAAAAGTCTCTGTCTCGACTGGTTACCGAGTTGTGCTGAAATTACGGTTTTTCAAATAATACAAAAATAAGCGAAATGAACCTCATAACATGAAAATGGTAAATCTTAGGCATATAAAAGTATACATATTTTTGATAGACTCAACGAGAGCTATCATTTGGTAGTGGGTAAACCTTTCTATCACCAACGGTTGCAATGTTCAATTTTTTTCTATCTAAAAGTGCCAAATTTAGAACGAAAAAACAATTATAACTATTTGATAGATAGAGCGTTCTAATGTAGTCATGCTTATGCATTGGGATGTGGTGAATTCAACGGTGAGGTCGTTTTTCCCGTAGCGTGTACGGTTTGGCTAGAAAGTGGGAAACAATAATTTCCGCGGTTTATCGCGCTTTTCTCGCGAACCGCGCACCTTAGAGCAACGCGGCTTTCAGAACTGGATTCCTCGGCCAATTTCCCATCCGATACCGTTCGAACCGTCAACATCGGTCGAATGGATCGGGCACAGTTTGCGTTTAAAGTTTCTAACATAGTACAATGGGTGTTTTTTGCATCATTTTTGATAATTGGGAACGTAATAACTGCCGAACCGTCCCAAATAAGTAAAATCAAATTAGACCGGCGTAATCAGCGTCAAAAATTGTAGCAAGAACCACAATCTTAATTTGATTGAAGGTAGTTGTGTTTTTGCCGACTGGCTAAAATTTTTTAAGAAATCACGTATTTTAAACTATAATTTTGAACTGGCACCCCTATCTCTAAAACTATAACCCGGATCAACATGAAAGCAAATTTATGGATTCCTCTGCCAATTTCCCATCCGATACCGTTTGAACCGTCAACATCGGTCGATTGGATCGGACACAGTTTGCGTTTAAAGTTTCTAACATAGTACAATGGGTGTTTTTTGCATCATTTTTGATAATTGGGAACGCAATAACTGCCGAACCGTCCCAAATAAGTAAAATCAAATTAGACCGGCGTAATCAGCGTCAAAAATTGTAGCAAGAACCACAATCTTAATTTGATTGAAGGTAGTTGTGTTTTTGCCGACTGGCTAAAATTTTTTAAGAAATCACGTATTTTAAACTATAATTTTGAACTGGCACCCCTATCTCTAAAACTATAACCCGGATCAACATGAAAGCTTTGCTATCTTACTAAAATGGGTGCGCTGATTACAAATTTACATAGGAAAAGTCTCTGTCTCGACTGGTTACCGAGTTGTGCTGAAATTACGGTTTTTCAAATAATACAAAAATAAGCGAAATGAACCTCATAACATGAAAATGGTAAATATTAGGCATATAAAAGTATACATATTTTTGATAGACTCAACGAGAGCTATCATTTGGTAGTGGGTAAACCTTTCTATCACCAACGGTTGCAATGTTCAATTTTTTTCTATCTAAAAGTGCCAAATTTAGAACGAAAAAACAATTATAACTATTTGATAGATAGAGCGTTCTAATGTAGTCATGCTTATGCATTGGGATGTGGTGAATTCAACGGTGAGGTCGTTTTTCCCGTAGCGTGTACGGTTTGGCTAGAAAGTGGGAAACAATAATTTCCGCGGTTTATCGCGCTTTTCTCGCGAACCGCGCACCTTAGAGCAACGCGGCTTTCAGAACTGGATTCCTCGGCCAATTTCCCATCCGATACCGTTCGAACCGTCAACATCGGTCGAATGGATCGGGCACAGTTTGCGTTTAAAGTTTCTAACATAGTACAATGGGTGTTTTTTGCATCATTTTTGATAATTGGGAACGTAATAACTGCCGAACCGTCCCAAATAAGTAAAATCAAATTAGACCGGCGTAATCAGCGTCAAAAATTGTAGCAAGAACCACAATCTTAATTTGATTGAAGGTAGTTGTGTTTTTGCCGACTGGCTAAAATTTTTTAAGAAATCACGTATTTTAAACTATAATTTTGAACTGGCACCCCTATCTCTAAAACTATAACCCGGATCAACATGAAAGCTTTGCTATCTTACTAAAATGGGTGCGCTGATTACAAATTTATATAGGAAAAGTCTCTGTCTCTACTGGTTACCGAGTTGTGCTGAAATTACGGTTTTTCAAATAATACAAAAATAAGCGAAATGAACCTCATAACATGAAAATGGTAAATCTTAGGCATATAAAAGTATACATATTTTTGATAGACTCAACGAGAGCTATCATTTGGTAGTGGGTAAACCTTTCTATCACCAACGGTTGCAATGTTCAATTTTTTTCTATCTAAAAGTGCCAAATTTAGAACGAAAAAACAATTATAACTATTTGATAGATAGAGCGTTCTAATGTAGTCATGCTTATGCATTGGGATGTGGTGAATTCAACGGTGAGGTCGTTTTTCCCGTAGCGTGTACGGTTTGGCTAGAAAGTGGGAAACAATAATTTCCGCGGTTTATCGCGCTTTTCTCGCGAACCGCGCACCTTAGAGCAACGCGGCTTTCAGAACTGGATTCCTCGGCCAATTTCCCATCCGATACCGTTCGAACCGTCAACATCGGTCGAATGGATCGGGCACAGTTTGCGTTTAAAGTTTCTAACATAGTACAATGGGTGTTTTTTGCATCATTTTTGATAATTGGGAACGTAATAACTGCCGAACCGTCCCAAATAAGTAAAATCAAATTATACCGGCGTAATCAGCGTCAAAAATTGTAGCAAGAACCACAATCTTAATTTGATTGAAGGTAGTTGTGTTTTTGCCGACTGGCTAAAATTTTTTAAGAAATCACGTATTTTAAACTATAATTTTGAACTGGCACCCCTATCTCTAAAACTATAACCCGGATCAACATGAAAGCTTTGCTATCTTACTAAAATGGGTGCGCTGATTACAAATTTACATAGGAAAAGTCTCTGTCTCGACTGGTTACCGAGTTGTGCTGAAATTACGGTTTTTCAAATAATACAAAAATAAGCGAAATGAACCTCATAACATGAAAATGGTAAATCTTAGGCATATAAAAGTATACATATTTTTGATAGACTCAACGAGAGCTATCATTTGGTAGTGGGTAAACCTTTCTATCACCAACGGTTGCAATGTTCAATTTTTTACTTTATCATACGCAGTAAGATAAAGTATTGTAATCATGCCGAAAAAAAAATTGAGATTTTAGCGGAAATAGGTCTTTTTGGGTCCCCTGAACATTTTTGACCAAGGTACAAAAAAATGTCTGTGTGTGTGTGTGTGTGTGTGTGTGTGTGTGTGTGTGTGTGTGTGTGTGTGTGTGTGTGTGTGTGTGTGTGTGTGTGTGTAAACGATTTTTGTGACGACGATTCCGGAAAAACTACTAAAGGTATCGGGACGAAAGTTTATATTTAGAAGTTTTATGACCAAACTTAGAGCTGAAAAGCTTTTGGTTCAAAAGGGTCCAAAGGAACTGGTAGTTTATTCTAAGCCTTTTTCAAGGATTTTGCAGATGAGCCGCCATTTCTGTAATTTCGTCAAAATAGTTAAATAATAAATTAAAGCAGAGGAAATTTTGAATAATTTATGCCTATGACATTTTTTGGTAAAATTAATAGTTTAGCTGCAAGAGCAAATTCTATTTGATCGAGATCGGTCGCATCTGCATGGATATTAAACTACATAGTAGCCAGGATTTTGACAAATATTTTTTTGTGCTGTCACCACAGAAATGTCTATGGCTGTCACCACGCTGTCACACTCGGAGACCCGCTATGGAACGTCATCTACAGTGTCATGAACGAATATAAATCTGTCAGAATTTGAATTAGCTTTTTAAACTTGACATTTCGTAGAAGTGGTATCAACCTAACATTTTCTATACCGAAATATAACCTTTTTTTAATTTTTTAAAAAATACCTATTTCTCAAAAAGCAACACAAATAACGTTGATGTCACTGCTGTCGAAAACTACCTAGCGCGACTCGCTCACATGCGACGACGACGCTTCGTCATCGGTGACGCGCCGCATCACCTCCATATCACCTCTCGTTGTGCTATTCCGTACTTTCGGCACTTGTGAGTTAAGCAACTATTATTCTGATGGCAGTAGGTAGCGTGCTTTGACAATACCTTCGATTGATACTATTGACTATCAAAATGCAGACACAATTTATCTCAGTCAAATAGATTCTCATACAGCTAAACTATTAATTTTATATATTGTATGATAAAGTCATGTGCCTGGCCACATCAGATTTTTTCTATCTAAAAGTGCCAAATTTAGAACGAAAAAACAATTATAACTATTTGATAGATAGAGCGTTCTAATGTAGTCATGCTTATGCATTGGGATGTGGTGAATTCAACGGTGAGGTCGTTTTTCCCGTAGCGTGTACGGTTTGGCTAGAAAGTGGGAAACAATAATTTCCGCGGTTTATCGCGCTTTTCTCGCGAACCGCGCACCTTAGAGCAACGCGGCTTTCAGAAATGGATTCCTCTGCCAATTTCCCATCCGATACCGTTTGAACCGTCAACATCGGTCGATTGGATCGGACACAGTTTGCGTTTAAAGTTTCTAACATAGTACAATGGGTGTTTTTTGCATCATTTTTGATAATTGGGAACGCAATAACTGCCGAACCGTCCCAAATAAGTAAAATCAAATTAGACCGGCGTAATCAGCGTCAAAAATTGTAGCAAGAACCACAATCTTAATTTGATTGAAGGTAGTTGTGTTTTTGCCGACTGGCTAAAATTTTTTAAGAAATCACGTATTTTAAACTATAATTTTGAACTGGCACCCCTATCTCTAAAACTATAACCCGGATCAACATGAAAGCTTTGCTATCTTACTAAAATGGGTGCGCTGATTACAAATTTACATAGGAAAAGTCTCTGTCTCTACTGGTTACCGAGTTGTGCTGAAATTACGGTTTTTCAAATAATACAAAAATAAGCGAAATGAACCTCATAACATGAAAATGGTAAATCTTAGGCATATAAAAGTATACATATTTTTGATAGACTCAACGAGAGCTATCATTTGGTAGTGGGTAAACCTTTCTATCACCAACGGTTGCAATGTTCAATTTTTTTCTATCTAAAAGTGCCAAATTTAGAACGAAAAAACAATTATAACTATTTGATAGATAGAGCGTTCTAATGTAGTCATGCTTATGCATTGGGATGTGGTGAATTCAACGGTGAGGTCGTTTTTCCCGTAGCGTGTACGGTTTGGCTAGAAAGTGGGAAACAATAATTTCCGCGGTTTATCGCGCTTTTCTCGCGAACCGCGCACCTTAGAGCAACGCGGCTTTCAGAAATGGATTCCTCTGCCAATTTCCCATCCGATACCGTTTGAACCGTCAACATCGGTCGATTGGATCGGACACAGTTTGCGTTTAAAGTTTCTAACATAGTACAATGGGTGTTTTTTGCATCATTTTTGATAATTGGTAACGTAATAACTGCCGAACCGTCCCAAATAAGTAAAATCAAATTAGACCGGCGTAATCAGCGTCAAAAATTGTAGCAAGAACCACAATCTTAATTTGATTGAAGGTAGTTGTGTTTTTGCCGACTGGCTAAAATTTTTTAAGAAATCACGTATTTTAAACTATAATTTTGAACTGGCACCCCTATCTCTAAAACTATAACCCGGATCAACATGAAAGCTTTGCTATCTTACTAAAATGGGTGCGCTGATTACAAATTTACATAGGAAAAGTCTCTGTCTCTACTGGTTACCGAGTTGTGCTGAAATTACGGTTTTTCAAATAATACAAAAATAAGCGAAATGAACCTCATAACATGAAAATGGTAAATCTTAGGCATATAAAAGTATACATATTTTTGATAGACTCAACGAGAGCTATCATTTGGTAGTGGGTAAACCTTTCTATCACCAACGGTTGCAATGTTCAATTTTTTTCTATCTAAAAGTGTCAAATTTAGAACGAAAAAACAATTATAACTATTTGATAGATAGAGCGTTCTAATGTAGTCATGCTTATGCATTGGGATGTGGTGAATTCAACGGTGAGGTCGTTTTTCCCGTAGCGTGTACGGTTTGGCTAGAAAGTGGGAAACAATAATTTCCGCGTTTTATCGCGCTTTTCTCGCGAACCGCGCACCTTAGAGCAACGCGGCTTTCAGAAATGGATTCCTCGCCCAATTTCCCATCCGATACCGTTTGAACCGTCAACATCGGTCGATTGGATCTGACACAGTTTGCGTTTAAAGTTTCTAACATAGTACAATGGGTGTTTTTTGCATCATTTTTGATAATTGGGAACGTAATAACTGCCGAACCGTCCCAAACAAGTAAAATCAAATTATACCGGCGTAATCAGCGTCAAAAATTGTAGCAAGAACCACAATCTTAATTTGATTGAAGGTAGTTGTGTTTTTGCCGACTGGCAAATTTTTTTTAAGAAATCACGTATTTTAAACTATAATTTTGAACTGGCACCCCTATCTCTAAAACTATAACCCGGATCAACATGAAAGCTTTGCTATCTTACTAAAATGGGTGCGCTGATTACAAATTTACATAGGAAAAGGCTCTGTCTCTACTGGTTACCGAGTTGTGCTGAAATTACGGTTTTTCAAATAATACAAAAATAAGCGAAATGAACCTCATAACATGAAAATGGTAAATCTTAGGCATATAAAAGTATACATATTTTTGATAGACTCAACGAGAGCTATCATTTGGTAGTGGGTAAACCTTTCTATCACCAACGGTTGCAATGTTCAATTTTTTTCTATCTAAAAGTGCCAAATTTAGAACGAAAAAACAATTATAACTTTTTGATAGATAGAGCGTCCTAATGTAGTCATGCTTATGCATTGGGATGTGGTGAATTCAACGGTGAGGTCGTTTTTCCCGTAGCGTGTACGGTTTGGCTAGAAAGTGGGAAACAATAATTTCCGCGGTTTATCGCGCTTTTCTCGCGAACCGCGCACCTTAGAGCAACGCGGCTTTCGGAAATGGATTCCTCGGCCAATTTCCCATCCGATACCGTTTGAACCGTCAACATCGGTCGATTGGATCGGACACAGTTTGCGTTTAAAGTTTCTAACATAGTACAATGGGTGTTTTTTGCATCATTTTTGATAATTGGGAACGTAATAACTGCCGAACCGTCCCAAATAAGTAAAATCAAATTAGACCGGCGTAATCAGCGTCAAAAATTGTAGCAAGAACCACAATCTTAATTTGATTGAAGGTAGTTGTGTTTTTGCCGACTGGCAAATTTTTTTTAAGAAATCACGTATTTTAAACTATAATTTTGAACTGGCACCCCTATCTCTAAAACTATAACCCGGATCAACATGAAAGCTTTGCTATCTTACTAAAATGGGTGCGCTGATTACAAATTTACATAGGAAAAGGCTCTGTCTCTACTGGTTACCGAGTTGTGCTGAAATTACGGTTTTTCAAATAATACAAAAATAAGCGAAATGAACCTCATAACATGAAAATGGTAAATCTTAGGCATATAAAAGTATACATATTTTTGATAGACTCAACGAGAGCTATCATTTGGTAGTGGGTAAACCTTTCTATCACCAACGGTTGCAATGTTCAATTTTTTTCTATCTAAAAGTGCCAAATTTAGAACGAAAAAACAATTATAACTTTTTGATAGATAGAGCGTTCTAATGTAGTCATGCTTATGCATTGGGATGTGGTGAATTCAACGGTGAGGTCGTTTTTCCCGTAGCGTGTACGGTTTGGCTAGAAAGTGGGAAACAATAATTTCCGCGGTTTATCGCGCTTTTCTCGCGAACCGCGCACCTTAGAGCAACGCGGCTTTCGGAAATGGATTCCTCGGCCAATTTCCCATCCGATACCGTTTGAACCGTCAACATCGGTCGATTGGATCGGACACAGTTTGCGTTTAAAGTTTCTAACATAGTACAATCGGTGTTTTTTGCATCATTTTTGATAATTGGGAACGTAATAACTGCCGAACCGTCCCAAATAAGTAAAATCAAATTAGACCGGCGTAATCAGCGTCAAAAATTGTAGCAAGAACCACAATCTTAATTTGATTGAAGGTAGTTGTGTTTTTGCCGACTGGCAAAATTTTTTTAAGAAATCACGTATTTTAAACTATAATTTTGAACTGGCACCCCTATCTCTAAAACTATAACCCGGATCAACATGAAAGCTTTGCTATCTTACTAAAATGGGTGCGCTGATTACAAATTTACATAGGAAAAGGCTCTGTCTCTACTGGTTACCGAGTTGTGCTGAAATTACGGTTTTTCAAATAATACAAAAATAAGCGAAATGAACCTCATAACATGAAAATGGTAAATCTTAGGCATATAAAAGTATACATATTTTTGATAGACTCAACGAGAGCTATCATTTGGTAGTGGGTAAACCTTTCTATCACCAACGGTTGCAATGTTCAATTTTTTTCTATCTAAAAGTGCCAAATTTAGAACGAAAAAACAATTATAACTTTTTGATAGATAGAGCGTTCTAATGTAGTCATGCTTATGCATTGGGATGTGGTGAATTCAACGGTGAGGTCGTTTTTCCCGTAGCGTGTACGGTTTGGCTAGAAAGTGGGAAACAATAATTTCCGCGGTTTATCGCGCTTTTCTCGCGAACCGCGCACCTTAGAGCAACGCGGCTTTCGGAAATGGATTCCTCGGCCAATTTCCCATCCGATACCGTTTGAACCGTCAACATTGGTCGATTGGATCGGACACAGTTTGCGTTTAAAGTTTCTAACATAGTACAATGGGTGTTTTTTGCATCATTTTTGATAATTGGGAACGTAATAACTGCCGAACCGTCCCAAATAAGTAAAATCAAATTAGACCGGCGTAATCAGCGTCAAAAATTGTAGCAAGAACCACAATCTTAATTTGATTGAAGGTAGTTGTGTTTTTGCCGACTGGCTAAAATTTTTTAAGAAATCACGTATTTTAAACTATAATTTTGAACTGGCACCCCTATCTCTAAAACTATAACCCGGATCAACATGAAAGCTTTGCTATCTTACTAAAATGGGTGCGCTGATTACAAATTTACATAGGAAAAGTCTCTGTCTCTACTGGTTACCGAGTTGTGCTGAAATTACGGTTTTTCAGATAATACAAAAATAAGCGAAACGAACCTCATAACATGAAAATGGTAAATCTTAGGCATATAAAAGTATACATATTTTTGATAGACTCAACGAGAGCTATCATTTGGTAGTGGGTAAACCTTTCTATAACCAACGGTTGCAATGTTCAATTTTTTTCTATCTAAAAGTGCCAAATTTAGAACGAAAAAACAATTATAATTTTTTGATAGATAGAGCGTTCTAATGTAGTCATGCTTATGCATTGGGATGTGGTGAATTCAACGGTGAAGTCGTTTTTCCCGTAGCGTGTACGGTTTGGCTAGAAAGTGGGAAACAATAATTTCCGCGGTTTATCGCGTTTTTCTCGCGAACCGCGCACCTTAGAGCAACGCGGCTTTCAGAAATGAATTCCTCGGCCTATTTCCCATCCGATACCGTTTAAACCGTCAACATCGGTCGATTGGATCGGACACAGTTTGCGTTTAAAGTTTCTAACATAGTACAATGGGTGTTTTTTGCATCATTTTTGATAATTGGGAACGTAATAACTGCCGAACCGTCCCAAATAAGTAAAATCAAATTATACCGGCGTAATCAGCGTCAAAAATTGTAGCAAGAACCACAATCTTAATTTGATTGAAGGTAGTTGTGTTTTTGCCGACTGGCTAAAATTTTTTAAGAAATCACGTATTTTAAACTATAATTTTGAACTGGCACCCCTATCTCTAAAACTATAACCCGGATCAACATGAAAGCTTTGCTATCTTACTAAAATGGGTGCGCTGATTACAAATTTACATAGGAAAAGTCTCTGTCTCTACTGGTTACCGAGTTGTGCTGAAATTACGGTTTTTCAAATAATACAAAAATAAGCGAAATGAACCTCATAACATGAAAATGGTAAATCTTAGGCATATAAAAGTATACATATTTTTGATAGACTCAACGAGAGCTATCATTTGGTAGTGGGTAAACCTTTCTATCACCAACGGTTGCAATGTTCAATTTTTTTCTATCTAAAAGTGCCAAATTTAGAACGAAAAAACAATTATAACTTTTTGATAGATAGAGCGTTCTAATGCAGTCATGCTTATGCATTGGGATGTGGTGAATTCAACGGTGAGGTCGTTTTTCCCGTAGCGTGTACGGTTTGCCTAGAAAGTGGGAAACAATAATTTCCGCAGTTTACCGCGCTTTTCTCGCGAACCGCGCACCTTAGAGCAACGCGGCTTTCAGAAATGAATTCCTCGGCCAATTTCCCATCCGATACCGTTTGAACTGTCAACATCGGTCGATTGGATCGGACACAGTTTGCGTTTAAAGTTTCTAACATAGTACAATGGGTGTTTTTACAATCAACTTTCCATTTTTAACATATTATTTATTAACCCCTAAATCTTTTGGCAAAATCAGCTACTCCTCTGGCCAGATTCCTTGACGATTTTTTCAGTAACCGACAAAAAAATCGAAAATCCACTAAAAAGCGGGGATTATACATTAGTTATCTTTAAGTTTTTGTATTTCTTGTTTTAATTCTGTGCTTCGAGATTTAAATTGTAGATTTCTTAAATAAAGACACTTAAACACTTAAATTTCGGGTCTCTCTCAAGATTATTTTGAATTCTTAATAATCTGCGCACTTAATGTCGCCTTATACAGACACCAACATCGTGTAAATACTTAGCAAGATATGTACTTAGTAAGATATAATGGTCTTACTTAATACGGTCATAATGGCCAACCAGAACCTTTCAGAAGGAGGACAACGAAGGAATGTTGTAGAAGAAACGAGGATTATATTAGAAAAGACGGAGAATAACCGTCTACAAATGAGTACCCCGAAACAACTATTAGCAGTACACACTTTAAATTCTTAGCTAAACCAGTTAATTGGCGCTCCGAAGCGCATATGCATACATGCCTTACCGTGCGGTTAAACCGTAAATAAATTACACGCGACATTAGCACGAACGAAAGCTCGATATATTCCGCATGAAGGCAAGTGGATGAGTTCGTCAGGGACAAAATGGATAAGCGACAGAGGGTCTAATTAGCGCCGAAACGTCAGCAGCGCGCGCGCGCGGCTACATATTAAGTGACCAGCGTGAGAGATAGAATTCGGGAAATTGGATTCCTCAGTTCTAATTCGTTTAGGACCGACGGTAATTGTATAATCGAATTATAGCCCCAAATAAGTCATAATTTGCGTTCGGGAAACTTGTTGATGGCCGAATATTACACGTCGCCGGACGTGTGCATATTAGTCAGCCGCTCGGACCTCAGAGAGATTGTATGAGCCGAGCCGAGCCTTGGCGAGCCAAGCCGAGTCAAGCCGAGCCAAGTTCAGCCGAGCCGGTCAAAGTCCGGAGACGCGATGGAGTATTCTAGTAACTGATAAATTCGGATTGGTAACGATAATTTGTCTGCATTGCAGACCAACCGACGATTGAGATTGATTGCAAAATCGATACTGCTAATAGAAGTTCTATTAGCCCGAAATGTATATCAGAATGGTGTAATCTGTAGACTAGTCTACAGGTGTCCCAAGAGATATATCATAATATAAATGCTATTTTATTGGCGCAAATAAACTCAAATAAAAAAAAACAAATGTCCCAGATAAAGTCCATCATAGAAACACAAGACGAATTTTGCTCCTTGTAAAACTGAATCATATTTAGTTTCTACGAGGAGTATGAAAATCTGAACATACAGTCGGTTGAATAATATTAAAAATAGTTCAACCATGATTTTAATACTGAGAAAAATCCACCAACAACTTTTGTAATACTTCTGAATAATCTGTCTTTACAATTGACATGTAGCATGTCAATTCACTTTTCAAATTTTCACCTGAAATCTTCCTGAAATGTCTGAGATTCTCACAGTCAACGACACATTATGAATCAATTTAAGATATTCAACGTTTCCTTAAAGACAATATTGCTTCTTTTACACCGCAACGAATTTTGAAGAACAGTCAAAAAACGTGATTTATTTTTAAGCAGATAAAAAACGTTTTCACTAACGCTACGAAGTTTATGAGAAAACCAGCGATTGGAACCCACAATATAGGAAAAGTAGAAAGCTCGAACTTGGTTACGTAGTGAAAATTTGTTCTTTTTTCCTGTCCCTTTTCCAAACATTTTAAATTATAGTGAAAACTACAGCGAATCTAAGAAATCTAATACCAAATCTGGCCTAATTAATGTACAATCTCCACAAAATTTAATGATACTAGTTAAATTAGTGATCAGGGTGAAATTTGTACGGTTTTTTGTAATTTTATTCCATATACCTCAACTTTTCGTAAAAGATAATGTAATGCGATCTAGAGTGAAAGGTACCACTATGTAGCTCAACGATATTTTACGATATTTCGGTAATCACCAAAACCTGTAAAACTATTTTTCAAATTTATGTATTTTTTTAAACCTACAATTTTTCAATATTTTTTAAACACTTAAGTAATTAATTTCAATAACAATAGCATCCAACATTCAGTAAACGAAATGATATGATATAATGTTCAGTACATTGTTCTGAATCCATTGGCATTTTGCAATATAGAATCTATATATAATGATCAGGTCAATATGGTAGATTTTTACATTTTATCGGAACATGTTTCTGATTTTTGTATCTTTTATTTTTTTAATTGCAATATTGAGGATAATATATCCGTTGATACACAATATAGGAAAGGGGTTTGATTTTTATTTAAGAAGTTTTTTTTTATTATTTTGTTTCCGATTCTTAATTTAGTACCTTCCGGAATTAGACATTTCTAGACCAACATTTTTTAGACACGTTTCTACAAAGAATGTGATTTCCAAAACTGATTAAGATTATTCTCAGACTGATTAAACCTAACAAATTCAATTAGTTTTTAAGTTTTTTGTTGTTATTTTCAAATCTGATGGATAAAATAAAAGATCGATAATATTCAACGTTGGACATTCTGGCAACCATCTAAACAATATACTCTAGATTCCGTAGAAAATTCCTAGAACTTAAAATACATTTTAAAAGTAATGAAGACAACTGCTGTTCGCCAAGCAAGTAAA
Source organism: Melinopterus prodromus (assembly GCA_964023965.1). Lineage (NCBI taxonomy): Eukaryota > Metazoa > Arthropoda > Insecta > Coleoptera > Scarabaeidae > Melinopterus > Melinopterus prodromus. The sequence goes on along the minus strand of OZ030391.1, from coordinate 83,164,716 downwards.
AAAGCGTCCTATGTTTTGTTTTACCAGCCTATTTTTCAGAGCAATATGAATATGAATAGAATTCATTCGGGCCATTGGATAAAGTAAGATACCTTAGGGTAGGCAGGACTTTATTTCATCGCAACTAACAATACACATTTGATTCAGATGCATGTTTTGAGAATTTTGCCTTATTTTGATCACTTTTATATGTATCTGGGCCAATTATCTTACATATTTCTTTAATGTTTTCAAGGATGTCGTAAAAGTGAATACTTGTATATGCCATTTGATCGTTACGGGTACATAAATAGTAACATAATTTGAAGAGTAAACTGTTAATGAATTGATGTTAAAACGACAGTTAAAACCTTCGTATCTAACTCAATTTTTATCACATCAACCACTCTCTTTAGTTATACTGTTCGCAATCACGAGAAAAAGAAATAAACGAAAGAAAAAATCCCGACATATATATTATGGGACAGGCAATAATTGTTTGACATTATAATAATTTACTATATGTACCCCTAATAAATACCTACATTTAAAATGAATATTAGGTATGTTAAATGTTTGAGTAAACCTAATTAAACAACTCTTCCAAGTTTTTAGCGAACAAAGTAAAACAGATACTCATCCCTTGATTAAACATGAATGTGGGAATTCCCCGTAAATTAACGCGATTACCCGCGCCCGCAGCTTGACGCAACACGGACGGACGAATCCGCGGTTCCGTTGCTCACGGCGACGGGCTATACTAAAACATTTTTATCGTTCTTGTTTCCTTTAAAATACATCCGTGTCGGCCATCGAGGCGTGCCATTGTCTCGAGCACTTCCTTCTCCTGAATTATAAAACACCCGACGGCCATCATAAAGTTCCGAGAGAGTGCTCAGATACATTGTGACACACTTCTCGGCCATTACATACCCATTAACTTCCCACTCGACGCTGGATAACACGCTTTACTCCGACCCAACACGCATCGCATTTTAGCTGAATACCCAAAATACGTGCTCGGACCGCGTGAACCCTATAGTAGTCCGGGACGTACAACTGGCCGCTTCAGCGCCGAACGGTTAATTTTAATTAGCGACCCCGCATGATTCTCGAGTACGACTGGGAGAATTAAGCGATACAATCGCCAGGGTAAAAGTTATTGGTCGGATATTAGAAATAACTGTACATGTTGATCCGTAATGTGTCTAAGCAGGCAGATATTTAGATCTATTGTGGATATTAATTGCGCTTAATAACCAACTGTCAAAACCGTTAAAACATGGAGACCATAAGTTTGTAAACCCTAGGCCAATTCTATAGTTTATTCATGCACGCTTTGTTCTTTCTCAAATAGTTAGTCATCCTCCCTACATTTAAAGGCGACTTTGTAGTGGAATAAATCTTTAAGAACCCATCAAAAAAAGCTATAGGATACCAGATGAATACTCTCGTATTAGGAAGTAAAAAAATTATGTTAGTTTGCACCCGTTGGTTTTGTTGAAAGCGAATGAAAGTTTAGTTTTCCGTATGAGTAGTTAAAATACACGGGGACTGGAGCAACTAGGTGGAAGCAACTTGGCGGAACACGGTGTAGAACACAGTCAATGTTTAACGTGCGCCCCCTGTCGGCCGCTAGCGCAATTAAGGTCTAATTGTTTGCGCGCCATCTGGTGACCAGGTAACGCATTAGGTTTGCGCGTGCCATCTGTCGGCCATTTTGGGAATTATTTGAAAATCTTTGCTCGTAAACTCAACTCGTAAATTCAACTGTAGGTAAATGGATTCTGATATAAAATTTGTGTTATTGGCTCCGCTGAATCGATCTCCATGGCCAAATCCCGTTCCTATCTCCTATGCAATCAATATAAAAATATTAGCTATGCTTTCTCAAATAGTATCATTTGACAGGTGAATTGAGAAGTGGAAAGAAACTTTGATAACAAAAAAAAACAGTAAAAATGATGAAAAACAAAAAAAAATGATTATTGTTTGTCAAACCAGGCACAAAAAACAAATAAATAATACGGAAACAAAAATAAACTACATGGTTTAATGGTTAATTATTGTTTTTTGTTTTTTTACCATTTTTACCATAAATCTAGTAAGTTCCCAACGGTTCCCAACTTCGTCAGATCGTACTGCTGCGCAGTACCGTCAGTGGCGGGCATTACGTTTGGTTAATGTTACGCAATATTTGAATACGAATTAAATCACAATTCACTAAAACTCAAAATTATTTTCTTCTACCATGAGGTAAATAATCCTAGGATTAACCACTATGTCTTGGTAAAAGTCCGAGATTATATTGACAAATAACATTTTTCGGACATTTACTTATTCACATTGGTTAAACCTAGGATTAACGCGTTAATTATGTTACTATTTATGTTATGTCAAATTATGTTACTATTTATGTACCCGTAACTATCAAATGGCATATACAAGTATTCCTTTTTAGGACATCCTTGAAAAAATTAAAGAAATATGTAAGATAATTGGCCCAGATTCATATAAAAGAGATCAAAATAAGGCTAAATTCTCAAAACATGCATCTGAATCAAATGTCTATTGTTAGTTGCGAAGAAATAAAGTCCTGCCTACTCTAAGGTATCTTACTTTATCCAATGGCCCGAATGAATTCTATTCATATTGCTCTGAAAAATAGGCTGGTAAAACAAAACATAGGACGTTCTTTTACTTGCTTGGCAAACAGCAGTTGCTTCATTACTTTTAAAGTGTATTTTTAGTTCTAGGAATTTTCTACGGAATCTAGAGTATATTGTTTAGATGGTTGCCAGAATATCCAACGTTGAATATTATCCATCTTTTGTTTTTTCCATCAGTTTTAAAAATAACAACAAGAAACTTAAACACTAATTGCATTTTTTAGGTTTCATCAGTCTGAGAATTATCTTAATCAGTTTCGGAAATCACATTCTTTGTGGAAACGTGTCTAAAAAATGTTGATCTAGAAATGTCTAATTCCGGAAGGTACTAAATTAAGAATCGGAAACAACATAAAAAAAATCATTGATTTCTTTAATACTTTTCTATTTTGGAAACTCTATTTTAGTGTATTGATTAGCAGGAAAATGCGCTTCTCCCTCTCATCTCATTGTTTTCATTTCTATATTTCTAACATTTTTCGGACATTTACTTATTCACATTGGTTAAACCTAGGATTAACGCGTTAATCGTAGGTTTTACCGTATTTCGGGGTTTTACAGTAACATATATAATTAATTAGAGTTAACCAGCGGTTCGGAATGAATTTGAATTGGTGCAATAGAAACACGCTGTAGAGCCTATAGTTTCTAGAATCTGGTTTATCTTAACGTTCTTGCTTCGGCGTTGCCATTTATACAACTATAAAAACAACTATACAACTATAAATAAATGTATAAAGGACTTTTTGTTCCGCAATGTACATTGCTACCGAAATTTAGATTACACATCAAACAAAAGCGCGGCGAATGATGAGTGATTAATATTTAAATGAATGGAAATGCGGTGTGTTTTGCTCGCGACAATACATATTCGAGAATTCCTATCAGATAACGATAATTTACTAGAATTATGTCTACTAAACTACGGCAGTTTGAATCCATTTATCACAGGGAGGGGTCTCGGTGACAATAGTTTGTTGAATAATATATTATCTGCGTCTAGCATTGTTGGATCCTATCGCAAGTACCGAACGTAGTTCGGCTAACACCTGCAAATTTAATAACATATTGTTCAAGGGAACATTAACCTCAATTCAGTACCATCTGATCCATTGTGCGAAACTTTTTATTATCTTAAACAATGGCCTCCCTCAAAACAATATAGTGACATTTTAAATCGTAATATCGAGATCCTTAGTATCCTAAATTCATATTCCTAACGCAATTTAGTTAAATGATTGGAATGAAATTAACGAATTTTGACAAAGAGAACATCTCGAGCTCTCATTTTGTCATGATTGCTTTTCGTCGAGAATATAATTAATTCAAATTAGCTTTACCGTATAATGCCGTGGCTTTATTGTGGCTGGATTTCTTCGTCCCCTCGCAGCTAAAATTGGAAATAAATAATAAAGCCAACCGCTTTATTCGATAATTGGTTACCCCTTTTAGCCGCAGGTGCACCACTGGCAGCTCTAAAAACGGGACAGCTCAACTCGTTAGAAGTATCGATTTTATTTTCCAGTTTTCAGCTCTAGGAGAGTTTAACCGTATTGTATTTATAGTTTCTTTACGTAAAATGGCGCAGTACTGTTTATATGAAAAATTATTAGAAGTATTAACCGATAGAAAAATCTAGGATAGTTGAGGGATCAGTTAACAAATTTTAAATAATATTTAAGCAAACTTGTGTTGATTTACAAACATAAATAGGAGATCCGTGGGGGGTGCTTCTCATGTTGTTAATAATTTTTCTTTTTAAAGCTTTTCGGAGGACCTGAAACAACAATCAAATTATTTTCTCTTATTTTTTTTTAATTACTATAGGACACAATTTATATCTTAATAGAAATATCGACAAACATTTGAATAGTTATCAGAGCATGTCACGGACTTCCTACTACTTAATTAGTGAAAAATACAATAATCGAAACTAAATGACTAGCCTTGTCAAACAGTAAAAAGTTGAAGAAGTTTCAACCGATGTTTGTATATGATTTTTTCCGTAGTATCTAAATCAGAAGGTAGAAAGAAGTTTTCATTTATGTCTAGTGTTTGACAAAAAAACAGAGATCTGTGAAATGTTCAGATATCTACACTTTTTATTGTAGATTATAGATTATTCTTCACGTTCTTTTCAATTGATAGGAAGCTTGGTTTCGTCTTCAATAAAAAAAATAACGAATTCATCTTCTCCAAAGAATAATACTGGTATTTCAAAATTTATTAATTTTTGCTTAAATCAGGGATCTATTGGAAATAAAATATGACATAGGAAAGTATTTATTTAGATAATTAGTAATTTTACCATTAAATTTTGACAATATGGTATGGTACTGTCATGTAATTTTATAGTCTCCTGATTGTTTTTTCGGGTACAATTAATATTACAAGGACTAAAATATAATGTTGAGATATGAGAAATTTGAATGTGGCATCTTAATTTTTATATTATCTTATCGTCCTTAAATTCAACATTTATGAATAACAACAATTTTTGTGCAAATTAATTTGATAATGTGCGATCGCTGTTGATAAGTAAGTGAAAATAATAACAATAATCAGTACATTAGCTATGAAGCTCTCCATTTTTTCATCCACCAAGTTTTAATAAATAAGAATCTTTAAGTAGTTGATGTAAAAAAATATATAAATAAAATCTTGCAGACCGGTTTCGAGTTTCTTCGTCTTCAGTGCAAACGTCTAATTTTATTATTTATTCCTAGAAGTTGATGGTTCGTATTTCATTATCTTCATGTCTAATTATTTATCTGTATCACAGATTTGATCGAGATCGATTCTTATTTATTAATTATCAGTACACCTTCCACATTTGTTTAATTCATATTATATATTTTCTCAGGGTGTCTGTAAAGCGAATGAACGAATTAAAAATAATTCTGAAAATTCATATTTTAATTAATTCACATATCCAGTCATTTTTAGGGTAAGCCAACCTTACAAGGTTCGGTATAATCTGTACAAAACAGTATTTTTTGCAATTTTGTGAAAAAGCGTATTAACCGTCTATATAGTTATTTAGAAAATGTTATTGTACTCATTGTTACTTTATCATACGTAGTATGATAATATACATAGATAATAAATAGAAGTTTCATGACCAAACTTAGAGCTGAAAAGCTTTTTGTTCAAAAGGGTCCAAAGGAGCTGGATGTTTACTCAAAAACGTCAAAATAGTTAAATAATAAATTAGAGGAAATTTTTTATAATTTATGTCTGGCAATTTTTGTTAAAATTAATAGTTTGGCTGCAGGAGCAAATTCTATTTGATCGATATCGGTCGTGTCTGCATTAATATAAAGCAGACACGATTGTATTCTAATGACAGTAGGTAGTGTCAAACGTTGGTGTTTTGACAATACTTGGCTAATAATTTTATTTTAATGCAGACACGACCGATCTTTATCAACTTTCATGTAGCTAAACTATTATTTTTATATATAGTATGATAAAGTCATGTGCCTGGCAACATCAGAGTATTTTATATTTTTTCCAATACATCAAGTTGATAGCTTGTGAATTAAATGAAATATTTGTAGACAAACGCCTTAATATTAATGATTAGAAAGTTGGATTATTTTGGATAACCAATCTCTGAGATTTGAGATACTCCACTCCAATTTGACTCACTCCAATTTAAATTATGAAAAACCTATGGAAACAACTCGCATTCCTTTAGTACACTAATATTCACGGTCTCATTCTTAGATACAAGCAGTTTTATTCATTTGTACGCAACATTTTCATTTTCATCATATCTTCCTCAAGTTTTAACCGATTGAGGAAATTTTTCTTCTTATGATATGGTCAGTTTGGAGAATACAAGAACCTACCTTCTTCTTCCTTCGTATCACATTTCATAATATCAATACTATTTAAAAAAAATCTGATGTGGCCATGCACATGACTTTATCATACAATATATAAAATTAATAGTTTAGCTGCATGAGAATCTATTTTATAGAGATAAATCGTAGGTATTGTCAAAGCATCAGCATATGACACTACTTACACTACGTCACTAGAATAATAGTTATTTATGTCACAAGTCCCGAAAATACGGAATAGCACGACGAGCGGTGATGGGGTGCGTCGCCTTCGCATGTGAGCGAGTGACATCAAAGTTTTTGTGTTGCTTTTTAAGAAATATGTATATTAAAAAAATAATAATTAAAAAATGGATATATTTCTGTATAGGAAATGTTAGGTAAGTACCACTTTGACGAAACGTCAAGGTTAAAAATCTAATTCACATTCTAACGTATTTATATTTGCTCATGACACTGTAGATGTCATATCCGTACCAACATACTAAAATAAAACGACACTCATCGGTATACTTTATTTACAATTTTCTCAATTTATCATTTTTAGAATTAGAAATAACAACGGGTTGATATTTCTTATCAACAACAAATCAAATTGGTGATCTTATTTTATTTGAATTTTGTATTTTGCCGCACTAGAGCAACGTTCCATAGCGGTTCTCCAACCTATGATGAAATCAGCTGTTTTCGAGTGTGACAGCGCAAAAAAGTATTTGTCAAAATTGTGGCTACTATCTAGTTTCATATCAATGGAGATGCGACCGATCTCGATCAAATAGAATTTGCTCTTGCAGCTAAACTATTAATTTTACCAAAAAATGTCATAGGCATAAATTATTCAAAATTCCCTCTACTTTAATTTATTATTTAGATATTTTGACGAAATTACAGAAATGGCGGCTCATTTGCAAAATCCTTGAAAAAGGCTTAGAATAAACTACCAGTTCCTGTGGACCCTTTCGAACCAAAAGCTTTTCAGCTCTAAGTTAGGTCATGAAACTTCTAAATATGAACTTTCGTCCCGATACCTTTAGTAGTTTCTCCGGAATCGTCGCCACAAAAATCGTTTACACACACACGCACACACACACACACAGACATTTTTTACTTTATCATACGCAGTATGGTAAAGTATTGTAATCATGCCGAAAAAAAAAATTGAGATTTTAGCGGAAATAGGTCTTTTTGGGTCCCCTGAACATTTTTGACCAAGGTACAAAAAAATGTCTGTGTGTGTGTGTGTATGTGTGTGTGTGTGTGTGTGCGTATGTGTGTACTCGATTTTTGTGGAGACGATTCCGGAGAAACTACTAAAGGTATCGGGACGAAAGTTCATATTTAGAAGTTTTATGACCAAACTTAGAGCTGAAAAGCTTTTGGTTCAAAAGGGTCCAAAGGAACTGGTAGTTTATTCTAAGCCTTTTTCAAGGATTTTAGAAATGAGCCGCCATTTCTGTAATTTCGTCAAAATAGTTAAATAATAAATTAAAGCAGAGGAAATTTTGAATAATTTATGCCTATGACATTTTTTGGTAAAATTAATAGTTTAGCTTCAAGAGCAAATTCTATTTGATCGAGATCGGTCGCATCTGCATTGATATGCTACATAGTAGCCAGGATTTTGACAAATATTTTTTTTTGTGCTGTCACCACAGAAATGTCTATGGCTGTCACCACGCTGTCACACTCGGAGAACCCTCGACTATAAATCTGTCAGAATTTGAATTAGCTTTTTAAACTTGACATTTCGTAGAAGTGGTATCAACCTAACATTTTCTATACCGAAATATAACCATTTTTGATTTTTACTTTATCATACGCAGTATGCTAAAGTATTGTAATCATGCCGAAAAAAAAATTGAGATTTTAGCGGAAATAGGTCTTTTTGGGTCCCCTGAACATTTTTGACCAAGGTACAAAAAAATGTCTGTGTGTGTGAGTGTGCGTGCGTGCGTGTGTGTGTAAACGATTTTTGTGGCGATGATTCCGGAAAAACTACTAAAGGTATCGGGACGAAAGTTCATAATTAGAAGTTTCATGACCTAACTTAGAGCTGAAAAGCTTTTGGTTAAAAAGGGTCCAAAGGAACTGGTAGTTTATTCTAAGCCTTTTTCAAGGATTTTGCAAATGAGCCGCTATTTCTGTAATTTCGACAAAATAGTTAAATCATAAATTAAAGTAGAGTAAATTTTGAGTAATTTATGCCTATGACATTTTTGGGTAAAATTAATAGTTTAGCTTCAAGAGCAAATTCTATTTGATCGAGATCGGTCGCATCTGCATTGATATGAAATTACATAGTAGCCAGGATTTTTCAAATTTTCGGTCTAATAACAGTACCGGTAGTGTCAAATGCTGCTGTTTTGACAATATCTCACTCTCACTATATCTACTGTCAATACTAAAAAGATTTCTTATTGTGATACCGTGTACGGTCCTTGCCTGACGGCGTCGGATAGGCAGCGTGTTCAGCGTGTCCAAACTGCATGTGTTCTGTTTGTTTTTGGTTTGAGGAAGTATGATCATGTATCCAATGGGCTGGGCGACTTGGGGTGGTTAAACATGGATAACACTAGGGTGTTTCATGCAGCAATATTATCTCATAAGTTGCTATCCAAGAGGATCCCACAATACCTCATGCGGAAGATACGCTGTAGAACGGATGTCCATAACGTTAATTTAAGATTCAGTGGTTTGTTTGCTCCACCTGGCCATCGCGCTGAGCTGTATAAACGGCAATTATCTTAGCAGGTCAGTCACATATACACTGGGTCTCAGGGAAGATATGAAAAAATTATCGTTAACCAGTTTTGGGGGAAAGGTGAAGTGTTATCTGTTTGCTCAACAGGGGGGACTTTAGGCATTCAGCGCACATCGGCGGCTGTTTTAATTTTTATTTTTTGTGGGCATGTGCAATGTTTTGTTGAGTTGGATTTGCTGCAATTACGTGTAATTAGACTCTAGAGTAATTTTTTTGTTTTTATTTTGATAAGTTCTCGGAATTATTGTTATATTATTGATACAACTATGTCTTAGTTCTAGTTTGCGGAAGGGGTTGAATGGAAGAGCAAGGCAATTTGGAAGCAATTGTGCTGGTCTCCGCCCTAAATATAAATATTATTTTGTTGCATTTAATATTGTTTTGTTAATAAAGGAATTATTTATTTTAATGTTTTTATTTTAATGCAGACACGACTGATATCAGTCAAATAGATTCTCATGGAGCAAAACTATTAATTTTATATATTGTATGATAAAGTCATGTGCCTGGCCACATCAGATTTTTTGTACCTTGGTCAAAAATGTTCAGGGGACCAAAAAGACCTATTTCCGCTAAAATCTCAATTTTTTTTTTCGGCATGATTACAATACTTTATCTTACTGCGTATGATAAAGTAAAAAAATCTGATGTGGCCAGGCACATGACTTTATCATACAATATATAAAATTAATAGTTTAGCTGCATGAGAATCTATTCTATTGAGATAAATCGTAGGTATTGTCAAAGCATCAGCATTTGACACTACCTACACTACGTCATCAGAATAATAGTTATTTATGTCACAAATGCCGAAAGTACGGAATAGCGCGACGAGCGGTGATGCGGCGCGTCACCGAAGGCGGAGTGTCGCCGTCGCATATGAGCGAGTCGGCTATCTAGTTTTTGGCAGGAGCGACATCAACGTCTATAGTGTTGGTTTTTAAGAAATACGTATTTAAAAAAAATAAATGATGTCTGTATAGTAAATGCTAGGTTGGTACCACTTAGACGAAACGTCAAGTTTAAAGGTGCGTTCCGATTGGTAGGTAATGGTAGCTAATGGCGGTGGTAGAATACGAAATTATAGTATTTCTTACATATCGTGATAATGACACATATTAGTTTGCATGTACATAAACATGAGTCACTATCAATTTTCTATTGGAAATACTATAACGGCGTCGGCTACCACTGCCATCGTCACTAATGAAAACGCACCTTAAAAAGGTAATTCAAATTGTGACAGATTTATATTTGTTCATGACACATCCCTACCAACATACTAAAATAAAACTACACTCATCGCTATACTTTATTTATAATTTTCTCAATGTATCGTTTTTAGAATTAGATATAAAGACGGGTTGATATTTCTTATTAACAAACGTCAAATTGGTGATCTTACTTTATTTGAAATTTGTATTTTATAATTTGCCGTACTACAGCGGCAACGTTCCATAGTGGTTTTCCAACCTCTGATGAGATCAGCTGTTTTCGAATGTGACAACACAAAAAAATATTTGTCAAAATCCTGGCTACTATGTAATTTCATATCAATGCAGATGCGACCGATCTCGATCAAATAGAATTTGCTCTTGAAGCTAAACTATTAATTTTACCAAAAAATTTCATAGGCATAAATTATTCAAAATTTCCTGTGCTTTAATTTATTAATTACCGAATTTGTCGAAATTACAGAAATGGCGGCTCATTTCCAAAATCCTTCAAATAGGCTTAGAATAAACTGAAAGGCTAAACTATTAATTTTACCAAAAAATGTGATAGGCATAAATTATTCAAAAATTACTCTACTTTAATTTATTTATTAACTATTTTGTCGAAATTACAGAAATGGCAGCTCATTTGCAAAATCCTTCAAAAAGGCTTAGAATAAACTACCAGTTCCTTTGGACCCTTTTCAACCAGAAGCTTTTCAGCTCTAAGTTAGGTCATGAAACTTCTAAATATGAACTTTCGTCCCGATACCTTTAGTAGTTTCTCCGGAATCGTCGTCACAAAAATCGTTTACACACGCACACACACACACACACACACACACACACACAGACATTTTTTTGTACCTTGGTCAAAAATGTTCAGGGGACCCAAAAAGACCTATTTCCGCTAAAATCTCAATTTTTTTTTTCGGCATGATTACAATACTTTATCTTACTGCGTATGATAAAGTAAAAATGAACGAAGAAATATCAAAACTAAAGTATGTGGAAAGAATTAGTCAAAAATAATGTAGTTCCAATTATTATAATCGTCGTTTTTCAGCTCAGAAACCTGAGGTGTTTAATAAAACATTTTAAAAACGGCCATAACCATACTAAACACCGAAAGCTAACAGAACTGTCAGAGTTACCCCTCTCCATCAACAGTAAATTGCAGTCGACGATGATCCCGACTCGAGAAGAGAATTATAAATACGAAAAATATTCGTGTCTCTTTAATTACGGTAATTAGACCGTTTATTAATTAAAACGTGCCCCTCTCTCGGTCTTTTAATTTATCCAAATGTTTGCTCGTCGGGGTGGTAATATAATTATAGCCGCGATGGGGGTCTTCTAACGTCATTAGGATAAACGTCCTCAACGGATAAAAATTTAATCAAACAAGGCTCTCGACTGCCGCGAACGCCCTCTCTCTCGGTGTTTCGTCGAAAAGTAACCGTACCAGTCGCGCATACGTTTGACAAACTGTAAAAGATATAGGGATATATTTACACGTCAAATATTTACGACGCCTCGTTCGAGAGCTCCTCCCGGGTATTGCCGCAAATATTTACGTGCCTTTTTTTACCGGGATATATCTTAATCTAGCATGCGAGTGAACCCTCCGCTTCGCATATTATTGTTTGCACGTATATGATGTTCACTTCCTTGCGCGAAGAATATCGACAGTTCCTGGGTAATTTAGTTTTCATTATATTATGTGTTCAATAGAAAGATACAAATAAAAAGATTTTTGTAAAATTTTAGACGTGAATATGCTTGTGCATAATATATTCAATAAATTCTGTTTGTCTAATTAAATTAATATCTTAGTAAATTATCTTTTTACATATAGGACTGTTTTTATTATCTTTTTTAACATACATAATTAAAAGAAGGACTGTTTTTTTTTTAATATTTCGACTTCAAATGTAAATTCGAACTTATATTTATTTACTAGAACATTAATAATAATAGCCCTTTATTGATCCTTTCAAAGCAACTAAGTTCAAATTCTTCATATAAACATAAATATGGTATATAATATTTCAAAAGGTATCAAAAATCATAATATTAACAAATTAGATCAATAAATATAATCCCAATTTTGGGCAAAGGCCTCCCCCATAGTATTCCAATTTGGTCTTTGCTGTGCCTCTCTACAATATTGTATGCCAGCATTTGATCTAATTTCGTCCCTCCATTGCTCTTTCTTCTTCTCGGATTGTTCTTACATTCAGGGAGCATGCGTAAAAGTTTTGTTGTAGTCTTTGTATTGGGCTGTTTTTGTTTTGAGCTGGGTAAGTGGGGGGGGGGGCGATTGGTCGTTATCTCTCACGGTGACCGGCCGGCTTGAGAGATGTGTGGAAGTAGTTATGTTTTTGTTTTGTTTTGTTCATTTATTTGTTGTGTTGGTTGTCTTCTATCATTCTCCTGCTTTGTAATGCGGTTTTTAGTTCTTTGTCAATTTTCCTTTCTGTGCTGGTTGTCTCGGTTGCCAGTTGTTTGTCCACTGTCATTGCCAGGGTCTGCTTATTAATTTCGACACTAACGGTCTGTAGTTGCTAGTTGAAGTAGAAGTTTCATTATTTTTCGTTTTTGCTTCCGTACTGGCCGTTTCAGGTTGCTTTATCTTCATAATTAGGTAGCTTTGATGAATTTTTCGGGTGCTGGTTTACGTTGCTGGAATTGCGAGTAAGATCTGGTTCTTTCTTGTATTTCTTTCGACTTGTTCACTAGATGTTTAAGCTACACTTAAAAATGTAAATTAATAACGCATAACAAAAAGGAAATGACTATCATAGTATCGATGATAGTCAGGATTTCTGTGGATTGGTGAGGTTTAATACAGTGCATGCACCCCACAAGAAGGAATCAGTTCCTCACACCTGCGTGGCATGCTTCGCACTAGTCTGTGAAGAGATTCTTGGGGTATGCTTTCCCATTCCTTAATAAAGGCTTGTGTCAGTTCCTCTATGGTTAGTGGTGCATTATGGCACTTCGACGGTCAAGCAGTTCCCATTCGATGACCTGACTACCACGTTCTTGTTTCTGATGATGCCGACGGTATCGGGCTTTGCATTGTCCTGCATTAGTATGAAATGTTGACCAACGCTATATGCAGCAGGCACCACATGGTCCTCCAAGAAGTAATTCATGGCATTTAGTATACCAGGAACCACAACAAGATCAGTTCTGTAGTCTATACTGATTCCAGCCCAAACGATCCACTTCCACCACGACAAAATCTATCCACTTCCTGTATAGTTGCGGCTGTATAGCGTTCACCTTAAAAGGTAACAGGTTTCGACAAACGTGTTCCCCTAATTTTTTTGAGCTGTGTATTATACTACAACGATTATAATGAAAACCAAATTACTGTTATGTGCATCTAAAATTATTCACAAAACCTTTGTATATCGAACACAAGGGCAGTGTGTTTCGTTAAGTGCCAAAGTTGTCATTTTGCTACAGACACATTATTTTGTTGGTCTTAGTTTACCTTCATGAATTTTTTTCTTTCAGTAGAATTGCGTTATCTTTAGCATTATCTTTCCTGTCCAAAATAACTTATAACTCAATTTCCGGGCACATATAACATTATATCATCACATTAAAAACAATCAGATAATTTCATTCAATTACACGTCAAGGGTCATGATGATTCATCCTCATTTTTTCCTCCTATACCGACCATATATCAAAAATCGCAAAGTTAATCAAAACATAGATTTGATTCATAGTTTTGTAAAAAAAAGTTTAAAACTATTACGCCACATGGTACCAATACTGTGTGCTCTAATGGTATAATCGAATCACTATAATAAGAGCTCTGAGAATGATATTAGAGAGTATAAAAATATTAGAAAGATACTATATTACCAGCACTCTAATAGTAGTAATTCGACCATACAATAACAGGACTCAAAATCATACCAATGATTTCTTCTAATTTCCAAATTTGTAAAAACTCGAATCAAAAGTGCATTCGTTATAACACAATATCATTTTTAAAAAGTGTCCCTAGAAGCAGTATCACAGGAATCTGTACTTAAGTGAGACAGGGTGAATCATTAGAGTCGCAGACTGGTGGATACTGCATTTATCTGATTGTTTATTTAATGCAAAAGTTAGGCGTGAACAAAAAATTATTTTTAATGGAATGCCCTGTATATTTTACCATATTATTAACACTAAAGTAGGTCCATCAAACTGTACCCATGTAAAGAAAACAGTTACTGACATAATGAATTGCTTGTCAAAAGAATGGCAATTGTAAATCTGCCCATTTTGTCAGATAATAGGAAAAACCGTAGCTAAATGCTAATGTCTTGAAAAATTAGATTTGCCTAATTGTATATGTAGAAACTTGGGTAGCACCCTGTATATTAATTGCTAGATGAGATCGCCCTTCAGTTCCTCGTGATTTACATGAAGATAAAGCTAAAAAGATGCCAACCTCACATATCCAAAGACATTCAAGTTAGCATGTTTATGATGTCTTTTAAAACCCATTTACAAGGCTGCTATACTTTTTTTATTTGGTCGCCATTTGGTGCTTTTAAGACTTATCTATGAATTCATCTATATTACATGTTTATACCAAATTAACTTTATATCAACTATCTGGTAGGAAATTGTACAATTTCAAAAATGAACTAAATTTTCCATAATTTTGACTTTTTTGTGAATTTTTCAAATACTCAGATATTGGGACCAACCAACAAACATTTATATGGACTACCACAGAGTTTTTGAGAAACTCACTGTAGATTTTCATTGTTAGATCAATTATTACAATAATTAATAATGTAGTAAAAAATAATAATCAATATAAATTAATTTAATATAAAAAATTAATTTTAGAAATATTATATTTTCTTGTTTTCTTGTCTCTAATACATTTTGAGGTTACTTTATACTCGTTACTTATAGCTTACAGTGAGCCTAATTAAATCTTTAAATTACTTCAGTTCCTGTAATTATCTAAATAATGTGTATGAAAACTTTTTGCACTCACAGCATCTAACGTACGAAATACTTGACTGTAGTGAAATGAGTGACCCAGACCGTATAAACTTTATTTATTTATTTCAAACTGTACTTCGTTATAGTAAAACTAACAGACACTCAGTCATTAAGCAGGTAGCGGCTGACTGACTCTTGGGATGCAGATTCAATTTCGGAAAAGTGCCAGGAAACTTTTCATGTCAATGAAGAGGCTGCAATTCACTAGCAACCGTTACTAACGAAGCGCGTCCCGGATAGTCGAAAGTTAATATTCATTTTCGTCGGCGCTGCGCGGCGAGCGGCATGCAAATATTAAAGTTCGTCTCGCTCTTCCGACCCGTCGTCGTCTTGGTTCATCACCCCATCTGTACCGCCTTTGCAGATGGTAAAGTTTTCATTAGATTTTACGACCGGTATCAAAATCTTAACTGCTGCCCATTATGAAAGGCATCAACTTCCTTTCCTCGGACCTGGACAAGGAGATTCCTCCCCAGGCACCTTGTTAAAAATACGAACGGATTCTCCACCTCTAGCTAGTTCGAGATAATTTCCTATATTACTATTATAGCATAGCCGAAGTAGGTCGCGATTATGCCGGCTAGCAGTATGATATTTTGGAAAGTTAGCCGTGGTTAAATATTTAGTATCTGGGTTAATAGATTCGTTATCTTTTAGTTCCGTTATAATCTAAGAAGATGGATAATTAATATCTTCCACGAAAAGGAAAGATGGTATTTTCATTTTTTAAATTACCCGGATCATCCAACTGTTGAATAAAAATAAGTGATTTTTGGATAGCTAACACTTACCAACAAAAAAAAATGCCGGACAAATGCCAACTGATCCGGGTAGGATATTTTCCCAAGAATCCGAATCTTAACACAGAAATGGTGAATTTGCTCTAGTTTTCTCGAAAAACCGTGTTAAAGGTGCAAAAAAACTCGTAGAATCAAATAAAACTTTGACGCTTCTCCTTTAAGACAGACCCTATAACGAGAAATCTGATTAAAAACACTTAACATTTAATCAAAAAAAAAATAATAAAACAATAGAACGTAATAATAAAATAATTAATAAACTTCTGAATTTACACATAAAAATTCATAGATGTTCAATTACTAATAAAAAACAGAAACAAACAAGTGACAACTGATTACGTTATCAATTTTTGCAAAAATTTATTGAAATATGTTTACTAGTCGATCGGAGATTATCGTTATTTAGCAAATCTCCGAGCGTGGAAGGGCCATTAAGTTTTTTAATTACCTACTACTTGAAGTATAATAGAAATTTATGCAACGATTTTTGCAAAAATTATAAACATTTTTCTTTGGCAACTGTTTGAAATACGTTTGCTATTCGAATGGACATTATCGCTATTTAAGGGTTGTTCTCCATGTGGAAAACGTCGAAGGGCTACTAGGACTTTTATTTACCTACAATTTGAGGTATGATAGAAATTTATGCATTTTTGCAAAAGTTATAAACTGTTTTCTGTAGCCACTGATTGGTAAACGTTTGCTATTCGATTGGACATTATCGCCATTTAGGGGTTGTTGTCCAATGGGCAAAACTCCGAGCGTCGAAGAGCTACTAATTTTTTTAATTATCTACGATTTGAGGTATGACAAAAATTTATGCAACAATTTTTGCAAAAGCTATAGTCATTTTTCTGTCGCAACTGTTTGAAATACGTTTTCTATTCGAACGACATTATCGCAATTTAAAGTGGGACGCACACGTGAATAACCTAATAGTAAAAAAACTCCAAAACAATTGCTATAATAAAAAAACTTAAGAACATCATTCCACTCAGAAGCAGAAAATCCATCTACCACCCACTATTCACCGCCCAAAACAACTACCTACTACATGTGTGGGGTGACACTACAAAGAGAAACATCACCAGAATTCAAGTCCAGCAAAACAAGGTCTTAAAATTACTGTATTCTCTGAATAGACTTACCCCCAGCACAGATGTCTACAAAATTTCACAAGAACTTAACATAGAAAAACTCAGAACATTAAATAACTTACTACTAATCCACAAAATAAAAAACAATAAAATCAAAACCAACACAAACCTTAAACTAAATCACGAGTTCCACGACTACCAAACCAGAACATGCACACACATAAGACCAAACAGATACTCCAGCATAACCTGCTCACAGACACAACTAAGAGAAACCATACAGAAGTACAATGGACTTCCAAACTATATAAAGAACCTCACAATCGCCACTTTCAAGACAAAGATGAAATACCTATTAATGACGCAACAGCTATAACAACAACTAATAATACACGCACAGAAGTACCCTCCATACCGCTAGCCCGAGGTGGACCCCATTCATATGCGGAGCCCCAACCCCGAGGTGAGGACCGAGGGACGAAACCACTGCAATCATATATTTTTATATATGTACATGTAATTTTTTTTAAATCTATATTACGATGTACGATTTTTTTTTCCAAGCAATAAATATTTATTAAAAAAAAAAAAAAAAAGGTTCTTGTCCATAAGGCAAGACTAAGCGCGTCGAAGGGCTACTAGGTCTTTTAATTTCCTACAATTTGGGGTATGATAGAAATTTATGTAATAATTTTTGCAAAAGTTATAAATGTTTTTCTTGGCCAACTGATTGAAATACGTTTGCTATTCGAACGGCCATTATCGCCGTTTAAGAGTTGTTGTCCATGGGACAGAACTTCGGGTATCGATGGGCTACTAAGTCTTATAATTACCTACAATTTGAGGTATATTAGAAATTTTTGCAACGATTTTTGCACAAGTTATAAATATTTTTCTTTACCAACTGTTTGAAATACGTTTGCTATTCGAACGAGCATTATTGCTATTTAAGACTTGTTGTCCATGGGACAAAACTCCGAACGTCGAAGGGCTACTAGGACTTTTAATTACCTATAATTTGGAGTATGATAGAAATTTATGCAACTATTTTTGCAAAAGTTACAAATATTTTTTTGTAGCGATTTCTATAGCGCTTTTTATACCAAAAGCGAAACGGTAGCTCTTATTTCCCTTAGGCCTATTTTTTTAAGTTAGTATCTCTAAAGGTTACCCATGGATTTGCACCCCCCTGGAAATATTTCTGCGGTCGCCCATGATTCATATTCATTGTACAGGCCAAATAAGCAGTTGACGGAAAAATGGCAACCGATTTGAATAGGACTTTTTCACAAAAATCCAGAAATAGGGATTTACCTCTTGTTTTCGCGAAAAATGGTCCTTAAGGTTCAAAGAAAACGTGTTTTGCTACAATTTTATACGCATGCAAAACAATAACGTTATGTAAGTTGTAGATGTTGATATGTAGGACAAAAAAAAACTTTGAACGTTCTCTTTGAAGACCATTTAGCTAGAAATCAGATGCCATAAACTTTGAACATTTTACGCCACTTTTTTGGAGCGCTTGCTTATTGTAGGACCAGACGGACAACACTGCTTGTTCCTTTATTTATAAATTACATTGGCCGAATAAAAATCTGTTGGGAAGTGACAACTAATTTCGAATAATCGAAAAAAAACTGGATTGGCTCTAATTTTAGCGAAAAACAGTGTTAAACTTGCATAAAACTTATTTTTTTTCTACCTACTACCTGAACATGTGTAAAACAATAACTCGACGTTATAGAAGTTTCTATATTGGATCAAATATAACTATGAACCTACTACTTTTTGTTAATATAATGAGAAATCACGTAGCGTAAACTAAATTTTTGGCACCACTTTTTAATAGAAGCGTGGCCGTGCTTCGTAAGGCACGTAAAGCCGATAGTCCCGTAACCAGTCTCGACCTCTGGTTTCGAGAACATTGTATTGGATGGTGTCACGTGATAGCGTGCCTCACCGAGACAGGCCTCGGCTTGGGAGGGATGTGC
Organism: Melinopterus prodromus; assembly: GCA_964023965.1. Lineage (NCBI taxonomy): Eukaryota > Metazoa > Arthropoda > Insecta > Coleoptera > Scarabaeidae > Melinopterus > Melinopterus prodromus. Next base: position 83,145,326 of record OZ030391.1, on the reverse strand, counting down.
TGAAGCCACCCTCTCTATTCAAGGGGCATTGGCTGTACTAGCCAGCCGTGGTCAGCCAGACTGCTCTGGTTAGAGGCGGGCTGCCCGTTTGTGACATCCATCTGGGGGAAGCAAAAGGGGCCAACTGTGGCCTACGCGCTTTCATGTACACTTTTCTTAACTGTAGCTTCGTTTAGTATTGGTATTAGATGTAGGGTGATTTTGTGTTGTCGATTTTGAATTTGATATGAATTTTATCACATTTGTTTTAATTTTTAAGATAACATACAAAAAGCTTGAAAGCAGGAAACATATACTTTTCACAATATTATTCCAGTTTACGTCTCATCTTCGCCTTCACTGTTAGAATAAATCATGCACTGTGCTTAGGGAGTAATTTGTCATCTGACCATGGATACTCATGTTGTGAAATGAAAGTTGGTGGTTGTGGTATTGGCATGTCTTCTAAAAAAAAGATATACACTGACCCATTAATAATATTATATTAATTAATTTACCTACGCAAAAGGCTATAAAACTAGATCTGCGATTTTTACACTGCGTTACTAAAAAGACTATAGTTTTGTCAGGCAATTTAAAGTCACATTTTGTTGGCCAGTGTTATTAAGAATATGTAAACATTTTCCTTAAATTTTCACTGTGAACATTGGTCATATATTGCAAAAGTTCTCTCATGAAACTCCCATGATTATATATTAACCTTGTGGTTCGTGTACAAGTTTTGTTCTTGTGGATTATAATGTAAATTATGTGCCATCAACGATTGTGGAATATCAACAAAATATGTGCTTGTTAATCATAGCTTATTTAACTACTAATAAATAATTATCATAATGTAGCTAAATTTGCTTCACATTTTTCACACTGATTTAATATTAACACGCTAATCATTAATAATTATAAATTTACAATAAGTTAATAAAATAAATGTATTCTTCCATTAAAACTGATACTAAGACATAATTAATCAATTCAAAAATAAAACAACGGAGATACTATACCATTACTTTCCGTTTTCAGCACTGCTGTCCGCGACAGATTTGCAAATTAAACAAATTCAGGTTTCGCGACAAACAATTCGGATTAAACGGTAGCCTGCCGGGGCTACCGACTTTGAAATATTTTAGTGCGAACGGCGAAATTAAATTCAATCCGAATGTTAATTCTGTTGACCTTTTCTGGCATATTGTGACCGCGGGATTTGAATACTGCGTAGACTGCCGAAAACCGTATGGTAATGAACCTCCGAAACAATTAATGACGTTACGAATTGCGGCGCTACCGAGCGTTACGTCAAGCATACATAAATACCGCTCTTCATTAACGAAATATATATACCAAAAACCGCAAAAGTACCTGACGTAATAATAACCCTTTATCAAATTATAATTCTTCAAACAATAACTCAGTGAAACTGTTCTTCGAATAATTTAGTTACTGTTGTAATGTATATTGGTATTCTAAGGATTTTTTACTTTATCATACGCAGTATGATGAAGTATTGTAATCGTGCCGAAAAAAAAAATGAGATAGCGGAAGTAGGTCTTTTTGGGTCCCCTGAAAATTTTTGACCAAGGTACAAAAAAATGTCTGTGTGTGTATGTCTGTGTGTAAACGATTTTTGTGGCGACGATTCCGGAGAAACTACTAAAGGTATCGCGACGAGAGTTCATATTTAGAAGTTTTGTTACCAAACTTAGAGCTGAAAAGCTTTTGGTTGAAAAAGGTCCAAAGGAACTGGTAGTTTATTCTAAGCCTTTTTGAAGGATTTTGCAAATGTGGCGCCATTTCTGTAATTTCGACAAAATAGTTAATTAATAAATTAAAGTAGAGGAAATTTTGAATAATTTATGCCTATGACATTTTTTGGTAAAATTAATAGTTTAGCTTCAAGAGCCAATTCTATTTGATCGAGATCGGTCGCATCTGCATTGATATGAAATTACATAGTAGCCAGGATTTTGACAAATATTTTTTTGTGTTGTCACATTCGAAAACAGCTGATCTCATCAGAGGTTGGAGAACCACTATGGAACGTTGCCGCTGTAGTGCGGCAAATTATAAAATACAAATTTCATAAGATCACCAATTTGATTGTTTGTTGATAAGAAATATCAACCCGTCTTTATATCTAATTTTAAAAACGATAAATTGCGAAAATTATAAAGTATAGCGATGAATGTAGTTTTATTTTAGTATGTTGGTAGGGATGTGTCATGAACAAATATAAATCTGTCAGAATTTGAATTACCTTTTTAAGGTGAGTTTTCATTAGTGATTATGGCAGTGTAGCAGACGCCGTTATAGTATTTCCAATAGAAAATTGCTAGTGACTCATGTTAATGTACATGCAAACTAATATGTGTCACTATCACGATATGTAAGAAATACTATAATTTCGTATTCTACCACCGCCATTAGCTACCATTACCTACCAATCGGAACGCACCTTTAAACTTGACGTTTCGTCAAGTGGTACCAACCTAGCATTTACTATACAGAAATCATTTATTTATTTTTTTTTAAATACGTATTTCTTAAAAAGCAACACAATAAACGTTGATGTCGCTCCTGCCAAAAACTAGATAGCGCGACTCGCTCACATGCGACGGCGACACTCCGCCTTCGGTGACGCACCGCATCACCGCTCGTCGCGCTATTCCGTACCTTCGGCATTTGTGACACAAATATTATTCTAATGACGTAGTGTAGGTAGTGTCAAATGCTGATGCTTTGACAATACCTACGATTTATCTCAATAGAATAGATTCTCATGCAGCTAAACTATTAATTTTATATATTGTATGATATAGTCATGTGCCTGGCCACATCAGATTTTTTTTTTTTTTTGTGATAGAGTTTGTAGAAATGTATCGAGGGTAGATTCTGGATACTACTGGAATAAAATTCTCGTAGAATGAGGTAAGTCAGGTCAAGTATAGATCTAATAGTTCCTATTGAGCACCGAAAACGTGGTTGGAGTGCAGATGCTCGAAGTAACGTAATAAATGGCAGCAATAAGTTTGAAGTTCGTGTTTCAGGTACAAATTCTATTTCGAAAACTATTCCAATGACTAACTATCTTTGAATCTCTTTAACTTCAACTTTTAATTAACATTTATTTGAAATGCATAAAACATTCGACGGGAACAGCCAACATTATTAATTGGCAATGGTATGCTAGTTGTACAGTGAGTCAAATACTTTAGTTGTAAATTACGGAAATTTCAGGGAGTTCGTTTAAAATGAAAATGGATAAATTTATAGATTTTAGCTGTAAATAATATCGTAGTTGTAAAATGTAGGTACTCCTGCAAACCTTGTCGACTTATTTTTAATCTTGTCTTTTTAAATGTGATATATTTGTTTTTTATGTACTTGAACCGCAACTTTGTCAAAACTATTGTTTTAAGTAAGAAACAACTATCACGAACAGTAGGGTGTACCTTCGCCCATATGGCTTCTTGTTTTGCAAACATCTACTTTTCAAGAGTATACCTTTAAAACGTATGACCAGAATTTTTTGTAGAATCTGAATCAAAAGACAAAAAGTTTCGAATTGTGTATAATTTTCGAAAAATAGACAGGATTGTTTTTTGTACTGAATTACTGAAAAGCTACTGGGTGTATTCACAGTTTCTGTATTAGATCCAGATTTTTCAAAAAGTACACGAGCTGTTATTTGTTTGATTTCTTTGGTTGTAGGGGTTTTTGCCAATTAAGTAATTCAATTTTTTTTATCTCGACAGTGAAAAGTACATAAGTATTTTTTTGTTAAGCTAATAATGTAGTAAATGATACTTAGTTACAAAAAATAAATGATTTTTCGTTGTTATTTTTTAAATACAACAAATAAATTTAATTATTTTTTTATCTTTATATATCTTTTCTTTAATTATTACAGAAATACCGTAATTGGATGAAGAAAATATTTAAGAAAACATGTAACTTTTTATCTAATTATCGTATTTTATTTATTTTAGTGTAGAGTCACTATATACTTTCTCATTTGAGAAAAAGCAACTTGCAAAAAGCGAAAACATGGAACTTACACGATTCATATTATTGACCAGAGACATTTCTCCAACGAATGTCGCCTGTCCCACTAATAAGACGCTGAGGAAATGCGGTTGTTAAAAACTCTCGCACCCTGGCCGCGTTATGAGCAGGACAGCCGTCTTGCTGAAACCAAACATCATCCTGGTCTACTCCGGGAAGGTTATAAACAGCGGAAACTAGTTGCTCTTGCAACAAAGTAAGGTACTTCTGGGCGCTAAGAGATCCATCGCTAAAGAATGGACCAACTAAATGATTGCCTAGAATACCAGCCCATACATTTAGTTTTTCGGTATATTGAGTACGATAACCATAACTTTGGTGCTGATTTTGTTGGGCCCAATATCGAAGAATGGAAGGATTATGTTTACCATGTACCTAACGGAAAAGTCGATTCATCAGTAAATATAATATTTTGTATAAAATTTTCATTTGCGTTCGCCTTTTCCATTACAGTTTCACAAAACGAATACTGTCCTCTGCGAAGGTTACCTGAGCGTTTGAGTACTTATAACTCCGGAAATCGCCCTTCTTCAGAGCCTTAGCAACGGTTTTGTTACCAATACCCAATTCCTCGCCAATCCCTCGAGTGGATTTCTTATCGTCCAGCACTACAGAACCGCAGATTAGTACGTCCCGTCGTTCTTTTGCCTCAATTTCTTGTGGACTTATCTCTCTTGGATGACAAGTACTGCAGCTCCTTAGTTAAAGGTCTTTTTCAAATTGATGCACTATATTGAAAATGGTTTGTCTGCAAGGGATAGGTCTTCAAAAGTGATTGCAAACAAATCCACGAACTATTGCGCCGAATTTCCACCGTAATACCACTTGATGATCTTAAGCTGTTCTAGCGGACGATAGATCGCGATTGCAAAGATATGAATGTTATGAAGCGTTGTTAGATCTGCGATAGTTCTGCCGTTGCGTGCATGTGCTCCGAAATGCAAAACCAGACTGACCTGACCGGACCTGCTCTCCCACCAGTCGGCAGTCCCACTTATAATTGGCTGCCCCACTCAACCGACGTTGGCAGTGTTGCGCGTGATACGCTAGTTTCTATAGACCTATGCCTAATTTTTGCGGACACAATCTGTATGTAGTTCCGCCTACCGAGTTTCCCTAGATGCGGACTTCCGCAGGACAAACTCACAGTAACATTAAAAATTTTCCCGTCTTATACGTGGTTAATTTAGTGTCGTCAGATTATCCCATTTTGTTTAATATGGTGCGTTTGGTTAGGAAACAAACAGTTGAACACTTAATTTCCCCGAAAATTATTATTGTTTAGAATATAAGCCTTAAAAACGATTAATACACAAACAAATAACAAAAAATCACCATCATCTTCACATCTAAAGTCATTTAGAGTGAAACCATTTCGATAAATCGTGTGTATTGTATTGAAATTTTGTTACTACTATTACTTGAGTAGTTAATATGTATGTTAAATACTAGTGGAAAGTCACTAATATCGTATTTTCTTACTTCATTTCAGTCCCACCAAAGAAAATCGTGGTCACCGACGACAGTGGAGCGGAACTGACGTCCGTAGTGGGACCATTCGCTGAAGGGGCTTCCTTCACCCTTAAGTGTGATGTATTTGGTGGTAAGTAGATTTAATGTACTCACTTATTATACAACACACATAAAACATAATAAAGTTATATGATTTATAACTTATGACTTATATGACAATATTTTGGAGACTGTGGCGAACTTAATAATAAAATTATAAACCCCTAACCACAACAAGTATTTTAGAAACCTAAATACGTATTTCAGCAACTATGTTGCCATCTTCAGTAGAACCTAAAAAGAGGAAAAGAGAGATTAGCACTTCATAGTATCTTTACTGGATATTGTCCAAGCAAATCACTAGTGGAAGTGACGTCCATGTTAAAAATTACCCTATCTACCCATTTGTTGTTCACACCTCAGTGAATTTTGATCATTGAAGCGTAAAAAACAAGTTTTAATTAAAGCAGGTCAAACAATGGCGAACTAGATATAGGACCCCTGTCTGAATTTATTAATTTATCTCTATTCAAGTGAATGAAGATACTTTCCAAGCTGTTTAGTTCCCTATTATTTGACACAGCTTTTACAAGTTTTAAGTCATCTACAACTACTTTATGTCCTGTGTCTAAAATATGTTGAGCCACACTAGATTTTTCAAAACGATTATATTTAAAATGAGCTACATGTTCTTTGAACCTAGTTAAAATTGTTCTTCTAGTCTGGCCTACGTATTCTTTTTCACAGTCATGACATTTGATACAATATATACCAGATTTATCAAGTACATCTACCTTATCCTTTGGGTTTCCAAGAAGGTTTTTTATGCTATTATGAGTCGAATATGCTATACAGGGACTTTGTGATGTAAAAATACTTCTCAAACCCCTTGTATATGCACAATCGAACGGTATTTTAACATATTTCTTCTTTTCTACAGACAAAGTATTTAAAGTAGATATTTGATTTACATACATTTTTTGATTCTGCTTCTTAATCATTCTATCAACTATTTTCTCAGGGTACCCATTATGTATGACAACATTCTTAATAAACAATAATTCTTGAAATATGTTAAAATACCGGTTGATTGTGCATATACAAGGGGTTTGAGAAGTATTTTTACATCACAAAGTCTCTGTATAGCATATTCGACTCCTAATAGCATAAAAAAACCTTCTTGGAAACCCAAAGGATAAGGTAGATGTACTTGATAAATCTGGTATATATTGTATCAAATGTCATGACTGTGAAAAAGAATACGTAGGCCAGACTAGAAGAACAATTTTAACTAGGTTCAAAGAACATGTAGCTCATTTTAAATATAATCGTTTTGAAAAATCTAGTGTGTCTCAACATATTTTAGACACAGGTCATAAAGTAGTTGTAGATGACTTAAAACTTGTAAAAGCTGTGTCAAATAATAGGGAACTAAACAGCTTGGAAAGTATCTTTGTTCACTTGAATAGAGATAAATTAATAAATTCAGACAGGGGTCCTATACCTAGTTCGCCATTGCTTGACCTGCTTTAATTAAAACTTGTTTTTTTACGTTTCAATGATCAAACTTCACTGAGGTGTGAACAACAAATGGGTATATATAGGGTAATTTTTAACATGGACGTCACTTCCACTAGTGATTTGCTTGGACAATATCCAGTAAAGATACTATGAAGTGCTAATCTCTCTTTTCCTCTTTTTAGGTTCTACTGAAGATGGCAACATAGTTGCTGAAATACGTATTTAGGTTTCTAAAATACTTGTTGTGGTTAGGGGTTTATAATTTTATTATTATGACTTATAACTAATTTACTAATTTATTATTGTGCAAAAAGACAACCAGAAACGTATGTGACTTGCAAGAAAAACATAATTTTGTCCGAAATTTCACTGTATCGACATGAAAGAAACAAAAAGTATAAAATAGTTCTTCAATCCAATCGACTAAAAGATAGTTTAGAAGTAATTACTCCTTACAAAGTTATGATAAACGAGCATTATATTATTTTGACTCAGTCTACCTACACTAATAACCAGAAACCGTTTACATTCCTCAATGGATGCGCGACATAATTGTGATGAATGTACGTCGACGGAACATTGGCCGAGGAGGGACATGCCTATTGTCGAATTGATTCCTGATCTAACAATCTCGCGAGGATTTAATAGCGGCGATCGATAATCTTCGATTCTGATCCGGAATGGACGCGTTTGCATGGATTATGTTTTGTAATTGCGGCGGTAACATTGACCCTAATCACTGTTTCGGCCGCCTTCGCACACATGAATATTGGATTGGTTTGCTCAACTGTCATGATGGTCGTGTTACGGTCGTTATTAGTACCACCAGTACATCGACACGTAATTTGGAATACCAAGGGAATATACAGTGTGCTCGGAGATTATCTACCGGAAGCCAGCTTAAACGTACCTGCAGGTGTGTGTATGGGGGAGATTAATTCAAATATACCATAATCCGAAACTGTTCCTTATGATTAAGGAATAATTGTAAATTGTTAGGTTATATGACGAAAAAGAAAACAATATGTTTAATTTTTAGATTTAAGTTTAGAAGAGAACACATCATTTAGATATTTGTTTGGAGACATCTTGAAATATTATATATTGGAGACATCTTATTGACCTTTGTTTGCCTCCTATTTTAGGTTTTGATACTCAGTAGAACTTTTGTCAGTCCACCAAAAATTCATTAAAGATGGCATATAAAAGACAACTAGTGTTATTAACTTTGTATATTTTGAAGAAATAACTTCAAAATATAGAAAGTTATTTTACATTCACTAACATGATCGGTTTCCGCATAGAAACATTCCTAAGTACTAGCACTTCAAATGTCAGTAGTATGTAAATCTTGTAACTTGTGTTTGGCATTTTTTCCCTTCCAAATAATGATGATTATGTCAGGGTTTTTAAACTGCTTTGTGAATCCAGAATCATCCTAATTGCTATCGTAATTTGAATGCCTGTACATTCATATTTACAACATTTTCTTTTGATTTAAAAGCGTTGCTTTTGCTTCAAACATATTTTGTTTCTTAATTTCCGTTCATGGTCAAATGTGTTTGGTTTTCTTCTATCTGAAATTACTTAAAATTAAATTTTCGGTCAAATGCTACGACCTTAGCGTGGTAACCAACCAAGGACATTGCTAAAACTACATAAAGAATTGTAAAGATTCCACTACTGTGAAATTATAGTAGTTTTCCTATGCAATTACAGAAATACCGTGCAAAATAACTGTGATATTGCTGTAATTTGGTATCAAAGTTACCATAAAAATAGCGCAATTTTATGGTACAATATGTTCAAGCGCAATGCAAATTTACAAATATAATGCTTTTTTTGCTGGTAAATAGCAAGCAAAATTTTCTTTTACATAACTTCTAGTGTAATAAAATCTCACTTATTTCAAAATAATTTTAGACTTACATTAGTGTTTCTGTGAAATTGCCGAAGTATTTTGCAAAAAGTTGTATGAATATTAAAAATCATTAAAATTTCTTTTATATTATTTATTTTCTAATTCTTAAAGTAACTCCGAAATTATTATATGTGCATCCATTTATTTTGATATCTCAGTAGAATTTAAGTTTGAAGTTGGCAAGTGGTTGGACAATAAGAAGACCATTGTGTGACAATTTTTTTTCAGTCAAATTGTTGAATATCTCCGAAATAGAATAAGCTTTTTATTTACTCTTGGGTTTGTAATACCAAAGATTCGATGTATCATAGAGTATTATTATTATTTCAATTATACTATTTTATAATTATGTATAAAAGTAAACTAAAATAATAACCCGAATTAAGTGACGGATTATATTAAAATAAATCACCGTTCGGAAACGCACTAGCTTACTCCATTAAGGTGAACTAATTGACCACAAAAACAATACAAGTTTTATCTCTCAAAACTACTAATATTTACCTAGATTTTTTTGTTCACGTTATTAACACACCATTCTACATTTTTAGTTTGTTTTCTTTTCGCAAGGATAAAATTGCATATTCCCTTAATCCGAACTTCGCCAAATCATCTTACATTATCCAGAATGGTGACTCCCTCATCTAATGTTAGATCATTTACAACTGATATATGCCAAACTATCATTTACATCACTTAAGGGGAATCCGTATCCCGTACGTTCTACTGGCAAAACACGTAAAATTTCTGAGGAGTTTTCTCAGCTATTAGTTCACAGAATCGTAAAAGCAATACGCCAAATTAAACATAAAAGGTATATAATTTTCCGTCTAGTGGTAGATTTTTCATATTTTTGTTCATTTTTGACAAATCCGCTACTAAATCTGACCTCAAATTTACGGATTTTATAATGTTTTTAACGGAGAACACAGTTTAAAATTAAAGAAAGTGCCTCATAATAACTCTTACACACCTTCCTTTGTAAGCGTAAAAAATATCACAAAAAAATTCGTTCGTGAATCAGACATATTCTATCAAATTTCGTGGATACAACAGTTGTTAATTAATTACAGTACCAAAACAAGTAATGCAGCTTTACCTATAATTTTATGTAAAAGATTAAGTAAAAGTAAACGATTAAGTAAGTAAGAATTGATACAAAAATAGGCTCACTATGGCTGTTTGTTTCTAGGTCGTACTAGCTCTACTGATTCCTCTTAATATAATGGCAAATCTCAATGAGAACACTCAAAGCATTTACCTTTGCCTTTTCTATGTACTTTAATGTTTTTTGAGATGCTACGACGAATTGTGTAATCCGTTTCGGACACTGCGGACACACTCGCGGACGATTTAAGCTCATCAACAACTTTCAGTTTTAGGCGACGAGAGGATAATGCGCCACGGATAGTGTACATAAGAAAGTCCTAATTGAATTAATTATCCAAATCCTCCATTCCGGTCCGCATCCGTGCCCAACTGCGTACACCGAATCCAGTAAAAAGAGGGAGAGATTGCACACCCTTCGCACTAGGTCGTCCGCCGACGTGCTCCGTTGACAAGTTGGCTCAATTTGAGCACGAACTGTATTATTCGTCAAGTTGGAATGGTTTTCGGTAGGGGGACTTTTGCCCTCACCTCCCCGCCTCTCTCCCTTCCCCTCGGTACCGTTCCTCGCCCACTGTCGTTTCAGAAGACGATTTTCAAACTTAAACTGCGAAAGATCGTGTTGCCCTTGCGAAATCACTGCCTCGACTCGCCTCGGCGGCAGCAAGGGCCCGGATTAATCCGGTGTACTAGGCGACGACAGCGCACCACTCGGCAGAGTCGCTCATATTTCGTGCTTCAATTTGGTCGGTATAGGAGATGGGTGGGTATGGCTTTCATATGACTCTCTTCTCCCCACCCTACCTCGTTCCGTAGTTCGACCCTGACGAAATTAATTCCAAGATTTACTGCACAAACACGGAATTGCCGTGCACGGACCTCCATGAAACCAATTTGAATTTTAATGCGAAAGTTTGGATTAATTCCCGTGCAGTTACGTCATTTTTTGCGATGCGATTAGATGCGCGCTAGCAATGAGACGGTTTGTCCTCCGCCTGCACTCAACGTACTCGTCACAACATTTTACCAACTAATTTGCTTGCGTTGAAGGGTCAAAATTGTTTGTTAGATTGAATTCCGTATACTAACACAGAATATATTATATTTGGCAATAGCATAGGGAAAGAATTCAGATATTCTATTTTATATTCTATTCTATTTATTAAGTCAATCAAGCAACAAAACTGACTATAATGATAATAAGAAATAAAAACACGTCAACACATGCCAATGTTGGGCCATCATTATTTATCAGGAATTATTATTCTATCTCACACTGACGGTTTTGTATATTAATAGGAAAATAATTGTTTATTAAAAATAAGAATACGTGCTAATGTCCAACTAATTAAACCCAATTCGAGAAGAGCGAGTTTAAGTAAAACTCTAGACTGTATTTCGACGTCAGTTTTTCTCGGTCTACTGGCTATCAGTTTCGGACATCTACATACTTGTCCGTCTTCAGAACAAGCTGTATATGCAATGAGACATTATAACTCAGTCATTAAATTATAATATCTCTTCAAGCAACAAGAAAGTTCATTCAAGTGTGGTTAGTTTTACTATTGTGACAAATGTTAAATTACCGTCAAATTAAATAGAGTTCACTTGAGAATATTTTAGCTGAAGAGCTAAGATCGAGTAAATTCTAGTTCCAAAATTTCAATATTCCAGAAATAGTAGAACATGAGAAACTTCTAATGTACCTGTTCCGTGAGACACCCTATATATTGTGAATAAAAATATATCAACTAAGTTACAACTGATACCTATCTGGACTTGTAACATTTACAAGTATTCTTGAAACCCTTCGCTACGGATTTTGTTTCTCCGTGTGTAACAAACCTTAAATGACGACAAATTGTCCTGAAAAAATATTAAGTATTCTTAATTAGCGACTCAAACTCCACCTAAGTAATACCATTGCAATTATTAATTAATATCATAGGAAAATTAATTGCAAGCATTAAATTACATTACCGGAAAATTCGTCGGCTATTTTTAGAATTTCAAAATATCATACACACGTACATGGTCGTATCCAGCTTAAATCGGAAGGGGTGGCAGTTTTCTAAATTTATCTTGCTATATGGGGGAAAAGTATCTATTAGGGTGGTTCATAAAGAATTGCAAATTTTGTGAAGATAGAAAGCAACGATCCCCCCCCCCCCCCCAAAATCGTTTCCAAATCCAAAAATAATGGACACGTATTTTTTAATTTTGTTTTTTAGTGCTGCCTGTCGATGCCTTAAATTTCCATGGAAAAATGCATGGGAAGAAGACATTTTTTGGTATCTTTAAATAATTGTTCGGGATTTGGGAAAACTTAAGATTACTTAAGGATTTGTAGAGGACTTTCCAAGGAAGAATTTGACGTATTATACATATGGATTTGACCCAACATACCCTGGCAGTGCCCCGAAAACTACCCTCAAATGTAAAAATTTACCTTCTTCAGAAAATGTAACCTTCTAATGATTTCAGTCTCTTTTTTCTCATAGAAAACATTACGATAAGTCTAGTGAAATGTTTATAAACATTTGACAGTTAATTTCCATTTGTTTAAACAAATTCTATTTGTTTAAATAATTGTTTTTTTTTTTTTTCGAAAATCCGTCTGACTTTAGTTTTCTGATTTTATTATTTTATGGGGACATTATTCATTATAAAATTATAAATTTCTTCCTATTGTGCAAACAATTCATTATAATTCATTTTCAACATTCTTTCTAATTATGGTAAGAGTCAGCTTTTTGTAAAATTAACTTATAAATTTCATGCTCGAGATATCCTGCCTATAAACAAATCTAATAAACCAACAATCGTTTAAACAAATGCCATTTGTTTAAACAAAATTTTGAAATTCAACTAACATTTTTTTTTTTAGGTCGGTCTGGCCAACTGTTATTCTCCAGTGATATTATTTATATTTTGGGATGATTTCCATTGTTTAAATAATAAAATTTTATTTGTTATCTATAGTTCATCAAATTAGAGTACAGGGAACAGTTTCCAGACATCAACATTATGCACCACACAGTGGCAGAAAATCAGAATAAGAAATGGAGAAACAAAATGTGTTAATTAATAAAATTGGTTGACTTTAGGTAATTTAATATTTTTAAAAGGTCTGATAAAAAATCTGATGTGGCCAGGTACATGACTTTATCATACAATAAATAAAGTTAATAGGTTAGCTCGTGAGTTTGTATTTGGTCGAGATCAATCGTGTCTGCATTTAAATAAAACAAGTTCGCCAGCATTTGACAGATATATTTAAAATATCATATAAATACAAAATGATATAAAGAATGTTGGTAACAGCACGACTCAAACACTACTCAAACACACTTCATCATACTACGTATAATAAAGTAATAAATGAATTTTAGGTGACTTGCAAAAAAAAATTTTAAACAAATGGAATTTGTTTAAAAAATGTGGGTGTATTGGATAATATAGGCAAGATATCTCGAACGTAACATTTATAAGTTAATTTCACAAAAAAGCTGAATTTTCTACCATAATTGTTGAAAATGAATAATAATTGATTGTTTACATAGGAAGAAATTTTTTAATGGTTAATGTCACTCTAAGATAATAATTTGCCATTTCGAACTCAGAAAACACAATTCAGACGGATTTTCGAGAAAAACGAAATAATTAAACAAATGGACATTAACTGACAAATGTTTATAAATATTCCACTAGATTTATAGCAACTGTTTCTATGAGAAAAAAAAGAATGAAATGATGGGTCAATTTTCTGAAGAATGTACATTTTTTCATTTGAGGGTAGTTTTCAGGGCACTGTGGGGGTGGGCTGGGGGCGTCAAATACATAGTATAATAGGTCAAATTCTTCATTGGAAAGTCCTCTATAAGTCCTATAACTTTAATGTTAAGTTTTCCCAAACCCCGAACAATTATTCAAAAAATAGCATTCCCATACAAACATGCATTTCCCATGCATTTTCCCATGTTAATTTTAAGCCTGGATAAAGAGCTTTAAAAATCAAAATTTTGAAAAACATACCCTAACGGCTAAGTAATAAACATAATAACAAAACGCAAGAGGGGCAGCAGCCCCCCTGGCCCCCCCGTCCCCCCTAGATACGCCCATGCACAGTGCATACGTAGTACGTTGTGATAAATACCGTCACTATGTTGATCGCGTACCTCTACGCCCCACCAAACCCCGAGCGGGTCGAGTGTGCAGAAAAACTAGTCCGACCCAAGTCAAGACGCGCAGTTTTCTAAAATGTGCACCTCAACGTTTTGTCACGTACGCCAGTTCCGATACTATTAAATCGGTCAGCTTTTCCTTCTTAATTTGCCGGTAATTATCGCTATTTTAACTAGCATACGGTAATCGGGGTTCGTGTTTCGTGTGACGTGAACTATTCGGTCGGGAAACTATTCATAATTTTGCGGGATACAGTGCCGATAGGTGTTTGTGCGCGACCACGATAATATTTCTATTGCTGCTCTCAAAATGTTGCGTTCAATTCGCACCTGGTCCTGGTTCGCCAGTATAAAAAAGGTTGCCGACTTCTTCCTACACGGATATGCTACGGATTAACCCTTCCTGGGCATGGACCTAAGACGGACTTACAACCTCCGCTTCCATGAGACGCCGAAAGATTGCGGTAAAACTAGTACTAGCCGTCTTGCTTTCGTTGGGTCAGCAGAACAGGGGAAAGAGTCACCAGCTAGCTAGCTCGTTATCAAAGAGCGACCTATGACCCCGCGACACCTTCCAAAAGGTATATTTGTTCAATTGCCAAATTTTGATAGCAAAATCTGTGGAAATATTATCTGGTGCCAACGTGTGTCAACCGGACTTGCCATAAGGCTGACGAAGAGATGTAGGAGGGACAACACCAAGGTAATTAATTCTATTAGTGTTGTGGTATACAGCGTGTCTCGCGGAGCTGATACATTAGAAGTTTCTCATGTTCTACTATTTCCGCAAACTTGAAATTTTGGAGCTAGAATTTAATCGATCTGAGCTCTTCAGCTAAAATATTCTCAAGTTAACTGTCACGTCCGATCACCGGAAGTCTGTATCAACTTTGTTATTTGAAATGGAATGATATAATTATTATTTCATTTTTGGTATACCGAAATATCACCATTTTTGAGTTTTTGATTTTTCTAAATTTTTGATGATTTTCGCGGTTACTTTTAAAATTGAATATCTCGGTTATTATTGAAACTAGAGGTTTGATGATTGGTGATCCAAAACTAGAAACATAATGCTTATCTTGCTTCACAAATAAAAATTATATTTTTGTCAAAATGCTGACTACGTATATACTATATAGGTTATTCTATATAAGGTTATTTAGGAACTTTTCCATAAATTTCGAATTCCATTAGGAAAAAGTAATTTGACAGCCCGTGACGTCACATGAGAATTAAAAATACAATTCTTATGACATAATCTCGTAGTATTTCTATTCTTTACACAGAGAAATGGTTATCTAGTGTTAAGAAAATGACATTCTAAGCATAATTTATTAAGTTGGTGAGAGCATTGTGCCAGCGACGCTAAGGCCTCTGGTTCAAACCCAGGCTGTCGCAGTAATTTTTAATTTATTCAAAAATTTACATCCCCCCTGTAGATCAGCATTTTCTATACATTTTACGTTTTAAGACAACACATTTTTGTAATAAAAATAATTGTCAAATATTGTTTTGATTTATAAAGTCGGTGTTTTGAAAATAATGTGCAGGATGTCCGTAAATGTTAGCTGATTAATCTAACTACCCTACCTTTTCATTTAAAAGATCAAACTTTTAAGTCATATAAATATAGCACCCATCGGTCAAAATAACAGAATTTTAACCACAATTTTTATTGTGCAAGATGAATATTTCAATAAATTGCTATAAGGAGATGTAAATAAGACTGCTGGAGATATTCATGTCCCAGCTTACTCAGATAATTACCGTACTAATAACTTAAATACCAACGTTATCCGTAACATTACGCTAATATATTATATATTAGATTATTTACCCTATGCGATTGCTACTTAATTTATCACCATGAACGCTGAATGTTATCTCAAGCCTCTACTTAATGCGAAACAAACAATCAATATCTATTTTTATAACTAGAACATCAACAACCACCCGTCTCTCATCCAACCCCACTTACATACCTACTCTATATATTTATTTTCACGGCTTCCAGTCAGGTAAACATTATCGTTTCTTTTTTTCTTCTGCGGGTGCCATGCGCGGGATAAATAAGCCAGGTCGGGATATGTTGACGCAAAGGAGTGTGAGGGAACGGAAAAATAGACGAAACCCGTCAGCCACCACAAGAATTTACCGGGCAAATATTTGGGAGGATGTTTTATTCAGTTATGTAAACCTGTTTGGTATGTATACATATATATGTACATATAGACTTGTAGGAGAGCTAATGTTTATATACCGGGGCGCACTCTTGTATAGAATTCCCCTTCCGTGTTGCCGCGGTCTGTTTCAGCGTCTTTCTTTTATTTAAATCGTGAAACGTTGCCTGAAACTTCCGCAATTTTGTTTTAGCGCTACTAACAAGAGCCGGTTAGAGGCCGCTCTACAACGACTCCAACCGAATTAGAATCAAGTCCCCAAGGGTGATTTTTAACGGATTGAGTTTCAAAGTTCAAGTGTGTTCTGTTGTTTGAGTTTTCCTGTATACGGAGGGTGGGTTAAAACCGAATTGATCACAGTTTACTTCACAACGTTAGCGTTTATTGGCATTATTTTATTTGCCGTATCTGTACTCTTAGTAACTAGATGTGTTTTGTACATTTTTGTTGCATTTACTTATAACTTGTGGTATTTATTGTCAGGTTGTATATTTTTGATGTATTTCGTTATTCTGCAACCTATTTTGTTCATAGTTTGACGACCAGCTTCTTGTGTTTCATAAATAATGTTCTTGTAGAATACGTACTGTGGTAAAAAAAACTGTGTTTGAAAAGCTTCTAATTAGACTTTTGAATTTATATCTTTCCAAAACGGAGCATATTCAATTACAGGATTATTATTATCGATACTGTTCAAAGTTGAGCTTTACAATTAAAAAGTGGATTTCACCAAGAGGAAAGTGCTTGCCAAGTTAAATATTTATGACAGGTATTTACCGAATATTTTTGGAGTACCGGTTTATGCCAAATATGGTCATTGAACAATATGAAGAGTTTTAACAGAAACAAAAAAAAAAATCTAAAAAACTTTAAGTAGTAATCCAAATTTCAAATAATCTTCATACATCTGCGTC
Source organism: Melinopterus prodromus (assembly GCA_964023965.1). Taxonomy (NCBI): domain Eukaryota; kingdom Metazoa; phylum Arthropoda; class Insecta; order Coleoptera; family Scarabaeidae; genus Melinopterus; species Melinopterus prodromus. The sequence goes on along the minus strand of OZ030391.1, from coordinate 83,127,925 downwards.
TTGTTGTGATCCTAGGGAATTTTTGACAATCGACTTCCAGCATAACTACAGTTATATAGGTATCATTAGATGAAAAGAAATTTCCTTCCTGGATATGAAAAAAAAAGATTGATATAGTTTGTCTATCTTCCTGATAAATACTACCGAATAAAAGCAGATTTCAGTACTCATCTGACTCTATAAAAGCTGGAGTACCACAGGGTTGTTCACTAGGACCAGCACTATCTATTACCCATACAAAATCTTCAACAACAAGGCTGTCATCACTGTGTCATCTGAGTGTCATCTATCATGGCAATAGAAAAAAAAATGAATTTATTAATTTTAATAACCAGTTAAAGACAATTTATTTGAATATACATGGTATTTTCGTTTTTTTTTATTCTCTTTATTCGTAATTTGATACAATGATTCGCAGGCACGATATTAGAGGTAATTTAGAATCTATTATCATATTTTATCTGAACGTATAGTTTGCCATTTTTGGTTATGTAACCCCAATGACTAAAGCACTTTAAAATGGTCTGAAAGTAAACCCTAAAGTGTACGTGCTTTTACGTGGATTCCGTGAATTTTTTTTACGTATGACCTTGAAGCAATGGCAGAGTTGCTTCTATAAAAGTGTGCACCTCAGACAAAACGAAGACAAAACGGAAAAACGCATATTCAGCGCAAAGAAATTTATCAAAGTGTAACGAAAACTCCTACGTGTATTTATAGGTGTTTATTGTTTAAAAATTGGTTATTTTGAATAATTAATGTGATTATGATGTGAATATTATACGGTCACTATAAAGTAGCAGTTGTTATAACTTCAAATATGATCAAATTTCCAAAACGAAAGTTTAAGGTTTACATGTTAAATAATACTAAATTGTATAATACTATTGTGATATATACCTAGTAAATAGGTTCTTTTACTGGCATCTACTGTCATGTCTTATAAGGAATAAATGACATTACGATGATATTGGCTAATATTTGTATCTGATCTTAAGTTCTAGAGAGTCGATACGCCAGTCAGAGCTATTCTACACTTTTTTTTTCATTAGTGTCTCCCGTTTAAAAGGTTCTATGATCTGAAAACAATGGCAGCATTTTTTACTTATTGTAAAATAATATTTAGAGGTTGCTCCCAACTAAATTAAATCTATATTTACTTAATAAAAATAAAAATGAACATAAAACGAACATGAAAACACATTCTCTACTCTTTTAGCATCGAGTTTCTTTGATTATATAATTATATTATATACTTCTGACTTCAGATTCATTGTCATTTGGTTCATATTTTTGTTGCTGGATAGTGACGTCATGTGTCTTCGATTCTCGTCTTTGCGACAAATCAAATAAGTGGAAATCTGCGTTATTTTGATAAGTAACTTCACTAAAAAGTTTATTGTTTTTTTTATTTATTGTGATTTGTATATTTATAAAATTAAATAAGCTTTTAAAGCATAGTGATGGTCTAACTGCAATACCAGGTATCACCTATGCTTTAACCATGATGATACGTGGTATTGCTGCAAAGCCATTACCTAGTTATATTTTGTTCAATAAACTTGTAATTATATTTTATTTAGTTTGACAGCTGGGGGCAACCACTAAAAATTATTTTAAATTGTCAAAAAACACTAATCAGAGCATAGATGCGGTTTAAAACAATTGTGATAAGCAGGTGTGACGTACCATTACGCGACTCAAGGCCATCGTTTTTTGACTTAACTATTGAAAAGTCATAATTTAAACTACTGTTGTCATCAAAAACATTCTCAAAATGTCAAAAGATCTTTCCATATTATTGATCAACAAAAATTGTGCTCTCTCTATTCAAGTTATCCTCGTGATGATTTTTGGAAAGGTGGCAACCCTAGTGGTACACCAACACCACGTTCTACCTCTTTCTATGGCTTCTTGCTGTAACGGCCTTTTTCAATTAAACCAGGTCAAGGTTTACTTGCGATGATTTACACAGATTATAAAATTATTAGCTCAGCAAACTTTCTTGATGTGACACAAGCTTTCGTTAAGGTGTGGCACGAAGGACAAACGCACGAAGGATAAACTAAAGAGTATGCTACGTCGAGCTGCAAACTTCCTATCAAGACTATTCAGAATAAAACAGATCGATGAATACTCGGAACTAAAAGAAGTAAAAGCTGGGGTACCCCAGGGTAGAGTGTTGGGACCAATTCTCCATCTACTATATACAATGACCTACCACAGCTGGAAAACACAGCTGGAACTTTGGTAACTAATAAACGAATTCAGTAGTATTTTTTCCTTTGCTGTTAGTGCCCTGTTTAAGTGGCTAAAAAGTCCAGCGGAAAAATATAAATTCCCAATGTAAGTGCAAAGACAACGATACCATTATTTCATCCTCTTCGGTCCTCGTGGGGATTGTTCGTCTTGTTCGAGTCGCTTTGCGGTAAAGATTGTAAAGTGGCACAGAAATACGTCTATACATCATCTCCGAGTATTGTGCTACGGTTTCTCTCGTTGTACGTCTAATATATAGCGCGTCATTTTCCTCTCCTATACCGGCAGGCCCGAAGTATTGATGTTTCCGGCGGTACGGCACTGGGATATTTGCGGACATTTTTATATCAAATTTTCCCGAGATGAAGTATTGATGTCTATTTACTTTTTCCGATATTCTATTAAGGCCGACGGTGTTTCTCTCTTTGTGTGGAAGGGAGAACGCGCAGCGAACGCCCTTCACGTGTGTAGTTCCTTCCGTATACACCCCCGCGCGCCCCGCAGATATATATTTACAATTGATTTATAGGGCTGGAACACGATAAGTTTATATAGCCTTTTTTTGTTCTCCACGTGTTCTACTTCCGACTGTCAGAATTTAATATACGATATGGGCAAAGATCGCGAGGGAATTTACTTTTGTGTTGAAATAATTTGCTGTGGAATTACGTTTGGGGCGATTGGACGTCAAGACGGGGCGAATTTCAAATTAATCTCGTTGGGGATGAGGATAATTGTACCATGTACTGACATGTTGAATCATGCGTGTTATAAGTGGAACTTTTTAAAAGAATATTAGCTTACGATGTTGTTTGGAATAGTTAAAGAAGAATTTTAACTCACCAAATGTTCAAAAGATGAAGAGAGGAAATGTAAGATGAAACTTGCTAATACCCTTGGAGAGAATTTGGTGGTGACTCTTGTCAATATAAAGCGTTGAATCGTCTAAAAGTGGCATACGTAAAATAGCTGACTATTGTGAGTTTGATGCCAAGATCATGTTGTAGCAGAATGCCTATTCTAAAGTATTGAAAAACAGTGCCTGTAACTGTAAAGCTAATATTTCAGACTAAGACTGTCCAAATGGATCCAAGTAGCCGAAACGTTGAAAGAATAATAAAATATTGAGAGAAAAATAGGTACCACAAAAAACATCACAATAAGTTGACCAACTTTAATGCTCCTAACTTTTAGTCATCTTGCAGGTTTCTGTTTCTGCGGTCAATCGATACGTGCGGTTAGTTAGGTTCTTCTGATAAGTTAGGTTATTTTGCATGGCTGCTAAACAGCTAGTTCGTGGTTTAAATGTATACAAATAAAAAGTGTGCAAATAAAAGTTCACTAAGTGGCGATAATAACATACAAGTGTCCGAAAATACATTGTCTTCTTCATCTTCTTTCAAATGTATACAAATAAAAAGTACAAATAAAAGGGCACTAAGAACCGATAATAACATAATAATAAGAAAAAATAATATGACTTATTGATGCCAAATCCTTTTTTATAAATTTACAAGTTTCACAAAATACATTTTGGCTAGAGTTTTCCAAAATTTTCATGTCTCACACGAAAATTTTACCAAAAATGTTTGGAAAACGTGTTGAAAATGTGTTGATGAGAAGCAGGGTACTATACCACTATTAAATTTGTGGAGGAAGATTTACACTAATGTTTAATTACATTTGTCTTGAAAAGTTTGTATTTTATCCCCATAAAGTATGCATACCTTTATTTTGTAAAATTAGCGGCCGTATAATGATTTTTAGTCATATAGATTAAAAAGAGATGTATCAAATAGTTCCATTAAATAATAATAAATGTATGATGAGAAAAGTACAGCAGAATAAAATTACACTAATGATGTACGAAGGACTCTATTAAATCAGAACTGCGTTAATTTTCAGCTTGATTGCAAGTTTTGTGTCTGAAATTTACCAAAAACTAGAATAATTATTGATTTTTTCTTAAGACCCAATAAATAAATCATATTCTGGCATAAAATTTCAGGAGGAAATTCTAAGAAATAGGGATTCTGATTTTAGACATTCTTACGACAACAATAGCGCAATCCAGCACAACCCTAAACCCTAAAAATAATGTATATAAAGTATTTTTTTAGGAATAATAATGCATTTTCCGCATCATTTTCAAAAAAAGTGTCAAATCTACAATTTTCAGTATACTAGGCCACTATCCGGACACCCTATATTTTTGATTCGACTTCTTTTCACCTGATCTAATTTCTACAATAGTCTATCAAAAACGTTCAGTTAGTTTCCATTTAAAAATCATATTGTTTGATGTGGCTTATTACTTACAAACATTTTATCTTTCATCTTTAGTTTGTTTATTTTCGATCAAACATGCAATAAAATTAATAGAAGTAAAATGATTTTACCCTTCTATTTTCCGATTATAAGGTGTCCTGAATATTAGGGAAATTTACATACATATGTATGTTTACATAGTGATTTTATCGTTCAAAGTTCAAAGTATAGCGAACGTGCAGAGAGATTTTCAGCGAGGTTATTCGCAGTATTTTACTGTTTGCAAACATCAAGGGTAAAACACGAAAGCTCCGGTTTATCATGACCAAACAGACGGTGTTTGTTTTTAAAGCTGCCAACTAGTATTTAATCATTTACGTGTAAAGATAAATTTCCCCATGAATTTAATAAACTTTGCATTAAACACTAAACAAATAATAATAATTTTAATAGAAAAAAAAAACGTAACAGAATTGTGAAAGATAAACAGATTTTTATCATTTAGCTTCACTCGAAGCTTAAATGCTGTGAAGTTCATTCTAGAGGTAAATTATTTGGATTAAGCACGGAAAATGTATTTAGCCTGTAGGGCAGCTTGGAGTTTATTAGATCAATTAGCTTTCACTTGGACGGCGATGTCTCCTTCCGCTGAAAGTTCCCCCAGAAAAACTGAAATAATTTGTACTCGCTAAATGAAGTTAAAAACTATTTAAATCATGCAATTTACTTGGTCGTAATTAACTTTGTGTGTCAATAACCGTTCTAATAAATACAAAATTACTGTTAATATTACTTTGTATGCTAGATTAGTTTTAACTTTTATGGTAGTGCTTATTTTGTCTTCTATTCACTAGTCAACAGTCAAAATGTACATTGGATGTGGCAAGTTTTTTCGTTACGTACTTAGATCCGCCAAATGAAAAAATCGCATTAAAATTTTTTTTGAATCGATACAATAACATAGTTTTTCAATCGCTTCAGTACTTTCAACGCAATGGGCCACAATATGAAAAAAATGTGGCCAATATTAAATTCGAACATTTACTCTATCACCGGTGAAAAGTAGAAATCGTGGAAATATTGGCAGTTTCTTATTTTTTACGTATAGTGTACACTTTTTCGAAGAACAGCTCGTGCTTTGCCTTCTGTCCTTGTTGGTATTAGATTCTCTTATGAGGAACCAGATATAATCCCCCATCATTCCAAAATCCCTGGTACCGCCTCTCAATGGTCTTCATCTCCTGGTGGAACCTCTCACCATGCTCGTCACTAACGTCGCCAAGATTCACAGGAAAAAGAATCCAGGTGCGAGTGTAAGAAATGAATTTTCAGAGACATGTTGACGCCTGTTGGAAAAATAGTGAAAGTTAAAGGCATATAACAGAAAATGAATGGAATAACAGCATTTTATACTCTCTTTTTTTGAATATTTCTGGAGCAAATCTTCAACAATTGTCTGGAAGTTCGGGGTTTTATTGTTTCCAAGGAAATCAGAAACAATTAGCTCAAAAGAATTCAAGGCTGCTGCCTCATCCGATGACAAATTTGTTTGGAATTTTTCATCTATCAACAGCTTCCTTATTTGTGGAGAAGCTCATCCACTAAGATTTATATGAGAAGAAGGGCAGATAATACTAGGTGTCCATGGTTCGTGATGATTTTCAGCTGCTATTCTAAAATATTGGAGATAATTCTCTTGTAGCGAATTTGTAAATATCCGGTGACTTTTCTTGACGGGATGATCACCACACACATAACAGAAATCATCTGGGTTGTTTTTGCGCTCAAAGATTCGTTGTCTTTTACTCATTTTATAAATATCAAGATCACATCAGTTAAATGATGCGACACAACCCATTTTACACAACTGTTCAACACTGATGTAAATAGTACAGGGAAATACAACGCTTTGCAATACAAAAAGTTGTTCTGTTGAAATGACATGCGCATCTTGGCACAACTCACGTGAGGTCATCCGAAGATAACAGGTCTCCACCATACATTAAACTGCTCTAAATAAAGAAAAATACAAAATAGAGGAAAAGCTGAATTTTGGTAGTTTCGTACCCATCAATCAGAATTGTCATACCTTCGTTATTTGTTCATAGATTTTCATCATAAATACCTTGTTATCTTCGTAGAAGTGCAAACTCTACTTAAAAAATAAGAAACTGGGTGATTATTCGTTCTCAAAGCCCACATGTCCGCACATAATAAAAACTTTAATGACGAATAAACTATTATCAACATTAAAGCACATTTTTTAAATTATACGAATATGGTAATTTTTCTAAAAATTGTATCGAATCTATATAAATTGCAGGCGATATAAATGTTGCATTAGAGTAATATATTTTTATATACGGTATTTTCACACCTAATTGTTAAACTTTTAGTATTTGGAAAAGAAAAATCGCTTAATCTATCATTAAAAAAAATCTAATTCTTAAAGTAAATTATAAACTTTAGGCCTCTGCAGGAGACCTACATATTTTTCAACTGCGCCTTTTTTGTAGTATATTTGGGTCTATACGGGTAACTTTTTATCACCTTGAAATTTTCAATTTTGAATTTCGTTACACCCTATAGTGTATGAATACTATTTGGTGGAGGAGCCGGAACTTGGACTTCTGGTATTTTGCTATACGAGATATCGCATATTTGTGTTATTCCAGGTGTAACCCCACCTTAAATTCGATATCATCTATTGTATATCAATCTTTTTTACAAAAATGTTTGCCTTTAGTTTTCTAATGCCTGATCTACAGTATACAAGTATTGACCATTTTCTTTGACAAGATTGTTGTAAAATTTTTGATGAAGTTTCCGTCAATGTTTTGCGAAGTGTTAATCATGTGTCAACACCTGATGAAGTGACAGCTGGAAACAAAATAGCTTGATAGTAATTACAGAGACAATCTACTCAACAATTCCATAGCAATGACCCATTTTATAGTCCAAAACACGTGTATACGGTTGCTTTCGTCGATGACGGAATTGCCCGATAAATACCTTTCTCCTTTGATGGAAACTTCATGAACTTTCACATTCGACTAATTGATATTTTTTGTTTAGATAATAATTTCTGTCTGTATACATAACGAAATAGTTAGCAATTCATAAGTAGGTACTTGTGCCGTCTTGAAGCTGACAATCAAGAAATACCTCCTCAAGGTCACGCGTGTGCCAGCACCGCCTATGTTTAATTACGTGTAAATGATAGCTGCGAGCGGCAAAATCCACTCTTAAAATTCCGCACCAGGCTCACAATTTAACTTTTAATACTCATCAGAGAGTATTATATTCCGACGCCCACTCTTCGAACTTCCTAAGTGACTTTATAATCACTTTGTACTCTTGGGGAGCGATTGCCGGCGCGTCGCCGAAACACACTTTATTCTTTCCGCCTCCATAAATTTCCACAAATTGAATGCCTCAATACATGCTATGAAACTTTGTTAGATTGTCCCCTTACTTAGTTCGGGTGTTCACTTCACGGCGATGAAGTTTTTCAGCGGAACGCTCGTGAAGTTTGCGACGATTCGCGTCGAGCGTGAACGGTCACGACCGAAGAGACACGAGCAGCGTCTTTCGCAATGGCTGACTGATTAACATCGTTGTTTTGTTCTCTCATTTGTCTCCGGAGTAATCTGGATGCTAAGTTTCGGAATTATGGGTAAATGGAGGGACACGGCTTCCGGACCTTTCCGGGGACCCGGTCCTCCACTTTCGTGCCTCCGGGGAGGCTTGCCCTACCATTATCTTCGACTTTAATCAGTCATTTGCGCTCTTAATTTGAAAGCGCCGCGTCGGCCGACTGACAAGAAAAAATATTACCCTCGGCGCCTATAAAGCTTCGCCGAACGACAAGTGTTAAGTATTTTAGTCAACATTCAGTCTATTGTCCCTTATGTTACAGCCCCTTCGACTTGAGTATTTGTGTACGCTCTCACTTACGGGCTGTAAGTGGAAAATGAATGTTTTCTGGTGAATGGGTTTGTTGAGCCGGTATTTAAGTCAACCCTTGACGCTAAAATCCTTGTGTCACTTGTTGCAAAGGTTTCTGATGACATGAACTATTTACTTTGGAACCGTTTTGAGATTTTTTGAAACTTTAGTAAAAGGAAACTGTTCTTCCCTAACATTATTATCTCAAGCTTGGAGAGAATATTTGTTATTAAAAAAAGAAGAAAGCACAAAAGAAATTCATTCTAGAGAAATAATATATAGCCTTAGTTATGTGCTCGTCAAATAATATACTATTATTTCGCAATAGCTGACAAAACCAAAAGTTGATATAATATTAACAAACCAAATTTGCCAGAAATCAACAAGTAATGCCCTAAAATAAATGCTCTCATACATTTCTTATTCTGAAGTATAAGTTAACATGTTTACACAACAAAATGAAAGTACTTATAACACTATTTTTGGCTTTTGTTTTTCTCAAAAACTAAATGAATTTTATACTGTAACTTTTATTTCATAAAATTCATATTCCCCAGTGTTGCCATTATTATTCAATTGTTACTTCTACTTTAAAATTTTTTTCAAAATACTTCTCTGTTATTTTGGAATTTACGGCAACGACCTGTTTGGAAGCTATTAGAAAGTGCAAAAGGGATTGTTAATTGCCATAAATCTGCTTAATACAATTATTCGCGTAGATGTCTGAATAATTCACAGATTTCCAATTACTTTATTTATCAACAATACAATAATTAAAACTAAATATATACCCTGGCAGACAACTGAAGAAATCGGACTAGTAATCTGATTCTGGTGTTTTTCGTGGAATCTTAAAACCTAATCGGTTCTTTTTTACTTTATCATACGCAGTATGATAAAGTATTGTAATCGGGTCCCCTGATCATCTTTGACCAAGGTACAAAAAATGTCTGTGGGTGTGTATGTGTGTACCCGATTTTTGTGGCGACGATTCCGGAGAAACTACTAAAGGTATCGGAACGAAAGTTCATACTTAGAAGTTTACTGACCACACTTAGAGCTGGAAAGCTTTTGGTTCAAAAGACTCAAAAGGAACTGGATGTTTCCTCTAAGCAATTTTCAAGAATTTTGCAAATGAGCCGCCATTTCTATAATTTTGTCAAAATAGTTAAATAATAAATTAAAGTAGAGGAAATTTTGTATAATTTATGTCCATTTTTTGGTAAAATTTATAGTTTAGCTGTAGGAGCAAGTTCTATTTGATCGAGATCGTGTCTGCGTTAATATAATGTTAGCCAGGATTTGACAGACATACTTATTCTAATGACACTAGGTAGTGTCAACTGCTGATTTTTTGACAATAGCTACTGTCAGTATCTGTCTCGCTTTATTTTAATGCAGACACGATCGATCTCGATAAAATAGAATCTCATGCAGCTAAACTATTAATTTTATATATTGTGTGATAGTCATGTGCCTGGCTAATTTATAATTCCAGACTTAACTTTTACAAATATCAAACATTTAAAAATATATATAAAACTTTTTTATTAGTTACCTACATATTTTCTTGGCCACGTTGTATGCTTTATGGTGACTCCAATTACAATTACAATACTCAATTTGTAAATTAAAATATATAAATCCGGCTGCTATCGAAATCTCTAAAACACGGCCGCAGCGCGGGCAAAACTGTCTATAAATTTCCCACCCCGTTCTGAATGGAATTTTACGTTCAAATGGCGGAGCTATGAATTCGCTTAGCGCTCGGGCAGACTCCATTTATCTCGGAAAACGTGACGTTGCCAATGCAATCTCCAGATTAGTTCAATTTAGAGTACCGCGCGCAACCCGGGCCCCGGATATGTTAGGCAGCAGTGCATACATGATGGAAGATTACCGAACGCCAACCAGAAAATAGATTGAAAGAATACCGTAATAACGTGAAAAGACATCCGCACAGTTTTCGCTCCATTCTTACGGCAGGAAACCTCGATACACAGTTTTAGGGTGAAAGAATATTGGAGTGGATGCGGGTTTCGCAAGACAGCGATATGAATATGATCAAATGCGTTTTGGAAACTTGGTTCATTAGGTATCAGGTGCAACATGCACATGGCCTTTATATAGAACTAAAATACAAATCATAATAAATAAGTTATCATATAGCATATTGGCAATAACAGATCACGAATAACCAAGAATTAAAATGAAAAGACTTACATCACCATGAAAAAGAATAAAATGAGGAGGCGACACGGATACGTATTTCGTCTACTCAAAAGGACATCGGTTGTCAAAAAATTGTACAGCAAACCGCTTTACAGCAAAATAGTCTAAGAATCCTTATACTTTGAAAAAAAGTACTTCTGTCAACAACTCTGCAAGCAGGTAAAAACATAATACCTACATGTCTTTCTCAAGCTCTTGAGTTTCCTCCACCAAAAGAAGTGAAGGAAACTTTACTTTCATCATTGTTATAGTCTACTGGCTTATGTGGGTTAGGCAACCATAATGTTGATTTTTCAACAACTCCAACTTTTAAAAATGGCCCATAAGTTGTACTTTGCACTTTAATTATTATAAGCAAAATAAGCCACACCACTTCGAAATTTCAAATAGCACCCCGTACCTTGTTATAACAGTATAGAAAAGATATTATTTTTCACACTAATATGTATCAAAATGAATCTATGTGTAATTTAAATCTGCTGCTCATACTGAATTTGTGTCATGCCGTTTGTATGAATCAACAAATAAACGAACATGTATATGGTTAATCACAATAAAATCAACAAAATCTAACAAAAAATGCTTTGTTGCCGAAAAAGCGGTTAGGAACTGATGCACAATTCAACAGTTCTAAGTTTCTCATAACTAACTTTGGTGTTCTTTCAAATCTGTTTTCTTTCAGATAGTTAATTACCCAACAAATATATTAAAAAGAGCGATTAATGATCGAGACTGTTTAATGCACGAGCGATTAGCGACCTTTCAATAGGTGCATATAAAGCGTTTTACGCAGAATGCATGAGTAGGTAATGGGTTATCTTGGACGACCTTGACCGACCTTTCGAGCGACCTTTCGAGCCAAACTTATTTCCACCGAGCATGCGAGAACCTAACTTCAGACCGGAAGTGAAAGGTCGAAAAGGTTATCGAACCCAACACCTGAAGTCGGCCATTTAGAACGGGAAGCCGGCCATCTTGGACCGTAAGTGACAAGTCAACGAACTCAAATGGGCCATTTTGAATCAAAACACGGACATTTTGTTGCCAAAATTCATATTTACCGTATGTTTACTGTACGCATCTGATATTTAAATTTTCCCGCCATAACTTCAATTTTCTTGCGTATACCTAACCTCAAACCGTATATCTTGAATTATCCCGCCATAATTAAAATTCTACCGCTACGGCCCTATTAAAAAATGTAAATTGGCCGCTGTTTGGCGTTGACCGGAAACTCTATGCCGGTCATCTTGTCTGCGATTTTGATCAAATTTTAATTTTATAATTCAAAATGGCGGATTTAGGTTTGTTGACTATGAGTACATGTGTTGAGTTCGATGGCCATTCCCGTCCGGCCTGAAGTTAGGTTTGAGCATGCTCGGTGGAGTTAGGTTGGGTTCCGAAGGTTGCTCAAGGTCGTCTAAGGAAACCCATTACCTACTTGAATGTTTCTCATAAGTCATATGTACTCATGTTATTCTTATAATTGACATATGATAACCTCATTAAAATTATTTTCTGTTTTCTTCCTTTGGAAATATTTGTCACGGCTGTAACGTTAAAGAATTGAAAAATATATAGAAAGAAAAAGATATAGGGAATAGTAGAGAATAATTTACAATTTCAAATAGCAACATAAACTTTGTCTACGTTACTTAACTACATTGACTATAAAGACCTTAAGCCGCATATACTTTAAAATTACCAATAAAACAACAACGACTACACCGTTAGTAGGTTATACACAATTTATCATAATCAACAAATAGTCGATTCTCCTAATATTAGTTTAACAAAATGCTCTCCCGCTGTTTCCATTATCTAACAGATCCTAGAGTCAAGCTTCTTACACGAGCTGCATTCTCGGCAATCCGCGTGGCCAACGTATAATCCATCAAAATCTCCTCGAAACCTGTTAGCAGCATTTGTTTGAGGGTGCAATATTTCCACGTTGAGTACGATAAAGGGACGCCATTCTGGTTAGCGTCGTTCGCCGCCGCCGTCGCGAAAAAAAGCCACTTACGGTAGTGATGCTCCTTTTATGTGCCCGGCATCCGCATCCATTCCGTCTCTGAGTTCTGAAAACGCAAGTGCAAGCTACGAGGCCAGATACATTTAACTGAAGAGGGCGCGCGCGCGCTATGGATTCATACGACGAAGTGCTATCCTTATTCCTTCTTTTGACAAGATGACTGGACTGAAATTTATTGACGATGAGTAATTTTGTTATGTGTAACTTTTGCGTGATGTATTTTTGTATCGTTAAAGTATATCGGTATTACTATTGCCTGGTAAAATTCAACATTATAAAGGAGTAAAATTTATTAATTAATTGGAAACTAATATATTATGTATACAGGGGTTTCATCAATAACGGCTAACTTTAATAATTCACAATCCAACAAATTCATATTGAAGCTAAAACAATAAAACGAACAGCTGACTACGATATGACCAGACTGCTGTAGGCCAATGTCTTTAAATCTTTAAAGATCGCCGATTTAACAAAACAAAATGTTCTATACCTACACAATCAAAATCTACTATTTATGGATTTACTATTCCTAGAAATAAGGTTCTGGGCATAGAAAAAAATAATTAATAAAATGAGTTATTGAAAAAAAAAACAGCTTCGATATTAGATTATTTCGTGTTTCCAATTACTTGCCAAAAATACAATAATCGTAACTGTGTCTAGTTTTTGAGACTATTTTTTATATTTGTGCTTGTTTGGTAGTGATTTTCTGAAAAACCAACTCGATTCACAATTTCTATTTACAGATCCATATTCTATGAAAAAAAAAATCCCTCAAGAATCATTTTTGTTTGTTCGATTTATTTAATAAATTGTAAGCCAGACTAATTATTGATTTCAATTATGTATTTCTAACTAATTATTAGAAAATCTTTTTGTGGCGACAATTGCGGAGAAACTATTAAAGGTATCGGGACGAAACTTCATATTTAGAAGTTTCATGACCCAACTTAGAGCTGAAAAGCTTTTTGTACAAAAGGGACCAAAGGAACTAGATGTTTAAGCCTTTTTTCAAGGATTTTGCAAATGAGTCGCCACTTCTGTAATGTCGTCAAAATAGTTAAACAATAAAATAAAGTAGAGGAAATTCTGAATAATTTATGTCAATGACATTTTTTGGTAAAATTAATAGTTTAGCCGCAAGAGCAAATTCTATTTGAGCGAGATCGGTCGCGTCTGCATTAGATATGAAACCAGGATTTGACAAATATTTTTATTCTAATGACAGTAGATAGTGTCAAATGGTGATGCTTTGACAATACCTACTGTCAATAGAATCATAACATCTGTCAAACCCTGGCTAACTAGTTTAATTTTAATGCAGGCACAACTTATATCAATCAGATAGATTCTCATGCAGCTAAACTATTAATTTTTTAGTTTTATTAAAAGTTTAAGTTAAAGTTTATGCAAGTTTAAAATGAAAGGTTCCACATTTGCTAATGGACCTATTACGTTGCAAATTGGTTGAAAAACTGAAAAAATGCAAAAACCACCCGACGTTACCTAGTGATCTAAAAATATTTTTTTTTCTAAGAATTTGAATTTGAATAAAATGTACTATGTTATGTTCTTAACGCTTAAAATTCATTTATGGTTTTATACATATCAGATGATATGTATAAGCATATCAGATGTATTTAATGATTTTCTAATTCCAAATTTTTATAGAAAAAATCTTCGAACAGTGTGTTCTATGATAATATTCTATTTATAATATTTATATCAATTTCAAAACATAGGACTACTTAGTAGTGGTAGCATTTTTAGAATCTACGTATTTGTATATACCAAATAAACTCCTACCATACCTAATATTGGTATGTATTTTTATTAATATTATTATGTATATTGTTTCTAAACAATCTACTATCTACATCCTTTTCTGGACGTGAAAATTACTATTATTACTGTAATAATCATACGCATACTCCTTCTCGATGTTTCTGTTGGGTAACCCACCAATCTTCTCTGCATATTACATCAAATTATACTACATCGTGGCCATATTATCAAGTTACGCTTATTAAATCAATTTCCTTACGATCCAATCTATCAGTAAATAATTTCACCGAATTACACCACACCAAAATTCGAACGCATTTGATCGATAACTCGATTTATTTGCTCGCGATTGAATTTATGATGGAGGACGGCCGGAATCGACCGTCGTCGTCCACTTATATATCTCATCGTCATGGGAGACTAATAAAAGCGATTTGTTTTGCAGGTAAACCGGCGCCGACGGTGACATGGTTACGTAATGATATACCGGTGACAAACGAAAGCGTGACGGTGCCTTCCGCCGGGTCGACACATGTACGCAGCGAGCTCAAGGTATCAGGTTTAAGTCGACAAGATGTCCACTCGGAACTTACGTGTCAGGCTTACAATAATCCAAGAACACAACCGCTCGCCTCTACCCTGCACGTTGATATGAATTGTAAGTATACACCAACACCGGCGCCTCCACCTTTTATTTGCAGGTCTCTTTTTTTGATAAATGAAGGTAGTTGGTCATGAAATTGTTACGTCGCAGCGATACAATTAGATTGAAATGTTATTGCATCATATTATGAATATCTTTCGTTAGGAAAAGGCTACGAGTTAAGAGAAAAGAGTGAAGAGAAATTCAATTAGCTGGAATTCAATATTCTTCAATATGCAATTGATATAACCCTAATGCCTTCGGGCATGTGATTGCGAGTTGAGTATTGGATCATGTAAAAGTTGATACTGGTAACTTCTGCAACACAATATTGTCTTACAAGCGATGAAATTCACTCTCATTCCGTCTATTTTCTGTACATAGAAATACTTGAACCATGCCATAAGACAAGTGTTGCCATGTGTAGGTACAATAGTTCTGATCCACCCAACTGTTTTTATTGCATTATGAAATGTTTTGTTTACTTTACAAAAATAACAATGCATACCAGGGGCTACGCGATATAGTCTAGTAGTCATTTCATATGCAAAATTATTGAACGTCGTAAATAATTCGCCCGCTATGCAAATAATACCAATAGATACAGAGAAATGTATTCACCATCATATGAAAATGATGACTAAACGTTTGATTATATTATTCTTCAAATTAATTAATAACTATATATGTCATGAAATATATCCATCAATATCTCCGAAGGTATCAAGTTTAGCAGAACAACACACCATATTAAAGACGAAAGATGTGGGTACATAATGAAAAAAGAAATACCTACAAATATTCAAAGATGTAGTAGGTTGCCGAGAAGGTTAAAAATCGGGGTTTCAGAACTAAGCTATTATATCAATATGTTTTGTGTTAAGTCATCTGTTATCTACTTTCTCTGATTCCAAAACCCCTTTTTTAAAAAAATAACAAAATTTCAAAGAACATAAAAATATACATATTAATTATTAACCTATAATAAAAATATATTATACGCCACATATACAATATACAATAATTTAAATTTTTTGTATGTACAGTCGTTAAAAACAAATGGGTATATGTACTTCATTTTACTGTCTTATTACTGTTAGTTAAAGTTTCAAATTTGCGTTTTTACGTGACAGTAAGTCGCGACTTTTACTGTCCTGACATTATATTTTTTCTGATATGATCAATGTAGATATATCATGGAAGTAGAATTATTACGGCAAATATTTAGTTTTTGACTAAAAAAAAGTAGCTCGTAAATACAGACTAAATACAATCCCCCTTGATACCCCGCTATACTCTAATTATATCAATTGCCCAAATACGTCATTACCGTTAATTAGGTTACCAAACGTCGAATTTGTTTACTTGCATTTTATGCAAACTCAGCGTTTGGTATCTATACTAGACAGCGCAATCATTGAGGAATTCGGGTTGTTAACTTTATATTTGTATGCAATTTTTACTTGAACACAATAATAACTTTAATTTATCACTCCTTCGTAACAATATCTACATTGATATAATATGGTTATGACACTTTATTTTTTACTGTTGTGGCAGAATCGCGACACTTTTACGACAAAACTTTTTCCACTTTCTGTGTTTTCAATTATTTGTTCTTGGGTTTTCACAAGATATGTCATGGTATTGTACCTAATTTGATTCGGAAAATATATTAATTGTATATCAGAAAACATACAGGGTGTTTCAGAAATAACGGCTAACCTTGAAGGAGCATCTGCCCAAGGACGTAATAAGCATATTTTGTCAAATAACATATGGTCTAACTTAACGCATTATTGAGAAAATTAATGAAGAAAGACGGAGTCCGTCCCTGACCAGCGGAAGACGATCGACAACACTCCACTACAGTTGTGTTGCAACTGGTGACAAATCAACGTCGCAGAGAACATATCGGCTCCCACCACTGCGGTCTTTCTCGCTGAGCGTGACAATGACCTACATTCGCCAGGTTGATATGAACGAACACAAGCGTGGTCACGGTCGATCAGCTGTTTGTTGGTTTATCAACAATAAAAATCATTTGGATTGTGGAATCTTAATGTCGGTGTATTTGTGTAGTGATTGTGTAGTACCAGAGACGGATGAATAATTCTATGGCTAGAATGCGACATAATTGATCGGTCGACACGCGTAGTTGCTGTGTTAAATCGGTTTGTTTTGTTCGACGATAACGCTTAATAATCACAATGTTTGTAAATCCGCATCACTATTCTGGATTAGGTACGTACTAATCTCTCTATTCTTAATTGTTTGTACGGCCTTTTGTAACCGTAGACGGGTCATGCGCGTTCGGCTATTTACCAGGGCCGGCCTCAGACGAATTCTTCAATACAATTTTGTTAGTACTGAAAACTTTGAAATAGACTATAGGTTATTTGACCAAAATTGCTTCTCTGTCCTTGGTGAATATGCTCCTTCAAAGTTAGCCGTTATTTCTGAAACACCCTGTATATCAAGCTTTGCTATGCCAAACCACCCATGTCTTCAAACATAAAT
Source organism: Melinopterus prodromus (assembly GCA_964023965.1). Taxonomy (NCBI): domain Eukaryota; kingdom Metazoa; phylum Arthropoda; class Insecta; order Coleoptera; family Scarabaeidae; genus Melinopterus; species Melinopterus prodromus. Next base: position 83,110,235 of record OZ030391.1, on the reverse strand, counting down.
TTCCTTTGTCACCCCGGAATGCTTTACTTCTTATTGTTCTGGTGTAAATTCAATGTGCTTTACTTCCTATAAATCTGTTTTGAATTCAAAGTTTGTCTCAAAGACGTATCTCATATCCCAGTAAAAAGTAATTAATAGCCAAATTTTGAGATAGCCAATTACAGTCATGATAACATACAAAATACAGTCGTCATTATCGAAGAATTAAAAGAATATCTAGAAAGAATATTTATCGGCACCCAGTATTACGTGACAGTTTTGAATATGTTTTTGCTTTTTTGTGTTTACTGTGTTAATTTTAAAATGAAAGTTTGCTCTAGTTTGCTTATCTTACTTATCTAATAATATTACTTGACCATTGCCCATATCCTGATTGGGTCCTATGGCAAATAAAGATTATTTATTTATTTATTTAATTTTTAGCATGCCAAACACATTTTTCATTCATAACAATAAAAGTTGCGACTTAAGTCACGTAAAAACTCACCTGAGTCAATGATTAGTGTCATAGATAGTATAGGTATTTACAATTTATACTTAAAATGTTTTTATACTAAAATGTATACTAATTTGCAAGTGATTATGCATAATATCCACATAAACAGAGATCTATTATGTCTAGTTGTTCTTAATTTGAAAATGTAAAATTTATATGTTAAAAACAGGCAATAGAGACTATTTTCAGTAATTGAACATTAATAATTGAAAAATATTGTACTTAATCTGGGAGTCTACTCTCGTCATCTTTTTGAGGCGAATGCGAGACTTCTCGAATGGTTAGGTGAGACGGAGCGGGGATATCAGCGATTATATAATATAACGTACGCGCCACGCCCATACGTTCCAAACGCAGGGCAACCGCCGATGTCCCCACTCCGTCTCACCTAAACATTCGAGAAGTCTAGCATTCGCTTCAAAAAGACGACGAGAGTAGACTCCCTGGTTGCTCATAGCCTGGGCGATTACGGAATATCGTGAAAGCAAGTGACAGTTTCGTCAGCCAAAATGATTATTTTAAAAATAATAAATAGAATAAGCTTCGAGCTATGGAACCTAAAAGATGCCAGGCCCGCAACCAGTTTTTGATGAAATGCCGAAAGCTGGCAAAATTTAACATCCTTTAGTAGAGGCAGGAGTTGTATTAAGATGACCATATAAAAAAAATATGTCATTCTAACATTTGAAGATTGGCAGAAAGTATTATTTTTTGGTGAATCAATGTTTAATTTATAATTTACGGGATCAAAAAAGTGGTTAGACCACTACCACTGCTCTATCATACTTTGTTTTTGTCCGGTTTGTCCGGTTATTTAACCTAAATGTTAAAATGAATAAAAAATTACTTTCCCAAAATACCCAACGAAAAGTAATTTACTTTTTGCCGTTGCAATTTAAACCGAGCAGTACAAATGCATTCGAAATGTAGCCGTCGGACTGTTCTGCGCGCGGCGGCGGAGAATCGCCGTCATAACCGTCCCAAAGAGACGAACAAAGCATCGGCAGGTAATTTAAAATTCATTGTTTCACATTTGAACTGCGCGCAGGCATCGCCGCCGACGTCGTCTCACCTTGGCGAGCTTTTGTTTCACGAGCCCCCGATTTAATTATAACGAAAACAACGGCGCTGGCTGCCCCGGCGCTACGTATTAGGATGCGGCATCCGAGGGAGGAATTTTAATTTCAAACTTGCCCGCCGAAACGCAAGCAAGGATTAGCGCCCACTGATTTTTAAACCGGACTCTGCGAAAATAAAGATTCTAATTAAAGGCTTTGAAAATCCGGTTTGAATTCGTAAGTGGTTTCCCCAGGTTGCTGTTGAAAAATCAATGTGTGTGTGTGTGTGTGTGTGTGTGTATGTCTGTGTGTGTGTGTTTGTGAACACGACCTGAATATATTAAATCAATCCCTCTAACGAGTCTTGCCTACATTCATTGTACCCACATTAGTACCGGCAAGGCGCTTAGTCCTTTTTTTGTTGCCTTTCTAAATAGTCGCTTTTTTCGCTTCCCTCGCTCTGTCTCTGTCCTTAAAAGCGGTGTCGGAATTGCTCCCCGATCTGTCGTTTTCCAGCCTCTGTTTTAGCGTTCATCCCCTTGCAATGTAAACAACGTAATGCCCTTCTTAGATAATACCGACAAATTTGTATGGTATAAAGAGCTGTACCTTTTAACATTTTGTCTTTGCGAAAAAATAATTTTCTACCGGTGATTCAAGTATGGTTGAAATCCAATTGTATAAGAACGTCGAGAAGATATAAATTGTGAAGACATCAAATATCAAAAGTTTATCTCAAATATGTACGGAATTTAAACATTATTAATGATAATCAACTAATGAAGCGAATGATAATTAACCGAGGTGTGGATAATTTTTGGAAAAAACACCTCCGCCTGGATTTGAACCAGGAACCCTCCAATTTCCGGTTGACAGCTCTCCCAGTCGAGCTACAAAGGCTGTGGAAATTTATAGTTGATTCTACATTACTGACGAGTTTAGGTAATAACCGTTTTCCCTTGAATTTATTCATCTGTATGAGCTGTTTAGCAATAAACATTTAGCGATTCCTAGTTACCAAACTTCCATCTAGCCCCAATAGGTGTCACGACGGGTTTGTATAATTCGAAACTCGGATTGCAAATCCTGAAGTGGCAAATAAAACCTATAAATTTCCACAGCCTTTGTAGCTCAACTGGGAGAGCTGTCAACCGGAACAATTGGGTTAATTATCATTCGCTTCTTTAGTTTATTCTACATTACTGACGAATTTACGTAATAATTATTTTCTCTTGAATAAATGATAATATTTATTAACAAGCAGCCCAAAAATTCCATAAGGTCTTTTCTATGACGAAAATTTTCCCCATTTTCCCTTCTTTGAAAATCTTCAAAACAACCTGCAACGTAGTGCAACAATAATTCTCTAAGTGGTCCGAAATGAAAGCATAACCATGCACTTTGAACTTACATAAAATGTATCTTTAAACATGTCGATAAAACAGCATTTTTATCTAATAATGTTATTAGTATTCAATACACCTTGATACCTTGATACATTAGATGCAGTTGCAGACCTTAAAATTCTACTAAACCCATCAACAACAAACAAATTACGACGGAAAAGTTGTATTACGACATTCTTATACAGGATGTTCCATACTTGTGTCAATTTGTTGACCTATGTACTGTCGTGTTATTCGTACAGGTCGTATCTACTCTTGTGAAAAGAGGTAAAATTTTTACTTTAACAATTGTGTTTTTTGACTTTTATAGATCAATAAAACCCCATTTCTTCATATAGTTTTATCGAAGAAAGTAAAAACTGAACAAATTCACACTTCGTACACACTTCGGTGTATTAAGGTGTTATTTTGATTATTTTTGTTTTCTATACGGAAACCTTTCGATTTGTTCCTTTATATCGGAATTTAATTCCTGTAATATTCCTGTAATCCATGCGATATTTTAAGGTTGCGATAAATACTTCTTTGATTAAAGAAATTATTTGCTTGTTGAAGGAATTACTGTGGACCTTATTATTGACTAGATTTATTTGGTCTAAAGAAACGAATTTTTTAATCAAAGCAAAAATATTACTTTAAAAGAAAGGAATTTTTGTTTGTATCCAAATTTATTCATTGGACTTAAGTAAAATTTGAAATAAATTAATCTCTACAAGCAAATAAACTAGAGTACCTACCTATTCAAAGAAGTAATGTTGACGTCAAAGATGTTTTGATCTAAGAGAATAAATTTAAAAGAATATATTCATATAACAATAGGTTTAATTCAATCAAATTTAAAAAATTTAAATATTTATTTGGGTTTACTGTAATAAATGACATACCACAGTAGCTAACTTTAAAAAGTTTAAAAATTAAGCTACTATTGAATCTACATAGCTGAGCATGTCACATTTTTCAAAGCACTTAATTTATCAAAAATAATATGATCTAATCTAATTGAATATCCTGGCCAACAATGAACAAAATCTAATAAGTGGATACTGTTTATGGTATGCTTCTTTGTGTAGAATCTTAATCGGAAAGCAAATAATTCTGAATTATGTCTACATTTTGAGAAAAACAGTCCAATCGAAGTCGCACGTGGCCAGTCTGTTAATATTCTCAGTGCTAGTAGAATACTTTTTATTGTGGCTACTTGACAAACACCGTATCTTTTGCATTAAGTGGGGGATATACACGTAAAGTCATGACGTTTAGCAACGTCAATACCATCGGATGGATGGTTAAAAATAATGAATAAAGAGAAAATGATTACCTTATTCTATTTTTTACTCAATAATTTGTAACCCAAACAGTGCTGTTTTCGTTATGGCCGCTGTATTGGCCTTTGTTATTCTCAAGTCAATGTAGTCTAAATGTTTAATCATAGACATTAAACAAAAAAATTATATTGTTTAAAAAATAAGTGCTACAGATATATTATTTATAAATTTTACCCACTTAATCAATTCCTATTTCGAAAATTCTTATTTAAATACAGCTGCTAGCTTGTACATATGTATACAAAGAATTATGTGCCTTTATATTATAGTCTGTAGCTTATTATTTCTTAAATCAGCGCTAAATAATTAAATAAGACGTTTTGTTACGTTTCTTCAGAATGTCACATAATCCTTAAAGGCATAAAGGGACACTTTAACATTTTATTGGTTAAAAAAAGATTTTTACGAATCAATTTTAAAATAACTGTTCGTAATAGATTTGAGATAGACCTGACCGCAAAGAGCATCCCAATTATCTGATATAGAATGCATTTACCAAAAAATCGTAAATCTGCCGTAAAAATTTGATTTCTCACCGGGAATTGGAAATTGGGAAAGGAAACTACTATAACTGGTTTACGGCCATCAAATACGTAGTTTAGTGCTGTTAAAATTTAAAATGTTTGTTTCCCGGGCGTATAAATTTTTACTGAGGCAATCTCACGTGATCAGGAAACGTGCTTCGGTGGTATCGGCTAGACCAGTGGTTCTTAACCGGTGCTCCGCGGAACACTGGTGCTCCGCGAGCTTGTTGCAAGTGCTCCGCAAAGTTAGGAAAGCCGAAATTGTTGACTCATTTACCGTATGTGATTTAAATAATAATATTTGTATTTGTATACTATTAACGTACAAAACATTCTAACTTCAACAAAACTAACAATTATATATTATAACACACCCAAAATAAGAGATGGAGCAGGGCAGAAAGACCTAGGTCAATAACCCGTTCGAACACCAAATGAAATTTATTAAATGAAACTAATTGTGTAATAAACCTGTACAAAGCTGGATGTTGGAATAAAGATTACTACTACTATAATACAAGTTTTAGAAGACAAAAATTGACGCACGATTTGTTTTGTTATATACTATTTTTTCTACCTTGCGACCTTAATTTTACATAAATTTTGAAAAATGCGTTATCTAACAATTTAGAGTAATTTTATATTCAACAGTTGGTAGATAGTGTCAACTCACAACTACGACTGACGCAAACCAATAGCGATTGAGATGTCAGCCTTATTTGACATCAATATCATAAATCTTGGAAAACCAAAAGTTACTAAAAGTTTGTGATATAGTGTTTTCATAATGACACCGAAAGCGGGTTCGTTATGAGTTTATAACGAACGTAAAGTAGAAAAAAAGATTTACAATTTTCAAATAGTAATAAATATGAATAAAATAAATAAAGAATTTAGAACATAATAGAATTAAATGTGTGCGCCGATGTGTGCTCGAACCGAGTAGACGTGTTGGGAATCTTGCTGCGGCTTTAAGTATATATACAGTCCGTTCACATTTGGGGGCAACATGACTACGAGATCTAGAGTTACTGTGCCTGACAAGGACGAAGCAATGATAGTAAAAGTGGTCGAAAGTATACTCGCGAATAAGACTTTTCTGGACAAAATAGTGGACCTAGTTAGTTTGGGAGTTCAGCGGAAACTGGAAGATCTGTACAATAAGATCCAGGACGGGGAAACCAAACTGAAAAGTTTGGAAAACAAAATCTACCAAATTGAATCCAAACACAAAATCCAGGAAGATGACCTTGAACAAGCTGAACAGTACTCGAGGCTCAATAATATCCGAATATATGGTATCCCTGAGTCTGCATCCGAGAAGGTGGATGAAATTGTTGCCGAGCTATGCACTAATAAGCTCGGCGTGAAAATCACTTCAACTGATATAGACACCGCACATCGTTTGGGCGCGAAGGAGGGAGCTCAGAAACCCATCATTGTTAAGTTCTGTCGAAGGTCGGTGAAGGAGAAGGTTTATTCAAGTAAGAGGAAACTAAAGGACAGCAACATCACCATTAGAGAAGATCTGACTAAGAAAAGGATTACTATTGTCAAGGCATTAGTTGGCAAGCTGGGTAGTAACAAAGTATTTACAAGTAGGTGTACAATATTTGTTAAGTTAGAAAATGAGTTCCTTAAAATCAAACGTATGAACGACTATGAAAAGATTCTAAGTAAAATCGAGCCGCAGTAAGAACCACGCTGTATATAGCATAACATTTGCAGAGCGAGTTTCGTTTACAAGTTTTTGGTGTTACATATACATTTACTTCTTTTTTTCTCGCATAGTCTGGATCGAGTTCCTATATTATGGTTGCTATGTGTCGCTTGAATTGAATATTTTCTCGATGGTCGTTTAATAACTGATGTAAATTTTAGTTTAGCTATTTTAATATGAATGTTAATGATTTGAAACTTGCTCACATAAATATACGTTCATTAATGCCAAAATTAATGGATTTAAAAATGATTCTGTATGCTGAAGATTTTGATATTGTTTGTGTGACTGAAACTTGGCTGAATGACGGTGTGTTAGATTCTCAAATTACAATACAAAATTATGACTTTTTTAGGAGGGATAGAGGTAGTAGAGGTGGTGGTGTCGGGTTGTATATTAAGAGTTGTTATGAATCCGAAATAGTTGAATCTTCAAATCTTATAGAGCAGTTGTGGGTAAAAATAAGAACACGTGAACATTTGGTTGTTGGAGTTGCCTATAGACCCCCAACGCTAGACTATGAGATTTTCCTGGATGAGTTGGAAAATTCAATTCTGTTATGTATGCCTATCACTGATAACATTTATTGCACCGGCGACTTTAACATTGATATGCTAAAGCTTGATGATTGTAAGCGTTTGTATTTTGCTGATATGTTGTCATCATTGAGCATGAGACAGATAATAGAGGAACCCACACGTTTGTCAGATCGTGGGGGAACTTTGATTGATTTAATAATTACGAGCAACATGGGCGATGAAATGGTGCGTGGTGTGATCACTTGCGACTTGTCGGACCATGATATAATATTTTGTAGCTTACCGTTGATGCGAGTTGCTGCTGAGCATCCACTTCGGACCTATCGAGACTTTAGGAATATAAATATAGCCAGCTTTCAGCGGGACCTTCAGGCCGTGCCCCTAAATCGTATCTTCTTGCTTGACGACATAAATGACAAGATCCAATTGCTTCAAGAACTACTGGTAGAGCTATTTGATGTACATGCCCCCTTTATAACAAGAAAAATCACGAAGAAAAAGGCGCCCTGGCTTTCACCTGAGTTAAAATTATCAATGGCTAAGAGAGATGAGGCAAAATCAAAATATAAGAGAACAGGACTGCCACTTGATTTGACTAACTACAAGTTACTAAGGAATTTGACAACTAATGCCCTGAGAAATGAAAAAAAGTCCTACTTTGCGCATATAGCTAATTCTGGGTCATCCAGAGAAGTGTGGTCGCGGCTGAATCATTTGGATTTGGGGCGTAGAGTCTCTGAGGAGCTGCCGATTGGTCTGGGGGATGTCAACAAAATAAATAAATTCTTCGTTGACAGCGTGCGGGCTCCGATGGCTGGTGGATTGACGGTTGATGATCAAGCATTGGGCTTGGCAGCGGGAGGGCAGCCACGCAGCGCATTCTGCTTTGATTATGTGGGTACGGAAGTAGTGTTTAATGTTATAAAAGATATAAAAACCAATGCTGTAGGGTTAGATGGAATTAATGTATGTATGCTAAAAATGTGCTGTCCCGCTGTCATTCCCTTTATTACCCATGTTGTTAATTGTTGTATAGAGAGAGGGATATATCCAGATGCTTGGAAAAGAGCGATTGTGGTTCCTCTTCCGAAGGTCAACCATCCTTCGGGTTTGGAGCAGTTGCGACCCATCAGTATCCTGCCCGCGATGTCAAAGATTCTTGAACGTGTAATGCAAACACAAATGACAAGTTTTTTCGAAGAAAATGAATTGCTGCCACGGATTCAGTCTGGTTTTAGACAAGGTTATGGCAGCGAGACGGCTCTGTTGAGCATAACCGATGATATTTTGCGGTCTACTGAAGAGGGAAATATAACTATCCTGGTTTCCCTAGATTATACGAAGGCGTTTGATACCGTGGACCATGGCGTTTTGTTGCGGGTGCTGGTGAATGTGGGTTTCAGCCCTAGAGCAATATTGCTTATGAAGGATTACCTGCGAGGTCGTTCGCAGTGCGTCAGGATTGGAAGAAATACTTCGGAGCCCTTAGATCTGGTGCAGGGTGTTCAGCAGGGCTCGCTGCTTTCGCCATTATTGTACAGTATGTACACGTCAAATCTGGAGAAATTTGTCAGACACTCGAAATTTCATATGTATGCCGATGACTCCCAACTTTATCTGTCATTCCGCGCGGAGGAGTGAAATAAGGCCAAGGAGAATATAGAACAAGACCTCCAGAGTTTATTTGACGCCTCATCCAGGTACAGCCTATCCATAAACCCAGCCAAGACACAGCTCACAATGTTTGGAAATGCTAAGATTTGCGCCGAGTTGAAGTCGTTTATGCCGATTTTTATTGATGGCACTCTTTTGACATATGCTGATAAAGTCATTAATCTGGGATTGTGTATGGATAATGAATTCAGGTACAGGGAACAGCTTAGCAAGTATATTCGTAATGCGTATGGCCAGTTGAGAAAATTGTATGCATTCAAATCTATACTGCCGCAAGATTTGAAAATAAAATTATGTGACCTATTTGTTTTATCACAGTTTAGTTATTGTACTCCCATATACCAGCCGGCACTGGACACTTTGGCAGCCACCCGAATTCAAAAAGTCCAAAACTCTTGCCTTAGGTATATCTATGGATTAAGAAAATATGACCATATTTCTCACAAACTGGAGGACGCGGGCTGGTTGAAGATGGCACACAGACGGTTAGTGCTGACAATTTCCCTGTACCACAGGATTATTCTTGAGAAAAGACCGGCCTATTTATATAATAAGATTCGTTTTAGAACCGACATACATAATTTAGGAACAAGATTTAGGGGGTTGATATCTCCCCCACACCACAAAACTGCTCTATTCGAACGTTCATTTACTTTTAATGTTTACCGCCTCTATAACTCTCTCCCGGAAAATTTGAAGCAACTGAATCTGGTGTGTTTTAAGAGGAGATTAAGGAATGTGATTAAAGATTTGTTTAATGTTTGATTGTAGCGTCTATAAATGTTTGTGCTTACGCACTAATTATGTTTTGTGTTTGATTGGTTGCAAGGGTTAACTTAATTTGATTTATGATTTGATTGGTAGTATAGTGGGCCAGTACGTAGAACTATTAACTAGCGTAGACCATTGTAAATTATGTATATGTGAGATACGTAGCACATAGGGCGAGAAAGAAAATCTGTTTAGTTATTAATGTTTTTATAGGTTTAGGCAATCATGTGTATATATTTTGTAATGTGGGCAAGGTTTAGATAGAGCAGTCAACAGACTGGATCTCACCTTGAGATTGACCTCAGCATTAGGCATTAGGAATACTATTTATTTTTTTGTGAATCTTCTTTTATTATAATTTTGTGCAGAGAGTCAATAAAGGCATATTATTATTATTATTATTATTATTAAAATAAAAATGGAGATAAATAAATAAAGATAATAAATATGATGTTTTGATAATATATATTTTTGCCCTCATCTACATATCATCCACATGTTGTGCGGTATAAAGTTATATTAAAAATGAGCTTATCAAAACTACTTGAGTAGGTGGTACGTAACTGCTAATATAAAGAATCTAGCCAAATTACCTAAATATTTGACAAACTAGGAAGGTTTTGAAAGTTTTATTATATTTAAATTTTTATTACCGCGAACATGTCAGATGCTTGGAGGAACTATCACAATAAACCCAATAGGTGGCGGCATTTATAACCACCAGGTGATAGTTCACGAACAAAATTTTGTGGGACCAGAAAATCAAAACATACACACACACACACACACACAAAATGTCGAATTATATGAATACGGGCAAAAAGAAAACTTCGGAAGCAATTCGGTACATCGAGAGTGCTTTTTCCATCAAACATTCAAGAGTCAGTTTGTAGAAATAAATTCCAAAATTCCCGTTATGTTCTAAATTTATACAGAAATATATCTTTTTCATCTGTATCAGACTAATGATTTTCGCCGCAAATAAGCTTCATTGGAGTATTCATTTTTTCAATTCGGTAAAAAGTTAGAGTTGATAAAAATATCAATAAAACCGTATTTTAAACCTTTTTACTCGGAATGACTTTTAGTTTTTAGAAGAAAATCTGTAAAAAGTTTGATGTGGACTTTATTTTGTTACTTAAATTTATTTACTTTTTATTGTTGTAATGGGTATTAATTATGTTATTGTTTCGTTTTCGCATTGTTTGATATGTATTTTATCTTTTATTTTTTCTTTGTTTGTTAAGATTTCAAACGGCTGTAACTTCTTAAGGAATAGAAAAAACATATAAGACCATATAAAACATTCTACTCAGAATGACATTTGATTTCCAAAAATTAATTCTGCTGAAAAAAAAGGTAGACTATTAATATATTGTCATTTAATAATCGTTTTAATTTTGAGTAAAAGTTATGTCAATGTTTTTGGTGCTCCGCGAATTTTTCGTACTATCAAAAGTGCTCCCTGACTTCAAAAAGGTTAAGAACCACTGGGTTAGAGGTGAAAATATAGTGAAAAACAAGTCATTTAGTCAACAAGTCTTATTCAAAACTTTTATTGTTTAATAAATACATATGTTTGACAATGAATATTTTATATCATTGGAGTCCTTAAAAAATAGGTACATTTACAAAATAATACAACAGAAAATAAGTATTGCAGTCCCTAGGCATTCGATACTTTAAACGCGCTGGATAAATAAATCCTCAAGAATTATTACCAAGAGCTTGGAAGCGGTGTTTGCTTTACAAATGGCTTGCCTATCCGATGCATACACTGTATCTATTAATCATAATTCCCTTACTGAAATTGCGCGAATGGATTTAGTGTTCGTTCCGTTTACTTTATAGATATGTTTTCCGCCATAATGAGTTTACAGCGCCCCGCCGCGCCGGTCAAATATTTATATAGAAGACCTAGTTTCGTATTCGTTGTACACGACTCCGACAAACACTATCAATTATACAGATTAAAATGTAACTTATAACAGAACGTTCTGGTGTAGTGGCAAATGTTCTGTGTGTCATGATTGATATGATTGATGTTCTACATATAGGAAACAGTAATTTAGTTATGGTGGTTGTTGTTTTCTGTACGAAGAATCAATAACTTTATAACCAAATAGCGTCCCTTTCTCTTGTTTTATTTGGTTGTTTTCTTTGCTAAGGTCGATATATTTATTTTTTTTATAAGTAACTAAGTTTTCGAGCTAAGAACTAAGTTCAGAACCGCTCGAGAAAAATTCTTGTATCAATGTTAAGAATTATTATACCAAAAACCATACAAATTGTATGGCTTTATATAAGAAAATGTTCACGAAAGACGCAGTTTTCGATAGATTTTATTCTGCTAAATGCTGAATGCATTTTTTAAGTGAATTTTTTTACGGAGACAATGAAATCAGGTGCTAATGGAACAAAGCAAACAAATGCCCAGTTGTTAAGGTATTTCAAAAACACCTGTAGAAAAGTTTTCAGGGCTTCAGGTAAAAACTTACGAAGTTCAAGGACGAGGGTGGACGCACGCATATCAGTGATGTTCGTACTACACACCTTTAGACAAAACAAAGTGTGAGCGATATACTGAACCAGCGACTGGGGAGACAGACGCAAAACGTTTGACAAAACACGTTTAGACAAAACAAAGTGTGATAGTGATATACTGAACATGGGAGTGGGAGAGAGACACAAAATGTTTGATTTGTCTAATCGTGTTTTGTTCCAACAAGACTGATATGTGTGGGTCCACGTCAGTTTCAGTTTTGTCACTCATATGACATTTTTTTTATATTATACAGCAAACAAATCAAGTATGGAAACATGAAAAATTTGTTGAAGATGGATTGTCATTTAAAAAAATCATCGACACGTCAACTTTTTAACGAAAATATAAGTTTTCAACCATCATTTGATACTGGCAACCCTATCTATTTCTTACTGATTTTGGTACCTCTTTTAATTCTCACAATATGGGAATTGTGATTTCAAAAGAAAATGAGGACGATCTCATAAATTAAACCCCATTGATGGCAGGAAATTAAATTTGATATAAGTACGTATATTTTGATAATAAAAAATCCAGAAAATTATAATCTGACCCATAAAATTTACGCTACCATTTAAAAAGAAGATCTACCAAAATTAGTAAAAATAATATAAGGTCACCATATAAGTAATAGGAAAACCAATGGACTTATCTGATACATAGCTATGTAGAACTTTATGAGTAGGTAGTTAAATTCCTAGATTGAATTTGATATAAAAATGTATATCTAAACCTATATAGAAACTATTTCATGTTTCCATTCTTTACACGCTCACTGTATACTACACCTATAGCTAATGAGAAACATAAAATTTTGTGGATAGGTTTGGGCATTATTTATCTTTTACTTCTATGATTTTTATACAGCCACTCTCCGATGTCTTTAGCAAACTTCTTTGGCATTCTTCAACAACTGAGGCCAAATGTCTGAAATATTTCGATTGCAAAAACAGCCGAGAAAGCGGTTCTTCTTGAGGCCTGGAAAACCACTTTCTGGGCGTGGTGCACACATAATTGTTTATCCTACACAACAATATCATCAAATAATCACCCGTTTCTAAATACTAATTAATCACTGACATATTGGCTTTAGACAAATAAGAAGTTTTATTTTCGTGGCTACCGGTGAAAGTGTTCATTACAGGCCTGGCTGGGCCCGGCGGGCAAATAGCATCTTACGTGTCTCCATACAGACGCGAAAATAACATTTTCACATCGTGTAGGATAAAAATCTTATGTGGGAAGGCACATGACTTTATCATAGTATATAAAATTAATAGTTTTGCTGCATTAGATTCTATTTGATCGAGATCGGTCGTGCCTGCATCAAAATAAAACTAGTTAGCCAGGATTGTCAAAAGATCTGCGTTTGACACTACCTGCTCTCATTGGAATGAAAATATCTGTCAAATCCTGGCTAACTAGTTTTATAAAAATGCAGACACGACCGAACTCGATCAAATCTTCATCTTTATTAACATACCGGCGCCAATTGCTTAAATCTACGTAAAGTATATTATTTTCAAATTGACAAGACTGACATCATATTTTTTCAAACAATATCAACAATTCTATAAATTGATTAATCATTTTTTTATTTTTTTTTTTTTTTTTTTTTGGGGATGTTGCCATGTGCACAAAGCCTGTGGCTTGTCTGTGCGGCAGTCGGGGAGACGAAGTATTAGAAAAATCCCCTGCCTAACCTGGGCTTGAACCCTGGACTTCTGAGTGGAAGGCATTCGCCTTATCCACTCGGCCACCTCCGCTCCATGAACAAAGCATTCTAACTGAAACATTTCCCAAGCTGCAAATGGAAACGTCATACATTTCATGTCATCCTAATTACTATTGTTCAGAAAACGTCGAAAAGACATTTCATTTGTTGACCTTAATCTATCCTGCCAAAGGTTACAAACAATATGGACATTTATTTTCCGGAAAACCCCTTTGGACGTCGTTTTTCTCCGGAAAAGAATCTCTATTTACCAGTAAAATAAACACTTCGTATGACTACAAATTTCTTATATACGCGTTCTAGTATATTTTAAGGATGCTAAGAAGTCGTGGAAACGGCATCAGAAGTGTTCATAACTCGCCATCCGTTACAACCAGCTATTTTTATTTCTAGTCGGACCGTTGGACGTGAAGATCCTGGGGGCGAGCCAACCCTTGTCGTCCAGTCGGAGATACGAGTTGCTGTGTCAAAGTTCAGGGTCCAGACCGCCAGCCACCATAACCTGGTGGAAGAACGGCCAAAGGATGGAACGGACGAAGGAGACGGTGAGTGGCCGACCATTATATACAGCGTTCGAGCGGAACCGTCCGCATACATACATACATACGGCCCGCCTATATTGCTAGTTCACTTTGTCTTTTTGTTTGGAGGACCTTCGGGAATTTCACTTCATCCCTCCGTCGTTAATCATCCCCGTCAAATTTTTCATTCATTGTTATGCGCTCCGAGAGTTCTCCTGGACCGCTTCCAGGCGTTCCCTTTCCGGTCGTAGCGTCGAGCGCAGTGACGTTTCGTTTTAATGTTATATGTATTACCGTTTAGTATCTATTTTGGTACGGTTTTGTTGAAAGCTTTTTAGTGAAACTGGGTTAAACTATTCTGAGATGAGAATACTTCAAATACGCGAGTTCTGTGTGTTTATGAATTTATTAATTTAAACTTGTAGGTTCTAAAAGTTTGCTGGTCAATTTTTCTGATACAGGTGACAGTGATACAGGTTTCACTAACCAGTGACAACAATAAAATGATTGCCTCGTGTCGAAATTGGCTGTAAATGTTGCCGCTAAAAGTTGAAATTGACTACAATTTGAAGTACCAAGTACAATTTTGAACAATTCCAGAGACAACAATAAAATGATTGCCTCGTGTCGAAATAGGCTGTAAATGTTGCAGCTAAAAGTTGAAATTGACTACAATTTGAAGTACCAAATACAATTTTGAACAATTTTGAAGTACAATTTGAAGTACCAAGTTATAAACAGTTTTCTGTGACTGCTAATGTTGCGACCTACCAAAAACTTGTAGCGAGGACATCTCAATAAGGGCACATTTATGTGTAAGGGCAATTCATGTGATTTTGGTGAAGGTATGTTTGCTTTGTTTATTTTGTATGTCGTTATCTTTCTCATTGTAAGACAATGTAATCAATCCTGAAAGGCGTCAATCCTGAAAGGCGAAAGGGTATCTTTTCGAAAAATTCGATAATCTAAAAGTGGCATTACAAACTAAAAGATTCTGATAACATTGCGGAATATATTGGATAGAAAGGATACAATTTTCATGAACATAATAAAAGAAAAACTTCCACTTTTAATAAACATTTACAGTAGAGCGTCGATAATCCAAACCTCGGTAATCCGAACATTCGCTAATCCGAACGCCCAAAAAGAAATAATAATAGAATGATTCACTGGGTAACCTAGGGAAAAGCCATTTTTGTCAGTTACTATTTAGAGACAAATGTTGATTTTTTAGTCGTATTTTCCACTATTAAATAAATAAATAATAAATAAATCATAAATAAATCATAAGTCATAATAAATAACAATAAATCATAATTAAATTATAAATAAATCCCTTCGACATCCCTTCGATTTTGACTTTTTGGCATTCTTATAATTTATGAATAGCGGAATCGAATGGTGTTGGTTTTATTCAGGTTGAACTTCTATCCAATACTCGTATTTTCTACTATTTAGTTGTCATATTTGATAATCCGAATCACCTTCGGTCCCAAGTAGTTCGGATTATCGACGCTCTACTGTATTCGAAAATAAACATACAACTAAAATTGAAAATATTACACAGAAGAGTATAACGATATCAAACTATGAAATAGTTTGCACTAAAATAAAAAAATAAATAAAACAAACTACTTGCAAACACATTATTAAACATAATTGAAACAGCAAGTATGACACGAAATCTAAAGAATTTTATTGAGTTTATTAATTTAATTAACAATATGACATCTCAATATTAATTTAAAATTATGGTAAAAACCATGCAATTTTTTTCTGTACATAAAACGTTTTGAAAAGTGCCTCTTGAAAAAAAGTAATTTTCTACGCATGCTCTGACTGGGTTGTCAGCTTTTTAGTGAGCTGAATCTGTAATCCGTTTGCTTCATACAAAAAAAAGTATCATCTAAGACAGTCCTGCGAAGAAGCAGAATAGAAATAATAAATAAAAAACGTGAAAGCTACAGCGAAACATCAAGACATGTCTGGTTAATACAAGTCGATATTGATTTTATAATGTATTACAGCAATCCAATTTAATCCAATTACAATAATAAATTTTTCCTAAAAAGAAGCGAGTTACAATAACGGTTGAGCCACAAGTTGTTGTGGTTGAGCTTTCGCAAAGATTCTAAAAATTTAAAAAGACAAAGTCATAGTTGTTAGTCTTATAACTATAAGACTAATATAAAAATCCCAAATTACGATTACCACACTCAATATCAGTTAAAACATTAAAGCAGCAATCAAACCAACACGTTCCTACTTTAATTAACCCAAGAACCAAGTTACAGTTCATGTTTCCTTATACATAATTAATGGCTTCGTCTCAAGTTCTAATTAACGAACTTTAAAGACTGAAAATCGCTTCCACTTGTTTATAATAACTTTTGACGTTGAAGGTTTTTGCGCGGATTCTCCTGTTGCCCCAGGTGCGTCGCTACTGAAGTGTACCACCCTTAATTTAGGCCTATCTATATTTATTGCTTCATTTATCATCTTGCATTATTCAAATTCTAATCAACATTTTCCCATTGACTTGGTCATTCCAGTCCTTCGCGACAATCAACGTTTCGAGTTCTTTTTCAATAATGAAATT
This sequence comes from Melinopterus prodromus, assembly GCA_964023965.1. Taxonomy (NCBI): domain Eukaryota; kingdom Metazoa; phylum Arthropoda; class Insecta; order Coleoptera; family Scarabaeidae; genus Melinopterus; species Melinopterus prodromus. The sequence goes on along the minus strand of OZ030391.1, from coordinate 83,093,322 downwards.
CAATTTGCGAGGGGAAGACCATCAGTTTACAATGTAGGTACGTACGAACTACAGACAGCCAAAAGTTGCGCACATTCATCTCGAAACCCTCGTCACAGCCTAATTTCTAAAGGCCTCGAGATTGATGAAGGACAGAACCTTGCGAAAGGAACGCAAAGATAAACACTTTAACGAAATCTGAATGGAATCTTATTTAGCTTGCAGGGGTTGTAAGTACTTATCGCCTTTAAATATTTGCGTAACTAAATCTACTAAATCATAAAAAGTTGAGATTTTGCGTAATTGGCAGAACGAATTGATAGAATATTACGTTAAGTCGTAATCGCAATTGCAAAGTGTTTGCGGTTTCATTTAGGCAATATTCGTACAATGTCGTTACTGTCAACTTATTGTATGTCGTATTGTTTGTGATAGAATCTATGGCTTGTAATTATGAAGTGCTTTTGCTATTTTTTGGACGAATAGACACACATCTTTCTTCAGATTTTTATGAAAGCGGATATCTCAGTAATATTAGCACGATAACGGGATATGCAGGTAAGCATTCGTCATATTTTATTTAATGCGACTGAAAGAAAAGAATTCATTATAATTTTTAAGTAATTTTTAAAGCGGTGTAATATGAATGATATAAATTTCGTACAGCGTACGTACTACGTCAACCGTAACGGTAAATGGAAACGTAGCTGGGACAGTGGAAGATTATTTAGTGCGATACGATCAGGAATACGATCCCGGAATTCCGAAATTTTATTTTTGAAAAGTAGTGCGAGTTAAAGTTAAGATTAAAGTTAAGATAACTAACTCTATCTGTATTCTGCACTAATTAATATCTATATGAACTTCTTGACACAATGTACTTACATATTTGTATGGACATATGATATCAAGGGACATCAGGTATTTGAGGTTTGTGCTTCTTCCAATAGCAATAGCAATACCTTAAAGGCCCTTGAAAGTTACACCACATTGAGTAAAGCTGGATGCCGTATTGAAAACAATTTCTCGGTTGGTGTTCGGTTCGGATAAGCTCCTTAGTCTTTTGTAACTACTTCGTTTCTAGTATTTTTGTTTGGTGTTCTTTATGTAATTATTATACATATTGCCTGTCGGATATTACAGTATTTGCGTAACTCACAATTATGAATTTGCGTTTTCACAATATAATATATAAATCACCTATATTATTGCATAATATCCTCGTTTTTCGACTTGCGGTCAGCTTCAAAAAAATGTTTGAACTACTGGAATGTACATGGTTGCTGAACATTGACAAACACATTTAAAATATTTCGCATAAAATGGAATTTATGAGTCGTAGATAAAACGTCGTATTTGACTCGCACATAACGGATATAAATCGCTCGCATGATTACTAACTTCATGCTCGCGATTTATATCCTTAATTATGTGCTCGTAAAATAATATACTTTTATTTCACCTATTCATTTAAAGTCATGTTCTAATGATGACCAGAAAATTCCGAATATGCATCTCTCCTATAGGTACACATCAATTTGTATAGAAATTTGCATCACTGATTACATAGCAAAAATAAAAATTTTACAGATGTAAACTTTTTTCATGTACCATGAGCCAAACTAATATTTGTATTAGAAAGGACTTTACGCTATGCAGTCCTCAAATATTTATTTCCTATAGTTACTTATACTTTGGCGACGTTTCGCCAATTTCTTTGGCTTCTTCAGGGTCTACAATAGTTACATGAAATATATAAAAAATAATTATTTATCGGTATTGAAATGGTGTGTCTGTGTATAGTTTGAAACTTACTCGAATAGGGCCTATAGATATTTGTAAAACAAATTAAACTATTGCATTATATGGTAGACGTTGTCAATGCGTTGACAATGTCGCTAAGCAGTGTATCAAAATACAATGGAAATGAAAAATCTAGAACTGTGATTGGTCCTAAAGCCGCGAGAAATGAAATATTTCTCACGACTCGCGGGGTATGAGGAGCCAGGAATGAAATATTTGCCATGTGTGTGGGGAATGATTTTAAGTTTTCAGTATTACTTATCATAAATTACCATGATAACGAATGCATTCATAAATAGGAGTTGAAAAAATGTTCATTTTTAAAGCACACTTTACAAACTAGTGTACCTGAGTATACCTAATGTCAAACTAATCTCTCATTTACCGGTTTCGCATTGCGGTCACAAACAGACTTTTTTTATGGATATCCAACAGACTTTAGTGGACTAGTTTTCACTTACGTAAGAAATAGCTAGTTATCATACGAGTGTTCAAACTGAAAAATAATTTTGTTATAAGGAAACTTTATTGACATTTTGCCGTATTAAATTCTTCTGTTTGTTGATTTTACTACATTGATTTTACTAATCCGTAGATGATACCAAAACGTCCAAATAATTTTTTATATAAAACAATTTCGACTATTTTGCTACTTTTAGTTGTTTATTTGATGAATTTAGTGAAACGAACTCTTTGACACGTGAATAAAAAAAGTATTTTCAGCAAAACGAGACACATTTCCGCATTTAGAGGCCATATAACACATATTTGCAACAGAGCAAAGCGTTCGACAGAAATCTGTTGCTTTTTTTATGCTTGAAAAATTAATGCATCCACCGAAATAAAACACCAACAATTCGATTCCATTCAGTGACAAAGTAAGAGGTCGAATATTGTATATTTGATGAATTTTGAGCGCACAATATCGACGAGGGACGATAGAATTTCAACCGGGCTGCGCGGAGGACATTCTTTATCGCCAACGCTTCAAATATATTTTGAAATTTCCATCAATAAAAATCGGCAACAAAGATTACCGACGAGTGCCGAATGCTCAAATCGGAAGCTTTGTACCATTAAAACCGGCCAGCGATGGGCTAAAAAAAATCGCCATGCATATCGATGAGCGATACGCGAGATCGACGCGAGATGGCGTCAATAAATAATAGGTGTATTGAAAACATGAATCTCATTTGGAAATCAAATTGTATCCTTTGTTCTGCGGCTGGCGGTTGTTGATAAGTAAACATGGGTCGAATATACAGAACAATGTGGATGCTCAATATAGGCGCGGCGCCGAATTTTACTGCGTTCAATTCTGGTATTCATTTCGTTTCGGGAGGGTCGCGATTCAATTCTGTTTAACTTTCATGTATGGAGACCAACAGTAACACCAACAATTGCCTTTTTTTGGCCGAAATAGAAAAAAGCTGGCTACAGAACCGCCGGCAGGTGCCTAATTTGAACTGAATAACGCATGAGTTGCAATATTTACATACAATGTAGACAAATTGTCTACACTAATCTTTTATTGTTGGTGTAACTTCAGGGAGTTCACATTTTAGGGCAAACGGACCCCGATGGATAATTTTTTTTTTTTTAATAAGCATATTGTGCTTAACATATTGAAACTAATCTGTAAGATTAACCATCAATTTAAATCTGAATTCTTAAAACTAGGTACTTGTCTCTAATAGGCTATCCACTGATGTCCTATATTAACTTTGTCCTAAACAAGAAGCACTAACACTTCACGCACTGTCCTCTGCTTTTTCACATTTCACTGAGTCACTAGTTCGAAGGGTTTAGTTCTTTTTAGTCTTCTCACTAGATTCTGGTTGTCCAGTAGCTGCAGGGCCTCTACGTTGACGTGGTGGCTTAGGCGAGATTCATGTTTAGTGGCGAATCTTTTTATCTCTTGGATGACTTGTGGGACACCAAGATCACGATGTAGGTCACTATTCCGTATGTACCAAGGAGCGTTAACCATATTCCTTAGTACTTTATTTTGGAAAGTCTGGATTCCTTGTATGTTGGAATTTTTTGCGCAACCCCAAAGCTGGATGCCGTATAACCAGATCGGTTTTAGTATTTGGTTGTACACTTGTAGTTTGTTCTGTACTGACAACTGAGAGTTTCTTCCCAGAAGCCAGTAGAGTTCTCTATATTTGAGGCCAAGCTCTACTCTTTTCTTCTTAACATGTTCTTTCCACCTTAGTTTTGTATCTAGAGTCATACCCAGATACTTTGCAGTGTTCGCATAAGGAACTATGGCGTCGTTAATCTTTACATGAGGTATGACCTCGATTCTTTTATTTGTAAAGTTAATGTGGACAGATTTCAGTTCGTTGAGCTTGGTCTTCCATTTTTTGGTCCAGTTATACATTTTATTAGTAGCTTGTTGAAGATTCCTAGTAGATTCTCCAATAGTTGATCCCACTGCCATTAGAGCCGTGTCATCTGCGAATGTGGCGACTGTTACATTTTCCAGCTGTGGAAGGTCACTTGTATACAGTAGATAGAGAATTGGTCCCAGCACACTACCCTGGGGTACCCCAGCTTTTACTTCTTTTAGATCCGATTATTCATCGATTTGTTTTATTCTGGATAGCCTATCAGATACATAGGATGTTAGCAGCTCGACGTATTGTAAAGGAAGCATACTCTTTAGTTTGTGTATCAATCCTTCGTGCCAAACCTTATCGAAAGCTTGAGTCACATCCAGAAAGATTGTTGAGCAAATTAGGTTTTCTTCTAATGCTTTCTCTACGATATGAGAGGATATGATGGATAATGATTGGGGACTTCCAAGACATATTACAAAATACAGAAAGACAAAACTCTAAAAAAGTACGAAATATGTCGAAATATGGCAAAATGTAAGAAACATGGCAAAAACTTTTGTGCTTTCAAAATGACGTAGACATGTATAAATAACAATACGTACTTACACATGATACTCAAATGGTTTATCTCTAAATGTATAATTTTAACATAATTATTATATAAATTACTGTCTATCTACGACTCACATAATAAGTTCATTGCATACGTATCTATGAGTATATAATTCCCATCCTGATACACGCCAATGATATGGTACAGATTGTGTCCGCAAAAATTAGGCATAGGTAGAAAATTAAATTAGGTAAAATTTATTTTTTTTGGGCTGTACATTTTTAAGAAGTCAAGGAAGAAAGGCAAATGGGTCAATTTGAATCCTTTTAATCAAAATTACATTTACTTAATGAAAAAAAAAGTGAGAGACTGTATATTACAAAACAATATTTGTATGATGGTTTTTGTAAACGTTGATGCTGAGAAACCAAACTGTAACTAACTAAAGTGTATATTAAGAAGCATATATTAAGAAAAATTAAATAATATAAATATAAATTGCGTGGATGAAGATTATACACGAGCCGTAGGCGAGTGTATAAACATGCGAACGATTTATATCCGCTTTGTGGCAGTCAAATGCGACGCTTTTGCGAACTCAATCTACTGTCAACCACGTAAGTGTTGACAGTAGCTTCTGTATAATAATAACAGTTCAATGAATAAATATTTGGTGTAAAATCGAATTCATAAGTCGTAGATAAAACGTCGTATTTGACTCGCACACAACAGGTATAAATCACGAGCGTGAAGTTTATTCACAACCCGTAGGCGAGTGTATAAACATAAAAAATAATGTGGATATAAAAATTATTCGTGTTCGTCAAATAACAAACAGTAAAGGAAATAAATCAAATATACCACCAATTTTATTCAATAGGCAAAATGCTTAGAATAAGGAAACAACAAAACAAAAATAACTATGCAAATATCCAAAATTAATTTCTTTTGGTAATTTGTAATTACTGATTACCAGCAGACTATGAGACAATTAAAAAGTTACTTATTTATTAAATTATCGAGTCAGAATCTCAGTGACACTAAAGCACACATTAGTCTCTAGACAACGTCATTAAATTTGTTATCACTTATTATTACCCATAATCGTTTCCTTTGTTTAATGTAATGCTAAAATAAAATAAAAACTAGACAAATAGTAACTATGACTACAATTTGAAATGACGACAACCAATTTACTTATGTACTCCCATAGATCGGTTAATTGTCTAACCCCCGATTTCACCAACAAGAGATAAATTAGTATCGGTTGAATAACCCATATCTTCTGGATATGATCAGCTTAACATAAACATAAACAACATAACCTATTTCGTCGATTTTGACAAGTTAAAATTGTTATCGCCAGTATTGCACGTGATGACAGATTTTATGTCAAAAGTGCTAAATATTTAAAGGAAAGAATTATACTGTGATACTGTAAAATACCTCAAAAAAAGTGTTATTCTTCAAAATTAAATGGATTTTTGATAGGCTGCACTCTAGGTCCAATAATCGAAATTACTTCCTTATCAAGTAAGGTTATTTCAGTCATTAGTCGGGTTCCTCCACCTGTTGTGCATATTTTGTAGGTAAGGATATTCTCAACGGCGTTACGTTTTTCGCCAGTCTCTTTATTGTCTCTTGGGCCCTTCAATTGCGCACCTGTGTGGTTACCCGTCTTGGACGAATTAGATTCGGTTGCTATATTATCCATAGAGATGCGAAAATGTCAGTGTAGGATAAAAAAAATATAATATTGCGTTCGAAAGTAATGGCAATTACACATTCAAACGTTCTGCAGCACTCGCGTACGGTTGTGCTGCACTCTTCGTTCTCGTGAGTAATGTCTTATATTACTAGCTCATAGACTAATATACTATTAATTTTCAGAGTCAAGTCAAATGAGTTTGCAATATTGGATAGATCTTCCTTTATTTTTTATAATGTTAATATTGTCTCTCAACAAAATATGGAAGGCCAATACGAATTACTAAAATATTAGCAATAAAGGCGTACACACTTGTTTTGTTGGGTTCAAATTACCACGTTCTTTAACATTATCGTCAAACAGGATTACTAAACTTAAATTCCTACAAAAGCAATTTAAACTGGACACATAAAAAACACGACTGACTAAATAAAACAGCCATTTATTTCTGCGGCCGTCTGTTATACGTTAGCGGTTTGATTTTTACCATGTAGCGAAGGAATTTACGCCGCCATGTTTCCGAAATAAAACTGTCGCACGTCCCTACTTCCAAATTTATGCCCTTACGGCCACCACAGTGCAGTGGCGGCAATAGAGCAATTTTTATCGAGCGTCACAAGTATTAAACAATTTTTATCGCGCACACAAATCCTAAAAATCCGAGTTTACACTGAATATTTTTAATGTTTATTTTGTCATTTTACGTTTTCCAAAACAAAAAATCTGATGTGGCAAGGCACATTACTTTATCATACAATATATAAAATTATTAGTTTAGCTGCATGGGATTTGACAGATAAATAAATAATGAAATAAATATATAATTCTTTTATTAACATAAACCAATATTAAATGTAACAAAATAATATTTATATTTAGGGCGGAGATAAGCACACTTATTTCCAAATTGCCTTGCTCTTCCACTCAACCCCTTACGCAAACTAGAACAAAGACATAATGGTACCAATAATATAACAACAATTCCGAGAACTTATCAAAACAAAAAAATACTCTTGAGTCTAATAACACGTAATTGCAGCAAATCCAACTCAACAAAACATCGCACATGCCCATAAAAATTAAAATTAAGACAGCCTCCGATGTGCGCTCAATGCCTAAAGTCCCCCTGTTGAGCAAACAGACAACACTTCACCTTTCCCCCAAAACTGTTTAACGATAATTTTTTCATATCTTGCCTGAGACCATTGTATATGTGACTGACCTGGTAAGAGAATGGCCGTTTATACAACTCAGTGCGATTAGCAGGTGGAGCAAACAAACCCCTGAATCTTAAATTAAGGTTATGGACATTCGTTCTACAGCGTATCTTCCACATGAGGTATTGTGGGATCCTCTTGGATACAACTTATGATATAATATTGCTGCATGCAACACCCTAGTGTTATCCATGTTCAACCACCCCAAGTCGCCCAGCCTATTCGATACATGATTATACTTCCTCAAACCAAAAACAAACAGAACATATGCATTTTGGACACGCTGAACACGCTGCCTATCCGACGTCAGGCAAGGACCGTACACGGTATCACAATATGAGATTTTTTTACTATTTATAGTAGATACAGTGAGATATTGTCAAACTATCAGCATCTGACACTACCGGCACTGTCATTAGATTGAAAATATTTGAATAATCCTGGCTCTATATATAGTATTATATCAATGCAGATGCGATCAACTGCGTATGATAAATAAAGTAAAAAAATCTGTGATATTTTTATTATGGGTCAGAATTTATGGCGTGTTTCAGTTGCCAGATTTGCTCCGAACTAGGTACTATTTGAAATCCGCGAATCTGTAATCTGGTGGTCGGTGTAGTAGTTCGCAATAAATCGGTTCGATTTTGTAGGTAAGTGTGCGGCCATCATCTTTTCTCGATTCGGAAGCAATCGGTTTTATTGCTGTTCGATGATACAACTTTATTACTTCAATTGCGATTCTGATTTACGATGCACGAGATGTTCGCTTCAACATTGTGACCACATTTTCAATTCCGGCATAAAGTTTAAACAAATCTATAATATTTCATACGCTATCGCTTTTGAACTAGATAATAACTAGTTTAACATGCTCGTTGAATAATCCGATTTAGACAATAGATAGTCATTTTGTACTTTTCAGGGATATCGTTGTTTTAACTTAAAACATTGTATACCACCTTTCGAGATTTCGATCATGTGGGATATTCAAACTACATTCTCGAAGTCTTAGTAATTATAATTAATTAATTATATGGTTAGTGGAAGGCGAGGTATGTAATCACATACTGTTGTTTCTATTTCCTATCTTGAGCTAAAGTACAGGGTATTAAATACCAGTTGACCTACTTGCCCTTACAATACCTAGTATTTAATACCTAGCAATTTAAATTGGATCTGCTTGTACAACAACTGCAACCTCAGGAATGCTACAAAAAATAATGAGGGTCACAACAATTTCAGATATATTTGTTTTTTGTAAATTTATTTTATTTTAGTTTAGTTTAGTTTTGTAGATTCATTTTCAGAAGGTTGTATTATTTGAAAAGCATATACATTTTTTTTACTTTATCATACGCAGTATGGTAAAGTATTGTAATCATGCCGAAAAAAAAAATTGGGATTTTAGCGGAAATAGGTCTTTTTGGGTCCCCTGAACATTTTTGACCAAGGTACAAAAAAATGTCTGTGTGTGTGTGTGTGTGTGTGTGTGTGTGTGTGTGTGTGTGTGTGTGTGTGTGTGTGTGTGTGTGTGTGTGTGTGTGTGTGTGTGTGTGTGTGTGTGTGTGTGTGTGTGTGTGTGTGTGTGTGTGTGTGTGTGTGTGTGTGTGTGTGTGTGTGTGTGTGTGTGTGTGTGTGTGTGTGTGTGTGTGTGTGTGTGTGTGTGTGTGTGTGTGTGTGTGTGTGTGTGTGTGTGTGTGTGTGTGTGTGTGTGTGTGTGTGTGTGTGTGTGTGTGTGTGTGTGTGTGTGTGTGTGTGTGTGTGTGTGTGTGTGTGTGTGTGTGTGTGTGTGTGTGTGTGTGTGTGTGTGTGTGTGTGTGTGTGTGTGTGTGTGTGTGTGTGTGTGTGTGTGTGTGTGTGTGTGTGTGTGTGTGTGTGTGTGTGTGTGTGTGTGTGTGTGTGTGTGTGTGTGTGTGTGTGTGTGTGTGTGTGTGTGTGTGTGTGTGTGTGTGTGTGTGTGTGTGTGTGTGTGTGTGTGTGTGTGTGTGTGTGTGTGTGTGTGTGTGTGTGTGTGTGTGTGTGTGTGTGTATGTGTGTACCAGATTTTTGTGACGACGATTCCGGGGAAACTACTAAAGGTATCGGGACGAAAGTGCGTATTTAGAAGTTTTATGACGAAACTTAGAGCTGAAAAGCTTTTGGTTCAAAAGGGTCCAAAGGAACTGGCCGTTTCCTCTAAGCATTTTTCAAGGATTTTGCAAATTAGCTGCCGTTTCTGTAATTTCATCAAATTAAATAATAAATTAAAGTAGAGGAAATTTTGAATAATTTATGCTTATGAAATTTTTTGGTAAAATTCATAGTTTAGCTGTAAGAGCAAATTCTATTTGATCGATATCGGTCGCATCTGCATTGATATGAAATTACATAGTAGACAGGATTTTGACAAATATTTTTTTGTGTTGTCACATTCGAAAACAGCTGATCTCATCAGAGGTTGGAGAACCACTATGGAACGTTGCCGCTGTAGTGCGGCAAATTATAAAATACAAATTTCAAATAAAATAAGATCACCAATTTGATTGTTTGTTGATAAGAAATATCAACCCGTCTTTATATCTAATTCTAAAAACGATAAATTGCAAAAATTATAATTAAAGTATAGCGATGAGTGTAGTTTTATTTTAGTATGTTGGTAGGGATGTGTCATGAACAAATATAAATCTGTCAGAATTTGAATTACCTTTTTAAGGTGCGTTTTCATTAGTGATAATGGCAGTGGTAGCAGACGCCGTTATAGTATTTCCAATAGAAAATTGCTAGTGACTCATGTTTATGTACATGCAAACTAATATGTGTCATTATCACGATATGTAAGAAATACTATAATTTCGTATTCTACCACCGCCATTAGCTACCATTACCTACCAATCGGAACGCACCTTTAAACTTGACGTTTCGTCAAAGTGGTACCAGCCTAGCATTTACTATACAGAAATCATTTATTTATTTTTTTAAATACGTATTTCTTAAAAAGCAACACAATAAACGTTGATGTCGCTCCTGCCAAAATCTAGATAGCGCGACTCGCTCACATGCGACGGCGCCACTCCGCCTTCGGTGACGCGCCGCATCACCTCTCGTCGCGCTATTCCGTACTTTCGGCATTTGTGACATAAATAACTATTATTCTAATGACGTAGTGTAGGTAGTGTCACATGCTGATGCTTTGACAATACCTACGATTTATCTTAATAGAATAGATTCTCATGCAGCTAAACTATTAATTTTATATATTGTATGATAAAGTCATGTGCCTGGCCACATCAGATTTTTTTATTATTTAACAAATAAATTTATTGGGTATGAAAAACAAACGAAAAAACGTAATCAACTCACTACTTTAATCTCGGAAAAAGCTCGTTAACTTTGCTAAAAATGGTACAGAGCTTTTTCGAATAAAGCTGTAATTATAGATGTATATATATGTTATGCCTTTTTTATGTTTATTTTATCATTTATCATATGGCATCTACAAATCTAGATAATTTTTGTCCCCGAGCCAATTTAGACTGTAGATATCTGCCATGGTTCTACGTCGAGAGACCTTGCAGGTTTATCCTTGGTCCTGTGTCTTGAAAACGTGAAACCTTTATTATTAGTTCTGTCATTTGGTAGTTTTGCTTGGAAAGTTTTCCGGGAGTTTTGAAAATTGGTGATTTTACATATTTCGGTGTGCTCTTTCCGAATTGTTACTTTCCCACCTCGTATTTTGTTGCTCGCGCCGCCATATTGGAAAGAAGACGCCTAGAAACAGATTTTGATAATATCTCCTCTCCGACTCATTTTACGACAAAAAATCTGATGTGGCCAGGCACATGACTTTATCATACAATATATAAAATTAATAGTTTAGCTGCATGAGAATCTATTTGACTGAGATAAATCGTTTCTGCATTAAAATTAAACTACTTAGCCAGGATTTGACAGATATTTTGATAGTCAATAGTATCAATCGAAGGTATTGTCAAAGCATCAGCATTTGACACTACCTACTGTCATCAGAATAATAGTTGTTTATCTCACAAGTGCCGAAAGTACGGAATAGCACAATGAGCGGTGATGCGGCGCGTCACCGATGACGGAGCGTCGTCGTCGCATGTGAGCGAGTCGCGCTATGTTGTTTTCGGTAGGAGTGACATCAACGTTTTTTGTGTTGCTTTTTGAGAAACACGTATTTTAAAAAAAATTCAAAAATAGATTTATTTCGGTATAGAAAATGTTAGGTTGATACCACTTCTACGAAATGTCAAGTTTAAAAAGCTAATTCAAATTCTGACAGATTTATATTCGTTCATGACACTGTAGATGACGTTCCATAGCGGTTCTCCGAGTGTGACAGCGTAGTGACAGCCATAGACATTTCTGTGGTGACAGCACCAAAAAATATTTGTCAAAATCCTGGCTACTATGTAGTTTCATATCAATGCAGATGCGCCCGATCTCGATCAAATAGAATTTGCTCTTGAAGCTAAACTATTAATTTTACCAGAAAATATCATAGGCATAAATTATTCAAAATTTCCTCTGCTTTAATTTATTATTTAACTATTTTGACGAAATTACAGGAATGGCGGCTCATTTGCAAAATCCTTGAAAAAGGCTTAGAATAAACTACCAGTTCCTTTGGACCCTTTTGAACCAAAAGCTTTTCAGCTCTAAGTTTGGTCATAAAACTTCTAAATATGAACTTTCGTCCCGATACCTTTAGTAGTTTCTCCGGAACCGTCCGTCGCCACAAAAATCGAGTACACACATACGCACACACACACATACACACACACACACACAGACATTTTTTTGTACCTTGGTCAAAAATGTTCAGGGGGCCCAAAAAGACCTATTTCCGCTAAAATCTCAATTTTTTTTTTCGGCATGATTACAATACTTTAGCATACTGCGTATGATAAAGTAATAAATAAATGATTTCTGTATAGTAAATGCTAGGTTGGTACCACTTTGACGAAACGCCAAAGACATTTCTGTGGTGACAGCACAAAAAAATATTTGTCAAATCCAGGCTACTTTGAAGTTTCATATCAATGCAGATGCGACCGATCTCGATCAAATAGAATTTGCTCTTGAAGCTAAACTATTAATATTACCAAAAAATGTCATAGGCATAAATTATTCAAAATTTCCTCTACTTTAATTTATTAATTAACTATTTTGTCGAAATTACAGAAATGGCGGCTCATTTCCAAAATCCTTCAAAAAGGCTTAGAATAAACTAAAAAGCTAAACTATTAATTTTACCAAAAAATGTCTTAGGCATAAATTATTCAAAATTTCCTCTACTTTAATTTATTAATTAACTATTTTGTCGAAATTACAGAAATGGCGGCTCATTTGCAAAATCCTTCAAAAAGGCTAAGAATAAACTACCACTTCCTTTAGACTCTTTTCAACCAAAAGCTTTTCAGCTCTAAGTTTGGTCATAAAACTTCTAAATATGAACTTTCGTCCGGATACCTTCAGTAGTTTTTCCGGAATCGTCGCCACAAAAATCGTTTACACACACACAGACATACATACACACACACACACAGACATTTTTTTGTACCTTGGTCAAAAATGTTCAGGGGACCCAAAAAGACCTATTTCCGCTAAAATCTCAATTTTTTTTTTCGGCGTGATTACAATACTTTACCATACTGCGTATGATAAAGTAAAAAGTTATATAGAAAATTAAATTAGAGATAATTTCCTATAATTTATGTAATAATAACCTTTTTACTTTATCATACAGTATGATAAAGTATTGTAATCGTCTATCAAATCCTGGCTAACTAGTTTTATTTTAATGCAGACACGACCGATCTCGATTAAATGGAATCTCATTAAACTAAATTATTAATTTTATATATGTATAGTATGATAGAGTCATGTGCCTGGCCACACAAGATTGTTTTTTGTAAAATGAATAATTTCAGCGTACGAGTGCCACAAAGTTTACTGCAACATGCGTTTTGGCTAAAACTCATTTTTGCACACCACCAGTACCTGGCGTTTTTTTTTTTATCGTGGTATCCCCAGTAGGCCTAATCAACATTCAATGGACTATTCCATAATTTAGCGCACTCTCCTTCGCTTTGCTGTTGATGTAGATGTATAATGGTTTGTAGCACTCGTACGCTGAAACTATTCACTTTACAAAAAAAAAAGATATTACATAAATATATATTACAAAATATATTACCTATTTTTACTTTATCATACGCAGTATGATGAAAGAGACGGCGAAGGCGGTGGCGGTAGCTGCGTGTGCGTGCTGTGCTGTGCTTTATTCAATAATTTTTAGATCAAAACGTTTTACGTTCCTTTAAATATTTTTGTAAAGCATTTTTTATCATTTTATCGTCGTTTGGTTTTAAAAATTTACCCGCCAAGCTGTTCACTCACTGGCGGGTCAATCGTAAAGATTTCAAATTTGTAAATACAATTTTGGATAAGCGCCCATGGCGCAAGGCACTCCATTTTTATAGCATTTGAAATTATGTTAATTCATAATGTGTATTTTCTTTAATTAATATATTTTGTGTTAATGGTTAATGGAATCTAATGCAGCTAAACTATTAATTTTGTACATGGTATGATAAAGTCATGTGCCTGGCCACATCAGATTTTTTGAGTACCAAATGACTGGTCTGTATACCAAATTTTACGATCACTAATTTTGGCTATAATCATTTTTCAAAACAACTCACACATTTAGAAACATTTGCATTAATTCTTTCCTCGTTTTAACACATTTAAATTCTTTGTGGGGTATTGTATCGATTTTCTAAATATGTTTAAGGATTTTAGAAGTTGAATACAAATAATCATCATTTGTAGTGACTACATTAGTGACCTATCTTTATAACATACATAAAAATTAATACCAATCGAAATGAGTTCGAAAACACGTCCAAAAGGTGGAACAGCTTACTGAGAATAAAATGGTAGTATTTTTACTTTACAATCAGAGCTATGATAAAAGCAATCATCCTGCGGATGTATTGTTCTTGAACACAGTGTAAAGAAAACATTTCAACAATATTTGTTTATTAAATTAAATAATTTTATTTGTCAATAAAATAATATATTTATATTGTTTATTGACTTATTTATTGTAGTTAAAGCAAAGAAATAATAAAGTAAAAGAAAATACAGTAAGAATTAGCAGTTTATTTTAGTACGATTTTCTTTTGGTTTTGGTTTTTGAGCTCTCTTTAAAACTAATTTTCTAAATTCAAAATCACGGATTAAATATGGCAACAGAAATGCAAAATAATTGAACTTGCTCGAAATCTATTTATTTAAGATTGCTGATTCCAAATATCATATCAGTTCTACAAAATCAAAATAGCTGATAAAAATATGGTATCAACGGGTTTTTCAATACCGTTCAATAAAGTTGGAGTAGTTTAAAACACGCTTTTATTAATATTTCAAACGGCTGTAACTTTTTAAGGAATAGAAAAAACATAATCGGATTTTTAAAATTTAAAATAGTCCATCCAAAGACGTCGATCAGAAATGTAAGTATGTGTTGCATTCAGTTGAAAAATGTGAGCATTGGTTACAAACAGGAGTTGAGGAGTTTGGAAAACACTGTAGAGAAGAAAGGATGTACCGATCCACCCCAAGAGGTTCTAGGCAGCACCCGAAGGATCGAAACAATTCCATAAGGGCTGTACTCCATAAACACCGCATATGACGATAATTGAACCATTAGAATCCGACGTTATATACGAAGCTTCAATTAAACCACTGCCAGTTCGTCGGGCAAATATAATTTCCTTTTAATTGACCGAAATTACAAGCGTGTAAATGATGTGGTCAAACAGAAAAGAAATCCGCGTCGGTATTCGCGTGAGCGTTGTGCGCGCCGCTTCATCGATGTTCACCGGCACGCATACGCGAACGGTACAATATTGAACACGAACAATCCATTGCAAATAAATTATTAACTGTTGAGCTACCCCATCGAACATTAATGATCTCCATTTCGGGCCACAGTCGAACGCTTGCTCAACTACAATCGGTAAATATGTAAATGCAAATTGTACGCTCCCGAACACCGCCCGTAGGACGCGAATTTCACTTCGGCATAATTTGGCTAATCATTTTGGTACGTGTCCTGCGCCGACCGCACACCGAGCGCTGCCGCCACCGCTTCATCCCCGACATCGATAAAAAACGATTTGAGCGCGATTACCAATCGGCCGTGCTGCGCCCCCCACTCGAGAATAAATTTAAAACAAATCGCCCACCGACTGAACAAAAAAAAATGTTCCGGGAATTTCACAATTATAAATATTGACGATTATTTGAACGCAGCGATGTTTTTTCAATTGATAAGCCGAGTATGCTGCGGGCTATTGATAGTGGAACATTTTGCCGATTAAAAATTGGGTTTCTTTCCTAACGATTACTTATTGCTTCGACTTTTTAAGTAGTAAAGCCGTTTAAAATACGGTTTTGTTACTATTTCATGCCTAAAGTCAGCATACCAAAAAATTGAGTAAAACGAATAAGTCCGTATGAATCTTTTTACGCAGTACAACATTTACTATCTGTAAAAAAGTTTTTCGGGAGAAAATTGGCACAGCATATATAAATATTATTCCATATGATTCGCTGGTAGAATACTCTCTGTCCATTGAGTACCATCCCATGTCGTTTTGACACTTTTTCCCGCTTTTTTCGATATATTACATAATAACGTTCTCTCTATTGACATGTATGCATATATTTTTCAAATATTATAAAATGTACCTACGTTTTATAGTTGCATGACAATTATAACAAACAAATGATATGATAGAATAAATTCATAATTGTCAGAGAATGGTTCATGGGAAAATCAGAAGTAAAGGAAAAAATAATTCATAGGTTATTTCGAAAACCCGGAGAAATAATTGTTCGAAAAACGCTCAATGCGAACCTTTACGTATTTTAGACAACCAATAAAAGATCAAATAAAAATAGATTTGCTCTGAGAACCAATAACCAATAAAACCAAGTTGAGTAAACCAATTGAAGAAAATTTTCTGGTTATTATATTAAATAAGCTTTTTGTATTCTAGTTACAAAATTAAATATTATATAACTAGAATACAAAAAATATCAAGTCATCATTCTCAGGACAATCTAGGTTTTGTACTGTTTATTTTCGAATTTTTACTGGTTTTGCATTTTATTGATTTCGCTTGCAAAAATTCGTAAACCGATTATACCCGGTTCTTTTTTGGAAATTCGAAAAACGGTTTTTCAAATGTCTGTTTTTGTATAAACAAGTGCATTGCATTCATACAATTTACAGTACAAATAAACAGCTAAATTTCGAGATAATTACAAAATAGCGCATTTTTGGATAATTGCAGAATACTGGAGTAACTGAATATGTAGTCTATATCATGTTGTGATTTTTGTCGCGTTCCCAAATCACAGGTTGTTATCTACTGTCCGGTTACAACATCTCAGTTTAATTTTGTTTGAATGATCACGTTCCGAAGCCACAGGTTGTGATTTCTCGCCACAGTTCCATAATTACAGGTTGTCATTTTGTTAAAAAACTATATTAATATAATATTGAATTATAGTTCAAAAATATCAGGTTGTGATTTTTCGTTCAGTTTTGAAATTTTAGCTTCCGATTTGTTCACTTTTCGAAATACATGTTGTGAGTTCTCGTCAGTGTTCCAAAATCAAAACTTGTAATTTTTTTCTCACCCTTTTGATTTTTGTTTAGCTCAAAACCACAGGTTGTAATTTCTCCTTATTGTTCGAAAATAATAGGTTGCTATTTCTCGTCACTGTTGCAAAAACACAGTAAATTTGTAAATTTGATGTCACATTTTTTAAATCACAAGTCATTTTACGTCAATTCAAAAATATGAGATTGATATTTGTTGTCTATGTTGTGATATCCAATTTCCTTTTTTGTTTCAACATTTTACCTTTCACCTTTTCTTCTGCATCTAAATACTTTTGGTCAAGTTCTGCTAAATAACAGTTTTTATTGAACACACTCAAGATTACACGAAGAAAGGCCTGTTTGGCATAATTTGGCTAATCATTCTGGTACGTGTCCTGCGCCGACCGCACACCGAGCGCCGCCGCCCGCCGCAGCCGCCACCGCTTCATCGCCGACGTCGATAAAAAACGATTTGAGCGCGATTACCAATCGGCCGTGCTGCGCCCCCCACTCGAGAATAAATTTAAAACAAATCGCCCACCGACTGAACAAAAAAAAATGTTCCGGGAATTTCACAATTATAAATATTGACGATTATTTGAACGCAGCGATGTTTTTTCAATTGATATGCCGCGTATGCTGCAGGCGATTGATAGTGGAACATTTTGCCGATTAAAAATTGGGGTTCTTTCGTAACGATTACTTATGTCTTCGACTTTTTAAGTAGTAAAGCCGTTTAAAATACGGTTTTGTTAATATTTCATGCCTAAAGTCAGCATACCAAAAAATGGAGTAAAACGAATAAGTCCGTATGAATCTTTTTACGCAGTACAACATTTACTATGTGTAAAAAAGTTTTTCGGGAAAAAATTGGGACAGCATATATAAATATTATTCCATATGATCCGCTGGTAGAATACTCTCTGTCCATTGAGTAACATCCCACGTCGTTTTGACACTTTTTCCCGCTTTTTTCGATATATTACATAATAACGTTCTCTCTATTGACATGTATGCATATATTTTTCAAATATTATAAAATGTACCTACTTTTTATAGTTGCATGACAATTATAACAAACAAACGATATGATAGAATAAATTCATAATTTTCAGAGAATGGTTCATGGGAAAATCAGAAGTAAAGGAAAAAATAATTCATAGGTTATTTCGAAAACCCGGAGAAATAATTGTTCGAAAAACGCTCAATGCGAACCTTTACGTATTTTAGACAACCAATAAAAGATCAAATAAAGATAGATTTGCTTTGAGAACAATAAAACCAAGTTGAGTAACCAATTGAAGAAAATTTTCTGGTTATTATATTAAATAAGCTTTTTGTATTCTAGTTGCAAAATTAAATATTTTATAACTAGAATACAAAAAATATCAAGTCATCATTCTCAGGACAATCTAGGTTTTGTACTGTTTATTTTCGAATTTTTACTGGTTTTGCATTTTATTGATTTCGCTTGCAAAAATTCGTAAACCGATTATACCCGGTTCTTTTTTGGAAATTCGAAAAACGGTTTTTCAAATGTCTGTTTTTGTATAAACAAGTGCATTGCATTCATACAATTTACAGTACAAATAAACAGCTAAATTTCGAGATAATTACAAAATAGCGCATTTTTGGATAATTGCAGAATACTGGAGTAACTGAATATGTAGTCTATATCATGTTGTGATTTTTGTCCCGTTCCCAAATCACAGGTTGTTATCTACTGTCCGGTTACAACATCTCAGTTTAATTTTGTTTGAATGATCACGTTCCGAAGCCACAGGTTGTGATTTCTCGCCACAGTTCCATAATTACAGGTTGTCATTTTGTTAAAAAACTATATTAATATAATATTGAATTATAGTTCAAAAATATCAGGTTGTGATTTTTCGTTCAGTTTTGAAATTTTAGCTTCCGATTTGTTCACTTTTCGAAATACATGTTGTGAGTTCTCGTCAGTGTTCCAAAATCAAAACTTGTAATTTTTTTCTCACCCTTTTGATTTTTGTTTAGCTCAAAACCACAGGTTGTAATTTCTCCTTATTGTTCGAAAATAATAGGTTGCTATTTCTCGTCACTGTTGCAAAAACACAGTAAATTTGTAAATTTGATGTCACATTTTTTAAATCACAAGTCATTTTACGTCAATTCAAAAATATGAGATTGATATTTGTTGTCTATGTTGTGATATCCAATTTCCTTTTTTGTTTCAACATTTTACCTTTCACCTTTTCTTCTGCATCTAAATACTTTTGGTCAAGTTCTGCTAAATAACAGTTTTTATTGAACACACTCAAGATTACACGAAGAAAGGCCTGTTTGGCATAATTTGGCTAATCATTCTGGTACGTGTCCTGCGCCGACCGCACACCGAGCGCCGCCGCCCGCCGCAGCCGCCACCGCTTCATCGCCGACGTCGATAAAAAACGATTTGAGCGCGATTACCAATCGGCCGTGCTGCGCCCCCCACTCGAGAATAAATTTAAAACAAATCGCCCACCGACTGAACAAAAAAAAATGTTCCGGGAATTTCACAATTATAAATATTGACGATTATTTGAACGCAGCGATGTTTTTTCAATTGATATGCCGCGTATGCTGCAGGCGATTGATAGTGGAACATTTTGCCGATTAAAAATTGGGGTTCTTTCGTAACGATTACTTATGTCTTCGACTTTTTAAGTAGTAAAGCCGTTTAAAATACGGTTTTGTTAATATTTCATGCCTAAAGTCAGCATACCAAAAAATGGAGTAAAACGAATAAGTCCGTATGAATCTTTTTACGCAGTACAACATTTACTATGTGTAAAAAAGTTTTTCGGGAAAAAATTGGGACAGCATATATAAATATTATTCCATATGATCCGCTGGTAGAATACTCTCTGTCCATTGAGTAACATCCCACGTCGTTTTGACACTTTTTCCCGCTTTTTTCGATATATTACATAATAACGTTCTCTCTATTGACATGTATGCATATATTTTTCAAATATTATAAAATGTACCTACTTTTTATAGTTGCATGACAATTATAACAAACAAACGATATGATAGAATAAATTCATAATTTTCAGAGAATGGTTCATGGGAAAATCAGAAGTAAAGGAAAAAATAATTCATAGGTTATTTCGAAAACCCGGAGAAATAATTGTTCGAAAAACGCTCAATGCGAACCTTTACGTATTTTAGACAACCAATAAAAGATCAAATAAAGATAGATTTGCTTTGAGAACAATAAAACCAAGTTGAGTAACCAATTGAAGAAAATTTTCTGGTTATTATATTAAATAAGCTTTTTGTATTCTAGTTGCAAAATTAAATATTTTATAACTAGAATACAAAAAATATCAAGTCATCATTCTCAGGACAATCTAGGTTTTGTACTGTTTATTTTCGAATTTTTACTGGTTTTGCATTTTATTGATTTCGCTTGCAAAAATTCGTAAACCGATTATACCCGGTTCTTTTTTGGAAATTCGAAAAACGGTTTTTCAAATGTCTGTTTTTGTATAAACAAGTGCATTGCATTCATACAATTTACAGTACAAATAAACAGCTAAATTTCGAGATAATTACAAAATAGCGCATTTTTGGATAATTGCAGAATACTGGAGTAACTGAATATGTAGTCTATATCATGTTGTGATTTTTGTCCCGTTCCCAAATCACAGGTTGTTATCTACTGTCCGGTTACAACATCTCAGTTTAATTTTGTTTGAATGATCACGTTCCAAAGCCACAGGTTGTGATTTCTCGCCACAGTTCCATAATTACAGGTTGTCATTTTGTTAAAAAACTATATTAATATAATATTAAATTATAGTTCAAAAATATCAGGTTGTGATTTTTCGTTCAGTTCTGAAATCTTAGCTTCCGATTTGTTCTGAGAGTTCCAAAATCACACGTTCTGATTTTCGTCACTGTCCGAAATTCATGTTGTGAGTTCTCGCCACTGTTCCAAAATCACAACTTGTGATTTTTTTCTCACCGTTTCGATTTTTGTTCAGCTCAAAACCACAATTTCTCGTTATTGTACGAAAATAATAGGTTGTTATATCTCGTCACTGTTGCAAAAACACAGTTTGTAATTTTGATGTGACATTTTTGAAATCACAAGTCATTTTACGTCAATTCAAAAATATGAGATTGATATTTGTTGTCTATGTTGTGATATCCAATTTCCTTTTTTGTTTCAACGTTTTACCTTTCACACTTTTCTTCTGCATCTAAATACTTTTGGTCAAGTTCTGCTAAATAACAGTTTTTATTGAACACACTCAAGATTACACGAAGAAAGGCCTGTTTGGCATAATTTGGCTAATCATTCTGGTATGTGTCCTGCGCCGACCACACACCAAGCGCTGCCGCCCGCCGCCGTCACCGCTTCATCGCCGACGTCGATAAAAAACGATTTGAGCGCGATTACCAATCGGCCGTGCTGCGCCCCCCACTCGAGAATAAATTTAAAATAAATCGCCCAACCGACTGAACAAAAAATTGTTCCGGGAATTTCACAATTATAAATATTGACGATTATTTGAACGCAGCGATGTTTTTTCAATCGATAAGCCGCGTATGCTGCAGGCTATTGATAGTGGAACATTTTGCCGATTCAAAATTGGTTTTGTTTCGTAGATATTACTTATTATACTTAATTATTACTTAAAAATCCGTATCATATGATCTCCTGATGTCGTTTTGACATTTTTTTTTCACCCTTGTTCGACGTATTTTATAAGAACTTTCTCTCTGTTGACATCTAGTTATGTTAAACAGCACAATATTTCTACTTCCATTAGATTCATTCCAGAGTGGAGATATTTTTCAACTATCTCTCTCTAAAATTTACCTATTTTTTGGAGTTATCCCATACTATAACAAACCAGCGATATGATACATGAAAAACTATAATTATCAATTAAATTCTCATGGGAAAAGTAACGGCATCGGGCCAGCTCAAATCTGAAGGGGAGGGGCAGTTGTCTAAATTTAACTTGCTGTATGGGAGAAGGGTGCCTATTGTCGAGGCCTACAACCGGAAAATGCTTCGGAAGAAGACATTTTTTGGTATTTTTCAAATAATTGTTCGTGGTTTGAGAAACCTTAAGTTTACTTAAGGACTTGTAGAGAACTTTCCAAGGAAGTATTTGACCTATTATACATATCGATTTGACGCCGCCCAATCCATCCACATAGTGCCCTGAAAACTACCCTTAAATGACAAAATGTAAATTCTTCAGATAATTTATCCTTCTAATCATTTCAGTCTCTTTTTTCTCATAGAAATTATCGCTATAAGTTTAGTGGAATGTTTATAAACATTTATCAGTTAATTTACTTTATTTGTTTAAAGAAATTGTATTTGTTTAAATAATTCGTTTTTCTCGAAAATCATAATAATGTTCCATTTCGAACCCAGAAAACAGAGAGTTCGAAATGGCAAATTATTATCTAATAGTGACATTATTCATTAAAAAAATTCTCCTAGTGTTATAACAATCAATTATTATTCATATTCAACTGTTTTTCTAATTACGTAGAAAACTCAGTTTTTTTTGTGAAATTAACTTATCAATTTCATGTTTGAGATAGCTAACAAACCTATTATCTATATTATCTAATAAACCCACATTTCATTAAACAAATTGTATTTGTTTAAACAATTTTTTTTGCAATTCACCTAAAATTCATTTTTATATCGGTCTGGCCATTTATATTTTGGGATATTTCCAGTGTTGAAATAATAAAATAGGTACTAGTTTTCAATATATCTTTTATTTGAAAAAAAATTTAAATGATTTGAAATTCTTTTTTTCGGGAAATAGAGGAGTTTTTGAGGACAAATTTTATTAATCATATTTCTCTCTCCATATCTTGTTCTCATTTCCTACCACAATGTGTCGGAAGATAATGTTCATTTGTCGCTGTTTGAAAACTGTTCCCTGTACACTAATCTGACTGAATAATAAAATATTATTCGTTTTCATTATTTCAACACTGGAAACCATCCCAAAACATATATGATGTCACTTCAGAGCTATACAATACACATTCACCAAAATGCCATAAGACAAATCACCAGGGCTGAAATAACAAAGGAGATTACTTAATTTGCTACTGGGTACTACTAAATTTAATAGAGTAGTCGACCATCATTTTAAAAGGTCTATCTCTCTCTCTCTCTCGCTATTCAACTTTAAACAACACTCGTTCCGCTCGAAATTCAGGTCAGTAGATTTTTCAGCTGAATAAAATAAGAAGTGCGGCAAATTGGAAACTTTAATATCGCTAATGCAGCAGTTGTATTGTTTTATGTCCGCTACATTCGGCATCCGTTTTTGCTTCATGCAGTTTTAATTTTCCCCCGGATCTTGTTCAATACCGTAATGGTTCCGATATACCGGCCACATACAGGCCAGTCGCTCTAATACAATAACGGCGTTCCCGTCTAGTTTCGTCCATGTTTTCTCATGCGCCGCAAATGTAGCAATATTGATATTGATAATGGTGCGTCAAAATAAATGGATTGAAAACCGCACAAAACATAATACATTAACTAGAACGTTGGTTTAGTCCAGTAGTGTTCTGCAATACCGATAATTTTGAAAATGAAGCATATCTATTTAGTTATTCGTTACTTTGTATTCGTTATTATGATTCGTTACTTTAATTCATTACTTTCTATTCGTAACTTCGTATTCGGTAATTTATCTGATACTTTCTATCGTTTCAATGCACAATGATTTTTCAACTTTCTGAAATGCCGTTCTTTGGCCAATGTAGGGGTGGAAACATCCCCTTTAAAAATAACCGAAAATCGAACACGTTAATCGGAGAGATTTGGAGGGGTAAGCTCATGCGGCCAGAAGCTTACGAAAAGTGCACTTTCAAGTTTCGCCTATGAAAAACGTCAAGCCTTAAAATACTACATGATAAGTTTTACGCTGAACATTTTGCCTCCAAATTGTAATTATCCGATTACTTAAAAGCTTTCGCTCTGTCACTGAAAAGTTACTTACAGTATAATATCAAAACAGTAACAAAATATCTTAACGTAAACTTTTTTAACGTAAATGACACTGTGGCCATTCTGAAACTGTCAAAGCTATACTTGTTAACTCAGGGAACATTTAAACAAAATTGAAACAGAATCAGCACGTCGATTTCCACGACACGCAACAAATTGCTAATTATGTTGGCTTTGATCGTCTCGCATGTTAGTTTTGACGAACTGGTAAGCTTATTAAACACCGTCGTGTTTTCGAGTGAGTTAGTTACATGCATTTCGGTGATCAGTGCTGACTACACATTAGCAAATCTAACGTCGAGTGCGCAAATATGTTTCGCTAATTGCTAGTTGCTGCGATGTATGTATGTACATACAAACAAGCTCGGCGTCTGCACCTGTCTTGTTGCAATAAAATCAGATAAACTGCTCACTACAATAATGAATACGGTCGAGAATGATAATACAACTATTAATTCCGCTTCAGTACTCCTAGAACCGTTGATGAACCTTTAATATTTATGCATTCTAAATACAGTGTGTACTGCGTTCAAAGATAAACTATGATATACTTGCTTCCAATTGTGTCCAAGAGAGAATTCCACAATAAATTCGCTCTCTTTTTAGCATGGGTAATTATAAATTACACCATATACAGTATACACGAACGAATTTATTTTAAGTTGATATTATCAGAATTAATATTGATATTTTTAATATATAAAATTATTAGTTTAGCTGCATGAGAAACTATTTGATTGAGATCACTCGTGTCTGCATTAAAATAAAACTAGTTAGCCAGGATTTGACAGATAAATAAGTTGCCAAATTGCTTTGCTCTTCCACTCAACCCCTTACGCAAACTAGAACTAAGACATAATTTGTACCAACAATATAACAATAATTCCGAGAACTTGTCAAAACAAAAACAAAACAAAAATACTCTTGAGTCTAATTACACGTAATTGCAGCAAATACAACTCAACAAAACATCGCACATGCCCATAAAAAATAAAAATTAAAACAGCCTCCGATGTGCGCTCAATGCCTAAAGTCCCCCCTGTTGAGCAAACAGACAACACTTCGCCTTTCCCCCAAAACTGTTTAACGATAATTTTTTCATATCTTCCCTGAGACCATTGTATATGTGACTGACCTGGTAAGAGAATGACCGTTTATTCAGCTCAGTACGATGAGCAGGTGGAGCAAACAAACCCCTCAATCTTAAATTAAGGTTATGGACATCCGTTCTATAGCGTATCTTCCGCATGAGGTATTATTGGATCTTCTTGGATAGCAACTGATGATATAATATGATATAATGTGCATTTTCAACACGCTGAACACGCTGCCTATCCGAAGCCGTCAGGCAAGGACCGTACACGGTATCACTCTATGAGATCCTTTTACTATTGACAGTAGATATAGTAAGATATTGGCCAATCAGCATTTGACACT
Source organism: Melinopterus prodromus (assembly GCA_964023965.1). Lineage (NCBI taxonomy): Eukaryota > Metazoa > Arthropoda > Insecta > Coleoptera > Scarabaeidae > Melinopterus > Melinopterus prodromus. The sequence continues at coordinate 83,067,565 of OZ030391.1, read as the reverse complement.
ATCGGTACTGTCATTAGACTGAAAATATTTGGAAAATCCTGGCTCACTATGTAGTATTATATCAATGCAGATGCGACCGATCTCGATCAAATAGAATTTGCTCTTGCAGCTAAATTATTAATTTTACCAAAAAATGTCGGAGACATAAATTATACAGAATGCCTCTACTTTAAATTATTATTTTACTATTTTGAGGACATTACAGAAATGGTTGGAAAATGCTTAGAGGAAACATCCAGTTCCTTTGGACCCTTTTGAACCAAAAGCTTTTCAGCTCTAAGTTTAGTCATGAAACTTCTAGATATGAAGTTTCGTCCCAATACCTTCAGTAGTTTCTCCGGAAACATAATAAAGTGACTAATAAATAAAAAATGTGTATTTTGAACCAGTTTAACTTTATATGCAACTGGTGCTCTTTTACATCCACCCACACATATTCTGACTATTAGTGTAAGTGTTTTTAAGACATTCAAACCCATTATTGGTATAGTTGTGTCCGTCTAGGGGGAAAAGTGTAGAGGTTCTGTAGAACTACAATCGTAATCTTAATTTTTACTTTATCATACGCAGTATGCTAAAGTATTGTAATCATGCCGAAAAAAAAAATTGAGATTTCAGCGGAAATAGGTCTTTATGGGTCCCCTGAACATTTTTGACCAAGGTACAAAAAAATGTCTGTGTGTGTGTGTGTGTGTGTATGTGTGTAAACGATTTTTGTGGCGACGATTCCGGAGAAACTACTAAAGGTATCGGAACGAAAGTTCATATTTAGAAGTTTCATGACCTAACTTAGAGCTGAAAAGCTTTTGGTTGAAAAGGGTCCAAAGGAACTGGTAGGTTATTCTAAGCCTTTTTGAAGGATTTTGCAAATGAGCCGCCATTTCTGTAATTTCGACAAAATAGTTAATTAATAAATTAAAGTAGAGGAAATTTTGAATAATTTATGCCTATGACATTTTTTGGTAAAATTAATAGTTTAGCTTCTTAGGTCATTCTAAGCCTTTTTGAAGGATTTTGGAAATGAGCCGCCATTTCTATAATTTCGACAAAATAGTTAATTAATAAATTAAAGTAGAGGAAATTTTGAATAATTTATGCCTATGAAATTTTTTGGTAAAATTAATAGTTTAGCTTCAAGAGCAAATTCTATTTGATCGAGATCGGTCGCATCTGCATTGATATGAAATTACATAGTAGCCAGGATTTTGACAAATATTTTTACTTTATCATACGCAGTAAGATAAAGTATTGTTTTGTGTTTCCATTCGAAAACAGCTGATCTCATCAGAGGTTGGAGAACCACTATGGAACGTTGCCGCTGTAGTGCGGCAAATTATGAAATACAGATTTCTAATAAAGTAAGATCACCAATTTGATTGTTTGTTGATAAGAAATATCAACCAGTCTTTATATCTAATTCTAAAAACGATACATTGAGAAAATTATAAATAAAGTATAGCGATGAGTGTAGTTTTATTTTAGTACATTTTAGTATGTTGGTAGGGATGTGTCATGAACAAATATAAATCTGTCAGAATTTGAATTACCTTTTTAAGGTGCGTTTTCATTAGTGATAATGGCAGTGGTAGCAGACGCCGTTATAGTATTTCCAATAGAAAATTGATAGTGACTCATGTTTATGTACATGCAAACTAATATGTGTCATTATCACGATATGTAAGAAATACTATAATTTCGTATTGTACCACCGCCATTCGCTACCATTACCTACCAATCGGAACGCACCTTTAAACTTGACGTTTCGTCAAAGTGGTACCAACCTAGCATTTACTATACAGAAATCATTTATTTTTTTTAAATACGTATTTCTTTATAAGCAACACAATAAACGTTGATGTCGCTCCTGCCAAAAACTAGATAGCCGACTAGCTCATATGCGACGGCGACACTCCGTCTTCGGTGACGCGCCGCATCACCGCTCGTCGCGCTATTCCGTACTTTCGGCATTTGTGACATAAATAACTATTATTCTAATGACGTAGTGTCAAATGCTGATGCTTTGACAATACCTACGATTTATCTCAATAGAATAGATTCTCATGCAGCTAAACTATTAATTTTATATATTGTATGATAAAGTCATGTGCCTGGCCACATCAGATTTTTTAAAGTATTGTCATTTACAATCTCAATTAAAAATAAGAAAAACTTTTATTTCCGTTTTGGAAAAATCCGGTTTTGGATATCAAAAACAACAAGCAGAAACTAAGTTACAAAAGTATAAGTTAAAATTTACATGATCTAACATTATATGTAAAATATACCACGCTGAACGATGCTCATATAAATTTCTACACATCTTGTAGCTAATATAAACTCTGTTTTTGTATTATTCTGTGTTATAATATGAAGTCACCAGCGTTGGTGACAAAACAAGTCAAAGTTTACCGGAAATTCTGCATGTGCCCTGTGCAGACATTTCTCGTTCCCAGTTATTTTCAGGTTAGCTAAACTTTTGCTGATTATATCTACATATATACATTATACATATACACTTTATTAAATTATTCGGGCGTAATTCAACATACGGAAAGTATATGCCAGCATATGCTAGGGCGCAAAGTTTGGCGATTTTCCGGTACTAATTTACAGCCGTAACATTTCGAACATATATTCTGAACAAAGTTAATAATAAATAAGTAGGTATATAATTAGGAGTGTTAAATATACTTCAGACGCACGGCTTCACAAACGATGATTAGTTTTTGTTTTAACCATAAACGTTTAATCAACTGGTGAACTTTTTATTGTTTTGCTTCTTAGTTCAAATCTATTTCCAAGTTTTACGACGGGATATGTCTAATATCAACACGAAGTGGTGCTGTTTTATGCAATTTCCTCCTTAGTGTAGTCCCTGTAACATGTAGACCAAAATTGTTGTTGTACTTAAATTGGTAGAAGCAAGTGTGTTTGTTGTGGTTTGTAGCGTTTTCCTTAGTTGTACTGAAGAAATAAGAAATAACAAAGTCGACTACAGCGCTTTTGCGTGCAACGGAGACCGAGAAAACTTCTAGCGGGACACATATTCCTCTCCGGGCATCCACATCGTTTCTCAGTCTCCCACTCGGTACTGGTCCATAGGGCCAATATCAATTATACACTGTAACAATTCCTAAATATTGCAAAGTAATCGTTGAGCTGTGTCATACCGATGAAACAAATGCAGTTTCAGGCTATTTAATTCCATTACGTTGTTCTCTGTTCAAAAACCAATGTCCACTATATGGTGTAAGCATTATTACACCTGCGGTTGATTCGACCCTCAATTTACATACAGAATGATGTCCGGCCGATGGCCAAATACCCGACACGGCGCCGCTCACCGTTGAAAGCGTGGCGAATTGAATTTTTATTGGACCAAAATTGAAATATCCGCATGTTCAGCATTTTATTTCGTCGCGTAAAAACAGAACAAATACCGCCTGGTCGCGATAAATATATCACGCCGACCGAAACGACCGAAATGAACGGGCCATTCTGATAATTTACGCCACGAGGACATATTCTTTGTATGACGCTGTAATTTGTTCGAATTTTCCTCTAAAATTGAATATATGCCATCGGAATAGAACGCTTGGTGGCCATTTTTAAATTGTGCTGTCCGCATATTGTTAATGATTAATGTTTTGTCGATAGAACTTTACCACCAACATAGATTTGAAAGTGGTTAAATTGGTAAAATGAACGACAAATGGAAATTAAACGCATTGCTAATTGAATAGTAAATGTTTTATACAGTAATTACGTTAAATAGTATAACTAAATTATATTCACTAATGTAATTAGAAATTAGTCGGTTTTAAACAGCAATCAAATTTCAAATTTAAACAAATTCGATACGTTTTAGTGCCTTTTGGTTTTATTAGAGATAGAAAGTCGATTGAATGATGTGACCAGGCACATGACTTTATCATACTATTTATAAAATTAATAGTAATTAATCTCTTTGATCGAGATCGGTAGTATCTGCATTAAAATAAAACTAGTTAGCCAGGATTTGACAGATATTTTAATCCAATAAATGTTTCGTGTCCTGGGCACTTCTTCAGGCGCTGTAGGAAATAAGATATAAATTACACAATTGACAATCAAATCAAACTCCAAAAAACTCAATTGTAAAAACTTACATTTAGTCAGGCGCGGCCCATGGACAACATAAAACAACATACAACGGTCACAAACAAACATATTTGAGACTGCAGAACAGATATTTTTACTATTGACAGTAGGTATTGTCAAAAGTGTGTCAAAACAGCGTTTGACACTATCTACTGACGTTAAAATGGAACTATTGGTCAAATCTTGGCTAACTAAGATGCAGATACGATTACTATACTTTGTACGTATGGTAAAGTAAAAACAAACAAAGAACTTTTTTTCATATTGTCATAACGTTTTTATTTGCTGTCCAATTACGATGCCGTTTTGATCTTCATATTCACGCTGTTATATCAAATTAAATATCTATTTGGTTTTGATTTTGACGAACATTCTTAAAGTGTTTCTTTTTTCAAAAACATGACGTCGCCGAAGACAAAAACAAATTAAATGGGTTTATACAATACATTTATGTATATAAAGTGTCCAGCTGTTGCATAGACACTAAAGTTAGCAAGTATAGCCCAGTCAACAAATTCTAAAACCCGTGTGGACGTATGGTGCTCAATTCTAGAGTTGCACCAAAAAAATGTTACATAATACTTGCCCAGACTTTTCAAAATAAAGTATTGAGATGTATTGTCAATGGGTCTTGGTACATTAGGTATGATGATGTCCATAAGAACCTCAAAATGGAGTTTGTTTACAAAGAAATACAATACATTCAAAGAAGTCACGAGGAAATGCTCTAGCATCATGTAAATGTTGAAGCTATCCAGCTCCTGGACATCACCTTTTCTTGAGTCTTCTGACTAGTCAAGAAAAGGAAGCATATTGAGTTAGTGTATATGTGAGTTAGTGACAAAAGCAGAGTAGGTAACTGCTGGTTGTAAGTATTAGTTCTAAAAGAAGAGACATAGATTGCTACGTAGTGCGAAAGAAAAACGTGCCCAGTATACCAGGACAAACTGAAATACATCAATGGGTGCCTGTTAGGTTAAGCTGTACTAGTAAAATAACTTAAAAGTAAGTTACTCTTTAGTCAATTATGGCTAGATTGTAATGCACGTATCGAATACAAACAAAAATCTTAAACTAGAAGAATTTATTCAAACCTAATCTCAATCTAACCTTCATTACTATCAGACCAATAGGAAGCAAAGTAATTCCACAAACACAATTCTGTCCTTCTTTGAAAATTCGTTCACTAACTTTTTCTATAGTTTTAAGTTTCCTTCATCCTACGTATTTGTTACTATTTGTATACAAAACTTTCACCACAATTCCTTTAAAAAAGGGACAGGCCGGTGTCAAAATCCACGGAACTAAAGTAAATGCAAAGTACATACAATGAGGATAGGTTTTCGGTGTTGGAAACTTTATGAAAACATTTGAGTAAGTTACCCGGTGGCTCTACGTATAACTTTCCAATGTAACTTTTCAGCCGGATTTAAACTGAACGGATTGTTCGCCAAATGCTGAAACGGTGTCACTGTTGTATTGTCGAAACTTTGTCGTTTGCATGCCGTTGCATTTGACTCCATTTTGGTCTATTTTGTTCGAATGAACTCTCAATGCTCTCAGCTTGACACTCCAAAGTATTATATACATAGATCGCCGGTACAAAGGACGTAATATTAATTGCTTATTACAACGTCCGTCCTTTGATATCAAAGTCCGGCAAACTTTTGTTAATAGCACTGCGGGGACTCCAAACTGGAAACTGCAAACTAGAAGTTATATTGATTTTAATAACCGATTAACATGATAAGCTTAATTTAAGTAATCATTATGTTAAATTGTAACTAGAGAAATCTATTTCTCTATTTGTTAGATGAAAAGGTAAAATTAATTCAAACGGGTACTTCTTGCAAATGCTAAAATGTAAATATATTTTTCAGACGTCCAGTGATGGTAACACAACGACTAGCACTTTGTCATTCGTTGCTAGCAAGGAGGATGATGGAAAATATCTGTCATGCAAGGCGGAAAATAAAGTGCTTTCCACTGAGGGCCTCGAGGATGGTTGGAAATTGGAAATTCACTGTAAGTAATCAACGCTTTTATGTTGCACGCTGATGTATTCTCCTGTCGTCAATTATTATTATTGCTTTTCAACTCTAAATATAATGACCTTTTATCACTAAGTAATAACGCTGTAATTTATAAATACCCCAAAATCGCGGTAAACTTGCGTGTTCAACCAATTATGAAGTCTACAGAAGTTACCAAGCAAGGTCTATTAGCTAGTAAGGTTATGCAAGAACGGAATTTCTCAGTGTGTGTGGTAAAGGTAGATTATGACGTCATTAGATTTGGCGCTGCCATCAATTTGAATGAATAGAAATTAAATGTAATTTCAAATTGGAATCTAATGTCTCAATCTCAGATATCGGTCAAAAAATACAGATCTAAACTGTTAGAGTCAGGAAGTAGCACTAACATTTTTAATGTGACTGTAAAAGCTACCAACTTAATATTTTAAAGCAGCCTTTGAAAAATTAGTCCTGAAAGAAAATCTAAATAGCCTCAATACATATTATTGTAAAAAAAAGAAGCACATTGAGTCTCGAAGCACGTAAATGTTTAAAGGAGTTCATAAAAGACAAATGACATTTACTTTCTGAAAAAAGGAGAAAACTTAGGACTCTAACTAAATTACATGTATTATAAATTATATTAGTAAATTTTACGTGGATGATAGTTCAGTGTTTTATGATTATAAATCGACGAGCTGTCATCAATATCACTGGTGTATATTCTACTACTAATAATGTCTCCATAGATAGGTACCTACATAACTAGAGATAATTACACTTGGCTACACCAATTAGAGGCCGCAATTACTTATTCTTGGAATAGTTATTTCAGTGGTTATACCACACTTGTGAAAACAGCCCTTCATTATTTTTTAATTTATATAAAGTGTAACCCTAATTTTTCTACTTTGCGTTCGTTATAAACTCATAACGAAACCGTTTTCGGTGAAAATACTAGATCAGAAACTTGTTGTACCTTTTTGTTTTCCAAGATTGACGATATTGACGTCAACTACCAAATAAACCTGACATCCTAATCGCTATTGGCTCGCCTCAATCGTATTAGTGAATTTTACCACAACTACCAACTATTGAAAATAAAATTACTCTAGATTGTAATTATGAAAACCGCAATTCACGAAATTTATGTAAATAAATTCATGTTGCAAAATAGAAAAAAATAGTATATAACACTCGTTTAATAAGACGTATTGGCGCACTCGTTCCAAAACAATTCGTGCGCCAATTTTTGTCTTATAAAACTTGTATAATATACTATTATGTTTTGTAAAATATCATCTGTGTGGATATCTAAGTATAATATAATCTAATCACTGTCTGCATTGCTTCTACAAGTCACTCTTCTATTGAAATTAATTGAAGTTTCTTCATAAAATACATCACGCAACTATTGCTTAAAGCGCATCAAACACATTACGGGGCATATTTGAGGATAAAATAAAAAAAAACATATGTCTGGGAAAGTAATTGTTCATTGCAAAATAAGAACGCTTGTGTTAATTCTCAACTAATAAAGTATATTCAACTAATTCCCTGAAAATGTCAGTATATTCCCTGAAAATTTCAACAAAGAATATTTTGAAATGGTCGGAATACAAAAATTTATTGCAATCTACTCAAAACATCACTTTTTGTGTCAGAAATAGCTCAGACAACTGTCACCAGAACTAAAAAGAAAATAATCGTGTAATCTTAATACTATAGACTAAAACTTGTCATAGCTGAAACCACATTCTCCGCCAAATGGCAGGAATTTAATCTCTTCTCAACGGTATAAAAATTTCATTACGTTACATTAGAAAATTTGCAAGAAAAGTTAACTTTAAAAACTTTCAAATAATGGTTATAATAATCGACGTAATCTTGCTGTTTAGCTGTAGGAGTTAGTCACCTTAGTTACCTTTATTGAACAAGATCCCTATAGAATTAAAATTCGATTCTGTGTTGATCCATTGGTCGTTTTTATTCGAAAACAAACAAGAAAGACTTTGGCTTGTACGTTTCATTACATTAATTGTTTATCCAGTTGTTCCGAATAAAAAGAGCAAAATTTAAAAAATTAAGCTATTTTATATACAAAATTACAATATGCTGGTTCACAGGTGTTCAATTTGTCGACCTTGCACCACGACATTTTGAAGCTGTTCGGCAATTATCTGTTGACACTCGTGTTGTAGTTTCTGTTGAAGGTATTCCAAATTGTTGGGACGATCTTTCTAAACTTTCATTTTTATATGACTCCACAGAAAACAATCGGGGCGTAAGATCTGGTGATCTCGATGGCCACTCCATTGCTCCCCTTCTTCCAATACACCTCCCAGGAAATGTAGCGTCCAAATAATTACGCACATTGGCGGCATAGTGTGGTGGGGCACCATCTCGCTGGAACGAGATTAATTCATTTGCCTGTTCTGGATTGTTGTTATTTGGAAACATTCTCCGTAACGCTGGCACGACTTCATTTTGAAAATTTTTGTGACGTAACATACTAAAATTATTATGCCATTGCAAAGAGATTACAATGTACTAACAAAATAAAAAATGTTGGTTACCATTTAAAAGAATATCGATGAAAATCCACGAAACTAGGTTTTCCGTATTCGCAATAATTTTAATCGCTATACCCCTTTTAGACTTTTTCGATATTTTAATTGTAAACGGAATTATCGAATTATTCGGTTACTTTATTTCCACCCTGTATACTGCTACAAGTTGTAATCTAGAGCACTTTTGAGATTTATTTTAGAAAGCTCAGATATAGAGAGAAAGCCTTGGCGTTAGGTCTGGCGATGAAGCGAAATCCGAAGCGCGAAAAAAGAGGTTAATACCACGTAGGGGACGTTATTTAGCGCCGAGATCGGTCGGCGGTCTGAACAAAAAGGCGCAGCTGACTCCAAAGGAAACCTTAATAATATCGTTACTCCCTTACACTGGCCGACTTCAAAGCAAATAAAGCGAAATAAACGAAGTTAAAAACAGGGCGCAATTTCCTATCCTTACAATAAACCGAAATTAACTTAAGACAATTTCGTTAGAGCCGAATGTCTTTTCGACAATTTGGTGGACCCCACCGAATTATCTCTATCTATCCCTTTTTTTTTCTCGAAGGGCGGCCCAGGAGACACATACATTATCGCCGCTTTAAAATCGGATTAGCCGTAGGACAACAAAGCGTGTAAATACGATTTTGGCGACGCGGATAAAAAAGCAAAAGGGGAATTTAGATTTTTTTCCCTGGATCCTTTTTTTTTTGGTTGGTCGCGGTGCTTTTACGGAGAGAGGATGTGAAATGCGGAGCTTTTGAGGGCAGAAATTTCGAATGGCTTCCTCCTTTCGCAGTTATAACGAAATTATTTCGAGAACACAGGCGGACAACTCTCGGGATGTCCGAAACGAGCGTTTTGTTAAAACTAAATTCCTGAGACAAAAATTCTCATTATGTCGGGGAGGCATTAAAAACCCTCATTAAACCTTTGCGTTTTCCGCCTTTTTGCGCTGCCTTCTCTCTACCGCCGCACTCGTCCTTCCTGTATATCCGTTTTAATTACGTCTTTCGTTTAGTCAAAATGTAGCCAGGAGTAAATGCGACATGAGTTTGCGGTACCGTTATTTTTACAGGTGCGCACTGTGTTCATTATTCAAGGTGACTTATGGTTCATCCGTATTTGTGATATAGAAACCATTATAAACCAGTATAAACAATCAGTGGTTCTATGTGGCCGCCATGTTACTAAAAGGCACAGTCTGAAAATTTACGCGCATTTGTTGATTTTGTATTGCAATTATGAGCATATTTAAGTATGGTGGAGGAGCCGGGTGAAAAATTATAATAAACAACCCTAACAATCCTAAACCCTAAAAAGTTAATGAATAATTCCCATTATACGTAAAAATTGGACTTGTTTTAGCTCAAATTAAATTATGTAACCATAGAAATTAAACTTTATTCATGAAATATATAGTAGTTATGCCTCGTTTACACCCACTTAACTTAACTTAACGTACGAAAACTTCAAAATATGTGAAAGTTGAACTCCTATTCCTGATAATAATCGCCAAGCAATAAAACGTGGTGAAAGTATTATTAGAAACAGTTGATAGTAGCCTAATAAGTTTTTGGTAAAACTTAATCAAAACCTGCAATAATGGAGCTAGTGTTCAAATGGAAAAAAATGGAAATTGTTGCTGTGAAACAGACCAGACCCATAAGAATACTTTCTCAACAACAAATGTTTATCTACAGTAATTCGATGTGACGATTATGACCGTAAGTTTTTTTGTTTCTTAAATATTTTGACCATGTTTTTGTATTTTTTGATGTCATTGAATGTAATTGGTTCCTTGCTCTTGTAGATTTAAGCTGAGGATGACTCATAGAGTCGAAATCGGTACTTATTAATATTAAATAAACCATCAAAGGATTAAGAGGTTTTCTAGATTTTTATATTATACTTTGGCCATACATTTATAATCAGCTAATTCAATTAATTTATGAAGAGTATTTTCGGGCTCTACGATTAATGGTAGTTCAGTCAGCTTTCCGTAGTAGCAAAATAGCCGGAACCCTAAGTTTTGACTGGCAAAGATCTCTGACACCGGTTCTTATTTAAAAATATCCTCGGACACGTCGATGTTAATTATTAAAATACACATATTTATATCTTATTTTATTTCCGACCTTCAAGTGTTTTTTTACTTATGACGACATCGACATTTTGTTTAATGGCAACCCCATATTATCAGTACTGCTTTCGAGATATTTTTTAATTGATTTAATGATAATACGTGAATTGTATGGCCTTACATCCGGGCTTCAAACTTGCCTCGGGAAATTGCTGTTAATGCTTCAAGAACATTTTTGTTCACAACTTTCAGGATTTTAGGTAAACATACAAAGGTTAAGAGGTTCTATGAGACATTTTGCGGTTTTTAGAATAATGAGGAAAAGTTTTTTTGAAAAATGTTAGGCCAGATTTGTTGATTTTTATTTGTATTTCTATCGAAGTATTTCTGCTAATTTATTTTAAACCAGTGTAGATTTGATTTGTTTGGTTTACACCTAACACTCCACTGATTCACTTACACCTTACAATAACTATAGATTCATTCATATGAGTTGGAAATTAATATTTTTATCGATTGTGGGGAAAAATGCTTATTAATGAATTTTCGTTTTTTACAAATTCGTTATTAATCCATAGGTTTATTACTACTACTATCACTTAAATTTACATAAGAATAATGAACAATTACATGCTACTGTTTGCTATGAATAATAGCCGAGGTTTGTGTGCCAATTTTCTCCCACTTCAAGCGCGACTTTTAAGGAGTTTTGTTAATGAGAACTGGTTGGAAGGAGTTATCATATAGTTCGGATCCACTAAAACAATAACGACGGCAAACCCAGTCGGTGGCAGAAACTTATCTTGTAGTTTTAATTTGACCGCCACAGCGTATTTTACTTGTGCCCGTAACGTAAAGAAAATCTCTACCAGAACGAGAACTGTAACGTCCGGAAAGACGTTTAGCAGTAAAGTGAGCTCCTCGCTCAATATCTCATTACGTTCCACGCTCTCCTTGTCAGTTTTTAGCCGACGAGCTCGAAGCGAATCCCCAAGCGTACTCATAGTAATCAAATATACAGATGCGTTTCAAAGTTATGAAATTTACTGCACCGCTTAGGGATGTTTTTATTATTTCCAGTTAAAAGATAGGACGATTAATTCCGTCGGCTTCGGCGAAACTTGAAAGTAGATAAATAAAACTTGGTGGACGGGCGATAGTTTCGCCGCACTCGGGAACATTAAGCAGATTTAGTATTCGACGCTATGTCTCATAAAGCTCAGGATTTGTATTTTACGTCTGCTGTCCGCCCATCGAACGGCAGCCTAGCCGTTTATTCTTTATGTTTCGCCGAGTAAACGGCCAACAAACGCCAACGCATAGCCAACCGTTCCACGGTAACGGATCGCTAAAGATTAATACCTAGACGTAAGAAGTTAACTAGTAGTTCGCTGCCGCATAACGGATATCAAGTAGCCGTAATTTATTCCGATAGTATACTGTGTGCATAGACAAGATTTATATTTGTGTTAACTATCAGTAGTAAAAAATGGAAATGAAATCGCCTTCAGATTTGTGAAAGCAAGGAAGGTAATTTGTTTTATCCTTTCGTCCAACTTCTCGACTATAATTGAGTACAGACGCAGAATACAGAAAAACATGGAAAGCAGAAATTTTTTCTCCGGCTCCTCCACCATAATTGCAATACAGAAGTTACTTATCATACACACCTACATGAATACACATCACACAATCATAATTCATCTATAAAAATGATGGGCAGAAGATTATAATTTTTTGCCTATGATGCTCCACTACAATTGATTCAGTAATAATTAACTAATAATAAATCTAATCAGTAATAATTAAGTTTATCGAAAAAACTAAAAATTTCTATTGATCACACTTATAGGTGAAATATATGCATAAAACCTTCTCTTTCCGAGAATCTCGAATACACAATCCAAAACTTTGATGTTTAGTAACTTTTCTAATTAATGATGAATTGAACTGATTTTGTCAATCCGCATTTGCAACTTCGACAAAGAAATTCGTACAACCTACATTTAAGATACCCTATGGAGTAATTAGATTAACAATTATTCAGATTATCGGGTTGTCGGTTCCAAAGCTGTTTTTCATTCATACCTAATATTTGAGTTTTTGTGAAATATGCAAATTTACAAGAAAAGGATTGCAACGCTGGCTTTTAAATTCAATTACTTTAATGAACTTTCATATTTTCATGTTTTTTTTTGTGCATAATCAAATTTATTAACAGTATCACACAGAGATGATTGACATGTATAATATATAATATATTTTTAATTATATTTTAATGATAGCTTGTTTATGTCAACAAACGTTTGTTCGAATGTTTTTTGAAATTTTTTACGGTTGGGGAGTTATGTAAAGGTGTTCTGGTAATTTTGACTAATTTTAATTAACTGCTTAAAGCTCAAAAATAATGCATATTATAAAAAGGTTATTTTAATAAAAAAATATTTAGCCCTATAATAACAAAATGTAAAATACACAGGGTGTTACATTTGAAAAAAAAAGTTTACAAAATTTCCATGATAAAATGATAGTAGTATATTAAAAATATATTTGAACGACAGCTTGTTTAAAGTCAAAAAACTTTTGCTTGAATGTTTTTTGACATTTTTGCGGTTGTAGAGTTATGTAGGTGTTCTGGTAACTTTGACCAGTTTTAATTAATTGCTTAAAACTCAAAAGCATTTTATAAAAAGATTATTTTAATAAAAAATGTTCCATTTGAAAAAACAAAGTTTACGAAATTTCTATACTAAAATGATCAAAATATTAAAAATACATTTGAACGATGGATTGTTTAAAGTAAAACAAGTTTTGTTTGAATTTTTTTTTTAATTCTTACCGTTGGAGATTTAGTTATGTATTCCGGTAATTTTGGCTAACCCTGTATATACGGGTATACAAAGAGTATAGGAAGACGTAGAAATTCGACATAGAAATGATATACACGACAAGAAATAAATCATGAGAATACAGAGAATAACATAATAGTACTACATGAATGCAAAAAGTCAAAACCTGGACTTACTTGAAAAACTAGAATAAGAAGACAGAAAGACAACACAGAAAGTCAGACAAGAACCTACTGAATGACATAAAAGTGTGAATGTATTTTGTCTAAGTTAAAAGATATCTCTAGTTTGTATACATATTTTTCAATAGCAAGATTTTAATTTCTAAATTGTTCTTTAACTGTGCATCATTACAAATATTTACATATTGCGACCAATACAAAAAGAAAATATTTGGAGTTGGCAATGGAGTTAGTACTTGAAAGTCAGGTCAAGTACCTTCATTTCTCCACAGGGTATCTCAAACTTTAGCCGAGCTGGTAGTTAAATAATTTTGGTTCTCTTGGTATAATACTGTAAGACTTTTTATTCAAAATTGCAAGGACGTATGAATACTCTTGATAAATTCGTTTATGTGCTAAAAATTATTAAAACTGTTTGAAGTTTACACAAGTTATTGAGTAATAAAGGTAAAGTAATTGCATAACTTTACTCGAAGAACCTCTCCACAGAGGTTCTTAAACTTAGACTACCAAAACATCATGTTGTTTCTCCTGGTATAGCAGCAAGGTGCTAATCTACATGAATTCATTTACAATGTCTTGAAATAATCTTCAATCGCAGATTATAGATTAAGTTATTTAACGTCCAATATTATCAAAATATTAGGTGTACGTTTTTGTGCCACGCAGTGTAGTTCTCGAAAGGAAAAATGTAGTCGAACAAAAAAAATAAATTCATTCCCTTATTAACCCAAATAACTTTTCTCCCGGCAAGAAATTCCTTATCCATCCACCGAATTCTTTATCTACCGATCGTCAACTTTCGTTACAAAACCATAACTTTCCTTAACTCGATGTCGATTTTCATTTATCTCAATGTCAAACCTGCCAAAATATTAAAGAGTGCAGGGGTCCATCCATAACGCAATTTTAAAACTTTTCGAAAAGGATATCAATTTTAAGCGCCATAATAAATCTCCGGAGGGCTGCCCCACGAAGAATTTCAGTTATTTTTAGTGACATGTGTTATTTTACGCTTTTCAATCAAGCCCCATCTTCTCCGCGCCTACTTGATCTCGGAACGTGAAATGGATTATATTCCTCCTTTACACAATCCGTCTTATCCTTTCGCGCTGTTCCCTATTCATTCCTTATACGAATGCAATATTCCAGGACACATTATTGTAGGAAATAAAATCTTCCGGTGTATATATATATATATATATATATATATATTGAGAGTAGTTATCGACCGACTTCGTTGGAAATTAAACGTATAAAATATCGTGGGAAATTCGGTCAGACGGGCATTATAAAGGAAACTCCTTTTATCTGCGTTCAAATTTTCGTTTTTAATTTAAAACTTCTTCAGGAACTAGCTGCACAGAACAAAACAAAGGCCTTAGCAAACTACAATCAATAAACAGGCAAAAAAAAAAAGTCCACTTACAATTAGAGTTGGAGAAAAAACTTGCTAGGAGACATTATCGTTATCGAAGGCAACACGCCAAAGCATCAGGTATCAAACGAAGTACGCTTAAACGACACATCACATTACAAACACCTTAAAAATCACAGGGATACATGTCACTTGACGACTGAACAATTGGTTATGAATGTATGTAAATATATATATATATATATATATATACACGTTCGCCGTAAAAAATACACTTACAAAGGTAAAAATAACGCATAAAATCTTTTATAAACCACTTTTAAAATTTGATATATATATATATAGATATATATATATATATATATATATATATATATATATATATATATATATATATATATATATATATATATATATATATCAAATTTTAAAAGTGGTTTATAAAAGATTTTATGCGTTATTTTTACCTTTGTAAGTGTATTTTTTACGGCGAACGTGTAAACCCGTCCTCGTAAAATCCTTTTTTTAAAATAAAATTTTACGTTCATTGTCATATAAAAATCAGGGTGAGGGCTGTGAAGCTCGGCTGACCCGTCAATGGTGAATTATTTGCCGAACGTCAGGTTTAGGACCGGTGGTTGAAAGAATACCAGCGTTTCAGGCGGGCACAAAGGCCCTTTGTGTTTCGGACATACATTTGATCATAATTTGCATTTTTTCATCGGCAAAGCGGCCAACTCACAAAGAACGCGCTAACAATCAATTTTAATGTAATTTTTATTAATAGAACTGTCTTAAATGCCCTTCCAACTGAATGCCTTTTGTACGTCTGTTTATATTGAAAAGCGAATTAGGTATATTTAAGGGAATTCATTCATCTGACACAATTGACATTCTAATTATCATTTATACAAAATAAATTATTAGTGCGTATGGTATAAGTAAACTACATAAATAAATACAAGTATAATTATTAATAACATTGTAGTGATTGCTAGTCTACAGTAGGTACTTGAAATTACACACAACATAAAAATTACTGAAGCAAATAGAGACTATAATGAAATATGGACCGAGAAATTGGTATTTTCCAAATATATTAAAGCGAACCCAATATTTAGTTTGCAACTTTAACATTGTAAATCATGTAGTAATGTGACTCCGATAAAATATTGTTAAATAAGATTTATTAGTACGAAATATTAAACATTTATGTTTTACCATTTCTAATGAAGCACGGTATAAAATAAGTCCTTAGTCTTCTTGAGTCTGGAATTGCATCTGGAATTTTTTGTGTTTTTCTTGGCGCAGCTTTTTATTCTATTCCTTTTTCGCATCCTTTCTTATTCCTCTAGAATGATTTTTGTTCGTACTTTCTTCTTATTTTATTAACAAATATTCTCTCCAAGCACTAGATAATAATGTTACAGAAGACAGTTTCTTTTTACTTTATTTGGGCGTTTCAGGCCAGAATAATGATTTTTTTTTTTGAGATGGCGTTAGTTCAACCGTTATCTCCAAAGGCGTTGTATTAATGCCAAAAACGCTACTTTCTGCTGCTAGTGTAATAATTAGGGATTATTGATGTCCGTAATTCCGACACTCGTGTCGGAATTTGGACAAAGTAAGAATATGTGAACGTTAATTCATGTTGTTTATTGCTTTAGATTTATCAAGAATATCTCATGGCATTGCAATGTTGAAAAAATGGAAACTTGTAGTTTAATATACCGGAAGAACAAAAATGATTTTCTTGTTGTCCAACTGATACCCTGTGGAGAAATTAAGGAATTTAATGAGTTTATCTAGAATTCTGTGCAGGGCCATATCTTTTTTATTGACTGTATACCCGAACATTTGTTGTAAAGTTGCTGAAAGTTGCTTAGCTAAAGAAATCCTTGGAAAATCCACCTTTTTTTTAAGAAAGTTGCAAATTGTTGACTAATTCCATAGTTTATAAGAAGTCATACGGCATCGTTTATTATAAAGGAACAAATTTGTGAACATGAACAATCTTTTGTCAGAACATTTTTTTCGTACGATGCATCTATTAAAAGTTATTGACGATGGAAGTTTGTGGCGGTTGCGATAGTTACGACCGCTGCCACTGCATGGGATGCGCTCGCCGTCTGGCAGTCGAAGCGACGACTCAGTAGACACTCATGGTACAACGTAGGAAGGTGTGTGCGTAACCGGGAAACGTTTTGGTATCTCGCGCATTGCGCCGTCATGTGCATAGGGTTTGTTTACGCACGAAAAAAATGCATCGTATCAAAAAAAGTTTCAGACAAAAGATTCTTCTTATTTAGCGTAAAATCATAATTAGATAAAAAATTTGGGTATTCCCATTTAAAAAATTAAGTTAGCCTTATTTTCACCGAGTGCAGCGCCATCTGCAATTAAACTGACATCGTCATCTCATTTCCCCCTTTGAGCCCCACAAGTTTATTAAAGACACTTTTGTCGTACCATGTATATTTCAGAGATTATTTTACTTAATGTCAATTTTGCTTAATGCTTTGTTTCATGTGGCAAAGATTTCGGATCATTAACATAAGCATTTTCGTTATTAGCAATAAAATATTGTAAAATATTATCAAAATGGCATTATATTCGCTATTTCAATCGATATTGTTAGTCAACATAACAATAAATTGCGTAATTATTCAGCATTAGCTATCTGTATCAATTATCAATGCAACCATGTCATTTTTTTTATTCAGGAAAGAACATTTCGAATTGATCTATTATGAGAAATAACTATAGTTAAAAACCTGCAATTATCGGTATTCTATGCTCTTGCAGCGTCATCGTAAATCATCACATTTCCGACTCATTTTAAAAGAAGTTACGAGCCAATGAAGATACCGTCGAGTAATTACAAAGTTCTTGGCGCGCGCCGGTAATTTCCTGGCCCTTATGACGCGTGCATTCCCATCGGCGAGGTCCTTTTTGCCCTCCGGAGCAGCACCGAGACCGTAAAACGGTAATGCGGGAGCTCTCACGGAAGCATTAGCTATTTTATACATTTTATCGATTCATGTTTACGGTCAGCGCGATAAAATCAACCCCGGTCCGCTGTAAAAATCCATACAAAATATAAAAATGGGCGTACGGCGGAAGAAGGTCCTTCTTTCGCCTTTCATCATTTGCGCCGGTTTCGTACGAATATACCATTTATTATGGGGCAGTGTAAAAGTGTCAGAAGGTATAGCAGTAAAGGGAAGAAACCTATGTAAGATGACGGTTCTCGCAATAGAAAAACTATAAAGCTTGCATTTAAGTGCTTGTAAGATTACGACGGGCGTTAGGGTTTAATGTTTCCGGGCGATTAAAATAAATTAAATGAACTTAAATTGTTTAGTGCAGTTTTTAATTGAATCTAACATTATCTTTAAAAAGTTTTATCATTAAAAATCGTCGTGTCGACGTTTTGGAGCAGTGGTTCTTAACCGGTGATCCGCGGAACACTGGTGCTCTGCGAGCTTGGTGCTCCGCAAAATTATGAAAGCTGAAATTGTTGACTCATTTGCCGTATGTGATTGAAATAATAATATTTGTATTTCTATATTATTTACGTACAAAACATTCTAACTTCAACAAAACTAACAATTATAGTATACAAGAAGACACCCAAAATAAGAGATGGAGCAGGGCAGAAAGCCCTAGGTTCGAACACCAAATGAAATTTATTAAATGAAACTAATTGTGTAATAAACCTGTACAAAGCTGGATGTTGGAATAAAGATTATTACTACTACTATAATATAAGTTTTAGAAGACAACAACTGGCGCACGAGTTGTTTGTTATATACTATTTATTCTACCTTGCGACATCAATTTTACATAAATTTCGAAAAATGCGCTTGGTATCTTACAATTTAAAGTAATTTCATATTCAATAGTTGGTAGTTAGTGTAAAATTCGCAACTACGACTGACGCGACCCGATAGCGATTGCCATGTCAGCCTTATTTGACACTTGACGTCAATATCATAAATCTTGGAAAACCAAAAGTTACTAAAAGTTTGTGATCTAGTGTTGTCATAATGACACCGAAAGCAGTTTCGTTATGAGTTTATAACAAACGCAAAGTAAAAAAAACATTTACAATTTTCAAACAGTATAAATATGAATAAAATAAATAAAAAATTTAGAACATAATACAATTAAAATAGAAATGGGTTTAGCTCTGCTACACATGCCACATATAAAGTTCCGAAAATGTGTAAACATTTTGAAATATATTTTCTAAAATAACAATAATAAATATGATGTTTTGATAATATATATTTTTGCCCTCAGCTACATATCATCCGCATGTTATGTGCGGACTTATTAAGCCTTAGATTAGTATAAAGTTGTATTAAAAGTGAGCTTATCAAAACTACTAAGTTTTATTATATTTCAATTTCTACTACCGCGAACATGTCAGATGCTTGGAGGAACTATCACAATATACCAAATAGGTGGCAGCATTTATAACCACCAGGTGATAGTTCACGAAAAAAATTGTGTATTATACACGGGAAAAATTGTTAGATTTAAGCTCTCGGTTTTTTGTCACAATACAACCTCGAGCTAAAATCTTGTACCTTTTTTCCTTGTATAATAAATAACTATTTTTCAAAACCGTGCCCCGGCATATTTTGTTTTTGTATTTTGTAGCCATTAAATTATAACAGAAATTTGCTATCTTCGTTGACTTTAAAATTTGTCCTATTAAGTAAATAATTTTTCTCTCTTCATGCCTTGATCCCCATTTGAGCATTTTGATGATCCCTTGATAGTAAGTCTTATACAGAGACGAAATTTTGTTTAATTGAAATAAACAACTTGTTTCAGCAGAGGAACAAAATACATATTTGTGAATAAAAATGTATTAAATATTTACAATATCTATTTAGTACAAAGAACATATAGTTATTAGAAGGTTTATTTTTGTTAAAGAAAAGATTGAAAGTTTCCAATTTACCCTCCAAAGGTAAAACGTTGTATCTACGTACCAAATTGACGTTGACCTTGATAATTTTTGTTTCAATGAAAAATCATGCATTTCTACATTTTAATGTATTTACCCTACAGTCTATCGGGTGTCAATTTTTACCTAAAACACGCTAGCTTATTTTGACAATTAAAGTGATATTTATTAAGAGAAAAGGGCAATTATTTCTATCAATGTAATATTTGTAGATATGTCGTCTTTGGATAGCAATATAGGGAACCAACAAAACTATGTATTGTATCAGTTACTTCAAAAGATTGAATAATCCTTTGTAAACATGGAATCAACCTTTCTTAACATGGACACATGCTAACCACAGACACATATATTTAGTTAATTGAAATAAATATAGCAAAAAATAATGTCTTTAAGAAAACAATATAGAATGTTCAATATGTAAATATTTTATTAAACAGTTATATTTTGATCACCATCACAAAAACGTAAAAATTGCTCGAAAGCTAGAGTTGGTCAATTTTATTTTATTTTACTGGTCACATTACCTATAGAACACTTTTTATAAGACGTATTGGCGCACGTAGCTGCACTTGTCGTGCCCAAAACAACTCGTGCTCCAATTCATTAAACTTGTATTATAATTTGTTTGTTTTAATATGAGCAAATTGCAGCTGCGTTTCGTTTTTAAAACGTATATACGAAAACGAGCATATATGTATGATCACTTTTGCTCAGAATTGCACTATCCTCTGTCACACGCTTGGCCAAACATCGTGCATTGATGAAGCAAGTTTACAACCGCATCAAAATATTACACGCTCCCTTACCTACTAGCGTTTCGGTTCGCGAACTTTCGGTCTAGCCAATGCGCCGTTACCTCGCGATTTGCGTCGCGTAACTTAGTGGCAAATTAAAGGAGTTTGTCGTCACCGCTCCTCAGCGAGGCGACAGACAGTTGCATAAGGGGTTTCGGGCGAGAGAGCGGGACCGCTAGATGGGGTTAAACGACAATTTCCCGGGCCCTATCCCTGCGTAATTAGTGCTGGTGTTGCAGATACGCCCGAGGCGCAAATAATCCTGGGCACCTCGCTTAATCCGGACGCCATCAGGGAAGGAACCGACGTCTACTTCGACTGTATCATCAACGCACACCCCAACGTCTATAAAGTGGAATGGAGGCATAACGTAAGTTGCTTTTTATTTTATCGCCTAGTATTTTGCGACGACGACGACGACGCGACGGCCGTAAACTCGGTAAATAATTGGAGCGCGTAGTCGTGAAGACGTCGAGGACTTGTAGCAGACTTGTAGTCGTGCGGAGGAGGTCCTTCGACAGCGTCCAATTTGCTCCGAGCTTCGTTTTTATTGTTATATTTTCTTAATAACTATACTGGCTGGATTTTCGTTACGAGCCACTTATATCTCGGAAGGATTTATAAACTCCCTAAAGGCTTTTATATTAGCTTCCACGGTTTGAAATATCATTTACTTACATTGGATTTTTAACGAATTTCAATCAGTATAAAATGTTTATAACTTTTACAATAATCGTTGCACAAATTTCTGTCATACGATTAAATTATTTGTCAAACCTTGTCATAATCAAAATTCCATATCTGTGGTTCTATTAATCGTATATAAAAAAAATAAAAACAATTGAATTCTTGAAATAATTATTACAATGGATATAATCGAAAAATGTATATTATATCCGCCACACTTTTACCTACAAAATTCCACCTCGATTTTTTCTAGAATGCAGTCTCTTGTAGTTCAAAGGATATTAAATTTTATCTGACGTGAGTCACGCGTGGCGTGTCTAAACTCAGCAAGCGACTACTTCAGGCGTGTACGCGTAAATTATCTCGCAGACAGCAGGCTGGTTCAACATTCTAGTACAGTTTGTTTTTCAAGAACGGAGTGCTTATTTATTGGGTGCTAAAAGTATTTATTTCTTAAACGCCTTTAAAGAATGCCGAAGTCTTCTAACCGTATCAAACGTTCTAAATTTTGGACCGATAGATGTTTCAATCTATTCAATTAGCCTCCGCATCCAAATATAACGAATAAAGCATAGTTCTCAGAAAAATCACAATTAACAATACACTCATCTTCTTGCAAGGATTGTTGTTAGCTGTTCATAAAATCATTTTGGCTTTTCACTAAGTACGAATGCAATAGTAGTTTTTCTAATCCGGTCTTCAATTTTTGTAAATATTCATCAACTGGGGATATCACTAGTTGCAAAGTGGTTCTGTCGACGTTCATCCATTGGGTCTATAAGTGATTCGTCGATGCTTGAAAATCATATGGTTTAAACAGTCGTGATAACTTTTACCTAGATGTTATAGGTATATTTTTTCTTTATGAATTAACACTACCCCACAGGTACTTGTCTATAACACCTAGTTTGATGACTATCTAGCTATATTAATCTAACCTAAATTGCTACGTATAAAAGTGTTCAATATTAAGTGTTACCCATTGGTGTAACTTAAATTTAATTTGGATGCGGACGCTTTAAACTTCACGCACTGCCCGTTGCTCTGCATTTTTCACCTATCAGCTATCACTCACATAACACTGTGCTCTGCTTTTTTAACTTCACTTCACCAACTCAAAAGGTTTGGTTCTTTTGAGTCTTCGTACACTGTCACAATTTTCAAGAAGCTGGATTGCCTCGACATTCGTGAGCTGAAGAAGTTTGTTGTGATGATTCTCTGCAAACTTTCCAATTTCGTTCGTTACTAATTCCATTTCAAGATCCCTCTGGAGATTTCTGTTTCTTATATACCACGGTGCACCCATGATGTTTCTTAGCACCTTATTTTGGAAGCGTTGAATGATGGTGATATTGCTTGGCTTAGTGCACCCCACAGTTGGATACCATAGGTCCACACAGGTTTAATAAGTATCTGCTTGTAAAGTAGGAGTTTATTATATGTCGACAAAGACGACCAATAAACCAGTACATTTTTTTGTATCTTATGCCCAATTCTTCTCGTTTGCTTTCCACCGTAGCTTGGTATCTAGCGTTATACCGAGGTATTTTGCCATGTTGAAGTAGTGGTGTTATTTATTGTAACTGAAACGTATCGTATTCGCTTGTTGGTAAAGTTTATGTGAATTGATTTGGTTTCGTTCAATGTAATTAGCCATCGTTGCATCCAGTCACTAATATCGTTGATAGCATTCTGCAGTTTTAGTGTAGCTCCTTCAACATTTGTACCTACTGCCATGATAGCAGTGTCATCAGCAAACGTGGCAACGGTAACACCATCTGATTGCGGAAGATCATGTGTATATAGAAGGTAAACAATTGGGCCAAGTACACTACCTTGTGGTACTGCAGCTTTAATACATTTGAGGGTTGAGTACTCATTATCTTGCTTTATGCGGAAGTATCTGTCAGAAACATATGATCCTAATAGTTTGCTATACTCGATGGGTAGTAGCCGATCCAGCTTATAGAGTAGACCTTCGTGCCAAACTTTGTCGAAGGCTTTTGCCACATCCAGGAATATGGAGGAGCATACTTTTTTTCTTCTAAAGTTCTTTCTAGGATCATTGTTATTCTGTTCACCTGATCAATTGTGGAATGTTTGTTTCTGAATCCAAACTGATGAATGGGTATGATGTTCCTTTCATCTAAGATTGGCTTCAGTCGTTTTGCAAATAGCTTTTCAAACAGTTTTGACAATGTGGGCAGTAAAGAAATTGGCGTGTAGGAGGATGCTTCATTTGGTGGTTTTCCTGGCTTGGGAATCATCACTACCTCCTCAGTTTTCTAAACAGATGGCACATATTTAAGCCTAAATGCTGCGTTGCAGATGTGTCTTTGCAATAGCTTTTTTAGGCAATTTTTTTTTTAAATCTCACCTGTTATCAGATCAAAACCAGGTGCCTTTTTTGTTTTAATTATTTTATTTAATGACAATAATTGGTATTTTTACTTTTCTGAGAGCTCATTATTCTTTGTATTTGGATGCGGAGGCAAATTGAATAGATTGAAACATCTATCGGTTCGAAATTTAGAACGATTGATACGGGTAAACTTCGGCACTTTTTAAATGCGTTTACTAAATAAATATTTTTAGCACCTAATAAATAAGCACTTCAACTCACTCTGTTCTTAAAAAACAAACTGCACTAGCATGTTGAACCAGCCTGCTGTCTGCGAGATGTTCAAGAACGTGGCGCACACTCCAGAAGTAGTCGCTTGCTGCGTTTTTCATTGAGGTTCGACACGTCAGATAAAATTTAATATCTTTTGAACTCTAAGAGATCCCATTCTAGAAGAAAAAGTGGGTTTTACGTAAAAGTGTGGCGGATATTATATATATTTTTTCGATTATATCCATTTTGGGGGTAACTATGTAATAATTATTGAAAAAATTCAATTGTTTTTATTTTTTACATATATTAATTAAAATAACGATTGTACGCAGTTATCTGGAAAATTTTTCAACATCTAAAATAAAACAAATATATACGATTACTAGAACCAAACAGATTGAATTTTGACTAGGTAGGACCTAGTAGCCCTTGGACGGTCGGAGTTTTGCCTCAGAGACAACAACCCCTAAATAGCGATAAAGTCCGTACGGATAGCAAAAGTATTTTAAGAAGTTGCTACAGAAAACCATTTATAAGTTTTGCAACAATTGTTGCATAAATTTCAAAACACTTATCAGCTGTTAGATGCTCGGAGTTTAGACCCTTACACAACAAGCCCTAACAGGCTAGATTACAATCAATAAACACCGGATATTTTTCGTTTTTAATCTACGTTTTCCAACCTTTCCCCTGCCCAGGAACGCAAGACGGCTAATTTCGCCCATTCCGCCAAAATTAGCAATTTTTACTCTAAACAAGGGCGCGTTCTGGTGCGTAAGATAAGCATTCGGCCAGATGGGGCGACGCAAAACCATTCCCAAGCTCTCTCTCCTCGCCATCAACAGCTAATGTCAAATTTCCTATTTTCGCAGGGCAAGATGCTGAATCACAACGTTGGTGCCGGAATAATTATAAGCAACCAGAGCCTCGTCCTACAAACAGTTTCGAGGTCAACTGCTGGAAATTACACGTGCGTCGGTTACAACACGGAGGGCGACGGTGAGAGCCGTCCGTTCTACCTTAACGTCATGTGTAAGTACTGCTAAGTACGCTCATTAGAATAGACTCACAGCCGCTGATGGCGCGGTAAACGACTTTGACACAAATTAGTGGATATCGTCCTAGTCTAGTCGCAAGCATGTTTACTGCGGGAATTTGCAGTGAATTTCAAGTCCTTTGCTGCTCGATTTCGTCGTGCCTAAGGACGTACGTGAATATGAAACGTTGCTGAAACCATTAAGCTTTCGTTTAACTCGTATTTCGTCTATAAATGAAGGTGCATCTGTGGTATTTTGTGTAATATGTGGTCACGTGTGGAGTTTGTTTCTAATTAACTTGTTTTTTCTTAATTATTTTTGGATTGCGCTATAAAATTGATATCGTTTAATTTTAGTCAATCAATTTAGTTCAAACTGCAGAAAACAAACAAAAAATCTGATGTGGCCAGGCACATGACTTTATCATACTATTTATAAAATGAATAGTACATGAGATTCTATTTGATCGAGATCGGTTGTATCTGCATTAAAATAAAGCTAGTTAGCCAGAATTTGACAGATAATAATAATAATAATAAATCTTTATGCACAGAAAGAAAAAAAATTGAATGAACACATGTGTGTGGCTTTAACTTAATGAGTACACATACGCTCGAAGCCTAAGAAATATAAAATTATCAAATAATATAATACAGATTGCGAAACCAGAACAAACAAAAAATATCGGAAAACCATCCCTCCTTAGCACAAACAACACCAACCCATCAATACTCATCGAACAAATAAATTCCCTAGAATGGCTGCAAAACATATCTCTGTCCAACGAAAGTACAACCAACACATTAACCCCCGCTTTCCTCAGATAAACCAGAAACATATTACATATCTTTGGTGCAACACTCAGAAATGATCTATGGACAATCGACTTGCTCGCTCCATAAGGCAATCCCACCTCTCCGCCCCTTGTAAAATAAGAATGTGAATTTGTACTTATCAACTCAGAATCCGCATGTGAGACCTTCAGTACAGAGTGCAGGTAGAGCTGTCCTAGACTCACGCTATTATTAATACAATATATTAAATAAATACAATATCTTAATACAATAAAATCTGGTCCGATTCCTTAATTTTCTTTTATTTTAGCAATCGCTACATTATTTGTGTCCTACTGGGCACTTCTTCAAGCGCTATAGGAATTGAGTATTAACTTACAAAATTGACAATCAAATCTAACTCCAAAAAACTCAATTGTAAAAACTTACATTTTGTCAGGCGCGGCCCGTGGAGAACTTAAAACAACATACAAACAAAGATATATGAGACTGCAGAACAGACTTTTTCCGTAAAAATATCTACGATTGTCAAAACATCAGCGTTTGGCAGTATATACCTACTGACATTAGAATGAAACTTCAAAATGCAAATCTTGGCTACTAAGATGCAGACACGACCAATCTCAATCAAATACAATTTGCTCATGCTGCTAAACTATTAATTTTACCATTAGTTATTCAGAATTTCCTCTACTTTAATTTATGATTTAACTTTTTTGACGATTTTACAGAAATGGCGGCTCATTAGCAAAATCTTTGAAAAAGGCTTACAGTAAACACTCAGTTCCTTTGGACCCTGTTGAACAACAATTACTTAAAATGTGAAGACGTTGGAATGTTATTTGGCACTGTTTGATATCCTTCAAAGAAATAATATGTGGTAATATTATTCTCTAAGTAGGCTGAAATGAAAACTAAAACCGTGAAATTTAAAATTATAAGAAAAAGTTGTTTTCAAACTTTTAAGGTAATATCACTTCATACCTTCAAACTTCATAGTTTAAGGTGAAGTTCAACCGAATTACAAAATGCTATCATGTAGAATTATTTAATGGTAGCGTATCAAGCTTTGTGGCATTTTTAGGCTATGCTTCCAATATGATTTGAAATGTGTTTAGTGGTATTTCCTTACTGTTTTCCGGTTTTCAATTATAGAAAAATAATTTTTTTTTTTGTATTCAAGCCCATTTATTTAATTTATAAAGTCTAATTTGGACTTAATAGAACTAGAACTTTAAGCTATAAATAGAAAACTATTTTTGCGGCTTTCCTTAGTGTTAATTATATTCCTACTGTTAAACTTCAACAAAATTGATCAAAATTTACAAATGTCCGGTTATACAGTGAGCGTGTAAAATGACTGAGATGGATTCTTATTTTTTTAAACCTCCGAACACATTGATTTTTACTTTATCATACGCAGTATGTAAAGTATTGTAATCGTGCCGAAAAAAAAATTTGAGATTTTAGCGGAAATAGGTCTTTTTGGGTCCCCTGAACATTTTTGACCAAGGTCCAAAAAAATGTCTGTGTGTGTGTGTCTGTGTGTGTGTGTGTGTGTGTGTGTGTGTGTGTAAACGATTTTTGTGGAGACGATTCCGGAGCAACTACTGAAGGTATCGGAACGAAAGTTCATATTTAGAAGTTTCATGACCTAACTTAGAGCTGAAAAGCTTTTGGTTCACAAGGGTCCAAGGAAACTGGTAGTTTATTCTAAGCCTTTTTCAAGGATTTTGCAAATGAGCCGCCATTTCTGTAATTTCGTCAAAATAGTTAAATAATAAATTAAACTAGAGGAAATTTTGAATAATTTATGCCTATGACATTTTTTGGTAAAATTAATAGTTTAGCTTTTTAGTTTATTCTAAGCCTTTTTCAAGAATTTTGGAAATGAGCCGCCATTTCTGTAATTTCGACAAAATAGTTAATTAATAAATGAAAGTAGAGGAAATTTTGAATAATTTATGCCTATAAAATTTTTTTGTAAAATTAATAGTTTACCTTCAAGAGCAAATTCTATTTGATCGAGATCGGTCGCATCTGCATTGATATGAAATTACATAGTAGCCAGGATTTTGACAAATATTTTTTTGTGTTGTCACATTCGAAAACAGCTGATCTCATCAGAGGTTGGAGAACCACTATGGAACGTGCCGCTGTAGTGCGCAAAATTATAAAATACAAATTTCAAATAAAATAAGACCACCAATTTGATTGTTTGTTGATAAGAAATATCAACCCGTCTTTATATCTAATTCTAAAAATGATACATTGAGAAAATTATAAATAAACTATAGCGATGAGTGTAGTTTTATTTTAGTATGTTGGTAGGGATGTGTCATGAACAAATATAAATCTGTCAGAATTTGAATTACCTTTTTAAGGTGCGTTTTCATTAGTGATAATGCAGTGGTAGCAGACGCCGTTATAGTATTTCCAATAGAAAATTGCTAGTGACTCATGTTTATGTACATGCAAACTAATATGTGTCATTATCACGATATGTAAGAAATACTATAATTTCGTATTCTACCACCGCCATTAGCTACCATTACCTACCAATCGGAACGCACCTTTCGTCAAAGTGGTACCAACCTAGCATTTACTATACAGAAACCATTTATTTTTTTTAAATACGTATTTCTTAAAAAGCAACACAATAAACGTTGACGTCGCTCCTGCCAAAAACTAGATAGCGCGACTCGCCCATATGCGACGGCGACACTCCGCCTTCGGTGAGGCGCCGTATCACTGCTCGTCGCGCTATTCCGTACTTTCGGCATTTGTGACATAAATAACTATTATTCTAATGACGTAGTGTAGGTAGTGTCAAATGCTGATGCTTTGACAATACCTACTATTTATCTCTATAGAATAGATTCTCATGCAGCTAAACTATTAATTTTATATATTGTATGATAAAGTCATGTGCCTGGCCACATCAGATTTTTAATTATTAAAACACATATTTTTGGAAAATTCTATTTCAGCTCAATTGTTACGGAGCTATGGCGTCATCGACACTTATAAAAGATATAACCCTATTTTTTTCTGACTGATATGGTAGATCTTTGAAATATCTAAATGGTAACAAAAAAAAATTATGGCATTGCATACGAAAAGTTTTGAGAGAAGGACAATTGAAAATTGTAAAATAATGATAACTTTATAAAACATGGATTTTGTGAATTGAAGATTGGATTGCGTGTTGCTAGAAGTAATTGTTTTAAAAAACGAATCCAGGCTCTATCGCGTTTTCGGTTTTATTTAGGGTTTTCGAAAAAAAGTGGGGGAACATTTCTAAAACCATGATTTGACTGCCTCCATAAACGAAACAACAAAAACCGGAATACCTGACATGATATGCAACTTTCAAGCTCGGATTCGCATTTAGCGCAAGTAAATCAATGGAAAACTTTTCAAACGCTTGTCATAAACAAACAAAAGTTTATCAATTTTACTCTAACTTTCAACAGTTTTCTCTCGTAAATTTTTAACTTACCGTTCAGACAATTAACATATTTAAAAAAAGTGTCGATGACGTCGAATGTCAAAAACAGTACCAAAGATTTTTCCAAATAATACTCTGAGACAGAGATTTTGTCATTATCACGTACCATTATTTTTCAGGGAATATAAAAAAGAGCAAAAAGTGTTCGACATATGTGACCCCGCACGAGAGAATCGCCCTAAGTACCATCTCTCGTTTCGATAATACTGACTCCTGTGTTTGAATGCGCATAACTCTAAAAATACTGAATAGAAAAAAATTAAATAAAGTGTGTCATCCTCCTGAATCATGTCTACATGAGTTTTGTGACTGTCAAATTTTTTTGCTTGTCGGTGAGAGAAATGAGAAAAGGCAAAAAAAAGTAATTTTTGCACTTTTAAATTAACGCTCGCCTTACCAATTTTTTTTTTCCTCGTAAAACTCTTGACACAAAAATTTCATGTTTCGTTCAGGGTGAACTCAGAGCCTGCTCTGTAGATTGGCGTTTTAGTTTTGCTCAGTTTTTGTTTAATAAAGGCTACGAACAAGATTTTCATGGATGCGGATATCTCAGTAACGAATATTAGCACAATAACGGATATGCACGTAAGCTATCGTCATAATTTATTTAATGCGACTGTAGAGAATGTAAACGTAACGGTAAATGGAAACGTAGCTGCGACAGTGAAAGAATATTTACTGTTAGTACGATACGATCAGAACAATTTAATTGCGGAATTTTGAATAGTAGCGCGAGTTAAATATAGATAATGAGCAAAATATTGTTCATGTTTCTATCGGTCTTAAAGATTAACAAATAGTCGGAATGCTATTAAATTCAAGTGATTCGTATCGCAGGGAATATGGATTACATATTTGCATGCTAACTGCGTTGTTCTGCTAACATTCGGTACTGAGATATCGGCTTCCTTGAAAATCTTGTTCGCAACCTTTATTACATAAAAACTGAAGAAAGCAAAAACGCCAATCTATAGAAAAGACTCTAAATACACTTCATTTCGGCCTACTTACAGAAATCGTCTTTTTAATGTTTCGTGTTTTTTTACCAATTCGTATAGAGTTTTTGACGTAAAAGAATTCGAGAAATAGAATTAGAATTAGAAGTATGCTGAATTATAAACTTGATCACGTCACATTAAAAAGATGCGCAAAATATTAGAAAAGAAGGTGGTGTTTCTTTGATTTAACAAATATATGAAAAACATTGACAAACTAGTAAAAAGGCTATTCTTATGATTTTTTAAAGTTAGCAATCCTACGTATAACAATAACTATGTTGTAAAATACTACGCAATCTGGTTTTAGGAAAACAAAAACTCAATATTTATATTATACGTTTCCCAAAAACCGTCACTGTCCATTAATTTCTATATAATATACGCTGCTGCAAATTCAATGCGATTAATATATTTGAAACGTAATGAAATATAATCATGTCATTCCCAAACAGCAAATGCACGATTTTTAAATTTGGTAGCTATCGAATCCACCAGATTTATTTTTATAATTGGACGCAAAGTACAAAGCGACTACGATGTAACGCATCAACGTTATCAATTTCATAAAATGTAACGTTTTAATTAAACAAAATACGCATCAGAAATACGAACAAACGCGTATAAATTGATCAATATCACCAGTATTAATTTAGGCGGAGTCGCCGGGAATAACATTTTACCAAAGTTCATTCACGTTTTATATAAAAAAAAATAAACGTCGAGACATAAATCTGAAGTCAATGATGAAACATTCCATAATTGCTTTTAAATCTTACCCCTCCTTGACTTCATATTAGAAGAAAAAGGACAACACGACAAGTTAAAGGTAATGTGTAGATGGCAAGCCAGTTGCCCTAAAAGCATAATAATCTCGCTCAGCAGTATATTATACAGTTTAAGACAAAAGTCATAAATGTATTACCAAAGAAAGCCCGTAAATGCATGGGAATGAACACCATTAAAACGATTCACAGCGGCCTAGCGCAGTATAATTTATGTCATACAAAAAAATATAGATTAAAGCCGCGTGATCGATCGTCAAGCATGGCATCGAACTACATGCGATAAGGATGCTTGTGTTACAAAATACGCATCAGATATACTAACAAACGCGTATAAATTGATCAATATCACCAGTATTAATTTAGGTGGAGTCGCCGGGAATAACATTTTACCAAAGTTCATTCACGTTTTATATAAAAAAAAATAAACGTCGAGAACACGAATCTGAAGTCAACGACGAAACATTCCGTAATTGCTTTTCCGTCCAGTTTTCTGGGAAGTAGATAGCCTGGTATCAAATGAGGACGATTAAAATTTGAAAGGAATATTAACGGTCACGGGCTGCCTGCGCTCCCGCAGCCTGGACGCCCGAGGCTGTGGCGCAATAAGCGTTCTTTGTGGTTTATTTCGAAGAGAACACGTTCCACGAAAACCCATAAATAACCTATTACATGTATCTTCCGCAGTGTGCGGGTAATTTATGGATGTTTGTCGGACACAGTATCATAAATTCAAATCAAACGAGATATAAAATGTGTACCTCTGATATCTCAGGATATATACAAAAATATGAATCTTGAAGCGACGTTCTATAGACTCATGTGTCTATCGTAGGTTTCAAGGTATTGCATCTCATGAACATCGTATTTGTATGAACTGGGAGAATGGTAGCGAATAAGGTTTCATTTTTAATCAAAAAGAAAACAGATGAGTGCGTTTTATTGTGATTAATTAAGAATCAGAATGTAGAATACTTGCCTGCAATTTTAGTGTCAAAAAATGGTTCAGTAAAAAAAAATTAACTATTGGTATATACATGTTGATATAAATAGAATTCTGTAATGATAAAAGTTTCCGGAGTAAGTTTTATATAGAAGGTATTAAAGTATATAAGCAAAATTTGTTTTAAATCTTTTTTTAAATCTGTGGTCGACTATTCTTGTCAAAAACCTTTGCATTACAAATAAAAGTGCACCGATTAAGGTTTATTTTGAGACCCTTCGAGGTTTCTAAGCATTGGGTTCAACCACTCTGTTTGCTAATATAGGCAAGTAACTTAACTAAGAAAATCATCAGCCATTACTTGGAGGAATAATTGGCAATAATGTGGTGGGGAGGTGCGGGAAGTAAAGCTATTCCTTTTTCGCCAAAATTTAGTAGGCTGGATTGCTTTCCACGGTTCAAATTATTGTATGGCTTCATCATACTACACAGCAGCATCATACTGTTACAACTCTCATGTTTTGACAGTACACTCAATGGAATCAAAATATCTGTTAAATCCTGGCTAACTAGTTTTAAAACGAACACGACCGATGTCGATCAAATAGAATTTGCTCATGCAGCTAAACTATGAATTATACCAAAAAATGTCATAGACATAAATTATACAAAATTTCATCAACGTTAATTTATTATTTAACTATTTTGACGAAATGGCGGCTCATTTGCAAAATCGTCGAAAAATGCTATTAGTAAACTTCCAGTTCCTTAGGACCCTTTTGAAAACAACTTGAAACTTCTAAATGTGAAGTTTTGTCCCGATACCGTTAATATAGTCTCACCGAAATCGTCGCCGCAAAAAAAGGTACACAAACATACCGACACACACACATACACACACACAAATACACACACATACACACAGAATTTTTTTTGTACCTTGGTCAAAAATGTTCTGGTGACCCAAAAGGATATATTTCCGCTAAACCCACATTTTTTACACGATTACACTATTTGATCATACTATGTACGATAAAGTAAAAAAATTTAAGAAATTACAAATTGAAAATTGGAAATTCTTAATATATAGGCGTTTTCGATAGATTTTTAGCGCAATCGAATGCTGCCACAACAATTTCGTAAAGTTATCGAAAAATTAAATAAAATCGTAGTTTTAGCTTTATGAATTAATAGCGACTGCACCTAATGCTCTAGAAACTTCAAAATGATGTCAAGTAAACAAATTCAAATATGTACGTACCTGATGCCCTGAAATTTTGTTGAGACGTCATTGTTTTCATCTTTTGTAAATTGAAAAATATGTCAAAATGACTGATATTTCGACGACAACTATTTTAGAGAGCTGTTCTTTTTCTCTAAAATATAGTAGAGGATTTGTTCCTGAATTCAACGATGCTCAATTGGAAAAAACAGTTTTTGATGTTTCAACCCCGACTTTTTCGAAACCTTTACGTGATAGGTAACTTTTGAGTCTGGATTCATGTATACCGGAAAGAAAACTATCAAAAACGCCTTACATAGGCGTTTTAGATTTGCGTTTTCTTTTCAATCACAAAATCCACGTTTCCCCGAGTTGTCCATATTTTACGATATTCAATTTTTTTTTCTTTTTTTTTCATCATTAAATTCTAAAAGAATTCGGTATATTTTGTAGAGAGAAATTTAGAGGACTACCTTTATTTTATATTATTAAATGGATAACATTGATCCCTTTGTTCTGTTAAAATTTAAATTATAATTCTATTCAGAAAGCAGCTTATAAAATATTAAAATAGTCTGTTGTAGGTATTATATTATAAATTTGTTTTTCGTTTGCGGTATTTTTGGCTTATATTGCCAACTGTTATATTCATTTGCAAATTTGCATTAATACACAATAAGTAGGTGCATCATAATCAAGCAATAAACTCACCAATGTCGAATAGTGTACTGGTTCAGTCTGCACCAAAATGAGTGATTCCATTATCAGGAAACATTTGATGAATGTTATGTTATGTTCATGTGATTGCTAATTCTTGAAATTTGTTTATTTTGTGAGCAGAAGTGAAACTTCTAATTAACAATATTAACTATGTATGTACTTCAATTAATTCCCTAACTTCTCACAACTACGACATCGTTTTTACATCTCAAACCACTCTATAAGTCTTCTGGATGCCAACGAATCTACGCCTCACCTATTTATTAAAACTTCCCCCTCCTTCATATTAGGAGAAAAGGCACAACA
The DNA here is from genome assembly GCA_964023965.1 of Melinopterus prodromus. Classification (NCBI taxonomy): domain Eukaryota; kingdom Metazoa; phylum Arthropoda; class Insecta; order Coleoptera; family Scarabaeidae; genus Melinopterus; species Melinopterus prodromus. The sequence goes on along the minus strand of OZ030391.1, from coordinate 83,032,962 downwards.
CGACGAGTTCAATGTAATGTGTAGATGGCAAGCTAGTTGCCCTAAAAGCATAATAATCTCGCTCAGCAGTATATCATACAGTTTATGACAAAAGTCATAAATCTATTACCAAAGAAAGCCCTTAAATGCATGGGAATGAACACCATTAAAAAGTTTCACACGGGGCCTCGCGCAGTGTAATTTATGTCATACAAAAAAATATAGATTACAGCCGCGTAATCGATCGTCAAGCATGGCATCGAACTACATTCGATAAGGATGCTTGTGTTACAAAATACGCATCAGAAATACGAACAAACGCGTATAAATTGATCAATATCGCCAGTATTAATTTTGGTGGAGTCGCCGGGAATAACATTTTACCAAAGTTCATTGGACGTTTATAAAAAAAAGTCGAGAACAGGAATCTGAAGTCAACGACGAAACATTTCGTAATTGCTTTTCCGTCCAGTTTTCTGCGAAGTAGATAGCCTGGTATCAAATGAGGACGATGTCTCTCACTGACCAACTCGCGGTAAAGTTGATCCCACAAACAACAATAATACCAATTATCACAGTAGTAATAAGCGTTTTGCAACGATTTTACACATTCAGCATCAATTAATTAGTAATTTATACACCTGCTACACATACAAAATATACGATTAATCATGAGATCTATAGACTTGTCAATGATCATCTATATATGTATATACGTTTCTGTTTCAGTTGCTCCGTCGTGCAAGCCGAACCAGCCGAGAATATATGGCGTCGCAAAGCAGGAGAAGGCCCAGATAACGTGCCAAGTCGACGCAAATCCCCAGGACGTGAAATTCAGATGGACTTTCAACAATTCAGCGGAATCGGTCGACGTGGCGACGACCTTCATCGCGCGTAGCGGCACGTCCAGCTTCCTGACTTACACTCCGATGTCTGAACTGGATTATGGCACATTACTATGCTACGGCAAGAACAACATCGGCGAGCAGAGGGTGCCTTGCGTCTTCCATATCATCGCCGCTGGTGAGTAAAGCACCTCCTCACAATATGTGATTTACACTTTTTGTTATTATCTAGGGTTTTCCTTAAATTTGAAACTAAGGACACTTTCAGTGTAACATGTTGAATGAATAATAAGCTGAGAATATGAAAGATGTATTGAAAGGTTGTCTTTCATGTCTTCGTGTGCTAAGAGTTTATGCAACCATTCTTGTCTTGTTTAGTCAACCATGATTGCAAACTCCAAGGAGAACGAGGCGATAAAAGTAGATCTTCAAGGCCATTATTCATCTTTTTTGTGTCTCAAAAGAATAACAGATCATTTTTAACTGATTTTGCCATAGTTTACGCATGTGATAATCTTAAATGAATGTGAAAATCTAAGTAATTGAAGTGCGAATCCTAAGAATTCTGCTTATGCTATTTTATTGAACGCAGCTTAAAATCCTGAAAAATCTCCTATTTTAACTGTTCGCCTATTTCACCTATTTTTATCACATAGCTTTGAACCAGTTTTAACTAGATTGGAAACCTGGTTTGATACCACATTATATTAACAAGATCATTTTGAATGAGCAACTTTTGTGCAGAATTATTTACAAAAGTAAAATAATTTTAAACTTTTTTTAAAAAATTTTATAAAAATTAGAAGAATCTAAATGTAACGTTTATAACTTGAACTGTTGGCTGTATCCAACGTACTGAAATCTCCTCCATATTCAATGGTATTTTTTTGGACACAGAACTTATGACTAACGTCGTCCTTAATAATTTGCATTAGGTACTTTGTAGTTGTAGGCGCGACGCTTTAAGAAGAGCTTTTCCATATACATTTTACCGTTTCTATTTTAGGTTAACTTTGGGTTTTTGTATATTTTTAAAAAGTATTATCTATGACTATGTATAATAATTTATTTTTATACTTTTCTTATACTAAAATAAATTTAATAAACATATGTTTTTAGTTCCTTTTTATTTATTTTTATGATTTTCTTTATTTCCCTGCGTATTTAAGTAGTTTATTTTCCCAATAATTACGTTTCATACAGGGAACTTTGTCCCCACGTTTCAAAATAAAGAACGAATCTGGAGCACAGTCTCCATTTCGAGTAATTTTGGTTTCATTTGTTAAGTCACATTTGAGTCATAAAACTTCGTTTTGTCTAAAACTTGCACTAAAATGTGTTTTTGTTTCCTTCCAAAGCAAGCAGTTGCTTCACAAAGAATTATTACCGAATTAAAACAATGGATATTTCCCTGGTATGCCATATTCCCTAGTTCGTTTTTTTTTCTCTTTTTTAATGTATAGGTACAATCTTTGACAAGAACGTCGTGAATGGTTTCGAATGACGATTGAAAATACACTACCTAAAAAAAGAGTCCTTACTCATTATTGAAAAGTAGGCAATAACTTTTGAGTTTTCGTACTACTTTTTGAATTTATAAATCATTTTTGGTTTATGATTGTTTGTTGTGCTTATAACTTAATAAAAACTTGGATTTGCTGCTATATCAACCTTTTTACTTTATCATACGCAGTATAATAAAGTATTGTAAGTATTGTCATGCAAAAAAATTGAGTTTTTAGCAGAAATAGGTCTTTTGGGTCCCCTGAACATTATTGAACAAGGTACAAAAAAATGTCTGTGTGTGTGTGTGTGTGTGTGTGTGTCTGTGTGTGCGTGTGTGTGTGTGTGTGTGTGTGTGTGTGTAAACGATTTTTGTGACGACGATTCCGGAAAAACTACTAAAGGTATCGGGACGAAAGTTCATATTTAGAAGTTTCATGACCTAACTTAGAGCTGAAAAGCTTTTGGTTCAAAAGGGTCCAAAGGAACTGGTAGTTTATTCTAAGCCTTTTTCAGGATTTTGCAAATGTGCCGCCATTTCTGTAATTTCGTCAAAATAGTTAAATAATATATTAAAGTAGAGGAAATTTTGAATAATTTATGCCTATGACATTTTTTGGTAAAATAATAGTTTAGCTGCAAGAGCAAATTCTATTCGATCGAGATCGGTCGCATCAACACTGATATGAAAATACATAGTAGTCCGAATTTTGACAAATATTTTTTTGTGCTGTCACCACAGAAATGTCTATGGCTGTCACACTCGAAAACAGCTGATTTCATCAGAGGTTGGAGAACCGCTATGGAACATTGCCGCTCTAGTGCGGCAAAGCACAAAATACAAAATGCAAACAAAATAAGATCACCAATTTGATTGTTTGTTGATAAGATATATCAACCCGTTGTTATATCTAATTGTAAAAACGACAAATTGAGAAATAGACCAGGCAACAGAGATTCTTGTGTGACAAAAATACTAGCAGGAAGCCGACGGTCCCAAGTCACTTGGAACAGTCCGTAGATGTATTGTGATATGTTTCCTACTCACAAATATCATTTCTTAATTTGTTATAAACAAAAAACCTCAAAAAAACTTGTTTTTTTTCGTTTTTCGCTTGTAAAAACTGAACCGATGGAGGAATCTTGTTGCTGTCAACATACCAATTGTAGAGAATGAAAAGACGAAAAAAATAAACCTTACACGGACTTGATCGCGTTAAAACTAACGGAGGAAATTCTGAAAACCCGGAAAAATCTGCGCTTTTTTCAAAACTTCAGAACTCCGCCATTTTTAAAGTAGTAGCGGAGGCTTTTCACGACAAAGTAGCGACTGATGGGTACTTTGAGTGTGCACAACCCAGGCGTTGTCCGATGATTACTTTTTGCACTATTGCGATTTGATTGTTTTTTATGCAATATGGTTCGGCGAGCCTGGATGCGTCGGAGGTGGTCCAATTTAAATTTTTTTAACGTACTTCGAAAGTAGAGGTATTGTGCTACAAAACGTCTATTCTGATTTTGCGCTAAAATGTTGCAAAATAGGCAAAAAATGCTTTCAAATAAGACCGAAAACTGCACCGCGCTCCAAAACGGTCGAGTAGTGGGGGTAGGCGGCAGACGCGGGGAAACGCGTATCTATAGTAATCCCAGCGCGTTGCGCGTTTCCCCGAGTCGGTCGCCTACCCCACTACTCGACCGTTTTGGAGCGCGGTGCAGTTTTCGGTCTTATTTGAAAGCATGTTTCACCTATTTTGCAAGTTTTTAACGCAAAATCAGAATAGACGTTTTGTAGCACAATACCTATAGTTTCGAAAAAAGTAAAAAAAATTAAAATCGGACCACCACCGACGCATCCAGGCTCGCCGAACCATATTGCATAAAAATATTTAAATCGTAATTGTGCAAAAACTAATCATCGGACAACGCCTGAGTTGTCCACACTCAAAGTACCTATCAATCGCTACTTTCACGCGAAAAGCCTCCGCTACAGATTTGAAAATGGCGTAGTTCTGAATTTTTGAAAAAACGCAGATTTTTCCGGTTTTTCCGAATTTCCTCCGTTAATAATAATTCAATCGAGTCCGTGCAGGGTTTATTTCTTTTATCTTTTCATTCTCTACAATTCGTCCATTGAAAGCAACAAGATTGCTCGATCGGTTCAGCTTTTACAAGCGAAAAACGAAAAACAACACGTTTTTTTGACGTTTTTTTGTTTATAACAAATTAAGAAATGATATTTGTGAGTAGGAAACATATCACAATACATCTACGGACTGCTTCACGTGACCTGGGACCGTCGGCTTCCTGCTAGTATTTTTGTCACGAACTCAGTCATTTTCTGCTCTATTGCCTGGTCTAAAAGTAAATAATGTATAGCGATGAGTGTAGTTATATTTTAGTATGTTGGTACGTATGTGACATCTACAGTGTCATGAACGAATATAAATCTGTCAGAATTTGAATTAACTTTTTAAACTTGACGTTTCGTAAACGTGGTATAAACCTAACATTTCCTATTCAGAAAAATAACCTACTTGATTTTTTTTAAATACGTATTTCTCAAAAAGCAACACAAAAAAATGTTGATGTCACTCCTGCCGAAAACTACATAGCTTGGCCCGCTCACATGCGACGGCGACGCGCCGCCATCGGTGACGCGCCGCATCACCGCTCGTCGCGCTATTCCGTACTTTCGGCACTTGTGAGATAAACAACTATTATTCTGATGACAGTAGGTAGTGTCAAATGCTGATGCTTTGACAATACCTTCTATTAATACTATTGACTATCTATTTATCTCAGTCAAATAGATTCTCGTGCAGCTAAACTGTTAATTTTATATTTTGTATGATAAAGTCATGTGCCTGGCCACATCAGATTTTTTTATAATAGAAACGTATAATTGTTTCTTTCTTTAAAACTTTATTTAAATTTAATGTTATAGAAAATTATCGAGCTATCCAGCAGTTTAAACAGACAACACCAAACATAAATATTACGAATTGAAGAGAATAGTTTTTAATAGACTTCCTTGCGCTGAATAATCCGAGTTTTTTATACGCGCGCATGACATTTAAATAAACTCATTCGGGTCTTTAAGGATTTACGGATTCTAGGGTTCACTCTCTGCAAACTCAGAAAAACTCGTTCTTTTTTCACCATTGCGACGGCTGCGCTTCTTCTTTTTCAGACGGTCGGGTTCGTTTTACAGGCGGAACGTATCGTCGCACAATAAATTTGATAAAGTAAAGAAAATGCTTCCCGGTTATCCCGTGTGTCAAGATTTGTAAATGCTGACGTTTCGCGAATCATGTTCCTCGCTTCTTCAAAGCTAATTGAATACTGAAGACCTACCTAGTGAATCGATTGTCCTTCACTTAAAACAAAATTTATTTGAAACGTTATCGGGTGACATAGCAATATCTTCAGCCTCAGCATTCTAAACCGTTAACTTTTTTTGTACATCCTGTGATTTACTTCGGCCACAGCGTTGTGGTGTATTCCCTGGGGTCTGTCTGCCTCGGACAAGGCTCTCCTATTCTGGTCTAGCTAAAGCCGAACCGGACCGCACCATGCCGCAGTGTGTGTACGTCTTATGCAGGTTCTTGGAGCTTTGGGCTTATCTGCGGTCGAACAGGGCTTATCGGCCCGGTCACGTTTTCCCTGCTTATGTTTATTGATTGGCTTCATTTCTTCGTGTTGTTTTAGTATAAAAAGGTACCGTCTGGAAGGTAGGCACCTTAAGAACAATCATATTGACACAATATTTTGTTAGAGTTTATGGTTTCTTTGTTTTTGTTACTTAAGTTTTTCTTCTAGATTACATTAAACACTAGTATCTTAATAAAATTAAAGTCAAAGTGTTGAATAAACCAATATTCCAGACATTATTATAGGGTTGATTCTAGTGATGGGCTTAATCCAAAATCTGGATTATGCCCATCACATAATCGACTAATTATTATTATTAACCGATTTATATAGATACTTGAATAATCTACTAAATTAATAGTAAATTAGTAATAGTAGGTATATTTAAAAACCAGCAGGAATAAATCTAAGACCCAGATTAACACTAGGAAAAAAATATTAGAAATGAACAGATATTTTTAGTGTTGAATTTCAATTATTTTGCGGTTAAACGTATTTAATAACCCCAAAACACCCCAATACATAAAATTATAACGATATTTTCTTTACTTACGACTGTGAAGCTTTAAAAATGCCTAAATATGTCAATATGAAGCTTGCAGAACATTAATTACAATACTTACATAAAACAAATTAGTTATCTATACTACAAGTTGATGAGTTCCGTCAACATCTTACTAGGATAATAAAAACAAATGATTCTACATACATATATGTAATATATTATTATTAATAAAACTCTCTCAATACATTGAAACTTTACATCAAAGATACGTCGTGTGGATACTACCGTTGACCTGTTCTCATAATTTAGTATTTCACTGTTTGTAGCATTTCAGTGATAGCTTAGACGAGAGTTACCATATTGACCAAAATTTGATGAGTATTTTCACGATGCGTAATGAAACAAACACAAATAATGTATATTTTATTAAAATAATTCATTCTTAATAACTATAATTTATCAATAATCATCGTACTAAACCCTACTAAAAAATAAATCGCAAAAAATTGTATGTTTCACTCGAGTTAGAAGACGCACTTATATTATTATTACATTTTTTTAATTATAGCGGTTGTAGAAAATTCGTCGAACATTGCTTAAATTAATGCATGAAAATTTTATGAAATTGTCAAACTAAAAGATCATTAACAATTAAAGTAATTAATGAATACATACAAATTATATAATTAATTAAATTTACGTTGTACTCTGTTATATATTCCATGTTGCTTCCATGTACATAAAATGTTGCCAATTAAATGTCGCATAAACGTTGTACAAATATGTTCCATATATCTTAATAAGATGTTGTCAATGTAATATTGTATCGGCAACATTTGTAGCACGATAAAGTTCCAGCTTTGTAATATAACCACATTCGATTGAAATTATTACGCGGTATACAGTGGGTTTTATGAGCACTATAAATAAAACGGTGTTATTTGGATTGATATTTAAAGACACTTCTTCTTCTTTAAAATCAAAACTTAGAAAAGACTCACCCCTGACTTACCCCTGATTTTTAGTGACACCAGACTCACACTGCAGATTTTTGATCGGCCGATAATTTGGTCGGATTGTATTTCAACTGTATAAAGGCAAATCGTTTGAGTGTGCGCACTTACATATGTCCTAATAGTTATTAAAAGACCCCAGTGTGCTCTTAAATAGACTATAGTAGTACTAATTTAAATAGTTATTGTAGAACTAACTGTATGAGTAGCACTAATGAAATTAGTAGTACATAAAATCGATTCTCTGAAGATATTTCAATAATGGCCAATTCGATTTTTGTATCTCGATTATTCCCATCACTAGTTGTTTCTGTTTACCATTGGGCGTATACACCTTACGAAGACAAACACGGAATAATATAGCAGTATATCAACTCGCCCGTAACGTAGTCATTGAGATGTGTACTTGCTCGAGACACCTGACTGTCACCAGCTCAGCATCCAGCCTGATCAATACTAGAAATGCTAGAAACGATATGGCGATGAAGCGACTGCTGCAAGGTGGATACAAATTGAACCTGTTGCCCTGAGCTTTCAACGGCACAAAATTGGACCGCAGCATAAATGGCCGACATTTTGCAATATCGGATTATGATATTGCAAGCGTTCTCTATAAGTCAATGTTCAGGAATGTAACCTTGTCGATATTGCTATCGAATAGCACTGCTTATACAACTAGGGTCCTAGAAAATAGATTGATGAAATGTGTGATAAAATGAGGTAGCAATGCTTGTCTAACTGCATTGGGGGGTGGATAAAAAATTAGACTTTAATCACTGTGTATAACTTTTGTGTAATTCAAAAGGACTTGAAGCTATATATGCAACAACAGTAGCAAAGCGATTTCCTTATACTCATCATTCGGCGCTGTATTTGTCATTGGCAAAGGCGTCGATCTTTTAGTTCTGCGGACAGCATTAGGATCGTCCAAAACCAACTTCTAAAAGATACCTAAACTATCCACAACATTAATTTTGTTATCTCCAAGTTCTGTGACTGCTGACAGTGATCTGAAAATAACATACAACAAATATGTGCCTTCGCGCAATCCGTCTTTCGAAAAAAAAAAAAAACGCTTCAAAGCAAATGGAAAATGTTTACTTTTTCTATGTTGTCTAGTTAGTATAACTAAATACATTCCAAAAGTTGACTATGGGCAAATAAATACTGTATCACTCAAATGTGTTTTTCATGGCACCATGCGTACATTTCAGGTATTAAATAAAAACTCAAATTTTCTCGGCTTATTGTGTTCTAAATATGACAAGTGGCATACCAAATTACTCAGAAAAAAATTCTGAATCCAATCATGTATAAATCCAATATGGCGTCCACAAGAAAAACATACGTTTCGTTTGTGTCTGACGAATTCATTGGCGAAACGAATTTTAAACTGACATAATCAAATAGTAGAGAAAAGAGTGCTTTTATACTGTCCAAACGCTTTTTTATGTCATCACAAATAAAGAAGTTATGACCACAAAAAAAAATACATTTTTTGTTTTTCAAAATAGCTTGGAAACCATTTGGAATTCAACTGTTTTCTGAACAGATTATGAAAGAGCACATAAGTATGCACTACTTTGCCCGTTTAACCGACTTTCTATCTCTATTAATAACAAAAGTACCCATACAATCCAACGACCCGTACCTATGGTGTTAGTAAATAAGTTGTACAAACTTCAGGGGGTGATTCTGCATGACAAAATAATGACAGTTTGCTATATAAACGTATGTCCGCAAATGCTTCGTTTTCTGAGATACTGGGTGTTAAAGTGTTTCTTAAAAACTGACGATTGAAGTGTTGTGTCACGTCTGAGGGAGGTCATTTTCAGCAGTTGTTGTAGGTTTGCGCGTGTTTAAAATTTTATTACTGTTATTTTCTGTTAATGTTTTAGTTTAATGTTATTGTATTAAACAGTTCTTTAAAAAAATTCAGACATTAAGATGTTTTATTTTTTGCATAAAAAGTGTGCCCCCTACGAAAAAATGCAGAGAGAGATTTTTGTCATAAATTGAACGAGGAATTCCAGAATGATTTTTAATTTGAAATATCCCAGTGGCGTACCATTTTTTCTTTAAAAGAATTGATATCATTACCAGTATGCGCGCCAATGATGAACATAAAATTCTTAATTGCATGTCAAAAAATGCGCAATGATTACCTCTTAAAACCCACTAAATTTCATTTGCATATCTCGACCGGTTTCACAGCAATAAATAAATAGTCAGTTTTTAATAAAAACTTTAAGACCCCGTATCTCAGAAAACGAAGCATTTGCGGACATACGTTTATATAGCAAACTGTCATTATTTTGTCATGCAGAATCACCCCCTGAAGTTTATACAACTTATTTACTCACACCCTGTATATACCTATTCGAGCAATATACATATACAGGGTCCTACAACTCAGTTACTAAGAGTTTGACTTTTTGCAGGCTTACCCTCTACTTCATATCGTACATTTCAAGAAATTATTTTTGATTATACAGAGTGTCCCAAAAATGTGCAACGCCATGGTAATATATTTTTTAAATTGCATGCTATAAATTTTTTTACACATTTGGAAGCCTTTTGTGGTTGCCTACCACCAAAATTTTAGTGAAATCGGTTTGAGGGACTGCAGCGCAAAAAATAAAAACAAAAAAAGATTTTGCGACATGCTTATTAAGTTAGATCTAGTAGTCTCGTTAACCAAGTGTCATTGATCCAAATTATACAGCTGACCAAAATCTAGTGTCAAACTTCAAAGCGTGTTACTGTTCTTATTTTAAATTGGAACGCGTACATTTTTTTAGGTGATACGATGCAGAGTTAAAAAATAAACATTGTTTCTAAATACAACCCCAATATCTTAATTCCCAATATCTTAAAAGTTATTCGCCAAAAACTAATTTTTGACCGTCTCCAACGGCAATTTTAGGTAATAAATATCGTACGTGGCGTTGAAAAACAATTTATTTCATAAATTAAAATATTTAATAAAATATAACGCAGAGAGGTATTTTAGATTTGAGTGTACTTAATTAAGTAGGTAATTGATCAATTGCCTAATTTACTGCAAAATTTACCTATAGCGATAGGGGCGGAGATGTGGCTGCAACATTATGAACTCAACGAAATCATCCCAAATCGGTAGATTGGAAGAGGAGGACCAGTTGCTTGGTCTCCTCGATCACCGGACTTAACGAAACTGTGGGACTTCTTACTGTGGGGCTACATTAACCCTCCAGCCGCGGGAAACGCGATTTCCCCGTTCAACATTTCCCGCGTTTTTCTGCAGAAAAATTGAAAACTTGCCGGCGTCAGGAGGGTTAAGGATATCGTTTATGCTGAACCTCCAACACCAGAAAATATGCAAGAAAGAATGCATTTCAAACTATTACGCCCGACCTATTAAATTAAGAGCAGTGACGAGGTCATTTCATACTCTTCGTTTGTGCCTCGAAGAGCACGAAAGACATCTCGAACCACGTACGATATTTATTATCTTAAATTGCCGTTGGAAATGCTGAAAAATTCGCTTTTGGGGAATAACTTTTACAATATTGGGAATTGTGATGGGGTTGTATTTAGAAACAAGGTTTATTTTTCAATTCTGCTTCGTTTCACATAAAAAAATGTTCCAATTTAAAATAAGAACAATAACAGGCTTTGATGTTTGACAAGTTTGACACTATATTATGGTCAGCCTGTATAATTTGGATCAACAACATTTGGTTAACGAGACTACTAGATCTAACTTAATAGGCACTTTGAGGTTTTTATTGATTTTTAAAGCCAACGATGCAAAATCAATTTTTTTTGTTTTTATTTTTTTGCGCTGCAGTCACTCAACCGATTTCAATAAAATTTTGCTGGTATGTAGGCAACCATAAAACGCTTCCAAATGTGTAAAAAAATATATAGCACGCAAAATAAAAATATTATTATTATTCAATATTATCATGGCGTATATAAAACATATGCTGCATCCCACAACATAATAAATTCATTAGTCAACGAGAATGTCACGTCTTCTTACAAGGGACGAGATCGGGGTTGTGGGCATTGAAACGCAAATAGTGGGTGTCTGGGAAATTTCGTTAGATGTATCGAGTCATTTGTCTTATGGGCTCGGAAGATTAATTTGAATAATAGTTTCGGTCGGCCGAAATATTACGTTATATGGATGTTAATTCTAGGACGGGGCAAATTAAATCACGGGTCGGCCGTGTCAGGATAATTCATAAATTTGCGGACCTCTCTTGTTGCGGTCGAAAACCCTTTCTGGTAAATTGTAACCGGTTGTGGCCCGGCCCAGAGAACTACACTTTGTAAAATACAACAAACCGTCCGACGGTGCCCCTTCTCTCTAGCTCTACCCAGAAATTAGTTGCGGCACGTAGAAGTTCGGACAGAAGTTAGGAATTAGCTCATCTCCAATAATTCAAAACTAAACACGCCCTCAAAACTAAGGCCCTTTGCAAACGTCGCACAAACCCTACAAAGTACAAAATTTGGATACTGCGCTGCAAACGACAAACACTTCGAGAAGAGATTCGAGAACATGATTACAATTTAATACAATTAACACCTTCAGCAGGGTTGCCAGATTGGTCTTACAAGAATGAGATGATGGGGGAGGTTTAGTCGACAAGATTTCAAAAAAAAATATAAAAGAATTGTTAAAAAACAATATTTATTTTTAAGGTAAAAATATTAAAATAATTGGTGTAGGGTCACCTTGATTCTGTGATTAAAAAGTCAGGCCGTTTCACCTCGCATGTGCCAAATCCGAACAGGTCTAAAAACTCAACTTTGCGATTCTGGCAAAGAATAGATCATATTCGCCTATGCAGTTTCCATTTCCAAAAGCCACGTTCAACAGGATTGCAGATATTTTGCGGGTTTTTCAATTTTCTTCAACGGATAAGGAAAAAAGTCGATTTTTTACTATAAAAATACGCATTTTGATGTAATGGCAATCCCATATTTGAAAGTTATTTTAATATAACATTTAATTGTCTTAATGGTAGCGGAAGAAAATTTATGGCTCAAAGACCATAATTGAAATTGCAAATATTGATAACTTTGAGTAGCATGGAGGTTGTAAATGGAATATAAAATGTACTCTAGGGTGGTCCATTTTTTTCAAGTTTAAAATTTTGGCTCTCCACAAACTTGTTTTCATTCCATATGTGCTAACTAACATCTGTGTAAAATTTGAGCCCAATTAGGTAATATTTAGAGGTCGTTAGGATTAATGGTTTTTGCTGGAAAGGTTAAATTTAGAAACAATCCCGTTTTTACACTTTAAAATGTATTAGAAATACTAATATATACGAAAAACTAAAATATTCATTCTAATAAATGTTTCACGGTTAATAGATTGCAGATTTTATTGGTTCATAGTCGTCTTCATAATATTGGTCTTAGAATATGTGTTATGCAGATCGACTACGCGAAGCAAATATTGTTTCTGTTCAACGTTATCCCTCGCTGTGCACAGTCGTTTACGACTTTTAATTGGAGAACTTTTGCTTCTATTTCAATGTAAACTTGATCCTCCTTCCACTCTGTAGGATCTTTTCTAAGAAATGATATGGCCTTTTCTCTTCCCTCATGTATTAGCAAATCAAAGAGACTTGTTGTATGTTTGGTTACAAAAGATTCAAGAGGATTCTGATGATTAAATCTTTTTCCATCTTAACGCCTTTGCTTTTGGTCTTAACAAAAGGTTTTTAACCACTGAATGACACGGACAATAAATTGCCCATATCATCCAACGAGCTTCATGTAAAGCACCAGGCGCACGAAACTTAGCCTCAGTTTTATTTGGACAGCCAAGAAAGTTTTGACACAAGGTTAAGAGTTCGATGTAATAGTCTCTAGGCTGTTAACTTTTTATAGCATCAGCATAGTAACCATGCATTTCTTGGCGAAGTTCAAGCAAATTCTAGGTTTAAATAATGAATCGTCTCCAATCACAAAAGTTTTTAAGTCTATTTTCCGCCAATGTTTCTGAAAGCGTCTAAATAGTTCTAATCTAAATATCTGGGCCACCACTTGATCCAAAAACTTCCTTAAAAAAATTAGACGGCATGACTTCAAAAATATGATGGCGGGAAGCAATCTATATGAGCTCTTTGTCAAGGGCTTGTTTAATTAAAATGCATGCACCCAAGTTTAAGCCTGTGTTAGAAGCCGTAGTGTAAAAGCATTGACCGCGGATATGCTTTTTAAAGACCAATCATCAAGAACTTGCAAGCATGCACTGTATTGTTCTTCGCCCGTACCTTTATCGATTTTTGGAAATGCTAATAGTTTTTCTAGTCCACCTCCACTGACTAGAACCACAATCCTATCTACTTTTTGTACTCCACTAATAATATCGGGTAATAAGAAGTTGAATATCATAGCGACCTCTAAATGTGGTTCATACAAGCCAGATTTTGAAATAGACACTTCTTTTGATGCAAGGAATACAAACAAGCTTGTGGAGAACAGAAAAGAACACGAAAAAAAAAATCTCATTACGTCGTGGACCACCCTAATGTACTCTGGAACTTTATTTGTCCTGAATACCAGTGAGAACTCAAAATTGCGTGAGACATCCGGAAAAGTGAGGTCAAATGTCAAAACTGTAATTTTAGCAACATTAGTAAATGTATGTCATTTGAATTCAATCTCCCAGAAACCTCAAAATCTGTATAAAATACACAATGTAACACTAATTTTCAACTATCTTTATCTAGAAAATTTTTTTATGTACGACCATCATACTACCATGATATTATATGCTGTTATTAAGCCAATGGTGTCATTTAAAAAATATGTCGATTCCGTCTTAATTCAAAAACAATTGAAGGCCGGAAATTTAGTTTACGACAAATATGTGTACATATTTTGATGATTCAAAACCAAGTTTTTGTTTAAATAACAGACCGATTTAGAGATTTTGTCATGTTTCAATACTTTGTGTTCTCACTGTATAATAGCGATTTTACACTATTGTTAATAGCACAATGCGCAATTTTTTATTGCTTAAAAAGTTGTAGAACATTTTGCGTGATAAATTGCGTAGTGTAAAATAATTTGGATAACATTGAATATGTAAAATTCAACAAAGATATGTCTCTGTCTGTATATCGTCTGGTTAAAAGTAAAAGTGACTAACTAACGTTTCAAATAATTACAAAAACCTGACTACAATAGAATACCAATAAATATAATGACAGTTTCCAGAGAATTAATGGATTTTAAGAATTTATTGAACCTATTTTAATAACACTTATTGATCGTATTTTCGTTTAGATACGCATTTATCAGCATTTGCCCACAATTAATTCGTGCTTCAATAAAATATAACAAATTGTTAGTTAGTGATATTTATCATTTTACCTTTAAGCCGACGATATATTATTTACAATGATGTAAAACTATTTCCTTCATGTTTGATTTTGCCGGAGATGCTCGAATGCCCGCCGGAGACCCGAGATGAGCCTCAAATGCTGTAGACTCCGGCGCAATGCCGGAGACCTGGCAACCCTGACCTTCAGTGGTATTAATATTATGTTGTTGTTGTTAATATGTTGGCAAATGCAGATATTGTACAACGTTTGGAACGATATCAAAGATAGTGTAAAACAGATTTCAGAACATAGCTTTGTTATGCCATAATTATGTCAATTATAGGTAAAAAGAATGCGACAGGTTACCCAAACCTTGTCGATCGGTGTTATTTTCAAAGAACAAATTGGGTTTATTTTTATATTAGCTTCAGACATGCAGTGAAAGAAAATGGGTAAACTTGTTATTTCAGAACAATGGGAAAAATGTAATTGTGTTCGGATTTAAAAGACGCGGATAGAAATTAAAAGCCTGCAGGTCATCGTTTTAAATTAAATTCTATTTCCAGCGGTGCAGTAAAACTAAAAATCAAAGTTCGTCCCCGCTGCGGATTGAATAAATTCATTAAAATGCCAGCACACTCGATTCGGAACAACTCGCATTCAACAAATTTCATTATTACCTACGCTTTTTCCTGGAAATGCATTACAATGAACTTTTCACCCTTGGATCCAATAAACTAAATCGTGCCTATTTTGTAGAATGCATTTTTATTTATTCAACCTCAAACTATTTATCACATCGACATTTCAATATTTTTTTAAGTACTTACAATATACATTATACATATATGCAAACGTTGTTTTCTAGTATTTTTCGAAACTATTTCTATGGTTTGTCTGTTTAGATGTCTTACATTACTGGTGAATGGCTAAATGAGTTAAATATTACTGGTAGCCATCACAAAATTATAAGGCGCCTATGGATTTGACGTCACCCTAGAAAGTTCAGCAAATATGGTAAACGTACTTCGTAAATCGTACCGATCTTTTAATTTTGCTTTTAAATTTGAGATTTTTTGCAGTCAGAGGGTATGAATTAAATGTAGCTACACTGCTACAGCATACAAGCAGGACAACGATAACTAAAAAGAGAATACATACCTCTCCGTTCAAACGCACAAAAATCGTCGTTTTTACTGCGTCGTACCGATCGTCTAATTAAAATCGTTTCTTGGATATTTTACTGCATGCATAGATGGGTGATTTTACTTTGCATTGTATGAAGCAAGGATTTATAAATCCAAAAAGAAAATTGTGAGTTATTGTCTATTGGTCAATTCTGGCCAATTTTCGGTATATATTCCCTTTTTAGTTATTTGTGATTGAATAGTGGTGTACCAGTTATTTTTGGTTCGTATAGTAGACCTTTTTCAAACTAAGATGAAGATACCCCCACCACAACCTCTGCGGACACCACATGACACCCTCTTTACACAATTTTGACGAAATAATAATATAAATTCGGTGTCCAATAAGGTGTCGTTTAATTAAAAATTCACGTGGTAGTCCTTATTATTTTGTTTATTTGATGGTCGCTACATGTTTCGCGTCTAACTAGACGCTTCTTCAGGCGATATCGTCAAAAAACTGTAGAAGTCACATAAATACGTCACACAAATACACATACGTAGATGAACCAAAGTATAGCTTCAATTAGATATATATCGGTAGTGGTTGCCCTTATAAAATCACACAAAATTTGGGGTTGAGGTTAACACACTTGACTAGCATACAACGTGGTAGACAGAGCGGCGACGTGTGTATTATGTAATTATGTAATGTAATGTAATTATGTAATTATGTAATTATGTAATACACACGTCGCCGCTCTGTCTACCACGTTGTATGCTAGTCAAGTGTGTTAACCTCAACCCCAAATTTTGTGTGATTTTATAAGGGCAACCACTACCGATATATATCTAATTGAAGCTATACTTTGGTTCATCTACGTATGTGTATTTGTGTGACGTATTTATGTGACTTCTACAGTTTTTTGACGATATCGCCTGAAGAAGCGTCTAGTTAGACGCGAAACATGTAGCGACCATCAAATAAACAAAATAATAAGGACTACCACGTGAATTTTTAATTGAAATAATAATAATTATTATTATTTCGACAAAACAATCAATTATCTCCAAAACTGTAGATTTTTACACAAAAGTATGGTATAGTTAGTACTTTATGTAAAATACTGCGTAGATTCCAAGAGTGCAACCATATACGAATGTTTCATTAAAAAATTGGCTTGTGGCAAAGACTTTCTATTTATGAGAGGTCAGCCAACGTATAGCCATTGAGTCTTCACCCTGGATATAAATTGTATTTTCTGTGTAATTAAACTGATAAAACAATCTCTTCATCATCTCTCCCAAGATGCATTACATCACTTCACACAAATAGACAGTAGTCGAGAAATGAATTTGTAAAAATCGTACAAAATTAGTAACGAAAATGAAGGGTTTGAAACACTTTGCAGAAAAGTAAGGATTAGAAAAATAAAAACATCAAGAATATTTAATAAAAATAATATTAAAAAATATAATCATAATCTAAGTCTATAATAGAATTCTTATTTCATAGTAATTCAAGCAGCAAAAATAGCTCGATTTTCGATAAATTGTAGGCTTAATCATCATCGTCCTCATCAGAAGAATCATAAGACAACCTCTTCTTCTTCTGTCGTCCACGTGATTTTGCTGCAGATTTCCTAGTAGTCCTTGGTGTCTTCCTGGCAGTCTTCCTTGGCGTCTTACCAGTTTCATTAGGGGCATCAGGATCAACGTCTTTGATTTGGAAAAATTCGTCAATCTTCACTTGTAGTTCATTTGCAATCTCCTACAAATAAATAAAAAATTTACGAATCAATTAACCAATTTCTATAAAAAAATTACCTTCAAGTTGGCTTTGGTATTTTTGGTCCACCCAGCGAGGATATGCTTGAAAGACGCATTCAAATCTGCGTTATGCAGAGCATCTTTGTACGACCCAAAGTTATCAATGAGTTTTCTCGCTGCCTTATCATTGTACTGAATTAACGTGAGGCAATAACCAACATGTTTCAGCTTACGGTCGTCTTCATTGTTAAATAACTTCCCGCAGAAACGTTCCACCAAGCTTTCCATGTATTTAGTTTTGTCGATTAAATCGAATAAGTATCTGTAAAACAAACATTTGTATTTGTATAGGTTATGACAGTTTCATGGGTATGACAGTTTCACGGGTTGGACAGCAGACATTCAATTAAACGTGACACCACCAGGGTTACCACATTTTCGAACACAATTGTCATGATCTGGCAAGCCACCCCAAGGCAGGGTTACCAGATTTTCAATTCTTCAGTTTCACAATCTGGTAAACCTGCTCAGAGGTAGGGTTGTCAGATTGTCATTCCTTGACTGTCGTGATCTCGCAACAACAATGCTAGGAAATATCGATGTGTGCTTTATATCCCGTTTTTTTCTGCTTACTTCATTATATATTGTAAACCTTCATCAGTTAACTCCTGCCTATCGCAGAGATACGAGAATATGTCGGGAAGGATATTGTATAGATGAGTCTTCTTTCCAAGTTGTGAGAAAAATTCTTTGCTCATGTCGCTGAGGACGGTGCTTTCAGGTACGATAGGTAACGCCATGGAGTAAACTTTGTTGTTTACACGCAGCATGTCGCGTGTAAGTAGATTGGCCAGAATGAAGAAGGTGGTTCTCTGCACCCTGTGGTCGTTGTCTTTCAGCCTTTCGAAGATCCTGGACGAATACGGATCGATTAGGTTCGGAAACCTGGCCAGCAGATCGGCCAGGTTTATTAAGATTAAGCGTTTAACGGAAACGAAAGTAGCGTTTGCCAAAATCTTGAAGATTAGCTGGACGTACTGTTTGCACATCTGGCTGGATACTATCATATATCTGAAAGAATAAACATTGTAAATGAAATTTTTAATTTTGAAAATTAGTTTAATTTAAAAATTGGTTTCAAGTATTTACAATTGGGTTAAAGAAAGTTGATTCATGAGAATATTTGCATAGTAGAAATATAGATTGAGTTTGTTTATGTGTTTGTCGACATAGAGTTATCTTAATTTCAAAAATTCTTTTTATCAAAGGAAAATAGAGTGCATCCTTTCATTAGATATTTTATATCTTTCGCCAATTATTTCTTGAAGAAAAAGACTAACAGAAGTAAAAATTTATTATTAGAACTGGTTTTTAAAATTACCATAAATATTGTAACTTTTTCAATATTTTAGATGTTTAAATAACATATCCATTCAATATTAAAGCAACTATTTTGATATACCTTACCTTAACAAAACCAGAACTGCACCGCACTGAACCTGCTCATTTGGAAACTTTTTCAAATTTTCGCATATTTCCAAGAAAAACGGAATAAAAGCCCCTAAACTATTATTGCTAGTGACAATTTTATGTTCAAGCGCCGACAAAATAAAATCAGCTTCCACGTCATCCGCAGAAGCTCCCTCCAAGATACTCTCTTCCTAAAAAAATAAGACAAAACTGTTTTATACCCACCGAAAAAAAAAAAATCTTTAATAATTACAACTTACGTCATCCTGGTTAGTTCTGTTTGCCCTCCTTCTACTACTAGTGGAAGCTAGTCCTGAATCCTCGTTACCAACAGTTCTGTTGTTTTTGTTCTTGGACTTCTTGTTGCTGCGACGTTTTAGCTCTTTGTAGACGATGTCGTCCAAATAGAACAACTGGTAAATTGCAATTTGGCCGAGAGTGTAATTAAATCTGTTAATTTCGAAGGATTGAAGGTTTACCAGGGAGTTTTCCGAATTCCAGACTTCTAATTCTAATATGCGTGTTAAAATGTTCTCGCATATCCTATCCGGTTTAGAACATAACTGAAAAGTAAAGAAAAATGAGACGCTGCCAACTTTTTCATAGCCATATTCGAAACCAACACTTCTAAAAGTAACAAAAAAAGGTATTCTCAAATTAAACTCACCGACAATATTATTAAAGTTTGTCGACCTGAATTTGTTGAATCAGTTAAATTCAAATCAAATCTATTACTTACATAATAAATCATCTTCACAGCTCCAGCCATAGCGGCATCATAATGAGGCACCGGCTTATTAAAATTGCTGCACAGGATATTCGTCAACTGCGTCCAAATGGGTTGCTCGTAGCTCAACCTATACGGAGGATTCTCATCGTCAATCCTCTGCTTACCCATGCCGGCGATAGCGAGGAAATTGCAAGTTTCCGCTAGGAGGAGCATATCGTTCAGTCCTCGTCTCTGGAAGACGATCTCGCTCACCATATTCAAATTATTGGTGACGATTGTCTTCCGACCGTGTGCAGCCATGGTCAGAACTTGAAGCGCCGCTAAAGATTGGTCATCGGTAACAGCTTCGGTCTTCGTGTAGTACGAGAAAAACATTTCTAGTACGTTGTTGTCTAGTTTACCCGTGGACGCCCATTGGGTGATTAGGGATTGGAAGGAGGCGCGTTTGTCGTACGGTACGATTCTTACGATGCGGATCAGGCGATCTACGATGGTTTTTACGTGGTCCCTGCGGAAGACGGAAAAGTTGAAAATTAGGAAAAGGGAGAAATAAAACTTGTATCGTAGAAGTTTTGGATTCGATGCTTACTTTATGTTGCTTGTGCTGGTCGTTGTAAGGAAGATCTCCACTAAGGCTTTGACGACGATATCTTTTCTGTCTTGAAAAGGTAGCTTCATTATGTCCAACATTTCTGGAAGGATGAAATAATTTACATCAAATGTGGTTCCCGCTATGTTTTTTTAATGTTAAATAATCACAATAAGATAATAAATGAAATAAAATTTTATTCCATTTCATCAATTCACTATATGTTTATCCACTTATTTACCAGATCATAACAGCTGATTTTGATTTTTTCAAATTGTTTTCTTAGTGTCAAAAGTTTTGTGGAGGACCTTAAGACTAGGGATGCACCAGAGCGGGGTTGGCCAAAGCAGAGTCTTCTTATTATCAGCTACAAATAGTTACTTTGGTCATGAACCTATATTGTCATAAGTAAAAAGTCCACTTCCACCTAGTTTTTACATTTTGATCTAACCTTTTTCTTTTTTTTTATGGTCAATGTTTAATTCTAACACTCTCACCAAAAATAATAAAATTGAAAATTTCCATAAAACATTTGATAGGAAACAAATCCTACAAACCTTCATGGGGTAAGTTTGTGAGAGATAAGAGCTTTTTCCCATTTTCATTAAAAATAAACTGGTCTAAACTTCTTTCAATAAATCTCCACTCACCTAAGACACGAAGTTCACTGGTATCCAACTTGAACTGGTAGGCGGTCACGAAAAACTTAACAGCCTCCTGCATTTCAGTAATATTCACCGAAGTAAGCAACAGCTTCATATTGGGCATAGCGTTGTCGAGCACCTGCAGAAACTGGACGACCTGCTTATAATAATTCACAGATTCCTGCAGCTCGTTCATATTCTGGACGGTTTCCACATCGACCAGCTTCTCAATCTGCAACGAATTCTGGTGGAAGATGTTCTTCAGCATATTTAGGAAGAACTCGGCATCGTCGACTTTTGCGGCTTGCCTAAGTGGAGAAAAACATTGTTAAAGTTGTGCTGGCTTATAAGTTGCGGAGGAAGAATGTTTCACCTTTGCTCCTGGGTTTCTTCTATTTCCGCCAAGGCTTTCTTGCACATTATTAGGGCGTCCTTGTACTGCTTTCCCTCCATGTACATGCGAATTAACGGAAGGATTTGATCGCTTGCTACGTCCACTACTTCTGCGTCAGGGTCAGTTTCGTCTCCTTTATCTGTCTCTTCTTCTTCATCATCATCCTCTTCATCTCTATCTTCATCATCTTCATCGCTATTATCATCAGCTTCTTTGTCGCCATCAGCTTTATCATCGTTCTTTTTGCTCTTCTTCGTCTTCTTCTTGTTCTTCTTCTTTTTACCTGTAAGTTAATTATGTTTTCCTATTTAAAAGATAAAATGGAGATGTCAGAACATCTCATCATTGTTGTAATTGATTGATAATTCCATGTCAAATCAACACACAAATCAATAAATTTTATGTTCAGATTCAAAATTGCAAAATTTCCAAAATTGTATGCTTAAACTCCGATTATATCCCACTTAATTGAGCTAGAGAAGTGGATTTAGCTAGAGGAATCTGTGAGCACATTTCTTCGAAGTTTTTTGGGATTATCTCAGAAAATATGTTTCTCTGAAAAAATAGTGACTGTGAACCTATGAAAGAGGGGTGATTTTCTGAGAACCTTCAGTGACTTTTAATTCTTCTTAATAATAAAATTATAAACCCCTAACCACAACAAGTATTTTAGAAACCTAAATACGTATTTCAGCAACTATGTTGCCATCTTCAGTAGAACCTAAAAAAAAAAGAAAAAGAGAGATTAGCACTTCATAGTATCTTTACTGGATATTCTCCAAGCAAATCACTAGTGGAAGTGGTCACTTCCACTAGTGATTTGCTTGGAGAATATCCAGTAAAGATACTATGAACTGCTAATCTCTCTTTTTCTTTTTTTTTTAGGTTCTACTGAAGATGGCAACATAGTTGCTGAAATACGTATTTAGGTTTCTAAAATACTTGTTGTGGTTAGGGGTTTATAATTTTATTATTAAGTTCGCCACAGTCTCCAAAATATTGTTATTTTAATTCTTCTTCCAAAATTTTTGTTGTTTTCTTATCTTGTTTTTCTCTTCTGAGGTTTTGGCAGACAAAACTGTTCACTGACATTTTTTGTTTTAATTTATTACAGTCTTATCCACCTCCATGATGGAACCCAAATTTTATCCTGTTTGTTGAAGATTTTTGTGAGAATATCTAAGGTTTCCAAAACACCAGCCATCAAATTAATAATTTGGTTAGCATAGAAAAGTGAATTCAGCTTTTTAACGTAACCAAATCGACGTTTCGTCACTCAGATACGACGCAGGTGGTTTCTAGATTTGGCCATTTAGGCTGATGATAACACAAAAAAACCTAAGCAAAATTCGAAACAAAAGAAAAGAGGTTTTTATTAATTACTATTACACTAAAACCATTGTCAACGTCAATATAACTAAAAACCCTGTAAAAGAATGTTTCAATTCTAAAAAATGATCACCAAAAATGATCCTGGTAAACAAAACTAAATGGATTATCAGTTTATCGGTATTCAAATAAAAAGAATTATTAACTTTTTGCTCATGAAAACAATGATTTAGAATTGCAGAAATATCTTAGTGGGTAATAATACTTATTACAAGTATTTACGTATATATGTATACATATTTAATAGAAGTTTTTTCGAAAAAAAAAAATAATTAAAAGAAATGTGGACAAATAGTAATGCAGGTGACAACATTCTACAGAAATGAAACAAAAGTGAGTAAAAAAATTCAATGTGAAAATAGTTATACATTTGCATGTCATTGACTGTACTAAAATCATAGTTGTGGATCACTAGATTGCAGGCAAACTTTGGTTAAAAATACAAAAAAAAAATCGATTATTATATCAATTATATCAACCGTGTTTTATCACCCAGCTAAGAGATAGTTAATATGGATTGAGGAATGTGTAATAATTGGTATTATTTTGCTCTGTGGGAAGCTATTAATTTTTTATATGCAATTAAATCATTTTTAGCTAGCCGGTGGAAAATTTTATAATGATGTTTATTTGCAAGCATTTGGGGTCTTTCTTTATCAATAGATTTATGCTTTTGACATAATGTCTCTATAACGCATCTATTACAGCAAGAATTCAATAAAATTGAGAAAACATTCAGGGTGGTTTAAGATGTGAAACAAACCATAAGCAAGAACCCAGCTTGCTTATTCTTAAAATGCGTTTAGCGCGTTTTTTTTTTTTTGTAGATGGTGAGAGGTTAAACAATTTAAGATTATGAAAATATTTACGTAGCATACCAGTTTTGACATTGTCCTTGACGATCTTGGCAATTTCCGGTTCTATTGCATTCCATTCCGCCTCGACCTCATTCAATTTCTCCGGTCCCAATTTCTGCTTAATGTTGTCCTCGGCCGTTTGCAATTGTTTCGTACGCGTCTCCAGCTCAGTTGTCGCCTCTTTCAATGAAAGCTACAAATCAAGCCCTCTCTCAATAAAACCCACAAGAAAAAAAAAACACCACTTACGTCGGCACCGAAGGAGTTATGCTGAAGATACGAGCAAACGCAATTCGCGGCAATTTTCCGAACGGCAGCCGCCTTATCGCTGAGATGCAGAACAATATCGTCCAGCGACTCGTTCTGCAAGTTGACAGTAAGCAAGTTCTCCTTGTGAAGTCTCGCTAAGATCTGGATGGCTTTTCCTCTGACAGCCGGTACGTTGTCATTGACGTGTTCGAGCACTATGGTGGGAAGCAATTCCTTCAGTTCTTTTTCATTGTCGGATAAGCCTACTTTGGAACCCAACACAAGCAGGACTTCCGACATTACGTTTAGTATTGCTCCTCGAAGGCTATGCGACTGAAATGGGATTGTAAAAGTTTAGATTTGAGGGTGTTTATTATGAGTTAGTAAGACTTACGTCGTGACCCAAATAATTATTTAGGTAGACTATTTCGGGCATCATTAAGTCTGGTAGTAACTTCGACAACTCCAAGAGGGTTGTTGTGGTATTTTTAATTCCCTGAAAGTTAGATAATACACGTTGAATTGTTAATAGAATCCACAGATAATTTGTTATTTGGTCATAGTTAGGGTTGTTAGATCTCATATATTTAAAACAAGCCTCATATATTAAAAACAAAAACATCAGACGTTATATTGGGTATCAAAATCTGATATAATTTAAGAACACTTAAAGTTCATCGAGAAATGTTCAGTTATTCCCCATTTTGTTCTTTGAAACAATCTTTAAACAAGATCTAGAAGCAATTTCCTTTTTTGGGAACTCCAATTTCCAAAAGCATGTAGTTGTTACGACAACTACACAACTACAACTAGAGGTAGACATACACTCTCCTTAGTTATTCCACAGTGTGTTTCAAAAGTTGACAAAAACTATCACTATGATGATTTACATGCTGTAAAATTTTGTTGCTCAAAATGGCATGTGATAATCTTTACAATATATCAACAAACAAATGAAGATCAGGATAAGATTACAAAAGTTAGTAATACTTGAATCCCAAAGTGAAAAGTACAGTTATCATTACCAAAATAAGTATAAATGTGTTTCTGTGCAACAACGAAACAGTGATCAAGTAACCCCTATAATTTTGTACATAATCTGGATGTACAGTAAGTCACCAGATGAATCTTAAGTATACTCAAATTTTTAATTTCTCGAAAAAAGTCCGTATTTATAAAGTGTGGATGTGGATACTCTAAAAATTCCAGAGCCATAATTTTTTTATTTAACTTGTATCTTGGTTGAAAAACAATAGTATTATAAAATTTGCAAAGCAGTAACTTATAAGTTTTTTAAAATTAAATTAAAAGTGTCTTACTTCTCATGATTCACAAATATAATTAAAAAAAAAAAATTAAAATACAAAAGCATTTTCTTCATAACTAGAATACAACACTAATTTTGAAAGAAAATACATATAAAGTGGAGTTCTCTCATAAAAATTACCACGGCCACAAAATTAAAAGCCCATAAAAAAGCTGGGTTGTCATTGATTTTGATTTTAATTTGAGATATGTGAGTTTTTGTCATAAATAAAGTATTTTTAATGCAGGACAAATTTTGAGTTATTTGTACTCTTTTATCAAACAAATCATATCTTTGGAATTTTATCAAAAAAATAAACATCACATATGATTACAAAAATAATTTGCATGACAGTCATGTAGTATTTGCACATACATCAATCATATCAAACTCAATTGTCAAAAATTTATTGTTAATATAAATATTGACTTAAAAATATATAAGATAAAATTTTAAAATTTAAATACAATATTCAAATTTGATACTAATTCAATTTAAAATAACTTTTCTCTGTTGCATTTGATATTTAACTGTGAAAAACTGATCAAATTTAACAAAATCAAGAAATTTCTTGTTTTGCAACCACCTGTATGTAATATTAAAACTATGGCTATGGCATTTTTAGAACATACAAAACTGTATATGATCAAGCAATGAATATTTTGGCCAATTGTAGATATGTTAACTATAGTAAGTATAGTTAGACTCATCTGCAGACACACTATATTTTCACTGAATGTCGTAAGTAATATCTGGTCACTCTTACTCATTAAAACAGGATGATTTATAATGCTAATGATTTATAAGTTTTATTGCTGAACGTAATGAAAGTAAAAACACTTTCAAAAGAAATAAAAACAATTGCGGAATCTCGACCTTGAAAAATAACAGATTGGACCCCTGCCAAAGAGAAGTTAGGTACGCAAGTTGGTGTATAATAAAATAATAATTCCTAACAAAACTGGTGGTCATTGCGTCAAAATAAACACCAAATTCCCTGTTTTTAATGAAAAAGAACATAAACCTAATTGCTAATGTTTTAAAATATTTATAAAACATGTTAAAAAGTAAATAACTAATAATAACTTACAATTTAATAATATCGATCAAATTAATAATGATAATATAGGTATAAAAATGGCATTAAGCGCATTTTTGTCGCACAGATGTGTATAATAACAACGGTAAATGAAAAACAAAATTACCTCGTTGTCATCGGCCTTTTCGTCCATCAAAAATTCCATTATCTCGTGTATAAATTCGCCAACCAGACCTTTGGCGTTGTATCTCCGCACTAGCGTTTGAATTCCCTCCGCAACGCAATTCACTAAATGGCCGTGGACCTTCAATATTTGCACCAGTCGAATGACAAAACTCTCATCGTAACTATAATTCATCAACAGGACTCCGAACACGTTAAAAGTCTCCGATCGTATCTCCCTAGTCGAACTTATCGACGCATTCTCAAGCATACGAAACGCAACTTCCGCGATCGAACTACAAAAATATAATAATAAAGTTATTAAATAGAGAACGCAAATGAAAACTTACTTGATTAATTGCTCCTCCACAACTGGGGGATCCCAGAAAAAATGAAGATCGCACTGGAGGAACATGTTTAACGTTACTAACGCAGATTCTTTATTGAAAACGTCGTCGTCTTCTGAACCAGAAGTTTTTTTACGCCCTTTCTAAAAACGATTATTAACGCCAACATTTTACTAAATTAAAACCTCTAAATTCGTCTACCTTTTTAGTCAAAAGTTGCATATCTTTTGCCGCTTCTTTCTTTTGGAATATAATAATCAAACTGCAAAACAAATATAGCAACATCTTCATAATGGTTTGATATTTTAATTTAACTTCGTCGGTTAAATTATCCTTATCATCCAAAAGAAATTTTAAGTTCTGCGTTAGCCCTTCGACAGCTGTAAATCAACGATATTCGCTTCCGTTTATATATTTAATATTCGTCTACGTTACCTATTCGCATATCATTATAAACGATCAACAATTTATCGATATCTATGGCATTCTCTTGATAAATCGCAGAAAAATATGTATCGAAGTATTCGAGTATGTATTGAGCACCTTCATCCTGATACGAATTTCTTGCCTCTATAAATTGATATCATTATTTTCAGTGCTCATAGGTTATGTTCATAACCTAACTTACCCCGAATTTTGCCGGGTAAATCGTGAGCATCTACAGTTTGCCTCACATAATAAGTTTCCGAGTCGTCATCTAGAAGATCTTCCAACTTATGGGGAATAGCAAAATCAACAATCGCCATGATTTATCTTTTTTGATTTTACAACAGTTTCATAGCATTCACACCTGTAAAAATTGTTTTGATGAAATGTATGTACGGCTCAAGGTCTCAAGGAGAAAACTACGTATTATCTACGTACCGAATTATAAAATATAGGCGTTAAAACAATAATAAATCAATCGATTATTGTAACATAATATTTTCGAATGACAAAAACACCACCAACGGTTTTTCAAATTGAAATGTAGTATGAACCTTGTTGTTGTGTACTGCCAACATAATAACCTAAAATACTCCGGTAGATAATTTGATATTTGTTTAAAATAATTTTTATTGTAAACGTCCACACAAAGTCAAAAATACATGATATATTTGGCCAAACAGTAAACATAAATATAATTATTAAATGTACACGAAATGAGTTTCAAATGTCACCAATTTGTGCCTTTGTAAATGGTTGGTACGCGTCGGATGAAAGCGGTCTCTGCTATTACCGCTAGGTGGCGCGCATTCACTATTCAAATTCAAATGTGAATTGATTAAACTCTAATTCACCTTCCTGTCCTTTATGTTAAATTATTTATATTCGCGTAATATTGAAGCAATTTAGTTAGAAGTTATCTAGAAGTTATTTATCGTCTTTCTAAGTGGTTTTATACCTTCGCTTTAAACGGCTATCGCAAATCTGAACTAAAGCGATTAAACTGGTTATAAAATTTAAATATGATTATTATAAAATGGTTAACCGATATTCAACCATGTACTAATATTACTTATCGGCTTGCAAAAGTCAAACGTAACTGATTTTTATATGTAAACCGTAAAAGAAATATTAGCCAAATATATTACAGCGTTCAGAGGAGATGAAACAAATTGGAAAATATAATAATATCTCGTGGGCAAAGTTTTGTGGGGTTTTTCCTCGCATGATTAAGTACCAAACCAATATGGGGACAGAAAGAGGCCGATCCTTTTACGGGAGCAATTTAAACCAGAATATAGCTTCAAGTTTTTTTGCCCATCGGTTTTGATTGACACGGACGCCAATAAATTACTTTATCTTTGATGTATCCTGAAATATGAGCTTTCACGGGATATTGTGGATAAAAAAAGGCTCCTGTTTACGTAGGAAACGGGTCACTTGAGATTTCGGCGAGCTTGAGAAAAAGCTAAAGTGATATTATTTATTGAAACGTGAAATATTGTGCCTATACTACTTTGTGACGCTGATAAAAAGAGATATCGTTTTCTTGATAAGTGTACACTGTACACCGCGCTAGAAATAAATGCACACGTTGCTTTTTTTCACATATTTTAATTATATTGTATATTTGATTATTATAATGTATTGAATATTTGAATGTTGAATTTTAAAAACTGAAGAAAAATCTTCACTTTTGGAATGCACTGAGTTTTAGTTTTTAAAATTGCACAAATTACCATTTTACGCAATTTTTCTTTTTCTTTAAAAAAATGTGAGTTAAATCCTGTTAGTATAATATTATCCTTCTTCTGTTTTTTACTAATTTTCATTTAAGAGTTAACTGCCGGCTTGGTGAAGACATTACTAGAGTCTTCTATATTGTCAATTCTTTCGGAAAATTTGGGCATGGTATTCTGTGGTTATGTACTGCAGAGGGAATGTTCGAAAATTCAAAAACAAAATTGACAATCTTATGAATAAAAACATAATTAATATTAAAACTGAACCTCAGTACTAAGATTGTATAAAGTTACTATTAGTATTTTCTAATAACATGTTGCTTATATAGCAGCTTTCATTCATGCTTTAAATTATTGATATATATATATTTTTATATTTTATATAGTCTACCTAGTATACGTTGATCTTTACGTTGATATAAAAAAAACTCCAAAGATAGTTCACGGCACCAATGAATACTTTCTGGGAAACCTGATGAAACTTCTGTATTTTGATCTGTGGAAACAAGAAATTAGAAAATGTTTTGAGAACGTCTTTTAGAAAATACCATTTTAGTAAAAAGTTGCATATTCGTTAAAAAGTTCTAGGAATTTGAAATATAAAAAAAAACACAGAACAATTAACAAAATACATATGGATTAACAATGCAAAAAACTGCGGAACAATACAAGCAATACAAATTACAATAATAAATAGTGCTTAATTTTATTAATAAATACCGAAATAATTAATTAATAACCGAATTTCAAATAAAAAAAGTAACTAGAATAAAAACAAAGAAAAATCTGCAAAAAGGTTCATAAAAATTCATTTATTTCTTTATTCAAATTTTTTGTATTATTTGGCTTTGTCACTTAATTAATAAATAAATTAACTACATAATTTATTTACTTCTTATTACTGCAAAGAGTGTTACTTCTGTTCTTTATTCGGTTTTGCATTGTTTGATGTGAATTTTCTTTTTGTTTGTTTTGTTTCTTAAAGAGAATAATATTCCAACCTATACTGCAACCTTAAGGAATAAAAAAAACAACATGTGCATATATGAAAATTTTTATTCCCAATTTTATAACTGCTAACTCATATCATTTGAAAGTTGGATAAAATTTATGTGACTTCCGATAGACCGGAAGTGGCAATTTTAATAGTATTTTACTTATATAAGTTTGAATTAAGTTAATAATGATGGTCACCTTTTTCAAGGCCATTTAATAGAACCCTAAACAAGAGGTATAATTGTAAGTAACATGCTATTTCTTGTCATTTAAGGTTGCCTTTAAAAGAGCATAAGCATCCAAATACACATCATGTTTTTGAATGAGTTTTACACCTGAATGTGTAAAACTTTGTTATAATGTTCGTTTGAATGTTTGTTAATAATTAAGAATACCCGGTTTAATCTAGTGTAGGTGACGGATTTTTTCAACATTTGTGACAGTGTCTTACTTAGTAACTACTTCCCTCTGGTTGCGTGACCATCACATTGACATATTGCTGTAGACAAAATAGAGGTACAAGAATGTAACAATTTATATTCTTATTCTACCTTTTTTTTCAGGACGACCAGACCAAGTCCACAATTGCACAGTCCTGAATATATCAACGACTTCTTTCGCAATCAGGTGTTCCGAGGGATTCAATGGAGGTCTTCCTCAGTCATTTTTATTGGAAGTAAGTATATTTGTATACTCTTTGACCTTAATGTACTAATATTAATATTTGGTATTTAAAAACAAGCTTTAACCAGAGGCGCGTTATGTCATCATGGGGCCCTGGGCAATTTTGAATTGGTGGGCACCTATAAACAATGCTGAATTAAGAAGCATTACTTTTTTATACAAAAATAATATATATATACTAATAATACTGATATAACATTTCGAAACAATGAACAAAAATCATAAATAATAGGTAAGTTTGTGACCTTTTTGCAACAAAATTTAATATAAGTACATATATAATTAGTCAAAACAGATTAATTATTCTTAAGAATTACAAAATAACTAATAACTAGCTTAAAAATCAAAATGTATAAGCAAGTAAAATAATATGTTATCTTAATAAATAAAGGGTCTTGTTAACAAATAAACGGCGACTTTTAGAGCATCCATCTTTACAGAATAGAATTCAAAAATAGGAAAAGTGTTGAAAATCTTTCAAGAATTCATACAGTTTTTCTCTTCTAACTTACTCAACGGTTTCTCATTAGTTTCGTACCGTATTATAGTTTCTTTTATTGAAAAAAAAACATGTTTAACTACTCTAAAGTTAAATTTCTTATTCTTACTACGATAATTTATTAATTACCTAATTAATTTATAGCTTATAAAAGATGATCCGTCGTCATGGCGACTCGAGTAGAAATACACTCCCAAACCGATATCCATAAATTTACTCAAATTGCAGGAAAATAATACGAAAACTGGACAAAATATAAACAAATACGACCGCCTATGCATTGAAGAATGGTTATTCCAGCCATAAATGCCGCGGTAGAGCGCCCATTGTTGCTTCTTCTCGGATCCTTTGAGAAGTTAATGTTTGCAATTTTCGGGAAACTGCTGAACGGGGTGAACCCGCTTTTTCAATGGAATTCAAACGGCAATATTGTCGTACGTCGATTTTTCGCGAAAAATTAAGAGAAATGGGTGCTAAATCCGCGATTCGCGAGTCCATACAGCAGCGAAACGGCATTTTGAAGGCAAAACCACGACCGCGTCCGCAGTTTCGCGATTTTCGCAAGGAAAGACGCGAAAATCCCGCGTTTGGACGTCGATCATTTAAGTTTTAGACTTATTAGACTTATTTTGGTCCCCAACCGGCAGGAGCGCAAATATTCACTATTCTTGATTCTTGATCATTTTGCCCATGGGATAACGCGCCCCTGGCTTTTTCAATGGATATTTCTGGATTTATAGGATGTTCTGGAGATGTTGACAAATTGATCTATTGTTATCATCTTTTTAATATAAAATATGGCATTGTAAACAGTATGTAAGGTAATGTGGTGCACTATCCTACTGGAATACAAGTTAAACCGTTGAAAATGACATGAAATTCGAGAAAAATAAATCGATACTTCATTAAATATCCAATCAACCTGTCGTTGGACGTGTTTTTGGCGAGAGCCGACAGAGCCGGTCGGACAATAATTTTCAATTTTCTTCGTCGAAACTCGACGCTTATATATCGGGGACGCTGAGCTGCTGGCAGGCAAAAAGATAAAAATATAATTAAACGTAATAAACCTGTCTTGAGCACCAATTACCCCGGTTAAGCGGGCAAAATAAAGGAACGCCCTCTGACGTCCAATTAACCGAATTACACTCGGCCAATGCTGAAATGAATGAAATGAAATTCCACCCTTAGGGAGGAAGAGAAATCTCCAGACGTCAAGTCCAGAAAGATTAGTAACGTTATAGAATGTATGTCATAAGTGGTCTGAACTCTGAGAATTCGAGTGTGTACCAAAATATAGATGAGATTTTTTTGTTATTAAGTTTGCTTGCTGATTGGTACGTTTGGCTTCATTCGATTGAGACCCCATTACCAATTCCGTTAGCTTTGAAATGAATGGTAGTAGCATTGTAGATATATACAATATCAGTTCCTGTTGGATGTGTAAAATAAAAAGTAATAAGTAGGTACCTATAGGAACAAGAGAATCCATTTACAATAGTTATGTATTGGATACGTCCAGGGTGGGCGAAATTCGATGTTACTAAAGGATAAATACGTGAAAACCAAAATTAGTTATCGTCTTTTGTTGTCGAGTTATAACACAAAACTCGATTTTTCGCTATTTTGACATATATCGACAAGTAATATCTTTGTTGTTTGCTAAATCAGACGAATGGTATTTGCACGTTCTTTTTCGTTCTTTTTCGGCACTTTTTCGATTAGAACTCAATGGAATTAACAGATTTTAAATATCTCTAATAGTTTTGTAGATATAACATAAAGTTGTGATTTTTTAAATAGAACCCATAGCTGGCTGTGACTGAAATAAATAGAGGCTTTTTTCCTCTTTTCAACGATATATAACATGCTGGTCCAAAATATTCCAAAAGTAACGTTTTATGAATAACATGAAATTAGTATTTATCAGAGGCATTATGATTATTGTCTTCGAAACGATGACGACAAATGATGTTGTTTCCTTAAAGCATATGGCCTAAATTTATGCTTCTTGAGGATTCTCAAAGCTGGGCGTCTTGATACCCCAGATTCAGTTTCTATTTCACGACTTGAAGTTGAGGGATTTGCAACTGCGGCTGCAACTGTATTGGGTGGCAGCTTCTTCAGCATTTTCAATATGGTAATATTTGGGTCTTGGCATACTAAAAGGCCCGTGATGTGATGAGATTTTCTTTTAATCTCTCAAAAATAGATTTGTGAGGTTGTGTTCTTTCTGGATAACGATTGAAGTATGTATCGGATGCAATTTCAGCATTGTTATTACTTTGAATAAAGCATTTGATCATTGCGTATTTTTCATATGATTCATACGGCATTTCGTAACTTATAATTGAAATAAATATTCAAAAGAATGCAAAATGAATACTTAAGTCACTGATTAGTAGTGTCAAACCACTAGTGACATACGCCTACTCGGAGAGATCTCGAAGACAATAATTATCATTTCTCTAACGTATACCTAATACTAATTTCATGTTATTCAATAAAACGTTACTTTTGGCATATTTTGGCCCAGCGTGTTCTATATCGTTGAAAAGAGGATAAAATGCTCTATTTATTTCAGTCATAGCCAGCTATGGTTTCTTTTAAAAAAACACAACATTGAGTTCTATCTACAAAACTATTAGAGATATTTAAAATCTGTGAATTCCACTGAATTCTAATCGAAAAACTGCCTGAATAACGTGCAAATATCATTCGTGTGATTTAGCAAACAACAAAGATATCGACAAGTATCAAAATAGCGAAAAATCGAGTTTTGCGTTAGAACTCGAAAACAAAAGACGATAGCTAATTTTGGTTTTCACCATTATAGTAACATCGAATTTGGCGTACCCTGTACATCACAGTTTTGAGCCCAGATTGCAAAACTGAGGATAAATTAGACCAGTGGAACCAAAAAGTAGCAAAGTCTTTTCTAAACATTTTCTTTTTGTTTCATGTAATTGTCTCTCTTAATAAATGACAGAAGATTTTCGTAGACAGTTCTGACAAAATTTGCTTCTTTGCATTTTTCTATCTGATGTAGATACAGTTATCTTTTGTTCATGCCACGGCGTGTGTTCTGTTGTTCTTAAACAACAATATCACAAGTGATATAAGTCAAACAGAAATTCCAAAACATGCAGTTTTAAGATACATTCTTTAAAATTTCTTCATGCAGTTTTATTTAAATATTTTTTATGTTAATTTTGCATAAAAAAATTATTAAACTATAAAATGTCTAGTATATTAAACACGTCGGATTTTAATTAGCAAAATAAACATTGCTGTGTGAAATTCACTATTCGACTTTTAATTGTTACTTACTTACTACATCATCGTCATATTGTGAAATGACAAGCCCCATTTTTTTCATACTGATTTGGGTAGATCGTTTAAATACTATGGCAACGGAAACATTTTTTTTAGCTTACATAAAAAAATATTCGAAAAAAGACTACAAAAATTTTAAAAGATTGATGACTCTTGGGGTCATTAATATTCTAATTAGAATATGAAAATGCATACTGGATAGCATTATTTGCCCTGATTACGATTTCGAACTACTCATAAACGTTTTCGAAAAAATGAGATTCAAATGTCCAAAAGCACGAATTTGGCAATATATGCTAATTTATCAAAAGGGTTTTGTAGTAAACCCTAAACTTTGTACATTTACCAGAAATGCTGAAATTTGCATCTTTGAATTATTTACAGCAATTCTTTAAGAAGAGTGCGGACGCTTCCATAAAAAGGACAACGTAAAACGCAATAACTAATGAAAACTTTCAGGCTCGGATTCGTATTTAGCGAAAAGATATTTCCAAGGAATGGTTATAGAATTGTCTAATTTTCTCTTTCGTTCTCATATAAAGCCCAACAATTTGAGTGTTACCATAGAGCCAAGTGGATTTGTGAGGCTTTTGATACATTATTTAACAAATAAAACAGCATAGAAAAAAATCAGTTGTTTTTATTTTTTACATCTCATTTGCTGAACTGCTGCACCACAAATACAGAAAGCAGTTCTTTAATGGAATAGCTTCCTATTCTTGGAATTTGTCTGACTTGAGATAGCCCTGCACATAATATTCATACCTTTCCATAACGAAGATGACGATTTGGAATGTATTATAATCTAATATGTATTATAATCTAATAAAACACAGTATTTCTCAAAATGACGAAAGTGTCACTTGGACCAGTCTTTGCCTGTCGTTGCCAACAGATTACAAACACGCACTACAATACTCCAGAGTGCAAGGCTTTAGGCTAGAGAAGTTCAGACGAAAATAACTTGTGCTCTTATAGTTAATATTTCATTATATTTTATAATGGATTACTGCAGACAATAAACAGACGCAACTGCAGTCGGGAAGCATTTATATATTTGTAGTCCACCCCAAAATTTGCATAAATAATTTTCATAAATATTGAAATTCCTTTCCGATGGCAGCATAAGGACCTTCAGAAATTACCAATTCTCTACTAGTCTTTAGTTTATTTACTCCCTCTGGTTCTGGCATCTATGTTCCATAGATATTTGCTTGTTTTGATATTGCCATAGAAGATTGCATCTCAACAAGAAGAAAATCAATAGCTTTTACCTACACTATTTTGTCTTTTTAGCATATCTAATTGAAACGTGCAGTTTTCCACATGCATATTTTACATTTTCACGGCGACCTTTGTGTTTTAATTGAATATACTTCTAACCGGAAGTGGGCCGCAGAAATTTGCGACATGCAATTTTCCACATTTAGTCAGCGCCCCCCAGCTACGAGTTTCACGTTTTATGAATGCGTACCTACATGTTTTGTTTCGTTTATTTTAGGTCCGCGAGAGCCACAGCCAGGAAATTAAAGGTAACTTATCGTCGCCGGTGGCAAGATTTTCCGTCACGGGTCTCGACTCCGGCGCACTATATCAAGCGGCCCTGTTTTCATACAACTCCAAGGGGAGAAGCGAGCCGGTCATACTGCAGGCGGCCACGCTCAGATTACCCGAAAAACAACTGACTGCGGAGAAAGGTAAGGCGATTTTGAATACACAGGTCGGTTTCGGTATACTCTGTGGAAACGGTCTCTCATATTTTACAGGGAATTTGCTCGGTTTTGCACTCGCGCCGCACCGCCACCAGAGCATGGGCTGCTGGTATTTATGATAATGTTTTTGGAATTAATGAGTTCCGCACGTATAAATTAAGTACTTCAAAATTTTGGCGCAGTATTATTTTAGTGGAAATGTAACTAATAAGAGATGGAAATTAGCTCGTGTGAACCATTGAAACCAGCTTTAAGGGGCATTTCATTATGACTGCTGGTACATTTTCATAGGCGGGGCATGATTTTTTTAGTTATAAAAGGTGACGTAGTGTGAATGACCATACCATTAATTATTTTTTAGCGTTTTCGTTGTTTTATTTGTTGTAAATGGCATTAATAGAGACATATTCGTATTTATTAGTTAGTATTCTAAAATTGAGAGACAACAAACACGAAAATAATAAAAATCTCCGTTGCTTTTATGGGTTTGTCATTTTTTATACAGTATTTTATATCATTAGCCACGGTTGTGACCCCTGTATGCTCGGTAACTTATCTATAGCTACTATCGTTTATTAATGTGTAATTAATAATTTTTATTAAGAATATTATTTGTATTTATATATTTGTTTCAGAATCATTGAACTTTTATCCTAAAATTTTAGATTTGGTCTGATTGCCAACCAATATAGAAGGATTTTTATTAGTTTGTAATATTCTGGAGTAAACATTGTTAATATTTTATAATAATTTCCCGCTCGTGTTCATCGAGCAAGGCCTAATGTATAATGAGCAACTGGCACCTTTCAAAACTAAAAATACAGGCAGAAAGAGAACAGAATTGATAATTTAATTCTATAATCGTGTTAATCGAGCATCCGATAAAAAGTCTTAATAACAAATTGGTAAACAATAAAAGGTGGAAATATTATTTTAAAATGTAACCACATAAACGGAAAACAACAACAGAAAGAAAAGTTGTCAAGTTTAAAAAATCTGTGATAACGATCATCGACAACGAAATTCAAAATTGCTATCATTACTATTATACGTGAACACTTAAAAGGCGACAATACTAAGTCAACTAGGTAATAATAATTAATTGTTGTTCTATATAAGCGGTATGAATGGTCTGTATGACCATAGTAGACAAATTTTTTAGTGCACCCATGTCCGAAAATGTATTGTTTGAACGTTGGAGAGAGTCGGAAGACTGAACCAATTTTACAAGCACATAGGAAAAATAGTGCCATGTATCATAGGACTGCCCTTTTAAAGACAAATAACATTTGTGTGACTATTTTTATTATTTATCGTCATTGAAAGAAGTTAATGAGAACCGTTTTGTAATTGGATAAAAATTTAAAGTTTTCATTCATATTATTTATATATTCTATAATATATTAAGGCTCTATGTAGTAACTAAACGGTGTCAGGTGTGTGGACATGAGTTCGATATCAAAACTTCACTATACTTCATCTATATTTTACACTTACTGTTAACACCCACTATATTTGAGATAAACAGCTGAGCAGTGCAAAAAGGTGCAAAGTACAGTAGAGCGTCGATAATCCGAACTAATTGGGACTGAAGGTCATTCGGATTATCACATTGTTCGGATTAGCAAATATTGCAAATAAATAGCAGAAAATAAGGTTGGATAGAAGTTCAATCTTAATAAAACCAACACCATTGGATTCCGCTCTTCATAAACTATAAGAATGTCAAAAAGTCAAATCGGCGATAAAAAAAAGTCAGAGCGGCGATAATCTGAACTACTTGGGACCGAAGGTGATTCGGATTATTAAATATTGCAGCTAAATAGTGGAAAATACGAGTATTGGATAGAAGATATAAAACAAAACCAAAATTTTTCTGTAAACAGGAACCGACAATAATGGCTTTTCCGTAGGTTACTTAGTGATTTATTTTATTATTATTTCCGTTTGGGTTACCGAACGTTCGGATTACCGAGGTTCGGATTATCGACGTTCTACTGTAATTAAACCTAATAAGTATGATTCAATGAAAGCTCAAACATGGGCATTTTGGACCACAGCGCAAAATCTTGCACATCTTGTAAACTTGGCACAATTTATATTGTGACTCTTTCACGACGAAAACTGGAGGTAAACAATCTAATGAGACTGACATCATTAGGATAAAAATGATGTATGCGCCGCGCAAAAAGCTTATTTCGGGGCCTCAAAATGTGCCAAGCCCTTGATTAGGAATCACTTTCTTGTCTTGCTACACAATATACTATCTATAGTATGAAAAATGTCAGTAGGATTTCTTTTCTAATTGAGGACGGGGGGCAAGCGCCGATTCATCACCGAATAGTTTGGGTATAGTTGGATTATAAATCCAGGGGGTGCATGCGCCTCCCCCCCCCCTGCCCATATGTAACGGCGCCCCTGGACATTTTACTCCAGAATTTGACCTACTTACTTTGACTTATAACTATGTTAAACCTTACACCTCATTTTTTAGGTAGTTAATTAGTAATTACTTAGTCTATTCCACGCTTTCTGGAAAATGCACACACCAACTTTGAGGACACATTCATCATTTTCATTGTGGCATGGCCTTGAAGACGAACGCGATGTTCGAAACCTGGTAGCCATAAGTGCAAATAAAAAGTACATCAGAAAAAAGACCAGCTCTCTTATTTATTCCAAAAGTTATACGTAAATTTGTTTATTTAGGTATACTATACATATTCTGTGTTTCGGTGTGTGTCGTTGTTTTTCTAGACCAGCAGTATTGAAGCTAAAAAAAAGCATAACAAATTGTCTTTATAATTTTCAGATAATCAACGTTCAGCATTCAAATTCACCCCAATGATGAGCGTACTCATCGGTGTCATTTCCGCCTTGATAATCGTGGCTTTGGTGGTGATCATAGTCCTCAGGATTCAATGCAACAGGAACGAAGGTCGCAGGAAGAGACACAAGAACGGAGTGGTATCCACCGCGAACGCGGAGCATAGGGGTTCCATAAGTGGTCCAACTTACAGCGACAAGACCGGTAATACGGAAGAGGAAATCATACGTTATCCGCGACTTACCGAAATGCAAATTATTTTAGGTGGAAGCCCGATCTCCAAGCACGACTCGAGCGGCGGCGAGTGCGACAGTGACGAGAAGAATCCGGACATTATCCCGCAACCTGTGGACGCAGATGATATGGCGGACTTTGGCAGAAAGCGACAGCACGTCTCGACAATAGAGACATCGCCGAGTAGGAGTCTCCTGCACCAGGCGGGAAACTCCGGATATATAGGGTACTGCACGTTACGAAATGGCATTCCACTCCACGAGATGTCGGCGCAAGCGAAAATGGTATGTGTGTAAAAATCGAGAATCGATATTTTATATGAACTTACGAAGGGAATTTCTCGCAATCGTTGGTATCTATTGGTGCGATAACTATTTCAAGTTTAAAGTATTCGAGTAATTTGAAAACTCTAGTTTTATAGTCTAATATAATAGTTATTTATTGAGTTTTTCATACTGTCATAAATTTGTAATATGGAGAGCCTAGAAAAGCTATTTAAAAAAGAAAACACGTCTTAGAAAACACGGTGAGGTGTTAAAGTACCCGGCGCCTCCACCAAATATAAAAGAACCGCGAAAGGAGAATATTTCTTTCTTATATTGCCTTACAACTTTGGTAGATGAGACTAAAGCCAATAGGTAGATGTTTCTTGAGTTTTTAGTTGGAACACGCTGTATATTATTATCCGATTGCAATACCCATTAAGGCTCCGTTCTGAAAACATTGAAACTCCGAAACAAAAGATTTCGCTGCTATATATTTTTTGCTAGGAGTGGTCAGCCTGTCTCCCATCAACGTCAATCCGTAGTCACTAATTATAGGCGGTGTTTAAAGCTACTGGCGTCTGCTGTCTACAGCGGGCAGCAGTAATATGGGCAAATACATATATTTCTGGCAATACGCTTTATTATCGCAATTATAATATTTGGGTTAAAATGGTACTTAAATAAATGTAAATGTATCATTTGTATTTTTCCAAGAAATTATTTTTCATCCGGCCCAACTCTTTATTGATCTAAGAAGTTACACTGAATGTTTCATAAACTTTGAACAATAAATAACGCTTTTAATTGACAATGCGTTTTAGGAGAGGTAGAACTGGGTCATAAGTTAATTTCGAATAAGTAAAGTATGTTGTGTAGGCACCTACTGTTCCTAATTTTTGTGACATTTGGAGTTGGAAGAAAAAGTGCAATAAATTGACAAAGCGCTTTAATATTGCTCTGTACAAAAATTTTGTTGGAAGAAGGGACCAGAAGAAAGTGTTACAGGTCTTTCTTTTTAATGGAAAGAAACATCTGGATCATCATTCCACTTTTGGATATTACATATTTTTCACATAAAAACCATACTATTGTCTAAAAGTCTACAGCTTTAGTTATTATTGCATTTTTACATCGATTGTATGAAACCTGCTCGTCTTATTTGCTAATTGGAAAGATAAATTTGCTACTGATTAATTATTATTATTATCCATAAAATTCGCGTACTTTTAACCGACAATCATTTTAATACAATCGACATAAAACTGCCTTTTTTAAAATAAAAATACATGTAAAAATACGTAGAAAAGATGTATTTTAGGCAATAACTCAAAACTGTTAGGATTTGGATACTTGGCTAATTACATTTAACAAACGCCAAACCCAACCCAAAATTGGGGATTAAAATGTTGCAAAGAATTCAAAAATACACAGATTCCTTGTAAATTATTTTGACGTCGTTTTCTCAACACCGCACAGGTGTTCTTATCTACAACATATAACCTGTAACAGAAAAGTAAGTACAGAAAATGTTTTGTATATATTTTTTCACGATAATCAAATAAAACGGGTCATGTCTAAACCATATTTAACAAACACCAAACTCCCAACAAGATCCTGTATACACAACAATTATTCTGGTACTGTGTCGTTTATTACTTCATTCCTTTTTGTGAATACAAACATATTATTTAAACAGACAAATTAAGCCCAAAAAAGCGGATACGTAGTATGTAAGTACTAGTTCACCGATTTTGATGGTTTTTCTATACATTGTAAAGACAAGATAAACATTACCACGTCATTGCAATTTTTAAAATACAAATATACAGATAGAACAGAAATTCCATTTTTTGTCATTTTGGTACAATCCGTATTGTAGTTTTTTTACAAAGTTATGATTTATGATTATTATTTTGTTTTTGATGGATTCAAATAACACCTTTTTACTTTATCATACGCAGTATGATGAAGTATTGTAATCGTGCCGAAAAAAAAAATTGAGATTTTAGCGGAAATAGGTCTTTATGGGTCCCCTGAACATTTTTGACCAAGGTACAAAAAAATGTCTGTGTGTGTGTGTGTGTGTGTGTGTGTGTGTGTGTGTGTGTGTGTGTGTGTGTGTGTGTGTGTGTGTGTGTGTGTGTGTGTGTGTGTGTGTGTGTGTGTGTGTGTGTGTGTGTGTGTGTGTTTGTGTGTATGTGTGTGTGTGTGTGTGTGTGTGTGTGTGTGTGTGTGTGTGTGTGTGTGTGTGTGTGTGTGTGTGTGTGTGTGTGTGTGTGTGTGTGTGTGTGTGTGTGTGTGTGTGTGTGTGTGTGTGTGTGTGTGTGTGTGTGTGTGTGTGTGTGTGTGTGTGTGTGTGTGTGTGTGTGTGTGTGTGTGTGTGTGTGTGTGTGTGTGTGTGTGTGTGTGTGTGTGTGTGTGTGTGTGTGTGTGTGTGTGTGTGTGTGTGTGTGTGTGTGTGTGTGTGTGTGTGTGTGTGTGTGTGTGTGTGTGTGTGTGTGTGTGTGTGTGTGTGTGTGTGTGTGTGTGTGTGTGTGCGTATGTGTGTACTCGATTTTTGTGACGACGTTTCCGGAGAAACTAGTGAAAGTATAGAAGCGAAAGTTCATATTTAGAAGTTGTATGACCAAACTTACAGCTGAAAAGCTTTTGGTTCAAAAGGGTCCAAAGGAACTGGCTGTTTCCTCTAAGCATTTTTTAAGGATTTTGCAAATGAGCTGCTATTTCTGTAATTTCGTCAAAATAGTTAAATAATAAATTAAAGTAGAGGAAATTTTGAATAATTTATGCCAATGATATCTTTTGGTAAAATTAATAGTTTAGCTTCAAGAGCAAATTCTATTTAATCGAGATCGGTCGCATCTGCATTGATATGAAACTTCATAGTTTCATACTTCATAGTTGTGCTGTCACCACAGAAATGTCTATGGCTGTCACACTCGAAAACAGCTGATTTCATCAGAGGTTGGAGACCCGCTATGGAACGTTGCCGCTCTAGTGTGGCAAAGTACAAAATGCAAAATTCAAATAAAATAAGATCATCAATTTGATTGTTTGTTGATAAGAAATATCAACCCGTCTTTATATCTAATTCTAAAAACGATAAATTGACAAAATTGTAAATAAAGTATAGCGATGAGTGTAGTTTTATTTTAGGTTGTTGTTACGGATATGACATCTACAGTGTCATGAACAAATATAAATCTGTCAGAATTTGAATTAGCTTTTTAAACTTGACGTTTCGTCAAAGTGGTACCAACCTAACATTTCCTACACAGAAATATAACCATTCTTTAATTATTTTTTTAAAAATACATATTTTTCAAAAAGCAACACAATTGACGTTGGTGTCACTCCTGCCGAAAACTAGATAGCGCGACTCGCTCACATATGACGGCGACGCTCCGCGTTCGGTGACGCGCCGCATCACCGCTCGTCGCGCTATTCCATACTTTCGGCTCTTGTGACATAAATAACTGTTATTCCAATGTCGTAGTGTAGGTAGTCTCGAATGCTGATGCTTTGACAATACCTACGATTTATCTCAATAAAATAGATTATCATGCAGCTAAACTATTAATTTTATATATTGTATGATAAAGTCATGTGCCTGGCCACATCAGATTTTTTTTGTAGATGCAGTATGCAGTTTCGTGTAAATCTTCGTGTTTTTTACAATTTTAAATTTTGTTAGATCCATTATCTTGTTGCAAACCCCCTACGAAAGTAACATAGAATCGAATGGATAACATATAAAATTCGATTCCGGGTGATTGACATGCATACTTAGACGTAACAGATAGGTTTCCAATGTTTCTAGTGGTAGATGCAGTACAAATGTTCACTTGAACCTGTGTATTTTTAAGTTTAACCAAAAGATAAAATTATTATAATATAAGGCTTTGGAACATAGTACTTTAGAACCTGACCAAGATCCTTAATTACTTTACCAACAGTATGTCAAAACGTTTAGACCACAAAACGCAATTTTTGTTCTCATTCAAAAGGCAAGAGATAAATCAAAATATTATTTTAA
The DNA here is from genome assembly GCA_964023965.1 of Melinopterus prodromus. NCBI lineage: Eukaryota > Metazoa > Arthropoda > Insecta > Coleoptera > Scarabaeidae > Melinopterus > Melinopterus prodromus. Next base: position 82,989,298 of record OZ030391.1, on the reverse strand, counting down.
ATATAAATATAGGGTTTGCTATTAAAAACTTCTGGATGACGATGTTGAAAACGATATAAAGTTGTATTGTCATTTCACAGCAATTTGGGCTTCTGTCTGCTGCATTTTTGCATCAGACTTTCAGTATTTTCGAACCATGTCAGTGCTGATAATAATTCCCATAATATTAAATCAGTTCACACAACAACAAAAAGGAATTCCTATTAAAGGTAGACTAAAATTGGAGCAACATACACCCAACAACACACACTAAAACATACACCCAACAAAATTATTCGTACATCAATACATTCTCAACCAGTTTATGTATACAGTAGGTACTGATGATAACGGGATCACCAGTTATCAGACATTTGCTGTTAATAATCAACATGGCTGTGCATTATACGTATTCGGTCCTAGGGTGCTCCGCACAGATAATAATGTACATCCAGGGATAACCATAATCAAAACAGAATTATCTCTTAATTGTCAGGCACAATATCAACCGGGTGCCAATTTCATTGTATTAATACGTCGAACTGTTTGGTCGCGTTTTAATTATTTAGCTGTGCGTAAATTCGTCATTACCCAGTGTCCGCGGCAGGAGATAATTAAATTTACCAGACCGCGATCATTATTAACAGGAATAATTGCAAGTATTGTCATTAATTGACTGTAATGCGGCGGAGGTGTGCGTATAACCGCAGTAGCGCGTGTATGCCGACTCGTGCATTGCATTTTAGCGAGAAATGTCCATAATAAATGTGATGCTCAGTGAGTGCGGTGTACAAAACGCCTCGAAATGTATGCGCCGCAATAAATATGCCCACTGACCGATTGGATGGATCATATTTAAAAAGGGACAATAAATCGGAGGTTATTTAGGCTTACTAGATAAATAAAATATTGATAAATCATGTAAATTTGGAATTGATTGTAGTGTCATAGGCATTATACGCTTCTCGTTGGTGCAATTCGGAGCTATTTTCTGTTTAGTGGTAGATATGGGCTAAAAGTATGGCTTTTTGCCTACTTATAAAACTAAAACGATTCTAACAAGCTTCTAAACTACAATGAAATGTCAAATTGATAACGATATATGAAAATTGATAGTGTTATCATAACTCAAAGACAATATGATATGGATGATACGTTCCTGTGAATTTGATGTAAAAATATGTCTTTGGAATCATTTAAAATTGGTACTTTTTTATACAAAAATAATATGTACTAATAATACTGATATAACATTTCGGAACAATTAGCAAAAATCATAAATAATAGGTAAGGTAACCTTTTTGCAACAAGGTAAGGTAACCTTTTTGCAACATTTAATATATGCGCCTACAAAATTATTTTAAGTAGTTGATTCTTAAATACAGTTTTCATAATTTTTTGAGATGTTACACTTAATAAATGTCTTCTTGTATATTAGTTGCATGTCTTCTTGTATATTAGTTTTAACAAGAAGAAACGTAACGTGTCAATACTTAGTCTTCAAAGTTAAGAAAGTTAAGAAAGTAACCAAGTAAAAGGTTTTGAAAAAGACTTAAGCTAGAAAATTGAATGATGTTTGAATATGCAGGGTTATGTATTTGTAAGAAACTGACCGAATTAAAAATTGAACTGTGAAAACCGCATGTCCCTGAGGTCAGTGGTATAAATGTAACAAGACGATTAAATGTTAGAAGAAAGCAATTAAACAATGTTGAACAGCATTTTGCAGATCAGAATTTTTATTTTACAGACTCTTTTAAAGCATCAATCTTTACAGAATGGAATTCCAGAAAAAAAAGAAGTGTCGGCTGAAAATCTTCGAAGAATTCATACAGTTTTTTCTTCTAACTTTAATAAATTATAATTAGAAGAAATAAAACTCCTTGTTCTTCTCTGTTCAGAATAATTTAATACCTATTAGTGACCGGTTTCGCCCAGCAATCTGGGCATTAACGAACTAAGAGTCAGGAGTATTGGTAGAATTAAGCAACAATTAGCGCTCATTGTCAGCATACAAGTCACAGTTTAAAATGTTTGAAAGATCGACATTCATAACCTGAATGGGTGTCAGCAAACACATCGTTCCATCAACATAGGAATAACGAAGGCGCCTGAATACTCACACAGAACAAAACCACCTTTCGCAAATGCGTTTCAGAAAAATTTGTCTTCTAATTATTATTGACACCTGTTCCACAAAGCGTTACATCAATTCATTTAATAAATTAGCTAAAGATTAGTTGAAGCCTCGCAGAGAGGAGCCTAAATCTGCATTCAACCTTAATGAGGACTGGTGTGGTAGTCTATTACGAAAAAGTGTTTCCAAAATGCTGCTTTGGGGTCCCCCTTATTGGGGGCCATGGCAAATGCCCATTTTGCCCATAGGATAACGTGCCACTGACTATTATAACTTTATATACTAGTTAACAAAAACAAATAGTAAATTGAGAGTAAATATCAACGGATTCGGGTATAATTTTTTGCAAATCTTAGTTATAAGGTAGAAATTCTGAAATTAGTGTAATTTTTGATTTATAAAATCAACGATAAAAAAGTATAAAAACAGCAAAATATTCTTACCATCTTTATAGTTTCAAAGTTCAAGGTTCGAGCTTTTATTTCAGCGTACTTCTGACATTCATAAGAGAATTCTGTCATCTCGAATTAATATTGTTGAAATTAATGTTTGAACTTTGAAGTGACATTTCCTTACTGTAGATAGCGAAATACCACAAATACCAGGTAAATTGAAACCGAGATACACCACTGCAAATGGTTTTTCATTTCATAGCTTTACTGTTTAGATTTCATTTGAGTTCTGGATGCTAGTTTTTACTAGCCTCCAAAGAAGAAACATGTTTTGCTAAAACTCATTAACTCTGTTATTCTGCAAACTTGGACCCATCTTGAACCTTATACTTAAACGTACATATTATGAAGAAGAACCCAGTGACAGGTATTTCCTTGCTACCAAACATTGAATCAAAATTTCCTCGCTTTATTTCGTTTTCGAGAAAACAAAAAGCCTAAAAAAAATGAATTTTTTTACATGTTGTTCCAAAAGTTAATGATAATATGGGCACCAGAATTGTAATCAACAAGAACCTTGCATCATTTTTTTGGGACAGAAAAAGGATCGATAAATTTTGGTTAAACCAAGCCAACCAAATTCAAAGCGCTGGTTTTATGATTTTTGTCAGTTGGAAACCCTAATATTGATCGATCTCAAATTAAACAGGAATTATTAAGTATGAACATAAAGGATTTAAAGGAACAAATTCAGAGTCCTGCATACAGTTAAAATATGAGGACTACCTAAAAAAATAAATAAACATTTTATCTATCCATAGTTAATTAGGCCACATTTTAATATCAAGTCCCTACATATAGAAATGGTCTGGTTCCAAAAAAAAATGAATAATACGAAAAATATATCAAATTAGTAGATTAGATTTTGAGTAGAAACTGTTTGATGTCACTTCTCACGCTTACAGAAGAAGGTAAATTATTAACAATATAAATTATGCACTGTTACAATAAGAAATAAATTTAAAATACTTTTTATGAGACTTAGTGTAAGTTGTTGAGCTAGTGTAACTGAACATAATGGTATAGATGCAATATCCCAGCCACCCCAAAATCTCTATATCAGAAACTCCGCACTTTTCTGATCGATTTTCAAAATAAAAAAATTAATTGAAAGAGGAATCATATACTATATTAAAAGAATGTATTGGTTAAAAACTTACCACCAAAACTATTCAGAAGCTTTCCACTATTTTCAGGTCTTTTCAACTTTAGCAACAATTGGTAGACCTGTTTTGATGTGTAATTTTTCTAGTATATTTTCACTCTAACTAATAATTTTAAAATAAATTAAATCATGCATGAGGCAGGAATTAACGTTTAATTTGCTGTGCTACATTGTAATTATTTTGAATTAATACTCAATAGAACTACATTTTTTACATGGTGATAATTCCTTGATAATTATGATGATAAGTAGTAAATTATACACATACAGACATACCTATTGTTGAATTTCCTCGTCTCGGGATTGTCGTCTAATCTACCATTGAAGTTTTCGCGAAAAACGGTTAATATCAATGCCAGATTAATGCACAGGTACTATGCCCGCCAAAAAAAGTCGTACAGATAATTTTTACATAATGTAATACTGGCTTATTTTTATTTGTCAACTTGACAGTTGATGCACGGTTCGTATTTAAGATTAGTGTCAGATTGACAGTGTATAGGTTATAAAAGTACCATTTACAAAGCTAACAAAAATATGTTCAGTATGTTTGGTTGCATAAGTGGTGTACGACATTTTTTGGCGCTCATAGTACATATTCCAAAAATAATAAACGTCTCAAATGACGTTGAAATAATGGACCTCAACATTTAGATGACCTCTATTAAAATTCTACGTAATTATAATCGCATTTCCTAAAGACCTACATTTATTGACATTTCGCCATTCTTCTCTTTTTATAGCATGGAGCACCTCAAGTAATAGGTCCATACACTCAGTGCACCCTACCACGTCAGCAGCCTCAGTGGCAGTATGGTCCAGTAGCACATCTTCCACCTGGTGTCTACCCTGTACCGTACCGCGGTACGCTTCCAGCAAGACCAAGAAACATACCTCGAGAACCACCCATACCCATGCAGCCTCTCACCACGACTGACGAAGAGCCATCCGTCGAAACGCCGTTAGTAAACAAAAGAGAGAGCACTGTTTGACAAGTAACACCATTGTAAACATTGCACTGTATTTAATTATGTGTCGATTGTTGTTTTTTGGTTTACGATTCGAATTTCTAGCCCAGGAAATGAAGAGAGAGAAAATAATTCGATTTCCCGAAATATTTTCTTTGTTTGATTCGTTGATTTGGCTATACCCCCGCAGATGTAACCCAATCTTCAAATATATGAAGACAGTCTTCGTTTTTTGTTGGCACAGTACTCTGCAGTGTTTACCAATGGTACGTACGTTACTACAGGGATAAAAAATGTAAAGACAAAGCATATAAAAAAGCGTATAACTTCGATATAGTTACTGCCATTTTTTTAAAGAGATTATTTAATGAATTGTGTATAATAAAATGATATATGTGAATGTTTAATTTTGAGTGTTAATGATGATGATAATTAGCAGTGCTATTTGTACATATGAATTTGTAAATATATAAATAATTATATAAACGAAGTAATATAAGATACATGTGATAATTTGAGATTATCGAATGTGGTGAAACAAACTAAAAAACATAAAAATGAAGTATTTAGTAATTAAATTTAACAAAGTCTTCTCGGAGCGTTTGCAATGATATCGTACTTGGAAAAAATATATCATTTCGATTAGGTTGATTTGTACATCTCGTGTATATAGTGTATATATTTTTAAAAGTCTTGTAAATATCTATAATTGCATACCTACATCGAGTGTTCACCTATTACATTTTGTAATTAATTATATTGTAATGGTTACCCGTTATCCAATCAAAATCGTCTGTGAATATTTAAATATATGAATGTATTTCGAGCTTGTTTATTCTGTTCATTCCTATCCCAATATTTCTGCATAATGATTATTCTTGTCAATATTGATTTTATTCCAAAAGGCAGGACTGTCAAAATGTCAAATATACCGATAAACTTCAAGTTTTTATTTCAGCCTACCTACAAAATTCAGTCGAGTAGCATTGCATCTTTCCTAAGATATTCAGATTTAGTCACCTTTAGAATTTGTTTGAACTACAATACCAACGATTAGTACCATATATTATACAGAATTCGCTCACTATTTGGTGCTCAAAAAAGTTCAGTTCAGACATTTTGATCATGATTTTCTCAATATTTTCGGCTTTAAACATTCTCTCTCTGTAAATGAGTAAATTCCAGAAATAGTGTTTTCCATTTCTGTGTGATTTAGTAAATTCGAACTAATATTCTCGATTTTCTATTGGTTATTAACTTTCTATTAAGAATTACACTTACATATAGTACATATTTCCTCAATTTTCACAAACTAAGAATCAATCTTTTCAAATCCATTATTTATAAATTATATTTATTATTATGCCTGATACCTATTTTTCTAAACTTTGACGTTGAATATTTGTAACTTCAAAAAGTAACTAACTTGATTTAGACTTTAGAGTTTTCGACTATTGTATTGTAGCCAGTATTGTAAATTATATGTCTTCTACAAATAATAAGATATTGAATGAAAAGGTTTCAAAGTCCTTTTGAAATACAAGAACGTTAATACGTTTGTTCGAGCAGCAGTAAAAAAAAACTTCTACGCATGCGCAAAGGTATTTTGGAAGGGCAAAATCTCCATAGCGCATGCCTAGAAGAATACCCAACTAGTCGGGTACTTTTTTTACTGCTGCTCGAACAAACCTAATACATATTGGCAATCAGTGGCATAACACTTTAAAGTGATACCAGGAAATAAATATATTGTTATTACTGCTAACTTATCAAATTCATTTAAGGTTTTATCATAAAAATATTAGACAACCGATTGGAATTTTTTCTCTATACTATGGTATAGCTGTTTTATTCGAAATACGGCTGCAGTAATTTAATTATAATATCAAATACTTAGCAAAAGTAACACGAAATTAAAAATTAAATAAATACAGAGGAGTATTGAGTTGTAATGAAATAATTTGCAAAATTTGTGTGTGGTCCGCTTCATAGGTCCGCTAACTCGACCGTGGCCGGTAAACTAGATACCTGTTCCTGTTGACTGTTACCAGTTCCCAGTTCTGTCAAATGTGCGATATCGTGCGGTATTGAGGTTATGACATTACTGGTTTTGTTTTGATATATTAAAGTGAACATTGAGCAACCGAACAGTTTCACACGTGAGAGCTCACAATTACTGACCACTCCTCAAAATGTCAGCAGCTCGTAAATGCAAGAATTGCGGGTCCTCTGACATTGTAGTTGACACTAGCAGAGGAGACACAGTATGCACAAACTGTGGGGCTGTCCTCGAAGATAATATCATCGTCGCTGAGGTACAGTTTGAGGAAGGGGCCAATGGCACTGCCAACACCATCGGACAGTTCGTATCGTTGAACTCGAAGGGAGGAGGAACCAGCTTTGGAAACTGTAATGTTTTTGGTTTTACGGAAGTATTTGTGTTCTATTGAGGATTATTTTAGCCTTCCATGTTACTCGTGGTTTGAATGGAGTTGAATCCAGGGAAATAACGCTTAAAAGGGCTCGTAATGGCATCTCGCAGCTCTGTAATCAACTTCGATTGAATACGCACTGTATCGACACAGCTTTTAATTTTTTTAAGATGGCATTGACAAGAAACTTGACGAGAGGACGGAAGAATACGCACGTGTTTGCTGCTTGCGTTTATTTGACTTGCAGAACTGAAGGAACAGCACGTATCCTTTTAAAACGATGTGATAAAATAAACAATTATTATCTCAAATTTGAACTAATTTTGTAGATTATTGAAAGTTTGGATATCTAATTTTCTCATAATTAACAAACATAATGCGAATAGCCTCTGGTGTTACCAGATCTTACACTCTTGATATAGAAAAAGTAAAAGGCAGTTAACAGAGCATAAAATTATAGGAATGAACCACCTAATTAGACATTAACCCTCCAGCCGCGGGAAACGTGATTTCCCCGTTCACAATGTCCCGCGATTTCCCATGCCTTTCTGCAGAAAAATTGAAAACTTGCCCGCGGCAGGAGGGTTAATGTACATAATTGGTGAACTAAAAACGTCCCAAAATTTGTAAAAAATAATACTGATAACAAAGTTTTCAAATTTGTTGATAAACTTATTACCTACAGCTCACTTGAGATAAACCCCAAGTATTTGTTTTGGTGATAAATTTGTCATAGAGCATTAATTTGATAAAATTTTAAAAACCATGGATTCTCAAAATAATATCAAGGAAAGTATTTTTAAAAGTAACTATACTGATAAAGTGTGGTAGTAGTATAATTTGTAATGTTGTGTCAATAGTTTTCTTACCTTATATTTAGATATGTTGATCGATATCAGTGATGTGCTGCAAATATGTTGTTACGAATTAGGAAGAACATATCTACGTCTATCTCAAGCTCTGTGCATCAACGTGCCTTCTATGGGTAAGTCAAACATAACTTTTTCTTCTTACATGATTAGTATGTGTTGCTTACGATTATATGCACATTGTGTTGATATAAGTAAAAATGTTTGAAAACAGTATTTAAAATACGAAAATAGTATCTACAAAATCAAAAATATCTTCTTTTTGCTGTGTCAAAATATAAAGATAGTTTGATGTTAATCAAAAACTGTTCAAAATTTGTGCTAAACAAATACATAGAAAACATATAACTAATATACTTAATTCCTGTTAAATTTGATATTGATATCGATCAAAACATTAACCTATGTCCCAAGCCAACAGAAGTCTGAATTATTATTAAATTAAAAAAATATGTTCCAATAAAAATATAAAAGAAACGTGTAAAACAAGTATAATATTAATATAAGAAAAAAAAATAACACTGAATCAACAATTTTTTAATGAGTTTATTAATTGAAATAGCTAAATTTGAAAATTGAAATAATGGAAAAATCACTGTTTGCATTGGATAGCAAGGTTCTCAAAAAACATCAATACGTTCTGCTCATCAACGTCTGCATATTACTTACTGGAATTTAAAACCGCTTTTTAATTATTTCTTTTTATTGTTTGGTTGGATTGGAGTGTTTATGGTCACATCTTCAATATAAATAAAAAATTATTGTATTGGGCACTAAGGTGGATGACATATTTTTTTATAAAGGAAAATAATCAGATTTATAGGAAAATAAAGGAAGGTATATTATAATTATTAGTATATTGCAATATTTATTATTTGCATGTATTTTTACAATAGATTGTATTGTTCCAAAAGTTATTACTAATGAATAAAATAGTCGAGTCTAGATTTTATTAATTACAACTTATATAAAAATGTGCAGAGGTTAAGCAATAATTACAGCTACTTCTTTAATTCTTTGTTCCATGTTGTTGGTTAGTTGTTCTACTCGTCTTTATCCTCGTTTATTCCCTTCAAAAATGTTACATTATAAAAAAAAATCAGACAAAACTTACTTGCTTTTAAAAGAGCTATCCTATGATACCACACATAACCACATTTTCTATACTGTTTCTAAAGTTGCTATCATCTTCCGGTTCTCTTTAACTTATTGCGTCTTCCCAATGGTATGCTTGAGGACACGAGTTCCTAATCAAAAGTTGGTCTACTATGACCCGTTTGCATATACTTACATATTTTAACACTGTATTATACACATTTAGAATATTCTGCAAAAGATTAGTTTTATTAATTAAAAATTTGTTTGAGTTTTATGATGGATTCTATTACTACATAAATAAAACTCACAATAAACTACTTAATAATATATATTTTATCGAACAACTTTATATCACATAGGAAATATATATTTAAATATATATATTTTATAATATATATGGCAATGTAAGCAAGTATTTGCCGGGTATTGCTAACCGCTACTAAGTAGTTACGAGTAATTCCTAGAAAAAGGTTGTAAACGTTCAGTAATGCACAATTCACAAGATGTTCTTAAACCCTGTGTAGTTAGTTGAAAAGTCTAGTCGAGAGTCCGATCGTTCCATAAATGCGAAATACTCGATTACATCTTACGAAACGTAACCTTAAAAAAATGCGATCGTCGCCTAAAATCTACAAGTATATACACCGTACTTTCGTACAATCTCATCGTCACTATATAAACGATAACCGACTCAGAAAAAAACAACAACGTTAATTATTAATCTTTATATTCAACTCGTACGAAGGCCCGTAAAAGATCAATTCCGGGATTTGGCCCCCCTGCACGCCCGTGCCGTTTGTACTTTCCGACGAACACTGAAATTGAAAAGTGACCGGGCCGACGGCGACTTCGCTCATCCCCTCCTGTCCGAAATAACTCAGCTCCCCTCCGTCGAGAACCGCCGAGGCCGTGTAGAAAGTCTCGGGCTCGATTTGGATCGGGTTTTCGAAATAGACGTGAAAAGTGTTGCTCGATCCGTCGGAAAAGAATTTCGTGTTGTGCTCGGCTAGAACTCTTCCGAGACGCTTCAGCTCGATTTTTACGTTGTAATCGGCCGCGCCCGTCGACGAACCGTACAGACCGAAACCCACCACGAATATACGATGGTCAACGGAGAATTGAATGCTATCGCAGCGCCCTCTGTATCGCCACTGGTTCGATCTGTAGGCGCACGACTGAAACCTGTGGCACACCTGAAATTATATTAATTGGTTATAGTTTATCCTGGAACATGAAAATTAATTGTGTTATTATTTTGGTTATTTATTATTATCGTAGTTTTTTTTTTTTTAGTTTAAGTTTTAAGCATCTTTTCTTGGCTCCAAAAATTTTAAATAAAGACAATTTTTTTAATGGAGAAAACAGGCCAGAATAGTAAAATGTTAAATTTGTGACTGCAAAGACAGATAAACCCAAAAAAATTTCATATAATCAAGACTTTTTAAAAACTTAACAATTTTTCGGATAAACTTATATTTGAGTAGTAATTAATAAATTTAATGTAGTATCCATTAACTTCTAAAAGTTAGCTGACTCATTGTTACAGCTTATTGTGATGTTTTAAACAAATCTCAAAAGTTTCACCCAATGGCAGTAAGGTTTGTTGGTTTTTTGAAGCCAACAAAGTTTTAAAATTTTACAAAGTGTCTATTTACCACAAATTATATTAATTAATTGTTACATTTTATCCTCAAACATGAAAATTATTTGTATTATTATTTTTTGTTATTTGTGATTATCGTTTTTTTTTTCTATGCTTAATAAGATTTCAGTTTAGGTAGACATCTTTTCTTGTCGTAAAAATACTTGGGTCAATAATGTTATGTTTATGTCTACAGATAATTTTAGGCTCCAAAAACGTTAAAAAACCTATTTTATAGACCTATTATTAAATTATCTGAGAACAATATAACCAAATATGGAAAAATTTGTCACAAACTGTTGTCCACCCATGTTTTCATAAATATCTTCAAAACTATTAAGCTTAGCAAAACAAATAATTCATGATATTAAAGACAAAGAATGTATGTACATTATAAACAAGAATTACTTAAAAATGTTGGAAGATGTAAGTTTTGGAGAATGTTAAAAATCTGGTTATATTATCAATTGGTTGAGGAGTATTATGTTTTACAGGTAGACAGGTAGTTTTTATTTGCATGCAATTTGAAAGTCAAAGACGAGTTTTTGTATAAACTATTACCGTTCCTTTAAATGGGATTATTCTCGACTTTCCAAAATTATATATATGAACTTATAGGGGTTAAAAGAATCAATATTATAGCTTCTAAAATTTAGAGTAACATAGTTCCATGCCTCTGTTTTTGTTTAATCTATGGTTGAGAAAAATTCTTTTCGGTCAATAAATTTTTGATTTTTTTTTGTAAAACTTACCTGTGATTTTAAGCCGGTCCGAGGTTTTACCGGATATTGTAGTGTTGGTTTAACTGAGGCGGTGAAGTGAAAAAATATATCGATGGTCTCCTGCTGGGTGAGAATGCCGAGCTGCGCAGCCCCGTTGGCAAATTCCTCGAGCGACATTGTCGGTATCCTAATTAAATATAGCGAGTCCCCGAGAACCGCCCGTTTATTTTGCGGTGTCGGGTCAATGTCCCGTCGGAGGCACTCGGCCCCCGCCCAGTTCAGGGCCGCCTCCAGCAGATTCATCTCCTTGCAGTTTAGCGTCTCCCTACCCAATACCGACTGTAACGTCGACATGTCGATGTCGACAAAACCTTCCGATTTTAGCGCCATCTCTGCCTAGAAGTTGAAACCTTTCATTAGAATTTCTTTTATATCGAACTTTTTTCTTTTTTATTATTGTAATAATAAGATGGATTCATGTTTCAGCGTTGGCTGTGTTAAAATTAAATCAGTATCTTTGGAATCTTGACGTTTGAATTGTTTTGTTTTTTATTTCATGCAAATCATTAAAATTTTGGAAAAATTTATTATATATTTATAAGTGCAGACTTGAATGTTTTAATATGCAAACACCTTGGAATTTAATTGCTTTTCTGAAGTTGTCATTTTTTTTCCTTACACCTAACAGCTGCAGTGTTACTTTCAGTCATTTATTTTTTAATCAACTGCAACAAGAAATTAATATTGATATGATGAAATTATTGATATGTACTACACGCACCATATAGTGTTGTACCGACAGTCTATTTTTACATCAAGTAAACAATCAAGTACTTTTTTATTGCTATTTTATTGTAAAATAGCATGATTTTTTACACAAAATACTGTTTTTGACTTTTTTTTATTTTTCAAGAGATGCGTGCAATCTACAATCACTGTTATTTTTTTGCTAATGCGAACGAATTTTAATAAATTATAAATATTTTGGCATTGCCAAACCTAAAAATTGCAAAAGAATTAAATTTATTGATTAAAATCTACAAAGAAACGCTATCAGTGCTTGAAGGGCACATGATCATATATTTATTTTCATATTTTTTGATCAGATATTATTCATGTTGCAGAAGACTATTGTAAAGTTCCACTAAACTTATTTTCTTTTATATTTTCATAAAATTTGAATAGGTGGAAATAATTACCAAATAACAAAAAATGCTGTATGCTGTTAAGTAGCTCGGTATATAAAAACGTTTTGTTAGTAATCGTGTGACCTTATTGAATAGGGATTAAGGACAATAGGCGGATATGCGTAAAATTTTCAATAAAATGAATGCCGTTATTTAAATAGTCCATATATTAACAACACAATGATAATACATACAACAACAATTAACAATGTTTCACAAAACATTTATGCTGTAAATATGTGGATTCGAGGACAGTAGTAAACGGCAATTTCACCTCCCACGTTCGTTAGTTCACAAACAAAAACTGCCGCTTACCGAACAATGTACAGTCTCCGTTTTCTTTTTTTTTTTTTTAATAAGAACATTCAGACTTACTTAAGATATGTTATTATAAAATATTGAGCATTCCTTATAAACACATATACACATATAGTTTCTAGCTTAAAGCATCGTGTTAGACATTTAGAGGCAGCAACGGTTCGTTTAGGGTATTTTCGGTTGGATTTGAGTGCTGAAGCTAACGTGACGCCTTTGCGGGTCTTTACATTGGTTCGTCACGCTTGCCGTTAGGTCGAGACACGAAATAGAGTGGGTTATGCTTACCTGTGCGTCGATCACTTCCCAACAACGCTTCATCAGTTCCGGTTCTTCAAATAGTCTCGACTGGCTCAACAGCAAACAGGCGTTCTTTGCCGTTAGGCTCGTTTCGAGGTAGTTTACGCAGGCTCGCGCCATGTGAGGCACAATATACTTTTTCGCAACATATAGCGTCGCTAGGACTGTGTCCGCTTCTAATTGTATTTCATCACAGTATAAGTATCTGAAAGTTTTGAAGAGATTTGTTAGTGATGCAAAAATTATAAGCAATAAGTAATTTTATTGAAACTGTTGGTACGTTTTATAATAATATTAGTAAATAAGAATGGAATTATATGAACTCTGGTGTACCTACTTTAAAATGAAGCAATTTCAAGCTTGTTTTTAGTAATTTTTTTTATTTGTTTTGGCCTAACCGAATATCAAAGTATTGACTGTTATATGTGGTGACCTGCTTTTTGGTAAAATCTTATATCACATTTTTATTAATATCAAATTAATAAGCATTTTATCTGCAATATAATTTAAGGTTAGTTAGCCTTTCAAATAATTATAAAGTTGGCTACACCCCATAATGACACATTGAACAATTTGACTTTTAAATTAAGTTATTTGACAGCTGGTACCTGTCAACAATATATAACCCCTAACCTACTTGAATTTCGAATTTATGTGACAGGTTAAACAATTTGACATTTAAATTAAACTATTTGACAGCTGTCAGCTGTCAACAATTTATAAATCCTAGCCTACTAAAAATTTCCAATTTCTTTATAAACACTGCACCTAAATTATTTACTAGATATTTCCGTCTCAAACATACGTCATTACTAAACCAAAAATCGCACACAAACCAAACTCACTTTAATAACGTTAAAAAAGCGGAGGGTTCCACGTCGGGTACCTCGATGTCCTCCTTGCACTCGGCGAGGCCCCCGTAAAACATGGCGTAGAATACGGAGCTGCCCGTTGCAAGGACGTATTTGTGCGCCGGTATGATCTGCGTCATGCCGGGCGTCCCCACGATGAATTTAACGTCGGCCATCAGATCGTTATTGAACATTGCGGCATTTCTCTCTCTGACGGTCGGTTTTGTCGCTTGCCAGTTCGGGTCGAGTGTGCTCGATGGGGCGATCGGCGAGACGCATGGACTAGACGGGGGCGATCCCGGGGCGCTTGCGGGTTGCATCACCTGCAGGTTTTCCCGCTGCGAAATGCTATGCGGCGGCGATAGACTAAGTGAGCCATTGTTCAGGTTCTCTGTTTGAATAAGAAACGGTAATTAGAATTAATGAATATGTATTCATAGTGTACACGATGATTTTCATTTATGGTTACGACTCCGTACAGCTGTTAAACTATCATAACCTCACTTCCCCTCAGGTCATTTCTTAAATAATAAAGGTCCAAATTAGCATAAAAAATGCTAATGTACATACAAACATTTGACCGTCCCAAAAAATAAATAAATAAACTTAAAACCAACTATGATCCTGCTTTAATCAAAAATAGCAAACATAACTTCGCTCCTAAAGGCAAAACAATCAACTTATTTCCCCTTTTTGGTTATTATTCCTGTTTTCTACCATACGCGGTTCAAGAACGCCCAAAATAGCTTACCATTCATGCCGTTCATCCAGGCATTTGTTTGCGAGACAGGTACATTGTCCTGTATGCGTTTTGCAGGTTTAGGAGCGATTTTCGAGTACAAATTCGACATGGCCATCTTTTGTAATTGTTTTCCTTTTGGTGTAGAATCTAGGAGGCCGATGATCCGCCTACAGAACGCACGCCATCTTGTCTTCGAATGTCCCGTTGTGTTCGCGAGAGCAGTCGATCGCGCTGTATGAAACGCAAACGCGCAAGATCGCAAAGAATGATCTAACAATCTCCCCTATATTTGGCTGTTATTGATGCGTTTTGTGTTTTGAAAACGGAGGAAATGTTTATTGCGAGTTTATTGACAAATCGATGTAAATAAACGGCGTGTGGATGACCGACGATGCGCTTGGGCATTGTTGGTTGCATATATGCAAGTAACTGATTTCAGTTGCATTTTTAAAGCTAGGTTATCGGTCAAAGTTGATAATTCGCCCCATAGATGCCGGTGGCACCTTTTTTTAAACTAGTGTTAAAAATTTAAACACAAAATACAGAATATCATTTTAACTTCAAATTAAACTAGTGTTATATTATAAGTTGTTGTTTATATTATAATGTTTAAGCAACCGTTTCTGTTCTCTTCAAATAATATTCCTTATGTTGGGTTCATTGTTTAACATTAAAGCCTTACTTGTCATCGAAGGGCGGATCATGTAGATTAAGCTTTTTTGTTCGCACAAGTTTGCTTTTCGAAGTTTCTTGTTTATCAATAAATGATTTATGGGACTTTAAGACAGACCTTTACTTTACTCGAATAGTAATTTAGGCAAATCTGTTTAGGGACAAAAACTAAAGATGGGCAAGGTTGTACCTAGAGATAAGTAACTTTTTTTGTAGTGCTACTTAAGCAATCTAAGGGAGAGTTAGGATTGGTGTCAATGTATCTTTCTGTATGGATGTAGAAGAGTGAGATGAATGTGAAGAGTGGATATAAACTGCAATTTCAACATTTGTCGATGAAGCCTTTGAGGTCGACATAATTTCATACCAGATGAAGAATACCGATATTAAGCGTATAAAATACTAAAAAAATCAGTTTTAATTAATTAAACACTATCAATACTTGGACTGCCATTGCTTAAAAATTGGATGAACCAAATTGAAACTGTGCGAAATTTTGGCGATAACTTCTATTATTGATAGTTATTGATTAATTAAAACTATTTCCTGTAACGTTTAACCGGCCTATTTGATGGTATTTCCATTGATATTTTATTATATTCTACAGATAATCTGCGTATTTGATGTTAACGGAATTTTACGCATTTTTTACTGTTTAATAAAAAAAAAATAGTTTGTAAACAATTGTACTCACTAGTAGTTCACAATGGATCACATTGCATTATGTAACCAAGTGAAATTGATCTTATAAAATAAATTATTAAGCTGTCGATTTAGCTATTAAGTAATAAAATGAGATTCTGGTTCATCAAGCGATAAAGCAATTGTTTGTTGAACATGTAGTTAAAATTTTCAGGTGATCGGACCAATAGTTTTGGATGCCAACCAGTCGAGAAAAAACGGTTATGGTCATAATTCCTTCATACATGGAATTTAGGGGTTTTGAATTACGCTGAATCCGAATATGGCATGTAAATTGCAAAATTAATTAATTAATTAATTGATTCTTTAATTATATTTTACTGCAATTGTGGCTCCGGTATATTGAATTTTTTTAGTCTCTAATTTTGCAGAAGTTGCCTTAAATTATAATTTTCTGATCCGCCATTTTGGGTTCGCCATTTTGAAATTTCAATTTATTACTGATTACTATGAAACAAAAAGATAGTTACCAATCACTAGAATAGAAAAGCTTATAGTCCACTCAAATCGTTTCCGAGGGTGCCTGTTCCAAGAAAAAATATAAAAGAAAAATATAAAAATATGAAGCCACGCATGTGGCTTCACAACGAAACTCGCAAAAAAAATCAAAAAATTTTTAAATAAAGTGGATAAATTTGACCTTCTTTCAGCGCGCTCTAGCGGCGAAACCAAAAACTACACTTGAGGGTGATTTTTATAGGAAATTTAGTGTAGTTTATTTTTGTATATAGTGGTCTGCATCAAAAAGTGCATAGTTTTATGACTTTTTGGCTAAAAACTGAAGAAAAATCGAACATTTTGAGGTTTTTTTTCATTTTTGTGGTGAAGCCATATCCATGGAAAGTACCATAGGTGAAATTCGCATTCAGCACCCCAAAAAAACTTTTGACTGGACTATTCATTATATAATTATATTGACCCATTTTCTTCTTGTGAATTTGTCCAAGGTCTAATTCTCTAATTCTCTAAATGGTATCTTCCTACCTCCTTGGTATTGAGCGAGTTTCTTGATTGATTGCGGTCAATTTACACGACATTTGTTAATTGTCAATTTAATATTAGAACCTATAGAAACTCACCTTCGTTGTACTGGTGGTTTTCTGTATCCCGTAGATCGTCACCATCTTGCGAATCGTCGTCCAGATTGAACAAGTTGTCTAAGATGGAGACGCTGCTCTGTGAGGGATCGTGCGATTTGCCGACGTAGTGAGCGCAACGGTACAGCAAGTACCAAACGTGGGTCTGGCCGAGCACCCACGTTAGAGCGTGGCGACCGGTACTCAATCCCGACTGCTCCGCTCCCAGCATATCACGCTCATTCGCGGTTCTTTCTTCGAACTCCGCCGAGATCGCTTCTCGAATGTCCCGCAAGAAACCTGAAATCATAAAGCAGCATGATCTAGCAATAATTCGCTATGTATGTTTCACTGTTTCTGGTTGTGACTGGACAAAATGGAGAACGATAAACGTAGTAGCATTCCTTTTGCTGGCGAATATACCAGAAGTATGGAACGTGATTGCTTTGTTTCTTAATCGTCCGATAAAGTGCAGTTTGATAAGTTAATTCTTGCTGTGTCTCGGCTGTGTCAACGAAAGTACCAGTGCTGACACTGGTGTTCTATAAGCTACGGTGGCCATGTTGTTTTTGTGGAGACATCTGATACTTGTGTATGGAGATCAAATTAAATAAGAAAATAAGTAAATATGTACTCTGGTGCTAAAGCAGTTACGTTATGTTGACTAATAAAGCATCAAACGAAGAAGAAGAAAAGAATGCTGAGCGTGGACATTCATTTACAGATATTTCGGTGTCGGTGGAGATGAAACCTGGAAGAAGCGAGGTCAAACTGCGATGAAGTACGTGAACTACAAAGTATGTGATGTAAGAGTCTTCTATAACAACATACAGAAAACAAAAAAGACTGATACATTGATAAAAGAATTGACAACTTCCTATGGTTAAACCATAAGAAGGTGGTACACGAAATGTACCAAACTTTATGGGTTAAATCATATTTATTTTGATGATGTTTGATCCAAAATTTTACGGCAAAATTAAATAATATTTTGATTGTGCAAAAGAAAGTGTAGTTAAAAAGGCAAAACAAAGTAAATATTTTACGCTACAGTTAGGTGAGAGCACCGACATAAGTTATTTTGATCAATTATTAGTCTTGAACTGATTTGACGTTGAAGAGGAAATTGAAGAGGAATATTTATTTTTAGGAACCTCTGCCCGAAAGAAGATCTGGTGATAAATTTTAATAATTCCATGTTTAACAATTCCATTCCATGGAAGAAATTTATTGGTGTCTGCACTGATGGAGCTCGGGCTTTAACATTAAAGAATCGCGGCCCTCATCAAAAAATTAAAACAGTAGTTCCAGATGCTCAATTCACTCACTGCAAAATCCATCGGGATTTTCTAGCAGCTAAATCTATACCAGGCAGACTAAAAACAGTTTTGGATCAAGCAGTAAAAAATAACATTGCCTCATCGTACTTAAATCAAAACTTCAAGTTTTTCATGTAGGAGCCTAATTTCGACTTCAAATATTGTGTCTTTAATGAATTGTGGATAGTACCGGTTAGCATATTTAGCTGATATTTTTGGAAAGTAGAATAATAAAAATTAAGTTTTGCATGGAGAAATGGTCGTTTATTGTCAGCATTAGAAGGCTTTCTTGAAAAATCATTACACCTCTTGGTGTAAGTTTAAAAGTTATTTTCCAGAAAACTATGACAATAAAAATTGGATCATAACACCAAAAACTATGATTATACCAGATAACTTCACTGCCAAAGAGAAACAACAATTGATAGAAACATCCTCAGACTGATACAAAATTTTAAGATTAATACAGACCAATGTTTAGATCCACAGGAAGAATTATATTAAAGAAATTGCATATTAAGATTAGATTTTTAATGCCTTTTTGCAGCACCAATTTATGTGAAATATAGTTGTCATCAATATTAATTTAAACGACGAACTTAATTATTGAGGCAAATTTGAGATTGAAACTTGAAACATTCACTGAGCATAAAATGTAAAAAACAAACAATCTCAGTCGTATGAATATTTATAGGATATTATTCTATGAGCAAGTAATGACAGCAATTTCTCACGAGAACGAAGTTTGCAGCACGAGCCGTAGGCGAGTGCTGCAAAACGTTCGAGTGAGAAATTGCCATTACTTGCGAATGGAATACTATACTTTTTCTACGACCATGCAACGAAATTTTATAAATTAATTCCTCAATAGGAGTAGAAAAAATCTTTTTCCCAAGTAAACTGTCGTTAAAAAGTTATTATTTTGGTACAAAATAATATGTGGGTATGTATATTTAAAATATGATGTAAACTTTTTCATTTATGTACGTATTAATATGCATTTTTGTATAAAGGTTGGTGGTACGGAGAAATTTGAATATTTTTTATGTGGTACACGGAACCTAAAAGGTTGAGAACCCCTGCTCTAGACGAATTCATCACAAACCGCCACTTTATGTCATCAAGACAGTTACTGGCATGGTATTTAGGTGACGACACTCAAAATAGGGTCATTACGCGGATAAAGGAATAGCGGAGTTTAAAACTTATGTCGCTAACTCGCCAAACAATAAATTTACCCCAACACTGATGGCGAATAAGTGTTAAACTGCTTTACTTTTCTAGGTTTCGAAAAATCCTGTGATAAATATAAATATTTCAAGGGTTTTAGTTCACTTTATGCGATTAAGATTTTGCCAAAATTCATTGCCCAAAAATCATAAACCAAAACGGTGTTATTGTTAACTATATGTAATAGATCAATCTTTTGATTATAAAGGTTGTTATACATGATTGCAGTTTAAGTAGGCCATGATACCAAATATAAAGATTTGTGGTTGCTGCTCTATTTGAATGGAATACCACTGTTCTACAGGCCAAAAACTTGGCAAGTTTTTACGTTACAAAGCTATATGGATTCTCAACATTTATTTATTTTTTGTTCATCTCATTGTGTGATTTTCAGGTTCAGGAGATTAACAATCACCGTTATTTACCGCGCTTGAAAACTGTTGGTATAAACATACATTTCTGACCATTTTATTTCCAGCTTATTTTTTAAACTGCAAAGCTATCTTAGAAATGCGTAAAAACAATAACCTGTTTAAATTAAATAAAATAAAATACCTCGTTTACAAAACAGCGGAAAGAATTGCACACTGCCATTCCGATAAATTCCTTACCAGACTGGTTGGCCTCTTTCACTTTCATTCATTGTGTTATTGAACTTAGCTGAAGCCGACCTTACTCCGTGTCTCTCGTGTTACAAAAAAACTGCCACCACACGTTCGCTTTACCGCTTTGTTTTTCCATCGCTGATATTTATTTACAGGAATTTTCCTTTTTTTATGCAAATAAGTGCATTGACGTCAAATTGGAATCCAATGGAAGAGGAAACTTCCATTGCCAATACAATTCGTACACATCATGATCTGTTGATCGTACCAAAGAATATACAGGGTGTCTCAACAGTGCGATCTCGGAAACTTGTATCTCTGTTAATGAAGATAGTTTAAAACTGATTTCACTCATATAAACAGAACTCCGAGACGCATATTTTAAAATTACTAGCGTGTATACAGGGTGTTCCATAAGGTAGTACCAACCCAAACTTATGTTTATTTAAATGGAACAATCTATATTTCTTTGATTGTGATTAAGTGAGAATTACATTAACTATTAAACCAGCTAAGTATTTACCTACAGTACTGTTTTCACGAATGATTTCATCTTTTTTTTAAATAAAATAAAACAGAGGCACATCTGCACTTTAAAATTATAATTTGAAATAAAATTTTACCTATACCCTGTAGGCTAAGAAAAACTGTGCTAAACAAGTTATTAAGGTATCTGTCAGTGGTGGTGATATTGTTAGGGTTGTTAAGTTAGATTTGCATAATTTTGGGAAATATGGCGAACTTTTCCCAGGAGGAACTAATTGACATGGTGTGGGTTTTTGGCGAATGCAACGAAAATGCTTTATTGGCAAGTAGAGTTAACAGATACCACTGACAGATACCTTAATAACTTCTTTAGCACAGTTTTTCACAGCCTACAAGGTATAAGTAAATTTTAATTCAAATTATCATATTAAATTGCAGATGTGATAAAATGATTTATTTTATTAAAAAAGGATGAAATTATGCGAGAAAACAGTACTCTAGGTAAATACTTAACTGGTTTAATTGTTAATGTAGGTGTAGAAGCACTTATTGATAGAAAACTCGATTCTTTTATTAAGAAGTTATCTCAGCAATGGTTTATTTTAGCATTAGTGTGTAGTAGTACTTTTTTGTGCAGAACGATGCGTCGAATTCAAAAAAGAAGTTGATATAGGGCTTTCCATTTAAAAAAAATTAACTTTCTTAGGAAAAACTGTTTGCTTTATTTTGCTGCAGATTCTGTATATACGAGTGAAATCAGTTCTAAAATATCTTCATTAACAGAGGCACAATCTTCCGAGATCGCACTGTTGAGAGAACCTGTATAATGAAGGAAAAAAGTGTGTTATTATGATAGTTATATTGACCTACTTCAGAAAAAAATATAGGATTGGTTCTTAACCTAATCTTTAGAAATGTTATTTAGAAGTTGATTGGTCAGTTTTGTCCGCAAGTGTATTTAAAATGCGCTTTTCGAATAACTTATGTCTTAATTTGTGTTGAGATTAAAAATAGTGTTTAAAAGGTTGTGTGTGGGTTTGAAAATCTATCTATGGAGATTGGACGAGGTCAATTTTGGAAAATGACAAAGCGGAAGTGACCGGTAGACGTTGCAACCATAAAATCTTACTTCCTATATCCATTTGTTGTAATACATTCATCGTTGTCACCTTGGTTTAAAATGGCAATCCATTTAGTTGTTTGTGTTTATTGGTAGACTGACGTGATGTTTTCTACATCTTTACGTTGAATTAATTAGAATTATTTATGACCTGTGGTGCCTTCTTATTTTGTTTTTGTACTCGTGCCATTTGGATGTAGTGTGCTATATGCCTATATCTTTATTTGTCTCCTTTGTTCTTCAAATTTGTTAATATTGCCATTGGGCGGGTACATGAGGTAATGGCAAGTTTAAAAATAGGTTTACACGTACTTTCCGTGTTTTATATAGAATATATGCTAGTGGTTTCATAAAATATTTTTTTCTGGTATTTAACAGTGTTCGAGCTTGAGGAGTTTTCGGATTTATTGTGTCATTTAAAAACTTATACATTCCAAGGGCATTTTTAAATATCGTTTCTGGTAAGCAATATTTGCGATGGATATCCGACCATGTAGGGTTTCCACAGTTGTATTAAAAACTCATGATTAATAGTTTTGAAAGCAAGTTTGTTACATTATAATATGTTACGACTTCCTATTTCACTTGAGGCAATTCCGTTTCATGCTTTACTTTTCTATTGGGCAGGCGTGTTGAAAGTATTTAGCTTTTAAAGTAATAATAATGTGTAAATGATTGTGACCATAAAATATATCGATTAAGAACACATAATTATAAGTTTCTTTTTCAAAAAGTTTCTTTTTCGGAAAGGTCATCAGAAAATACCCAATATAAGCGATGGTGCGTTCTTAATTATTGCCATATTAGGAGCTGTAGGGCATTATTATAATGTAATTAATAAGAAAGTTTTTGTGCTTGGATAATACGCTTTTCGAAAATTTAATTAAACCTAAAGCCGGTATTGGTATATTACGTAAAGACCTTAATTTAAGATTATGGGTAAAAACCAGAGGTTTACAATACTAATATTTACCTTTTTAGGTTTTTTGAAATTTAAATTCGCTAACATTTACGAAATTTTGCATCTGTTTGCATATTTGCATACGTACACCAAGAAACTTGAGTTTTGAAATTCTACACATTCGTTAATTTAGCAACTTTACGTTGAGATCGTGTAGTTTCTGACTATTATTAATACTAATGTTGAATTTAAAATAGAAAGCCTCCTTGATCCTTCCAAATTTATTTAATAAAACAAAAATAAAAATCTCTTTAAAAAACTTGCTGTCAAAAATTATTTAAGCGGATCATAAAGAGACACTATCGGGAACACGAATTTAAAAAAGCAATAAAAGGGAGTAAAAGACAAAAATTAATAACTAAATTAAATTTATACATCCGGCGAAACGGATTGGAGAAACTATAAGTATGAAAACAAAGGTTTGTAAATAAAGTTAGTTTGATCATTAAGAAGAAAAGTATTGGGATTTTTTGTGTCGTTCTATTTCAAATTGGTCAAGAAGGTCTAATTTATAACCTTTATCACATTCTGTCCAAGCGATAATCCGGTTTTTATGATTTTTTTTTTGTCA
Source organism: Melinopterus prodromus (assembly GCA_964023965.1). Lineage (NCBI taxonomy): Eukaryota > Metazoa > Arthropoda > Insecta > Coleoptera > Scarabaeidae > Melinopterus > Melinopterus prodromus. The sequence goes on along the minus strand of OZ030391.1, from coordinate 82,965,697 downwards.
CAGACGATACTGCAGAGATATTTTTATTCCATGTTTAGTTTTGAGTATGTACACGCTGTAAGAAAGACGGTAATTTTTCCTGCTGATATTTATAGTAGTCTAATATCATTTCTGAACGTTTCCTTTTTCGATTCAAGTTATTATCTTTGTTACTAAAGGAGATACAACACGAGCAGCATAGTAGGGGAAGTTAATATAACACACCACATTTTTATGACTACTATTTTAGATAGCAAGTTTGACATTTGAGATAAAGCCTAAAGATTAGTAAAAATTTTTCTTTTCTAGTTATAAACTAAAGTTCGATTTTTCAATATTTTGAAGCTTGTCAATATCTTGGTGCTCTGTTGAAGGGTGGCCAATTTTGTGCGCACACATCATATTAATGTTTGGAATGACTTGAATTTTGGATGTCCCACAATTGATTTTATTTTTGCATCTTTCTACTTTAGTCCAGTCAAATCGTTTCCGAGGGTGCGTTTTCTAGAAAAAAAAATAGAAGTTTTTTCACTTATTCTATGTTTTTTGGGGTGCTGAATGCGAATTTCAACTTTGCTTCTTCCCACGGATGTGGCTTAAGAGTTTTTTGAAAAAAAAATTTCAAAAAGTTATAAAACTATGAACTTTTCGAGGCAGACTATACAAAAATAAAGTACATTAAATTTGCTATATCCCTGAAATGCATTTTCGACGGTTTAGCTGCTAGAGAGCGCTCAAAGAAGGCAAAATTTTCCTACTTCATGTAAAACCCAGCTTTCCAGTTAGTTAAAAAAACTAGGATAATCACGTGTTTTGGCGAAACCGAGGGTGCTTTTTATAGGAAATTTAGTATACTTTATTTTTCTATATAGTAGCCTACGTCGAAACGTGCATAGTTTTACGACTTTTTGGCAAAAAAACTGAAGAAACGCGACAATTTTGAGTTTTTTTTTGTGATTTTCGTTGTGAAGCCATATCCCTGGGAAGTATCAATGTTGAAATACGGATTCACCTCCCCAAGAAACATATATAATGAAAGGAAAAATACTTCTGTATTTTTTTTTCCTGGTCAAACACCATTTGACTGGACTACTTGCCAGATAGAGTCAGATAAGGCTAACTGACCATGGCCAAAATTTTTAATGAAATGCAGATTTTTTTGGCTCATTTTGCTCGAGGAGCTTAAGATATGAGATGATAGATTCAAAATGACGAAGACCTAATGCCAGGTTGCGTCTCATGGAAGACGCATGGCCTCTTTTGTTTAATTTAACGAGCGGTAGGAGACGTTGTTTTGAAAAAAAAAAGTTTTTTGAAACGCATGTGCGATCGGCGTTACACAGCTTATATCATTTTCAAGCAAAAGCGCAAAAAATGCGGTTTTCTTCGAGATATTTGACATTACAAGAGCTTTGGGTTCAGTCACTATAACCTTAAAAGAAAATCACGTTTTTTGCACTTTTACCTTCATTTATTTGAAAACCGTGAAAAACCGTGAAAACCAATTTTTAAACAAAACTAAAACTTTAAATTTCAATAGCTGGCCAACAAGACTGATCAAATATTTGTTGATTTTAACTTTTCTTCTCAAAATGACATCCCCTGTCACTGATTGCAGTTTGGTATACTTGGCATAAATCGCCCTGTATGTGGAGAATAAAAAGAACCCATCGTATTGAAACCTTTGCAAGCACCGAGGTTATTGGCAAGTATCAGTAATGTATCAACTTCTTCTCAAAAGAAAAACTTTGCCATCCATGTCTCCATATCGTTTGCTAAATCCCCATTATATAGACACACCTTTCTGATATCACTTGCACTCACTGCTGAACTGACCTTTTGCGTTTGGTTACACCAAAGTTCCGATCGGTTGAAGTCGTCTATGCGATGAGTTTGTTTACTATCGTCGTGCACGTTGCTATCACACTACACGAGGCACACTTGTGGTGACGATGGTGCTCTTACCGGTGTGCTTACTTCGCGGCTTCCACTCTCTGACTAAAGAATTCACCATTGGCGCTTTGTCGTTAATTGTTTGGTTACCGGTTGTTGCTGTTGTTGCTGCGAGGTCGTGTCTGCTAAACCTAGGGGCAAGTCACTGTCAATACGAGCGTTCGGACGCTCCATTCGGCGAAACTCTGCACCACATTGGAATTCGACGGACAGTGCAGAGTTATGTTGTTTTTATTATTGGGTTTAGAGTTGCATAGCTGATGAACTCAGGTGCACGGTATCAACTTTCCCTTTCGGTTTCCGTCGTGTTGCGTTTCACTTTTATAATATCGCGTTTTAATGTGGGTTATTTCGGCGTTTGCATATTTATGGCATGAATTGAGGCAAATGAATTGTGGGAGTTTGGTCCTGAGGCGGTCTGGTGGCAATAAATAGCTTAGGAGCGGAAGAGGAATTGGAAGAATAGGAGGCTTTTGTTAGTTTGGATGGCCGATTTAGGTTGTTAATTGGCATTATTCTTGTTTGTGGGATCAACTTTACCGCGCATTGGTCTGTGAGAGACATTCAACACGAATATCGTTATCGCATATAATTCGATACCATACTAAACGGTCGATTACACGGCTGTAACCAGTTTTTTTTTTGTTGTGGTACTTAGATAAAGTTCTTAAAACTAAAATTATGGTTACTTAATAACCAGATTTTACCCAACCGACATTTTTTTGGACTACCCGTATAATAAATCGCGTAAGGGTTGCCTGATTTACATTCAATGGGCTGCATTGATAATGACAAATATGAAAACGGAATATGTATGAGTAATTCAATTGTTGATTAATATAAAGTCGACGTTTTTTTAAATCAACCGAGTTTTTATTGATTTTATTAGTTAATATACGGGGGGGTGTATCCAGCGGCGCGTTATGCCATTATGGGGGCCTGGGGCAATTTAGAATTTAGGAGCCCCCAATATAAAATATTTAAGGACTTTTTGATACAAAAATGATAAATACTAATAATACTGACATAACATTTCGGAACAATTAACAAAAATCATAAATAGTAAGTAAGATATTGACCTTTTTGCTACAACATTTAATATAAGTACATGCATAATTATTTAAAGTAACAAAAGATTATTCTTAAGAATTTCAAAATAACTAATAAATAGCTTAACAATTTAAAAATCAAAATTCGTAGGAAGTAAAATATATTATCTTAATAAATAATTAACAAATAAATATGTTTTTATGGTCTAATGACAGAAGGTGGTGTTTTTTTACCATACCTACTGTCAATATCTGTCAAATCCACTCGTTTTATTTTAATGCAGACAGGATCGATCTCGATCAAATAGAATCTAATGCAGCTAAAGTATTAATTTTATATATTGTACGATAAAGTCATGTGCCTCGCCACATCAGATTTTTTTTTGTTTGGTTTGGGCCACCCGTATAATAAAGCACATATTCGCGCATGATTTACATTCAATGGGTACTTATAACCGCAAATATGAAAACAAAAAGTTTATGAGTAATTCAATTGTAGATTATTATAATATCGACGGATTTTTTACATTTATACAGATTTATATATTTGTATTTGCATATAAGTTAATATACAGGGTGTATCCTATGTTGATACATTTGTTTAAACTGGTGCCCTTTTGATTTTGTGCCGCAATAGTGGATCTCGTTTATTTAAGAGATATGGAAACGGTTAATTTGGGCAAAAATATTGATCAATTTTGTTCCATTAATGTAATATTTTTGCTGTTTTGAAATACGTTTACTTCCGCTAAAGAAATCAGATTTTGATTCAAATAACTGGGATGTTAGATGGCGCTCTAAGCTCTCAGTAAGTCACAGTAATCACAGATCGGCTCAGATGGCGTCGTGCGTCTGACGAAACTGCTAAAAACACCGTGTGTTCGGCAGTATAGGGCACAGTGCACGCAAGTTCAAGTTCCGATTCCAAATCAGCGTACACTTTGCGCTTTTGTCAGTAAAAGTCCACATTAATTCCTTCATACAATTAATAACTTCTTTAATCAAATAACTATTTATTGCAACAGATTTGTTTGAGTCAGTGCATAATCAATTAAATAAAAAAAAATCTATCTGTGTATGACATCATCGGCATTTTTTTAAAGGCAACCCTATATTTTTCCTAATTTGGGTAGATCTTTTATTTGTCTTCTTGTGGCAAAAATATTATATGGCATTACATAAGAATTTTTTTTAGAAAAAGACTATTAAAAATTGTGAATTATTTATTAGTGTGGGGAACAGTCCACGTTTCTGAATGAAAACGTTGCATCAACGATAATAACGCCAGTGACTTTACATGGTTGCAAAATACTTAACTCCAAATTGCGTTAAATTCGGTCGAGCCGTTTCGGAGATTTGGCAGTTTTATTTCGTAACGTTCCGATGTATTTTTCTTGAAATTTTTCTTATGTAAGGCCATAAAAATATTATACTACCATTAAGATAATTAAAAGATGTTTCAAATTCATTAAAAATAATATAGGGTTGTCATTAAAAAATTGTCGATGACATCATCTGTTGAAAACTATTGAAGGTAAAAAATTTATTTGATATCATAAGGTGTTTTTGATAATTATAAATCGACGTGTTCGAGGATTTTTTGCAATAGCAAACCGTTCTTGAGATGTTGTCATGTTTCCATACTTTACGCACAAGAAATGTTGATTTCCTGAATATTGTTTATCTATTTATAATCTGATAAGTGTAATATACACGCTATAAATTCACAATTGAAATGATATTTATCGTTACTTACAATTCACTGACGTTAAGTCTAGAATTTATTTAGAAATTATTTAGAATTAATGGAAAATACTATTTTTCTTTAACAAAATTCATGTTTATCATAGTTATCAATATATTACAATTGACAAATCTATTTTTTCAACAGTCTTCTTCTGTAAGACCATAAAATTTAAATACCAAATTCAGAAGAATAAATTTTAGACATACGCCTGGTATTGAAGAGTAGTACGAAGTTGTATAGTAACTCAGTAGAGTACAACCACTACTAATTAAGTTGAAATATTCAATTGTCGTTCAATGTCAGGTACCATATTAAAATATTTACACCATTAACATCGTCTTGTTAAATAACGCACGGCACTGTAGACATTGTGGCACGTACATTTTACAGCCTGTCAACTATAAATATTGAAACATCAAGTATCATTGTGTACTCGCAGTTTAATGAGTAATGGTCAGTTTTATTTTGACAGGTTTAGTCTTTCTCGTTTTTTTTCTTTCGACGTATTTCATAATGACTTTTTTCTCTATCGACATGTATCATAAAATGTGAACATTTGTCTGTGATAGGTTCTAGCAAACGTGTATAGTTTCCGGAATTACCTGTATTTACATGTCACTAAACACATGATTATTAATTATTATTTTGTGTGTATTTATTCAGGATTAGTGCAAGAAATTAGCTATTAATGACGGTAATTAAATTTTTGTTTAACGAGCCCATTTCTGCGGAAATGTAATGAACGCTTAGTGATTATGAAATATTATTTGATCATATTTTCCAAGGTTTATTTAATGGCTTGCGTCAATGAATCTGTACAGTGTTACATGCATATAATTTCTAACGATTGTACTTCGCGGTTTTCTTTATTACCTTTAGTAAGTGCATATTATCGCAGGTTGCACGTACTATTATTATTCATTAAATAACAGCGATTAGACTTTGGTTATTGTATTTTACGTGAACGATCTGTATGTAATTTTGTACTGGAGATTTTGTAGAGTTTAATTATCGTTTTAATTATTTTTGGCTATTTCTGTGTTATAAACTAAGGAGAAGGTACCCCCACTATACAGGGTGTCTCAACAGTGCGATTTCGGAAGATTGTACGTCTGTTAATGAAAATATTTTAAAACATTGCACTCATATATACTGAACTCCGAGGCGCTCAATTTAAAATTATTACCGTGTTCCAGTAGGTAGTACCAACCCAAACTTAAGTTTATTTAAATGGAACAAGCTATATTTCGGCACAATTTTGAATTCCTCGCAAAATTTTACGACAATGAAAAATAAGTTTACCTACCCTAAACTTTATACTTTTTGATTTATTGGTATTTTTATGGAAAAACAGCAGTCTACGAAAAGCAGTATATTTCTTATATTGATTTTATCTTTTTTTTAAATAAAATAAAACATAGAGGCACATCTGCAATTTAATATTATCATTTGAAATAAAATTTTACTTATACCCTGTAGGCTAAGAAAAACTGTGCTAAACATGTTATTAAGGGATCTGTCAGTGGTGGTGATATTGTTATGGGTGTTAAGTTAGATTTGCATAATTTTGGGAAATATGGCGAACTTTTCGCAGGAGAAACTAATTGACATGGTGTGGGTTTTTGGCGAATGCAACTAAAATGCTTTATTGGTAAGTAGAGTTGACAGATACCGCTGACAGATACCTTAATAACTCTTTAGCACAGTTTTTCACAGCCTACAAGGTATAAGTAACATTTTATTTCAAATTATAATATTAAATTGCAGATGTGATAAAATAATTTATTTTATTAAAAAATGATGAAATTATGCGAGAAAACAGTACTCTAGGTAAATACTTAACTGGTTTAATTGTTAATGTAGGTGTAGAAGCACTTATTGATCGAAAAGTCGATTTTTTGTTATTAAGAAGACTAGTTATCTCAGCAATGGTTATTTTTGCACTACTGTGTACTAGTACTTTTTTTGTGTAGAACGCTGCGTAGCATAAAAAAAAATTATATACAGGCTGTTCCATTAAAAAAAAAATAACTTTCTTAGGAATAACTGTACACAATTTGGATATCATAATCTAAGCGTGCGAAATAAAATTAAGAACAGTTATTGATATATACAGTTTTTCTTAGACTACTGTTTTTCGAAAAAGTTTAGGGTAGGTAATATTGCGTTTCATTGGCGTAAAATTTAGCGAGGAATTAAAAATTATGCCGAAATATAGGTTGTTCCATTAAAAAACATAAGTTTGGGTTGGTACTACCTTATGAAACAGCCTGTATACACGCTAATATCATAACAATATAATCTTCCGAGGTCGCACTGTTGAGACAGCCTGTAGATAATGTCCGTTCGGATAGCAACGGATAGCATTTCAGTCAGTTGTTACAGAAAATAATTTATAGCTTTTGCAAAAAATGTATAATCACTGTTTACCTAGCCGACAAATTAGGTCAGATCCTCTTCTTAGTCTAAATCATCCCTAGTAAATCTCTATTTAAGAACAGTTACGATATTTTGTCGAGTTTGCCGACCTCAGTCATACAATTTCCTCTAGTTTATAATTTTATAATGGAGCGACGACGGTGGTGCTGGCAAAGTGGCGGAGATGGCCAATTTATGTCTCAAATTAGTTTTACACAGCGTTGACAATTCTGATGAGCATCTGTTTCGAGTTTGCGTAGTTTCTGCCCGAAAGTGGTAAACCTAATCCTTTACGCATCACATCTCATACGACATAAAGCAATTATTCTTAGGTGGCGAATCTTTTACATGCCGTCGAACGTAGGTTGCATTCGGCGTTAAGTTTAGCTTCGAAATGAGTAGGCAACAAATTATATCTCATAATTTTGTTGTCAGTATTTCACCAAAATGGTATTTCCATTCAAATTATACGTTAAACTAGGTGACGAATTCTGGGAATATCGGTGTTTTTTCTTGATCGCAAGAAGACTACGACATAGCCAGCAATAAGCTTAAAATCCGTCACCTAGACTCGACAGGATTGAGCCGGATATCTTTTGTATTATCGCCATAGGTTTCAAGTTCAGTTTAAGTTGAAATATTGCCAATGTATCTGTTTATGCACTATGTGCGTAGGATCATCGTCAGTAATATTTCCTGTTCAATATTTGACATTAATTACATTTCTGGTATGAACCCTACTTCTAACTACATGACTTTTGAATTGTGTTTTGATATTGACAATTATTTATTAACATATGTTATATGCCCCGATAGCTGAGTTGGCAGAGCTTTGTGCCAGACACTCGAGGGTCTCTGGTTCAAATCCAGGTCGTGGCTGCAATTCTTATATTTATTTAAAAATTATATCACGCTTGCTTGTCACCATCTCTCTTTGAATTTATATATTTTTTGCAAATGTTAATATATTCATTTATTTCTGTTGATTATAGAGTTATTTATGTTTTTGGAGTATCAAAAGTGAGGTGAAATCATAACTATAAATAACGTTTTAAATAGAGTGAATTTTTTTATCTAAGTTTCATGAATAAAGAATGAGAGAATAAAATAAAATGTATTTGTAATTAAATGTACATGAAGTTCTTTATTTATTTTTATTTATTAATTTTTAATATACAGGGTGTTTTGTAGTTTGATATTGAACCAAATATACCACTGCACTACTGACGCTTAATGTGACACTTAATTAAGCTCGGCTTGGGCTAAGAGCAAGATAAGAATTTCGTATCTGGTGCACCGTTCAGTTTTAGAGGTAGCTTAATTAAGCCTTAGCAATTTTTTGAACCGTTCGTAATTTTACATGTTGGGAGTTTCAGGTTGGTGATTTTTGAAAAGCTCGCCCATATTCTGACTGTTTTTTGTAGTTTAAGGGTCAATATTTCTTACGTTTACACACTCGCTATAGATTTTGGTACCTGTTTTGGTTTTACACACTGTACACTGAAACTGTTTCAGTGTACTGTGGTTTTACACACGTCATAATCAACTGATGATCAACTTCTACGATTGATAATAAGAATTAAGTCCAATGTAGTTCAATATGTTAGTTTATTAATGGTATCTTAATATTACGACAATATTTGAGTTAAATTAATAAATACATTCGTGTATGTGTTAATTTAGATTATTATCTTAAATAATTATAAATTCGAAAAAGATTGATTATTGAGATATCCATTTGATTTTTGAAATAATTGGGCTAATTGGATTAAAGGAAGCGAACCACACTCCGAAACGGCCTGCCACATGCCCGAAATTGACAGCAAGGCACCGGTAAGCGCGCCTCCAATTTTTTCAAGTGCACCTAAATTGGGGAATAGAGCAATGGCGATCGGTCCTGTTCACTGGTGAGTGCAGAATGTGTCTACATGGCAGTGACAGGACAGCTCGAGTCTACAGGCGTTCGGGTGAGCGATTTGCGCCTTGTTGTGTCACTGAAAGAGTAGCATATGGCGGCGGCTCCTGTATGATGTGGGCTGGCATCTCCTTAGAAGGAAAACTGACGGCTGATCGGTACATTACAGGAATTCTCCTGGAACATGTTCCGTACACTGGATTTATAGGCGCTAACATCGAGTTGATGCACGATAATGCTCGTTGTCACACTTCACGTACCAGTAACCAGTTTCTGAACGAATCGCTATACGGACGATGGAGTGGCCAGCCGCCAGTTCAGACTTAATCCCATAGAACAGTTATGGAACCATCTTTAACTTTACTTTACATTTTCTTGTTTCATGTGAAAAATAAGCAATAATAATTCTCTTTCCTAAATTCCCATTATCCCAACACTTTGATTTAAATGACATCATTTCAAAAAGTATCCACTTAATTTTTATAATAATGGTGTTACCTTAAAGCTGAAGTTTCAGGCTTTTAAACACTATGTTTTCAAAGACTGGTCAAGCTTTTTTTGCAAAATCACACCTTTATGTACTCTTAGTGCGTGAGTCGATTTACTTGCTCGCAGGTGAAGATGTACTGACATTTTTAGGATTTGTTGATATTGTAAAATAACCTCGTAATTCGATAGGTTGCAGATAAGCAGAACCCTATTTTCGGCTTAAAAACAAGGGAAACTTAGCGATTATAACCTTCACTTTAATGACAGCAAACTTAACCGTTAAGGAAAACTAAAGCTTCGCTTAAAATATAAGTGTCAGCGGTGCAGTTGGGTCTATACAAAGTATGACTGACAGTTACCAAAATATTGACAGTGTTCGATGCACGAGCAGCAAACAAACCTGATGACCAAGAAACTTCAAAATTGCCTTAAATTAAACCTGCGACCATGTATATGTTTTTAGCGCCAGACAATTGTGAACTTAAGAACATTTCTTCTTTGTAGTGGCGTGCCCAACACACCAAAAAAAAAAAAAAAAAAACGCAAAATATGCCATGATCCGCAACATTGAGCTCGAATTCGTACTCAGCGGAAAAAAATCACACAATTAACAATGTTTTTTTTTGCGTTGAATACGATTCCCAGATCAAAAGATACGATCAGGTCAAATAAACCAATAGCATACTTTTTAATTTTTGTTCCAATTTTGGGTCTTTCTATATTCTCTTACTAAACTTACATACCAGATACCTGTATATGAGCTGATTTTTGTTAGAAAAACCAGAACCGTTAAATGACAGAAAAACTACTCTAGAGTGAAATTGTTTTGTCAACATAAGTATGTACTCTGTTGTGTTCTAGAAAAACATAGGAATCTTTTGTTCATAGTTAAACAAATCTTTAATTCCATTTAAAGAAGTTTAGGTGAAATACAAGAACATATTTTTTACCACATAGTCTTGTTTTGATGCTTTCCAATTCACAAATCAAAAATTTATTATTTCTGTCCATTGTTAATGACTACCGTATTGGTACCAGATTTTCGTCAATATTTTTCGTCTACTTGTAGATTTTATATTATCATATTCACAAAATCTTGTTAGCCTATCCAAATCTTAAATGTTCTAAGCGTCATATTCCAAAATAATCTAAAACTAATAAGACTAATAAATATTCTTCTGGCTTAGCAATATTCTATCGAATCTGAAACTATACTTTTGAAAGCTCCATAAATCACATGGACACAGTTTGCACTCAAATCGCGTGGATTTTATAGTGCGCTGGTTTATGTGGTAGGTATATATGTAACAAATTCACATTGTTTGTTTTCTATACTGACTGCATTTCGCCATCCGTCTGTTTACGCAACGTAAACATGAACCCGCTATATTGGATTTACCTGCTTTGTATGCACAATTATTTCCAAACAATATAGCTTCCCCGCATATTTTATCTTCATTAAGTCGGTATTGTACATATTTAAAACGATTGTATTTAAAACAAACAACGCGAGGTCTTCCTTACATTTACTTATAGCGGTAACGTCAAAGCGAGACGGGATTTCATTTGGGTGCAAAAATCGTAACGCGTTGTTTACAAAATTCGACATTTGGTATTATAGGCCCGCAAAGTTCGTCATCGCCATAAAATTTGACATAATGTGTACACGATAGATACATTACTGGGTACGGTCCTATCGAAAGCAGGAGAGTCGTTGAACTTTTACCCTACTATGCGATTGTGCAAGTGCCGTTTCTTGTATAACAGGCCCCGTTAGAATCTAGGCGTTCAGAATTTGCTAACGGTATGCTAAATGGTCCGCTCTGCTGCCCGAGACTATACGAAGGCGTCCAGCCATTTTTCCTTTTATCACTTCTTATGTGGGTATATCTAATGACAGGATATACTATCTCGAAGACTATAGACGAGTATTAATGTAGACATTCTCCTATTAAGTAATATTGGAAATTGTGACTGACAAAATCCTGCAAAGATTTTACTGTTTTAAAACTTAAAAAAAAATTATTGACGATCCATATCGTCCAGTTAGTGCCCTGAATTCTCGGTGTTCATTCTTCATTTGTTTGGACTGTTTTGACAATAATAAAGCTAATGGGGAGAATCGTAGATGGCGCCTAGTAGTGTCGCCAAGCGCAAAACAAAGAAAACAGCGCACCAATATTTAATTTTTGTTTTTTACTTATTTGTTTTTTTCTATAGTTTGACACGCACGTCGATACTAATTAGCGGTTTTTATTTTGCCTGTGGTGGATTGTCAAGGTTTTTTTCTTGGCTTCGTTTGAGAATAGAAACAATAACAAACTGAAAGGTAGTTTTCCTAAATTAAATATGGTAAACATTGTATTCACAACTAAGAAAGATGTTGCTGTTTTTAGACAGAAACAGATAATAGAAAAATATACGTGGTTATGTCAGCACTACTGACAACTTAAAATTATTACTTTGTTTTGATATCGATACGCTAACCTTCATCTAACATTCAATAAGATTTGAAATATCTTCAAAAACGTGGATACGCATAGTCATCTGAAAAATTTGTTTTTTATGACAAAACACCATATTTTTTTTCTTTATTTTGGGCTGATCCTTTAATTGTCTTTATTGCAGTGTAAACATGTTATAGCATTACACACAAAATGTTCGAAAAAAGAAACACATCAAAAGTTTTAGTTTTTCGGGTCAAATTAATTTCGTACCCGATAAAAAAAATCTGATGTGGCCAGGCACATGACTTTATCATACAATATATAAAATTAATAGTTTAGCTGCATGAGATTCTATCGATATCGATCGTGTTTGCATTAAAATAAAACGAATTAGCCAGGATTTGAGATATTGACAGTAGGTATTGTCAAAAAAACAGCCTTTAACACTACCTACTGTCATTAGAATAAAAATATCTGGCAAATCCTATATTACTGCAGACACGATCTCGATCAAATAGAATTTGCTCCTACAGCTAAACTATTAATTTTACCAAAAAATGTCATAGACATAAATTATACAAAATTTCCTCTACATTAATTTATTATTTAACTATTTTGACGAAATTACAGAAATGGCGGCTGATTTGCAAAATCCTTGAAAAATGCATAACAATATTGCTATCCCCAATCCGCACTTGAAATACACATTGACTTTGTAAACACCAAGCGTACGGGCGCGCGTGTTTCTCCTCCTAATCACATTCTCCATGCATTTGCGTGTTGAATTGACGTTTCGCAACCGCTGACGTTCTGAATACTATCAAAAGTTTCAAAATTTCCTGGCTACCTACTATTACAATACTTCATCATACTGTGTATGATAAAGTAAAAACACTGATAGGTTCAGAAAATTTTACAGAGTTGAAAAATTTCAACTGGATTATTTTCCACTGTGATTGGAGCTCTTTGAGTGTAAAAATAAGTGTTCTTGTCTTGGAAAGAAATATTCAAATCGTCTTTGACTGTAGCAGCCAGCATGCTGCACAGCTCTACCTACGTTGCTCTGGATAGCTCTATGCCTCTGATTATTTTAGATGTTACCGCAAACCCCAAAAATTTCTACGCGACCCACTGTTTGGGAAGCCCTGGTCTAGTCCACTGACAGCTTGTCCACTAGATCAGCGTTTCCAAAACATCTTTTTCCGTGGCCAGGTCATTTTTATACTTTCTCTTCGTGACACACAAATTTGATTGTATTTTAATTTTATTTGATATTTTATGCTATAGTCGGCCAACTTAAGTAGTCTTGTCGGAATATAGCTATTTAAATGTACCATGCTTTCGCTGCCAACTGCATATAAAATAAAAACAAACTTATAAAATGCAAATAAAGCAACCAGTAATGCGTCAAAACTATGCGTCTTAAGTTGATATTTTATATGATCATTTTATTTCCAGACAATTCCTGCAAAATACTTCTAGGAATTGTTCACATTGCTATAGTCATACATGTTGACCGTTTAAAAATTTACACAAACTGTTGTAATTTGAATATGACATTCACCTTTATTTCGCCATTGTCCGTTATTATTCCTTTGTAGATATTTGTTTAACTGATGCTATTTGCATTTCTATATTTGCCTTCCTTAAAGGAATTCATAAATTTTTAAACTAAACATCATTACAACATAATTATTCTGCGTGCCTAGAACGTCGCTTTATTTAATACGTTAATTTCAGTGACCTTTGGGACTTTTACTGTTATTCCATTGCAGTTTATTGAATCGTTACTCGGATGAGTGGGATTCTCTCGTCGCTGTACGGTATGGATGTCATATAAATTCCGTTGTTTTATGTCGTTATCATGCGCGATTCTGTGCAGTCAGCTCCGTATAAATGTTCTTCAGTTTTCGTTATATAACTGACCGCGCACTTCACGCATGCTTAAATATGTAAGCTTTTATTGGTGGTACTCGAGTAGCTGGGTAAATAAGCATGAGTAGGTACGACACCTGATTCTAAACTGTGTTGTACCGAACGGAAATGTACAATAGAATTTTACTGGAATGTACCGGGTTACTTATTCTGTGCTTGGTGGAAATATTGAATTTAATGTTGATTAACTATTTAAATACATATAAAAATAGTATATTATAATACGTATTTTATAAGACGTCACGAGAAGCATGGCGACGAGTGTCCTAAATGAATTAACAAAGCATTATTTCGATGTAACTTTCGAATGTTTGAACAATTTAGATAAATTTTGTAACGTTGGTACTGTTTTTCATGTGCGGTCCCGGACCCATGTCACCGTAATTCCTGCTGAATATTCATCTGCAAAATAATAAGAAAAAAAAAACAAAACGCAGTAAGCTGTGGTTTAATTGCTTCACGACATAGTGATAAAATAAACTCATCTTTTGCATATGTATAGAAAAGTCAAAATTACGAATTGTTACAAACGTATATTGTTACATGCATTATTGCTGAGATAATTTCCATTTCCCAGAATTGAATCTTTCTGCATTGTCTAGGAACAGGAATTGCATAACACTATTAAAATAGCATGACACTGACTTTAGTTGCAGTAAATGAATAAACATTATCTATATATGTGTGCCTTTTTTCTTTTTGATATTTACAAAGGAGATACGCTATAAGCCGTCATAGAATCAGCTGGTCAACAAATTTACACAGTCAACAAAGTTTTTTAGTTTGTTTTTACTTTGGAACTCAAACGGACAATCTATGCAAGTACATAATACAATACAAATTGTGGTTTGCCATGGTTATGTCAAGTTGCTACAAGAAGCATAAAAATATATAAATTAACTAATTCTACTACGAATAAACAATTAAATAAACATTATTTTAACTCGGGCTCAAAGATTCCGCCTTGCGCTGCAAGACAGTATCCGAGCCGTTTGTAGAAGTTGTCCCTCACTCCAGAGTGCATTTCGGCTCTTACAAGTGTTGGCAGATTCTCTAATTTTTGCTCTCAACTCCTGTAAATTATGTGCCCTATTGACTTCACCAACATAAATGGTATTTTTAAGATAACCCCAGCGGAAAAATCCCTCGGCGACAGAGCAGGTGATCTTGGGGGCCAACGAATGTCGCCTGTCCCACTAATAAGACGGTGAGGAAAGGCGGTTGTTAAAAACACTCGCACCCTGGCCGCGTTATGAGCAGGACAGCCGTCTTGCTGAAACCAAACATCATCCTGATCTACTCTAGGAAGGTATATACAATGCCGGGAAGTACTTGCTCTTGCAGCAAAGTAAGGTACTTCTGGGCGTTAAGAGATCCATCGATAGAGAATGAACCAACTAAATGTTTGCCTAGAATACCAGCCCAAACATTTAGTTTTTCGGGGTATTGGGTACATTAAGCATAACTTCGGTGCTGATTTTGTTGGGCCTAATATCGAAAAATGGAAGGATTATGTTTGCCATGTAACGGAAAAGTTGACTCATCAGTAAGAATAATATTTTCTATAAAATTTGTATCTGCGTTCGCCTTTTCCATTACAGTTTCACAAAACTCCATTCTACGAAAACTGTCCTCTGCGAAGGTTTCCTAAGTCTTTGAGTACTTATAACTCCGGAAATCACCCTTCTTCAGAGCCTTAGACTTAAACGGTTTTGTTACCAATACCCAATTCCTCGCCAATCGCTCAAATGGATTTCTTATCGTCCAGTACTACAGAACCGCAGATTAGTACATCCCGTCGTTCTTTTGCCTCAATTTCTTGTGGACTTATCTCCCTTGGATGACTGCAGGTACTGCAGGTCTTTAGTCAAATTAATGCACAATATCGAGAATGGTTTGTCTGCAGTGGCGCCGAATTGCCACCGTAATACCACTTGATGGTCTGAAGCTGTTCAAGCGGAGGGTACATCGTGATTGCAAAGATAAAAATATAATATATATATATATATATATACAGGGTCCTGCAACTAAGCTCCCGTCTTCTGTAGCTCACTTACTCATTAAGCTAAGAGTTTGACATTTTGCAGGCTTACCCTGTACTTCAAGGTACAATTCACGAAATTATTTTTTATTATACAGGGTGTTCCAAAAATGTGCAACGCCATGGTAATATATTTTTTTAAATTGCATGCTATTCATTTTTCTACACATTTGGAAGCCTTTTATGGTTGCCTACATATCACCGAAATTTTATTGAAATCGGTTGAGTGACCGCAGCGGAAAAAAATAAAAACCAAAAAAAATTGATTTTGCATCGTAGGCTTTAAAAATCAATAAAAACCACAAAATTCAGCTCGTTAATAAAATTTTGCGACTTGCTTATTAAGTTAGATGTAATAGTCTCGTTAACCAAGTGACATTGATTCAAATTATACAGGGTGACCAAAATCGAGTGTCAAACTTGTCAAACTTCAAAGCGCGCTATTGTTCTTATTTTAAATTGGAACCCATAATTTTTTTTAGGTGAAATGATGCGAAATTAAAGAATAAATATTGTTTCTGAATACAACCCCATCACAATTCCCAATATTTTAAAAGTTATTCGCCAAAAACTCATTTTTCAACGTTTCCAACGGCAATGTTAGGTAATAAATATCGTACGTGGCGTTGAAAAACAATTTATTACATAAAATATAACGCAGAGAGGTATTTTAGATTTTACTGTACTTAATTAAGTAGTTATTCAATTGCTAAATTTACTGAAAAATTTACCTATAGCCACATTTCCGTCCTTACCGCTATAGGTAAATTATGCAGTAAATTTAGCATTTGAATAACTACTTAATTAAGTACACTCAAATCTAAAATACGTCTATTATTTTTTATGAAATAAATTGTTTTTCAAAGCCACGTACGATATTTATTATCTAAAATTGCCGTTGGAAACGTTGAAAAATGAGTTTTTGGGGAATAAGTTTTAAAATATTGGGAATTGTTATGGCGTTGTATTTAGAAACAATGTTTATTTTATAATTCTGCATCATTTCACATAAAAAAAATATGGGTTCCAATTTAAAATAAGAACAATAACACGCTTTGAAGTTAGACAAGTTTGACACTCGATTTTGGTCACCTTGTATAATTTGGATCAATGTCACTTGGTTAACGAGACTATTACATCTAACTTAATAAGCACGTCGCAAAATTTTATTAATGAGGTGCATTTTGTGGTTTTTATTGATTTTTAAAGCCTACGATGCAAAATCAATTTTTTTTGGTTTTTATTTTTTTCCGCTGCGGTCACTCAAACGATTTCAATAAAATTTTGGTGATATGTAGGCAACCATAAAAGGCTTCCAAATGTGCAGCAAAATGTATAGCATCCAATTTAAAAAAATATATTACCATGGCGTTGCACATTTTTGGAACACCCTGTATAATAAAAAATAATTTCTTGAATTGTACCTTGAAGTAAAGGGTAACCTTGCAAAATGTCAAACTCTTAGCTTAATGAGTAAGTGAGCTACAGAAGACGGGAGCTTAGTTGCAGGACCCTGTATATATATATATAATATAATATATATGATATGAATGTTATGAAGCGTTGTTAGATCTGCGATAGTTCTGCCGTTGCGTGCATGTGCTCCGAAACGCAAAACCAGACTGACCTAACCAGACCTGCTCTCCCACCAGTCGGCAGTCCCACTATAATTGCCTGCCCCACTCAACCGACGTTGGCAGTGTTGTCGCGTGATACGCTAGTTTCTATAGACCTATGCCTAATTTTTGCGGACACAATCTGTATATGTATTTAAAAGAGTAATTACAAAAAATTGTACCAAAATACCCCTTAGTGCGTAGGTACGTTACTGAAGAAATTATTAGATATTTTACATACCTAAGTAATGTTTAATGAATGAAGTAGATTATATACTTTAACAAAGTAGTGTAAATCTAGTAATATTATTTGAAAAAATAAATTTCTGTTTCAAGTAATATTTTGCACAATCGTGGTTTTGAAAATATGAACACAAACGGCGAATATTTTGTTGTGATTTGTATGCCAAAAACCAAATAAACAAAAAAGGCAAGTTGAGGGGCATGTTTTTATTTGGATTTTTATTCAAAGCATGAAAACAACTTGGAAACACGTGCAACATCATATGGTGTGTATTCTACTTGCTTTTAACTGAGAACTTATTTGTGCCTAATGCATGATAAGATGGATGATGTGTTAATGGACATTGAGAAACTGTCAACAGTTAATACATTAATATGATTCTATATGGCATTAATATGCAAAGTTAATCATTACATTTACATAAGTAATTAATTACGCACTAAATCGCATTGTTGGTGGTCTAGCTTACTTCCGAGGCAAAAAATGGGAAACGTTGTCTATTTTTAAGTTTGTCATTGTATTTTTACGATCAATTTTTGCATTATTCAACAGTTTTGCGGCGTACTTTGTTTATTAGCAGGTCGCAAAGCTGTTAATGCGTTTCAATTTTTATATTTTTAAATTGTTTACATGGTATATAATCTATTTAGAATTTATTCATGATTTTTAGTTTAATTCCATGATATTATATCAAACTGTAAACCTAAATTTTTATTAATGCTGGCGAAATAAAATGTGAACGATATAACCATCAACTGCCTTGATACTGAGAAGCAAGTGCCAATGATACTTCAAAATTACCTAATTTTTGGCAGTATTATGTATAATATTGTGATTAAGAATTAAAATATCAATAGTACACCTCAAGTATATTGATGGGTGGTCAACTACGTCCATTCGCAGTAACTTAGTACTGTCTGTAGATCGATTCTTTGTTAAAGTACCATTTTCCGAGGTGAACCGGTTCCAGTATATAGCATTTTTGTTTGTGGATGTGTCCCATGGGCCTCTCCTTATATTGAGCCGCGTTCTGGACACTGAAAAACTCACTTGTCGGGCATGTATGTGTAGTGATTGGCGCTTTTGTGTCGCTGATGTCATTTCAACGAGATTGCAAACGTGACCTTTGGTAATGCCTCCTTCAGCGGATCCCGAAATCCACTTCGCGCCGAGAAACCCCGCTATTCGCAGTTTATTTCTATCGAGTTAGCAAATTTGATGAAGTCGTTGTTAGTGAAGGTGATGTGAGAAATATGTTTAAGCTAGAATTTATTATGTATTAAAGACAATAAAATAAATATCTGGCTATTCATTTTTGAAGAAAATCGATAATAGTTATGTAATTTATATAATATTTTTTTTTAACAATTGCCCCTAATTCCTTGTGGTACATTATTCCGACTGTACATTATTCCAACATTCAAGTAAATATTAAGATTTTTAATTATTGTTATACAATATTTATTATTAATAAATGTTAAACATTTATGTTTTACCATTTTTTATGAAACACAGTATAAAATAAGTCCCAGTCTTCTTCAGTCTGCCCTCTCTCCTTCATCTGTATTTTAATGTTTCTTGCATCTGGAAGTTTTAGTGTTTTTCTTGGTGCAGCTTCTTATTTTGATCCTTTTTCGCTTCCTGTCTTATTTCTCTAGAATGATTTTCTGTTGTGCTTTCTTCTTTTTACTTTATCATACGCAGTATGCTAAAGTATTGTAATCATGCCGAAAAAAAAATTGAGATTTTAGTGGAAATACGTCTTTATGGGTCCCCTGAACATTTTTGACCAAGGTACAAAAAAATGTCTGTGTGTGTGTGTGTATATCTGTGTGTAAACGATTTTTGTTGCGACGATTCCGGAGAAACTACTAAAGGTATCGGGACGAAAGTTCATATTTAGAAGTTTCATGACCTAACTTAGAGCTGAAAAGCTTTTGGTTGAAAAGGGTCCAAAGGAACTGGTAGTTTATTCTAAGCCTTTTTGAAGGATTTTGCAAATGAGCCGCCATTTCTGTAATTTCGACAAAATAGTTAATAAATAAATTAAAGTAGAGTAAATTTTGAATAATTTATGCCTATCACATTTTTTGGTAAAATTAATAGTTTAGCCTTTCAGTTTATTCTAAGCCTTTTTGAAGGATTTTGGAAATGAGCCGCCATTTCTGTAATTTCGACAAATTAGTTAATTAATAAATTAAAGCACAGGAAATTTTGAATAATTTATGCCTATGAAATTTTTTGGTAAAATTAATAGTTTAGCTTCAAGAGCAAATTCTATTTGATCGAGATAGATCGCATCTGCATTGATATGAAATTACATAGTAGCCAGGATTTTGACAAATATTTTTTTGTGTTGTCACATTCGAAAACAGCTGATCTCATCAGAGGTTGGAAAACCACTATGGAACGTTGCCGCTGTAGTGCGGCAAAATATAAAATACAAATTTCAAATAAAGTAAGATCACCAATTTGACTGTTTGTTGATAAGAAATATCAACCCGTCTTTATATCTAATTCTAAAAACGATACATTGAGAAAATTATAAATAAAGTATAGCGATGAGTGTAGTTTTATTTTAGTATGTTGGTAGGGATGTGTCATGAACAAATATAAATCTGTCACAATTTGAATTACCTTTTTAAGGTGCGTTTTCATTAGTGACGATAGCAGTGGTAGCCGACGCCGTTATAGTATTTCCAATAGAAAATTGATAGTGACTCATGTTTATGTACATGCAAACTAATATCTGTCATTATCACGATATGTAAGAAATACTATAATTTCGTATTCTACCACCGCCATTAGCTACCATTACCTACCAATCGGAACGCACCTTTAAACTTGACGTTTCGTCTAAGTGGTACCAACCTAGCATTTACTATACAGACATCATTTATTTTTTTTAAATACGTATTTCTTAAAAAGCAACGCTATAGACGTTGATGTCGCTCCTGCCAAAAACTAGATAGCGCGACTCGCTCACATACGACGGCGACGGTAACGCGCCGCATCACCGCTCGTCGCGCTATTCCATACTTTCGGCATTTGTGACATAAATAACTATTATTATAATGACGTAGTGTAGGTTGTGTCAAATGCTGATGCTTTGACAATACCTACGATTTATCTCAATAGAATAGATTCTCATGCAGCTAAACTATTAATTTTATATATTGTATGATAAAGTCATGTGCCTGGCCTCATCTGTATTTTAATGTTTCTTGCATCTGGAAGTTTTAGTGTTTTTCTTGGTGCAGCTCTTTATTTTGTTCCTTTTTCGCTTCCTTTCTTATTTCTCTAGAATGATTTTCTGTTGTGCTTTCTTCTTTTTTATTAACAAATATTCTCTCTAAGCATTAGACAATAATGTTACAGAAGACCAGTTTCCTTTTACTTTATTTGCATGTTTCAGGCCAGAATAACGATTTTTTTAAATCAATGTGGCATAAGTTCAAATCTTAACTCGATAGGTGGTGTAATTTGGACAAAGTGCGTACAATTGTATTAGAGCAAACGATGTAAAATATGTAATTTTCTTGTGTAAAGACAGTAATAGAACCATATGTTATCCTGTAACGATGTAAAAAGAAGTCGAATTGCAATTATCTTTGTTCAATGTTGTAGATTTCTTATTTTATCCAACTAAACAGAAATATGTCGGAATTTAGAACAGTACTTGAATTTTGGACGTTTACCTTAAAGTGAACTAAGAATCTATCACCTGCAGTATAATGCCTTATAAAGTTTCTGATTAATTTATTTTTGTCAAGTATATAAGAAATGAAGTTGCTGAGAACCATAAATGTTGTTTTGTTGAACGAATGCGAATATAATACAGTTCAAATACTATCAAACTTATTGAGTTAAGGTAGTTTTGGGTACTCTGAATCACCATTTCCATACTCAGAATTTTGATTTAACATTCAGGATGGCCGATAGAAAACAAGTTATCGTTAAATTTTCAAATATGTAGGTAAAATATTAGTTTTTCGTAATAGAATTAAAAATGTCTTAGGAAAAAATTGTTTTATATTTAAGTACATGCTTAATTAGTCCAGTTCCGGACGAGGTGGTGGAACTTCCGTAACTAAGATTAGAATCAATATAAAACAAGGCATTATTCATTCAAATTTGATATGTGAGCATAAAATTAAATTTAAACCACTTTTCCCTATGACATTTTAAAGTTATTTGTAAAAGACTGATCGGTTACTCTTTTTCCTGTTTTAGTTTTGCCCATGTTCGTTTTTTTTCTCTTAAAATCGCAGTAGAATTTACGTTGTCGCCCTAAGGTATTTTTTTCATCCGTGCCATCACATATAAAAATACATTCTGACATAGTTGAGACTGTCAATATATTCTATTGCCTTACCGTTAAAATGAGGATACAATAACAACCAATTTTACTACAACAACAAAGATATTTCCATACAAATCGATATGCCAATCACTTTTCGCGAAAATATCCTTAATTGAAACGATTCAAACATTTACCGATAAGTATCAAATATAAGTTTTTAATTAAAGTGTAAATGTACTCCAATCGAGTGCTGTTATATAAATCTAGCAGTTAGCGCTTATCTTAAAACTTTCACTGTTAAAAATCGCAAGCTACACTTCCAATCTTGCTACATGCGTCGTTCAAATTTGATCCATGGCGTGAATTTCTCCGTTCTTGCATAATACCGAGTGAAATTCGATTTGGTGGAGTACCTACTCTTGCTTGAATCATCTGTGCACCTCGGTTGGCCATGAAAAGTAATTTTATCGGCTCGAAGAGTTCGCGACGAACTTTCTCCGAACTTGAAATAATTCTACGTCGAGGACTTGAGGCCGGAGGTTGGCCGGCAAAAGCGAAAGTAATTATTAGCGCCTTGCGGTCGTTTTTCACTGGAGTTCTTATGTTCAAAAGCAACCCGAATGGCAATCATGGAGGGTCATTCTAAAATACAATCCAGTGAAAATAACTGAAGGTGGAGGTACTTTTTTTTAATTACGAAAAAGTTCTTCTGTCAAGACTTTCTTTTTAATAAGATGCTTATTAAAAAGAAAGTCTTAATGTATTGAAACTAAACCAAAAGATTAACCATCAATTTAATTCTGAATTCTTAAAACTGGGTACTTGTCTCCAAAAGGCTATCCATTGATGTCCTACATTTACTTTGTCCTAAACAAGTACCACTAACACTTCACTCACTGTGCTCTGCTTTTTTCACATTTCGTTGATTCACTAGTTCGAAGGGTTTAGTTCTTTTTAGTCTTCTCACTAGATTCTGGTTGTCCAGTAGCTGCAGGGCCTCTACGTTGACGTGATGGCTTAGGCGAGATTCATGGTTACTGGCGAATCTTTTTATTTCTTCGGTGACTTGTGGGACACCAAGATCACGGTGCAAGTCACTGTTCCGTATGTCTTCCATTTTTTGGTCCATTTATATATTATATTACTAGCTTGTTGAACTTGTATATAGTAGATAGAGAATTGGTCCCAATACACTACCCTGAGGAACCCCAGCTTTTACTTCTTTTAGTTCCGGGTATTCATCGATGTGTTTTATTCTTTTAAGATGATCTACAGTTCATGAAAGTTAGCGTCATAGGTATAATTTGTTTATTGCCCATTTCTCCGTCTAAAGAGAAGGGAAAAGAAATTCATCTCAACGCCACCATTCACACTAGATACATATGTAGGTTGTCAAAATAAAATATAAATATGAATTTCGTATTGAAAATAGGAACAATACCGGGTGAATGTAATTGGTTAAAGCAAATTTAAGGGTTGGCATTTCTTCAGCGCTTTACATTGTGTCAGACTGAAACCGCTTTCAGCATGAACGCAATTTCAGATTACTCTTAATCTGACGCAATATTCGATTGATGTAACCCTTTGAGGTATAACCAACCTGCATCCATTTTGCCCCAGGTTACCCGCATAATAAACATAAAAACGTTAGTAAATTTTTTTCTACAAACAAAAACGATGCAAGATTGCGTGTACCATTAAGCCTCTAACAGTTAAACATTTTAGTTGTTGAACGTTGTTCAATAATGCTAGTACAAATTCAAGAGGATTGTTGAAATTATTAAAGAGGAAATGATTCATCCAGGATAAAGATAATTAAAAAATACCTCCGCCTGTATTTGATCCAGCAACCCTCTAAATTCCGGTCAGAAGTTCTCCCAGTTGAACTACCGAAGCAATGGAACACTGGAATTTAGATGGTTCCTGGTTCAAATCCATTTTTCCAAAATTATCCTCATCCTAGATGAATTCTCATTAACTTCCAGCTAGTCCTTTGAAATGTGGGTGCATGTCATTAAATAAATTTGAATTTTCAACGTTTCTACATTTTCTACCATATCCTAGAGGTGGTTGTGTTTAGGACCCATTTCGATTTGACTTATTTTAGTCAATGGATTATGTATAGTATGGATTATTGCACTTTTTTGTTGCATTTCCCTTGATTAAACAACACATTGTGAGTAATGAGTTATTTCAGTTTTGTTGTTGCATATATAAATTGGTTAAAAATGAAAATTATGTTGTAAAACGTACTCGATAATTAAATATAATATTTGTTAAAATATCCAGAATCTAGGAATCCCAGAAATAATAATAATAATAATAATAATAAATAATATCCCAGAAACAACTGGCCATTGAGAATTTTTAAATTATGTCATTAAGGAGCCTGCGGTTTTATTACAGGTCGAGAAGTTGCATGAAAATTAAACATTATCACATTTTTGCCATCTGTGGGGTCTTACAACTAGTTCTGCCGCTTAAATATGATTTAAGTTATGTTTTACCATATGTGGTTTTATTGCTACCAATAGTAGTTCAATAGAACTGAATTTTGCCAACAGGATGCAGTTTTTGATTACTTGCAAAATTCTACATTTTATGTACAAATTGTGCGATAAATTGCGTGGTACACATCATCAATCCTCTTTCTGGAATAACGTAATAATAAAAAAAGGCCAAAACTAGAAACCGAATTTTTTGGCCTTTACGAGACTCGACAATCGACATGTATTTCACATAAAAAATCACACCAATTGCATTATACAAATCACACGTCCATTACGATTAATAAAGTTTTGTGAAAGATGCTACGTGCGTCATAAAACATAAGATTTATAAGACGAAACAATATCGGAAACAAACCACAAGGGCAACGCAATTAACAGAACTAATTTTAATTACAGATCCCTGCCTGTACATATTGCGGTTCGCGGCGAAGCTGGAATTCGGCGGAAAGACGCAGGAGGTGGCGAATACCGCGCTGAGATTGGTCCAGAGGATGAAGAGGGACTCCATTCACTCGGGACGAAGGCCTTCGGGACTCTGCGGGGCCGGTAAGTGCCGCTATAAATATACGTGTCTACAATGTTTATTGTTGGCCTGAATGGAGTGCCGCGAACTAATCAGAAACTTTAAAACCGCCGCACCCAGGATTAAGCGCCGTTTGGCTTGCCCCATTAGTCATAGCGAATAATTTGTTTCAGCGCTATTGATAGCTTCACGACTGCACGACTTCAATAGATCGACTGGAGACGTCATCCGCATCGTCAAAGTCCACGAGTCTACGCTACGGAAAAGGTAATAATGTCTTTTAGTCGAGTTACAGCGGTAGTCCGGTAATGCAACGGACCATAGTTCGAATCCAGGTCGGGGCCTTTTTTTATTTGTATATTAATTTAAAATTTGGATATCTTCAGGTGTCACTTTCACTTTATATTGCTTTTAGTTCCTTTTTTAAGGGTTCCGTACTTGCAAAAAAGGGAACCCTTTATAGGATTTCTCCTTCATCCGTCTTTCTGTCTGTCTGATCTGTCATAGTCGAAATTTTGCACAGAGTTTAAAGAGTTCCGTAGGTATCTTAAGAATGTTTTTTTAATTGTATCTTATGTAGTTTTCCAGAATTATTCAAAGAGAATTACCATTAATTACGTCACGCATCATCTCTCATCAATTTGCAGCATCTCGCATCATCTCGCCGCATCCGTAATATCTCGCATCATCTCGTATCATCTCGCAACATCTCGCATCATCTCGCAGCATCTCGTATCATCTCGCATCATCTCGCAGCTTCTCGTATCATCTCGCAGCATCCGTAGTATCTTGCATCATCTCTTTTCATCTCGCAGCATCCCGCATCATCTCACATCATCTCGCAGCATCTCGTATGATCTCGCAGCGTCCCGCAACATCTCAAAGCATCTCGTATCATCTCGCAGCATCCCGCAACATCTCGCAGCATCTTGCATCCTCTCGCAGCATCTCGCATCATCTCGCATCATCTCGCAGCATCTCGTATCATCCCGCAGCATCCCGCAGCATCTCGCATAATCTCGCAGCATCTCGTATCATCTCGCAGCATCCCGCAGCGTCTCGTATCATCTCACATCATCTCGCAGCATCCCGCAGCATCTCGTATCATCTCGCAGCATCCCGCAGCATCTCGTATCATCTCGCAGCATCTCGTATCATCCCGCAGCATCCCGCAGCATCTCGCATCATCTCGCAGCATCTCGCAGTGTCTCGTATAATCTCGCAGCATCTTGCATCCTCTCGCAGCATCTCGCATCATCTCGCAGCATCTCGTATCATCTCGCATCATCTTGCAGCATCTCGTATCATCTCGCAGCATCCCGCATCATCTCGAATCATCTCGCAGCATCTCGTATCATCTCGCAGCATCCCGCATCATCTCGCAGCATCTCGTATCATCTCGTATGATCTCGCAGCATTCCGCAACATCTCGCAGCATCTTGCATCCTCTCGCAGCATCTCGCATCATCTCGCATCATCTCGCAGCATCTCGTATCATCTCGCAGCATCTCGTATCATCTCGCAGCATCCCGCATCATCTCGCATCATCTCGTATCATCTCGCAGCATCCCGCAGCATCCCGCAGCATCTCGCATAATCTCGCAGCATCTCGTATCATCTCGCAGCATCCCGCAGCGTCTCGTATCATTTCACATCATCTCGCAGCATCCCGCAGCATCTCGTATCATCTCGCAGCATCCCGCAGCATCTCGTATCATCTCGCAGCATCCCGCAGCATCTCGTATCATCTCGCAGCATCTCGTATCATCCCGCAGCATCCCGCAGCATCTCGCATCATCTCGCAGCATCTCGTATCATCTCGCAGCATCCCGCAGCATCTCGTATCATCTCACATCATCTCGCAGCATCCCGCAGCATCTCGTATCATCTCGCAGCATCCCGCAGCATCTCGCAGCATCCCGCAATATCTCGCAGCATCTCGTATCTTCCCGCATCATCTCACATCATCTCGCAGCATCTCGTATCATCTCGCATCGTCCTGCAGCATCCCGCAACATCTCGCATCATGTCACAGCATCTCGTATCATCTCGCAGCATCCCGCAGCATCTCGTATCATCTCACATTATCTCGCAGCATCCCGCAGCATCTCGTATCATCTCGCAGCATCCCGCAGCATCTCGTATCATCTCGCAGCATCCCGCAGCATCTCGTATCATCTCGCAGCATCTCGTATCATCCCGCAGCATCCCGCAGCATCTCGCATCATCTCGCAGCATCTCGCCGTGTCTCGTATAATCTCGCAGCATCTTGCATCCTCTCGCAGCATCTCGCATCATCTCGCAGCATCTCGTATCATCTCGCATCATCTTGCAGCATCTCGTATCATCTCGCAGCATCCCGCATCATCTCGAATCATCTCGCAGCATCTCGTATCATCTCACAGCATCCCGCATCATCTCGCAGCATCTCGTATGATCTCGCAGCATTCCGCAACATCTCGCAGCATCTTGCATCCTCTCGCAGCATCTCGCAGCATCTCGCATCATCTCGCATCATCTCGCAGCATCTAGTATCATCTCGCAGCATCTCGTATCATCTCGCAGCATCCCGCATCATCTCGCATCATCTCGTATCATCTCGCAGCATCCCGCAGCATCCCGCAGCATCTCGCATCATCTCGTATCATCTCGCAGCATCCCGCAGCGTCTCGTATCATTTCACATCATCTCGCAGCATCCCGCAGCATCTCGTATCATCTCGCAGCATCCCGCAGCATCTCGTATCATCTCGCAGCATCCCACAGCATCTCGTATCATCTCGCAGCATCTCGTATCATCCCGCAGCATCCCGCAGCATCTCGCATCATCTCGCAGCATCTCGTATCATCTCGCAGCATCCCGCAGCATCTCGTATCATCTCACATCATCTCGCAGCATCCCGCAGCATCTCGTATCATCTCGCAGCATCCCGCAGCATCTCGTATCATCTCGCAGCATCCCGCAATATCTCGCAGCATCTCGTATCTTCCCGCATCATCTCACATCATCTCGCAGCATCTCGTATCATCTCGCATCGTCCTGCAGCATCCCGCAACATCTCGCATCATGTCACAGCATCTCGTATCATCTCGCAGCATCCCGCAGCATCTCGTATCATCTCACATTATCTCGCAGCATCCCGCAGCATCTCGTATCATCTCGCAGCATCCCGCATCATCTCGCATCATCTCGTATCATCTCGCAGCATCCCGCAGCATCCCGCAGCATCTCGCATCATCTCGCAGCACCTGGTATCATCTCGCAGCATCCCGCATCATCTCATATTCAAAAAACATTGCCCCCTCTATTTCTGCAATTGAAGGCATGCGAATGAAAACTGGATAAAAACATATAGTTTCCTATGGTCTTTAACCACTTTTTATTGTGAGCCCTTCAATTTTTGTATCTGTAGCTGATATATAAAATACTGGTATCCGTAAGCTTTATAGGAAAACTACTACGATGTTTCCAATAACTGTTTATTGTTTCAAGAACTTAGTTATAATTCACTGCGCTTCAAAATTAAGGTGTTTATTGTTTCAAGATATTAATTATAATACACTGCGCTTCAAAATTAAGGAACCAACATTTCTTATTAACTTTTTATACGACAATGTGTTATTATTAATCAAAATAAAAGAAGATCTTTTTGGTCTAGATATTAGAGCATTACCCATATTTCCAACCTTAATCTAAGTGACTATCTTGGCAAAAATGAACAAAATCGAGTAAAACCTGTTTCTGGTGTGCTTTTTTGTAGAATCTGAATCTAAAAGTAACAATTCCAATTGTTTCTAAAATGCCTAAGATGCCGGAAAAAAGGCCTACGAGAAACAGTCATAATTTTGTTAATTGTTGGCCAGGATAGTAACGTAGGTATAGTATATGGTATAATATAATATAGATGAATAGTAACATTTATAATACTATTTAGTCTATAATATTATTTTCTCTACAAATTATTTCTAAATAAGTCTGAAAGTTTTTTACTTTATCATACGTAGTATGATAAAGCATTTTCATCATGCTGAAAAAAAGCAAGATTTAAGCATATTTCCGCTAAAATCTCATTTTTTTGGGTCCCCTTGCGCGTTTTTAACTAAGGTACAAAAAGTCCCCGTTTCTTGTGGCGACGATTCCGGAGAAACTACTAAAGGTATCCGGATGAAACTTCATATTTAGAAGATTCATGACTAAACATAGAGCTGAAAAGGTTTTTGTTCAAAATGGTTCAAAAAAACTGGACGTTTACTCTCTAAGCATTTTACAACGTTTTTGCAAATGAGCAACCATTTTTGCAAGTTCGTTAAGGTAGAGGAAATTTTGTATAATTTATGTCCATAATAGTTTAGCTGCTAGACCAAATTTTATTTGATGGAGATCGGTTGTGTCTGCATAAATATAAAACTAGTTAGCCAGGATGTTTTGACAATACCTACTGTCAATAGAATCAAATTGTCTGTCAAATCATGGGTAACTAGTTTTCGTTTAATGCAGACACGACCGATCTCGATGAAATAGAACTTCATGCAGCTACACTATTAAATTTCTTTATGATATGATAAAGTCATGAGCCTGGCCACATCAGATTTTTTATTTAAAAGCAGTTTTCTAATGTCTTAAAAACCGACATACCCTAGTCAGTAGGACTTCCATGTTGTCTGGATGTGATCTTTTAGTTTTCTAATATCATATCATTACACTAAATTAACAGTTTTATTTGTTGTTTTCTTTTGCGTTTCTTTATCGTATTTACAATTGTCTAGCTTTAAAATGTTGTCTTTAAGAATGTTTAATTACGTTTAATTCGTTCTTATATTACGTAAAAGCGTTCTTATGTTTTTTTTTATTCTTTCATGTTCTAAGGCATTTATCTTGAACAGATCAACAAAAGTCATTCCATCTTGATGATTTGATCGAACAGCGCAAAATTGAACAAATTTGCATACATTTTCTCTGCATTTCCTTCAATTTCAAAGAAGCCAGCTATGGAATTTAATGCAAAAAAGTGATAGAAAATGTTTAATATGCAATTAATAGAACAAGTGAAAATGCTGATAGGGTGTTTAGTTATAGGAGGGAAGAATTGTAGCCCACAGGTTCAGTGACTCGTACGTCAAAAAGCAAGCGTAATTCTAGAAGAAAAAATATTCTGCAATATCTCGAAAACTATAACATTTTAAAATAAGTATAAAATATAATAACTAAAATAAAATAAAATATAATATCTATAATAAAATAAAATAAAATTACAGTCAAGTTTAGTTATTCTGGGTACTCACGAGCAGACTCGTCATCCCTCTCACTATCGACGTTGGTTTAGGGCCACCCTGTGCATTTTAAATAGCATGAAATCTGCAATGTAATAAAAATTAAATTCAAATTTTTTTTTCAAAAGTTTATTGCGTTCGACGAAGTAGCAATATATGACTTTCGTGATTGATAATAATAGTAACAATTATCAGCTACTACAAAAACCCACAGGCTCTAAATTGGCTAATTAAATAGTCTGCATAACTCATTGCAACATATTGTTATTGAGTAATTGAACGTACGATTTGTTACGTACAATTATAAGAAATCCGACAATAAATAGTATTTTTCACGTACAGTCAATAAAGTTACGCCACTTGGACACTGAATTGTACTTGAACGTCCATATTAACACAGTGAACGTGACCTGTTGAAGATTAATATTGGTCAAGAGTTATTACCGTTATGAGTTTAGATACTTCTTATACAAATACACTTTTATCAATTCATTAAACTATGGGTTTTCCTATAGATTTTTAGTACCAGAAACTCACTTAAAAGAAGTGTTGATACAACTAAATTTTTATCATTTAAATAATTTGCTATTTAAGCGAAAGGTTGGATATATTCAAATTATTCGTTTTTCTTTGAAACTTAGTGCACGCCAGGTGAAACTTTGCACCTTGCATGGACAAGTAGATTCGCGAAAATGCGAACTTCGCGAGTATCGCCTTGAAGTTTACTCAAATAAAAAGAAATTGTAAATTCAAACTTAAAAGTCAAATCGTGCACTGTATGCAAAGGATACTGTGATGAGTTTTCTTCATTCGTCTATTTATTACACAAACTTCATGCATTTGCAAACGAAATTTCTGTGTCAATTTAGCGCAATATTTCAACTTGCAAGAACTTTCGCCATTTGCAGAACCTTGGACCGTTTTAGTGATTTTTCAAAATTAATCTGTAAACGCCGGAACTTACATACGGTTGTCAAAAATTCGACCAGCAATAATCCAACTAGCTCGTATGAATATTAAATGTGGCAATTGAAACATTGCATTGAGCCAATTCTAGTATTTAATTTTTTTAATCAGAGTATTTACCACATAATCTGGAACGTTATTAACATACCGTGGCATAATTTATCAAATTTTTTAATACAGAAATTACTATATTACTGAGACGGCAAAAAGCTACGTTAATAGCATGGATAGATACCTATACATATATCAGCTTATTAACCTAATGATATAATTACAGTGTAATCGTAAGAAAAAAAAAACGTGTATGAGGTACAATGATATTTTTTTTGATTTCGGTGAGTCTTAATAACTGCTTATCGTGGAATCTCACTAATGGACAGGTTTTTCCAAAGTTTGTTTACTGGCAGCATTAAGTACATACATTCTTTGAGAAATCACACTGTCTGACATTGGATAACAGAAGAGTTGGATTGGTAAGATCCATTGTTCAAGGGGGGATACATTCAAGGGAATAAATTTACTAAAAGTGAAACAGTTTGATATTTTGATAAATCCCTGGACACTGCTTTTTTGTAATCATCAAAATGCACATGTTTATACGGAATTTAGTTTCTCGTCTTTTGGCTTATAACTTCATCAACAATTGTTTTTAATGGCGACCCCCTATTTTTCTAACCGATTTTGATTAGTATTAATTGTAGCATACACATTTTATGCAATAAGAAAGTCTTTAAGAAAGAAAAAAAAACTTAAAGTGAGTGTTAGTAAAACAGTGTTGTGTTTGGTTTGCAAACTGCATTATTTTTAGATTATAAGGCGCCTGCATACTACTTATAGTAAAAAAGGAAAGCACAAGGAGTTTCTAGGGCAATGAGTTTACTTTTCCCAAAGCAGGGTTGTTATAAAAAAGATTCTGTTTTTATTTTAAACAAAACAGACATGTTTTTTCTTATAAAATGATGTTTTTTTAACGAAACAATCACGAAACAACACCTCGAAAAAAATAACATGTTTTAAATATGAAATAAAAGATGTTTTAAATCACACACATGTTTAAAACAAACATATTTGTTTAAAAACATATTTAAAACAATCTTTTAAAACAAAGTGTTTTAAACATAACAACCCTGTCCCAAGGTAACCATTTTTTTGCTCTTTCTTGAAACCATAATGATAAGAAATTTCTAGCCTGTGTATGTCACTAGTCCAAATAAATCACTGGGTAATTAATATTTTACATGTGTCTATTTCTCGGAAATATTTGTAACACAAGACATCGTTGTACTATCATACAGACAGTTAAAATTTCCATCAAATCAGTAATAAAAATTAAGAAATGCGGATAAAAAAATAAGAATGTGAGTCTTAGAGGATTTTTTTAAAAAGCAAACAATTTCAATTTTATAAGTCCTCCGTGCACTGTATAAAAACACAAACGCCGCCTTCGACTAATGGGTTTTGATTGTTTAAAGATCAAAATGAGTGTGGGCCAAGAAATCAGCTTGTACTATGAAATAATAACCTAATTTTATTATTTATCTATGTTTATCATTTCAGATTTTTGCATTTGTCCGGATTTGTTTTTTAAAAATTCCTGTAGAGCAAATTCAATTTTTGGACCTGGCAACCTTAGACCGGGGGAAAGCCTTGTTTTACAAATTATTTAGTCTTTTTCACATATGAACATTATTAACAGTTTTTTTTAACTATAATATATAATATATAGCAGATATTGCGAAAAGTATTATTGTATCGTTTAATGGTTAAGTCAACATTATTAACAATAAATGATTATTGACACCTGCATTTCATAATGTACCATTGATAGTGTTAACTCAGCTACAGTAATAACAAGAACCTTTGTTTTCTGTAAAAAAAACTGTTAAAATCGACAAATTCTTATGTCAGATTTCGTTACTAATCTTCTTTACCTGCATTGTTTACCTTAAATAAGATATTTTAACACTACATTTTATGCAAACAAAAACTACTGTAGAACATTGTTTAACGAAAGTTTTATACACTATTTTAGATGTTATTAAAAAAGATTTTCCGCATTTTATAAAGAACACTTGTTCTTGAGAAATTAAAATTTAGATTAACATTGTTGTGTCTATTTTCCAAGGTTTTTCTAAATTTCGTCTTAATTATTTAGAAAACTATGGACTATGTGTTACAAATAATGACTAATGACATATGTATCTGGGAATATAAAAACGCAAAAAATTAACTGACAAACTTACTGTAAATAACATAAATATAGCATCTTACAGGACGTTCCAGAAATTTTATCGTGTTTCAATAATTTACGTGACATTATCTGGGTATAATTATACATAATTAAATCATTATCTGGACAATTGTCTTTTTATGTTCCACGTTCTATGGAGAAAACAAAAAAACAGCATTGAGCATTAAGAAAATT
This sequence comes from Melinopterus prodromus, assembly GCA_964023965.1. Classification (NCBI taxonomy): domain Eukaryota; kingdom Metazoa; phylum Arthropoda; class Insecta; order Coleoptera; family Scarabaeidae; genus Melinopterus; species Melinopterus prodromus. The sequence goes on along the minus strand of OZ030391.1, from coordinate 82,931,867 downwards.
GTATATGCGTTTAGTTTGTATTTTGTAACGGTATGTACTACATTCAAAGAGAACTTGTGCTGTTACCTCAGCATTTTCTGAAAGGTTCCACATATTATACTAAGAAACTCAAGTTTTAATACTCGCTGCTCCACCAACATAACATCCGGTAAAAGCACGACGTCGTAAAGCTTAAATATTTTAGACTCTATCCGAGAAAGTACCCCTATCCTTTAAGGTTAGACCAGCTGCTCAGACGAATTGCACGAGCCATGCCAAACAAATTCCCCTGTAATTTTTTACATTACGTTGACGGGCGCCGTCTGCAAAGGACCATCTAGCATTTGAAAAATTCAAATGCCAATGCAAAAACAATTTTTTTATTTTTTATTTTTCGCTGTCGCAAAAATAATTCAATTTTGAATACATTTTGTGGAAGCGTGCATTTTAATGTCTGAAATAAGTATACGTTTTTTTTATATACCAAAACCAAGAAGTTTTTGAGATATTCAGTTTTTCAGTCAGAGACTCTTCTTTTTCAAAAATAAATTCTTTATGTAAAAACGATTTTTCAACATTTACTTTTTGATACATAAGTAAGAAATAATAGTCACTATTTAACACCATATCAAAACTCAAAAATGACTTGCAACAATGAATTTTTCAGTAATTGTTGACAATTTGGTATTTTTTTTAGGAAATTGAAACATTGATTAAGTATACAATTCAATTGTACGAAAAGAAAATACAAAAGAAACTATCTTTCGTTGTTTGACCCGAAACTTAATTGTTCTTTACAGCAATGCCATAAACGTTAAATCAGAATAATAAATCTTCACATAAATAAGCAAAATAATAATTTTTTGTCTTAGAATCAAAAAGTATCCAGTACAAAAGTTGCAAGTCATAAAGTGGTTTGTATCAAACCAAAACGGCAATAGTCAAATATGTAAATTTCAGTGCCATATACCGAGCGATTGAGAATATATGAATTTATGATAAGAGTACAGTATCTTTATTTTCATTATTATCGATAAACTTTATTTGGAAATATTGTTTAGAAGTAAAAATTATATTTAAATATAAATTCACAGCCACCTATCTTGAGATTTTTCTTTTGTTTTTTTTTCTTAGTTTGATGACAATTATTTGTTATAATAACTAATGTTTATTTAGAACTAGCGCCAAATTACTCGTTTTCTTAGACACCAGGCCAACAAAATTACCCATTCAACCATTTCTAGGATAATTAGAAAAATCAAGTAGACTGGGTCTATTGAAAACCTCTTTAAGAAACACCACCAGTGTTGCAAGCGGTAATCGAGCATATAACGACATCGGCTTGACAAATTGCTTCTCACACCCATTGCAGTAAATCAACAGCACATATAACATACTAAAACTGAACAAATATCACTTTTATAAACCAAAATAACTACTAAACTAAAAGCAAGAGACATATATGGCATCATTATTATCGATAAACTGAACATGAAGATCTTGTTTAAGTAAAATTTAATCATTTATAACCTAATTTCTGGTTTAAAACGTTCTTGACGTTGTTTAAAAAAGGGGTCAACACGCTGTTCGGGAACTGAAGATATAAATCTACATTTATTTTTAACAAAAAAGAGGGGCCAGTTATTTGATTGTTTAAAATACCGCACAGTCCACTGGTCTTAAAATGGTACCAATATTGGCATTCTACCGTAACATTCGGGTTTTCATCTGTTCACCAACGGCTATTTTGTGAAGAAACAGTGCTATTTGACGTAAATCGTCTATCCATAGAATATTAACAAAAAAATCTGTCCTCTTCCGTTTCCCCCTCAAACCAGATAGCGAAGTCATACCTATGGCATCAGGTCTGATGTCATAGGTATGGTACTGATGCCATAGTGTCTTTCCTTTAGTGTGCTTATAAATTTCGTATGTTTTTAAAGGTGATATTTGTTCAGTTTTAGTATATTATGTGCTGTTGATTTACTGCATTGGGTGTGAGAAGCAATTTGTCGAACCGAAGTCGTTCTATGCTCGATTACCGCTTGCAACACTGGTAAACTTGCATTCTTATTTTTGGCGTTATATCTTTTGAGGTATTTCCTAAAGCGATTTTCAACAGACCCAGTCTCCTTGAATTTTCAGATTATCCTAGAAATGGTTGACTGGGCAATTTTGTTGTCCGGGTGTTTTTCATTGATTATTTTTTGACGTTTCTTAAAACCAATCGAGCCCTGCGGGCTCTCGTGACTATTGCCTGGCAACAAGTTTTCAAACAATCTGTCAAATTATTTTCAATTTATTCTCACTCTCTTGTTATATTATTACTGAAAATATCAGCAACATCGAGATAATCGCTTTTCTGTAGATGGATTTCTGTCATTAATATCAATTAAATTAAAAGAAATCACGCTCATGTATTAGTATTGTATGATCTATTATTATCTACAGGGTGAAATATCAACTTTGCATCAAGAAAATGAGTAATTTTGCGCTAGTTCTAAATAAACATTAGTTATCATACCAAAATAATCAAAAATGAATTCAAATTTCTAAAAAATAGATTTAAACGAATATTTTAGTGTCACTGGCATTGACTAATATTAGTCACAGAAGTAAGATAAAAAAATCTGTGACTTCACATATTTGAATATAATTTTTACTTCTAAACAACATTGCCAAATGAATCTTACAAAGCATAAAATTTTCTGAGAATTGGATAATAAATAAAATTTTCATACGATGCGGACTCTTCTCGACACACTGTATAATAACCTCAAAACGTCCGAGTAAAATGCGAAAGGTCCTTTAATTAGTATTTTACTTGCGAAATTAAGTTGTAAAAGTGATCGATGCGGATATCGGAAACATATGCACAAAATGTCAGTAAAATTGTTCAAACATTGCAAAAATAGTGCAAGATATATGTGAGTTACAAGACAGTGCCCCTGAAAGGGAACAGGCGAGTCTTTGCTTGTGCCTAGGAAATAAATTGTCCACTGAAGAATTTAGTGATCTTAAAGTAAAGTTTCAAGAAGACGAAGAAGAAACATATTTCAACCAAGCAGCGGAAGGCGATGGGATTTGGAATTTGCGAAATAGACAGACCGGCATAGTATTATTTATTTAAATTTTTTTAGTACAGTAGTATATATAATACTTGATGATTTGTTTAAATTTAAAAAGTAGTGTGATGACATCAATTGCAGTACAAACTACTTTATTGTTTGACTGGTCCTATGCTTGGTTGGAATATGTTTCTCTTTCATCTTCTTGAAACGTTTCTTCCAGATCACCAAATGCTTCAGCTGGCAAATCATTTCCTCAAGTAAACATTCAGCTGGTGCATTAAGCTGGAACTGCCTTCTAAGTCACTTAAATCTTGCCAAATCTTTATGGTTAAGTTAAAAGTAAAAAAAAATAATCAAAAGAAGAATATTTTGCATTTTTCTCGGAAGTTTCGAGGTTATGTTGCATAGTAATTTTTTACGTTAAACGTTGACTGCCGCCGCACGAAAGGACCATCCATCCATCCAGCCTTTACAGATAACACCATGCAGTCTGGTTGGTTTCATGACTGATTACCTCTATAGCAACGTTTCTCAAAAGAATCTCTAGTAAATTAAGCGTGTACCGGAGATTATATTCGGTATTCATACGAAAACAATGCATTCCAGGCTCATTGAATTCGGCGATACGCCTAGCAGCGCCCTCACGCTCGACGAATTCATGACCGTCGATCTCGAGGAGGAGCAGGACCCGCCGTCGTTCAAGGTCGCGCGTAAAAAGGACAAGGAGCGACTGCAAAGGGTAAGGCTCGCGTCCCTTATCATTTTGCGTTAGCGCCCTGTTCTGACGCCGAGTTTGACGGTTCGTAGGTAATTGACGAGGAGGCGGACAACATAACCGAACTGCAGAAGACGATCGAGCGACAACTGGAGACCGACGGCAGCAAGAAACGTAAACGTAAGTGTATGTTGTTGGTCGTTTAACGTACAAAAGCAGGAAATCAGAGAACTAATTAGCAGAAAACTGGATTTTTGTGTACTATCGTGGCCATATATTATGTCCCTTCTTTTGACGTCCATTTTCTCAGATACCCAGGGGCGAAAAAATTTGAAAAAATTCTGGTGCTGTCCTTGTTTAATATGCTACAACTAATAACAATTAGAAAGCTGTATGTGTTGGCGTTTTCCCGATTTTTCCAAATTAAGAAGAATTGGCGCTGTTTTTACCACGTAAATTTTATTCGTTTAACTTTAGCAATTAATTACTCCGGAAATAATACATTTATTTGAACGAATTAAAAAGTAAAATCACCTGCGAAAGCGTTCAATGTGCATTTTTGTAAAATTATTGGATTAGTGCTTGACCCACAAAAAGCTATATTATGCAATGCCAGCAATTCCTTTATTAGAAGAGCTAGAATAATGAAATATAGACTATAGGCTACCCACAAATTCCTAGGTTTAAAGTTTAGTACATAATCATGGTTTATCTTGCATTTTCCCTACAAAAGATCGAGTTGAAGCATCTCATGATTACTGCAGTTGACGCGGCGCTCTACGGTCCGAGGGGGCGAGCGGAGCAAGGGATCGACAGCGACGCTGCCAGTAGTGGCGGATCGCACGTGCGTTACTAGTGTTTACGGACACAATACATAAAACGGACACGGCGATTATGCCTCGCCAAAGAAATTTGGACATCCGGCAGATTACCGAATTAAAAAATAATGGCAAAATAAGTCAATAAGATAACAGAACCACGAACAGGCGGAAGTCCCATGGGAATTCTTAGCAATTTAAATCGGGTTTCGGGTTTAGCATTTAAAATTAATGAGTGATCTGCAAAATATTCTATGTGTCTACAAATTTACGATGCTAAATTTGTAAAAGTTTTTTGATATTTTTAAGTTTTATACGGTCAGACCTGACGTTTGTAATATATGTAATATATCAAGAGTTGGTATTTATTTTATATTGTTTCTGCATGTATTTAAATATTATTAATAAATAAGCTGTTAAAACTGTCATAATAGTTTGAATATTTATATAACAAAATCGGGCATTATTAGATCTATCCGCTTCCATCAAAATCTTGTTTACAACCTTATTGTATAAAAACTGAAGAAAACATAAGCGCCAATCGATAGAAGAGATTTCTCTCGTACCGGGTCACAATATTATAATCAAAATTATGCAAATATTAAGAATTTAATTGTTAGTTAAAATTGCTACCTTGTCAAGTTATGGTTCTTTTGGTGTATTGATAATAAGCTGCCCCGGTTCTCCCAGCTGTGTCGGTTCTCTCCGACATGACTGCACCGCTAACGCCTCCTTTCCCCGCAGTACCCCAAAGACCGTAGAGCGTCGGAATTCACGCGGAGTTTCAGCACGATCTTTTGTATGAAAAATGCAAGATAAACAATGATTATGTAATAAACTTTAAACCTATGAATTATTGGTTAGCCGATAGTCTATATTACATTATTCTAGCTCTTCTAATAACGGAATGGCTGGCATTGCATAATATAGCTTTTTGTGGGTCAACCACTAATCCAATGATTTTACAAAAATGCATATTGAAAGCTAGCATTCCGCAGGTGATTTGACTTTTTAATTCGTTCAAATCTGTGTATTAGTTCCGGAGTAATTAATTGCTAAAGTTAAACGAATAAAATTAACGTGGCAAAAACAGCCCCAATTCTTCTTAATTTGGAAAAATCGGGAAAACGCCAACACATACAGCTTTCTAATTTTTATGAGTTGTAGCATATTAATCAAGGACAGCACCAGAATTATTTAAAAAAATTTCGCCCCTAGGTTTCTGAGAAAATGGACGTCAAAAGAAGGGACATAATATATGGCCACGATAGTACAAGGACGTATTGTTTAGTCGTTATAAATGAATGGTCAAAAGTCCTCAGTGATAGCATGTCAGCTAAAGAATTTATAGGATGTTGAAGGTTACGAATATTGGGTTTCTCGAATATCTCGATTGCTATGAAATTTTTATCATAAAAATTGTAGAGAAGAGTATAGATTCTTATAAGACTCTGCTGCTCATATACATTTTCTCTCCAAACATTCAAACTACTATCCTTTGAAATGACGAATTAAATCTATTCCTTATCACAGGGCTCGGTAGCTCAACGGTAGAGCAATGCCCCGGCATGGCAGAAGACCCCGGTTCGAATCCGAGCTGAGACCGTATCTTTTAATTAATTTTAAAAATTACTTCTCACCAGGGTCCTCTTTCGTCATTATTCCATATATACCTTACATTTGTATAAGGGCCCGTATACACGCTCATGCCATTTGCGCAAATTGGCAAATTGTACAAGTCGATTTGCACAGTTAAATCGTTTCGTGTAGTGTTTCGTGTGGTGTTTGGAACACCACAGTAACCTCCGCAGCATATCGTGAACCATTAAGAAGACATGCAAAACGTTTCAACATACTAAATTATCACAGAGTTGTACATTTGTTCCGCATGACTTCCGTATGCAAAATAGGAGTTAGGTGATATCATCATCTGCATCGATGCGTAAAATCGTCCAGTTTATAACAATTTAAAAATTTAGTATATTCCAGTCTAGTATAACTAATTCCTGGTAAAAGGGAAACTAAACATTCGTAAGTTGGTGGAATAAAATCCATATGAAATCGTATCTTCGCACTCATGAGTATTGACGCTTGTCACAACAAATCAGGCGTAACTTCATTAGAATCATGATGAATTAGAATACGATATTACTCAGAAGTAAGCTACGACTAAATATGAAGTATGACGTATTTGAGAACAAACATGCACGGATTGCACATAACCTCACATAATTTTCAAAAAAACCCGATTGAAAACTAACAACGATCTTGGCAAATACATTTACCTAGGCAAATTGTTTTAAACATATAAATAAATTGCCTAAAATATCCATTTGCCTAGAACATATACACCAGGCAAATGCAACTTCGACAAGATGAAAATAAATAAACAGTTCCAGTAGGCTTCGATGTTTTCAATATGTTAATATTAGCCACTACTGGACTGTCCCCACCGCTCCCTTAGTTATGAGCCTGTTCTAACAGGCTAACTAATGAGCTGAGCCAGAAGCCAGTTATATGTGACTGTTTTCAGATATATTTAACTGATTATATAAAACAAAATCAGTCAAGCATATCAAAACTTATATATTTCTCTGGTGGTGCAGTAAGTCAATACAAGAACAAAAAGAACTTTGCAAACTTATCGTATCATAAAAAAGATTTTGGGTTAGATGCAGAATGGCATTTTTTTGGATGTGCACATGGAAAAAGCGCGTGTGATGGTATAGGGGGGAGACAACAAAGTGACTAGTGGCTAAAGCCAATCTTCAAAGACCACTTAATAGTCAAATCCTTAATGTAGAAGATATGTTCTCCCTTTGTAATGGACACCTACCAGGGGTAAACTACATCTTAGTGGCAAAAGAAGAGGTTTCAGAACACAAAACCACCCTTTATGATAGAGTTCAGAGATCCAAACAGATGAAAGGAACTAGAAGTTTTCACAAATTTTCTCCTCAACCAACATACGGTGTAATAAGATGTTACATCATATCAACTCCAGAAACCTATAAAGATCACTTAGTTTTATGAGTCTCTTTTGTAAAAACTGACATAATTGTTATGAATAGTATGCTTTGTTTTGTATTTACTGAGAATTTTTAATTAAATTTGTTTTATCGTCATGTGATTTTGCTCTCATTTTAAAGGGCCGTTATTCCAAACACAGTGCAATACACAAGAATGTTTTTATTTATTATTAAACCTTATGAAAAGATGAATTAATTTTGAAAGTTTCGGATTCTTTGTCCTGGTCCCATCAGAGATATTTGACATTAAACATCGTAAAAATAAGAAATTTTGACATTTCAATAGCTTGTCATCAATAGGGAGAAAGAGTAAGATAGCTATTTTTTTATAAGCCCTTTGCATACAAGCTTATAACTAAAAAAACATTAAATGGATAAATTAAGTGTATATGTAAGACCTATCTTGTTTTTTTTTTTCGCATATGCACAACTTCTGTAACTATATATTCATATTTACGCTAGTAAAAGATACTAGTTCTGGAAATATCCCATAAAAATCTATGACGATATGTATATTTTAAGTCTTATACACATTTTTCTGCTTAAGATCATATATCGAAAACGGCTAACTTTTGACTACATGTTTATCGGATCATTTTTTATTATAAAATATGATGCTCCTTTAACTTCCCCTGTATATTTGCGGGACTTGGAAGGCGACACCAGGTATATAATGTGTGTCGTGCTTTTTTTACTTTTTTAGGTAACACTATCGCCATACCCTATGAAGGAAGACATCGACAAATAACGATACTGAAGATGGGAAAATCGTGTATGTGACATTATCTTGCTTTGTATTGGTCCGGCGACAGTGAAGATTGAGATTGATATATCTTTTTTTTTTATTTCGACAATAAAGGTTCATTCATCTTCTTCGTACGAGTTACACTTCTTACGTTATACGCCTGAGAAACGTCAACAACCACTTCTCTAAAACGTACAGGGTCATTTTAAGTAGCATCATATTTTATGATAAAAAACAATAAATATGTAGTCAACAGTTGGATGTTTGCGATGAATGTCCATCAGAAGAAAAAAAAATTAAAAAACACGTCTGAAAAACACATACCTGAAAAACTATCTTTTCTTATCTTTTGCTGACAAAACTGCTGAAATTTGTAAAATATTTTCGCAAGTATGCGACATCGTTCTGACAATATGAAAATACTGTTGGTATACATTTCATATTCTACTAACCAATACGCACTTTTGCACTATTCCAGGTCCGACTAATCCTGTAAGCAATCCTGAAGAAACTGAAGTTCAGCGATGTATAGAGGAGTCCGCCGTTGGTGCAGTGAATGAAATTTTGGAAACCATGACAGATCCCAGTGAGAATGCGGAGCCTACGGAATTAGGTGTGTATAGATGGCCCTAAATATATAAAAAGAAGATGGTTTTATTTCTATTTATTTCCCGCAGGACCAAACATTGCTAGCATGGGATTGGCGTGTTCGCTGGAAGAAGTGGTCAATAATCCAGTCACCAATCATGCGATAGAAATTGACATCACCTTCGACGATCTGGACGACAAGGAACTGGACTCGTACATCATGAACGAGGACGAGTACCAGTACAAGAACGGGATTTGGCACAAGATGAACGCGTCATATCTGGAACAACTGAAAAGTAAGCGTTTATGTTACGAGTTAAAATTACACAGCGAATTTTAGCGGGAACTTATGATCTTTCAAGTAGTACGAACTCAACGCCCGAAGCTTTAAGGCTGTCCGGCCACTGTACGATGCAACTTTGTTTGTTTATAAACCGTTAGTATCGCGTAGCTTTGCTTCGCGTGGCTCTGAGTGGCCCACAAACCTTAGGCTACGACAGTGCTTTGTAACTGGAATCAACGTTATGTGTTTTAACTTACTTAGGGCAGTTTGTTTGTAAGTTGCATGCAGATTTCGGCTTTTAGTGTTGAATGTTAAATGTAGTTTTTAAGTGAAGGACGAGGCTACATCGAGACTAGACAGAAATGTTCTGTCGTGGCCATATATTATGTCCCCTCTTTTGACGTCCATTTTCTCGCAAATCTATTAGCGGCGAAATAATTTAAAAAATTCTGATGCTGTCGTTGATTAATATGCTACAACTCATAAAAATTAGAAAGCTGTATATGTTGGCGTTTTCTCGATTTTTCCAAATTAAGAAGAACTGTTTCTGCCCCATAAATTTCATTCGTTTAAGTTTAGCAATTAATTACTCCGGAAATAACCCACAGATTTCAACGAATTAAAAAGTAAAATCACCTGCGGAATGATAGCTTTTCAATGTGCATTTTTGTAAAATCGTTGGATTAGTGCTTCACCCACAAATAGCTATACTATGCAATGCCAGCAATTCCTTTATTAGAAGAGCTAGAATAATAAAATATAGACTATAGGCTACCCACTAATTCATAAGTTTAAAGTTTATTATATAATCATTGTTTATCTTGCATTTTCCCTACAAAAGATCGAGTTGAAGCATCTCATGATTGCTGCAATTGACGCGGCGCTCTTCGGTCTTTGGAGCGAGCGGCGGGAGGGATCGACAGCGACGCTGCTAGTAGTGGGGGATCGCACGTGCATTAGTAGTTACTAGAAGAACAGTGTTTACGGACACAATACATATAACGACACGGCGATTATGCCTCGCCAAAGAAATATATCCGGCGACAGATTATCGAATTAAAAAATAATGGCAAAATGAGTCAATAAGATAACAGAACCACGAACAGGCATTTGGAAGTCCCATGGGAATTCTTGGCAATTTAAATCGGGTGTCGGGATTACCATTTAAAATTAATGAGTAATCTGCAAAATATTCTACGTGTCTACAAATTTACGATGCTAAATTTGTAAAAGTTTTTTGATATTTTTAAGTTTTATACGCTCAGAGCTGACGTTTGTAATATATGTAATATATCAAGAGTTGTATTTATATTATATTGTTTGTGCATGCATTTAAATATTATTAATAAATAAACTGTTGAAACTGTTATTATAGTTTGAATATTTATATAACAAAATCGGGCATACTTTTTAAATATTTTTTGGGTTTATCAAGCAAACTTAATTTAGTATTCACCACTAATCGGAAAATCTGCTTACTCCATATTATTAGATTTATCCGCTTCCATCAAAATCTTGTTTACAACCTTATTGTATAAAAACTGAAGAAAACATAAACGCCAATCGATAGAAGAGATTTCTCTCGTACCGGGTCACATATTATAATCAGAATTATGCAAAAATTAAGAATTTAATTGTTAGTTAAAATTACTACCTTGACAAGTTATCGTTCTTTTTGTGTATTGATAATAAGCTGCCCCGGGTCTCTCAGCTGTGTCGGTTCTCTCCGAGATGACAACACCGCTAACACCTTCCCTTCCCCGCAGCACCCCAAAGACCGTAGATCGTCGGAATTCACGCGGAGTTTCAGCACGATCTTTTGTATGAAAAATGCAGGATAAACAATGATTATGTAATAAACTTTAAACCTATGAATTATTAAGTAGCCTATAGTCTATATTTTATTATTCTAGCTCTTTTAATAACGGAATTGCCGGCAATGCATAATATAGCTTGTTGTGGGTCAACTACTAATCCCACGATTTTACAAAAACGCACATTTAAAGCTAGCATTCTGCAGGTGATTTTACTTTTTAATTCGTTAAAATCTATGGACTATTTCCGGAGTAATTAATTGCTAAAGTTAAACGAATGAAATTTACGGGGCAAAAACAGCGCCAATTCTTCTTAATTTGGAAAAATCGAGAAAACGCCAACATATACAGCTTTCTAATTTTTATGAGTTGTACCATATTAATCAAGGACAGAATCAGAATTTTTTTAAAATTTTTCGGCCCTAGATTTGCGAGAAAATGAACGTCAAAAGAAGGGACATAATATATGGCCACGGTAGTACACAGCAGAAGTAAATATACTACGTATACGTAAATATACTACAGATTCGTAAGTTTGCTTTACACAAAAATATATGATAATGCGACGATTAAGGTTTCTTTGAAGAGCCTTTGAGAAAAAAGTTTCTTCGACTTTTCAGCGAATGATTTTATATGAATTAAGCGGAAAAAATCTGTCAAAAGCAGGGCTGTGGAGTCGGAGTCGGAGTTGAGACAAATTTCAGAGGAGTCGGAGTCGGAGTCGGAAAAAATGTACTGACTCCGAGTCCAGGTTTAATTACTGTAGAAAAAACACGAGAGATGGACGTTGCATCAGCAGACAGTAAACATATAAAACCAAATATTCAATTAGGTAGCAGGAATTAATAAAACAGGATCGTTCTATTGTAGACTAAGTTTAATTACTATTAATTAATTAAACTTAGTCCACAATATCCACTATAATGTCCACTATACACTTGGACTAAAACAATGGAGTATTTTATCAATTTAATTCAATTAGGTCTCTTACAAGGTACCCACCTACATACATATGTAAATAATCAAAGTACAAAACACACTTTCCGAACGAAAGTAAAGACGATTAACAAAATTAATGTGACAGATATTTGAAAAAGTAAATTTGTACAAGAGATTTAAAATGAGATTGAGAAGTAGGGCCGTAGTTCAATGGAATGGGCATTGGCAATGGCATGTTTCAGCTTTTAAAATAATTAAAAATGATTTGCGGGTCTTTTGAGGATATTCTGTCCCTCACAACAATTTTATCAACTTATATTGCACTTAATTTTCTTTTTATTAGAGAACGAATTTTATTTCGTATTATACACTGTGTCTAATGGGTGCTTTTGTCATTATTCGTGATTGAAAGTCGGTTAAATGAGCAAAGTTGTGCCAATTTGTATGTTCTCTAACGAGCAATCAGTTTACTACTTAATGATTTCAGAGATAAATTTGAATAAACAATGAAATTACATTTTATAAATAACTTTTTTATTTGTTGTTCGATCAATAGGTTTTTTTTTGATATCCTATAGGCCGTTTTTATTTACATTTAGATTGTCAGTTTAAATATTTTTGCCAATAAATTCCCTGGACACCAACAAAACTTCTGTTCTTCCTATGGGTTCAGGATTTGTTTGTGAGTAATTTGATATGCACAAACAATCAAAATACTCGAATAGAAATATAATTATATAAATTTAATTAAATTAAATTTGTTTTCATAGCAAATTTAATATTACACGGTTGTTCTGTGTTAAATTTGTGATTATTTACATATCAGATTTTTATTACACAGAATTATTTGAAAATATTTTTGTATGCTATTTTTCTGGAGTCGGAGTCGGAGTTGGAGTCGGAGTCGTAGTCCAGAATTTTTTTTCCGACTCCGCAGCCCTGGTAAAAGGTTTAAAAGGCGATTTTGGTAATTTTTACAAATTTATACCAGCTGAACCCGTTGTCCTAGAAACCCCAAAATGCTCTCATAGTAAACCCAATCTTTGAACTTTAACCTAAAATTCTGAAATTTTGTTCACAATCGTTTTTGAAGCTTTTACAGAGATTATTTAAGGTGTGTGTGGACGACTTCGTAAAAGAAACAACAAAAGTAAACGCACTAACCTGACTTGATAAGCACCTTTTAAGCTCGGATTCGTATTCAGCGCAAATGCCTATTCATAGATAAACCAAAGGTATCAATATTATTCTAATTTTCAACATTGTTTCGAAATTTTAATAATTAATAAATTTTGTAAATTAGCATTAAGAAAATCAACAGATCTATATATCAGTACAAAAGATATGGGTTTGACATTCACAAAAACTGTTGATGACGTCATAAATCGAAAGAATTGAAATTGCAAAGTAAATTTTATACGAATTAGTCATGTTTCCATACTTTACGCTTTCCTTGTAGGTATAGTTATCGTTATCGTGACTTCTTGTAGTTTTTTTGTATTTTATTATACACAGACTCCATTTTGAGGGCTTAGGTCTTTATTTTGGAAGGTTTGGACATTTGTTATGTTACTTTTATTGGTGGAGCCCCAGAGTTGAGTACCATACGTCTACAAGGAATTTAGAGTTACAAGAAAAGCTTATTATGTTGTGATAGCGTTTCTTCCAAGCAGCAACAACTTATTTTTGTGACAAATATATAGGTATTTGTGACAATATTTGTCTCTTTGTCCAGACCTGAAATGACCGAAATCTGTGTGGAGTTTTCTTGTTGTTTCTTTATTGCTGTTCTCTACAGCTACAAAATGGCTGAAATTTATACCAAAATGCCGAAACTTCTTTTTTATTAGTGCCTTTCTTCAAATAGCGAATAGCAGAGAAAAAAAGGTAATGCCCATTGTTGAAATTCCAAAAATAACAAGTAAAGTTGAAATGCATACCTTTCAAGAAAATTGCATGATTATGTTGGTTCCTGAGAAATCAAACTTGTAGAAATATCATGGATAAAATGGATAATCGCTTTCAAACCGACATCGTACCTATTGCATAAACCCGAGTATGACCTGAATAAAAAATCGACTTTTTCAAATTACAAGCCGTTTCAGAGAATTAGTCATGTTTCCATACTTTACGCTTTCCTTGTATAGTTATCGTTATCGTGACTTCTTGTAGTTTTTTTGTATTTTATTGTACACAGACTCCATTTTGAGGCGTTAGGTCTTTATTTTGGAAGGTTTGGACATTTGTTATGTTACTTTTATTGGTGGAACCCCAGAGTTGAGTACCATACGTCTACAAGGAATTTAGAGTTACAAGAAAAGCTTATTATGTTGTGATAGCGTTTCTTCCAAGCAAAACAACTTATTTTTGTGACAAATATATAGGTATTTGTGACAATATTTGTCTCTTTGTCCAGACCTGAAATGACCGAAATCTGTGTGGAGTTTTCTTGTTGTTTCTTCATTGCTGTTCTCTACAGCTACAAAAAGGCTGAAATTTATACCAAAATGCCGAAACTTCTGTTTTATTAGTGCCTTTCTTCAAATAGCGAATAGCAGAGAAAAAAAAGGTAATGCCCATTGTTGAAATTCCAAAAATAACAAGTAAAGTTGAAATGCATACCTTTCAAGATAATTGCATGATTATGTAGGTTCCTGAGAATTCAAACCTGTAGAAATATCATGGATACAATGGATAATAAATTGCCCTCAAACCGAGATCGTTCCTATTGCATAAACCGGAGTATATACTGAATATACATCAAGGATTACGCGACGTTCCTTTTCCATTTACATTTAATAAAAGGACCACCTTCGTCGGTCGACGCTATACCAATCATCCTAGACCCTTTGACGTAGTAACTCTTTTTCGAGTAGGCAGTTCGTTAAAACGGCATTTTCCGCAACCTACAAACTAATTTGTAACTAACCGCTTCGCTCCGGCTTGTTTACCGCAAAGAGTCTGTCCGTCGGACGAGCCCGCGCTCTCGGGGATCTAAGCTTTTAATAACATCAAATTGATTTTGTTGCGTTCGGTCTGACGCGTCCGCTGGATGCGCGGTACAAAGGCGGCCAGCCGCCTTATTTTATTAATTCCGCACAGATTGCGGAGACGGGAAGTGGTAAGCAGGGAAATTAGATCCGACTGGTTGGGAAGGTCTGTAGGTATTTCCGCATTGGTACAAGCATTCTGCGTCTACGAGAGAAATATGCGAGTATCCTTGTTAGTTTATGGAGCGAATACATTTTCTCGAAGGTGGTTTGGTGTAGTACGTGGGATTACGAGCAATGTGGGTCGTATTACAGTGTGGCTTAAAAAATGACAACAAATTTTAGTTAAAGACGATGCCCCTCTTTTTTATTTAGATGTTTGCATTCTATGGTTGTTATTTCAATTATTCATAACACAATGATTGCAAATAATCATAATACGCCGCCCTTATGTTATCAACTGGATGGCTAAATACTTACCAGCTGTAAAAAAGAATGACGCCCATTTTACGGTGTTCTGGAAGTGCTCAGGAAGTTTTTGTTCTGTGAAAAAGTTCTCTGACACGTTAGTAATGAAAATACACATATTTATATAAAATTTTATTTCCGACCTTCAATTGTTTTCGACTTATGATCTCGTTAACAGTTTTCTTAAATGGCAACCCCATATTTTTGTACTGATTGATCTGTTAATTATTGTGTTAATGCTAATGGTTTAAATTGGAGAAAAAGACAGTTAAAAATTAGGGTAATATTGATGACTTTTGTTTGTTTATGGAGAGCGAATAGGCGTTTTCGATTCATTTATTTGCGCTGAATACGAATCCGAGCTTGAATGTTGCCTATCACGTCAGGTAATTTAGTTTTGGTTCTTGCTTCTGTTATGAACTTAAAGAATCGTTCAAATGCTTTAAAAACAATTGTCAACAAACAAAGCTTACTCTGAGACCAATTTTATGTTTCTAGGACAATGGATTCAACCGGTATATATTTGTAAAAATTACCAAAATTGTCTTTTTTCATTTGGCCAGAATTTTTTCATGTTAACCGATTTTGCGCATTCTCGAACTTGTCCTTTCTTTTTAAGAGATAAGTTTGTATACCAAATATCAGATCAATTGCTATAAAATTACGGCAGTTATCATGAAATTTGAAAAAAAATATTGATGTGGCCAGGCATATGACTTTATCATACCATATATAAAATTAATAGTTTAGCTGCATGATATTCTATTTGATCGAGATCGGCCACGTCCGCATTAAAATAAAACGACTAGAACTATAGTCTATTCACTTTAAGAATAAAGCGTTGAATAAGATAGGGCTATAATTTGCGGCTTGTGATTGGCTGAAAGTTGAACCAAGTTTACACCAGCCAACACGCGCCAACAACTGAATTATCAAATGAAATGTCAAATCAAAAATGAAATGTCAGTCAAATCAAATGCAGCTAATGATGTGAGTTAATATTATTTATCTAACTTATTTGGTTTAAGCTCTTAATTTATGTTGCAGATATCCAACAATCGCTGTGTAACTTGAATGAAATTTCCTTTGTACTATCAATATGTAGTGTATTATCAAAACAGTCCAGTGCTTTGAGGGATATAACAAATCAAATACAACGTTAACGTGGAGGAAGTACTGCAGCATTCAGATATTGTAATGTTTGGAGAATACATAACCACACATAACTGAAGATAAATATATTTTGGAAGTGAAATTCACCACTGCGCTGCACCTTATCGAAGTATGCCTTACCAAGCAAGACATTGCATCGGGAGTGCAGCGCAAAATGTGTCCCGTACTCCTTATATTCACTCTTGCGAACTGCTGTCGGAGCAAATTGCTGCTCGTAGACATATACAAGGATAAACAGTGATAATTTATTCCTTTTTTTAGTGTCTTATTTCTTTCTTTGTTATTCTTTATTGGTATCATTAAGTGTTTATTGTGTACTAATATTTAATAAAAGATAGCAGATTTAATATGCATGTATAACGTGTTAATATAACGCACTACATTACATAACAATGGCTAAATGACAAATCAGTGCGAGGTATGGCACTTGTCGCAACAAAACTATGGTATTGTGTACAGACTACACGTAATGTTCTTTGTCCCTGGTCACAACGTCTCAGCCAATTCTTTATCTATACTTTTCTTTGTCGTTTCAGGTCTATCAATTTTCAACGATTTCTTTTGTCCAGTAAAAGTCAGCGGCACTCATTACAATTATTGCTGCAGCTGCTAATAGCCATACTAATACCGTTCTCGTCCACCTAACAATTACATTATGTAAACAATATGAAAAGTGCAAATATACAAGCTTCTATCACGTTTCACTCTTCTATACAACCTATAAATTTATAGGTTATATTTATTTTATCCAACTTTAGGCTATAACCGTGTATATCAGAAAATCGACGCAGGTACTCGTACGCACAACCACATTAGTAGTGAAATTAATTCCCGTTTGTCAAACATCTTTTAACTATCATCCGAAATTAATTTCCAAACACCATTGTCGTGACATAACCTTTCTATTTGCCGCTCTTGACAGCATATTGCTTCAGTGTAAATCGGGGTCAGTTTCCACCCCCCACTACTATGTTCTTATCGTGAATAGGGTATAGACAGATATTTTGATTATATTAACAAGTAGGTATTGTCAAAACATCAGCGTTTGATACTACCTACTGTCATTAGAATTACAATATCTGACAAATCGATGATGTCGATGAAATAGAATTTGCTCATGCAGCTAATCGATTAATTTTACCAAAAAAGGACATAAATTATGCAGAATTTCCACTGCTTCAATTTATTATTTAACTATTTCGACAAAATTCCAGAAATGACTGCTTATTTGCAAAATCTTTCGAAAATGCCAAGACTAAACCTCCGGTTCCTTTGGACCCTTGTCAACAGAAAGCTTTTCAGCTCTAAGTTTGGTTATGAAACTTATAATATGATCTTTCGTTCCGATACCTTTAGTAGTTTCTCCGGAATCGTCGCCCAAAAAAAAAAAAAAAACGGGTACACACATACACACACACACACACACACACACACACACACACACACACACACACACTGACATTATTTTTGGCACGATTACAATACTTTACATACTACGTATGATAAAGTAAAAATGGAGTCATTCGATTTTGCCCTTTCATGAACTTGTCCTTACTTTGTCCAAATTTTAGATAAACTTCTCCAAAATTACGGTAGTTATCGTGTGCATTTGAAAAAGCAATTGAGTTAACCGATTTTGCCCATTCACGAACTTGTCCTTTTAAAAGATGAGGTCATATACCACATTTCAGATCAATTACTTCAAAATTACGGCAGTTATCGTGTACACAGACAGACGGACAGACGGAAATAGCTAAATCGAATCAGTTTTCACCTACCATAATAATGTAGGGGTATAATAACAGTTGTCAGTTGTCAGTCTGAAATTAAACTAATTGCAAACCGTCTCAGGGAATTGTCATGTTTCCATTTCACTGTATAATATAAATAGGTAAATTATACCTGTATACAATTTTCGACAGAGTTGAGCCGGATATTTTTTGTCTTATTGGTAAAAGTTCCAAGTTCAATTTAACTTAATAATTAGAATGAAATCCCCTGAAGGTTTCGGTGTACATCGTATTAAAATCGTGCTGTATATTTGGTTGCCTGTCTGTTTATTTAGCGCGAACGCAGAAAATGTAGCTAAACTTTGTAACAGGTCATTATACCACATACCAGAATCGAGAATGAAATAAAGCAACTATCTTCATTCATTGCATAGGATACTCTATAATATTAAAAGATAATATCTCGTTCCGTAGAAAAGGTATAGTTTTCGATTCATATCCACAGATGCTATAGACAGGTTTCTTGTTGCCGATATACAGGTTTAAAATTGTAAACATCACATGCATACATAACACATCACACATTTTAACCACTTGTTTACTATCGGTGACCGCCAATAACTCTCAAAGATCTAGACATGTTTATCATAGTCAACTTCAAACGAAGTAATAAAACCAACGAATCAATTTAGGTTTCACATTTATCTGTTTTGCAAGAAATGTATCGACAAAGTGTAATGTATCCACGATACAGTATCTTATTACCGAAGTACATTCAGTTACTACTGCTCCCCGGTCTCGTGGAAGCAAATGTTGATGGTTATCGACAAAATTGCAATCCTTGGCTCGAACTTGTAAAATTTTATGAAGGGGTGGGCCTAGAATTGCCGACTGAATTATCGTCGGACGCTGATGAAAGGCAATATTGATTCAGGCGCACAAAATGAGTTGGTTTTCGCCCCTGTTCCTTAATCGCTACACCTGGAGCGTTTTTTAGGCCTGGCTTGATACAACAAACCCTAAAAATTAACCTTGCTGCTTTGTGGCCTGATACCTGACCTCGGTGATTTCCAGGTGACTTCCCCGCGAGTTTTATAGATCAGAGAGGTGGAAATTAAAATTAAAATCGTGCAATCATTCATCGAAGTTATCCTGAAGCACAATTATTATTATATCAACTCTTCAAACATTTTTCAAATTGTGGAAACTCTGATAGTGTAGTTCAGACATTGACAATAAAAGAACCCATTAACATGTAGCCCAAACGTGATTTTAAGGTATGTCCTTGAGAAGGTTAAAGGTGTTTTATGAAATACCTACCTGTTTCGATGGCCTTCGATGGCAATTGTATAAAGATTGTTTAAAATGTACTGTAATGAAGGTTTATTTATATTGTTTTTATTTTTTTTATTTTGCTTTTTTATTTATATCGTTACACAAGGATTAAGGTAGTTATAGCTTAGGTTTAACTATGTATATGTTTCCTGGTTTTTAATGATTAAAATATGGCAGCCAATAGGGCATTTCAATGGAATTAAAAGCCTTACAGTCGGCACGTGCGACATTGCGGTATCTACAGGACTACGTTTACCAGTAGGCACAAAAGGCAATTGACTGCTTTGTGAAGTTAAACCAGTTTTAGAATATTTGGTTTCTCCAACAATAAAAATGTTTACTCTGCCAATAAAAACAATAAAAAATGTCAAACAAAGGAACTGAAATGAACAAAAAAGTACCAATTGCTTTTGCAAATTGTAGGTACGTACACAACACAGACGCAAATATAATAGAAGCTTCTACGTGTGTGTTATTAATTCTAGATTTTCTGTCTGTTTCATCAGATTTGTTACAGCTTTCTTCGATTAATGTTAGTTGGCTGCTAGTAATCATTAACAACTTTATTTCAAATATGTGGAAGAAGTTTAAAAAGTTTGGAAATGAAGCTGAAATGTATTCCTTTCAAATATACGAAAACCCTAAACTGAATGAAAATATTTAATTATAATAAAAAAGGTAGGTTTTCGTTTATGTATCTAATTTTTCGGATACTTACTTAACACAACATAAAAAGTATCACCGCTGCGAAACGATTACAGATTCTGTAGTGAAGTAGCGAATTATTCAGAGAAAGTAACTGAAAGATTTATTACAAGCATGTCGTTCCATATGGGTGATGTAAAGTATTGGAATGCAATGAATAAACACTTTCAGAGGTCTACATACTGTAATGCATGATTATATAAATAGCTTTTACTACATAAAAAATGCAATTTAATTTTAAGTCATATAAACGATCAACAACAGTTTTATAAAGTTTTGTATTAACATATTGTTTATTTTGTTTTCTGATGATTTGTTTCCATAACTAAACATATTTATTAAGTATACTTTTGACGTATTAGTTTATTTTTTTCCTTTGAGAAGTTAGACGCCTCAAACTATTGATATAGATCAGGAGTCCTAAACCTTTTTGTTCCCTAGAGTCCTAGAGAACCTTAAGAACAATAGTAGGGCTGCGGGTACCAATATTTTTTTCAATGCGTCCTACAAAAATGCTTTAATTCTAAAAGAACAATTTTAACATAATTACATTCTATATAGTGGCCGGCACTAACCTGGACACAAAAGGGGATATTTTTTATAACTAAATTTTCAGATACATTTATTCTTCATAAAAGCTTCTGGATTGTCTTAAACCTAAAATGCAAATACTTGAATGTAATTATGTGCTAGCATGTATCGGGTGTTACAAAACTATGAAAAACTCTTTAATGTAAGTACCTTTATATTAAAAGCTATGTAAAACTGTTACTTTTAAAAAAGTGTTTGGAAATATTAGAGGGCATTCAAAACGACAGTATAACATCCGGTGCATCCAGGCAAATACACTGCCCAAAAAAATTAGGTTTTTTTTTTTTTTTTTTTTTTATTTTGTGCAAACACAGAGTGTTTGTGGCATAACACCTAGTCAATGACTAACAAGTTATTTTCATTTAACCTAAACTGATAAAATAATGAGTATTTTTACAATTTTGCCCATTGGCCCAAGTTGTTTTAGTCTGACAGTTTTTACCACTCAAGTAGACGGCGGTTGTTTTCACTTACACTTGTTTTCACTTTTCACATACTGTGAATACACTACGGGTGCTCTGCTTTTAATCACTCCCGCACTAGTTCGAATGGTTTAGTTCTTTTCAGCCGACGCACTAGCGCACTGTTGTCTAGCAGCTGGATGGCTTCAAAGTTGTCGTGGTGGAGTAGACGATCCTCGTGCTTCTTAGCAAATTTTGATATTTCGCTAGTTACCATCTCCATGCAAAGGTCCCGATGAAGACTGGTGTTTTTGATGTACCATGGTGCACCAACAATGGCCCTTAGAACTTTATTTTGGAACCTCTGAATGAGGTTGATATTGGACTGCTTAGTGCATCCCCATAACTGTATTCCATACACCCATACTGGCTTTAATAATTGCTTGTATAGTAGGAGCTTATTTTGCACTGACAGGGCTGACCTCCGTCCCATTAGCCAATACATTTTGCGGAATTTTAGGTCGAGTTCGTTCCGCTTTTTCTTGACATGTACTTTCCATCTAAGCTTGGCATCCAGTGTCATGCCAAGGTATTTCGCTGTATCCGCGTATGGAATATCGTTCCCATTAATGGTTACTGGAATATAGTTAACTCTCTTATTGGTGTAGTTTACATGCGTGGATTTTCCTTCATTTAGTTTGATGCGCCATTTCTTTGTCCAAAGGTTGATTTTGTTTGCAGCTATCTGTAATTTTTCAGTTGCTTCTTCGACACTGTCACTAATCGCCAAAATAGCCGTGTCGTCTGCAAATGTTGCCACTGTGGTTTCTCCCGGAACAGGAATATCATAAGTATACAGTAGGTACAAAAGTGGTCCCAATACACTTCCTTGTGGTACTCCGGCATTGATATTGCGTAGCGAGGAGTATTCGTCATCCTGTTTTACCCTGAAGTGGCGATCTTTCAGATATGATTTTAACAGTTCTGTATATTCACTAGGAAGCTGCTGTTCCAGTTTCTCGAATAGTCCATCATGCCACACCTTATCGAAAGCCTGAGCCACGTCTAAAAATATTGCTGAGCAAATTTTCTTTTCTTCAAGAGCCTTTTCTATAACATCGGTAATTCGGTGTACCTGATCGATTGTTGAATGTCGAGCTCGAAAGCCGAATTGATGTGATGGAATAGTTTGATTTTTCTCAAGAATTGGGTATATTCTCTTGATAAGTAATTTTTCAAACAGTTTTGAAATGGTTGGTAACAGAGATATAGGTCTGTAGGAGGCTACATCATTTGGCGGTTTACCGGGTTTGGGTATCATGATGACCTCAGCGACTTTCCAGAATGAGGGCACATATCTTAACCTAAGTGCAGCGTTGAACAAATTTAACATCTTTATCACGGCTTTTCTCGGTAGCTGCTTCAGCAGGGCTCCTGATATCAGGTCAAATCCCGGTGCTTTTTTCGAACTGAGGTTGGTTTTGATTTCGGTCATTAGTTCTTTTGGTGAAATATGGGGTATAGGGTTTGACTCCAGTGCTGTCCAGGTGTTAGACTCGGGAAGTTCAGGGGTATGAGTTTCATTCGGTGTAAATGTCTTTTCCAAGTGATCGGCAAAGATATCGGCCTTATCCTTGTTACTTCTGGCCCAAGATCGATCTTCCTTTCTTATCGGGGGAATTTGCATTATCGGTCGCTTTATGTTTTTGGTGGTTTTCCATAGAGAGTAGTCCGTAGCAGAGTCATTGCTTAGCCCCTCCAAATGCCGACCAATAGTTTGTTGTTTGATTTCTTCGGTAAGTTTGCGAAGTTTCCATACCATATTATTTAGTTCTGTCTTAACTATGGGGTCTCTTGTAGTTTGCCAGCGTTTGCGAACTTTTCTCTTTTTTGCTATCAATTCTCTGACTTCTAAAGGATAGATGTTGCTATTCTTGATATGGTAACTTATTTGGGGTGTAGCTAACCACGCAGCTTCCTGTATATCGCCGTGGAAACTCTGCACTGCGTCTTCCAATTCTTCGGGAGTTTTGAGTGAAACTGACAAGTTGATGTTCTGCTCTAGGCTTGTTTTGAATGCTTCCCAGTTTGTAGCTTTAGTTGTCAGAGTTGGTCTTCTTTCTTTTCTAATTACCGATTGACTTAGAGTTAAGATAATTGGTGTATGGTCAGAGTCAAGGTCTAGTTCCTCGGTGATATCAATGAAGCTAGATGACAGATTTTTAATTACAAAAAAGTCTATTAGATCTGGAATCTTGTTTCTGTCAGTAGGCCAATAAGTTGGCTTACCTGTTGAGTGGACTTCGCATCTGTAGCTTTGGATTGCATGTAGTAATTCTCTTCCCTTTGTTGTAGTTAGCCGTGAACCCCAATATGTATTCTTGGAATTAAAGTCTCCCCCAAGTATGAACTTCCCAGAGAAAGTCTGCAAAAGGTCCAGATACTGTGTTCTCTTAATGTTGTGCCTCGGAGGTGAATAAAGAGCTCCAATCGATATTATTCCACATTTTGTTTTGACTCTAACAGACGTAACTTGAAATTCTTCTTTTTCGATTTTCTCGTCCTCATAATGAGATATATTATTTTTAATTAATACTGCGCTTCCTCCTCTTGCACAATTGCTGGGGTGAATAGCGTGATAGATTGTGAAGTCTCGAAGTTTTAGGTAGGATTCTTTTGTGAAATGAGTTTCTGATATTAAGCAAATATCAATTTTATGTTCAGTTAAAAATGTGTGTAAGGTATTTCTATGTTGTAATAGCCCGTTAGCGTTCCAGGAAAGTATGCGGATACAATCAGCCATTTTTATTAGGTGAACACGTTTTTCGAAACCTGCAACTTTTTAAATTATTGTTCTAGGCAAATCAAACTTGGTATGCTTTAAGGGCATATATTTAACTTAAGAAAATTACAAAAACAATGTTATGACTCTTAGTTACTTCTAAGCTACACTTCAATTGATTTGCTCACTTGATTTGCCCAGAACTATTATCAAAAAAGTTACTTGTTTCGAAAAATGTGTGCATTTTAGGTTTAAGACAATACAAACACTTTTATAAACAATAAAATTTTCTGCGAAATTTATAATACGTTTTTTTATAGAAGTTTTAATTGTTAATGGAAACCTCTCCAATGTTATGTCGTTTAACGCAAACACATACCAATGTCAAAAATGTCGGAATCGCTGACACAAAACTGACCGCCAGAACATAGGCAAATTCATTAAACATATGTGACCTGGTCTACGAAAAAGGGGTTTATGTGTCAAGAGGTCGATTTTGAGGTTTTGAGTGATTCGAATAGAGAAAAGTCCCCTCTTTCTAACGAACCCAAGCCCAGCTTGGTGGCTTTCTTAACGGCCGAGTTATTCGTATTTGAAGTTAGAGTACACAATATAAAAACACAAAATGTAAAAAAATTATTTTAGCTATTTTTTCTTGTACGTTGTAAAATAAATTAGAGAAATAAAATTTCTTATAAAATGCAAACCAAATGATAATTTACAAAATAATAAACAATCTTCTTATAGGAAATAATATTTATATTAAATTCAACCTCTCTAATTTTTCGTCTTCTTGGTGTCTTTAGCATCTCCTTTTTCACTCCGCTTCTTTTTATGATTTGTTCGATCAGTTTTAACCTGTGATGTACCTACATGAGGACTTGTTTCGCAGTTACTTTTACTTTTCTTTGTCTTCAACTTTTTCAGCGGTTCTGGCGCTACTTAGCCCCTTTTCTGGCATCAGTTGCTAAGTTACGAACGGTGTTAAATGTGTACCACTGCCTTTCCAGTTACAATCCAACTGGTTAGAAAATGTCTGGCATTTAATCACTCAATGTTTCAAAAATAAGAGTAACCTGCTCAAATTCTTCACTATTCGCAATTTGTTTCATGTTCACCATTCAATTTTCACAAATTATAAAATAGTTGTATTGCGTTATACCTTTCAAGGGCCGCTGGGTCGCTTAGCCGGAACTGGTTTGTTATGGCCGTGGAAGATAGGTACCTTGTGATACTTGTGATACATGTACAATATTATATTATTCAAAACGTCACAATCCTCCCAACTTCCATACTTCTTTCGTCCAGATAATTTAGAATACCCTGTTCTAACTCATTGTTAGAGTTTTCTGCTTCTTCTAAGCTAAGAATGATCAAGTTTTCTCTACTTTCAATAGTTCTAAAAAATCGATTCTGGATATCTCTTGTATCCCACGAGGAATTTTGGAAATACATACCCAGGTGCAACAGAGTTTTCATCAAGGAATTGGGACACAATTTTCAAACCATTATCATCCGTATAACTTAAGCAGAAACCCATTTCTGTATCTCCAGTAGATGGTTCTGGTTCGTCTATTTCGATGTCGCTGTTCATTATTTTTGCCCAAATACATAACGTTGACAAATTATAACGCGTCTTCTAAACACATCACTACACTTGTACTTTACGTATAACTCGGAAAAAAAATACTTAGAAATATTTAACCCAAAGTGACAACAACACAGCTGATCACCAAGTGTGTAGATTTGTGGAAGAAAACGAGCGCGCTTATCTCGGTAACCGGTTTTCGCACATAAACCCCTTTTCCGTAGACCAGGTCACACAAAAATTTCTTCAAAATAAACAATACAAAACATTGCTGTCAGTAGGTAAATCAGTTCCTCTACTTTAGTAGAAATCCAATCAGAACTTTAGCAAATACATCAATTTTAAGTAGGTAAGCTTCTTTAGTACTTACTCTCCAAAATCAATAAACAAAGAAAAATCGCCAACCTCGTCGTTGAAGTCATTTAAAAGTTATTTATAAGTAGTACTTAGTGTTTACGGGATGATTAAGAAGGCAATCACAGGGGTGTCGGTGCTTTTTTTGTTTGCAGAGAAGGAGGAGAAGCTCGCGAAGGAGAGGGAGGAGGGAAAGCCCGAGAAGAAAAAGCGTCGACGGAAGGCGAACCTGGGCCCGTCCAATTCGGCCGGAGAGGCCATAGAAAAAATGCTGCAAGAGAAGAAAATATCGTCGAAGATTAACTACGAAGTTTTGAGGAGCTTAACGACCACGGGCGCGCCGAAAAGCTCGGCGGACGACGCCGCCAAGGATTCGCCGGCGTCGAAGGACACCCCAAGGTACGTTTCGTTTTGTTTCGTCGTGTTACTGGAGCCAAAAAATCATCGAAACTTTGGATCGAATAGAACCGATTTTTATGCAACTTTTTTGTATTGGTGTGGGGTAAATCTTCCAGATCCAAACATTGGATGAATTTGGTGATAATAATTTAATTTATATTGGTTTTGTGTGCAGTTTTGTTTCATGTGGTTTTTGATAAATGTTTGAAGAAGAACTTAATTAGTATAACTTAATTTTGATGTTAATTTTTTAAAAAGATGTGGGGTAACATTATATGACTGAAAATGTTTAACGATATATCGTCAAAGTAATATTATAGGTATATTACTAACCAGGCATCCAGGCGGGATGTAAATTTTAAATATATCAAAAATTGCAGCCACAACCTGGATTTGAACCAGGGACCTCTGCGTTTGACCTTTATTTAAAATTTACATCCCGCCCGTATGCCACCATATTATTAACCTATATTATTTATACGTTATATTTCGCTATTCATATTTTAATAAACCCCCAGTGATTATGAATAACGGTGAGGACCGCCATGCCAAAAGCCTTTTTCACATTTCCATCATACCTGAGTATGCTTTTATTGTAATATTTTGTATTAATACGTATATTTATTTATCCCGGCTGTAAACAAAAAACTGAACAGCCTTATTATTAGTACGGAAAATGTACTATTAAGGGAAATAAATCCAATACGATTGCCCTTTTGGGACGCGGAGAGAGTTTGGGCTCCGATATATTATAATTATATATTAATTTTATTGTTTTATTATTATTAAAAACATTATAATAGGGTTTTCCAATAACAGGTTTTATTTTGAATAGCCTGCTTTTTGGGCAGCTGTCAATTTTGTCATCTTTTGAAAAATTTGAGCTGTTGGGACAAGTTAATGATGTGAAGAATTGAGAATATTGCTTCTGTAACCCGTTGTGTTGAAGAAAACCCACGTTTGTCGATTCCTCGTCGATCTTTGGAATTAGACATTCCACAAAAACGACATTACACCGTATTTTGCATAAAGACTTATGTCTCAAGGCTTTCAAAGTTCAGTTAACACAGGAACACAAGCCGGTCGATCACCATAAACGTCGTGTCTTCGCTGATTGGGTCCATCAAATGCATCAAAATGATCCGGATTTTTATCGAAAAGTCATCTTCAGTGGAAAGTCATCTTCCATTTTCACCTCGGAGACTACGTTAAAACGTTAATAAACAGAATTGTCGCATTTGGGGCTCAGAAAATCCAAGAATGATTGTTAAAGCCTCTCCATCCTCAACGTGTCACTGTTTGGTAAGGTTTTTGAGCTGACGGTGTGATTGGACCTTACTTTTTTTCGAAAATGAGGCTGGTGCAACTGCTACGGTGAATGGATTGCGCTACCCAGCTATGATTAATGATTTTTTTTATGGCCGGAATTGGAAGATATTGATGTGGACGACGTTTATTTACAGCAAGACGGCGCTACGTGCCACACAAGCAACGAAACAATCGAAATTTTGCAAGAAAAGTTTCCTGTTGGTGTTGTTTCTGGAAGAGGTGATCACAATTGGCCATCGAGATATTGTGATTTAACTCCTTTAGACTTTTTTTCTTTGGGGCCACGTGAAAGATTTTGAAGAAGATTTGGCCATTTGGCTTTTTACAATGAAATAAACATAGATTTCTCTTAAAAAATACTTGTTTTTTTTGTTAAAATGGAACCTCTTATTGGAAAACCCTTTATATCAGCTAGCCGCCATTTTCAGACCCCATCATACAGGGATATTCCAATGTCAACAGTTTGTTTTGTTTTTAATTCTATATTTGCATTTAATTCCGTAAATTATAGTTTTGTATTAAATATTCAGCAGAAACATCTGTCACTCTTTTTGAAAACTTATAAACTTATTCTCGCGATAGTTGGCAAAAATTAGCAAATATTGTAGATACCCTATATCCCTATATGCTAGTAGTTTGAGAACCGCTGTATACAAGAAAACGTGTTAAATACCTTGATGGTGCGGATTTTTATTCTAGTTTATTATAATACAAGTTTTATAAGGCGTAAATTAGCGCACGAGTTGTTTTGAGCATGACGAGCGCAGCGAGGAGTGCCCAAATGGAACGAAATTTCGAGGCAATCGGATAAAAACCACTCGAGTTCTACTGCTAGCCGTTTTTGAAAACATGGTTTCGAGAAAACTGCTGCACAGGCAATATTTGATTAATATTTGCTTCAAACTACCAATTAACGCTATCTGTACCACAGTCTAGATATAACCTCTCGAAGATATACAGTGTGGTTATAGTAGCCTCTTGTTTTTTTGATTAGATTTGAAGTTTTGCTAATACAACAATTTCCGGAAACGCACAGTACCGTTTGGAAGTTGACTTTAGAAAGAAGAAGTTTTTGAAAACACTTGAAAACTTCGTACACAGAAATATTTTTTCAGTCAGTGTAATTTTACACCCAAATTGTGGTTTTACACAATTTTGTCATTGTATATTCACACTGTGATTTTATAAGCACTTTGCTGGAACCAGTGGGCCAGTGATTTTAAGGTAATGCGTAATAATTTCAATTTCAATCACTTTTAATGTAATTTTGGATGAAATACGTTGTAATGCACAGTAATTTTACATCAATTTCAATGTGATATTAGATCAGGTATGTAATACTTTTAAATAGATTCTTATTTTTTAGTTTCCATTATATTAATAAAAACACAAAAATTAAAAGATCATTGTAAATGAAATAAAGATTTGTAAAAATATGTAGTATTTCTTGTAATTTTTTGACTTTTAACACGTGTTCTAAGTTATACAATGGTGTATATGTCGTAAGCAAATGGTTATTTTAGGCAAATGGCTTTTGACTAGGCAAATACATTTGCCAAGACCGTTGGCAGGCAAATAGTATTTACTTTTCAATGGCGTTTTCAATTGGCCAACAGCTTTAAACATATAAATGCGGACTGAATATCTATTTGCCATTGCGAATAGCTTTTGCCAGAAATAACCATTTGCCTACGACATAAACCTACGTAATTTTACCGGCATTTGTTCAAGTGGCACATCAAGATCGGTGATGTACTGGGTAGGTAGGTTTCGAAGTAAAATAGCGCCACTGCACCATTTACGCCATAGAGGTGGAGTTTGAGTTGATGTTCGGGTCGTCTGGGGGCATTTTTATTAAATCACGTTCGACCCGGTGCGGTGTTAAGTCGGCCGCCCGTGTCGCGAGCCAGTTGATGCGAGCCAGCTGTTGATTAAATTCCGCATTTTGAAGTTTATTGCGCGTTTTTAATATTCCGCAAACACTTCCTACGGATTTAACTGCCAAGGCGAGATATTTGATATTGGAATTTAAGGTCGATCGCACTTACGAGTTCTTACTGCGCATTTATTGTATATTGAACCAGGTTTTGTTCATATATGAAATCGTTTACGCGCTTTGAAGAAGAACCAAAGAAATAAACACTTTTTCTGTTACTGTATTTACCAGAATGGTGAATATTAAATTAAATAACTATTTAATAAACGAAATAGTATACTACAGATTGTCATTTATGGATTCCGAGTTTAATTTAAAGATTTGATAACCACTAAATCTCACATTCGGCAAATTGAGTCTTTGTCCTCCTTTATTACTGACACTCAAACCGGGAGACCGCGGGACAGCATTTGTATGTAGATTTGCGTTCGAATTTCATAAAGGTCTGCTGAAATATAAACGGGTGTGCATATATTTACAACAATTATCCGAAAATAGCTTCCGAGGTCCGAATTTGTGGTAATTCAATTGTTATAGTTACGTTGGCACATCGTCTATTGTAATGGTATTGTACAGCCGTCAGAATGTTCATCTCATTTCCTGTATTGACTTGATGCTTGGCATATTTCCTAAATACTCTAGTATCTAGTAAATTATTGAAATCTTGTTATTGAAAATTCAGAATTCAAGATTTACATACTTACATAATTTATTTGATTACAAACATTGGAATTATTGAGAACGTTTAGTCTGTGTACAAATAATTCCGGAGTAACACATTTTATTCATTTATTTTTTTTTGCAGTTTCGTAGTTATGAGGCTACAAACACAAGGCGCAAAACTTTTTAACGAGGCATGGCGGTTGGATGAGTTTTATTATTCCCGGTCACATCTGGAATAAAAATTTTATTTTACTAAACAATTAGCAACAAGCGGCATTACTCTGTGCACCTTTATTTCGACTTTATAAAGAATATAAAGGGTTTTTCACGACCCTATTAAGTGTGAAGTATATGTGCACGAAATAAAATGACAAATTAATCATTTGCAAACAAATATTGTTGATCACGATAAATGCATCTAAAATTATTTTAAATTCCGGATACTTCCGGCTAAACCGGAAGTAGTGTAAACTTCCCTATTTCAAATAAAATACCATGTAGTTAATTATTAGTTTTTTTTTTAAATCGTCGGTCAGTTGCACATTTTTTTAATAATATACAACTGCACTATGTTACTTTAAAGTATGTATATACAAATACTCAAGTAATACTGTAGGTGTCTGGCCAGATTGTTGAAAAAATTTACTTTAGTATTATCAACACGTAAGTGTAGTTCTTGGAGATCAAATTGCAAAAGGTGAAATTTGAAATAGACCAAGTATTGAAACATGATTTTTTTTTAAAATGGCAACCCTATCTTTCATATGAATAAATTTATTATAATAAATATAATAAAGTTAAGAAATTTTAATAATTAGTAGAGATTCTCCGGCTGAAGGTCTCAACTGATCAGCGATTGTTTTAAGTGTCTAGAAACAGTCTGCTTGCTTTTAAAACCAACATTGTTTGGTATAGTGTTTTTAAAGCAAGATAGCTGAAGGATTTTCTGAACAATGCCGTCCTATGTTGCGGGACAGAGGCAGTGGTTGATACATGTATTTCAATCAGTATCTTCGAGGTTAGCAGTAATACGAAGAAATTATTCGCCAGAATGCCTGAACATGCACGGTGTAAGTAAAGCACGAATTTATTCCAATTGTTTATTAAACCTGGTTTATGCATGTTGAGGCATTCTGGCGAATAATTTCTTCGTTGATACATGTCGTAGGTTTCTTACGTGAGCCTCCTCTCGAAGCTGCATCTTCTGCGCTAAATGAGAAGGTTGCCCATCGATAACTGCTGATCTGACCACACCATGATAAAAGATATCTAGAATGTCCTATACCTAAAATGCTTTTTTACTTATATAAATCAGTAGTTTTGAAATCGCAACAAAAAATGAGAATAATGCCATTTCTAAAGTGCATTGGATAAAAAAAGAACAGTATTAAGATTTTATTGCGTTCGAGCGTATGGTTGAAATAATCTTCAATCTTAAAAATTTTAATGCCGACAATAAACGAATTAGACATATAGACAAACCCAAGGAAGGAAAATTACCTATTCTAGATTGAACGTTTTATTGCAAAAAATAGCAGTTTTGGATGTAATCAGTTTTTGGCAGTTTTTATATTTAAATAAATATTAAAGAGTCTTTTTTCAAGTTATTTTTGTGAAACACTGTCACAGATTGCTGAAAAAAGGTTGTGGCTTCTTGTTTTACCAACTAATCGTTTCAAAGATATATGCATCAGAACGCTGTTATGAAAAAAGAATCGGCTAAAGAATTAGATTCAAGCTAAATTCTTATACAACAAAATAGTAGAAAAAACAGTCAGTGTGATTATTGCGAAAATTATAGCTCGTAAAATTGCTATCGAAAAGCTGTGATTTATTTATTCTTATTATAAAGATTTGGCGTCATTGTGTTGCTTACAGTCGAACTAGATTTTGACTTCTGAAAGCTAAACTTTCCTGTGTAGCATTAATTTTTTTCACAAACATCTTTATAGGAGTCATCTTCTTTTTGTATTTCTGTGAGGGTGTTATTGGAACTTTTGACATAATGTTCAAAGTATAAAAATAAACCGATACATACAGAAGAATTCAGCTGATGGTAATTATTTTGTATAACTACATTGAGACGCCTGTATTTCTGAAATCGTTATTTGTACAAAAAATACGTATAATCTGTCTGTTTTTCTCGCAATTTTTTGTTATATTCCAGTGTTAGTTCCCGTTTCGATTTGCAGGTCAAAACTTTAAAGTTTTTTGTGCTATATACTACAAATTATTCCTTCTTGAATGCAAATGTTCGATTTAGTTTGAAGCCACATTTTTTAGTATTACCACAACACAACTTTATGGCAACAACTGGCTATACGAATCTTGAGCAAATGTGGTTCTTACAAGGAAGCGCCTGTCTCTCGAGAAACAAAACAATTAGCAGCAACAAAAATTCAGGTCGATAAAATAGCAGCTTTGGGTCAAGCACGAAAGAATAATTTAGAACACAATATTAATATAATAAATTGTGGGGTTTTCGGACATTCAAGACCTATTCCAATAAATCACAAACCGTACTTCCCAAAGGATCAATGTTTGGCCCTGAAGCTAATCTGAGCAACTGTCAGGCATAACCTTGCCAAGATGTAATCAGAAAGTCACTCAATAAACTCTGTGAACTCAATAAAATCAATGTATCAATTTGAGATTTATTGGTTTCTCGATTACTCACTTTTAAACGTACTTTTCTTCATTTTCAGCGATGACATGCCAGTGACCGTTAAGGAGGACACCCCACAGAAGACACCGAAAGGCGCCATACGACGGCCGAGGCTCAAGAAGCTCATCACCATGGGACTGCCCGTGGTCGAGGACAAGCCTAAAGAGGAACCGATCGAGGTGAAGGAGGACCCCGTTCACGGTAATTACATAATTGTTTCGATTGCTCTCCGCTGCTCTCAGTGGTATAAACGAAATTACCGGTGTCGTCTAACGGCTATTGACAAATTAGATTTGCGAATATCGGCCGATTAACTGGCATAAGAGGATTACCATTTGACGAGAACTGATCGACTAGTCTCAAGTACTCTCGACTACTCTCTCTCTCTCTCTCTCTCTCTCAATTAAATCTCAGCTATTAAACAACGCCTGGATGGTGTCTTCGATTCCTCGCATATGGAAATCTGTCATTATTAATATTCATGCTGGGGTTGCAGACGTGATGTCGCCGATATTGTAATTGAATTGCGGTTTGATGATGTTTGGTGCTCCGCCCATGTATTAATGGTATTACAAATTGACACTTGCTAATTGGATATACCTATAGGGTATCGGGAAAATGTACTAGATTGATGGCGCAGTGATATAGGTAGGTTCGTAGCTAGAATATATAAGGTAAACGTCAAAAATTCAGACACTGTCCTAAATTTCGTCTAGTTGGAGAAAATCAGAAATCTACGTTGATCTTTATTTTAAAAGAGTACATTATTTACATGTAAATATAGCACGTCCTTAAATCAGACATGTGTCGGAATTGTGTGCATGGTTAGAAGTAATACATATGGCTTTATTGCTGTCTTGACACAAGAAAATAACATATTTTACATCGTTTGCTATATTCCAATTAATTGTACGCATTTTGTCCAAATTCCGACACAAGTACGGAATTGCGAACATTAATAATCCCTAATTATTCACTAGCAGCAGAGAGTAGCGATTTTGGAGATTACCTCGATTAAAAAAATCATTATTCTGGCCTGAAACACCCAAATAAAGTAAAAAGAAAACACGAAAGATAATCATTCGAGAGAATTAAGAAAATAAGCGTAAAATGAACAGAATTAAAAGCTGCGCCAAGAAAAACACTAAAAATCCCAGATGCAAGAAATATTAAAATACAGAGGATGGAGAGAGGGCAGACTGAAGAAGACTAAGGACTTATTTTATACAGTGTTTCATTAAAAATGGGAAAACATAAATGTTTAACACTTTTTAATAATACATCTTATTTTTTTACTTGAATTTAGTTGAATGTTTATATTTGTAGGAAGATATATACGCTTAGTGTCGGAATTAGGGGCAATTGTTAAACTTATAAAATATAATATAAATTACAATACCTAACTACTATCCTAACAATACCTAACTATTATCAATTTTCTTTAAAACTGAATAGTTGTTTAAAAAAAGTTGACATAGTCATTATCACCAGATAAATATAAATTCTACGGTTACAAATGTAACAAAAATTCCTTAACCTAGACAGACGAATTTGGGGCGTTTACCTTACACTGGATGGTTCTATAAATTTCAAGACACAGGACAACTACTTTGTACGCAGTCTGTTTATAATAATGGACTTCATCAGACAATTTCCATTTGCTAGAATATTGATCCTTTGATTTTAATACTTTTAATACCTTGTACATTAGGGTGGTTAAAAAATGCATTGAAAATTTATTTGTGATGATAGAAAGCAACGATCCCCCAAATTGTTTCTAAATCCAAAAAATCTGATGTGGCCAGGCACATGACTTTATCATACAATATATAAAATTAATAGTTTAGCTGCTTGAGAATCCATTTTATTGAGATAAATCGTAGGTATTGTCAAAGCATCAGCATTTGACACTACCTACACTACGGAATAGCGCGACGAGCGGTGATGCGTCGCGTCACCGAAGGCAGAGCGTCGCCGTAGCACGTGAGCGCGTCGCGCTATCTAGTTTTTGGCAGGAGAGACATCAACGTTTATTGTGTTGCTTTTTGAGAAACGTGTATTTAAAATAAAATAAATAAAAAATGGTTATATTTCTGTATACAAAATGTTAGGTTGGTAACACTTTGACGAAATGTCAAGTTTAAAAAGCTAATTCAAATTCTGACAGATTTATATTTGTTGATGTCGCAAATGTCACATCCGTACCAACATACTAAAATAAAACTACAGTCATCGCTATACTTTTCTACTCAATTTATCGTTTTTAGAATTAGATATAAAGACGGGTTGATATTTCTTATCAACAAACAATCAAATTGGTAATCTTACTTAATTTGAAATTTGTATTTTGTAATTTGCCGCAGTAGAGCGGTAACGTTCCATAGCGGTTCTGGGTTCTACAACCTCTGCTGAAATCAGCTGTTTTCGAGAGTGACAGCACAAAAAAAATATTTGTCAAAATCCTGGCTACTATGTAGTTTCATATCAATGCAGATGCGACCGATCTCGATCAAATAGAATTTGCTCTTGCAGCTAAACTATTAATTTTACCAAAAAATGTCATTGGCATAAATTATTCAAAATTTCGTCTACTTTAATTTATTATTTATCTATTTTGACGAAATTACAGAAATGACGAAAATCGTTGAAAAATGCTAAGAGTAAATAGCCAGTTCCTTTGGACCATTTTGAACCAAAAGCTTTTCAGCTCTAAGTTTGGTCATAAAACTTCTAAATATGAACTTTCGTCCCAATACCTTTAGTAGTTTTTCCGGAATCGTCGCCACAAAAATCGTTTACACACACACAGACATACATACACACACACACACACACACAGACATTTTTTTGTACCTTGGTCAAAAATGTTCAGGGGACCCAAAAAGACCTATTTCCGCTAAAATCTCAATTTTTTTTTTCGGCAT
The DNA here is from genome assembly GCA_964023965.1 of Melinopterus prodromus. Lineage (NCBI taxonomy): Eukaryota > Metazoa > Arthropoda > Insecta > Coleoptera > Scarabaeidae > Melinopterus > Melinopterus prodromus. The sequence continues at coordinate 82,895,853 of OZ030391.1, read as the reverse complement.
GATTACAATACTTTACCATACTGCGTATGATAAAGTAAAAAAGTGGACACGTATTATTTTTTCTTTAAAATTTTGATTTTAATGTTGCCTATCGATGCATCAAATTTACATAAGAAAATGCAAGAGAAAAAGAAATTTTTTGGATTTTTCAAATAATTGGTCGGGGTTTGGGGAAACTTAAGATTAAAGTTATAGGATTTGTAGAGGACTTTCCAATAAAGAATTTTACCTATTATACATAATATATGCTTTGACGCCCCCAACCCACTCCACAGTGCCCTGAAAACTACCCTTAACTGAAAAATGTACATTCTTCACAAAATTTACCGTTTCACTTCATTCTCATTTTTCTCATAGAAATTATTACTATAAGTCTAGTTGAATGTTTATGAACATTTGTCAGGCAATTTCCATTTATTTAAACAAATTCTATTTGTTTAAATAATTCGCTTTTCTTGAAACTCCGTCGGGCATCTGTTTTCTGAGTTTGAAATAGCAGTTTATTATCTTAGAGTGACATCATTCATTAAACAAACTCTTCCTATTGTTTAAACAATCAAAATTAATTTTCAACTGTTGTTATAATTATGATAGAAGTCACTTTTTTTGTGAAATTAACTTGCCTATGTTATTACCTAATAAACCCATATTTGTTTAAACAAATTCCATTGTTTAAACATTTTTTTGCAATTCTCCGAACATTCAAGTTTTTGGGTCGGTCTGGTCAACTGTTATTATCAAGTGGCATCATTTATAGTTTGGGATAATTTCCATTGTTTAAATAATAAAATATTATTCAAATGCATAATAGGTGATAAAAATTACAGGCACAACCTGGATTTGAACCAGGCACCTGGGACCTGGTTCAAAAGATTATTAAGTAAAATATCATTAAAATATCATGTCTCAATATCATTTATTTGAAAATACTGAATTGATTTAAAAAAAAATTCTGGAAATTCTGGTTGGAAAAGTCAACCAATTTTATTATTATTAATAGAAAACTTGAAAATGAATAATTTATTGTTTAAATAATAGGAGGAATTTTTTAATGAATAATGTCACTATAAGGTAATAAACTGCCATTTCGAACTCACAGATTTCGAAAACAGATTTCAGACGGATTTTCGAGAAAAACTAATTATTATAATAAAATTTGTTTAAACAAATGGAAATTAACTGGCAAATGTTTATAAACATCCCACTAGACTTATAATAATGATTTCTATGAGAAAAAAACAGAATGACATAATTAGAAGGGCCAATTTTCTGAAGAATCTACATTTTTTCATTTAATGGTAGATTTCAGGGAACTGTGCGGGTGGGTTGGGGGCATCAAATCCATATGTATAATAAGTCAAATTCTTCCTTGAAAAGTCCTCTACAAGTCCTATAACTTTAGTCTTAAGTTTTCCCAAACCTCGAACAATTATTCGAAAAATACCAAAAAATTTCTTTTACCCATGCAATTTCTTATGTAAATTTGAGGCCTCGACAGGCACTGGCAAAGGCAAAATTTCGAAAAAACCAAAAAATACTTGTCCACTTTTTTGATTTGGAAACGATTTAGAGGGATCGTTGCTTTCTTAATAAAAATAGCCAATTTGCACCACCCTATTGTACATGCTTCCATTTTTGGAATCTATGTATTGTTTCACTTGAAAAAAGGCATAATTCCATCTTCACGTCGATTGTATGAAGTCTGGTTGCTTTATTTTGTTACGTGGAAATATAATGAATGTGTCTATTGATTAGTATGATTCTACACAGTAAATATAGACGGTAATATCGACGTAGAAATGATTTTTTAAAGACAATAGAAAACATTTTTGATTGAATTTAGACATAAACTACTTAAGTACTTCAAAAAAATTTCTTCTGCTAAATAGACAAAGGAAAAAGTACTCAGATGAGTACTTTTTGCTAAAAAATGGAAAAAATTAAAAAACGGACATGTAGGAAGCTATTCGATTAGAAAATATGTTTTCTCGACGCCATCAACTATAAAACTTAAAACACGCCCTTGTCGTCTCCTTTCTACAAGAAGAGGGAAGTTTTATTTTTTCGTTTTTACAGGAATTTGACAAATTCAAGTTCGGAAAGTTTGTTCACAAAAATGGTCCGCACCTTAAATTTGGATATGAATTCGTTTTGACAGCCATTCTCGATTTGAGTTACCTGAACCGGTTTAATAATACAAAAAAGATTCGATATTTCTATGCCTCCATCATGTCAGTTTCTGTGTTGCTGACTCGAGAGCAATAAACGTTTTTTCTTCCTTTTATTAAATCAGTAATAATTGTTATTAACGTCTGATTAATATATCTGAACCTCCCTGTATATTTAACCTTCATTATCTATGTAACAAAATCTGCGACTAACTGGGATAATATGAAGTTAAAGCAGTGATTACGGATAGCTTCTAATTTGAAAACGTACTCGGATTGTGTTCAGGATTGTGTCACCTGATCAGATCTTTTGAAAGCTTGTACCCTAGCTGGCGTTAACGAGTCGCCGCTGGTAGTCCTCTGTTTAATCCATTTAATAAAACTACGTGCTCGCGTTTCGTAAACCTACTTGGCGCGTAACAAGGGCTTTCCCCGCGCAACGTGAGAGAATTTCCCGCGAAATGCACTTCCACTAAGCCAACCCTTTAATTTACTTGTTTAGGTGTTGTCCGTATGCGCTCACTTATATGACGTTATGGCTGCAGAGGTATTATAGTGCTCATATTTTCCCACCACATAGTTTACCTTAAGCCTGGATTAGAACTATAGCCTAACGCCAACCCAACTAATTGCTTTACCATATGGAAATGAAGGATTTAAAACTGGAGGATTTACTGTATACGCTTGGCTATTGTATTAAATTATTACTTGCCTGAAATCCCATCAAATATTTGGCGTTTACATAGAGAAATTCTTGTTTTCCGGCGGGATCTATATATGTATAGCCCAGATATACATAGCAGGTTAAAACCTAATATGTAAATCTGGGCTTTCAGAGTTAAAACTCTGAAAATATAAAGTAAATCTTCTATTTGGTGTCCTGAAAACATACTAAAAGTTCTAATTGTGTGCAAATTCAAAATTATCATCCAATATGCATCAATAAACAATATTAAATCCATAACAGATCAACCCTATCACGCATAAGGCTGGTATGATTTTTTGAAGTACGACAAATTAGCTCATATTGCACTAAAGTCAGTTAAAAAATCACAACTCGAAAAATAATATTTGAATATTGATGAAAACCACAACAATTATTTACTATGCACCAATAAACAGTATAAACTCCATAGCACATCAACACAATCACTCATAAGGCATGTATAATTTTTTGAACTACAACCAATTGGCTAAAATTAGCAGAAAATAAAGAAAATTAAAGACAGAAAATTCCATAATAATAATTCCAACAATAATGGAAGCATGTTGATGAAATTCACATCAATTATTTAATATGCACCAATAAACAATATAAAGGTCATTACAGATCAACCCTTTCACTCATACGACATATATGATTTTTTGAAGTACAACGAAGTGGCTAAACCTGCACTAGGGCAGTTAAAAACTCACAATTCGAAAAATAATGGCAGAATGATGATGAAATTCATATTAGTTATTTCATATGCATCAATAAACAATATACCGGGTGATTCAATTTCGAGGCTCACCATGGAGATCTCGCTTATTAGTGAAGATAGAGCCTATGTTTAAATTTGGCAGTTTCGTATTTTTGTGTTGATCAATTATCTGAAAAGAAATTTAAGCTATCATTTTTGATTTTGGGTATATCCGCAAAAAAACTGAAATGTTAAGATATCGTTTTTATTTTTTTATTCAAAACCAAGAGTAGCTACCCATATGAAACAAAAACTACTTTTGAATAAGGAATGCAGTGTTATATGTTAATTTGAAATCACATCGAAGATGGCGGCGTAACCATGGCCAACTTTTGTTATTGTTTTAAATGCCTAGCTACTCTTGGTTTTGAATAAAAAATTAAAATACGTATCTTAGCATTTCACTTTTATGCGAATAATCTTCAAAATGAAAAATGATGTCTTAAATTTCTTTTCAGATAATTGATCAATCCAAAAATGCGAAACTTTGCCAAATTTAAATTTAGGCTCTATCTCAACTAATAAGTGAGATCCCCATGGTGAGGCTCGAAATTGAATCACCCGGTATAGGCCATAACAGATCAACCTAATTAGTCATAAGGCATCCATGATTTTTTGATTGAAATATAACAAATGGACTAAAATTGCACTGAAGACAGTTAAAAAATCACAACTATAAAAATAATAGAAGCATGTTGATGAAATTCACATTAATTATTTAATATGCACCAATAAACAATGGCTGATCTGTAATGCTCATTACAAATCAACCCAATCACTCATAAGACATCCATGATTTTTTGAAATACAACAAATGGGCTAAAATTGCACTGAGGACAATTAAAAAATCTCTCGAAAAATAATAGAAGAATGTGGATTATGTTCACAGTAATTATTTAATACGCACCAATAAACAATATAAAGGCCATAATAGATCAACCCAATCACTTTTAGGGCACCCATGATTTTCTGAAACACAACAAATGGGCTAAAAATGCACTGACGACAGTTAAAAAGTCACAACTCCAAAAATAATAGAAGAATCTTGATGAAATACACAATGATTATTTAATATGCATTAATAAACAATATAGAGGCCATAACAGATCATCCCAAGGCATCCATAATTTTTTGAAGTACAACCAATTTGCTAAAATTGTACTAAGGAGAGTTAGGCGCTAACCTCACGGCGCTACACGTCATAAACACAACATCCAAGCGACAAGACAAAAAAAAATGTATCCAACACAGTTGGTTCACACGACACGACATCTATAAGACAAGAATCAGTCGTATTCAAGATGTCAAACGAGCAAGACGTGCTTCCCAGTGATAATTCAGCTATGGTTAGTGCAGAAATGTTGAGCGGCGACTGATCAGAAATGTCGCCGGCAAACATGTTGCTAACATATCGTGTCGCTTAGATGTAGTGCAGCGCCGTCTGCCTGCTCCCATTTGGATATATGGCGTCAACATCGACGGGACATGTCGTGGCCATGTCGTGTTGATGACGTGTAGCGCCGTGGGAATAGCGCCTTAAAAAAATCACAACGTGTAAAATACTGGAAGAATCGTAATGAAATTAAAAGTAATTATTTAATATGCATCAATAAACAATATAAAGACCATAGCAGATCAAGCTTTTTGAAGTAGAAAATTAAAATTAGAGGAAATTCATAATAAAAACGACCACTTTTAGGAGGTCCTGAGTACGCCGAATCGGAAAAAAATCCTATATGATGTAAAATCGATTTACAATGATTTGTCATCAAGAGAATTGCTAGAATGGTGTTTGGGTGGAAGCACTGAAAACAACAAAACTTGTAATTCCAACATATCTAGCGCCTTGTTTCTAAATATGTATTCCCTATAGCTCAAAAACCATCAATTCAAATCAATATTGCGCATTATTTAGGAGCAGGATTTTTTGGGCTTTCCTGTTGTTTTTTAAGCGATAACAATGATAGGAATGGGAACAAGCTGTCTTCACACTCGAGGCATCAAAAGGAGCTCAAAGGTATAGCAGATTAGCAGAATAATGCTATAAGTCTTTGATTGGCTCCGGAAACAGTACTTAAAACTTTAAACACGTTTTACTCAAAGGAGTTTGCGCGACTGGCATGATAGTTTAAAAAATATTGATTCGATCAACGTGAAATTTATACTACATGTTCAACAGGCACACATTGCCTTATTACTTGATAAACGAGAAACTCCACACGTTATAGATTTTTTATTTAATAGAAAAAAGTATCGTCAATTTTATGAGCTAAATCGGCAATTTGACTTTGCCAAGTCGCCGACATTTTGGTTCCGGCATTGTACAAAATGCCATATTCGGGTTCACGATCATTCAAAATCCGTAGAAACCAATATTTCACACACAAAATTGCGGATTTACATTATTTTTTCCATGGTTTTGGTCAAATTTGTAACATTAATGTGCTTCTATTATATTATTCGGTCCAATTTTTAAACTTGTTGATTGATGATTTCTTTCTTTGCTAATTTTAGCTTCCGACGAAGACTACGATGACGAAGATGAATCCATCGTCGTGGAAGAAGCTCGCCCCGAAGAGAGCCAGATGGGGATTTTCCAAATGCTGCAACAGCATAGGAATGACGACGGCGACGAAGCTGATGCTTTATTCGGTACAGGTTATGACGAAGACGACTATTAGGCGACTGTTTAATTAATTAGTACAAAAATCCTCAAGTTTGCTTTACCTATTGGTCGCGTATTAAGTTTTAGGTTATCTTATTTATTTGGTTATTAAGTTGAATAGGTATCGTAAACGGTGGAGGTGGAAAGATCAATTGTCGAAAGTAATTTTACGACTTGTGATAACCGTTTCTTTAATCCTAAGATTAGGTTATGTCTTTTGTATGATTACATAAGTTAGTAAGCATTTGTTAGGAGTCGATTGGCTTTATACAGTTTTTATTGATTGCTATTGTTATTTATTTATCATTACTTATTAATTTCTTATCGTGAGTGGAACAAAATAAACAAAATCGCATTAATCTATTTTCTTTTTATATAACCCATTACACTGTCCGTCAAAGTTAACACACCGTTGTCATAATGTCAAGGTTGATTTCAAAGAAAGAACAATATCTTGTAGTGATACAAATCACAGTACGTTACAAATTTTGTCGTATAAAAACGTATCCTCATTCTTGCACCTTGTAGATGCACAAAATTGAAATTTGAATATAAATTTTAACCACTATATCGTTACTGATGAACCAACCTACAACTCAACAAAAGAATCATCAAAATCGTATAAGCGGTTTGAGAGAAACGAAACTTTGAAATTGTGGTAAATTTTGAGTAACGTACACTTAAGAGAGGTAAGTACTAAGTTAACCTATGATATTGTTATGTAGCTCTTCCATACGCTTCTAAACTCTGTAGTGGACAGCGGTATGCGTATTTTTCGCTACGAGGAAACACTTGGGGTGGGTCCTACGTCAGAATGGATACATTAAGTCCGACATACGGGATGTCACACAAAGAAAATCGTAACTGTCACAGGAACTAGAAGAGTCGAAGGGGTTCGCTTGTTTACCATACGTAAGTGAGGTACCAGAAAGAATCGGTAGATTACTGAAGAAATCTGGTGTCACGGTATGGTACAAAGGACCAGCTAAGGTAAAGGATCTTTTGCCTAACCCGACGGATATCACACCTCCTGAAGAACTGAATAACGAAAGGCACACAGCATAACATGCGAATGTGGAACATGCTATATAGGACAGACAGGACAAAGCATCGAATGTCTAGTCAAAGAACACGACTAGGCAAAATTCAACAAACAATTCGCTAGTGCTGAACACTGCCATAGATCAGAGTGGACTGTGATGCCGCGATGTTGTTGGCAAGGGTAAGTTATTATCATCGAAGGTCTATTAGAGAAGCCATTAAAACGTACAAAAATCCAAACAACATCAATGGAAGTCTATTCAAACGCGTGTGCAGTGAAGTGTATATTAGGTATATTAGGTACAGTTTCTTCGTAGTTTTCAGTAGTCAGTTACCTCTGAAGTAGCAAACAACACGGCGTAACCCGGAAACAATTTTTTGTCTAAATACTTATTGAGCTTCCCGAGATTTTGGAGCAACTCTCAATCCCGTTTCTGAACAACTATAAAACGTGGAAACTTGATTGGGACGTGCAAAAATGTACTAATAGGCACTAAACGTGATTTAAGCTGAACAACGTAAAAAATTAAAACAGTATCAAAGGTGTTTCCAGTCGATTCCACCTATTTTACTGAGATTTGATCCTTTCCGTCTGAAGAACTATAAAGCTAGACTATCACTAGACGTATTATATTATACCAACGAATGCATTGACGTGTTTGCAGACTTCTCAAGCAGCATATTTTCTTCAGACATGCAATCCCAACAAAATCAGCAACTCTCCAGTAAATGCAAGAACTAGGTTGAAACCCAAATAGTATTGATATTTTGATAAAATACTCAAAGTAGTGAAGATGGTGATTTCCAGGAGGGATGCAAATTTTTAATAAATCAAAAATTACAGCCACAACCTGGATTTGAACCAGGGACGTTTGCGTTTCTAGCACAATGCTCTCCCATCGGAGCTACTGAGGCCTATGGCATTTGTTAGGGAAGATTGTCATCTAGGTGAGGAAGTAGCCAAGACTACCAAAGCCTAACCTATCGTGACACCTATCAAATGTCATCTACGTGACGTAGGGTTCACACCAGAAATGTAATTTAACGTTAATTGCTGAACATGGCATTTGACCAAATATCATAGGCCTCAGTAGCTCAGATGAGAGAGTATTGTGCTTGAAACGCAAAGGTCCCTGGTTCAAATCCAGGTTGTGGCTGTAATTCTTGATTTATTTAAAATTTGCATCCCTCCTGGATATCACCATCTTCAATACTTTGAGTATGTCATCATTACGGTATTAATTCCGTAAGATAGGGTATGTCCGTATATTCATTTCTAGGTATATTTTGATAAAAGACATCAGAAACCTGAACACGACATGCAGGCAATAAAAAAATGCTAAAGTCAGTAAGAAAATATAGAGGTTGACAGGGTTTGTCCAAAGCGGATATTAACCAAATTTTCTTGCAGACTTGTTAACACGCATCTAAAGATGAAAATCACCAAGCAGTCACTAACAAATAGATTTGTCAATATGTACTAGCAAATTTTTGGGAGGGCATCTACAACAGTCACACTATAAATGCACAGTAATATAAATATGGTATTTGGTGAAATTATGATGACTGTTTATGAAAGCAATTTCAGCGAACGCAACTGGTGCGACAGTTGGCAGCAGCGGCTCGCTGAACGCACAGGCTGAACGGTTCCACTTACTTTACGCTGACAATGAAACGTTGCTCAACTTTTTCAGCAAAAAATTTTCGTATTGAGTTGGCAGCTGCCAATTCCCATCCCAAAACGTGTAATATAATAAGATAATTGGATAAAAAAATAACTAATTATTAAATGAATTAACTGTTGTCAAAGACGGTTAACATCCTCATATCGTTTTCTTCCTGATTCAACCTGAAACACCAACCTGCATCATGGAAAAGGGTTTCTGAAATCAGTTCGGTTCGTAGTTTAAACCGGTACTGAACCCTAAGAAAGTCGATATATTGCATAGTAACACGGAAGTAGCACACGGCAAGGTGTTCTATTATGTAAATGCAAGGGTGCCTTGTCGCAATGTATTGCGGCTTTGCAACAGTTTCACAAGTCCGACTTCATGTCTAGTCGACGCCAGTTGACCAGTCCCTGGAGATACCGACGTACCGACTAATACTAGCGCCACTAACAATTCGGCGGCCATCCGAGCACCGAACTGAAATTCAATGCAAGCCAAACATAATCGTGGGCGGAATAAGACAGTCCGATTTATACTTGCATCAGAGCAACCAGATAAACGCTGTGAATGATTATCATATCCAATATGTTTTACCTTGTAGTTCTGTATTTGATGTAGAACACAGAATTTTGAACTCATTTCTTTGAATGGCGATAAAGTCAGAAAACACTCTTACTAACTAACTGCGCATAACCTCTTCCAAAACTCCAACTTTTTAGTTTAACATTATAATTTGCTATATCTACGACTCACATATAATAAGTTTATTGCATACGTATCTATATACTATATAATCCCCATCATTATACGCGCCAATGATTATAATGACACTAGCGTTGTATAAGAATGACAGTTCGTTCAAATAATGACTTCATTATTTGAACGAACTGTCATCATTATACGACGCTAGTATGAAAGTCTGTCAAAACCTACGTGGTTGACAGTTGTGTGACAGTACGCCTCGCCATCATTGACAAACACATTTACAGTATTGATATAAAATGGAATTTATGAGTCGTAGATAAAACGTCGTATTCGACTCGCACACAACGGAAATAAATCGCTCGCATGTTTACATGCTCGCCTACGGCTTGCGTATAAACTTCATACTCGCGATGTATATCCTTAGTTATGTGCTCGTCAAATATTATACTATATTATTACGTTGTATAGTACTTAACTGGCAACATATACTGTAATATGATTAATAAAAATGCAAACAGATATTATTCATAAACATACACTGATTTATGTTGATAATTATAACTTTCAACTAGATATAAAATTAAAAAGTCAGTATTTCCAGGAATTTCGAAAATCTAACAATAAGTTGGATAAGACTTGGAAAAAAATATTTTTGGGGTTATCTATAATTTGATAAACTTTCAAGTTAAAATTGTCAAATGAGTACTAATGAGAATAACATTTCATAACATTTTATCTGTTATACACTGTCTGTTTATCAACATGAATGATATAATAATTTTTGCAAAACCGAACAGTTAATTGATCTTGTCATGAACTTGTTGATAGTGGGATATATTTATACCAGTTACACCAGTTGCATTTAAAAGATTTTATTAGAATTAATTAACATGAAACTAAAGAAAAACGACGGAGCAAGCCATAACTTTGTTGTTAATCATCGCACTGAAGTGAAACAAACATAATGGTATAAAATAATTTTATGATAAACTATATATTTTTACAGACGCATTTATTTTTTTAAATAGTACGGTATATTTTTTGGGTGTTTTAAAACAATTTTTCTTCGTGAAAAAGGGCAGTTGCAAATTGTAAAATATTGATACATCTGGCAAACATTAATATTGTCGTTGAATACAAATTCGGGTTCGTTTTTTCCGCAAGATCTTCTTTACGCAAAGTGTTCCAAAATGTTGAGGTCCAAATGTAAAAAATCTGATGTGTCCAGGCACATGACTTTATCATACAATACATAAAATTAATAATTTAGCTGCGTGAGAATCCATTTTATTGAGATAAATCGTAGGTATTGTCAAAACATCAACATATGACACAACCTACACTACGTCATTAGAATAAAAGTTATTTATGTCACAAGTGCCGAAAGTACGGAATAGCGCGACGAGCGGTGATGCGGCGCGTCACCGAAGGCGGATCGTCGCCGTCGCACGTGAGCGACGCGCTATCTAGTTTTTGGCAGGAGTGACATCAACGTTTATTGTGTTGCTTTTTGAGAAATATGTATTTTTAAAAAAATAAATAGAGGCTGGTTATATTTCTGTATAGGAAATGTTAGGTTGGTACCACTTTGACGAAACGTCAAGTTTAAAAAGCTAAGTCAAATTCTGGCAGATTTATATTTGTTCATGACACTGTAGATGTCACATCCGTACTAACATACTATGTACAATAAAACTACAGTCATCGCTATACTTTATTTACAATTTTCTCAATTTATCGTTTTTAGAATTAGATATAAAGACGGGTTGATATTTCTTATCAACAAGCAATCAAATTGGTGATCTTATTTTATTTGAAATTTGTATTTTGTAATTTGCCGCACTAGAGCGGCAACGTTCCATAGCGGTTCTCCAACCTCTGATGAAATCAGCTGTTTTCGAGTGTGACAGCACAAAAACATATTTGTCAATATCCTGGCTACTATGTAGTTTCATATCAATGCAGATGCGACCGATCTCGATCAAATAAAATTGCTCCTGCAGCTAAACTATTAATTTGATCAAAAAATGTTATAGACATAAATTATACAAAATTTCCTCTACTTTAATTTACTATTTATTTATTTTGATGAAATTACAGAAATGGCGGCTCATTTGCAAAATTGTTGAAAAATGCTAAGAGTAAATAGCCAGTTCCTTTGGACCATTTTGAACCAAAAGCTTTTCAGCTCTAAGTTTGGTCATAAAACTTCTAAATATGAACTTTCGTCCCGATACCTTTAGTAGTTTTTCCTGAATCGTCGCCACAAAAATCGTTTACACACACACAGACATACATACACACACACACACACACACAGACATTTTTTTGTACCTTGGTCAAAAATGTTCAGGGGACCCAAAAAGACCTATGTCCGCTAAAATCTCAATTTTTTTTTCGGCATGATTACAATACTTTACCATACTGCGTATGATAAAGTAAAAATTGTCTTTGACAATTTATATCACATTAAACTTTTATGTTTATGTAATATTCTAAAAACTTGCTTAAGTTATTTATTTCAGCCATTTACTCAGTCTGTTTAAAAAAAAACGACTAATAACGTTATTTGTTATTATACTTAATTGATGTGAACGAAAAAGTAAACATAAATGCTCGTTTGTTTTCTTTTCAACCAAAGAGACGTTATATTTTGTATTTCAAAGCAATTTACTACAATAAAAACCCCTTCGGATAGGTAAAGTTATAAAAACAAATATAGAAACAAAAACTAAAATTAAGGTAGGTATACAACAAATCAGGTTCAGGCTCATTTTATAGAGGTAGTTATTGTTGTTTAAAAGGGTTTCGATTTCGAAAAAATACACACAACAAGACAAACTAATCAAAAACTGCATACAACACACTGTTTTTCCCAGAAATTTTTACGCAGCCACACAGACACAGTCACATCACTGTTTACAAGACCTACCTTTTACATTTGTAATGTTTTGTAGACAGTAAAAAATCAGTTAAAAGCATTTATTTTATAAATTTCCATACTTTCCATTTTTATATTCGGCATTTTCATTGAAAACAATCGTTGCTCGTAACAACTTATTCATTTAAATATTTTAAAAACATTTATTGTCAAACAAAGAATACCTAAAATAGAACAAAAAAATAGAACACATATTCTAAAGTCAAACTTACAACTACAACTCTTCGTGACCGATTTTGGTTTTGGCGTAACGCTCATGCAAACTATTCCAAAACCGCGCATGTTCCAACGGATTTATCTTCACGCTTAAAGAATTCGTATCAAACTCCAAATAATTGAATTGATCTTGAGTCACTTTCGGCCATGCTATATTCAACTCGTCTCTTTCAGGAGTAGGATTTCCAAATTTAGCAAAATTTGTCCACAGTTTAACTATCTTTTCAATACACTTCCCCTCTAGAGAATCGACAGTTAAGTCCTTCGGGGTGAATAAGTTCTTGAAAAGGTAACCCAATTCGTCGATATGCGTTGCTCCCTTAATTTTTGCTGTTTGCTCGGTCATCAGCTTCATGTAATTCAACTTGGTATCAGCAGAAAATTTATAAAAGTAGAGATCTTTATGGCCTGCCTTACTATGCATAAATGCAGATTGATACGCGTTGTAATTTATCCACAGGGCAGCTACTATTTCGTAATAGACGTCGTCGCCAGCTTCATGATTTACGAGATTATATTCTTGGATTATTTCGTTGAAGACCTTCTGTTTATCTGAATCAGTTTTAATGCCAAAAGTGTGAGGTATTAACATTTCTTTTGGAAAAGTTACTAATTTTCCAAGGTGTTTGAATTGGATGACTTCAACTATTAGGTCTTCTCTATTGTTATATCCAAGCATAAACGGTACTTGGTTGAAGTTGCCTTTTGATATGATTTGCAGCGGTGTTTCCGATAAAAATACATCTCCGCTATGCTGTGGCTCAACTATAGGACCTACTAGGTATGGTTCATGTATGGGAATCATCTGAAACATTGATGAGAAGCAAATTTTAGACCAATTTTTGTTACATCCTGTTATGTCGGAACTGTTACATATATCACAACCTGTGATTTTGTAACTGTAAAGTGACATAAAAACCTGTGATTTCGGAGCTGAACAAAAAATGTCATAAAATCACAACTTGTGATTTCAAAACTGTGACAAAAAATCACTACCGGTGATTTTGACACGTGACAAGAAATCACAACCTGTACTTTTAGTACAGTGAGAAGAAATCATAACCTGTAACTTTGGAAATGTAATTCCGGAACTGAATGAAAAATCAAAACCTAATATTTTGGAACTGATACAAAATAACAATTGTGGTTATGGTTATGGTGAGTTTTGAATTGGTCAAAATTTACAACCCGTGATTTTGGAACTAAAATAATAATTTGTGTTTAGAGAACTGTGACGAGAAATCACAACCTGTGACTTTTGAACTGGGCAAAAATTACAAATTGTGACCTTTAAGCCAATTTTAAGTAGACATGGTTCCTAACTACTTTTTGTCTATTGCTTGCTCCGGTAGCACCAGTTATTGGCAGACTTAGAAAACATCTGCTAAGCAATGTTTAAATTTGGCCCAATGTAAAGGGAGGAATTGAAAAACGTCAACTGGACCTTCTGGGAACAAGGCCTATGGACGCAAAATCATTTAACATCATAATTAATTCGCCCCACTATGAAAATAGTACCAATAATACCATCAAAATGTTTACTGAATGAAGACATTATTCTTGAAATTTATTAAAAATTATCAGTGATTATCAGTAAAATTTGTCATGATATACTTGCAACAAATATCTCTGAAAGTATTAAGCTTAGCACAACAAAATGTACACCATATTAAAGATGAAAAGAATTACTTAAAAATACTCTGTTAAGTCTGTTAAGTCATCTGTCATCAGCAAACTTCTGTCGTTTTTTGACAGAATAGATATTGACATAATATCTCCGTTCTTTACATTTTCCCAAATCATCTTTCAATATTTTTAAGTAATTCTTTGTTTATCATGTACCCAATCTTCATCAAAATATTATCTTTAATATGATGTATAATTTGTTCTGATATTTCCGGAGATATTGATGCAAGTATTTCATGGCGAGTTTTTTAATCACTGATAGTTATTAATTAATTTCAATAATTATATCATCAAAACTCGGCAACATTTTGATATAATTTTTATAGGCGGCTATATTATATGTCTACCCAAATAAAAATTAACTAGATTACCATCTCGGAAAAAATTCTAAACCGTTAAGATAAAGGAATCGCCAACTTTTAAAACGCTTTCTATATCTTTGGAATGTGCCAGTAATTCATTTTTACTTATAATATTTTCTTTAAGTTTGTGGATATCGTATGAAAACTCAAAAGGAACGTTAGGACTATTTTATGTTTCTCTTTTGATTTTTGTATAGGATCACTACACTACAGTACACTTTCATATTATTTTTTATTTCGTTAACTAACTTTCAGCTTCTATGATAACATTGTCAAATATATCCGATCTTAATTTTTTATAAAATTGAATGAGAGTTATTTTATTTAAGTATGTCTATTATTGGCTGCTATGCAACTTAATATATAGGAATGGCCTGAAGCCTGTCAATTCCGATTGTATTTGATTGTATATTTTACTATTCCGTTATTTTCTAGATTCAGGCAGTATTTTAGATCTTTTTTTTATTGTCTTCTTGCAATTCTCACAAGACTTTTGGTATATTGTTCAGGGCACAATTTTTCTATTGGTCTTTACTAATTTGCAAATTTACTTCATTTGTTTTTTAGGCTAAAAAACCCAAGGAGCCTGGAATATATACACTTACCAAGGTACAATTAGATTGTACTTTCATGATTTCTTCCATAGGTACATCCTGAAGATGGTTCAGTACAGCTTTCTCATCTTCGTATTCGTAGTTCAACGCTTTAGCGGCAAGAATGCCTGTATTTTTCAAGCCACCATTCCATGCATGTAATGCTGTTCCACTATGAGAAATTACCTTATGGAACAATCCTGAAAATTATACACTTAATGACGATATGTTGAAATATAGAAATTCAATTACCTTTTGATAATGGCGATAGCAAATGTTGGTGTACGCTGGCACCACCAGCGCTTTCGCCGAAAATAGTGACACTGTCAGGGTTTCCACCAAATTTAGCGATGTTCTTCTGCACCCATCTCAATGCGAGATTCTGATCCTTCAATGCCGCGTTGCCTGGTACTCCAACGTCGGGATTGTCGAAGTTTAGGAAACCTGAATAATCGTTTATTTGGGAAGCTTTTAGTAAAAAGTTAACTTACCAAATAAACCCAGACGGTAGTTAATAGTTACTAGGATAACTCCTTCTGGTATGAGGAATTCTGGTCCAAACATTTCATATCTTCCGTGTCCTTCAACGTAAGCACCGCCGTGTATGAATAGCATAACTGGTTTTGGATTCGTTGCTTCAAGCTGAAGCATTAAAATATTTAGGATGGGTGTTGGAGGAGACATCGAAAGTATACCTCCGGTGTATGTATGTTAAGGAAGAGGCAGTTTTCTTGTCCCACAATGTTCTTGCTCCAATCGAACTGGGTGCACATGGGCATGTCGGTGTTTGCTTCGTAGACGCCGTCCCATTTGTCTGCTGGTTGAGGATCCTGTGAATAGAAAGTAATTTTTTTCTATATTTCAAATGGCACCAACTAAAACAAATTTACATAAAAGAAAAAATAAGACAAAGCTCTATGGATATCGTTAGCTGAGTGTTACATAACCCCTTACATGATGCCCATTCACGCCACCACCATTATGAACACCAACATCTGCAAAGGTTACAAATCTGTAAACTTAACAATTCTTAATTATTTTCTTTTATAAAACTGGATGAATAAAGGTATCAAATATTGCAGCTAAATAGTGGAAAATACGAATATTGGATACAAAATATAAAACAAAAGCAACATTTTTCTGTACACAGATATTGAGAAAAATGGGGGTTCCCTCGGTTACTCAGTGATTTATTTTATTATAATTTTTTTGGTCGTTCGGATTATTGATCGTTCGAAATACCGAGGTTCGGATTATCGACGCTCTACTGGATAGCTAATCACCATTTGTTTTATAATAGCAGGGGTATAGTATTTATTTAAAATTTGCGAAAGGTCGTTGATCTTTTGCTAGAAGTGCTCAGAAGTCGTCTATGCCGTTCGCATAATAAAAAAAATCTGATGTGGCCAGGCACATGACTTTATCATACCATATATAAAATTAATAGTGTAGCTGCATGAGATTCTATTTGATCGAGATCGGCCATGTCTGCATTAAAATAAAACTACTAGCACTAAACTAGAGACATTTTGATTATATTTACAGTAGGTAATGTCAAAACATCAGCATTTGACACTACCTACTGTCATTAGAATCACAATATTTGATAAATCCTGGCTAACTAGTTTATATGCAGTACGAGCGATCTCGATGAAATAGAATTTGCTCATGTAGCTAAACTATTAATTTTACCAAAAAATGTCATAGTCATAAATTATTCAGATTTCCTCTACTTTAATTTATTATTTAACTATTTCGACGAAATTCCAGATATAGCAGCTTATTTGTAATATCTTTCAAAAATGCTAAGACTAAAACTCCAGTTCCTTTGGACACTTGGTTCAACAGAAAGCTTCTAAATATGGAGTGTTGTCATACTACGGATGATAAAGTAAAAAGGTTCTGGTTCTGATGATTAATATATTATATTGGCTTCTAGCATACTATATTTTTGAGTTTTACGCCGTCTTCAGTGCTAACTACAAAAGTTCATAAAGAATTATGCTCAATATTCCAAATAAGTTTTAAGGTTAACATACCGTCTTACAATCTTTCTTGTATTTATTCTGGAAAACATAACATTGCTATCCGCACTCGAAATATTGTTTTTCAATATTGTTTCAATATTGTTTCACCTAGCTCCTCATAGCAATTCTCCATGCATTTGCGTGTTGAATTGACGTTTCGCAAACTCTGACGTTCCAAATACTGTCAAAAACTTCAAAATATCCTGGGTACCTAGTATTAATGCAGACAGATTTCGATAAAATAGAATTTGCTCCTGCAGCTAAACTATTAATTTTACCATTAATTGTTATAGACATAAATTATACAAAATTTCCTCTACTTTAATTTATTATTTATCTATTTTGATGAAATTACAGAAATGACGGCTCATTTGCAAAATCGTTGAAAAATTCTAAGAGTAAATAGCCGGTTCCTTTGGACCCTTTTGAACCAAAAGCTCTTCAGCTCTAAGTTTGGTCATAAAACTTCTAAATATGAACCTTCGTCCCGATACCTTTAGTAGTTTCTCCGGAATCGTCGCCACAAAAATCGTTTACACACACACATACATACACACACAGACACACACACACACACAGACATTTTTTTGGACCTTGGTCAAAAATGTTCAGGGGACCCATAAAGACCTATTTCCGTTAAAATCTCAAAAAATTTTTTCGGCACGATTACAATACTTTACATACTGCGTATGATAAAGTAATATTACTGTCTACTGTAAGTCTGGACAAGAACCGGTTACACGTCAACCAGATCCAGAATTATACGCCGCATGAGACTTGCAATGGCCACAAACTAGAGAACAAAGAATCCTACACTAAATTTGTAGTGAATCAAAATTCCTGTAAAGTATAAGTTTTAGTGGCTTAGTTTTGTAACTGTGCCTTTCCTCTTTCACCCACAATGATAATTGTTGAGAAAATAAGTGCCTAATTTCACTTTGCTCTCCCTGTTTTTTTTTGCTCACGATAGTACATTATTGCAGTTTTTGGTTAAGATTTTTATCCCAATCGCTTTGACAACCACTTGTATTAGGCTAAAATAAACTATTTCTAAAATTTTGTGAAATTAATGCCAAAAAGGCTTGTTGCTTGACATACTTCGAAATATCCATACAAACTTTATGCACTCATAAAAATCGTAGTTAATTATTATTTATCCTGTTTGCAGTTATCAATTTTGTATACCTGCAACACTCGATTATAACATTTTAAAGGTCTGCAGTTTGTCTTTCAATACGAATTGGCATTTTGAAAATAAATTATAAAAAATCATTGATGTTTGAAAAAAATAGATTTTTGAGGTTTTTAAATTCATAAACTTTTAATCTTTGTAAAGTGTCAAATGAGACCAAATGAGACTAACATTTTATTACATGCTTATCTAACGTAGACTATTTGTCTGTTTATCAAAATGGATATGATTAGAACTCCTAATAAGTGTAATCTTGACATCAATTTGTTGATGGTGGATATATTTATTATACCACTTATACGAGTTTGAATTTAAATCTAAAACACAGGTCATCAAAGTTTTGATCAATGTTCAAGGTAGTTTTTATTGAATTAAGTTGACTTTTAATATGGTAAAAAACTAGTGTTTAAAAACCAAATTCATTCACTATTTTCGTTTTCAAATTCATATTCCCAAAAAGACAAAAAGCGGTCTGTTGGGGTAATGAAATACCCTATTAAATATTAAATAAACACGCTTACCTTAAATCTTAACTCTCCTAGAGGTGGTTTAGCATAGGGCACTCTCAGAAAACTGTAAAACTTTCCGCCTTTCCAGTCAATCTTTTCCACTCCTCGCAACCTTCCTTGTTCTATGTCGACTATAGGTGATATATTACATAGTGCTGAATGCAATAAGATACATAAAGTGCCGAGAAACAACATCCTGGTAATACGCCCGTCGCACGCACGCAAAATACAAACACTGAGCGTCGGTTCGGCGGGTAGAACAACTGATATATAATCGCCTGTTTTTTTTTTTTTGCACACTGGTATTGATGGAACTTTACAAGTTATAAGCTGTGGATGTTTTAAATTGTAGTCGATATTCTTACGAGACAGTGTTTGGAGTGCCAAGGTCAATTGTGTTGCATATATTATAAATTATAATATAAATTAATATTAATGAACTAAGGTTGAATGTTTACTAGTTAGCATACTACATTGCTGTTTGGTAAACGTCAATTTAGGAATATTTAACATATTTCATTGAGGATTTCCGCTAGTTACATGCCCATTAGCATTAATAGGTTATAGTAAACACATTATTAATTTATGTTTAAGATTATATTTAGAATTATAATCGTAGTTCACTTTTGGTAATTAAGTTACAACTTTCCAAAAGTTCGTCCTAATTGTTTGAGCGATATATTTAATGTAGTTTGATTGCTTGTTTGTTTGTTATGGTCGATTAGCCAAATAAACCGATTATATTTGATCTTCCGATTGGCTAATCGATTTGCTCAAACACTGAGATAGCAAAGATATTTCGACAATATCGTAATCATAGTAAACAGTATCTAGTTATCCCTGGGGATAAAAACTGTTTTAGAATAATATTCCGGTTATTCTAGTATTGTAGTTAGACTTCAAACGGTTGGTCTGCGGAACGTATGTTCTACTCTACAACCACAGGCCCTAAGTGGACCATACAATTTGTAAAACAATAAAGTTCCTTCCCGAATCTGTCGTGTTTTATTTCGAACACTTAATTTGCTTTTAGTTATTTATTGGCTTCATATTCACGAATAGGAAAAAAACATCTATTAATCTGACAAGCATCTGAATATTTTTTCTAGGACGTTGGATATTTTTACCGCTTAGCTAAAAAGATATCTATAAAATCTTATTATTTTAACGTAGATTTTTAACCTAGATATTTGTTGTTAAAACATCTTGTTAAATAACTTTTTACGATGCATACAGTATAGTGCATTGGACTTGAGACTAAGTTAAAAGATGGCCGAGAAACTACAAACTTTCTACTTTTTACTTTATCATACGCAGTAAGATAAAGTATTGTAATCATGCCGAAAAAAAAAAATGAGATTTTAGCGGAAATAGGTCTTTTTGGGTCCCCTGAACATTTTTGACCAAGGTACAAAAAAATGTCTGTGTGTGTGTGTGTGTGTGTGTGTGTGTGTGTGTGTGTGTGTGTGTGTGTGTGTGTGTATGTGTGTAAACGATTTTTGTGGCGACGATTCCGGAGAAACTACTAAAGGTGTCGGGACGAAAGTTCATATTTAGAAGTTTTGTTACCAAACTTAGAGCTGAAAAGCTTTTGGTTGAAAGGGGTCCAAAGGAACTGGCAGTTTATTCTAAGCTTTTTTGAAGGATTTTGCAAATGAGCCGCCATTTCTGCAATTTCGACAAAATAGTTAATTAATAAATTAAAGTAGAGGAAATTTTGAATAATTTATGCCTATGACATTTTTTGGTAAAATTAATAGTTTAGCTTTTCAGTTTATTCTAAGCCTTTTTGAAGGATTTTGGAAATGAGCCGCCATTTCTGTAATTTCGACAAAATAGTTAATTAATAAATTAAAGTAGAGGAAATTTTGAATAATTTATGCCTATGAAATTTTTTGGTAAAATTAATAGTTTAGCTTCAAGAGCAAATTCTATTTGATCGAGATCGGTCGCATCTGCATTGATATGAAATTACATAGTAGCCAGGATTTTGACAAATATTTTTTTGTGTTGTCACATTCGAAAACAGCTGATCTCATCAGAGGTTGGAGAATCACTATGGAACGTTGCCGCTGTAGTGCGGCAAATTATAAAATACAAATTTCAAATAAAGTAAGATCACCAATTTGATTGTTTGTTGATAAGAAATATCAACCCGTCTTTATATCTAATTCTAAAAACGAAACATTGAGAAAATTATAAATGAAGTATAGCGATGAGTGTAGTTTTATTTTAGTATGTTGGTAGGGATGTGTCATGAACAAATATAAATCTGTCAGAATTTGAATTAGTGATAATGGCAGTGGTAGCAGACGCCGTTATAGTATTTCCAATAGAAAATTGATAGTGACTCACTCATGTTTATGTACATGCAAACTAATATGTGTCATTATCACGATATGTAAGAAATACTATAATTTCGTATTCTACCACCGCAATTAGCTACCATTACCTACAAATCGGAACGCACCTTTAAACTTGACGTTTCGTCAAAGTGGTACCAACCTAGCATTTACTATACAGAAATCATTTATTTTTTTTAAATACGTATTTCTTAAAAAGCAACACAATAAACGTTGATGTCGCTCCTGCCAAAAACTAGATAGCCGACTCGCTCATATGCGACGGCGACACTCCGCCTTCGGTGACGCGCCGCATCACCGCTCGTCGCGCTATTCCGTACTTTCGGCATTTGTGACATAAATAACTATTATTCTAATGACGTAGTGTAGGTAGTGTCAAATGCTGATGCTTTGACAATACCTACGATTTATCTCAATAGAATAGATTCTCATGCAGCTAAACTATTAATTTTATATATTGTATGATAAAGTCATGTGCCTGGCCACATCAGATTTTTTACTTTATCATACTTTATCATTTGGGTCCCCAGATTATTTTTGACCAAGGTACAAAAATATACAGTTAAACAGTTTTGGGGGAAAGGTGAAGTGTTGTCTGTTTGCTCAACAGGGGGGACTTTAGGCATTGAGCGCACATCGGAGGCTGTTTTAATTTTTTGTTTTTGTGGGCATAAGCGATGTTTTGTTGAGTCGGATTTGCCGCAATTACATGTAATTAGACTCAAAAGTATTTTTTTGTTTGTTCTTGTTTTGATAAGTTCTCGGAATTATTGTTATATTATTGGTACAATTATGTCTTAGTTCTAGTTTGCGTAAGGGGTTGAGTGGAAGAGCAAGGCAATTTGGAAACAAGTGTGCTGATCTCCGCCCTAAATATAAATATTATTTTGTTGCATTTAAGATTGTTTTATGTTAATAAAGGAATTATTTATTTAATTATTTATTTATCTGTCAAATTCTAGCTAACGAGTTTTATTTTAATGCAGACAGGACTGATCTCAATCAAATAGATTCTCATGCAGCTAAACTAATAATTTTATATATTGTATGGTAAAGTCATGTGCCTGGCCACAACAGAGCTCTATTCATAACTTGCTTAATTGCATAATAAACACTTCGATGCGTGGTACTACTGGGAAATTAGTGCTACAAATTCCTCTAGTTTTGGAATTCTTAAAAGTTATTTTTTAAGTTATTTTACAAAGATTACAGTATTATAGTAACAATATCATTTGCAGTGATTGTTTGTAATTCAATTGCAACATTTAACATACTTATAATTACATGTATAACCCCTTCCAAGAACGCCTGGTGTTTACTATAACAAGTTAGCTTTGGGTTATGTTATACAAAAAGTTGCATTCAACTATAAAACTGAAAAATCTGTTTTAAAATAACTTTTATAATTTTATTGAATGAAATATATCAGACATAATGCTGATATTGGCCGTATGACGTATTATATTTAAGCGAATAATTATGCTTTTTTTTGCAAATATTACTTTAAACACCAAGACAATTTTATTTAAGCAAGTTTACATTACCGCTATTTAGGGGTTGTTGTCTATGAGGTAATACCCCGAGCGCCGAAGGGCTGCTGGATCTTTTAATTACCTATAATTGAAGGTATGATAGACATTTATGCAACAATATTTGCAAAAGTTATAAACATTTTTCTGTTACAATTGATTGAAATTTATTTGCTATTCAAATGGACGTTGTGGGTTGTTCGCTATAGGGAAAAACTCCGAGCGTCGAAACACTACTTGGTGTTTACTGTTTTAAATACGTTGGCTATTCAAACGGACATTGTCGCCATTTAGGGGTTGTTGTCTATGGGGCAAAACTCCGAAGGACTACTATGTCTTTTATTACCTATAATTTGAGGCAAGATATAATTTTATGCAACAATCTTTGCATAAGTTGTAATCATTTTTCTGCTGCAACTGATTGAAATTCGTTTGCTGCTCGAACGAACATTATCGTCATTTAGGGGATGTTATTTTTGCTATTTGCAAAGACACTTGTAAAACTATTTTTTTATCATGTGGTGGTAAAGGGGTAATCGTATTAAAAAATTAATTTAAAATTTTTTCATGCCTTTTTTTAATATTTAAATCGAATTTTTGGTATTACAAAAAAGTCGTCCTGGGGTAGGTATATAAACGCAACAATAAATTGTGTCACTCCTGAAGTGTTTGTGGCTTAAAAACACCAACCACCGAATTTTAATCGGCGTTACATACTAGAATCAATAATCCAATACCGGATCAAAACTCGATGAATAGGGTTTTAGTTGTATCGCTAAAAACCTTCAGGACACAGGTCTGTACCAACAAGCAAAAATACTGTCGTGAAACTCTATCATCAGTAGTTTCCAACACCATTACAACGGATGCATCACAAATAAAAGATACGTAAACAGTATTTTGGACGTCCTGGAACATTCATATATAAGTAAGATTTAAACATCGTTAAATTCGTCGTGACCAATCTTCTTTTTCTTATTGTCGAAATGCGCATGCACACAATTCCAAAACGGCGCATGACACAACGGATTTACTTTCGCAATTAGCGTATCTGTGCCAATGTCCAAATAGTCTAATTGATCTTTTACTGGTGGCCATGTTATATCCAATTCGTTTCCATCAGGCGCCGGGTTTCCGAATTTTGCAAAATTCGTCCAAAGTTTAACCATCTTTTCTATACACTTTCCCTCTATGGAATCCGCTGTTATGTTAATCGGCGTGAATTCATTCTTGAAAAGGTAACCCAATTCATCGACATGCGAAGCACCTTCAATTTTTGCTGTTTGCTCCGTCTTCAGTTTCATATAATTCAAACTGGTGTCACCGGAAAACTTATAAAAGTAAATTTCTTCATGGCCTGCGTTACTATGCAGAACTGTCGATCTATAAACACCGTAATTTATCCATAAATCACTGTTTAACTCGCGATTGGTTTCAGTGGCATTTTCGTAATTTGTGATATTGTATTCTAGAAATATGTGTTCGATGACCATCTGCTTTTCTGCATCAGTTTGTAAGCCGAAAGTGTGCGGAATTAGCATTTCCGTGGGGAGTGGTTCTCCTTCCCTATCTGCCCTTATCTGTATAACGTCGGTGATTATGGCTTCGTTGTTGTTATATCCAAGCATGAACGGTACTTTGTTGAAGTTGCCCTTTGTGATGATATCGTTCGGCGTTTCCGATAAAAATACGTCTCCGCCGTGGGGTTCCTCAACTATTGGACCTACTAGGTATTTTTCATGTATGGGAAGCATCTGAAACATAAAAAAGAAACGCGTGCAGTGTGCTTTAAGATGTATAGGTTTTAAATCATAAGCTCTAAAATACACCCTGGAAAACGTCCATATTTCGGCAAACCGTATTTGATAAATTGTTTCTCATCAGTTCCGATTTCAGTAGTACCCCAAGGGAGTGCTTTTGGACCGGTTCCTTACCTACTCTACTCCAGCAACCAGACGGAATTAGAAAATAATACTGTGGCATTTGCTGACGACAAGTTCAGCAGACAAAGGTTCAGCAGTTTCATCAATCATCATTTGACAAGTAGAAAACTCCGACTTTACTTGCATATGGAGAATTTGGAGAGTCCTTTCGCTGAGGCACATAACCTAATTTTCATGAGTTTATGTGAGTTATAGGTGAGTTTATTACAGACAATTTTGCCGGACAACGTTTTCCAACGGTCACAGGAGAATATTTATAACTAATTGAAAGTAACCGTGCAGCTGTCATTTTTTAATTAAAAATAAGAATATCTCAAAAATGACACGTTAGGTATAGGGAATATAAGATAAAATTGATCTAAAATTTGCCAATGATGGCGAGGCGAACTGTCATATAACTGTCAACCACATAGGTTTTGACAGACTTTGACACTAGCGTTGTATAATGATGACAAATCGATCAAATATTGAAGTCATTATTTGAACGAACTGTCATTATTATACAAGGCTACGGCTAGCGTATAAACTTCATGTTCGCGATTTATATCCTTAAATGTTGGATCGTCAAATAATATACTCTTATTTGCTCTAGAAACGTGACAGATTAGTGACAATAAATTAAACAATATATTTACCGATAAATTATTGAGGAAGTGGAGGCGGGAGTTGCAGCATAAGTTGAAATCCATAAGAAGGAATTACTACTGAAAAATGTAAATCTACATCTCTTTCATAGATGATTTCATCGTAAATTTTGTAAAGATTTTTAGTTTAAAGAACTGATGGACACTAAGTTATGCTATAAAACTTCTTCTGGTATTTTGCAAAAATTGACTACACCCGATAATATTCCAGTAGCAAATATCAAAGGGTAGCAATAGCCAATAGAGCAACATTTAACTATTGAAACAAGATAACCTCCGACTCATAAAGAACTAAAGACTTGATATACGAAAGCCTTTAACAAATAAACAATCAGAATACCAATCTACATGTTTTCTAGATCTAAGATCTTTTCACCACGCATCACAAAAAGAATTAGTATTTCATACTTTAGCTAATTTTTTAAATACTACTGTTTTTCAGCGTTGTATCCTCAGTTTGTTTAACGTTGTCGCCTCATCATTATCAAGAAGATTTTAACAAAAGTCTAGTTACTAGATTTAGAACAAACTCAATTATACGCACCATGGAACTATTTTTTTGTATTTCCATTAGGATCTCAACAGGAAGGCACTGAAGATAATCCAACGCGGTCTTCTCGTCTACGTTAAATGCCTCAGCAGCAAGTACGCCAGTATTTTTCATGCCACCATTCCATGTATTCAAAGCGGTCCCACTCTGAGCAATTACCTTATGGAACAATCCTGAAAATTGAACCCTTAAAACCGATGCGATAAGATTTAAAAATTTAGTTACCATTTGATAAAGGTGATAATAAATGGTGATGTACACTGGCACCACCGGCGCTTTCCCCAAAAATAGTAACATTATCGGGGTTTCCACCAAATTGAATAATGTTCTTCTGCACCCATCTCAACGCAAAGTTCTGGTCTTTCAATCCCGCGTTGCCTGGAACTCCAACGGCCGGATTGTCGAAGTTTAGAAAACCTTAATAGGCGTTTATTTGGGTAGCTTTTGTAAAACAAAGTTAACTTACCGAATAAGCCCAAACGGTAGTGAACAGTTACTAGGATAACTCCTTCTGGCATTAGGAATTCTGGTCCGAACATTTCGTACCTTCCGTTTCCTTCAATGTAGGCCCCGCCATGTATGAAGACCATAACCGGTTTTAAATCTGTTGTTTCAACCTGAAGCATTAAAATATTTAGGAAGGATGTTGGAGAAGACATGGAGAGTGTACATCTGGTGAATGTATGTTGAGGAAGAGGCAGTTTTCTTGTCCCACTATGTTCTTTTCCCAATCGAACTGTGTGCACATGGGCATGTCGACGTTTGCTTCGTAGATGCCATCCCAATTTTCTGGCGGTTCAGGATCCTGTAAATAAATTAGAAAATAAAGGCACTACTATCGGTTGCAAAACCATTGAGCCCTGTTTGGAGGCTTGTAACACTGTAACGACTGAATTATTTCCACATAACATGGAGTGACTATCAATATTTTCTGCCCCTAGGTTTGGACAGAAGCGCGCGAGAAGTGTAAAAATGTACCCGAGTTTAGCAGTTTTTAATAAACTCTTGTCTTTGCAAGTGTATAGCGAAGAGCTGTAAACATGTTTCAACGCATTTTGAATCAACAGCAGCATCAAGTTTAATATCAGAAAGTAGCAAACAAATAAAATAACAAGACATTTTTTTTTCTACCCCTATACCCGGGTGTCCCGCTCCATAGGTACTCCCGTTTATTTTTGTTGTTATAAAGCTGGACGAATGAAATTTGGGAAAGTGTTAATAGACAAAAAAATGCAATTCTTTTGGATACTCTTGAGGTTAATATGAGTTTTTTTCTGAAATTTCGTCATCATTGAAATTTTAAATGGGACCATTTATTCTTTATGTGATATTTTCAATCAGGGTGACATTCTGAACACAAAACATATCGATCGTTAATTTTTATCACTAAGGCAACGCAAAAATAACTTTTTTGTGTATTAATCTAGGTGTCTAGGATTGGTGAAAATAATCGAAAGTTGTCATATAGACACTAACTAAATCGATTTTGATCGACATTGTATTACTGTCGCCCTCTAGCGTGATTTATTTGGTTTTCGGCCAGTGAGTCATTTTTTTCACGGGTACCCAATGGCCACACCCTGATTATTCGATAGAAAGAATTTTTCCGATTACAATGTACCAAACACTTGATATTTTATTGAAATTCTTAGCGTACCAATGATGTTAGAAGCAAGGAAATCGAAAATACTATTGACATAATGATCAAAGTCAGCGTACAAGTCAGTCACTCAATGCACTACTCGACTATTTTAGTTTCTTGAGTAACTGCGTTGCGTGCGTACGTGTTTTGCGAGTCTTCAGCATAAATACTAAAGTATTATTCCAAGGAAGTTAAACAATTAATTATCAATGTCAGAAAATTATTTCTCACTTACCTAAAGCACAGCTGTTGTATCTGTCAAAAAACACCATCAAGTGAAGACGTTTCTTTTATAGATTTTATAGCAAAAAAACAGATGCAATGAAGTAAAATTATTGTGGTTACCTGTATCCCATTGCGAGTTTAATGGAATTGAATTCATCTGGGCATACGTAAAAAATCTGATGTGGCCAGGCACATGACTTTATCATACAAAATATAATATTAATAGTTTAGCTGCATGAGAATCTATTTGATTGAGATAAAATGGTGTCTGCATTAAAATTAAACTAGTTAGCCAGGATTTGACAGATATTTTGATAGTCAATAGTATCAATAGTAGGTATTGTCAAAGCATCAGCATTTGACACTACCTACTGTCAGAATAATAGTTATTTATCTCACAAGTGCCGAAAGTACGGAATAGCGCGACGAGCGGTGATGCGGCGCGTCACGGATGGCGGAGCGTCGCCGTCGCATGTGAGCGAGTCGCGCTATGTTGTTTTCGGCAGGAGTGACATAAACGTTTTTTGTGTTGGTTTCCGAGAAATACGCATTTAAAAATATCAAAAATGGTTATATTTCTGTACAGGAAATGTTAGTTTGATACCACTTCTACGAAACGTCAAGTTTTAGAAGCTAATTCAAATTCTGACAGATTTATATTCGTTCATGATACTGTAGATGGCACATCCGTACCAACATACTAAAATATAACTACACTCATCGCTATACTTTATTTACAATTTTCTCAATTTATCGTTTTTACGATTAGATAAAACAACGGGTTGATATTTCTTATCAAGAAACAATAAAATTGGTGATCTTATTTTATTTGAATTTTGTACTTTGCCGCACTAGAGCGGCAACGTTCCATAGCGGTTCTCCAACCTCTGATGAAATCAGCGGTTGCCGAGTGTGACAGCCATAGACATTTCTGTGGTGACAGCACGAAAAAATATTTGTCAAATCCAGGCTACTATGTACTTTCATATCAATGCAGATGCGACCGATCTCGATCAAATAGAATTTGATCTTGAAGCTAAACTATTAATTTTACCAAAAAATGTTATAGACATAAATTATACCAAATTTCGTCTACTTTAATTTATTATTTATCTATTTTGACCAAATTACAAAAATGACGGTTCATTTGCAAAATCATTGAAAAATGCTAAGAGTAAATAGCCAGTTCCTTTGGGCCCTTTTGAACCAACAGCTTTTCAGCTCTAAGTTTAATCATGAAACTTCTAAATGTGAACTTTCGTCCCGATACCATTAGTAGTTTCTCCGGAACCGTCGTCACAAAAATCGGGTACACACATACACACACACACACACACACACAGACATTTTTTTGGACCTTGGTCAAAAATGTTCAGGGGACCCAAAAAGACCTATTTCCGCTAAAATCCCAATTTTTTTTTTCGGCACGATTACAATACTTTACCATACTGCGTATGATAAAGTAAAAAATCTGATGTGGCCAGGCACATGACTTTATCATACAAAATATAATATTAATTGTTTAGCTGCATGAGAATCTATTTGATTGAGATAAATGGCGTCTGCATTAAAATTAAATTAGTTAGCCAGGATTTGACAGATATTTTGATAGTCAATAGTATCAATAGTAGGTATTGTCAAAGCATCAGCATTTGACACTACCTACTGTCAGAATAATAGTTATTTATCTCACAAGTGCCGAAAGTACGGAATAGCGCGACGAGCGGTGATGCGGCGCGTCACGGATGGCGGAGCGTCGCCGTCGCATGTGAGCGAGTTGCGCTATGTTGTTTTCGGCAGGAGTGACATCAACGTTTTTTGTGTTGCTTTTTGAGAAATACGTATTTAAGATAAAATTTTAAATTTCTGTACAGGAAATGTTAGGTTGATACCACTTCTACGAAACGTCAAGTTTAAAAAGGTAATTTAAATTCTGACAGATTTATATTCGTTCATGACACTGTAGATGTCACATCCGTACCAACATACTAAAATATAACTACACTCATCGCTATACTTTATTTGCAATTTTCTCAATTTATCGTTTTTACAATTAGATAAAACAACGGGTTGATATTTCTTATCAACGAACGGTGATCTTATTTTATTTGAATTTTGTACTTTGCCGCACTAGAGCGGCAACGTTCCATAGCGGTTCTCCAACCTCTGATGAAATCAGCGGTTGCCGAGTGTGACAGCCATAGACATTTCTGTGGTGACAGCACGAAAAAATATTTGTCAAATCCAGGCTACTATGTACTTTCATATCAATGCAGATGCGACCGATCTCGATCAAATAGAATTTGCTCTTGAAGCTAAACTATTAATTTTACCAAAAAATGTTATAGACCTAAATTATACCAAATTTCGTCTACTTTAATTTATTATTTATCTATTTTGACCAAATTACAAAAATGACTGTTCATTTGCAAAATCGTTGAAAAATGCTAGAGTAAATAGCCAGTTCCTTTGCACCCTTTTGAACCAAAAGCTTTTCAGCTCTACGTTTAATCATGAAACTTCTAAATATTAACTTTCGTCCCGATACCTTTAGTAGTTTCGCCGGAACCGTCGTCACAAAAATCGGGTACACACATACACACACACACACACACACACACAGACATTTTTTTGGACCTTGGTCAAAAATGTTCAGGGGACCCAAAAAGACCTATTTCCGCTAAAATCCCAATTTTTTTTTTCGGCACGATTACAATACGTTACCATACTGCGTATGATAAAGTAAAAAAGTTGCAAAAAGCCACAATACATTTAAAATTAATGATATGTTAAATTTATGCAACAAAGCACTGTATCAAATGAGACATGGCAAGATTGTGTTGCACAATATCATCAACAACTGATTTTGGGCAGAAATAATACTTCGTAGTAATAATAAATCACATAACAGAATATGTATCAATTCCACAAATAAAGAAAAAAAATCACGTATACTAGTTTAAAAAATAAAACCGAACGAGACGATGACAAAAATATTGAATACGGTCCTGAGTGTTCATAGTTTGAAATCGTCGCGCAAAGCCTCGCATCGCTTCCCGCGCGTAATCCCTTTTCCCCGAGGGGAACCATCCTGCGCACAGTATCGAATACATTCATTTCACTGTTAAAAATTCCCAAATAACTGTTATTATACAACAACGGATGATTATCACAATGAATAAGGATTGTTTACGTGCTAACTGCGTTGTCCTGGTATTGTTCGTTTCTGAGATATCCGCGCCCATAAAAAACCTCGCCTACAGACTTTATTATACAGAAAATCAAGAAAATAAAAAGGCAAGAAGAGACTCAAGCGTAAACTCAACAAAACTTAAAAATTTAGTAGTTTAAGAGACAAAAATGGGAATGTGAAGCATTATTTTTACCTTTTTTTACTTCTCTCGCGCTCGAGGCTAAACCGATGGGTAGAAAAATATGATAGTCACTCCTGTTATGTAGAAATTATTCAGGAGTATAACGCACTTTTCTTAGTTTCGTTTGTTCAGCCATTTCAGAGTTACGGGCCTTCAAACCCAGGGCTAAATACGTTTGCAACCGATAGTAGATGAATAAATATGAGGCTTACCTTAAACCTTAAATCTCCCTCGGGATTTTTTGCGTAGGGTACACTAAGAAAACTGTAAAATTTTCCACCCTTCCAGTCAATATTTTCTACACCTACTAACTGGCCCTGTTCTATTTGTACCATTGGCGACTGACTACATACTGTTAATCGAAATAAAGCAAATAGCGACCAGAGAAACAACATCCTTGATTATTATACGCCACCAGATGTATAATAATAAGTCCACAATAAATTTGGAAAATTCCACAATTCCTTCAAATAGTCATCGATACTGTGAATTTAGGGTATAAAGCATTTAAAGATTTTCTCGCAGATTAGTATGCATCCATTATTGTCCAAAAACGTAAATTTTGTTGAAGTAATTTTGTAGTGCCATTGGACGTGTTAACCTAATCCGCAGTCCGAGTGTCATTTAACGAACAGTCATAATTCGTGTGCCAAACGCAGGAATTACAAGCAAATATTTGAGATAACTCCATGTCCCATGTTTTTCCAAGACTTTTCAATTGCTAACGATCCAATCGATACACCCAAGACCCCGGTGGCCGTAACTTTATACAACTTTCAGCGTTGTCTCGCAGGTTTTTGTTGCCTACTAGAAATTACAGGTTATTAAATTTATCAAATTGTCAAACTGTGTTTGTAGAATGTTTTGTCGCTTTTGTTTTCTGACAACACCGCGCGCTGCGGTTAATCAGAGCGCTTGCTGAGTTTTGTTTCTCTATTTATTTACTGCGGCGCTGTGGTCGATTTGCTCTCACCACTTTATAGGCGGCAGGACGGAAAGTTTGCCGAAAAGAGAGCAATTTTCCTTAACAGATTAGAGAGGACATCAAACTGTGTTCGTAGAATGTTTTGTTGCTTTTGTTTTCTGACAGACCATGAATGGTCCATACATGGTGCCTGACCATTTCTGGTCCACAAAATAACACTACTTGACCATTTATGGTCTATAGAAGTTTAGTACCTGACCATTTATGGTCCATAAAACAATAACACTGACCATTTATGGTCCTTGACCATGTATGGTCCATGACCATGCATGGTCCTTAAGCATTGATGGCCCTTGACCATTTATGGTCCTTGACCATTTATGGTCCTTGACCATGGATGGTCTTTGACCATTTATGGTCCATAGAACAGTTAATACTTGACCATTTATGGTCCGTAAAATAACAGTACTAACCTTTGACTATAAATTTCTCCATGTTCACTGGTGATGGTATGATTAAAAGAGGATGTTGATTTCAGTGAATAGTTTTATTGTTGATCTTATGGTACCTGGTTTCGAAGCTTCGCTTCGTCTTCAGCCATGCTACAAATACATCAAACGTCAGTACATATATTTAACAAACAACAAGATCCGAATTACCGTCTAATTACAATTAGTACTAACCTTAACATTACAAAGTTAGATTAACGTGCCATTCTTAAGTGCCCCTTGGCCAGCGTCTCAGTTGGTCTAGAGCAGCAGCTCTGGTGACTTTAGACCTTTTGTCCACCCTTTTTAATACATAGCGGTCGCTTTCCAGAACGTGAACGACTTCAAACGGTCCTTAGGTACTTATTACCTAATTTGCCTGACCCCGTAGCCTGGGTGTCCTCAACGACAACTTGGTCTCCGATTTCAAAATGTTCACCTTCTTTTCTGCTTTTGTTGAATCTAATTTCTTGACATTAAAAGCAGTGGGACTACAGCCATCCCTGAAGCTCAACCACTGACAGGACAGAAACAAAAATAGATCACTGGTCAACATCTTGGTTCTACAACTAACGAGACAGAGACCGAATAACAGAACGCGGTGATCTCTACAGTCTGCACAAAATCAAATCCGATAGAATAAATAGTAGTAACTAAATACCTCTGTTAGTTTATGGCAACCGTTTTACAAAATTCATTTCTGGATTTGATAGCATCAATTCAACGTTCAATTCAATCTCACGGCCACATATAATAGATCTCATAACAATACTAGTACCAAAAAGACTACAACCATTAAATGCAAACAAAAAAAAACTTGAATTTTCCAATTATAAAACGCATAACAGCTCCAAATTCTCAAATTATCATACGCAGAGTAAATCAGTCTTAATTCTCAAATAATGCACTAAGCATACCCTCGTTATATTTTTTAATATGCTATTAATAATGGCTAATAAATTTCAATCCTATAATATCATACACGATACTATACATTCTAAGTTTTCAGTAATTACCTAAACTCATTACGGAAAACGATCAGTTGTTAAATTATAAAACACAAACCATTCAGGTATATCCATCAGACACCTTAAAAATAATATTTTTTTTCTTACTCCGACTCCGCTACATCAACCTACGATTCATATCATCGTTGCGTACATTTCCAATGTTAAAGAAAAGAACATTGGCAAAATCTTTCATAAACCGCTCGATCATTCTGATTTCCATCAACAAGTGAAGAAGTGCGGGTTATTCAAAATTCATCTGACATATATTGACTTCAGTCAGTGTGCAATTCTCTCGGTATAAAAACAAAAACAACAATACATTCACTTCATATCGAAAATTGACAACAGTTTTAGAAATTGCAATTATGCGCATCCGTACTTACATGATTTTCCATTCACTGTAGTGCAAATAATTATCTACACAAGTTATGACTCACATTGATTTCTTTTTTAGCATCACTAATATCTCGAAAACGAACAGTTTTGATACCTAGTACCATAATCTCCAGAATATGATCTCAAGTACTTTTGCCAGGTTGTGAGAGTTGATATTTTCTTGTTCTTTCTTGGTTCTTTTCTTGGGGCGCTCTTGTTCAAACAACAATTCTTTGTTTCTCGGTTTTTGCATGTGAATTCAAACCCACTTCTTATGTTAAATAACAGACGAAAACTAGTGAAAGTAAAACAAACTATCGCTGCTACACATCAATTTACTCCGCACATCCTTTCGTATCAAATACAAGAACTCAACTGTTACAAAATTCTGTCATCCGAACGGTCACAGGCATGATATCATCGAGCAGGTATTTAAGAACTAGTATCCCTAAGTTAAAGCCGGGGTTCACGTATTCAAGTGGCGCGAAACATCTAACATATATCTTAGTCAAGTCGGCCAACAACAAAAATTCCATCTTTCTTTTCGTGTTTTTTTGTAGTAATTTGCCTTGCAAACTTTAACCGTAAGTTTACTATTCAGTTTCTTTTAACACAATTTATTAAAGACAATTTAGTGATGCTATAAGGTGTCAAAATGGTCGCCAGGCATTTGAAAGCTGATAGTACAATTATTGTTCTATTATTTTATAGTATATTATAATACAAGTTTTATAAGACAAAAATTGGCGCACGAGTAGTTTTGGGCACGACGAGCGTAGCGAGGAGTGCCCAAATGGAACGAGTGCGCCAATACGTCTTATAAAACGAGTGTTATATACTATTTTTTCTACTTTGCGACATTAAATTTACATAAATTTAAAAAATTGCGGTTGTCATCTTACAATCTAGAGTAGTTTCATATTCAAAAGTTTGTACTTGTACTACAATTCGCAAATACGACTGACGCGAGCCAATAGCGATTGAGATGTCAGCCAGATGTCAGCCTTATTTGGCACTTGACGTCAATATCATCAATCTTGGAAAACTAAAACTTACCAAACGTTTGTGACTTAGTTTTTTTCATAACGACACCGAAACCGGTTTCGTTATGAGTTCATAACGAACGCAAAGTAGAAAAATATCTTTTTCTACTTTGCGTTCGTTATGAACTCATAACGAAACCGCTTTCGGTGTCGTTATGAAAACACTATATCACAAACTTGTAGTAACTTTTAGTTTTCCAACATTGATGAAATTGACGTCAAGTGTCAAATAAGGCTGACATCTCAATCGCTATTGGCTCATCTCAATCGTTGTAAATTTTACTACAACTACCAACTGTTGAAGAAAAGAATTACTCTAGATTGTAAGATGACAACCGCAATTTTTGACATATATGTAAAATTAATGTCGCAAAATAGAAAAAATAGATACAACTCGTGCGCCAATTTTTGTCTTATAAAACTTGTATTATAATATACTATTTTCTCTTTGCGTTCGTTATGAACTCATAACGAAACTGCTTTCGGTGTTGTTATAAAAACACTAAATCACAGACTTTTAGTAGCTTTTAGTTTTCCAAGCTTGGATGATATTGACGTCATGTGTCAAATGATGCTGATATCTCTATCTCTATTGGCTCGCCTCAATCGTATTTGTGAATTTTACTACTACTACCAACTGTTAAAAATAAAACTACTCTAGATAGTAAGATGACAACCGCAATTTTCGAAATTTATGTAAAATTTTAGTCGCAAAGTAGAGAAAATAGTATATAACACTCGTTTTATAAGATATATTGGCGAACTCGTTCCATTTGGGAACAACTCGTCTGCCAATTATAGTCTTTTGGAAGCTTTTAAATCGGGTAGGTACTTGTATTCTGAATTTCCAGAATCTCCATTTGTAGTTTGAAAACGACCAAATAATTTATTTTTATATCTTGCTAAAAGGCCTTCCAGATACATTATACAGCACCAGTTCCACGATATTTTCTAAAATTCTCAAATTCTGCTTGTGAAATATTCAATAAAAATTAAGGTAACGCGCAATCAAAGCTATCTATAAGTTAGCTTATTTAACGACGTCACGACCACCGTTTGGCCAGTTTAAATATAAAGTCGAAAGAGAACTAAAATGACGAGTCTAAAGTTGCGAGAGAGCATCAAGCAAAAATACGACTGGCACATCGATTAGACTGTCAGTGGTTATAATTAAACTGCAATCCGCACCAGTGTTCATACTAGCGGCGCAGTTGGTGCCGGCGAGAAAACCCCGATCAAAGCAAAACAACCGAAAAATGTCGGAAAATGGCGACGAAGAGGTCGACTCCTATCCACCGTGGAATTTCTCATGGGTAGTGGATAATCAACTGGCCGCCATGGCTCTGCCGAGGAACAAAGAAAACCTTCGATATATCTACGAGGAAGGAGTGCGCCATCTGGTCACTTTATCACCGGAAAAACTGCCTCCGATCGATGAATTTCCGCAACTGGAATGGACCAGTATACCCATAGCGGAATTCGAACCGCCTACCATAAAGGATATTTTAAAGTTTATCGACGTCTGTCAGAAATGTCAACTTAAAAATCAGGTAACGGTTTTGCGGATGGGAATCGTTTCGTTTGTTTTGTGGCACTAATTATAGCAGGCGTTTTGTTTATTTACTAATAATAATAAGTCTTGAACTTGAAATTAGCAGCTGTACGTTCTGGCCCATATTTTCAGGTTTAAATATAACTGGGAAATGCACTAGTCTGTTCTATTTTCATCCAGTTGCGACACTTCGAAATACCACGGTAATGTCAAAAATGTTGTGTTAGGTTGGCAATACGAGCTAATTCTTTCGAGACGGGATGTTTTCTTCGCATTGTTTATTTGAAATGTACCTTATAATACTATGTAGTATGTGTGTAGTACTATGTAGTACTATTGTAGTTCCCAGAAAAATGTAATCTTTAATAGGTCATTTAAAAAAGAAAATTTAGACCTAATACATATTTATAGCTTTACTTATAAATAAAAAAAAACTATAAATATTAAATGCAGATCTAGGTCAGGCTGTTTTTTACACAATATATCAAAAGTATCCGCCGATGCCGCAGCTGTTTTTAAAAAGTATGACGTGTGAAAGAGTGGAAAATTGAGTTTTTGCGATTAATTCGGAAAATACTAGTTTCTCGGATTAATGTTGGGTATCAAGATAGTAGTAAATGTTATATCCCTAGTCTTTTATTATAAAATGAACCATTTCAGATTTGCAAGTTACTGAAGTTATAAAGAATAATCAGCACTAATTCATACAAAATAGACACAAGCAAACGTCTCAGTCAATATCACCGATACAAAAACAAATATATGGGTCCAAAAAGGGGATTTTTAAAATGATTATCTCTGAAAATGTAAATTCTATGGAAAAGATTAAACTTTTTTATTTACAATGCTAGCTAGATAGATATGATACTTAGATGACGTTAAGACGTTAAGAAAAAATACAATTTGTTAGTATTACTGAGGTCAGATGACTTCCGATTTTTCCAAAAATGTCTTCTTTAAAATTTTAAATGACAGTCTATATTATATTTATGATATTTTCAATTAGGATGACAATCTGAACACAAAAAAATGTTAATCGTAAATTTGTATCAACTAGGTGACAAAAAAACACAAATGTTTATTAATCTATGTGATTTAATTGTTTTGTTGGCCAAGTAGTTACTTACTCATTGTTTTCATGCTTTCATACTCTTGATTGTGGAGTACTGCCCTAAACAAGTAGAACTATTTTACCTTCTATGTAGAATATATTACGAGCTGTAATTTTGATGACATATTAAAACCCAAAAAAGTTTTAAAAATAAAAGTGATTTTATTTATTTATTATTGTTGTTACTCCGTTGCTTTTCTTTAAGAAAAAGTATTGAAGAAAAAAACAAACTTTATAAATTTAACCTTTACGCGATAGAATTATTTAGGTATGCTGAAATGAAAGCTCAATTCTTGAATTTTGAAATCATTATGCGAAAACGTGAAAACGAAAAGTGTTTGACAGTAAGCAAATAAGGAACAATAAAAACAAATTAATTCTGTAATGATTTTCCTCTTTTCATCCTACATAGATATTTCTATTACGTCAAACTTTTGAAAAGATTGCCATAAAATGTCAATATCTCGATTATTTATGCTGATTTTATTTTATATCAATATTCTACTTTATATTTGATGAAAATACATACGTGTATATTTTTTTCCATGAGCTTTCTCCTGATATACAACACAATATGAGGACTTGTGGGGAAATTTTGTTTTCTTAACTAATAATTAAAAGGTTAATGTAGATTATTTCAAAACGCTATTAAAATTTTGAAAGAAAAATCAGGTAATAGTTTACACTGTTTTTAAAATTTTGCAAATGAGTTGCCATTTCTGTAATTTCGTCAAATGAGTTAAATAATAAATTGAAGTGAAATTTGATGTAATTTATGTCAAATTCTTACTAATTATTTTAATGCAGACACGATCGATCTCGATCAAATAGAATCTCATGCAGCTAAACTATTAATTTTATATATTGTCTGATAACGTAATATGCCTGGCCACATCAGATTTTTAGTTAATTGCCAAGTTTGAAACTGGAACGGAAGTTGGTTCTTGCCTTCAAAAATAAATGTATACACACATAATATTAATATTATGCCAACCAAGTGAACGCAATACACTATTATGTTTATATCATCTAAAATTCCAAAATGGGATGACTTATTATCATAAAATTTGGTATATTTCTATAACTACATGAAGTCAACAATTGTACAAAATTTCATCAAAATCCAAGGCGAGTAATAAAACTGTGATGATTTGACATGGAATTACCCAGTATGATGCAGGCAACATGGCAGTACGTCAATAACAAATGTTAGTAAAATAGATGACATTATTGATAAAAATAAAACAAGGTCATTTGGGTAAAATTAAAACCAACTCTCCATCAAACAAGTGTATATATTCCTTGAAAAGTCCATAACGCGCA
The DNA here is from genome assembly GCA_964023965.1 of Melinopterus prodromus. Lineage (NCBI taxonomy): Eukaryota > Metazoa > Arthropoda > Insecta > Coleoptera > Scarabaeidae > Melinopterus > Melinopterus prodromus. The sequence goes on along the minus strand of OZ030391.1, from coordinate 82,856,518 downwards.
ACTTTTTCTTGTTGTATTTCATTATTACAACAAACAATGGTATTTATAGCAAATATTTTATAAATTTAACGTACACTTCTCTTGGAGTCCAGGTTATGAGACAATCAACAGCGGTACATCTAAAAATACATTATTATTTTCTCTGCAACGTGTATTATCAATCTAGGTCCTAGACGCTATTACCACCAAAGCAATTAAATTACATAACTTATATGGTTGGTTTCTATCAAAGCATGAACAACGTAAAATCTAAGTTTCAAAAATCCTCCTGAACAAACTAAAATAGATAGAGGGCTGTACTTTTTAGAATTAATTACCCAATGTATCTGATCCATAAACGTGTATAATAATAATTTGTATCCCAACTACTTTGCACGTAATCGCACATGAAGCGAAATAATAACATTCAACCACCGATAAACAACGTAAAATCTAAGTTTCAAAACTCCTCCTGAACAAACTAAAATAGATAGAGGGCTGTACTTTTTAGAATTAATTACCCAATGTATCTGATCCATAAACGTGTATAATAATAATTTGTATCCCAACTACTTTGCTCGTAATCGCACATGAAGCGAAATAGTAACATTCAACCACCGATAAACAACGTAAAATCTAAGTTTGAAAAATCCTCCTGAACAAACTAAAATAGATAGAGGGCTGTACTTTTTAGAATTAATTAGTCAATGTATCTGATCCATAAACGTGTATAATAATAATTTGTATCCCAACTACTTTGCACGTAATCGCACATGAAGCGAAATAATAACATTCAACCACCGATAAACAACGTAAAATCTAAGTTTCAAAAATCCTCCTGAACAAACTAAAATAGATAGAGGGCTGTACTTTATAGAATTAATTACCCAATGTATCTGATCCATAAACGTGCCCGATTTTATTAGTCATGACATCATCAGTCCAACAAATTTCTAAATTAAATAATATTTAGCATTTCTTAATTTGACGCATTTATTTTCGCAATTAAGTTCGTATACTAACATGTACACTCGCCAACTTAACTCGTCAAGATATAAGATAGTGTCGCGTTTAACTAATGTAATTTATATGGTAATAGAAAAAGTGATTTAAAAGGTGGTGCACCCCCTCATGAATTTTTATGAAACCCTTAGCGTTCATTAGCGTATGAAACGAGTAAAGATTAAGGTCCTCCGTTATAGTGTCGTTTTAATAACTTTGCATTGTAGTGGGTACAATGTGGGCTCGCCATATTCAGAAATGCACATTTGGGATCGATTCATACATAAAATATGATGCCGCAATATTCTAACACCCACGATATCTGTAGCGATTGTTATTACGGTGGTGCATCGCAATATGTACGGTGGTATGCACAACAATATGCAGATATTCACGTCCAGCTTTGCAAACTAGCAAGTTCTATTTAACAGATATCAAATATTGATATTGTTTAAAGTTCCTCTGGAAGCATATTGGATCTATTTATATCGCAAATGCGAAATATCTAGCCAGAAAGTATTGAACATATTGGAAACATCAATAATAATAACATTGATATTGTTACAGATTGTGTTTACAATTCTTTTTGTTTTGTGTTGCGAAATGATGTAAAAGCATGCCACTTTTTGCCAGAGCATTTTGTGAACAAAATATTCTTTAAACAATCTAAAGGAAAACAAAATAAATTTGTAAATTCAGTCACAAACCTTTTATTTCAAAAACGAGGCTTTGCTGAAATAAGTATTTTTTTTATATTTTACCATAAACAATGAAATTAAGATATGTGTTAATGTTGTGATAATGTCTCATTTCAATTTGACAACTCATGCCAGAACAATGCAGGGTCATAAAGGCTAGGAAAAAAGTACGAGTTAACCAGGATTTGACAGATATTGACATTAGGTATTGTCAAAAAATCAGCGTTTGTGTCAAACGCTGTAGGTAGGGTCTACCTACTGTCAAGATAAAAATATCTGTCCAATCCTGGCTAATTTTATATTAATGCAGACACGATCTCGATCAAATAGAATTTGCTCCTACAGTTAAACTATTAATGTTACCAAAAATGTCATAGACATAAATTATACATTTATAAATTTCCTCTACTTTAATTTATTATTTAACTAATTTGACGAAATTTCAGAAAAGGCGGCTCATTTGTAAAATCCTAGAAAAATGCTTATTTAGAGAAAACATCCAATTCCCCTGAACCTTTTTGAACCAAAAGCTTTTCAGCTCTAAGTTTGATCATGAAACTTCTAAATATGAACTGTCGTCTCGATACCTTTAGTTGTTTCTCCGGAATCATCGCCACAAAAATCCGGAACACACACACACAGACATTTTTTTATACCTTGGTCAAAAATGTTCGGGAGACCCAAAAAGACCGATTTCCGCTAAAATCTCATTTTTTTTCGCCACGATTACAATACTTGATCATACTACGTATGATCAAGTAAAAATCTGGTCAGGCGCATGACGTTATCATACTATACAGCAGTATCAAAGTGTGTCAAACTGTGATGTTTTGATAATACTGTCAATAAAATCTAAATATCTGGCAAATCCTGGCTAACTCATTTTAATGCAGACACGACCGATCTCGGTCAGATAGAATTTTCTCATGCAGCTAAACTATTAATTTTACCAAAAATATCAATAGAAATGGCGGTAATTCAGTCATTAGTCATTTGCAAAATCGTTGAAAAATGCTTTGGACCCTTTTGAACAAAACTTCTTTCAGCTCTAAGTTTAGTCATGAAACTTCTAAATATCAACTTTCGTCCCGATACCTTCAGTAGTTTTTCCGGAATCGTCGCAAATTTTTTTTTACCTTTGTCAAACATGTTTAGGGGACCACAAAAGATATAATTCCGCTAAAATCTGATTCTTTTTCGGCACGATTACAATACCTTTCAACCTTTATATGATAAAGTTTTTAAAAAAACATTTAAAAGACAAAGATAAATTCTGTCCAATCTATTACGTCAAATCTTGTTTTCGACAAAAAAATAAACAAAACAGATACATATACACACACATACCATTAACAAAAAGTTTATCATAATAAATTAAAAGATTCGCAAAACGATTTCAATACTTTGCCATTTCACGTATGATAAAGTAATACATATTGCATATCAAAATATGTGATAAGATTGAGAAAGTTGAAATATGTGTAAAAAATAATAAGTAAATAAAGTTAAAAAAAGAAAAGCCACATTCTAAAACATTTAGAAGTTTTCCAAAACTTGTTTCAGTATGGCAAAAACGCATACATCGTTATAAAGGACCGCTCGTCTAACAAATACAGACATTTCTTAAGAATTGCTTAAAAGATTGCTTTCAAAAATGCTAACATAATATATTTAATTCAAATAATTACCATAATTTCGACGAATAGCCTATTGGCAGATAACTGTCATCGCAACTCAACATCAATAATAATAAAGCTGTCATTTAACAAGATAAAATGCAATAAAATCAAACCATTAACTTGATAGAACAAAATGACGATACTTTCTGAAACACTGTATATGTTTAGCCAGTTTACAGTGGCTACAGTTTTATTGTTGTGGTCTTGGCAGATAACTGTCATCGCAACTCAACATCAATAATAATAAAGCTGTCATTTAACAAGATAAAATGCAATAAAATCAAACCATTAAGTTGATAGAACAAAATGAAGATACTTTCTGAAACACTGTATATGTTTAGCCAGTTTACAGTGGCTACAGTTTTATTGTTGTGGTCTTGGCAGATAACTGTCATCGCAACTCAACATCAATAATAATAAAGCTGTCATTTAACAAGATAAAATGCAATAAAATCAAACCATTAAGTTGATAGAACAAAATGAAGATACTTTCTGAAACACTGTATATGTTTAGCCAGTTTACAGTGGCTACAGTTTTATTGTTGTGGTCTTGGCAGATAACTGTCATCGCAACTCAACATCAATAATAATAAAGCTGTCATTTAACAAGATAAAATGCAATAAAATCAAACCATTAAGTTGATAGAACAAAATGAAGATACTTTCTGAAACACTGTATATGTTTAGCCAGTTTACAGTGGCTACAGTTTTATTGTTGTGGTCTTGGCAGATAACTGTCATCGCAACTCAACTTCAATAATAATAAAGCTGTCATTTAACAAGATAAAATGCAATAAAATCAAACCATTAAGTTGATAGAACAAAATGATGATACTTTCTGAAACACTGTATATGTTTAGCCAGTTTACAGTGGCTACAGTTTTATTGTAGTGGTCTACATGCGCATACATATAAAATTAATTTTCTTATCATGGAATTAAAATTATAACACTTTTTGTTTTGACTTTTGTTATTTATTTTAAAAACATATCTTTGCGTTTTTGATGGCTGAGCACATGTAGACAGCGTAAGAGTACAGTCATGGAAATAAGTATGTTTGTATGGCTATTGCAGGATTTGAAAATAGTATGTCGGTTATATATTCGTGTACTGTGCTCCCTCGACCCGGCAGTTTCGCAAAAACTTGTCCGTCACGAGGTGGTTTTTCGATGGAAGTAATGTAACGGGATTTAGTTTATTTTGAGCGTGTCCGATCTTTTCCTTAATGTAATACCTTCATTGCAATGTAATAAATGTAATATAACCACTACAATTAAGTTTACGAGTAGGTTATGCATTTAATTATATATTGAATTACTTTTATAATAATATTAATAAACATGAAAGAATTGCGTAAAATCACGACACATTATATAAATTTGTTTTATCTAATACACATATTAATTACGTAAGTAATTAATAAGCCTTTGCCCAGCAGTGGGATGACGGGCTTAAGTAAGTAAGTAAAAAAGTAAATGCACAAATCAACTTGTTGCCAAGGATTATCACTGAATATAGACTATTTCAGAATTGTAATATTGAAATATATTCACTAAATGGAAATAAATACTCTAAATTTAATTTAAATTTATATTTAGGACGGAGCATATATTTTGTATGACGGACAATGGAAATATTATATGTATATTTACTTTACAGAAGTAAAATATTTAAAATTATAGCAATAATATATACAGCGTGTTCCACGTTTCTCCTGCAAAACATTTTTTCAGAAAGTAAATTCCTTTTTCAATTCATTAAAAAGTTATAGTCGTTTGAATTATTAACAATATCTTATGTTAACCGGCTCTAACTTCTGAAGGAACAGAGAAAACCAATAAGACCATATGAAACTTATTACTTTCTACTTTCTAGAAAAAACATATCATTTTGGTATATTCTTTTGTTCATTTATTAATTCCAATTATTAAAATTTTACTTAAAATTATAATTTTGTATTGTTGTAATATGTATTTATCGTGTTACATTTTTGGTTTTGCATTGTTTGATAAGAAAACTTATTGTTTATTTTTCTTTTTTTGTTAATATTTCGAAGAGCTCTAAAGAAGTTTTATTGTAATATAGTTCCAGTTCAATAAGAATACATTTATCATTTACAATGTATTAACTAGAACATTTTTGGTTATTTTATTTCAAAATTTTTAAATAATTTACGAGGCATGCATTAATTGCGAAAATAAGTTAAAAATAACATTTTGTCTTATGAACTGTAAGGTCAATTAAAAAGCATTTACATAAAAAAGGCATTTTTAATTTCCAAACAATATAAACTATAATTGAAAATGTTTAACGACATACCTTGTCAAAGTAATATTATAGGTTAATCATATGGTGACGTTCAGGCGGGATGTAAATTTTAAATATATTACAAATTACAACCACAACCTGGATTTGAACCAGAGACCGTTGCGTCACTAGCACAATGTCAATAGCTCAGATGGGAGAGCATGGTGCTAGCGACGCAAAGGTCTCTGGTTCAAATCCACGTTGTGGCTGTAATTTTTGATTTAAAAATTTACATCCCGCCTGTATGTCACCATATATTATATTAATTTTTTGTTTGTTTTCAGTTGTAAGATATTTGAAACGTAAAGTAAATACAACATCACAAGTATCAAGTTACCATAAATACAAATTTAAAGCAATTAATTTATTTCTATTTTGTGAATAAATGTTAATACATTTGTTAGTTCTGATATAACCTTCAGTCAAAATATTGACAAAAGGAAATTGATTTTTGTATTTATTAACGCAAACAAAGCTATTAGATGCAATAAGTTTGTATAATTTGTTGTTTTATGCAATATCTTGAAATGAGATTTTCATTTGATGTAGGTAATTGAAAACTTTTATGTTTATTAATATAAAATTAACGTTATATTTAATAAAAACACAATTACTTGCAATGTAGAAATTAGATTAGTTAATTACACATTAAGCTAATAAATAGAAACATATAAACCATTATAAACCAATTCAAAGCATTCGAACAAGTTTTTGCAAATAATAAATTTCCGATATACGAGTCTACAGCGTAAACGAAAAATTTTTTGCACTTAGCGGCCGAGCGGCCTACCAGAATAACAAAAACTCGTTTATGGATGTATCATCGACATACTGCTGAAATACTGATACGAACTTACTTAATTCCAAGACGTTGTACAACATTACAGCTATAATAGAAATTACTTTTGAAGTTTCTAGCAGAACAGGTTTATTCAATATCAATTCGTAACAAATACTAATAACTCGGCCGCGTATAATATTCAGCGCAAAATCAGTGCCTAAATAAAAAGTGATTTTCCACATCAAAATATCAAAAGCATCATTCGTTCATAACAAAATTCATACACGTCCTCAATCATCAAGTGACACATCATCTCAACCATGCCTAAACAAACATTTTCTAAATTGGGAAAATAACAATTCACGTTCATTAATATCGGCTATCGCCAAGATACTCGCAAACAAACCCACACTCCAACGGTTCCATTCAAAATCATGTTTACCAACCACCTGTTCCTTCATTTAATAATAACCTCGGCAAATCAATTACTTACTGAAGACGCCCGTTGTCTTTTGTTTTCAGGCCGTGGGAGTTCACTCGAGAATGGGTAAAGACAGAACAGGTGCGATGGTAGCATGCTATTTGATCCGATTTAAAGGTCTCGACCCCGAGACCGCCCTAAAGGAGTTAAGGGCGAAACGACCTCGATCCATTGAGGAACTTCCGGACTACGAAGAGGCCATTATCGATTACCACAAGTCCGTAAAAGAAACCGCAGTTTCTAACTGACGTAATGAGGGACTGTCGCCTTAAGATAATCCCACGTTTTTGTATACAGTAAATCTTGGAAATGGACGTAAATTATGGACTTTTGTTTTTGTGTCGGAATTGAGTTTTTAACAGGGGAAATCTTATAAAAATATACTTTTTGCGGTCCAAGATGTTATTAAATTCAATAAGATAAATAAGATTTCGTTTGGGTGTTTGCGGAAAGAATTGTTTATTTGTTAAAGGTGTTAAAGGTTAAAGGTTTTCATACAACATGATTTTTTATTGTAACGAAGAGTTTGTTGTTAAATGTTAATAAAGATTGTTGAGTTTATTTGCATTGACTTTTTTCAGTATATGTTTGTTGTTATTTTTATCTTATTGATAAGATATATTTAGAAGTTTCATGACCAAACTCAGAGCTGAAAACCTTTTGGTTCAAAAGGGTCGAAGGGAACTAGGCCTTCTCTGTAATTTCGTCAAAATAGTTAGATAATAGATGAAAGTAGAGGAAATTCTGAATAATTTATGTCTACGACATTTTTTGGTAAAATTAATAGTTTATCTGCATGACCAAATTGTATTTTTTGAGATCGGTCGTGTCTGCATCTAGTTAGCCAAGATTTGACAAATAGTTTCATTCTAATGTGTCAAACGCTGATGTTTCGACAATACCTACTGTCATAAGTATACAAATATCTTTAAAAAAAATCTGTTCTGCAGTCTTATATTATGTTTGTGACCTTTGTATGTTGTTTTATGATCTCCACGGGCCACGCCTGATAAAATGTAAGTTTTTACAATTGAGTTTTTTAGAGTTTGATTTGATTGTCAATTGTGTAATTTATATCTCATTTCCTAGAGCGCCTGAAAAGAAAGCCCAGTAGAAGACGAAACATGTAGCGATTGCTAAAATTTCCTTGCAATTGCTAAAATAAACCAAGAATAAGGAATCCGACCATTTTTTATTGTATTAAAATAAAAAATCTGGTGTGGCCAGGCACATGACTTTATCATACAATAATTAAAATTATGATATCAGAAATTACCTTGGTCAAGGGTGGTCATGAATTTTAAAATGATTGTCGCAGCTCATATCGTACATTTATGTCATTCATTTTTTGAGTGTCAAAATCTGTCAAGTTATTGTGCTGAACATACTTGTAAGTCATTGATGATGTCACTGTAGTTTGACAATGAATGAATTATTTCAAAGAGATGATTTAAGCTATGGCAAGCTTTTTGCATTTCATGGCAACCCGTGACCAAGATAATTTTTGATATCACGGTATTTGATCGAGGTCAATCGTGTCTGCATTAAAATAAAAGAAGTAGCCAGGATTTGACAGATATTTTGATTGATATTGACAGTAGGTATTGTCAAAAAAAAACAGCGTTTGACACTACCTACTGTCAGAATGAAAAAAATCCTGGCTACCTAAGTTTTAATGCAGACACGATCTCGATCAAAAAGAATTTGCTCATACTGCTAAACTATTAATTTTACCAAAAAATGTCATAGACATAAATTACACAAAATTTCCTCTACTTTAATTTATTATTTAACTATTTTGACGAAATTACAGAAATGGAAGCTCATTTGCAAAATCTTTGAAAAATGCTTAGAGGAAACATCCAGTTCCTTTGGACCCTTTTGAACCAAACGCTTTTCAGCTCTAAGTTTGGTCATAAAACTTCTAAATATGAACTTTCGTCCCGATACCTTTAGGAGTTTCTCCGGACATTTTTTTGTACCTTGGTCAAAAATGTTCTGGGATCGTGAGACGTAACATCACAATAATAACTTTAAATGTTAAAAGCTTTCCCTAGGTCAGGTAGCTCTCGTGTCGGAGAAAGTTCGTCGTAAAACAACAAATGAAATAACTGAGGAAATCTTCAAATAAAAATAAATTTATTGTTTTCTGTTCGGAAAAATCAATATTAACAAAAATGGTCATGCAGGAAAAATATGTACAATAAAATAAAGAAAATATGACGTCCTAACAAAACGCTAGCTTCAATTGCCAACAGCCTTGTTCCTTTGACGTCGGCAGAAATACACAATAACAAAATATCTATGTTGATACAATAAGACGCTAGCTTCAATTGTCAACAGTCCTATTAATCGGCATCGGCGGAAATACACGAGTAACTTACTTTTCTCGAATTTCAGGTACTGTAATGAGAGAAAGTATCGTTCGCTAGCTTCGCTTGCAAACAGAACGGACGGATTGGAAGTCGGGCAGGAAAATCTCCTGGCTTATATAAGTTATATAGCACTAAATCGACCCCCTTCCTTTTAGATTTCTGGTTTTTGAAACTTGTCTAGCGAGCGGGGTCGATATGGACAGGTTTACAAAATAATATCGGAATTCTCGCATTGAGGGTACAAAACATAAAGTGGCCGAGGTTGTTTTGGGCGAGTTAGCGTAACTAAAAACAAGATTCTCGTGGCGGTGGAATGAAAATATACATACAAGAAAGATTTTTATATAAACTAAAAACATGCTTAAATTAATTGTTATTGTCATTTAGCGAAAACAGCATTTCGTTATACCCTGAACCTATTTCCGCTAAAATCTCATTTTTTTCTTCGGCACGATTACAATACTTTATCATACTGCGTATGATAAAGTAAAAATCGACATTTATTATAAACCACAAATAAGCATATCACGAAAACAATTTCTCTCTTAGGTTCTTTCATTGAATAAAGTTAGACTAACTGGGTTATGATTGTTATGCATATGCAGGGAATCTTATGCCGTATTATGTAGGCCACTTATCTAGGTAACTATGTAACGCCCGGTAAACACATGTCTTCCTGTACAAAAGAACTTCGTCAAAAATTTGCATGTGGCCGTACGTAATAGCAGAATACGACCGCTTACATAAAAACCTTACCGGTGGATACTTCGAACACCTTACATTCGTGCGATGAAAAATATAGAATATTCTCGACAATGTTGTTTGTCTGTTTATTGTTTAGTCTAATAATAGACCAAGATAAGCACATTTCAACGATTCTCCGCAGCTGTGTCATAAGTGTCGTAAAGTTTACCACATCTTTACACTGAAATATTTTTCAGCGTAAACATATTGATATTACTCAAATTTCTAGTTTTGTCGGATGTATAACAGAGGTAAACGTTTCTGTTAGTTATATCGTATGACTGACCACGTACCAACTGCGAAGAAGTGTTTTTAAGTGTTTCTTTTTATAAATCCCTTATTTTTCTTCTTGTTTTTTAAGGTATGCGTTTAATTGGCATACACAACTATAAGGCCTTACACAGGAACATTTTCGAGAAACATGCAATTGAAAATTAGGAAAATATTGAGAATATTGGGAATGTTGGATTTTGTACATCGTAAGAATGAGCTACAAGTGTATATGAATTGGGGCTCGTAAGGTTTTACAAGGCTTTTTGAAAATGAAAAACGAGATAATTGTGTAAAAAGGTAATTTTGTGATTACTTCTAGAACCAAATGTCTTAGACTCTTAAAAATAGTATCAAAGTAATCCTTAAAATTTTTATGTATCTGAAATCTTAAAACTGGATGAAGAAAATTTCGATTCACTTTCCTTATTTTGGTTCCGAAATCGACCACCAGAGAAAAATCATAGGCCTAACTGTTATTCGTCAAACGTCAAACGTTTTCTGCAATTTTTTAGAGTGTAATTCTGTGTTATTCTGAGGAAGAAGTTTCATGGGGTCTTGATTTTCTGAAATTCAGCTTTTAGCTGCTTAAAATACGATTTTGATAGTATATCAGACGAGTATAACTTTTAAGGAATTAGAAAAATAATTAAGTACATATTAAAACTTTTTAGTCAGAATGACAAGTACCTACTGCCTGAAAGAAATGCGGTTACATTACCCTGGCTTAATACGAAACACAGAAGTAGGTATGCCATTAATTCCAATGATTTGGCAACATCACACAAACTTTTGTACGGATTGTTACTTTTGCATATGTGTTTTGATTTATTCTAGGTGAATACGAATCTGGTGTCGAAAGTTGCATATCCAGTCAGGCTTTTCGGGATTTTGTTTCTTCGACAAACTTTCACACCTTTTCGAGAATGTGGTTAAAAGTACAAAGTGTTAGATTTACTTTGATAACCTTTTGACGTTTCTCGGACGTCGTCTGCTACAAATTCTTAAAATTGCCTAAATTAAGTTATATTTTTGATTTTGGCTTTAATTCTTTTGATACAATTGGTGTGCCACGCACCGTTGCACTTCTCATTAACAAAATGGATGCTCCGTGAATTATCATTATTTTCCCAATTACGATACATTTTGTCTCCTACCATTAAGATCATTATCTTAAATGATTTATTCATTGTAAATGATAATAATGGTAAAAGAACGACCAAAATCAATAAGAAAAATATGGGGTCAGATGTTCAATTTGATGTAAAAGTCTAACAAAAATACGATTATTTTATTTATTCTAACCCACTTGTGATAGAAACAAACTGATTACTTTGGGGTCATCAGTGGTTATATCCCAATAGAAATGATACCATCTTAAGAAAGACAATAAATAATACGTTGAAATTTGTTGCAAGTGAAATTTCTCAGAAGTTCAAATTAAATTCTCTGGAACCGCTTATACGATTTTGATGAGTCTTTTGGTCAGTTGTAGGTTGATTGATTAGTAACAATGTTCTGGTAGACATTTCAAAAGTCAGTTTTCAGCATAATATACAGGTTACAATAATGAAAATACTAATGATTCATTCACAACTACCACAGCAAATATTCAGGACGCACCTTATTTTCAATATATCAAGCCATAGTTTGTTTTATTGCATAAGAATTTTACATAAATTAAGTTCCTTAAAAAGACAGGATTTGTTACGTCACATAAAACAATCTGATGTGGCCAGGCACATGACTTTATCATACAATATATAAAATTAATAGTTTAGCTGCATGAGAATCTATTTGATTGAGATCAGTCGTGTCTGCATTAAAATAAAACTAATTAGCCAGGATTTGACAGAATCCTCAATGCCTAAAGTTCCCCCTGTTGAGCAAACAGACAACACTTCACCGTTCCCCAAAACTGTTTAACGATAATTTTTTCATATCTTCCCTGAGACCATTGTATATGTGACTGACCTGGTAAGAGAATGGCCGTGTATACAGCTGAGCGCGATGGGCATGTGGAGCAAACAAACCCCTGAATGTTAAATTAAGGTTATGGACATCCGTTCTACAGCGTATCTTCCGCATGAGGTATTGTGGGATCCTCTTGGTGAGCAACTTATGATATAATCTTACTGCCTATGATAAAGTAAAAGGGCTTCAGCATTAATCAATAAGCTATTCGAGTTAATACTACCCATTTACAAAATTGGCTAGTGCATTTTCTTTGTTATTATTAATAACAGTATTAGAACACTGAAATCAACTCAGAACATTGCACGTCAGAATGAAAAAAAGGAAAATTATAAAATTTATCCTTAGTTTTTTGGTTAGGCGGTCGCGGTCCACTGTAGAATGGGTAGAGGAAGGACTGGCGTGATGGCGGCCTGTTACCTGATGCGATTCCTGGATATAACGCCGGAAAGGGCAATTACCGAGTTGAGATTCAAACGACCAGGTTCGGTGGAGGGTCCGGAGCAAGAGCGCGCCGTTATTCGCTATTTCGATTGTCTTCGCGGTACGACTCCTTCAGAAATGCTAGAGATCAAGGATAATACTCTAAAGTATAATATAATTTAAGTTTAGCTGTGAAAAAGTAGACTAGATTTTATTGTAATTGACTGTTATTATAGATAGATTTATAGAGAAATAAATGCATAGGGTAAAAATTATTTTCGGTGGATTTATTTCTGTCAAAGAGCCCGGCTATTAAATTGTGAATTCTACTGGGAAATGGTAATTGTGGTACCTATCCGCCAATTAGACCGGTCGTAGGGTGGTCCTAAGGGAGCTGCTCTTTGGAAACTGCATTTAGAGGATCTTCTCTTGAGAGTCAACTTCCGCCCACTAAAGGAAAATCTGATTCGTTTACTGCCTACGCAATATCAACTTTGTCAACCTCAAGAAATATTTAAATAATGATTTCGTCGGTAGTTATTTAGACATTAACCCAGTAAACTATTTCACAAGAACCCCTATAAAATTAGACGCTTGGTAAATAATGATCGCGACTAGTTGACTGAAATCTAAATACCTAATGCTAATTAGCTAGCTACACAATTTGATTCTTGCCAGTATTATTTCAACAGTGGTGTAACAAATATACGATAATAATATATTATATGACAAGCACATATTTAAGGCGAGTGGAACTTCAAATACGACGTTTTATCTACAACTCATAATTTCCATTTTATATCAAATATTTTAATTGTATACGAACTATCAATCAAATTTCAACCACGTTGGTGTTGACATTAGCTTTGAATAATAATGACAGTTCCTTTGAATAATGAAATCATTCTTCAACACTGTCATTATTATTCAAAGCTATAGTCGTCATATTCATCGGTGTGCATCATGATAGAGATTATATAGTCATCGATATGTATACAGTAAACATGTGAGTCATAGATAAACATACAATACATTACATGTTTGAACATATTTGGCTAGGTTAGAAATATTTACTAAGATTTACGTTGCATTTCCTGATTTCAAATTCTAATATGCCAAGTAAACGTCAACTAAAATTCAACTATCATAGTCAACTATCATTCGAAATGATAGGTAACCAAATATACCTCATAATTTTTGAGGTCAGTATTTCGAAATGATTAGGTAAGTATTTCCATTCAAATTATACGTCTAACAGAACTTGAAACTTTTGCCGATAATACAAAAAATATCCGGCTCAATTCTATCGGGTCTAGGTGACGGATTTTACGATTGTTCATGGCTATGTCGTAGTCAACAAGTTCAACAATAACAATATTTTGGAGACTGTGGCGAACTTAATAATAAAATTATAAACCCCTAACCACAACAAGTATTTTAGAAACCTAAATATACGTATTTCAGCAACTATGTTGCCATCTTCAGTAGAACCTAAAAAAGAAAAAGAGAGATTAGCACTTCATAGTATCTTTACTGGATATTGTCCAAGCAAATCACTAGTGGAAGTGACGTCCATGTTAAAAATTACCCTATATATACCCATTTGTTGTTCACGCCTCAGTGAATTTTGATCATTGAAGTGTAAAAAACTTAATTAAAGCAGGTCAAACAATGGCGAACTAGGTATAGGACCCCTGTCTGAATTTATTAATTTATCTCTATTCAAGTGAATAAAGATACTTTCCAAGCTGTTTAGTTCCCTATTATTTGACACAGCTTTTACAAGTTTTAAGTCATCTACAACTACTTTATGACCTGTGTCTAAAATATGTTGAGCCACACTAGATTTTTCAAAACGATTATATTTAAAATGAGCTACATGTTCTTTGAACCTAGTTAAAATTGTTCTTCTAGTCTGGCCTACGTATTCTTTTTCACAGTCATGACATTTGATACAATATATACCAGATTTATCAAGTACATCTACCTTATCCTTTGGGTTTCCAAGAAGGTTCTTTATGCTATTATGAGTCGAATATGCTAAACAGAGATTTTGTGATGTAAAAATACTTCTCAAACCCCTTGTATATGCACAATCGAACGGTATTTTAACATAATTCTTCTTTTCTACAGACAAAGTATTTAAAGTAGATATTTGATTTACATACATTTTCAACAAATAAACGATGATATTCACAGAATTCGTCACCTACACATGACAGAATGGAGCCGGATATTTTTTGTATTATCGGCAAAGGTTTCAAGTTCTGTTCGACGTATAATTTGAACGGAAATACCTAATCATTTCGCTGAACAACTCAGAATAATATCATGAAGTATATTTGGTTGCCTACTCATTTTGAACCCCATTTTAAGTCTGTGATAATCACCCGATTTCAGTATACAAACGGTTAGTGAAAGCTTTTTAACAATAACGTCAAACATTCAGATTTGTAGTCCACTGACGGCTTGTCCACTAGACTAGTTATTTTTACACTTTTTCTTTGCGACCTACTAAAATTTTATTTTCTCTTAACTTTAGTTTAAATTTTATGCTACCATAGGCGTAAAAATTTTAGTGCTTCAGAGAAAAAATTTAAAAATAACAGGTCCTTGGAAAGGAAAGGGAACGGGAAACGCTGGTGTAGTGGACTAGCTGTGAGTGGACTAGACAGCTGATCGTTTGAAGTAGTTGGCGTTCAAAAACTTTCATAACTAATTACAAAAAGAAAGTATAAACTATAGAGGACATAATCCTTCCTCATATTTATTAAGAATTTTCTCCTCTACAAGCTGATAGTTTGTTGGTTTCAGGTGCATGAGGCTAATTGAAATTGCGCGTAATTTTGGCTATGACGCTCCAAATATTGGTAGGTTTTGATCAATTAAAACTATTTCCTGTTATGTAAACTAACTCCTTTTTATCCGGCATCAAATTATTTCAAAGTTTACATACATAAAACCAGCCGCATAGACTAGCCTAGAATATGCTCTCTTATATTTAGGTTTAGGATTATTAGCTATTGAAGGTATTGTGAATTAACGACATTTGACATTATAACCTTTTGGTTCATCATGTAACATTCTTGCAAATTGTATATTTTATATTGCATTTATTATAATATTATTATTATTATAATAACCTTTTGGTTCATCATGTAACATTTTTGCAAATGGTATAGTTTATGTTGCATTTATTATGTTATCATTATTATTATAATGACAACTTTCGGCGTTCTCGCGGTTTTTCCTAATGTATCACAGACAAATCTTTGCTTTGAAGTATATTATAAATGTAATGTATTTGAACTTTCTAAGTCAATTAAAGTCAAGAATGCGAACATAAATCTATTCGGCATTCATTCATGTTCATATTTATGGTGTGGTTCTCATGTACAGAGTGCTAAAAAGTAGCTCAGCTTTGGGGCAGGTTTTCGACAGTGAACTGTAAAAGATATACAAAAAGCTTTTTCTTCTGCTCTAAATTTACCATACTCTACAGTGCAATATAAAATTTGGTTCGTACAAAAGATATAGACAAGATGTGGATGCTGTTGTAGCCACTATGAGGTCCAGCGAGGAGTACTCAACAGCGGGCCATTTCAGCCATTTCAAAAACTTTGTGAAACTAGATGAAATTTGTTGGAACATTTTGTAAATAAAGTTGAAAATTGGCATTTGAATTTTCAGGTTAATTTTTTACAGCTTTTTTCATTACTTTAATTTTAAGTGGATTGTATGATTTTATAACCTTAAAAACATATGTAAAATTGTTCATTATGTATTCTTTTCGTGAATTACTGCTTTATAAACTACAGCACAATCCTATTATTTTAACAGGTTGATGTGTGGTATATATACAGTTGTGCGCGAGCAAAATTTTTGCGGAAACCGCAAAAAATAAATTTCTGATTTATGGAGACCGTAAGGGTCATCTGGACGACGGGGTCACCCTCCGATCGTCATTTTTCTTTTTGTGTTAAGTATTTCCCTAGGCTTAGTTGTCGCCAATATATTTTATTTCTTTTTACTGCTTACACACATTTAATTCTAATTTTTTTTTATTTCTAAGTGGAACCTTTTTTCAAAATAAAATATGGTAATAGGTTAAAAATTAGTTGATTTAGCATAAGATATGTTAGGGTTCTTATTACCTGTATTCTCTTGAAAGGAATGTATGAAATTACAAATAATTCCCTATTATGTACTATACCGAACGAGTTATGGGTTTGTCGTAAAAAAGAAACTTCACAAAGTTAGATCATTGCGAGTGAGATTGAGTTACTTCCTCACGAGCCACCAATAAAAGTCTACATCAGTTATTACGTACTTCATTCGACCAACCTTGACGTTTACGAGGCCCAGCGAATTAATTAAAACATAGTTTTTCTCTGCTAGAATTACAAGCCGTACAAATATCCGAGTAGGTAAGTAACGCTTGTTTTCCATTGTTATCTTAATTAAATGTCCAGGTTTATAGGCATATAAAATTCGAGTATTAAAGCCCCATACTACCTCAAATCCAATATACATTCCATAAGGGCAAAGACAATTCAATTAAAACTTTTTGTTCGGGCTTGTTGTGTGATATCTCGCCAAGGGTCTGTTATTCAATTAAAGTTGCGCAATGGATGAGTATTGTCGTGCCTGAAACGATTTTAATTTCGTTGTTTGTCTCGCGCAATTTATGCATCGGTAACATTATTGAATTCAATATGGATTCTAATTAAAATACAATTTACGATTGACAACATTTTATCCTTCTATTTGACATTTTCTAATCTTAAAACAAAGCAGGTATGCCTACAATCTTATATTTAGCTAGATTTTGTTTAGAGCTATAGATAATAATCCTCTAAAACTAATGGAGATGTGTCATGTGTATGCCAGAATGTATGGAATTTAGAGGGTGGTTCAAAAATGCATTGAAAAACAAATTGTGATGATAGAAAGCAACGATCCCCCCAAATCGTATCCAAATCCAAAAAAAGTAGACACGTATTTTTTTTTTCTTCGAAATTTCGATTTTTAATGGTGCCTATCGATGTATCAAATTTACATAAGAAAAAGCATGGGAAAAACACTTTTTTTTGGTATTTTTCGAATAATTGTTCGGGGTTTGGGAAAACTTAAGGTTAAAGGCTAACTTACTGTAGATGTATACTCTGTTTATTGTTGTAGAATATTTTCAGTTTAGTGTGTATTTTGTGTATGTTGTTTTCTTGTTAAATTCGGCGAAAGTTATTTGGTACGATATTTTCAGTGGAGTAAGTTATTCGTCTAAATGTGAGACGTAAAGCATAAGTTTATTGAGGGCTTGGGGGAAGATCAGACGGTTTGTATAAACCAGTCTGACCCAGTCCTGTTTAACCATGAAGGTGCTTGTTTTGTATCACGGATGGTGATACTGTATTTTTGTTTGCACTTTCGTAACTCTTATAATAAAATAAAAGCGAGTGTGACGTTGTATTGCAGTTTATTTGGACCACTTAGTACAAGCAACCGCACGCCATGCAGGTCGGGCGAGGAATGCGTCGGAATATAAAAATCAATACGGAGTCGTGCTCGTTCGGGTAAGATCGGGCACCGTGCATGGCGCGAGTATATAAAAACACAGTAAAATACAAATATATGAAAACACATCTACAAACAGTGCTCATATTTTATGTACTATTGATATGTGTTTGAGGTTAATAAATGCTATTATTATTATTATTATTATTATTAAAGTTATAGGACTTGTAGAGGACTTTCCAATGAAGAATTTGATCTATTATACAAATGGTTTTGACGCCCCCAACCTACCCCCACAGTGCCGTGAAAAGTACCCGTAAATGAAAAATGTACATTCTTCAGAAAATTTACTGTTCTAATCACTTCATTCTCATTTTTTCTCATAGAAACCATTACTATAAGTCTAGTTGAATGTTTATAAACATTTGTCAGGTAATTTCCATTTATTTAAACAAATTCCATTTGTTTAAATAATTCGCTTTTCACGAAACACCGTCATCAAATCCATATGTATGATAGGTCAAATTCTTCCTTGTCCTGTACAAGTTCTATAACTTTAGTCTTAAGTTTTCCCAAACCCCGAGCAATTTTTCGAAAAATGCCAAGAAATGTCTTTTCCCATGTATTTTCTTATGTAAATTTGAGGCATTGACAGGCACCTATAAGAACCAAAATTTAGAAAAAAGAAAAGATACGTGTCTAGTTTTTTTGGATTTGGAAACGATTTGGGGGAAGGTTGCTTTCTAAATAAAAATAGCCAACTTGAACCACCCATTACATTTCAAAGAGAGTTACAGAAATAAAATTTTTCTGTTCGTTTTACACCGCAAAACAAAATGTATATTTATATTAAAACAACAATAAAAACTATTTTGGCCCTTCTTCAAATAAACGCAATAATAATAAACGCAAATAACAACTATAAAAAAGTAAATAAAAAATTATTCACTCAGCCAGGGAGTAGTGTAAATAAGTACGAATGTTTTCACGACCACGGTAAATTATAAAATAAATAGCTTACTTGATTGCTTAATTTTTCCACTTATTCTGTAGAGAAAGGGAAGATTTTTTACCACAGTTTTACATTTACGGTACGATATATCATAAAAATTGCAGACCTCAGACTAAATTTGTACAAACATA
Organism: Melinopterus prodromus; assembly: GCA_964023965.1. Lineage (NCBI taxonomy): Eukaryota > Metazoa > Arthropoda > Insecta > Coleoptera > Scarabaeidae > Melinopterus > Melinopterus prodromus. The sequence continues at coordinate 82,837,148 of OZ030391.1, read as the reverse complement.
TACATGACAGAAATTACTTTTGGAATTGAATTCAAATTTCAAAGTCGTATTAAAAGTAAAAATGTTTCTACATAATTTAGCGAAAAAACCCTACGCTACAACTGACTGATAAATTAGAGGCAAACATGGGTCATGCATACGTTGTCCTCAAGAATAGAAAAACAAGAGTACCGCAAGGTAGTGTTTTAGGGCCAGTCCTTTACCTACTCCACACCAGCGACCGCCCAGAATTGGAAAATAATAATAATGTGGCAACCCTTGCAGACGACACAGCTATCCTAACTTTAGGGAGCAGCAATGAAGACACAATAAAGATACTCCAAACAGCTCTTGGTTATTTTAAGGTCTGGACAAACAAACCAAATATAAAACTGAATAAAATCAAGTCAGTACTTATTGACCTCACCAACAACAAAATACAACACAGTCCAATCCAATACTATTAATAACCAAATAGTACCGTATGCAAACACAGCCAGGCTCCGCTGGAAAGCCCATGTCAAAAAGAAAAGAGATGAACTAGGAATTTGATACAGAGAAATGCACTGGATGCTTGGAAGAACCTCCACCAACACTTGCACAAATAAATAGCTTAGAAATTGTTCAGATCTTCCAAAATAACGTACTAAGATGTATTGTCAATGCGCCTTGGTATATTAGAAATGATGATCTCCATAAGGTCCTTGAAATAGGGTTTGTGTACAGCGAAATCCAAACACTGCAAGAAGTCACGAAGAAAAACGTTATCGTCACGTGAACGTCAAAGCCATGCAGCTCGAGTGTTGTTGAACTAGATCGATTAGAAGACTCAAAAGAAAGAATCCGTTTGAGTATTGACTGTAATTGTGATCGTGACATAAGCACAACTAAAAGAAGTAAAAGCTGGGATGCCCCAGGGTAGTCTATTGGAGCCAATTCTCTATCTACTATATACAAGTGACCTACCACAGCTGGAAAATGTAACAGTTGCCACATTCGCAGATGACACGACTCTAATGGCACTATAGGAGAATCTACTATGAATCTTCAACAAGCTATTAATAAAATAAATAAATATATAATAAAAAATGAAAGACCAAGCTCAACGAACTGAAATCTGTCCACATTAACTTCACAAACAAAAGAATCCCATCAAGTCATCCAAGAAATAAAAAGATTCGCCACTAAGCACGAATCTCGCCTAAGCCATCACGTCGACGTAGAGGCCCTGCAGCTGCTGGACAACCAGAACCTAGTGAGAAGACTAAAAATAACTAAAAAGAACTAGTGAATCAGTGAAAGCAGAATGAGTGGTATTAGTGCTTCTTGTTTAGGACAAAGTAAATATAGGACATCAGTGGATAGATAGCCTATTAGAGACAAGTCCTTAGTTTTAAGAATTCAGATTTAAATTGATGGTTAATCTTTTGGATGTTTCCATATGTTAAGCTTCTTATGCTTATTAAGAAAAGTTGTTTTGTTAACTTTTCAACCGGGTTCTTAAGGAATTCTTAATTAATTGTTATATAACGTAACTTAGGTCGAAATTGCTTTTAATCAATTTAAGAACTGAACGAAAAAAGAGAGAAACAAGGAAAATATTAAATTTGTCTGCAGTGCGCTACAACAAACTGTGGGCAACGCTGGATCCAATGAATTAATTCCTAGCCGTAAATCTGCGGGTATATCTGTTAATAAAAGCTGTCTGGCAAATTCGGCACTTTGCAGACCTCTGTTAACGAAAATTAATGGTTTGACCGCACAACGTAAACTTGCTATAATCGCATTAAATGTGCATTTGCGGCAATTTGCAATGACAGTCATAAAAGCAGTAGTGCAGAAATATCTGGAAATACCTACCATTGATAAAATTGGAGTCTATTTGCGTTCGTAAATCAAAATTCTGCAGCGGTATTTAAAATCATTCCAGGGATGTTTTCTCGGAAATGAATGAATGGATGCGAAAAATTTGGAAATGTGGGAGTAAATCGATAATAATTTATTGTAGAATCCCTTTACAAGCTTTGCAAAACGTATGTTCCTAAATTCAAAAGAATGGTCATTTTATGTTTTCTTAAATGTAATAAAATTACTTTAGTTATACACTCTTTGTGTGTTTAGTTCTAAAAACGTTAATAAAACCGTTTCAGGATCTTTCATCATTTTAGAAATTGTGCTGTAACTTCATTACCGAAGACAATGGCAAAAATAGGGTATAAATTTATAAAAATTAAACTGTTAATGATCACAATTTTCATATCAAACTCACTTTTCGATCATCAATTTTTTTGTAATTGCCTGTAATTGTCTTAATGGTAAAACACAAATTGTATGTAAAATGCTTTTTAGATTAATTACAGCTGAGTGAAATATTAACAAACAGAAAAATAACAAAGAAAATACATGATAAATACTGCAAAATCGAACAAAGAAAACAAGTAATACCCATTACACTAATAAAAAGTAAGTAATAATAATAAATAACACTAATAATAAAAATAAATTTAATAAATGTCACTAAAAATACCAATAACACACAAACATTAAAAACAAAATTAGTTACTCAAATATTCTATCACAATATTTCTATAACTACTAAATTGATGGATTGCAACAATTTCGGTAACACTACGGTAGCACATACAACTATGAATGAACAAGTAGAAGAATTGTGAAACTCTGAGGAGGGATTTGTATCATTTCAACCAGAAATGCAGACCGACGAAGCAGACGTGATAGAACTATTGTTAATTCATTAGCTTAATTCATTTTCAATCTTATTTTTTAATAGAGAAATTAATCAATAATTCTGTATTGACAAAAACGAACAAGTCCTAAAAAGCTCGAGACAATTGTTTGAAATCGTATTGAATGTCAACGAAATTAACCGGACCATAGCGTAATTTCTGTCATCCCTGTGACTGACTATTCCAGACAGCACGGATTTTAATTTCAAACAGTTTCGTGATGGACCAGATATGGCACTATTGCCTTTTTAGTTGAAGCTATCATTTGCACAAACTGGTCTACTATAAAACCAATAGTATTGTTGGAAGTCTGGACGAGTTTTTCTGTCTGTTTTTCCTAAATGTGCGAAGTATTGTCTAATTTGTTTGTTACACCGTTCGTCTCGACACCCACACTACGATGACCTCCTACGAAGAGTAGGAGACAGAGACGAATTGACAGTTTTATTAACACATGCGCTTGAGTGAACGACTTGTTTTTTAATGCATAACCAACAGCGTATCTACAAAAAAAAGGTGTTTCGTGCCAAATTAAATATTCTATAAAAAAGCAAGGGCTATGTTCTCCTATAATAAGTGGAAGGTGTATTGTAGATAACTGTTTTTCAACACACTTTTTTTAACAAGACGTCTGGTTTTTAAGATGTTGTATAGAATGTACTCAAAGGGCGATTCATTTATGTCTTGTATTGAGGAAACTTTGGTAATTAATTGAATTTGGAAGAAAGAAAACAATATCTGGATCCTTTGTCATAAAATATCTCAACAAAACTCAATAAATTGAGAGTCCCGCAAATCAGATGGTGAAAAGACAACAGCAACACTGGCTAAATGGTATAATGTTTAGTTATAAAAGTATAACAGCCACCTGCAGTTTATTTTCCAAAACTAATCAACTTATTATGTATTCAGTAATCAAGTAGTTAATTAATGTTGAAATCCTGCAAATTTATTGTATCAGATTAATATTTTAATAAAATTATATTTAAAAATTTAATTGATGTAATTGACAATGGAAATCAATACTGTGCAGTATAGGTGGCTAATTTGTACCTACTTTAATCAAAATGAATTGTTGCTAACGATTATTGAATATTCTCAAATTAATGTTTGTCCAACAAATTTCCCTTTCCTGTAAAACGTGAAATAATGAACCTGCTAATTGACTAGATATATAGAAACAACATTTCTTCTATTATTCCAACATTTTCTTGACATGTTCATTGCGTACCTATAACTTCGAATATTTGTATAGGCAACTAATAATAATTGATGTCCACAAAAAGTATCTTGAATTACAAATTTATTTTAGTTGTTTATTTTTAAATTGCATGTTATGTTAATAACAATGTTAAACAGCTATTTCATGACAATCAATAATAAAGAAGTTTTTATAGGTACTGTGGGCTCTTTTAAATGTTTTTGTTATCTTTCTTTAGTTTGTTAAAATAGACTTTTAGACTAATTTATTGCTCAGATCACAGACAATTTCTCTTTTCTGGTAATGAAGATAATCTACAACGCTGACGACAGATCAAAAGCAAAATTAGCGCCTGGAAAAAATAGAGCAAATAGACCCCTCCGATAAAATTACACACGTGTTGGGAATTGTTCCTCGTAATATAGAGTATAGTTGTTGGTATGGCACTGGATGCCAGTAGCAGTAGGGTGAAAGGAATAGGGAAAAGGACAGCAAGGCTCCGCATACCGTGGGCACTGAAAATTTTGCGCATGGACAGTTGTACTTCACGGAGCGTCTGAAATTCCAAACATACGAACAGTTTCGCGCTAAAGTGGCTTCAGGAAACCGCGATCCTGAAAGCGGCGTGAGTGCCGACGCACGTGCGGTTTCAAAAGTTCACTTCCGAACTGTTTTACTTGGTTATATTTTCGCATACTCTGGGCGGGAATAATTGTTGCGAAATGTTTCCGGGACATTAATTATTTGTGCACGTCGCAGCTTTGACAAAATGACAATGTTACCGTAAGTTTGTTGTTACAGTACATTAGTTTAGACAAGCGTATCCCGAGTATGTAAATCGTAAATAGATATATAAATACATAGCGGAGTTTACATATAATTCATTGTTTACTTTAAGACTTTGGCAAACAATCTCAAAATTGGGATAAATATTTGGAGTAGTTCAGAATTTATTGATATAAAAATACTACAGGATGTTTTTATTACGTAAAAGTACTTTACAATTTTAATAACTCCAATTTAGAAACTGTATTATAACGAGCCTATTTATAGGTACGAATACTTCGGCAATAATGAATAATTATTTGAAAGAATTAGACATATTTAATGTCATTAATTTCAGTAATTTAATTAAAAAAGAAAAACACATAAATTTTACACAAATTGTTCTCAAATAAATTCTCAAAACTAAGCGATGTAGAGTAGGTAAGCAGGTCGCCATAAAACTTTTTTTTTACCACCACACCACACCAGTATACTTACCTTTCTTTTAAAATACGCAATATTGTCAATTACAGCAAAAGCATTCAAAAACTTAAATAATCACAGCAAACGTAAAATTATTACGTATTCAAAACAGAAACTAATAAAATAATGTACTTTGAAGAAAGAATTATGTTTTGACTTAAGTTTTATTTTGTTTACAAAACCATTTTTTGATAATCGCCTCCTTTATTTTTTCTCTTAATCTACGATTAACATCAGGGTTAGCCAAAATTACCGGAACACCTAAATAATTTTCCAACCGTAAGAAATATAAAAGAATTGTTTAAACAAACATTTTTTGGCTTTAAACAACAGCTATCGTATAAATATATTTTCAATATACAGAGTGCTCATTTTATTATAGAAGTTGGGTAACCTATCCGTTTTTTTTAATAGGACTCTGTATATATTTTTATATTTTTAAATTCTCAGATTAATCAACTGTGAAAAAATCAAAAAGTGTTTCAATTAAAAGTTTCTCTCTCGTTCAAATGTATTTTTAATATACTGGTTTATTTTATTATAGAAATTTGCAAACCTGTTCTTTTTCTAACAGAACAACATGTATATTTAACATTTTTTAATGCTAAGGTTAATTCTAAGAATGTTATGTGGGAATTATTTCTTTATTAAATTTAATTTTTTTAGTTATAAGCAATTAATCAATACTCATGAACTTTTAATTTAACCAAACGGGTAAATAATTAAAAAAAACAACACTATCAAATAGAATTAAATTAAAAATTCGAACTGTCACTGTAAAATAAATGTTCATTAGGTTTGCTTAATTGCTCATACAAAAATAAACATTTTTCAAATAAACTTATTTCTATACAACATTATTAGAATTCATTTTAGAATTTAAAAATATATATATATATATATATATATATATATATATATATATATATATATATATATATATATATATATATATATATATATATATATATATATATATATATATATATATATACAGGTGTTCTATTAGAAAATAAAATGGTTTGCAAAATTTCTTAATAAAACAAATACACTGTATATTAAAACTATATTTAAACGAGAGGTTGTTTACGTCCAAAAAAAACTTTTATTCGATATTTTTTCGAATTTGTTTGCTGTTGAAGAATTATGTAGGTGTTCCGGTAATTCTGACTATTTTTGGTTAATAGCGTCTAATTAAAAAATAATGCATTTCATAAAAAATATTATTCGTATAAGAAATTCTTAGAATTAAACTTAAAATGTAATAATAGGTAAATAGGGTGTTCTATATAAAAAAGCAAATATAAAAAGCAACAAATTTGTTTTAATAAATTAAGCACCCTGTATATTGTAAATATATTTAAAAGATAGCTTCGTTAAAGCCAAAATACTGTCGTTTGAACAAGTCTTGGAAATTTCTTATGGTTGGAGAATTATTTGGGGGTTCCGGTAATTTGGTTACCCCTGTATAATATTGTATTGTATTGTATACTAATGGTCTATAATCCCTAGAGCATGATACACGCCGATGATAATGATAACATTAGCGTTGAAGAATAATAACAAATCTAATATCAAATCTTTATTCAAAGCCACTGTGAAAACCTAGGAAATTGACAGCTCGCATCGCAACTATTGAAAAATACCACTTTTACAAACCTGTCATAATTGAGGTTATAATAGATTTGTTTGTTCAATTACAATTTTTTTGTTCTTTTTTTGTACCTAATATGTATTAATTTTATGATTTATTGGCACTAAACCACAAACATAACCCAATTATAACCTATTCTATACTATGAAAATAAAAACAAATACGGATGAACAAAAACTCATATATTCTAAAACTTACAACAAAAATAACATCAATTCTCTATAAACCACAAATAATTCCATAATTACTTCTTTTCTGCGTCATTCATCTCGGTTTTCTTCGACATTATGGATGTCTCCTTCATCAATTTTTCACTCAAGTAGAAGAGTTCGGTAGACAACAAACGCAGGTTGTTCAGCCTATCCGCGCAATTTTTGTTGTTCGCAACCAATTCATCGTAAAAATTGGCGTTCTCTTCCAATTTATCAGAATTTCCTTTGCGGCGTTGATCCATTTTGCGAGCGAGTGAGTAATTTCTTATCGCAGACAATCACAGAATGCAAACGAATTAACTTTTTCTAGGTTATGGAGTAATACGCGCAACGCACAAATGACAGATGCTACCTGCGATGTAAATACCGGCGATCGGGTAGACCCGCGCATGACCGCGAATGATCGGAACGTGTTACCGGTCGCATCAGTCCTAACGCGCGCCGGTCGTGCGCGCCCGCCGCAATTTCGGCACTCATCGGGAATCATCGTTTGCCCATTCAAAAGTAGCATTGTCGCATTTGTCCATCTTCTATAGTGTATGTTTAGCATCTACAGTTGGCATGCCCTGAATTTTTAAGGTTATGTTCAGTATGTTTGATGCAAGTTTGATGCAGGTAAAAGCATAACAGTTTTATCATTATTTCAAATAACAGTCAGGGAAAAATTGGAAAATATACGACTATGTATTATCTGTTGTGAATATGCGCATTGTTGTTTGGGTAAGTTTACGATTATTGTTTGGTTGTATACTCATCATTATTCTTTGCAGATTATACCATAATAGTATGACAGTCCAGGATACAGCTTACGATATTAATGGCATTGTCTCCGGTAGCCCTTCAAAATAAGTTCCTAGCCTACGTTATATTGAACTAGACGTGTCAAGGAAGGAGAATCTTAGAAAGACATTGCAAAGCTATTTGTATAACCATACACGATGCGGGCTGGACTCTCATAGCAGTGTAAACTTGGACAAACTGACCTTTGGAAACAGAAAGCCTGAGAGATTATTCTTTTAATAACACCTGTATAGCGTATAGTGCCACGCTTCTGTTGTTGTATATCAATATCGAAAGACAACGAAGGAATAGTTATGCAACCCAAGTTACTGGAATCAAAGAGTGGCTCACCTGCCGATGCTGTTATCCACTTATGTGCAAATCAAAACATATCAAAATGTGTGTCTAAGCTACCCCCCAATAGACACTGTATATTGGCAAAGAAACCTATCGTTGAGATGATATCGATTGTCGGAACAAATAACTAAAATAATTTGTTAAATTGGCGTGAGACGTAACAGAAAACCTTATTCATTTTTAACACCTTGACTTCTTACTTTGAGATAATTTGTACGATGTTGAATTCCTACAAAAATAACTATAAAAACCATTTTTTTATGTAGATATTCAAATTTTTTAATTTGTTTGAATACTTTTTACATTTAACATTTTTTGTTTAGTTTCATTGATAAAATTATTGTACATTTAATTATAATTATATTCAATAAATCTATTGTGTAAACATTTTAAATTGTATTTTCTTTCTCATACTTATATAGTAATATTTTTGGAGCTTTGATAGTCCTGCGGAAGACTATTATCGGAGAACAATAATTGTTCTTCGATAATAGTCTTCCGCAGGACCATCATTCCGACATTTATTGTCGGAATGATTTCTAAATAGTGATAATAAACTATGGTAATAAACTTTGTTGCATACTAATGTACAAACGGTAAATATAACACTAAGCAGTGATTTAAAATACTACCCTTCAATAAATTAAAATGAAATTAAATATTAATATTGCAAAGATTGATAGAGTACGTTTCAATGCTCTCATGATTACTGAAACCTATCGAATTCAGAATGATGTTTATTAGATATGTGGCAAAGTAAGTGAAAGATCTTCGCAGGAGGACAGGTGATGCTCCGGTACAGATGCCATGAGGGACACGTGTCGAAGATCTCCATCATAGGTTATCCCTTATCCCAAGTTAGGTACCAACATAATCACCACGGTAAAAATAGTTTACTGAAAATAGTATCAACTAGATTTGAATTTAATATTCTGCAATATGAAAATTAATGTTAAAAAAATAAGCTTGCATACAATGAGTTAAAATGAGAAAATAATGCATTTTGCAGATACCAAAGACAGATTAATTCAGGCCAGTTGTTGCAATGTTAGCTAATGATTTTTTCCTCAAAACTATCAATTCATTTCAAATTAACTAGTACGTAGCACTAGTTAATCAAGCACACTTCGTCAAAATTACTTCCTCATTTTCTTTTAGAACGTTGCATTGAATAACAGTACACAACGCACGTTGTAAGTATGTGGTATTATTTCATAAAAATGTATTTCTTTAGGTTAATATATAATCCCTTGGGCAACCTAAAATTTGTGGGCTAAAATAAACTCAATAAATTATAAAGAAACACCATACGGTGTACACACAAGTATCTACAGTATGTAGTTATCGGCAAAGATACATATTTAACTTTGGTATCGGTATGTTATTCATTCCACTGTGTGATGGATGTGTAGGTTAGAGAATGACGTATAATTTCCTCCAACCATTTCAATTCATTTTTACTTCCTCATGTTCATATTATGATAGAAAAACATACCATATAAAATGTCAATACATAATTTAGTATCATTGACATTTCACTGTACACATAACCTAAATGGTAAATAGTGACTTTAGTAAGTAACCAGATTTACGCGTCCGTTTACTACGCAACCCCGCCCACAAAATTATGAATGACATTTCCAACGTTACGAAGCTGCCCGAATGTCTCCGAGTTGTTCGGTTTAGGACTCGTGAGACGGTCCCGTTACATTAGCATTGGCAGTTGCATTAGCTGTTTCATATGATATAAACGCTACACAATACGCATAATCTATATTATTGAACTTAAGAAAATTACGATAGTTATCAATAGAACAAAAACAAATATGCCGTAATTACCTTTTTGCGTCAATCTGAGGTATCTTTAACATCAGAAAGGATGATGATGATGCAATTATTGACCGTGGAATTTTTGTTATTTTCGACCAATTGTTCATAAAAATTGTTCTCCTCTGATGATGACATACGGACGATACGGACTGACATGACAGTATCTCTCTTTTATGCTCACAGAAGAACAGTTTCTTTTTACTTTATTTGGATGTTTCAGGATAGAATTATGATTTTTTTAATGGAGGTGGCATGAGATCAATTGTTATCTCCAAAGGTGGTGTATTAATGCCAAAATTGCTACTCTCTGCTGCTAGTGTAATAATTAGGAATTATTGATGACGTATGTACTTACGACACTCACTATTTCTTATTTCAAACTAAAACAAGTCGGAATTTAGGACAGTCGGAATTTGGGACGTTTACTTTATACGGTTCCTAATCTTGAATTATTCAAAATTACCCAGGAAACCCTCTTGCAAAATATACTTATTTAAAAATATTACGCCGTTTTCTTGACAGCGGGACTTGACAGCTGTGAATTATTGTTCTGCGCTCTACCAGTGAATTTGTGTACTCGTATAACTTGTACAAATGTTTGTGGGATGCAAATACAGCTAAATCTCAAGACACCCACCATTTATTTTTAAGAATACAAAGTGTAACATTAAGCAAATTCAATTATAGTACCTCTCTGTTGGTCCTACATCCCAAAGGGTATAAAATGACACATATATAGAACCTTCCAATGTAAAGGTGAGATTTCAAACTGCTATAGCTATAGCTGAACTGTGTTGAAGAGGTCTGCGGATTACAGGGATCCTCAAAGAATATCAAACCGTATGTTAAAGAAACCGGTGCGTGATGACCCAGGAGACCCAACAGGGGAAATCTAGACGACGTTTAAAGTTGAAGGATGATTCCATCTGCCAGAAAACAACGCTACTAACTGTTGTAGCGTATTTATGGTTTGAAATGGATAAAACTTTTTGAGTTATGCATGTGAAATTTGGAAATCACGCTGAAGTTTTCTTTTGCCGTTCTTTCCACAAGATTTGTATCTCTTTTTAAAATGATTACAAGACAAATGGTCCTTTAGAGAGATCAAATGTTTGATAGCTAACAATTTATTAAGAGATCAGTTTCAAAATATTTCATTATCTTTTCGCATCATCCCTTGTTACATGTTTTGCTTTTAATTGTCAATAACCTGCGGGTTGCGCTTCAAGTTTGGAAACACTCAATTGTTGTGTAAATATGTTCACCGGGGATGTACTAATTAGCTTTAGCATGTGATTTCCAGGCGTTGATAAATTTGTGCACTCATCCGGAAATGATTGCTGACGAACAGCGGAAATCATTTGATGGCATTGGCAATAAAATTACGTCGTAAATATTACATTAAGTATTTACAACATCATGAATTTATTGGGAGGGTTTATGCCTCGATCCAACAGTCGAATGTATAATTCATATTTGTATTAATTCTCGTTGAATATGATGTCATAGTGGTCTAGGTTCGAGACACTCGGGGTTGCTTGGTAGATCGTGTAATTGTAAAATCTATGTCTTTTTATAGTTGTATAAAATTATTAATTTAAAAAATTAACAATAAGTTTTGTCTATTATACAATTTGAGCCATTATAGTTAGATATATATTGTTCAAAACAAAAAAAAAAACATATGATCAGCAAAACAAGTACAGTATTTATTTTTCGTGATTAAAAAGTAGAACATTGGGGAGTGGCTACAGGCTAGGCTGTAAAAGTTATGAAAAATAAGGAACTATAAAAACAAGGAACCACAATAAAAAAATAATGAACTTTTGAATGTAGAAACGATAGATTTTCTATTATTATTCTTATTAATTATAGACTAAAAAACGAGACTAAAAGATAAATGGTTACATTGGCCAACAACAAAAAATAAATAAAACAAATTATTACAAGTGATTCAAATTTTTTCATTGAATCGATATTTGAATGTAGATATTCAAAATGATGTCTTGTTTTAGAGAGAATTAAATGGAAAAATTACTGATAAGATTTAAACAGAATTCTCAGTTTATCATTGTATTGATTCTTCAGATGCAGATCTATTGAGAAGAAAGGCAAAGCATAGCAAAGTCAGTTGTTATTTATTCGACTTTTCTTGTTAGTAGACGTTTTTTGTCTTCTGTAAATGTATTTTTGAAAAATTTTGTAATTGGAAAACTGAGCAAAGATCGACATCTATACTGAAAACTTAAATTTGTTGTGCGCAAATATATTGCAGAATAATAAAAAAAAAAAAAACCAGTAGAAAGTTCGTAACTTTGACAGTCGGTAATTGTTTTCCCGGTGATGACAGAAAAACGAATTTTGATACAACAGGAAGCACGACAAAATTTTTAATTGGTTTAAGATTACTCTGATACTTGTTTGTTATGCACGCTATACAAACAATTTTAAGTATTTATTATTATATTTATGTAAATATTTTTTATTTTAATGTTTTTCTCAACTTTTAGCATCTTTTTGTTTTCCAAGATTGGTGACACTAACTTGAAGTGTCAAATAAAGCTGACATCTCAATCGCTATTAGCTTGCCCCATTCGTATTTGTGCATTTTACCATAACTAAAAACGGTTGAAAATAAAACTACTGTAGATTGGAAGACGAAAACTGCAATTTTCGAAATTTATGTTAAATTCATGTCGCAAGTATATTATAGTGTTATATAATATATACGAGTATATAACGTTCGTTTTATAACACGTGTTGGCACACGAGTTGTTTTTGCCCAAATTGAACGAGTTATTGTCTTACAAAACTTGTATTATAATATACTGGTATGACATCATTACGGGGTATATTATTATTAGATATTAGGCAATATTAAGACTTATTTGTACACAATGTCTGATGATGCTATTGAATTAAACAAGAACGTTCAAATAAACATTTGTAAATAATACTTTTCAAAAACAATAACTGGATATCTATAAATTATTAATATATTTGCATGGTATGAAACTACCAATATTAAAACAGACAAATATTGGAAATTTTAGTACTGAAAATTATCCTATTTATATTTTAAACGGGTACTTAATTAATTAATTGCGATACCTATAATTAGAATATACTCAATATAATATTTTAACCATTTCTATGTAATTAATTAACTAATTGAGATCCTGTTTATAGTTATGTCTTAAGGTGGGTTGACACTCAGCGTAAAGTAGTGCGTCAGGCAGCTAGCGACATAGCGGATGAGTCGCTGGCTGCTCCGCTGGTGAAGCTGCGGACACAGAAGCTTGTCAATCGCTAGCGTAGCATTTAGCCGCTGTTAAAGCCGCATCGTATTTACCAAAAAAAGTCAGCTGATAGCGTCTACGCTAGCGTCGGCAGCCGACTTGGGCGCTGCGTGTCAACCCACCTTTACAGTTTGAGACACAGCGCCATCTACCGGTCAGTTAACTTGTTACCACAGCTTCATTGTGGTACTTCATTGTGCTTACCGATAGCGAATGTATCTGACATTCCACACTGCCGTAGAATTTTGTAGATTTAAATGTTTTAAATGTTTGAATAGTTTAATTGTTAAAACTGTAGGCCAAATGTATTATTATTGGCTGCATTGTTTTGACGGTATGTTTAGAATGTTTGTAAAATTTTTGTGTTTTTTCCGTGTACAGTATCCAACCAATGACGAGCTGTGCTCGAAATTCGATATATTTTAACTTCATCGAATTGAGAATTTTTCTATTACTTACATTTCAATATTTTGCACTGAAATAATTAAATAACAACAAAATTTTCTGTACTCCAAATGGGGTATGTTTATTTTCAACACTTTTCGTTTTGATTTATCCCTGTATGTGTTCGCCTTATTGTAAAATATAAAGTATTAAGTACAAATTCATAACGTAATTGACAGTACTGTTAAAATAAATTGAGGCAATGTTTGGAACTTAAATCGATGAAAGATTTCTAATCATGTCTTTTTAATTATTACCCGTTACCAAGATGAAGCGTCCAAAATTTGATTAATAGGGTGGGAGGCTTGAAACTTTTAGCAATTTTGGAATTCAAATCAAGCTGTCACCGCGATTATTATGGCGCAAGTTCGGAACTTATGAAATGTCACAGTCGCATTGGAAACCTGCGGTAATGACGGCAGCGTCACTTTTTTCCAGAACGATTTTTAATTTTTCCGTTGCAAAACGTTCCAATTTATATGGTAATCGGTAATCATTGGTAATATTGGTAATCGTTGCTGAAGGTTATTACCTCTTTGTCAGTTTTAACGACAACGTATCACTTCATAAAAAATGACACAAAATTTCAAACACCACGCACTATATAGGTACGATATTTGTTGTTCTATCATTTCGAAACTTTGCTATGAAGTACTTTTACTTGCGCATTTATGACAATACCTAACAATTTGTACCGATTTGATTTAAACAGAAAAATATGACATTGCATAAAATGTTTTTCATATTCTTCCATATTCTGCAATATTTTTCCATATTCTCTTAAGTTCTTCCATATTCTTCAACATTCGTCCATATTCTCTCATATATATCCATATTCTGTGGGTTGTGGTGTTTTTTTCTGTCTTTATTTTAAGTGTATTTTTTTCTATACGATTTTTTTTCGATTTTTTTTTGTTCATGTTGCTTTGCTGTGGCGAATGAAAAACAATAGCATCCATGTAATGCATTGCCTTGGTCCCTTTTAATTTTATTTTTGTTTTGTTTTGTGATTTTTCACAATTGTGCAGCTTCTCTTCTTATTTTTGTTATTTTTTCTTTTATAATAATAACTATAATAATCACTCGCCGCCGCTGTGACAACCACGTTGTATGCTAGTGTGTTATTATTTGTATTGTATTTTCAATCAGGATGACACTCTGTACACAAAAACATCGATCGTCTTCTTGTGTATTAATTTAAGTGGATATACTGTGGATATAATTTAGAAAAATTGTCAAATAAACACTAACTAAATCGATGTTGACCGATATTGTATCACTGGCGCCCTCTAGCGTGATTTCATTGGTTTTTGGCCCATGAGTAATTTTTCCCCGTGTACTTTATGCATAGAATCTGATTATTTGATAGATAATAGATTTCCGATTACAATGTTACGAAATGCTATCTATTTTATTGAAAATCGTAGCATGGAAATGTCGTTTAAAGCAGGAAAATAGAAAAAAATAGTGGGTTAATGACCAAACTCAGCGTAGTGAATTATGGAGGAATGCTGACATCCCAATTTGACAGCTCTCTGCATGGCGCGTCGCCGGCTTGATGAAAAATAGTGTTTAGGAAAGATATTGCAATTCAAACAACAATAATCGCGATGTAGACACCAAATTAAATAAGAATCAATAATAACAAACGCAATAACAACAAATACAAATAATAACGAACAATAATTATATTAACCAAAGGATAGAAGATGGTGATATACAGGCGGGATGTAAATTTTAAATAAATTAAAATTAAAAATTACAGCCACAACCTGGATTTGAACCAGGGACCTTTGTGTCGCTAGCACAATGCTCTAACCAAGTGAGCTATTGAGGCCTATGACAAATTTACACCCCGCCTGTATATCACCATCTTCTATACTTTGATTAATTTCATCATTACGGTAAGTCCGTATCATACGCTATGTTCGTATATTCATATCCAGTAATAATTATATTAACAATCGAAAATACCTGGAAGTAACCTCAAACAATAAGCGTACAAATAATTGTCAAATACTGACACAAAAATAGGTACATGATATTTTTCTGAAAATTGGTTTGTGGTAATGTCGTTTGGTCAGTGTTTGGCAATTTTTGACAGTTTTCACGAATTTTTAGCCACGTAGATTAATAAATAAGAAATATATTTTTGTTGCCGCAGTGATAAAAATTGCTTTTGTATTCAGAATGTTATCCTGATCGAAAATATCACACAAATAATATAGGGTGGTAATTTCCGGAAAAATCACTTATTTCATATTTCTGTTTAGTTGTATAAAATAACAAATTTTCAACATTGAACGTTATTTTAGGACATCCGGTTTGTTGACATTACACTAATCAACCCACAATCGTTTCGTACTCTACCAATGACCTAACGGTCAAAATATAACCTAAAAGTTTGACTGATCTTGATAATTGAGTGTTATGCTAAAAGTTGATTTTTTCTTATAAGGTAACTGCAATTCGACTTTTCACAAGGCTACATTAGGGGTGTCGAAATTAGTTACATGTAAATATAGCTTAAATCAGACATGTGTGTCGGTATTGTGTACATGATTAGAAGTAATACATAAGTTATGCGCCCAGATCAGACGTACAGCAGAAGGAATCTGCTGACAATAGAATAGATAAGATACTATATAAATAGTCCGCATGCAAGCCAGTAGGCATTATTATACGCGTGACCTAGACGTAGTAATAGTCGATCTGTAACACTTTTATATTGTATTGTATTAGCTGTGAAAGTAAATAAAAACATCTTTTTTGAATTCTACCAAACCACGAATTTAACTGGCGCAGTCGGATGAGGATATTTGACCACCAGAAAAGAGGATCCAATTTTCCAAATTTGTGGGTGAACATTTATTCTTCAGGTCGAAGGACCAGCAGTGAAACAGTGCAATATAAAAGTGTGCAGGACTGTGAGGATCCAATTGTCCGACCAGTGCGACGAGTGACCGGGAGAAAACGCCGCAACGATAAAACTTTCGTCAAAGTGCCCACCACCGTCATAGAAACAAAAGAAGCAAAACCAACCCCAACCAAAAACCAGAGTGACGAATGGAATTCATCGTAATTATAATACTGAGATTACGCTCACATTTCCAGCACCGGGTGACCAACCTATCTAAGGACGCGAACTTGACCGATGCATTTGGCCATTCAGCATATCCCTTGCAGGAAATACCGCCTCATTTATAATCAACGGTATTTCTGCAGCTGACGTTGGAGGAGTTATGCGCCCAGATCAGACGTACAGCAGAAGGAATCTGCTGACAATCGAATAGATAAGATACTATATAAATAGTCCGCATGCAAGCCAGTAGGCATTATTATACGCGTGACCTAGACGTAGTAATAGTCGATCTGTAACACTTTTATATTGTATTGTATTAGCTGTGAAAGTAAATAAAAACATCTTTTTTGAATTCTACCAAACCACGAATTTAACTCATATATGGCTCCATTGCTGTCGTTACACACAAAAGAACATATTTTACATCGTTTGCTATATTACAATTAATTGTACGCATTTTGTCCAAATTCCGACACGAGTGTCAGAATTGCGGACATCAAAAAATCCCTAATTATTACACTAGCAGCAGAGAGTAGCGATTTTGGCATTAATATACCACCTTTCGACATAACAGTTGAACTCATTCCATCTGCCATCTCCATTAAAAAATCATTATTCTGGCCTGAAACACCCAAATAAAGTAAAAAGAAACTGTACTTCTGTAACATTATTATCCAATGCTTGAAGAGAATAATTGTTAATAAAAAAGAAAATCATTCTAGAGAACTCAGAAAGGATGCGAAAAACAAATAAAAATAATAATCAGGCGTATAATAGTCGTGTGGGTCACCCTGTATTTGTCTATTTACCATTGAAACTTATACCATTTCCGAAAGGAGAAAAAAAATCTAGTGGTCATTTCGGGAGTAAACATTTGCTTTCAGCTGTTTATACAACAGAAGGCGGCTACGATTTTCAATAAAGTTTCTGAAGTGGGGCCATGGAGCGAGCACACGACCTCAAGGTATTTTAAAAGCGAAATTGGGAGCTTGGTCCGGTGATCCGGCCCGAATAAACATATGCGATCTGTTTATGTTTAGGTTTGTTTTTGTTTCGGTACCATCGAAACGTAAGTTATGGCGCAATTCATAGTAATTTAATTGCGGTTATTTTAAACCGGGTGGCGCAGACGATGTGTAGAACTGTTTGTCTGCCAGAACAGTGCCTTTGACCCCGCTAAATATTACAATTGCAACTGCAATTGTATATTAAATTACGAGAACTGTAAGTAGCATATTACGTGCGAGTGAAAAGTTGACACAGGAGCCGCGAAGCGGTGAGTTTAGTTATTTTTCACGAGCACGTAATATGCGTTACAGCAATAATGAGAAATAAATCAAGGTAAGGATATTTGACGGTTGACCAATGTCATCACCACGACATCTATTGCAACTACAGAGAACTTTGTCTGAAGTGTCGACCGAAAATTCCAATACAAATTCAACACGAATTTTCACGAGCATGTAATATATGTTACAGCTCAAGCATTGCACTAACCTGCCACCGAAAATTTCAATAAATATAGATTGTATCAAAAATGACAAATATCTAATTAAAATATTCGCGCGACATCTGTCATTATGACATTATGTGGTGCGTTAATAACAAACGCGCAACCAAAACCTTGTTGTTATAAGTTTGTTATAAGCGATATACGAGTGAAGCGGTCCGTGACGTAAGGGACATTTAACATACGGTCGTAGGTAAAATGTTTGTTGTATGGTTTTAGAAAATACTATTCACTTTATTTACTTATTTAATCTAAAAACATTATTGCTGTTAAGAGTCATGAAACTAAAAACTAAATTTGTGTTGGTTTTTAAATCGAATTCATTTAAATAGCCGCTTGTCTATACCAAATGTAGTGGCATTTCTGGTCGAAAACCGACCCTTTCAGGCCTATTATAATTAATAGTTTTGGAATTCGGACTACGAGGCAATATCTCAAATTCCTTTCGAAATATCCTTCAGTCGGACTGTATGGCGTATGAATAGTAAGTAAGAAATTCATGAAATTCAAGATTCATCTGGCACTCAAGTCTTACATTCATGTTTGCATTCTTTACTCTTGCAGAAGAGAGCACAAACGTTTGCTATAGCAAAAACTGAAAGTAATATTCGATTTATATTTCTTGCTTGCCGAAGTGAATAACGGAAAACAAACTGCACCAGAGCATATTGAAGTATAACCTGGATACTAGGACACGTTATTTTTTATTTATTTTTTTTCAATTAAAACAATTTTTTCTGTCTTTTTGGCTATTCTTAGATTATGATAAAAAATGACCAAAAATTGGACAGAAAAGTATTTGCAAAAGATAATTTTTGTGAAATTTTTGTAGGAAATTAATGTTATTTATTTTCTATTTAAGCACAACATTAAAAACTATTTTAATTTCTTCATAAATTATGTGCGTAATGAATAAATGCGTATTGTGTCGGCATGATTTCGTCCGCCTAGATCAATAGATCCTAAAAATTCAAAAGGGCGTGTTTAAATAATATTGTTGTAATAGGGCTGTCGAGCCAAGTTATTGAATTTCAAAATCACCGATTTACTACATTTTATGACAAGCTAAAAAGTCCATTCAATGACAAACATACATCATAGTTTATAAATAAAATAATTAATTAAATACGATCAAGATAATAGATCAATAGGTGTGATCATTATGATTCTATTTTTCTATCTGACTCCCAACTTGTTCCTTTATATCTATACTTAATTCCTGTGAAATTTGAGATCTATCAAATCATATTAACCTCAAGGGGCCCAAAATCAAGGACAAGTTCAACATTAAAAAATCTGATGTGGCCAGGCACATGACTTTATCATACAATATATAAAATTAATATATCGACAGCCTATAGAAAATTTTTAATTACTAAAAAAGTTCTGAGAGAAACATCTAGAAACTTTTCAGTGAAAAATCGTATAATATTCTAATAAACGTAAATTAATAATTATTTATTGTAGTAAACATACGATTAATCTGGCATTCGTAACTGTATGTATATGTTCCTCTTGCTGTATTTTATAACTTATTAAATATGAAATAATGAATTATACTATAATCTATGTTATTATTATTACGCAATTATGTATAATGGATTCAGATAGGAAAAGACATTAATAATAAATAATAAACAAAATATTTAAAAACGCTGTAATCCCTTAAAATAAGTCATGGGTGGAAAAATCCATAAGTAACAAGACGAAAAAAATGGATATACTGTTTTCAGTATCAAGATCTCGTTTATTTGAACAGATATAAAAACCTTTATATTAAGGTAAAGTTGTGCCTTTTTACATACATCAATTTTCCAATACAAACTTTTTTATTTTTAAAGATATGCGTCAACAATAAATCGAAACTTTATAACAGCATTCTTTTGTTTTTAATTTCTGGCTAAAACCTAAACTTCTCAAACATTACTAGAATAGATTTCGTATACATATTTAGAAGGAATGTAGTGCAATTAGATTTAATAGAACTTCAAATGTTACTAAAAAAATACTAAATTACAGTTTTTTTTTTATACTAACACATTTTTAATAAACTGTGTGCTGAAATTAAACACAACATAGTCCATGTTCCTATTATATATGATTCAAATTTCAATCACAAAGTTATGCATTTAATGAAAACAGTTTAAAAAATAAATTGGTTCTTGGTTATGCCGTGCGTCAAAATTCGTAATTTAATCACGTTTTTAGCGATTACGAATTTTGACGCACGGCATAACCCAGAAACAATTTATTTTCTAAATGATTCTGGCCGTGAAAGCCTTCGAACTTTGTATGCCAAAAATATCTTTAAAAACATAACATAACAAACTACCGGATGTACAATTTTCACATCACTCTGTTATAATCGCAAAAAGTGTCACAAATAAATCAACTCGGAACTAACCAAACACTTGCAAGGATTTTGGCTCATCCGAGGGAATTGTACCACCATTAGTAGTCTGGGGGATTTAGCTCAGCTCTGTAATTGCCACAGTGTAATTGCCACAGCGCAATCTAGAATAATTGCAGTATCAATTGCCCCAGAAGTGCTCGCTGACAAAGTCTAAGCGATAATTTTCAAATTACCCCGTAAACGCTAAGGTGTTGACTGTGAGACATAAGACTGCTCTATTTACAGGGTAAAATCAAAGTGTTGGTAGTCAATATGGATTATTTTCAAGATTAAATTTTATGCAAAATCAGTTTGCAAAATCAGATCGTAAAAGCTTCCTAATGTTTTAAAATCATATCTCATAATCATAGAAGTTATAGTATTGTTTCAACCAACAATATATACATAGTTAGCGTATTTTAAGTTTTTGTCTTCTGCAGATACTTTTGTGTTCAGCAAATCACTAAAAACTCAAATACTGGGCTGTTTCTGAGATCTATAATTTGAAATGACGTCTAATTTACGGACCTTTTTTTCGAGATTTCGAATCAATTTGAATTAATTTGCGAGACTGGTCTTTTTGTGCTCGATCTTGCTGTAATTATCACTCACCATGGTGACCTAGGCAACGCCTCGACAACTCGAAATATCTATAGATAACGGTTCAAAGTCCAAAGAACAATGGCGCAGTTAATGAGGTTTTTGTTAGCGGGGAGTACAAATGACTTAAGGCATGGTACGTCGGAATTGGCCCGGCTTTTCGCGTTAATATACATTAGACATGTAATCAATATAATCAGAGATGCAAATTCAATAAAGAAATCAATTTAGAAGCACTTCAATTTCAAATGCTTTTGCTTCAGTTAAAATAATCGAACAAAGAAAAAAAAAATCTGAGGTCCTCAGGCTGTACTAGCACACGTCGTATGCCAGACGGACCAAACATTAACAACTATACATATACTAGTGAAAATATTCAATAAAATTGATATGTTTTTTTTAGTATAACAAATTTACAAGCAACTATTTCAAAAAAACATTCAGAATTAGGTAAATTTAATTACTCTGGCTATACAGCTAGTTACTCTAAAGAAAAATTCTAAAGAAATGAAGATAAACTTGATTCCAACGAAGGCATATGAATATGATCTTATCACAGTAGAAGTCGGAACTAAAAGAAGTAAAAGCTGGGGTACCCTAGGGTATTGTCTTGGGACCAATTCTCTATTTAGTATATACAAGTGACCTAACACAGCTGGAAAATGGAACAGTCGCCACATTCGCAGATGACACGGCTTTGATAGCAGTGGGGTCAACTATTCGAGAATCTACATTAACCTTCAACAAACTAGTAATAAAATATATAAATGGACCAAGAAATGGAAGACCAAGCTGAACGAACTGAAATTTTTCGACATGAACTTCACAAACAAAAGAATTGAGGACATACCTCACGTCAAGATTAACAACGCCATAGTTTCATATGCGAACAGTGCAAAGTATTTGGGTATGACTCTGGATACAAAACTAAGGTGGAAAGAACACGTTAACAAGAAAAGAGTAGAGCTTGGCCTCAAATACAGAGAACGGTACTGGCTTTTGGGTAGAAACTCTCAGTTGTCAGTACAGAAAAAATTACAAATTACAACAAATTACAAGTTTACAACCAAGTACTAAAACCGATTTGGTTATACTGCATCCAGCTTTGGGGTTGCGCGAAAAACTCCAATATACCAGGAATCCACACTCTTCAGAAAAAGTACTAAGGGATAGTTACCTACATCGTGATCTTGATGTCCCACAAGTCATCCAAGTGATAAAAAGTTCGCCGCTAAGAGTGAATCTCGTCGAAGTCATCATGTCAACGTAGAGGCCCTGCAGCTACTGGACAACCAGAATCTAGTGAAACGAAAAAAAAAATTAAACCCTTCGAACTAGTGAAACAGTGAAATGTGCAAAAAGCAGAGCACAGTGAGTGAAGTGTTAGTGCCTTTTATTGACGACAAAGAAAAAAAGCTCTGGCACCTCCACCTCTTTTAAACACATATTAACTTTCTATTTAACTACAGTACAACGTAGTTAATCTGGACAATTACCTGGGAGGGGTTGTTCGTTCTTTTTTCTGAATAATTTTCTGCAACAGACTTTTATTCTTACCAATATCCACCACCAAAAACATATCTTTATTAGAAAACGTTAAATACAAATAAATCAATAGGTTTCTTAATTATAACTAATAAATAAAAGATAATAAAAGATTTCTTGCACGTCATCCTGATGCCCCAGAATCTTGAGATCCAAAGCATACCAAAAACATTTACTTGAAAAACACTGAAAGATTTCTCGCAAGTATCCTCTTAAAGCATTGACAACGTTTGAAACCACGCGGCATTTAGACACAGCATTGTCTACATTAGCAAGTGGTCGTTGGTTTATTTTGTTTCACTAGTAACTGCTTTTACCCCTCCAGTAAAAATATTCACTTCAGAAACAAAAACGCTATAGAAAACTTCTGAGTATGGATTCATATTCAACCTAAAGAAATCTCTCGTAAACAGCAGTTGTTTGTAGATCTAATATCTTCCTACATATGCTATTTTGTATTGGATTCAAGGTTTTAAAAGAATGAAACAAAAAAAATAATAAGAAATTAATTATATTTAAAAAAAAATTATTATAACATACACGTACGTACACAATACATCAAATATAAGGAATACTGGAATTTTTTATTCATTTCTTTTTCATGTAGAAATTCCAAACAACGGAGTACCGCGCTCTCAAAATGCCACCCCATTTCTCGCGCGCCAGACCCTTCCCTTCAGATTGTTTGTACGCAGCGCCGGTTTTTCGCATATTGAAAATTCCCTTTCTCTTTAAATTTTCGATCATCTCAACGCAGCGTCTAACATATCCACTCGTTAAATGTTGACGTCTTTCTATTTATTACTGCCTTCATACCAACACGTGAAAGGCAATTTAAAATTCATTTTTTTGCAGATAGGAAATTAAAGGTTTACTCTGTGATGTTCTCTGTGAAACGTTTAAATCAATTCTAACAAATTGTCTATCTCACAAACACCATGGCGATTTGCAGTTGTAATTTCCAATCCATTGATACGCTATTGATTTCGCACCAAAAAGTAATTGTGGGGAATCGAAAATAATAGTTTTAGGGTGAGTCCAGCTGCAGTAAATGCGGTAAATTACAGTCCAGCTGCACGAAACGCTGCCCTCTGATAATAAACGATCGTTTTCGTATTACGTTACTATAAGCGGTTACCGATTTTAACGGTATCTACCAACCTACAAATTTTATCAGTTTTTGTTCTGTTTCTGCTGCCGTGTAAGTTATGAAGTTACATTAAAAGTTTTTCGTTTACGCTATATGCCAGGTGTAATTTTGTTATGATTTACAATGTCGCCAAACTTCCCTAAACGTTATGCTTGGAAAATAAATGAAATGCCAGGTTTCTGGGATTTCGTGAAGATTTTAATTACAACTGTGTAGATTTACCTCTAGTATTTACGACTAGCTCTGTGCATACAATTATATTACATCCAAATTCGCAAGGGAGTAGAACTGTGTACATAATTAATTAAAGTCAGATGTTAATGTTCGTGTATAAAACTGCTGAAATCAACTGTTTGTGTATTATTCCAGTTTTGTAGTTATTATTTCTTAACATTGATATTGCCGTATTTTTTTCAAATTCTGCCAAGTAGTATGCTTTACTGCTTAACGCCTTTTGTTATCATTTGTTATGGTACTTTTACTGGAATCTATTTCAGGAATTTGCTAGTTTTAAGTCTATTCCCGTAACGGTTTAAGTAGCTATAATTTTTCTTTATAGAGAGCTGCAAGTTTGCTTGATTTTTTTGTTTGTGCTTTAATAATTAATGTTAGTTCACATTTTTCATTGTTTAGTTACGTTTTGCACACTTCTTTTCTAAATTCATTTAAATAATTTCTTTTGACATTAAATATCTTTTTACTGAGATAAGTAGCGGTACATCTTCACTGCTTCATCCTAAATTACCATAAAATTTCTAAAATATGCTAGAAACTAATTGAGCTAGTAAATATTTAGATACTTATAACTACTTATACTTATATTTTGATTTAGGAAATTGTAGTGTGAAGGGGCAACATACATTTGCGGGTCATTTTTAACGACATTCGAAAAATATATGAATGGGAAAATAACTAATTCTTCATTGAATAATATGGCCCGTACTAATAAACATTTTTTTTCGAAAATTTCAACTAAAATTGTTTTCATATTGCGGAGATATATGCAACTTGCTGAGAACCGTCTTTGTTTACACTGTCAGAAAGATTTCAGACCCCTTCCATAAAAACAAACAAAAAAAATAATCGTTTAACTTAACTATGATGTAAAGCTTGTCATCAGCCGATAAAAAAACACCTCAAAATGACAGCGATGTGAACTCTGTTTTCTTAACGCAAAAATCAATAGTTAATAATGCATTATTTATAAGTTTTGATTCGTATAGGGTGACCAACCGAAGTGTCCAGAAAAACGTCCAGAATTTATACAGTGTTAGCTAAAATTACCGGAACACCTAAATAACTCTCCAATCGCAAAAAAATATTCGAATAGAAATTTTTTGGTTTTGACCAGCCTTTCGTTTAAATATATTTTTGATATACGGGATGTTTTGGAAATCTGCAATTTGCGTTTTTCTAACAGAACACCCTGTTTCTAACAAGCCTTTCTAACAGTTCTTTAACAGTAAATAAACTCATAAACTGTTACATGAACCAAACGTGTAAAAAATAAAGAATCCAAGAGAAATGAACAGTACAATTAAATAGAATTAAATTAAGTTTTCAAACTGCCACATTAAAATAAATGTGTATGTGTGTGGGAAAATTGATTGATTAATTGCTCAAGAACTGAAAAATAATGCATTTATAATAAATTTCTCTAAAATGTTCTTAGAATTAAAAAATAATAAACTATACAGGTGATCTATTAGAAAATTGAAAGGTTTGCAAATTTCCATAATAAAATGAACATACTGTATATTCAAACTATATTTAAACGAGAGAATGTTTAAACGCAAAAAACGTTTATTTTGACTATTTTTGGTTAATAGCTTATAACTAAAAAATAATGCATTTTATAAAAAAAATGATTCCTATAAATGATTCTTAGAATTAATCTTGGAATTAAAACGTGTAATAATAAACAGGGTGTTCTATTTAAAAACAGGAAAGGTTACCAAATTTCTATAATACAATAACAACCCAGTATATTAAAAATATATTTAAACGATAGATTGTTAACCGCCAAAAAACTTTTGTTTGGATTTTTTTTATATTTCTTACCGTTGGCGTTGGGGAATTATTTAGGTGTTCCGGTAATTTTGGCTAACCCTGTATAATATTAGGAAGAGTTAGGAAGAGAATAAATAATATAAAAGGAAATTTGCCTCATCATTTATATTTTTGAAGATACTTCCCCAGAAACATAAAAGGTCGAATTCTAATTTATATTAAATAATAATAAAAAGAACTATACCAGATATTTGTATCCACATTAGTGCAATTGGACTTAATAAAAAACGTTTTTGTACAATTTAATTGTAATAAATGTTAGAATTGATTAAGATATAACATTAAAATAAATATAAAAAATTCACTGGACACAGTTTTGCTGTCTTTTTAGCTCAGTGTTCACTTGTACAGAAAGAAAATTATATTTTAGATTGATTAAAAACAACTGTTGGTTAAATTGCAAACATGCAAATGGAGATACTTTAGTCTAAAACATGTTTTCAAATAGTGTTTACATGAAAATGTAGGTAACTAGAAATAAAAATAAATTTCCAATTCCAAAAAGGAAACTATATACCGGATGCTCTAATCAGAAAATCGATTTTCTTGAAATGGAAATTTTGTAGTATTCTTATTATTACTCCAACAAATTTCTAGTAGTCAAGATACGGTTTGTTTCTTAAAATGAAGTTTTTTAGACTAATAAGGCAATAAATCAAAAACTGTAAGAACTAGGGTACGGGTACATTCGCAGTTTATAAACTAAAATTTAGCAAAGAATGCAGAACCAAAGACCATTCTATTAGAAAAATATTGTGGCGTCGATTTCACGACTCCAGCACCATCTATAGCATATCCAGAAACACATTTGAGCTTTCTTTTTTCTTCACACCAGATGTATTTTGTAAAATTAATATGACCAAACTTATAAATTTATTATTAGTGTCCGAACAAAACAGTCCTAGGAAACTGTGATAATTACACGGTCATCAAGTGTGGTACATCACTGGAATCAGAAAAGAAAAGAAAAATCTAGAAATGTGGTATTTATCTGTTACCTACCTATGGTTGCCTACACATTTACAAATATATTATTCATTTATAAAAAACTATCTCATTTTATTTAAGAACGTCCGTATTATATCTTTCCTTTATGTTGTTATTGTAAACAGTTACGGCCATTACTCAAAATTTATTGTTCTGTTTTGCTCATATATTAAGATAAGACATTAACATATAAGCTATATATTTGTGTATACATAGAAACGTCCACAACGAATTGCGAACCCTTTTGTCTATCTATTTCAAATAAATTCTTACTTTATGGAAACGTAGGTATTGCTTTAGTAGCAATAAATAACCACGTTGTTTTTCAATGGGACCATCCAAATAAATATAAAACATACTAGACTAAAAAAGTGGCAGGTAGGTTTATAAATAGAGATTGGTTTTTGATAAGATTCAATACATGTTTTTTTCTCCGTGAATTGTCACGTACTGCAGGAGTAATACGTGATATTACCGCATCTGTGAGCATCACACGACAAGCCGGAGATAACTCTCAATCAAATATTCAAACATTGGGTAAATCCTAAATGGAGCAACCGCGCATCAACTATTCCCATTAAAACTATTAATACGGGCGTGCGGCTGTTACCAAACAATGCTCGGTATATATCCGAACCACACAATAATATCGAATATCGAATCGAATTCGAATTATTATAATAGGGCTTCATCCCTCGATTCAATTGGATTACGACAATTATTTTGTTAAGCTCCATTGATAATATTATAGATAAAAGAGTCTACGCAATAATATGAATATGTAAATGATAAATACTAAATTATAATATTAAATATAGAATATGTTGGTGTAGGATTGTAGTGATAAAACACATGTTATATAAATAATATAAAACAAATTGTTCGCGGTGTTAAGCTTTATTTGTTTAGTGAAAAAGATAAGCCCCCTTTGCTTTCTGTTTGATGTTTTTACGCTATACAGTGTGCCCTCGAAGGCGGGATTAAAAAGAATAATGAATTGCGGCACTATAAGGTTATTTCAAATGCAAAAGTGTACCAAAACTGTAACAATTGAACCAGTAAGTAAGTAAAACTGTGTAATTTGACAACTGTGCATGTTCCTGAGTTTGTCAGAACAGAAAAGTGGTAGTAAATGTCATTGGTAGTTGTTATGGAGTTAAATATTCGGTAAAAACGTAATAATAAATTAGCTATTAGCTAAAACGTCCGCTGGACTTGCTCTGTTCTTCCAATCAACGACAGTTCATCAGTAATTATCACTTATTTGATATATTTCCATATTTCCCTAAGACTTGGGTTAGGTATGTCGACGATATTTTTGCCATTTTTGACACCAAGAAGTGCAGTATTCAAGATTTTCTTCTCGTTTTGAATTCTAAATTCAACACCATTAACTTTACTGTAGAACAAGAAGTTAACGGCCAACTTCCATTTTTAGACACTCTGGTAGTCAGGAATACCAAAAATATAATAGAAATTGACGTGTATCGGAAAGATACTAACACAATCAGGTTTCTCCCTAATGATTCGCAGCATCCTTTTCAACAAAAATTGTCTTTTATTAGTTGTTTAGTAAATAGGTTATTGAAATTTCCATTGTCCGCAGATAGATATCAGCAAGAATTATTGTTTATTAAGAATGTTGTCATACATAATGGGTACCCTGAGAAAATAGTTGATAGAATGATTAAGAAGCAGAATCAAAAAATGTATGTAAATCAAATATCTACTTTAAATACTTTGTCTGTAGAAAAGAAGAAATATGTTAAAATACTGTTCGATTGTGCATATACAAGCGGTTTGAGAAGTATTTTTACATCACAAAATCTCTGTATAGCATATTAGACTCATAATAGCATAAAAAACCTTCTTGGAAACCCAAAGGATAAGGTAGATGTACTTGATAAATCTGGTATATATTGTATCAAATGTCATGACTGTGAAAAAGAATACGTAGGCCAGACTAGAAGAACAATTTTAACTAGGTTCAAAGAACATGTAGCTCATTTTAAATATAATCGTTTTGAAAAATCTAGTGTGGCTCAACATATTTTAGACACAGGTCATAAAGTAGTTGTAGATGACTTAAAACTTGTAAAAGGTGTGTCAAATAATAGGGAACTAAACAGCTTGGAAAGTATCTTTATTCACTTGAATAGAGATAAACTAATAAATTCAGATAGGGGTCCTATACCTAGTTCGCCATTGTTTGACCTGCTTTAATTAAAACTTGTTTTTTACGCTTCAATGATCAAAATTCACTGAGGTGTGAACAACAAATGGGTATATATAGGGTAATGTTTAACATGGACGTCACTTCCACTAGTGATTTGCTTGGACAATATCCAGTAAAGATACTATGAAGTGCTAATCTCTCTTTTCCTCTTTTTAGGTTCTACTGATGATGGCAACATAGTTGCTGAAATACGTATTTAGGTTCTAAAATACTTGTTGTGGTTAGGGGTTTATAATTTTATTACTTATTTGATGACAAAAATCATGCTATTAGATTAAATTGAAAATAGAAATACGTAAAAATAAAAAATACAACCTCTTTACATTACTGGAGTAGGTTTACTTAAAATTTACAAAGATTCCGTGGAACCTAATCAGTTATTAAATTATTACGAATTCTAATTTACAGATTTTGGATCGGACTTTTCCATTATTAGATAGACCGAAGAATGCTCGTTCGAACAGTGTTAGTGTCATTTCGATATCTCTTAGGGTACTCAAGTAATTAACATTATTTATACACGTAACTTCCCATAAGGTGGGCTGGAAGCCGGCAGTCCAAATTAAGAACGCAAACTGTCGCATAACACGCCGACTTTCTCGACGCCTGCTATTTCAACGCTGCATAACCGCTATCGGACTTTTCGACATTCCTATAGTTTAAGAAGAGGGGAATCGAATGGTGTTGGTTTTATTAAAATTGAACAAAGAGTCAACGAGATACAGCCTATTGAATATACCGATTTTTGCTAATATTTCGTGTCACCTAATCAGGATTTCAAAGAAAAATAAACTAAAAAGTGCAGAACTATTCTTTCTGAATGAATTAGAATTCGGGGAAATCAAAACAGGATTCCTCAGTTTAAGCGATCGTCACCAAAAAAATTTTTTTAGATGCTTGTTTATACAGTAATGTAACTGTTTAATCACGTACTTACAGAATAAATAAGATCAAAATGGGGCACAAGCACTTTTATCTTAGGTGAAGTTTTAAAATCATCAAAACGGTGAATCGGACATCTCCCAGCCAATTTCAAGTCAATTGATTTAAATTGTTTAGATGTTCTTGTTATACGCCAGTCCAGTGGGCGGTATCATTCGACACTCTTATTTTTCGCAATTTGGCACCTAATCAAACACTTTTCAGTCGACAATTTTGTAAACAAATGACTAATAAAATTTCGATAAAATCCTACGGTTTATGTATTACAGAAATTTCAAATCAATTGGGTGTGAGGTGTGAATTAGATGAGCTGATTTTTGTACCTACTTTTAATACAAGCTCAATTTAATGAATTATTTTTTTACATCAAGGATGGCGTTAGCCCTCAACTTAACTGAATAAGCAAATTTTAATCTGTTGACAACAGCAAAAGCTAATATTAATATTATATATTATTCATTATAATATTATTCATTCTTGTAATTTTCACACGTAAAACTCCCCACCTAGTTGCCCTAAACTCTAAAGCATTGCTTATTGCAGTGCTCAGAATATGTTCAAGACATACTCTGGTGTGCCAGTCATTGCACGGAGCACGCTGCTACCACAGCAATACTGGTAATAGATTTTTGATTTAATATTTTCGAAAAGATCGAGAAATTTCATATAAAATGTCTATCTTAGTTTTAAATGTTCTTCCACGCACCCATCAATTGCAAATCTTTTCTGCTTTGCGTTCGTTATAAACTCATAACGAAACCGCTTTCGGTGTCGTTATGAAAAAATTAGATCGCAAACTTTTAGTAACTTTTAGGTTTCCAAGATTGATGAAATTGACGTCAAACGTCAAATAAAGCTGATATCTCCATCGCTATTGGCTCGCCTCAATCCTATTTGTTAATTTTACAATAACTACCAACTGTTGAAAATAAAATTAGTCTACACTCGTTTTATAAGACGTATTGGCGCATTCGTTCCATTTGGGCACTCCTCGCTACGCTCGTCGTGTTCAAAACAACTCGTGCACCAATTTTTCTCTTATAAAACTTGTATTATAATATACTATTCTTAGATCAGTTTTAGTAAAATTTAGTCCTTAGTATTTTATGTCTGATGTCAGCTAACAATAGTATATTAAACAAATGTTATAAAACGTCAAATTGGCGCACGAGTTCTTTTGGACACGACGAGTGTAGCGAGGAGTGCCCAAATGGAACGAGTGCGCCAATACGTCTTATAAAACA
This sequence comes from Melinopterus prodromus, assembly GCA_964023965.1. Taxonomy (NCBI): domain Eukaryota; kingdom Metazoa; phylum Arthropoda; class Insecta; order Coleoptera; family Scarabaeidae; genus Melinopterus; species Melinopterus prodromus. Next base: position 82,805,639 of record OZ030391.1, on the reverse strand, counting down.
AGTGTAATATACTATTTCTTCTACTTTGCGTCATTAACTTTAAACAAATTTAAAAATTGTGGATACTATCTATATTGCGCTAAATTAGAATCTAACTGTCAACTTCGTAATGTTGGGATAAAATCATGACAAAATCTAATTGTGAATAATTTTACTCTACTTTAGCCTACAAGTTTTAATAAATAATCAGCAAGGTCCCAACTATTATCATAATGGAGGCAACATGAGGCAACAATTTTAACCCTACTGTGATAAATACATGAAACATAACCTAAAAAGTTACCTAGAAAATAGTGGTTTCATAATTATAACAACCAGAATAGACGTGTTTGACGGTAACTGATTAGTTACTTCAAAGAATAAGATCTTACTAAAGAATTGTTATAACGGTTAACGTTTAATAGCAGTTTCTATCTAGTACCACTGGCTGATACAAGTTTACACGCACATATATTTGAAATTAAATTGTAATTTTGGTATAATAGTTTATTAGAATAAGTTATACTTAGTAAAAGTACATACGATGAAGGTAATATAAGTACGTTGCACACAACCAGAACTAAGAAGAAGTCAAAAACGAGAACGGTATTGAACCGAGCAGAATTCTGTCAAAAATATTACCGAAAACTTATACGTTACATAAACGAAGAAATCCTCAATACTTTAAGTGTACTATAGCTTGCTACGTGTATGGTTATATTCAATAAACCATTTATCGCGCAATACCAATCCCGCAGCAGTAATTATATATAATTTGCTCTTCGCATAATACCTTATTATATCGAAAAGGGGATTTTATGTTTAGTTGAAAAGAATGATGACGATCACTTACCAGACTCGCGAAACATAACCGAAAACGTCATGCTGGCGTATTTTGACGAACACAGCAAAACTAAGACAGCCCTAATCCTTTGGCCATACTATAGTAGGCTACACGCATAAAATGTATAGAATATTGATATTTCGCAGTTCATGCGATTGCAAGCGATTAAAAAGAGGCACTGTGTGGTTATGCGTTGTACGTTTGACATATGGCATTCAATGGCATTTGATATCAATGTGTAGTACCAATCTTAGAAAAAGTTACTGAAAACGGTGTTACAATTTGTTAATTGTAACACCGAAAATAGTGTTACAATGTGCGCATTGTTAATGCAAAGTAGAAAAACAAATTTTTCGAGTCCATTTTACCGTAGTTAATTTTAATTTGAATCGTGTGCGCTGCGCATTTTCAAATAAAAGTTTTTTTAGGGACGTAGGCGCGATCCGAAAACTTTTTTGTCGGCTCGACATTAATTGACAACAACTTGTGGAGGCGGACATATGAAACTGTCGTCGAATAATTGCAATCCATTGCAATTATACAAAGTTGCGATTGTGAAACTCAATTTAAATTAGATTAATACCGCAGCGGCCTCACCGAGGAACGATAGACATTATCACGCAATTGACGCATATACAGTTTGAATAAGTGCGCAAAATTTGAATTTTAAATTAAACATCGTTTTCGTTGTTAAAGCACTGAACAATTTATTGAGTTATTATGTAGGCATTCGGGAATTATGTATGGAACAACACATCCAGTAAATGGTTTCCCCGACGTTGTTGAAAATGAGCCTCGTCTCTGATTTTTTCCACAAAATCGGGTTTCACTCTTGGTTGTTCAATAGTTCAATTAATGAACACGCTTTGCTGTGCATTCTCTGGAGAGGGAAGTTGTTGAGTCAATTGTTTCGGAACCACAACTCTGCGCTCTCATATGCCTTCTAAGATTGGTACGTTGTACAAAGGTATAGTCACATTTGCTGCTTTTAAATAGTTTCTCGTCTTTTTGTTACGTGCATTTGTCGTGGTGTTTTTACTGAACAAGTACTTTCACATTTTTCGGGTATTCTTTTCACGGTTGCAGAAAGTGGAACATTATTTGTACCGGAAATTGGCCGCAATTTGTGAATTGTGGCAACCAATTTTTAACCATTTTGTTAGTAATATTTACAATAAGGACACCTTTTTTGTCTAGTGCAGGGTTCCATGTTTACTAACTCCTGTCTGTCTCCTATCGACCTGTGTCACTCGTTGACCTACCGAATCATAACGGCCAAAATAGCGCACAATTCTAATCTTACGCTCGTATTTTAAAACCTTTTACATAATATTATTTGTGTTTGTATTTCTGCCATTTTTATTGGTTTTTCTTTCACGCATTTAAAACCGGATATCAATGCAGGGAAAAACTTGACACATCCAGAAATTTTGTCGCATAGACAACACCCAGTAAAAGTTCGTTAACCTGCACGTCTCATCATAAAAGCACACGGGGCCGCCGCATAAATCTTGAGATTTTAGCTGGACAAAAATGCCAGCTAAAATTTTTTTAGAGAAAGAACTCAAAATGGTCGTTGGAAATTCCTACAAATACTGAAAAAAGTCTTAGATTGTGCATGAAGGGTTTAAAAACGAATTTTTGTTTTAAATTTATGAAACCTTGGGAATACACACAGTATTACACTTGCCATTACACAAACAACTAGTAAAGAAAATTATGGGCACCTAGGAATGGGGTGAAAGATAAATTTGGTTTTAAAATTCGGAACACTTGCAAATTTGATAATACATACTAGGGTTAGCTATACGAGAAAAACAGATAAATAATGCACCAATATACTTCTGAAACCTTTGCATGGTAACATTGTACTTGTCAACACACCAAAAATAGTACAATAAATCCCATGGGGTAGGTTTTAAGTGGTTGAAAAAAATTCTTTTTTAATGTTGGAACCATGTAGATATGATACTTGCAAATACAGGGAACAAAATAGAATATAAAATCGATATACCAATAGGGGGTTTAAATTTCTGAAACCTTGTAAATAGATACTTAAAATGATTCTTGCGAAAACAAGAAATAAAGTCAAAAACGTATGTGGGCGTAATTTTTTTTGTAATTTTCTGATATACTGGGTGTAAATCAACTTATCTGAAAAGGATTATCTGATATTTCTTTCTAATAAAAAGAAACTTTCGATGTCTAAAAAAGGGTTGTAATAAAATTAATAAAATCTTTGTCGCTATATAGGGTGAATCTGGGGCATCCCCAATTATCTCAAGAATTAAAAAGGTTAGAAATCTAACATTTTAAAATTAGTATCATAATACTAACATAACTATGCGATTACAATTATATTTACGTTTACATGTAACATCACAAGATTTCGATATCTATTTTCTAATAAATATCCAATATATTGAAACCCTGATTACAGTTATTGTATAAGTACTAGAATACAGTAGTTATGTTTCCAAAATTGGCGCGTTTAACTAAAGTTGAAAAAACACTCTACAATGAATAGAAGAAAAACTTGTATGGCATCAACATGTTGACTAATCCATTAACAGTATTTTGAAAGCTATTTAGAAATTTGTATGATATGCAAAAATTTAGGATTTCATCACCTAAAAACATTTAAAAAAACTTACGATACAATTTTAATATCTCTATTATTCTTAATTTATAAGAAGGGTCTCGCATTATCAACTCACCCTGTATAAGTTGCGAGTAGTGGCAACCACTTCGCTTTCAACATTTGATTATTACATTTATTTGGCTAGCATAGCCTACTTAAAACTTGCGCACGATTTGAAACGCTTTTAGGTAGGTATATAGCATTTTTTATACAACCTTTAATATAATTATTGCAAACTTCTAGGATATACCGGGGTGTCACTATACAAGAAATTTTTCCGGATTCGGAATTGTTTCCAATTTTAAAACAAATGTGATTATCTCAAACACTCTTCAATGACTACATGTAAAAACATGCGATTCAGACCAAACTTATTTCGTTTTAAAAAACTACCCTATGACACTTCACACGACCTATGTCCCTTCAGCTGTTTAAAATAAGTAGTATTCTGCCTTGTAATAATTAATTTAATTATCAGGTTAAGTACTACCTTGTAAAAGTATTCATTTACACCCTGTATAGTAACACTTTTATAGTACTTAACGAAATTTTGCCACCCTACACAACCATCGTAATAATTTTGGAATTACACAAAAAGTGTGCTATAAATCTTCTCGATTGACTTTACGGCCGGTTTCCCCCCCCCCCCCCCCCCACACGATGAAAATAGGCTGATATCGAAAGTCAATATACAATTTTATTGCCGTTATTGCCGTATTTCTTTTACGAATAGTGCGCGACCTCGACAATCCTTCTATTTAACCTTTTACGAGTACCAATATCAGTAAGAGCGATAAAATATCAGAGATAAAGGGGCTACTCGAACGATATTTCGACTGAAAAGCCCTTTTATTGCAAATTTTCTAATTCGTAGTTCAGTGGGCAAAAGTGGAGTTTTATTTTCACGTCATAAAATTTGATGGCTGACGACGAGTTCTGGAGACAAGAAGAAAATTGCCTTCTCATATTGTGCAATTATGTGAGATATAGGATAAAAAAAGCACCATTAGTTTCGTTTTTAACTTAAGATGGGTTTCGAAATGAGTAGGCAACCAAATATACCTCATAATTTTGTTTTCAGTATTTCACCGTAATGATTATGTATTTCCATTCAAATTATACGTTAAACTGAACTTGAAACGTTTGCCGATAATACAAAAAATATCCGGCTCAATTCTGTCGAGTCTAGGTGACGGAATTTAAGATTGGTTGGTGGCTATGTCGTAGTCTTCCTGCGTTCAACAAAAAAACGCCGATATTCACAGAATTCGTCACCTACACTTGACAGAATTGAGCCGGATGTTTTTTGTAATATCGGCAAACGTTTCAAGTTCAGTTTAACGTATAATTTGAATGGTAATACCTAATCATTTTGTTGAAATACTGACCACAAAATTATGAGGTATATTTGGATGCCTACTCATTTCGAAGCCTACCTTAAGACTTACGCAGTTTTACAGTACTTGGTTTTATAACAATTTAAATCAACCAATCGATAGGTACAGGGATAATGCAAACGAATAAATGGGGTTCGTGACAATAAATGTTTGTTTCTTTTGCAATAACCCTGTATATGTCTATTATTAATAAGTATTTTGATCCGGCCATCCATTGGGAAGGGGGCGCTATTCTTGTAGCGGTACACTTGACCTAAATTAACATTAGATTGCAAGTAATGATGACAAACAGTGCCGCCACCCTCTGTTTGTCAATTCAACTTCCTCATATTCTCTGTTTGAATCGACTTAATCGATGTTTCATTGGGGTAATTTTATTTTATTGGTCAATACAATAGGTACGATATGCGATGATAGTATTTCCACTAAGCCTACATATGCAATTAAACTGAAATTTAAAAATGTTTATTAGAAAAATTAGTTACTTGCACCAACTTATTATCTTGTTATAAGGAAAGATATATTAAGATATACTATTTTTAGAAGGGGTTTACCATGTTTAATACACTACTGAGTATTAGCAAGAAATACTTAAAATGAAATAAAGTAAGTACCAAGCTACTGGAATTATTCATTAACTTGAAAATTTTACCAATTACTAGCAAAATCACTAAAATTTCCAAACCCAAAAGTCCACTGGTGGACTGCTTTGTGGCCGATTACGTTGTTTTTAATAACTATCTGTCAATGAAAGACGAAAATTGAAGCGAAAATATGTGGACGAGGCCCGGCAGTGTCATTGCAAAACTCCTAGATATAAATAATCGACAAATGCATTGCAAGACTGTGCAAGAATAAACCGTATACCAAACAATAATAAATACCAGTCAAAAACTGACGAAACATAAGGGAAATTTGTTTATGCTTTTTCTTTTTATTTTAGGTCAACAGTGATGCTAAATATATTCTTCTTATATTCTATTTTGCGTCATTAACTTTATATTAAATTTAGACATCGTCGCTACTAAATTGAGTTACATTACAATCTAGAGTATTGTTGCGAACAACATGTGGTAATACTGTAGTTAGTGTCAACGTAGTAAGATTAGGATAATATATAATTATGAATAATTTTATTCCACTCTAACCTACAAACATGATCTTGACAAGGAAATAATAGTTTAACGGTTTGATTTAACTTTAATAACGAAAGTTTTTAATTTTTGTCAAATTTTAGATCCGTAGTAGAGATGGTGTAAGATAGTTCTTGGCATATCTCCTTATTCAGGTAACAGCTAAAACAGTACTACAATGTATAAATTCAGAGCGCAAAGTAGATAGAGTTATATTTGCATAACATATGAACTGAGGTGGGATATTAAAATATTTTAGCGCGCATCGTCCAATAGCGAAGCGGCCGATACAACTGGCTGCTTCAAAGTCAGCTTTTTGTCTCGGAAAACACCGCTACATAAATGTGGGCGTAGTCAGGCGTAGTCAGTATTTTAGTCATTGCATTGCAAGCTGGAAAGAATACACAGACTAACTTGAGGATGTTGTGGAGGATACTAAATTAACAACTGTTTATTACCATTTTTCGTCTCAAGAATAGTTTTGCAAGAACAATAAAAAATAAAATACTAAACGCAATAAATAACATGAAAAATCATTTGTGTCTTTTCTAAGTAAAACTATTTACTGGACAAGTAAAGGTTGTTGCTAGGGGAACAAAGTAAACAAAATATATCCAGCTACTAACATAAAAATGCTTCTTTATCGTCAGTTAAACTCATTATAAACTCTAGTAATCAAGTGAATTAGAGATAATAATTTAAAGGTACACAACATTTGCTACGGAGGGATTAAATTTTTGGATGGGTTCAAAACATTGACATTTAATGATAATAATATGCAATCATTTTTAGTTTCATTGAAAGCTGAATGAAGAAAATACATCGTTACAATAATACTGTTGGATTAAATTAATTAAAATTTGTACAAAACTAGTAGGTAGTCTTTGAAAAACAAAAGTAGAAACACCCTTCCTCCTGCGCAGTATTCAGTCACCCATTCCATATCAAAAAACTTCACACGTTTCAAAGATAAATATCAACTTCCAGAAAAACAGCACCTACACGCGAGTCACGCTAAAAACTTCGAACTTTAATATTTAATGTAACACCTAAAAGAATATACTCCCAGAATTCGGAAATATATCTCTGAATTAATGATGAGAGATCAGGTTACCAAAAAGACATTTGCTATTAGTCAAGAAGATATCATTCCCTTCCGAAATTAGGTGTCCAATTTTATCGGGTGACTCAGTGTCAACTTCTGTTAATTACATCTGACGTCCGGCTAAGTCTAGCTGAATTTAAAATGATTAATTAAACTAAAGTAAATCAATTACTGACGCCCCCGTCTCGACTTTTTCGGCCGCTCGTTGTCGATTCAAGGGACGACACTGTATTGGTGGAAGTTCTTTAGCGGACTGTAGAGAAGACCGTCCCGTCCCATATTCGAAAACTTTCAAGATTAAAGCGGTCCAAACTCTACGTCCAAGTTTAAGAGGCCACGAACGAATCAGTTGGGGGAGTTTTTCTAAATGTTTTTCATGACATAAAACACAAGATATAGTTTGAAACAAACCTTACCTTTATGAAAATGGCATATATGGCTTAGTCAATCCATATATGGCTTAGTCATAATTATATGAAGTCTAGTACTGCATACACAATTGCATCGGTGCAGGTGAGTGGAAGAACAGAAAACTTCAAAATTTGCCATTTCTAACTGAGAGCCATTGTATAAAAATTCTCGATTTTTTCGATCAAATAAAATTTTTTATTTCTATCTGTTACCTTCTTCAATAGGCAATGCTTTATGGCAATTAGGCGGGTACATTTAAGTGTGAAAATAACAAGAATAAATAATAATATTTAATATTAATAATTTTAGAATTTTTGCTGTTGTCAAAGTTTAACATTTGCTTATGTAGTTAAGGACTAACGCCATCCTTGAAGTGGATTACTAATTCCATCTCAAGATCCCTGTGGAGATTTCCGTTTCTTATATACTACGGTGCACCCACGATGTTTCTTAGCACCTTATTTTGGAAGAGTTGGATGATGGTGATATTGCTTGGCTTAGTGCAGCCCCACTGTTGGATACCATAGGTCCACACCGGTTTAAGTATCTGCTTGTAAAGTAGGAGTTTATTATATGTCGAGAAAGACGACTTCCTACCAATAACCCAGTACATTTTTTTATATCTTATGCCGAATTCTTCTCGTTTTATAACATGTGCTTTCCAGCGGAGCTTGGTGTCTAGCGTCATACCGAGGTATTTTGCCGTGTTCAAGTAGGGTGCGGTGGTGATATTTATTGTAACTGGAACGTATCGTATTCGCTTGTTGGAAAAATTTATGTGAACAGATTTGGCTTTGTTCAATGTAATTAGCCATCGTTGCATCCAATTACTAATATCGTTGACAGCATTCTGCAGTTTTAGTGTTGCTCCTTCAACATTTGTGTCTACTGCCATGATAGCAGTGTCATCAGCAAACGTGGCAACGGTAACACCATCGGGTTGCGGAAGATCATGTGTATATAGAAGGTACAGAATTGGGCCAAGTACACTACCTTGTAGTACTCCAGCTTTAATACATTTTTGAGTTGAGTACTCATTATCTTGCTTTATGCGGAAGTATCTGACAGAAAGACTTGATCCTAATAGTTGGCTATACTGGAAGGGTAGTAGCCGATCCAGCTTATAGAGTAGACCTTCGTGCCACACTTTGTCGAAGGCTTTTGCCACATCCAGGAATATGGAGGAACATACTTTTTTTTTCTTCTAAAGTTCTTTCTATGATCATTGTTATTCTGTGCACCTGATCACTTGTGGATTGTTTGTTTCTGAATCCAACCTGATCAGTGGGTATGATGTTTCTTTCATCTAAGATTGGCTTCAGTCGTTTTGCAAGTAGCTTTTCAAACAGTTTTGACAATGTGGGGCAGTAAAGAAATTGGCCTGTAGTAGGATGCTTCATTTGGTGGTTTTCCTGGCTTGGGAATCATCACTACCTCCGCAGTTTTCCAAACAGATGGCACATATTTAAGCCTAAATGCTGCGTTGTAGAGGTTAGCTATCTTAACTATGGCTTTTTTAGGCAATTCTTTTAAAATCTCACCTGTTATCAGATCAAAACCCTATTTGTTTTAATTTATTTTATTTCATTTAATACCTCCTTAGAAGTAACGGGAGATATTCGATTTCCTTGGATTATTGTATAATTAGTAATTTCTTCTAAAGTTCCTATCTTCATTTGGACTAAAGGATTGTTCCAGTAGTCGGCAAAAACTCTGGCTTTGTATTGTCATTTCTAGCCCAGGTTCCATACGTTTCTTAAGTCCTTTAGTCGCCTCGCAGAGAGAGTAACCTGTGCTTACGTCACATGTTATTTGTCGTAGGCTTTTGTTTATTGACTGTTGCTTAATCTCTTGAATCGTTCTACGTAATTCCTGAGTTAACCAATTTAATTTAGTTTTGATAGCTGGGTCTCTGGTTACCTGCCAACCTTTTCTCGTTTTTCTTTTTTCACATGTTTAAACTGAGGAATCATGTTTCGATTTCCATACTTCCAGGGGTGGCGGTTGCCCTTACTAATTTTAGGAACATTAGGTACCTACTATTTAATTTTTTTTTGTTAAGTTTCAACAGAAACAATAGTTCGTCATTTTTTAGTTTTTATTTTCTTCGAAATCCACAAATCAGTTGCTACATGGAATCATTAAAAAACTCATGACGTGAGACTACAGTAATATCTCTTGTAATGTCAATTCAATGTATTTTTATTTTCAATTCATTCTAATAAGATGATTTATTTTGTCATCAAATAAATTATAATTACTGATAAACTGTCGATGAGTGGAAGAACGGAACAAGTCCAGCTAGTAACTAATTTATTATTGCTTTTTGACCGAAAATTTAAGTGCAGAACAACTACCTGACATTTACCACAACTTTTCCGTTCTGGCCAAATCAGTAAAATGTCCAGTTGTCAAATTATACATTTTTATTCAGTTTCCCAAAAACCGATTTGTATCTAATATGTTCTTCCACTCAATTACAGCATTTGTTGATTGTAGCATTTTGCATTATACTTCGCAGCAGTCCATAAAATTATATTGGCTCCATTGGTCCCATGGCATAAAAATGTAATCAAATCACGCGCATAATAAAAAGGAAAGACTCGTTACGGACTAAGGTAGTTACGACCAACATAGCCCAAAATCCAGTTCCTGTTTTATCTTTAAAGCCCATTAACACCCTATCACCTCAACCACTATATCGCATCATAAAACAGCGAAATATAAATAATCGTTATAAACCATTAAACACTGTGGATAGTATTTATCTTATTTGGTAGATTTAACTATTCTATTAGAGAAGGTTGAACTTTGAATTTCGGGATTAAAATTTGATTAACAAATGCAATAAATTGTTACTTGTTTCTGTTCTGTTTCCTCCGCCTTCTGATGGCAACGGGTGTACGTTTTGAATGAAGGGATGCAAACTAGGGTAAAACTTTGTTCGGTACACGCTACAGTATTCAATAGTTAGTTCAATTCAAAGGGTTTAACGATAAATCTGTTTACTAAATAGCGTCGTCTCTCAATGGAGGCTAGATTGAATGTGTACTTTTGTGATTATAAAAGATGTATAGAAAATATGGCAACAAAAGTAATTTGCAGTCAAAACAGCTTTTTTATAAAACAGTCATGTTGATATTCTTTGTATACCTGTGTACACTTATTCTATCTGTTAGATTAACAATTATAAATTCTGATTTATTTTGATTTTAATGTTTAACGCCGTTTCTCAGTTCTACCCTTCATTACTCAATTTCGCATACCATTAACTTCAGGCTTGGAGGATGATAAAAATTGTCTTCTTGCAGACGGGAAAGTTAATTTTCCAACGAGTTTTCGTTTCCCATCAGTACTAATGAGACTAATAAGGGAAAAAATAACCAGTAAGTTCTACCACTCAAGTACCACTCAAGTTGACTAATTATAGGATTAGAATTTTTCAAGTGTGTTTTTTTGTGTGTGGAAAATAAACATATTAGCTACATAAAGAGTAACAATGTTGTTACTGTATCCATTATAATATAATATTGTTATAATATTATTATTAATTTCTCCGAAACTATTTTTTATATTTTAAGTGTGGCATTAGAAAAACATGCTGTAACAAGAGATTGAGGCATTTGAACATTTTTTCCATTTTTTTAGTTTTCCGTCACAGAAATATTTTTACTCTACTAAATATAAAAATATCGGAAGATACATATAATTTACTCGTTGATAAATCATTTTAAACATCGCCTTTATTACAATTCCATTTTTACCCCCTATTTTTATAAAATACTCTCAACATTACTCGAATGAACACGTGTTGGTTAATTTTTAAATGAGAATTGAAATACTAATTTCACGTCTGTATCTTCTACGGTGTTTCGCGTTGTTTTTTTTACTCATACACATGTAACCTCGTGTTTCTCCATCCCTTCAGAAACAGAATATTCAAAAATCCTTTCTTAGTAGAAGGTTCAAAATTCGTAATACTTTAACATTTTAAATTTTGACACTTCTGCAAACGTTCATCAATAAGTTTTTTAAAATCAAATTATCATCTTAACACAATTTGATGCTTGTTGAAACGATTTTTACTAGTGGACACAAATATTGATTACATTTTACATTTTCTAAACCCAGTATACAGTTGCTCCAATCCTACTTAACGGACCGTTATCAATACGTCAAATTCAATGGAAATATTTCTACCAACCAGCTGTGTACAAACGGTGTTCCCCAAGGATCAGTTCTAGGGCCAATACTATTCCTGCTATACATAAATGACATCTATACTGCTAGTTCATCTTCAAAGGTCATACTGTTTGCTGATGACACAACCGTAATTGGGGGAGATCAAGAGTACAGTGTGCTTCTCGATTCGCTAAACGTAAGCGACACTAAAATTAAGCAGTGGTTTCTTTCAAATAAATTGACCATAAATACGGATAAATGTACATCGTTACTATTCACATTACGTTATGATCCTTTAACATCAAACGCAGACGTGGAGAGTGTGCAGTTCTTGGGTGTAACACTGGATACTACTTTGCGATGGGAAGATCATATTGACTCGGTAGCTGACAAATTAGCCAAAGTTATTTTCTTTTTAAGAGCACTTAGTCAAACATTGTCACTGATGCACCTAAGAACTGCATATTTCGCTCTGTTCCACTCCGTCATGTCATATGCAATATTTAACTGGGGACATTCAAATCACAGCACAAAAATATTTTCATTGGAACGCCGATGTGTGAGGGCTATGTGCATGGCTGATTATAGGGAGGATTGTAGAAAACTCTTCCGTAAGATTAATGTGCCAACTCTACCTTGCGTTTATATTTTATAATGCATAATGTACGGAAAGACAAATTCAGTATCTTTCACTGCATCGAGTAAGGTTCATCAGCATAATACTCGTATGAACCAACAGTTAAGTTAAGTTGAGCATGCACAGTTTTGTGTTGACCTGGACTTCGCCTACTCCAGTCCGTTGTATTTTGTACTTAAAATTATTGTTTAATTGTTTTTTGAGAAATAAAGACGTTTATTATTATTATTATTAATATCACCAGCCTTTTTTGACACTTCAGAAGCCAATTTCAATTTTGATGAGTATCTCACAAACAATTTTGTTGATGTAATTGTTGCTTGAACTGTATAACTTTTCCTTTTGACTTGTGTAACCATTTTCTAAGTATAATAGCACCAATAAAGATTATTATTTTTATTATTATCGATTTTGTATACACAATATAACCAGAACAGATTGCTGAAGATCATATAACGAGCCATAAAAATCTAGCAAATTATTAAATTAAAAATTCCTAAAAGAGAACTTGGGTCCCTTTCAAAAACCCACGCGATGTAGTATCCTTCAATAGGACCCTTTATCGCGTTTTGCGTCCCTGAAAAGGCCCATACAAATCTTCCTTTAGCAAGTTAAGTCGGAGTTTTTTTTTTATTTTGCTGTAATAGACTATTAGTAGATCTGTTGGGTTGAGATCAGAGGCTATTGCCTTCAGGGTCTGTCGGTTAATTGATATCGAATATCTGCAGGGACCGTCTATAAACCGTGTAACACTACCCTTCGCTACCTTCCGATTCGTGGACCGAGCATAACGGTTAAATCTAATAGGAGGCAATTGAATTAGCTTCATTGGGTCCTATCCAAGTTGGCGAAACGAATTATCTTAACGAAATGGTTGGATGCATTTTAGCTGATTGTATTCGTAATCTGTATTATTTAGAATTCCCAGAATGATTTTTATAAATGGCAAGCTTTGCATTTTTATAATACACTTAACACAAAATTAAAAAGAAAATTCATGTATTACATCGCACTCTTTCCCTTATGGACAGTAGGGTGGTTATGTTTACGTAGAAAGTAAAAAAAGAAAGTGATAAGTATTTTTTTTTTGTTGGTAATTTAGACTTTTAATGGTTCCTATCGATGCTTCAAATTTACATGGGAAAAAGTAGTTTTTGGTATTTTTAGAATTTTTGTTCGGGGTTTGGGAAAATGTATGCTAAAGTTATAGGACTTGCAGAGGACAAGAAAGAATTTGGCCTATTATACATATGGATTTGACGTCCCCAACCTACCCTCACAGTGCCCTAAAAACAACACAAATGAAAAAGGGTACAATCTTCAGAAAATTGACCGTTATAATCCTTTAATTCTCTTTTTATCTCATAGAAATCAGTACTATACTTCCAGTGGAATGTTTGTAAACATTTGACAGTTAATTTCCATTTGTTTAAATAAATTACATTTCTTGAAATAATATCGTTTTTCTCGAAAATCCGTCTGAATACTGTTTTCCCTTCTGAGTTCGAAATGGCAGTTTATTACCCTAGAATGACTTTACTCATTAAAAACTTTCTTTCTATTGTTTAAACATCAATTATAATTCATTTTGAACTTTTGATTCTAATTATGGTAGAAAAGCCGTGTTTTTGTGAAATTAACTTATGTTTCATGTTTGAGATATCTAGCCTATATTATCTAATAAACCCACATTTGTTTAAACAAATGCAATTTCTGTAAACAATTTTATTTGCAGTTCGCCTAAAATTATTTTTTTAGATCTGTCTGGCCAACTGTTATTGTTAAGTGACATTATTTATATTTTGCGATTACAAATCATCTATTTTTTTCGGATAATTGATATTGAAACCTAATAATCGTTTCTTATTTAAACAATGAATATCATCCCAAAATATATATGATATCACTTGAGAATAACAGTTGGCCAGACATATCTACAAAATAATTTTAGATGAGTTTCTAACAATAATTGTTTAAACAAATGTGGGTTTATTAGAGAATATAGGTTTATTAGAAATCTCAAACATGAAATTTATAAGTTCATTACTCAAAACAAAAAAAAATCTGATTACAAAAAATAAATCTTCTTTTGTAATCAGAAAATAGTTGAAAATGAATAATATAATTGATTGTCGAAACAATCCGAAGAAATGTTTTACTGAATAATGTCACCATAACATAATAATTTGTCATTTCTAACTCAGAAGATAGAATTCAGACCCGATTTTCGGGAAAAACGAATTATTTAAACAAATAGAATTAGTTTAAACCATCTTAAATTAATTGACAAATGTTTAGAAATATTCCACTAGACTTGAGTAGAAGCAGCAATTATCTGAAGAATGTACATACAGGGTCTCCCACGACGAGCTGCCATTAGAAGTATATGGAGAACCAAATGAAATGACAGATTAAAAATTTGTGGGCTTATATTGTTGGACACGATCGTCTCAACTAAAATATTTTGAGTTTTCGGTTACTTCCGGTTACACCGGAAATGATGTCATCTTTTATATTTCAAATGGAACACCCTGTATTTTATCGCATTTTTGAAATCTTCATTAAATTCTAATTCACTTTTATGTTACATTCCCTATACCTAACATGTGTCATTTTTGAGATATTAATTGTTTTCATTAAAAAATGACAGCTGCACGGTTACTTTCAATTACTTATAAACTATCCCCTTTGACAGTTGGAAAAAGGTTGTCCCGCGAAATTGTTGTGGAGGTAACGTATTATCAACACATCGGTAGAACTCTTCTAAAAGTTATACAGGGTGTTCAAATTATAAGTTCAAAGTTGAATTCGAGAATAGTACTAAAAGTCGATTTTTTCAAATGGCAACCCAAACATATTAATACATTTCTCAATCCTATGGAAAATTTTAGATCAACTTTGTGTACAATGTCCTATACCTAAAATGTACTTGTACCTACTGAAATCGATTTGTAAACATCACAGTAGAAATTGCAAACATTGCCAAATCTAGATTGCTTTTGAAAGCAATTGAACAATTTGGAAAAACACAACTTTATTAAACAAGTTTCTAGGTAATTGTTCATTATAATTAATTTAGTAATTATAAAATTATAAGCCTACAATAAAGCACAATATTAAAAATAAAACTAGGTCGTAAGGTAATTTTAAAAAAATTGCTGTATTCAATTTCAGTAACTCTTCAATAACGTTGCCGTTTTCCGCTAAAGATGCTATAATTCTTTTTAACGCATTATTGTTGGTGGCGTCCCTGATTGAGTTAGCACATAACCCATTGAAAGCAGCTCGAACTCTATCTTTCATGTTCTCCTTATCAATTATTGGGTTCTCATAAACTACGTCTTAAATAGCTCCAGAAATTAATAAATCCATTGGCGTCAAGTCGGGGGAACGCGGTGGATATTTGTATGACCCATTAAGCGGATTCCACCGATCACCGATTAGCGCTCGTTAAGCAAGCGTCTTACTGCAACTGTTATCTGCGCTGGAGCACCGTCCATTTGAAACCACCCAATAATGGAGGACCCAATAACTGATAAGGAGAACATGAAAGATAAACTTCCAGCTGCTTTCAATGAGTTATGTGCTAACTCTATCAGGGACGCCACCAACAATAATATGGTAAAAGGAATAGTAGCATGTTTAGCGAAAAACGGCAACATTTTTGAACAGTTACTGAAATAGAATTAAGCGTTTTTTATTTTCTTAACGTTTTCTTTTATTTTTAATATTGTGTTTTATTTTAGGCTTATAATTTTATGAATACTAAACCAATCATAATGAAAAATGACCTAAAAAACTTGTTTTACTAAAAAGTTTGTTTATTCCAACTTGTTCAGTTGTTTTCAACGCAATCTAGATTTGGCAATATGCGCAATTTCCACTGTGATGTTTAAAAATCGAATTAAGTAGGTACATTTACATTTTAGATATAGGACATTGTACACAAAGTTGATCTAAAATTTTCCATAGAATTGTGAAATGTATTCATATATTAGGGTTGCCATTTGAAAAGATCGACTTTTAATACTATTCTCGAATTCAACTTTGAACTTATAATTTGAACACCCTGTATAACTTTTAGAAGAGTTCTACCGATGTGTCGATAATACGTTACCTTCACAACAATTTCGCCGGACAACTTTTTTCCAACTGTCAAAGGGGATAGTTTATAAGTAATTGAAAGTAACCGTGCAGCTGTCATTTTTTAATGAAAACAATTAATATCTCTAAAATGACACATGTTAGGTATAGGGAATGTAACATAAAATTGAATTAGAATTTAATGAAGATTTCAAAAATGCGATAAAATACAGGGTGTTCCATTTGAAATATAAAAGATGACATCATTTCCGGTGTAACCGGACGTAACCGAAAACTCAAAATATTTTAGTTGAGACGATCGTGTCCAACAATATAAGTCCACAAATTTTTAATCTGTCATGTCATTTGGTTCTCCATATACTTCTAATGGCAGCTCGTCGTGGGAGACCCTGTATATATATATATATATATATATATATTCATTTAAGGGTAGTTTAAGGACACTATGGAAAGTCCTCTACAAGTCTTTAAGTAATCTTAAGTTTGCCAAACCCCGAACAATTATTGGAAAAATACCAAAAAATTTCTTCTTCCCATGCATTTTTTCATGCAAAATTTAAGGCCTTAACAGGCACTGTTAAAAGTCAATATATCAACAACAAAAAATACGTGTCACCTTTCTTTGCATTTGGAAACGATTTGGGGGGATTTTAGATTTTGTTTTCTAACATCACAAAAATTTTTGCAATTCATGGGGTGCCCTAATGGGCACCCTTTCCCGATACAACATGGTAAATTTAGAAAAGTGCCCCCCCCCCCTTCCGATTTGAGCTGGATACACCCATGCTAGGTATAAAGTTAAGCGCTCAGCTACCACATATATAGCATCGTAACAAATCTTGAGATTATTTTTACTTTACCATAATACATGAATACTATGCAAAACAGAATGTAATGCTGGTAATCTTGATTAAATGATTACCTTGTTTGGTTTGCCAGATGGAGTACTCAACTAATGGAATCTCACTTAGTCGACACAATTGATAACAAATTGAACTATCTCTGCGGTATTAACCAGGCCGTGTTTTCAACTATGCAGATATTCACCATGTTACGCAAAACCCGTGACAGCTTTGTTCAGAACAGCCCGGCATTATAAGCGTTAAAAAAACAGCAAATATAGTCTAGAGTCTAGACTCTAGAAAAAATCGTTCAATATTTACATCTTGAGGTTTTTTATCGTATGTTGTATATACGTAAGGAAATTTGGGAATATTAGAAGTTTGCGTGTATAAAAAAAGGTGCCGGAGAACGAATTTGACGAGGCAAGCCTTGATATATCAGTATTAAATATAATGATAGGTCATAACAAAAGGAAGGAAAATAGGGCAGGGGTATAAAACTCGAAAGGGGGTCAGCTATATAAATGCCACGAATCTCCAGTATATGTAAATATAGTGCCGATTAAATGGACAACATGGCTTTGGCTTATATAATATTTAATATACAAGGTTGGCCGATCCATAAAAGCTTCATTTTTTGATGGGAAAATTATTAGTGTTATGAAAGATGTTATATTGTATACATAAAAGATATATAATAATAATAATACTCCATTAAATCATCTGAAATAACTTATTACCTATTAAAAAGAACTAAGTAACATCTTGAGATAACTAACAAAAACTGTTTTATTTGTGAATAAGCTAGTTCTGATATTATATGTATTATATTTTACAGCAGTAACTTCAAAAAGAAATAAATGAAAGAATGGCGTTGAACAATCGTCACTAATGTCAGTTTCATTAGCTTGTTTACCTCCAGTTTTCGTCGTGAAAGAGTCACAACATAAATTGTGCAAAGTTTACGAATTTGCGCTGTAGTCCAAAATGCCCATGTTTGAGCTTTCATTTAATCATACTTATTAGGTTTAATTACAGTAGAACGTCGATAATCCGAACCTCGGTAATCCGAATGTTCGCTAATCCGAACACCCAAAAAGAAATACTAATAAAATAAATCATTGAGTAACCTAGGGAAAACCCATTTTTGTCGGTTCCTGGTTACAGAAAAATTTGGATTTTGTTTTATATCGTCTATCCAATACTCGTATTTTCTACTATTTCGCTGCAATATTTAATAATCCGAATCACCTTCGGTCCCAAGTACTTCGGATTATCGCCGCTCTACTATAATAAATAAATCATAATTAAGTTATAAATAAATCCCTTCGATTTCCCTTCGATATCGCTTCGATAACCCTTTGATATCCCTTCGATTTTGACTGTTTGACATTCTTATAGTTTATGAAGAGCGGAATCGAGTGGTGTTGGTTTTATTAAGATTGAACTTATATCCAATTATATTTTCTGCTATTTAGTTGCAATATTTGATAATCCGAACAATTAGATAATCCAAATGACCTTCGGTTCCAATTAGTTCGGATTATCGACGCTCTACTGTACTTGTCACCTTTTTGCGCTGCTCAGCTGTTTATCTCAAATATAGTGGGTGTTAAAAATAAGTGTAAAATATAGATATAGTATACTGAACTTTTGATATCGAACTCATGTCCAGACACCTGACACCGTTTAGGTACAGCATAGAGCCTTAATATATTATAGAATATATAAATAATTTGTATGTAAAACTTTATTTGTTTAACGTCTCTAAAATGAATTCAAGATAACCGAAATTGGCCAAAATTGGTATGAAAATTACAAAACGGTTCTCATTGACTCCTTTCAAAAACGATAAATAATA
The DNA here is from genome assembly GCA_964023965.1 of Melinopterus prodromus. Lineage (NCBI taxonomy): Eukaryota > Metazoa > Arthropoda > Insecta > Coleoptera > Scarabaeidae > Melinopterus > Melinopterus prodromus. Next base: position 82,786,503 of record OZ030391.1, on the reverse strand, counting down.
AAAAAAGTCACACAAATGTTATTTGGCTTTAAAAGTAGTGCCGTTCTATGACACATGGCACTATTTTACCTATGCTGTTTGTAAAATTGGTTCAATCTTCCGATACTCTCCAACGTTCAAACAATACATTTCCGGCTAAGTTGCCGACCATACAGGGGTCACAACCGTGGCGCAAAATAATGTGTAGAAAATGATACAACCATAGAAGCAACGGATATTTTTCAGGGTGAATGCTATTTAAATTTAACGAACAATATGGGCTATTGGGTATTTTTTATATTTCTATTATTTTCATGTTTGTTGTATCTCAATTTTAAAATCCCTGCCTAACAAGAAGAATTAACAGAAAATAAAAGTCTAAACTAAACATAAAGAGAAGCAACTCGTGAAAAGATAAATAAGTACTCTTGCTAAAGTCTACATTTACATTACGCTAATTCAAAATCCCATAATTATATCCACGATCCATTAAATGTGCGCCACAATATAACCTCTATTCGCAAAAGCCGATGTGCGTTAATTTACGCCCCGGCTAATTGTTAATTCGTGAAATCACAATGTTGAAACTGTCGGCGCGAACAAGCAATTTTCAGGTTATAATTTGTACTCGCAGGAAGTTTTAACGGGCCGAGATTCATCTTAAAATTTAATAATTTTGCGTGCACAACGCGAATTCGTGTCCCCATGAATAATACAACCAACCCGCCTCAAAGCGGAGAAAAGTTATTTTTTATAATTGCCGTAAGCTAACCCAGCAAGAGTGCCGTTAATTTAATTTTACAGGCAAATCAAAGAAGAAAAAAATCCCGCTTTGCAGTGTGGTTTAAATTTAATTCACTTGAATCCTTCCTGAACCCATGTTTCGGTTGTAAGCTAATTCGAGGTTGTTTACAACATTCCAACATAGATAATTTGTAATGTTAGATGATTTGTTTGGAAAGTCTTCTGAAACTATTTAGTAATCAATTGTATCTTAAACGGATTTAGATTATATTGAAGAATTCAGTGAATTCTTTCATATAATCTAAATCTCAATTCAAACTCGTATAAACGAAGCTGGCGTTCTAATTCGATCCCGAAATGTGCGCATCGGTGTTCATGCTGAAATAGACTAGAAAGCTAGCGGGTTTAGGATACGATATAATCCTGTCATAGAGCGTGAACTCAAGCAAAATCATGGATGACCAAATCGACAACTACAGTCGATTCCTCGAACTAATGATAAGGTTTAGGCATTTGTTCATTATTTAGGGTGAATTGTTAGAACTAAGAAGCTACACAGTAACAATTATCCATAGTGAGCTTAATTTTGTATCATCAAATTATAGATAAAGGTGTATTACTTCTTGTGGTAGTGTCTGTTAACTTTTGTCTTTGATTCATGTACTAAAATTGGGATTACCATAACATGTAGTAAATCTTTATCTATAAATTAATACAATATTAAGCACAGTATGGATGTTTTAATGTAGTGGATGTTTCTGTTTTGTAGAACCAACTATTCTGTTTCCATACGTTTGGTGTACAAATTTAGTTTCTGTTTTTGGAAGCTTCATGTTGACAAAACTCTGGGTATTAAAAGTAGTTACAAAAGAGAAAGCTTAAAAATTATGGTCACAAAATTAAAGTGAGAAAATCGACTTTATAGATTAATTTTCTCCTGTAATTGTGTTACTATTTGTTAAATATAAAATGAATTTGGGTCAACATAATAATATACCTACATTACGTTACTTTTACGGTTGTATTTTTCCAGAATAACCAATAAATTTGTCTAGCTTGACCTTAACTGAGGCCCAACGTATACTTTGCTGTATACTTGGAATTTAATGTCATATATGTTTACTAACAAAATAAATTAGGGAGAACCCGCTGTCGAATTAAATGACATCGTTCTGGTCTCTAGTTCTTGTTTATTTTATTTTTTAATTTTATAGATCATTCAATCTTTTTATTTTGTTTGGAAGTTAGTATAACGACCGGTTTTTCTGAACGCAAAATAATCGAAGGCATTCAAAAGTCGAAAATAATTGAAAATAGTAAATTAAACACTATCTAAATGATTTTGGCCAAATAGTATGTATCAGTTGCGTCAAAAACCATGACTATGCCCCATAACGGGACAGGAAACCTTTTTTTTGTTTATATATATAGTGGAAAACTGAAAATATATTGGGTATTGTTGAAAACCATTTTTCATAACAGAGGAACATTTTATTGCTGAAAATCTGAAAACCCCGGTCAACTACATCAATTTCTACAACTCCATACTAGTTATTATCAACCATACTACGTGTAACTCTTATAATATTTTATTCCGCCGCAATTTTTCTTTACAACTGTTTCAAAAATTTAACATGCAATAAAAGTCAGACATTACTTTAATTTTACACAGCAACTTTCGCACAATTATTCATGCTATATGAATTTTTCAGCCGACGTAACCTCAATAAATTCACCTCTTCCCATGGTCTGACTTAAATATTTAAAGGGACATACTTTCGGGGTTTCTAATCAGCAGCGCCACCTGCCGCATTAATATTAAAATTATAATTGAATAATTTACGACGATACCTCCATTACGCAACTTCCATACTTTTAATTGGACAACGTTTCCCAAATTTTAAGGACATGCCGAAGGATTGAGATCCGATCGCGTATTGTCCATTTAATTCGCACTTTATTGATGGTACTTTTCATTTGGCAGTAATTACGAAAAGTTTAGAAGGGTTCGACAGATAATTCACAGATTTAATTGGAGGACTCGTTTTCGTTATATTATCTGAACTTGCTCTCTTGACATTATCCTGCAGAATCGTATGTCCTTTGGAAATCATTAGTATCATTCTGATGTTGGAGAAAATTCTCCAACAGAATCGGAAAAATACGAAATTATAACAGAAACAAGAAATATAAATAACCTTCATGTCATAAGTACCAAAACATAATTTGGTTATTTTCACTCTTTCTTCTTAGTTTGTCTAACTGTATTTACAAAATATTATAGACAGTATGAATGTTCAAATATAAGAATAAATTATATAAAAAGTTTATGGAGGAGTTAGACCAACTCTTAATATGTTGGGAAATCCGGAAACTCACCGTTTGTAAGTTATAGAAAGGTAAATAGACCGATGGTGCAAACTTTAGAAACAGCAAAGCGAAAGTTATCATGTGAATATCATACGATAGCTCTTTTAATATCAAGTAAGTTTCAGTACAATTTTTTTATCGTCTATAAACAGAGTTAACGATATCGGAAGTTTTATAATTTTACTATTAATTTCGGCCATTTTTCTTCAACGTTTTTCAGTTTCATTAAATAAATGCTTCCGTATGTACTAGCACACATTACGTTTTTTATGCTGTTTATATTTATGAAAATATCAGCTGTTTTACAAATTCTCTATTCAATTATGATGGTGCACTCTAAACAATGATGACTACCTAGTATTCAAAGCGTCCAGCATTTAGATTATATTCCGGAAAAGTTGCATATTCGTATTCAATAATGTAAAGAAAAGTATTGAAGATATCAACAGAATATTGAAGTTTTAAGTTTAGACAAATTTGTGGTTCACCTACACTTTCTGCAAGAAATTTATTTCGATCTCGGATGTTTCTTAAAAGAAAAATCTGGGAGTAAGTGTATTTAAAGTTTCTGCCAAAAGAACCACTTTGCTTCTTCAATTGCAAAGCCTCATTCGATGTCAATATGAATGGAAAAATTATATTAGGCATTTTTATAATTATGTAAATTTTTCTGGCCCTTAAATACGCAAATAAAAAAAATATTTGGTCTAAAAATTAATTTTTTGATGTTTGGAGCTTTTTTCTAACGAAAACCTTTCATTTCAAACTATATTCGCATTCGGCACAAACTAATGAATAAAAGAAACGCTTAGTCGTAAAATCTGCGTTACCTAGATCTACAAATATTTTCCTAATTTTCAATTATCTTTTCTCGACAATTTTCTGTTTTAATATTTAATGCTAACAATGCTGAAGACAATAAAAGAATCTATCAAAATAACGAAACGTGTCAAAAACAGAGGGTAAAAATTTAATTTGTACAAGAAATAAGTATTACAAAAATACGACTTTTTAATATATTGACTTAATTGTTGTTCAAAATTCTGATATGATGGACCAAGAATGGATTCGTTTTCGATACAAAAACTCAATCAAAACTTTCCAGTCACATAAAGAAAGTTTGCTAGTTTAATAGCTTTCATGATTTTTTTGGCAAATATTAATAATAACTAATAAGCTTTTGATCAAAATCCTGAAACATAAGAAAAAGATTTCTTGTTCTTTTTGCATTCAGTTATATATCTCAGATTTTAGTATTTTTTACTACGTTTATATTAAATTCACTAGTTGTTTTTTTGTTACGTTCCAATCTTATAATCGGTATTTTGTCTACTTCCCAATGTCCAATCGTGTTGAATTCTTGCATGTGGACAGATTTCTTGTAACAATGCATGAATCAATAAAAACATTTTGGAAAATTTAACAAAACTTTAAAATTGGCAAAATTTACCAATCGAGTTGAAATTTAGTATGTGGATCCACATCAAAATATGGATGCATGAATCAATAAAAATAAATGGAAATTTTGTGGAAAATTTTGCGAGCAAGAGATTTGTTTATAGAGCGTCGTTTATAGAAAATGTATTTTGTACATAATTTTATTATTGTTACCGATAGGTCAAAAATGCTTTAGCATAAAGTATATTTATTGCCTTGTAGTACTAAAACCAAAAGATTATGTCACACCCGTCATAGCTATGTCAAAGAACGTTTTGTCCATGTACGTATATGCAACATAATTCGTCTTTCAATCTATTATACTGAATCAAATAAACTAAATCAAATATACTTTGGGAATTTAGACATTTTGCAATCGCTCATTGTATTCTTGCATTTTGAATAACAAACGACTAGTGAGAACGTCGCAATAGACGTGGTTTTAAGTTAAAATTTTAAAAGGAAAAGCAGTTAGATTGAAAATCGGGTCCAACAGATTCTAAAGTGTAAAATTCAGTTCTAAACGCCTAAAAAAGCAATTCACGTGAATCTTTTATTCTAAAAGAGCTATCTTATGATACCTCACATAACCTAGTGCCATCATGCTGTTTATAAAGATGGTGTCTTCCGTATCTCTTTAGTCTGCAGCTTTTCAGATCATTGAAGGCACTTTGTGTCTTCTCTACTTTACACAAAATCTTATCAGGTTCCTTCAATATTTTTGTTACACAGAGTACCACTAAGCTTCCTTGCGTCGATTTTTTATACGCCTTCATAAAAACCGTAGGTAATTGCAGCGTCCACCAATTTGTAACGCGATAACCAAATCTATTTTTGATGATGGTCCGATAATTTCGCCATCTTTACATCGGTTATCTTCGCACATTCTACAAATTTCAACTGTGGCCGGAAGTTTAAAAGTTTACTTTTCACCCTCGTTTGCTATTTATAGTATCGTGCCCGCCGGGCCTTAAACGAAAACACTTAAGTAATTGGTGTACTTTTACACTCTTTTCAGATACTTGTACGTGTGGGCGCTGGCAGTCCACGGATCCATGGAAACTGGACAGTTTATGTCGGCAATTCCGCGTCACGTGACAGCCTCAACGAATTGCCACTGCGAAGTGGATTCGGAGAGCAAAGAGGTCATTTGTCGCTGTACTGGGCCAGATCTAATGGACATACCCTTGGACCTGGAGGACCTAAACACGTTGTACGTTTTACTGGATGCAATTTTTATTTATTTTTGTCTGAGATATTGTATGAATTCTGCGAGAAACCCTTTCCCTATGATATCTGCAGCTATTTGATGTCAAATAACGATGACCTAGCTTCAATATCACGTATCTCCTATAACCATGATGGATACATGGTATTGCAGCTCAGCCATCGATATATTCAATACAATAGATACAATGGCAATGCTACAACGAACCAAAAAGTTCCACCATATCACAGAGTTGCTGCAGTGTTTCTCGCTTCGTAGATTTAAGCTGGTTCAGTAATGAAGCGATGTTAAAAGCATTTATTTGAGTCTAAAAGCTTAAAGAATTCTCTCAAGTGTCAATTCGACAAGTTGTAGTGAACTACTCGTAGATTTTATTTCATACCTTGAAAATTTAGCTGTTGCAATCCGCATGTTTTCATAATGCGAAGTAGCTGAAAGCTATCTCGAGGATCAGCTAGTTATCTCGTGGAGTTTCTATGATTGGCAATGTTGTTCAAGTTTCAAGTTGAATTCCTGATTTCAAATTAGAATATAGTCGAGCCATTAGTAGAGCGCTGAGAGAGATAGAGATAGTGACTAGTTGTTTGTTTTGCAGCAATTTACGTCTATAGGGTGCGTGCAACAAGTTTTTACTGGTGGAAACTAAGTTACAGCGGCTGAGAAGCGCCGCCGTGGTCACGTTCACGTTCAAAATTAGCTGGTAATTTAGCAATCACCTATTCAGTATGTTTCCTAAGGTCTCGGGGCAATTTAAAATTATTTCTTTTGTCTTTTGCAGAAATTATCTGGAAATAAAATCAAACATGAATTATCAATTTAAGATGCTTACTTTGTGCGCATTTTTAATTGCATTATTTGCAATTTCTTACTTTGTTCTTAATTTATCTGAAGTTGGTATGTAATGAAAGAATGGTACTTTTAAATAACTATATTCTACTTAAGATAATTCTACTTAAGTTGGCCCGACTATTGCAAAACATCTAACCTAAAAATGATTCTACATAATACAAGAATGGAAAATATTCCGGTAGGTTAGACATCAGCGTTTGATGCAGACAGGACCGATCTCAATCAAATACAATTTGCTCAAGCAGCTAAACTATTAATTGTACCAAAAAATGTCGTAGACATAAATTATTCAGAATTTCCTCTACCTTAATTTATTATCTAACTATTTTGACTAAATTACAGAAACCCCCAAATCTTGTTATTCGCTGGTCTGGAATCTTAATTTGCTGGATCGTCTTATTATTTTTGCTAGTCGATTAATAGTAAATAAGATTCTATTTGATTGAGATACGTCGTATCTGCATTAAAATAAAACTAGTTAGCCAGGATTTGACAGATATTTTAATACAATAAAAAGTATTAAAAGTATTATTATAAAAGTATTAACAAACTTACATTTTGTCAGGCGTGGCCCGTGGAGAACATAAAACAACATACAAAGGTCACAAACAAACATATATGAGACGGCAGAACAGATTTCTTTTGAAGATATTTTTATAATTATGACAGTATTGTCAAAACATCAGCGTTTGACACTACCTACTGTTAGAATGAAATTATTTGTCAAATGTTGGCTAACTAAGATGCAGACATGACCGATCTCAATCAAATACAATTTGGTCATGCATTTAAACTATTAATTTTGCCAAAAAATGTCGTAGACATAAATTGTTCAGAATTTCCTCTACTTTAATTAATTATTTGACTCTTTTGACCAGGCTAATAACCACTATCACTACAGAATACAGTTGTCAAACCGCGAGGAATACGATTTGCCCCAAAAAGCTGGTCATAATCATGTTTCGATACATTCCTTTCAAGACATCATGGATAGAGGCTATTAAAACCTATTTCCCATATTTATCTCCATGTAAACTATTAGTATTATTATTATTTGTAATTTCTCCTTGTTCGATCCAGATGTAGTAAACAATAATTTGATTTTTTCGGTTTTTGGGCGCGGGAATGTCAATTAAAATTTCACCTTTTTCCTGAAGTTTCGATTCCATTTAAAGCCTGAATTATAGCTAAAACAAACTACATACCTAACTGAATACAAGAGCAGCGAAAACAACACCAGAATTGTCTATGCGTGTTTCGATTTGTTATGGTAAAATGACCGTCGGCCGACACAAGTCTTATTTCAATTTTAAGTTTAACCGCTTTGTAATAAATATATGATATTGTTTTCACAGCTCTTGTATTAACATATGTAGTTTGTTGTAGCTATGATTCAAATTTTTAATAAAACAGAAACGTCAGCGAAAAGATGAAATTTTAATTGACATCCCAGCTCCTAAAAACCGAAAAAAGAAAACAATTTATTAGTTACTAATATTATTTTCAAGTAGTAGTCACAAAATTAACATTTAACTTGAAAATTGAAGAAAAATAACCACTTTTAGAACAATGATCAATGGATGTGACATTGAACACATTGACATGAATGCATTTTTAACACACTTCTCACAATGAAAAAAAAAAATTTAAACCAGGACAGTTTTTGATTTGTTGAATTAGTTTTTGTCTGAGGGTCACACTTCAACAGAAAAGGGTCATCTAATTGCGTCAGGAGAAATGAACAAATTTCCAAAGAATTTACGTAAAACTACAGACTTTAGAATTTACTCACACCATTTTGTCTTGGTAGCCAGTGTTATCCGGTACAATATCACAAAAAATCCAAAACACAGAAAGCATGTACAAATATAATTCACAATATGTCGATAAGCGTAACAATTTGTACTTAATGGCTTAATGTATATCAATAATAATTCTAGGTATATGAATTTTAGTAGTTTTCTATACCAACGTATAGGAAAAAAATTCACAAAAAATTTTACCACAGCGTTCTGCAGCAAATTTTGCAGTGCTTAGTTGTAATCCCAAATAGGTGAATTATAATTTAACCACTTTTATTCGCTTAATTATGATTAATTAATAAAACAAATCACTTATATTTTGCATCAAAAAATTGTTTGCATTGTTCTCAGCCCAACAATGAACTAAATTGTTGGTAAATTTCAATGTAAAGCATACTGAAGGAAAGTAAATTCTTCGTTACAAGAATTCCTATACAACACGAAAGGGACATTTTTCTTAAAGCAAAAATACCCAACCGTTTTCATGGCACGTGACTCGGGGCTCGAGTAAAAAAAAAGTTGCAACTCTTCATAATATCGGCACATTATTTCTCAAACTGGTTTACTATCTTGGAGTGGCTTTGAATTTCTTCATAGCGTTGGTATAGTAATAATATTAATAATTTTCTCAAAAATCTGACGTGATGAGCACTATGTATTTTAAGATTTGCAGTTTACTGATAAAAACACGCTATGGAAATTACTAATCATAAGCTGTTTGCTACAAAACCAATGTTGGCCGTTGAAATTGGCACAAGCTGCTTATTTAGGAGCAAAATTGCGGACTCACTCTTTTGTATTTATTATCTTCGTCTGAATCCTACAAAATAATGCCATTGTCCGTGCCATGGGAGCTATTATTCGCAATAATGATGAATGGTAATTATTTCTCTGATCTGTTTTCGAACGTTTCATATTTCAGTGTGGCATATTCACATTTCATTTGAAGAGAGAACTGCGACGGACAAATCAATCAGATGCTGTCATGTTTTTTTTTTCTCTAGCGAGCGCAATCGTATTTCAATTCCACTGTGAAAATCTGCTCTGCCGTTATTAATTACAAAAATTCGATATCGTCTGTTTTTATTTGCATAGAGCTAATTGATACTTTATCAGCGCAAGATAAGCGGTTTGTTCGAGCAGTCGCAAAACCAGTTGACAATCACGTTTGGCCTAAATTAACGGGTAATTACAAATTCAAAATGGTAAATTATGCTGGTTTAAATTACTATAAACGTCATTATGGTTTGTCTAATAATGGTTGTAAACAAGTTTGTAAATATCGGGTACGATTTTTCAGTTGTTTCGCGTTCAACTTTAAATCTCAGAGTAGACAATTTCGGTAGTTATACATGTTAAATATAAACGTTTCAGGAGTAGCTTACAGTTTATTTGATTTTTTCCGTTATATCATTCCAGAGTAATAACCATCTATGTGGTGATGTTTTAGAATGTTTTGGGGCACAATTCACGTTGATAATCAAGTGACGTACTCTGATTGTACGTTCCACGGCTATTTAGGCACTACAGAATTATAAGACTTCTGCATACTGAAACTGCCAAAACTTAAAAATTGATAATTTAGTAGTATAAGACCACTTTTGACTGCAAAAATTTGGGTTGAGAAAGTATTTATTAATATTTCGGCCATTTTTATTTCAGTTTCCTTTAAAAAAAAACATGCGAGTTGGACGTTTCGTCACACACTAAAAAGTGATTACTCGAAACAAGAAAACGTAATTTCTTGAACTTACTGGATTCAAACGCATAATTACTCGGACGTAGAAAATTTGGTATATACAAGAAAAACATTTCTTACTTGAAGTCAATAATATCTCGGTTATATACGAACCTACCACCCACTTCATCCAAGTAATTCTATCTTCTTTCGAGAGATTACATTTCTGTGTGCAGCAGACAGCAAACAAATAAAACCAAATATTCTATTAGGTCATTTTCAAACTACCTCCTACATACATATGTAAATACTCAAATTACAAAACACACTTTCCAAACGAAAGTGAAGACGATTTACAAAAAGTAATCTGATAGAAAATTGAAAAAAGAAATTTGACCAAAGGAGTTAAAATGAGATTGAGGAGTAGGACCGTAGTATAATTTATTCAGTAGTTATACCTGTAGCTAGAAGTATGATTATTTTCTGCTTTGATAACAATTCAAAACAATTTAAGAGAATTTAAGAGATTTAGTTGGAGGTATTCTGTCCCTCACAACAATTTTATAAACGTATATTGCAATTAATTTTGTTTTTATTAGAATGAATTTTATTTCGTATTATACATTGTGTCTATTGGGTGCTTTTGTTATTATTGGGGATAGAAACTCGGTTAAATAGACAAAGTCATGCCGATTTGTATGTTCTCTAATGAGAAAACGGTTTAATTTAACTTTTTAGAGATATTTTGAATAAACAAAGATATTACATTTATAAATAACTATTATTTGTGGTCTATTTATTTGTATTTTTAAATAACTTTTTTATTTGACGTCAATAGGTCCTTTTGATATCTTATAGGCTGTTTCTATTTACATTAAGATAGTCAGTTAAAAAAAAATCCCACACAAATAAAACTTCTGTTCGCCAATAATGGATTTGTTTGATTTTTTATAATTGATTTGCACGGTTGTGTTTTGTAATTAGGATAAGGGTGTAATAAAGTGAATTCATATTATTGGTATTTTTCCGTATACTGCGCGCGCTCACTCCGAGCCGGTGTGGCGACTAGTTTTTATTGTCTATCATGTGTATATATTTGGGTCCGATCGAATAAACGCTCTCTTATGTTATAAATCGTCGAATCTATTATTTACCTGAGTATCCAAGTATCCCAAGTTATCACATTCCTATGGGTTCAGCATTTGTTTGAGAGTAATTTGATATGCACAAGCCATATGTCTAATACAATCGGAATACTCGAATATAAACTTAATTTATTAAATTTGTTTCTTTTGTTTCCTTGTCGTGTTTTTGTTTTACATTAAATATTTTATTAAACAGTACAAAAAATATTATTGGATATAAATTAAATTATTTTTCATAGCAAATTTAATATTACACCATTTTTACGTGTAAGATTTTTATTGCACAAAATTATTTGAAAATATTGCTATTTTTCTGGAGTCGGAGTCGGAGTCAGACCACGAAAAGTATCTGGAGTCGGAGTCGGAGTCGACAATTTTTTTACCGACTCCGCAGCCCTGCTTTTAACCACTATTATTTACAAATTTAAGGGTGTCGTAATTAGGTACATGTAAATATAGCACGTCCTTAAATCAGACATGTGTGTTTGGAATTGTGTACCTACATGGTTAGGTAAACCAGGGACTAAAAACGAAAAGTATTTTGTTCGTTTCCGATCAGAACGAAAACGAAAAATTACGTTTTCGTTCTTTTCGTTCACACCCAAAAAATATCGTTTTCGTTTTCGTGAACCGAAATGAAATAACGGTTAAAACCGGTGTTTTACTATTTTTCTAATAAAAGCATACCAATATGCTTTTTTAATTTTTTTTTATTTTTGACAAATAAGTCACTTGTCATAATTTTAATCATAGCTGGCAAAAACTACTAACATAAAATTTATGCTTTTAAAAACAATGTTAAGAATTTCAATCAACTGCATTTTAAGTGGCGATGGCATTTTTGCTTTTTATAAATATTAAAAATAAACGTATTGCGAATTAAATTTTGGGTTAGCAGGGCTCAATTAAAGATGTTGCTTGTTTGACTTTTTAATTACGTCCAATATTTCGCCAATAATTGTGGCTTCCTCAGGGACAAATAATAGTCTTAAAACATAACTACACTTAATACAGGTGACGGCATGTTCAACACATAAGTTGCCAAGTATTTCGCCAATTATTGGCGAAATATTGGACGTAATTAAAAAGTCAAACAAGCAACATCTTTAATTGAGCCCTGCTAACCCAAAATTTAATTACCAATACGTTTCAAATCAACGGTCAAAAATGTTCTGCACTGGTTTTGTATCAAAAATAAAATTTAGAATGAATTGTTTGTGACCGTTTCTGTGTTGGAGAGGCACGAATCTGTTTGTTTCTTTCATTTATTCCCATTGAATTTAGTTACTTGCAAACTACGCACAAACTGCTATGCAGTTTAGTGGTATGCCAGTGACAGATTTTTTTGTTTTTTTTTTTTGCTTCATATTTTAAATAATAATATTTGTTTCTTTTCTCTCTAATCTTGCTTTATTTCAATTAACTTTTACTTATTTAAAAATTTTGCGTCATTAGACCGGTTAAAACGGGTAACCGAAATTATTTATTTCGTTTTCAATCATGAACGAAAAATAAAAATTTCGTTTTCGTTTCCGTTTTCGTTCTTATAAATTATTCGGTTAATTTAGTTCTTTCGTTCTCGTTTTCGTTCAGTTCTTATAGCCGTTTTAACTACGCAATTTATTACGCCGTTTCGTGCACAATTTGTGCAATTAGTAGGTTCGCCACCATCTTAAATCGAAACTGTGATCAATTTTCTTATGCTAGACTAGTCTGTCTAGAAATAGAACCATTTCTGTTTGCAGATTTCAGTTGCTTCAGAACGTCTAGTGTAACTTCTTGCGCAAGAATTGCGTAGTGTCAAACACCTATTAGTCCCTGGCTTAGAAGTAATACATATGGGTCTATTGCTGTCTTTAAACAAGAAAATAACATATTTTACATCGTTTGTTATATTACAATTAATTGTACGCATTTTGTCCAAATTCCGACACGAGTATCGGAATTACGGACATCAATAATCACTAATTATTACACTAACAGCAGAAAGTAGCAATTTTGGCACTAATACACCACCTTTGGAGATAACAGTTGAACTCATGACATCTGCATTAAAAAAATCATTATTCTCGCCTGAAACTCCTAAATAAAGTAAAAAGAAGCTATTCTTCTGTAACATTATTATCTAATGCTTGGAGAGAATAATTAACAAATTACTTATTTATTATCAATTTTCTTTAAAAATGAATAGTTTATTTAATAGTTTAGTTAAAGTTGACATAGTCATTGTCACCGCATAAATATAAATTCTACAGTTACCAATACAACTAAAGTTCCTTAACCTGTCTGAATTTACCGCGTTTACCTTAACTGTTCACAATTTGTTGATATTAACTTTGGCCATTTCAAAAATAAATGTTGCAAAAATGAGTTTGTATGATTCTTAAGCCAGTGGAGAATCTACAAACATCAATAAAAAGTGTTAAATAGTAATCACAAGTGAATACTGTTTTTGAAAATTGTTAAAAATAGGTTTATTGAGTAATTTTTTACCACAATAATATTAATGTTAGTGTACATTTTGTATTTAAAACATAATTTATTATTGATTATTGCAGTCATATATGTATGTAGTCTAAAACTTACCACGATAGTATTTCGTTGGCAGTACGGCGTAGTGCCCGAAAAAAATTTTTTTGTGGGCAGAAAAATCTAATTTTCTACGGAGCATTTATAACGATATTCGGCGTTCTCTATTTCACGTATTTTGATAAAATGCGTTGCCGAAGAAATTCTGCAGTTATGAAACAAACGTTTTTTCTGCGTATCGCAAACCAAAATGCTTTTCTCGAATATAATGTTTTCAACTCTCTACATATCTGGAAACGCACATGTCTAATGTTTCCAAATATGTTATTATGTCGATTTCTTATTGATATTATGCAGTTGATACATTCATTGTTCGTGCGTATTTTATTTTAGCTAAGGAAAACGAAAATACACATAAAACCTTGTACGCAAATACTAAGCCTTTAATATTGATTCCTCCCGCGAAAATATAGTTTTGTTCAACGCTCTATAACTTAACAAAATTTTGTTTAATTGATGCCGGATAAATTACACGTAATTCAAAATCCGTAAATTACCGTTGCCACTGTGTTCGCAAGCTAATTATCAGAAATTGCTTGTAACAGAATACCAGTAACCGGATATAGCCGGTAGCTTAAAGTTTAAAGGTGTAGTGTTGAGTATTTTGTGCGATGGCTAGAATATAAAATCTATTTATAGTCGCTAATTTATCGTAAGTGTGGAACCAGAAATACATTTATTATCGACCGAATTCCGCAAAATATTTACCCATTCTCTGATAGATTGTAATATAGTTATCAGCGAAATGTATCCAACTTGTCCCAAGTGGTCTGCCGAGTATTCATAGATGGCAGGACGGAGTTGCATGTCGACGTAGTACGACGTCGCGTCGGGTAAACATGCATTAGGTTTATATATACATACATAACGCATTAAGTTTGATATTTATTGCTCATGCAAAATGTGTATCGATCACATTACCTAAGCATTAGGCCGACATTATAGTGTGCGCCGTGTAATTAATCACCATAAACAGCATGTGCGATCATAAATATATTCATTATTAGCTATATAATGAAGATTAAACGCATATCCAACATAGCATGACTAGATTGTAACAGCGGCTAAACCTTTTATCACAGAGAGAAATTTTTGTTGAATTCAAATAAATATGACTCAAAGAAATTTGTTGTTTCAATAGAGGCAAAGAAATATTTATTTGCGGATAAAAACGCATTTATTTGAAATATTTGTTTGGTAGAAAGAACGTTGATCTGTGTCAAACAACTTATATTTCCAGTTAAAGTTTGCAATTTGTGTATTATAAGAAATCAGATTTATTTACTTCAAATAATTATGATTGTGTTGAGTGAAAGAATTACATTTTTTTAAATTAACAAAATTGTTGGTCGAGTTAAAATGCTTAAAATTATTAATTTATTGAAGGAATTAATAGACAAGAATCTTTCGGAAGACTCGCCATGTGTCACCTCCTTTTTGGGATGTCGCACATCCTCGACCAGTGCTTGGTCTTCCCAACCCAACATATAGTCAAGGTTAAGTTTGTAAAGTGTACTCTGATTTGGAATCGCGTGAATCGCAACTTGAAGCTGCAGACACTGTACTCTATAAGTTCTATACTGTTGATCACGCGGCTTTATACTCTCGATATGTACGAAGTGCGAGGAGCGAGTTTACAGCGCCATCTAACAATACAGTTGGATGACATTAAAAATATATTTATTTGAATTAAAATATGATTTCTTTGGTGGAAGTAAACCTATTTTAAAGCCAAAACAAAAATATTACTTTAAAGGAAATAAATGGCTTCTTGTGTCCAAATATATTTATTTTAATCAAAATATGATTTCTTTGGCGGAAGTAAACGTATTTTTAAGCCAATGACAAAATATTACTTTAAACGAAATAAATCTCTCCTTATATACAAATTTATATGTTTGAATCAAAATTATATTTCATTGGTGTAAAGAAACGTTTTTTTTAAATCAAAACAAAAATATTACTTTAAAGGAAAGTAATTTTTATTGTATCCATATATATTTATTCCACTTAAATAAATATTTCAAATAAATTAATCTCTGCAAGCAAATAAACTAGAGTATTCAATGAAGTAAATATTGTTGGCGTCAAAGAAATATGTTTTGACCCAAAAGAATAAATTCAAACAAATACATTTCTTTAAAACAAGAAATCTTTTGTATCTGTGATATGAAAGAATTATATTTCGCGTACATTTATAAATTTCTTAGCAGCGATGCTATGGTCTAGATTTGGGTTTTCTCTTCACAGTTACAATTGGACAGTCACCGGTAAAGATTTCGTTTCAAGATATTTTAATGTGAATATTGAGCCATGTGTTTGAACAATCATAACTACTCGTTTCTTGTTCTACCAATGTTCTAACGGTCAGAATATAACTGAAAAGTTTGACATGTAAATGTAGCACGTCCTTAAATCAGACATGTGTGTTGGAATTGTGTACATGGTTAGAAGTAATACATATGGCTCTATTGCTGTCTCTACACAAGAAAATAACGTATTTTACATCGTTTGCTATATTACAATTAATTGTACGCATTTTGTCCAAATTCCGACACGAGTGTCGGAGTTCCGGACATCAATAATCCTTAATTTTTATATGAGCGGTAGAGAGTAGCGATTTTAGCATGTATTTTGGAGATAACCAGCTTTTGGAGATAACAGTTAAAATAGCGCGACTGTTGCAAGCCACAGACAAATGCTCTTGAAGAAAAGGGTAAAAATAAAGAAAAACAATTTAAATCAACGGAAAACATTTATAAATAAGTAATAAAATACAATAACAACAACATTGTTCATAGTATAATATTAATTCATATTATTCTGTATTACAATGTACTTAAAATCAATCGTTTTCTCTTTTTCACAGCAAGGTTATGGCATTTTGTTTGAAAATTGGATAGCTGAGGGATATTAAGAAATTAGTGGGGATCAGATTTCTCCCTAATAGTTACCCTAATTGTTCAAAGGCGCAAAGAAACTAGTAGGCAAATGAGCAAACTTGAAATATGCAACGGTTTTAATATTCTGGTCCAGGGCTAATAATTTCATTTTGAATGGCAAAAAAGGAGTGTTGCATTTTTCTTTGGATTTGCCCAGGGTTTCGCTGCTGGTTAGTTGCGAAAACATTCATGGTGACTTCCAGTGGTCTTGGCATCACATTTCATCACATAAACTTGAACTTAATTTGTTGACTAGGCATTACGATATACAATGTCTTTGAACCCTATACTTCGAAATCTCAATATATACCACAAATGTTTTTGTCGAGCGTGTCCTACTTGGATTTAGCAATAAAATTACCTTGCATGTGTATTTCTGTATGTGAATTGAAATCTAGTCAACTATAATTAAAATTGATATTTCCTACCTCACTTCTACGTTATGACTCTAAGTCGAGGGTACCTGATGTCTGAGAAACCCTAATTTTTTCATCTTTAGGCTCCTTCCTGTATTTGTTCTGCCCGATTTTTGCTCCTTGAACTGATGGCAATTGGAATCCTTCCATCTTCTTCTGGTTCTGTCGGCAGACAGGACACACCTCCATCTTCCATTGTGATAAAAAATTCTTGTTGGTTCCTTCTTCTTCTTTCTTTTGTGTCGCTTGTTCTTCATTCTTCTTGATCGCATTTTGTTCTTTCTTCATCGCTTCTGCTTCTTTCGTCTTGGTTGCTTCTTTGTGGTCGGTCTTCTTGCTAGACATTATGGCTTAATTGGGTTCTTCTTCCGTTGTCGGTGATGTTAATTTTGAACCTCTTCTAGTATTTACCATCGGGATAACGGCGTGTCCATCATTGTGACATTTTTAGGTGCGTGGTTACCCCTTGGGTGGGTAACAATACAAAATGTTTTAATCCATTATAGTAGCTCTCCACGGTAATGGGTTGTAGCCGACCTTCCTTCCTGGTGACGACTTATGTTTGTTGTTTTATCGCTGCACATCAAAACACAAACTAACCTCGCGACTGACTATGTTTTATGCTCCGAATGACCTTATGTGACAATATTGACGAATACATCACTTCCTCCAACTAATTTTCAATTGTGTAAGTTTAATTTGTCGTTTTCGTGTTAGTTTTCTGCGCTGATTTGTACTAATTTATACTTATCTTGTGTTTATCTTTGTATACTGACAATTGTCTATATCTGCATTTATCAATCACAAATAACTATTATTATTATTATTGAATGAATATACACCCTAAAAACACCCTTCTTTCTTCGGTGCGGATAAAATATACAGATTCATGTAACTGATGATGACTATCCATCACCTATAAGAATCGTAAGCAAGAATTAAATCACTTAAAATGTGTTAATATGTAAATATTATGTAAATATCTACGCTGTGGCAAATATTTTTATACATTATCAAATTCGCCATATCGCGATTCTGCAAACTCGGCGTTTAATGGACCAAATCGCTGGGCAATAGAGATGGCAATAAAGGATAAGTGTGGGACGCCATATGCCACCGTTTTCAGAGAGCATTGTCAGGAATTTCCATCGTTTCTCCCTCATTTATAACGTAGAACAAAGCCGACCAAGTTTACTGTCCGTACTTTGTCAATACATATTGTGAGCCCGTATTGTCTTCATCTATCTGTATTAAAAGCTTTAGTAAAGCGTTTAAATGTTCAGTTATATGAAAGGAAAAGGGCAAAACTGTAGTTATTTATAGTTGAAACTTATCTCTTAGTATTATGTTAGTTAAATAACTTGTTTTAATCTTAAAGGCAAAGATTAGATAGAGCTTTCGGTGACAGGAAAGTTTAGCTGTTAGATTGATTAGATAAGCAGATTAGGGAAACCTCTTAAAACTTTATGGCTTAGTGATTTACTTTGTTCTACTGGGGTCGAGGACCCCATTAATTTAAGCTGAAGTAACCCACTTAGGGATAAAATCTATCTAGTTCCTCACGCAATATAGTATGTGCCTTTGTAATTGGTAACACTGCGCGACTATGCTCAAATCATAAATTCAACCTGTCGCTGGTATTTACATAATAGCACTAAATACCGACAAAAAAAGAAGGAATGTATTTAAAAAAATTAAATATAGATCCTGCTTTTATACCGGGAAAACAGAAAAACATGTTTTGGTGGTCCATTTTTGGGAAAATATTTCTTATTTGGTATACAAAATCAGAGAACTTCTACTCAGGTTTGAGTAGTTTGAAGTTTCTTACGTCTTCTTAGTTCTTATATCAAAATCACTAACTGTGCTTTACTTAAGTAATTCATGTACAAAATAAATTTTTTGAAAACTATACTTTGTACCAAATTTATTGATTCATGCATTGTCACCGGAAATCGGTCATTCAGAGGTATGTAAAATATAAATTACAACATTTGAACGCAGCAAACCAGAAGTGAAGTTAAGATAAGCGTAGTAAGAAGAACATTTTTTTGTATTAAAAAGATATACAAAATCTACCAGTATCATTAACTATACTTCAAGAATGTACTTTTCTTTAATTTAACAAAGCTGAAAGATATTGAGATGTTCCAAATTATTCAAAAATCAAACTTACTTCACTAAATATTAAAAAAAGTGTTGAACGTTGGAAAAAGAAAATATAAACTCTATGTTAACTGAACTTTAATAAAATAACTTAATGGGCATAAAATATATACTTATGAATGTATCTTAATATATTTCTGAGATATACTGCGATGCAATTTTTATTAAAGAGGAATTTAAGTTGTAACATGAAAAAAATAAATTTCAAAATGTTTAAAGTTTTGGAATGACAAAAGTTTGTTAAAAATGAATAAATAAATGAAAAGACAGAAAACAATCATTTTAAGTTTAATCAACTTTGTAAAACCTCACTTATAATCAAGCTGTAATTACTGATCTACGTACACTTCAGTATTGTTGCCTTCTTTTTTTACAGAGTCGTTGAAGATGCTGGCATAGAAGTGCTCAAGAGGGAATCGCTCCTTCCATATGCGAAAACAATTAAACAACTGTAAGTTTGATTAACCTGTCGCTTAAACTTTTACTATTCTCTTATGATTATTTCAGCACGCTGGTAAACCTGGAGAATTTCTATTACTTCGAGACCGGCGTTTTCCAGAACTTATCCGAACTCAAGATAATGTAAGTACCTATCTGCTGTTAGTATACTTCGTTGTTCCCTCGAGCCTTCATACCACAATTCTTGATTATATTATCATTAACTTTGACGCAAATTGTGCCGTGGGCGCCACTAGATATGAGAATATCACCAGGACCGTACTTACGAGAAGTAAATGATGCTTGGTGATTTTAATACTAATAAGGGTGCTGTAAATTATGAAATATAATTAAAGCAATTCATGTTTTTACTTTATTAACAAAATTTTCTGCTTATTTAAAATTCTAATCTTTGTTGTCTGTTTTGCAGTGCAGTGTAGAAAGAAATTTATAACGTAGATAAATCGAGTAGAATGTTTAACACTGTAAAACTCTCAATGTAGAAAGAAAGTAGGACCGTCCTCCAGTTTAGAGGGCTGTCCTTCTTGTTTTTGTCCTCTTAATGTCCTCTTTTTTTGCAGAACGTAGTGCTTGACCATGTTTTGAATGGTTTCTGTTTGTGTTTGGTACTATTTAACGCATCCAACCTACATAAACTGGTGATTTCAAGAACAATTGAGACATTCAGTTTTATCGTCTAAACAACTAGTAAAATTAGTGGCAAAATGGTAACAAAATGGTGGGAACTACCAGTTCGGAATCCTGATACAAGTTGATGTATTTATACGACACCAAAACTTACATCATATCTATTGGTTATTTCTTTAGAAAACAAATGTGAAAAGTCTCTTCCTTTAAAGTTTAAAGTAGTTTCAAATACGGTTTGCTCTACACGTACTCTACACTAACTTTTGAAGGAATTGAAAACAGAAATAAGTCCATATGAGCCGTTTTTATCAAAACAGCAATGGTTTCCTAAATATATGCGAGAAAATCAACATTTTTTTATTTCGTTACTGAATTTATTTTGATTATTTGGCATTTTGTTATTTATTAATTAGTTTATTTACTAGTTATTATCGTAAAGAGTCTTGTTTGTGATCATTTTCCGTTTTCACTCTGTTTGATATGTATTTTTATTGTACGGTTATTAATGTTGTTTCACATATATACCATATTATAACATTACCTGAGCAACTTTTTAAGGGAATTCTAAAAAGACATAAGTGTATTTGAATCTTTTACTCAGAGTTAAAACTGCTTTCAATAAAAAGCGGAAAAGGGAAAGCAAGAAAATTATAACAATCCACTTAAAATAGCAATCGGGACGAGTTTGCTGGTGTCAAGTAGTTTTGAAAAGTATTTAATGTTAACATATACTATACATATACATATAATTAAGTAGCGGATGAAAACAAGTTAATGTAAAGTTCAGTTAATGTAAAATATAAAAGGGGTATATTGATTGAACCTATATTTGTTATCATACGTAGTATGACAAAAGAGAAATTAATTATTAATCAAAAGTTAAGTTAAGTCCAAGTTAAGAACGCAAATAGTCGCATAACACGCCGACTTCGGTGGACGCCTGCTACCTCAAGGATACAAAATCGCGATCGGACTTTCAGACATTCGCATAGTTTAACAAGAGGAGAATCTAATGGTGTTGGTTTTATTCAAATTGATATAAGGGTCAACGAGATACAGCCTATTGAATATTCCGATTTTTGTAAATATTCCGTGTAACCTAATCAGTTATTAATTAATTGCGGATGCTAATTTACATATTTCCGATCAGACTTTTCCAGTTTTTTATACGCCGATGAATGCGCGTTCGAACAATGTTAGCTTGATTGTGATATCTCGATTACCCAAGTAATTAGTGTTTTTTTATACACGTAAATTGCCATAACGGGAGCTGAAGCCGGCCGTCCAAGTTAGGGAGGCAAATAGTCGCATAACATGCCGACTAAGAGGGTCCAAAGCAACTGGATTTTTACTCTAAGTATTTATCAAGGATTTACCAAATGATTTTTTATAATTTATATCTATTTTTTGTTACAAGTAATAGTTTAGCTGCTTAAGCAAATTCTTTTAGCCAGGATTTGACAGATATTTTCATTCTAATGACAGTAGTTAGTGTCAAACGCTGATGCTTGGATAATACCTACTGCCAATAGTATCAAGATATCTGTCAAATCCTGGCTAACTAGTTTTATTTTAAGCCTCGTTTACATCCACTTAACTTAACGTACGAAAACTTAAAGATTAGAGGAAGTTGAACTCCAATGAATTACATGTGTTCGTTTTCATTCACTCAACTTCAACTTAACAGAATCCGTGCACTAAGTGCACCAATCACAATCTCTCGATTTTGACAATTTGGATGATAGTGACAGCGGGTGACAGTAACATAACCTAAAAATTAACTCGTGCAACTGGAACTTTGTTCTTTGTGTTGTTTTGCAAGAAGTTTAGCTTGCTTAAAGGATTATTAGCATGGATGTTGGAACCTTGAGCCAACTTGCGGGTACATAAACATTTTTGTATAATAAAAGCGATAGATTTAATATGGATTTCATATTGTGTCACTGTCAAATGCGCATGTCAATCAGTTTATGCATTAACTGGCTGTATCTCATATGTTTTTAGGAATTTTCTGCTTGAAATAAACAAATCTATAACATATTAACGTATGTACCATTCCTCATGAAACACCATGTATAGTATGATAGTCATGAGCCTGGCCACATCAGATTTTTTTATTTTGATGGTATTTGTTAATCTGTTGTCAACATTATAAAATTTTGGATAGGTAACAAAAAATCAAGAAAAATAACCTTAAAGTTTCAATATGTTAAAAGATCCATGAATGAAATCAACAAAATAATGCAGGTTTAAACTAAAATAAGATAACAACAACAAAATTGGTTTGACTGCGACCGTCGTCAAATAGTATTATTATTGTTTGGAAAGTTAGGGTCGTTATCAATCAGAAATAATATTGCTAATACAGGTAATAGGTCAAACTGTAGAAACTGTAGGTATCTTTCAACGATAAAATTCTTTTCAAAAAGTAGTGGTCCTATAATTCTGTCTCCGACAAGTCCTGTCCACACCTTACGCTCCTGTGGATATTGGGTACGGGCTTCCCGCATCCTGTGAGGATTTTCCCTAGCTCAATATCGACAAGTATGCCTGTTGACTGTCCCATGTAAATAAAAAGTTGG
The DNA here is from genome assembly GCA_964023965.1 of Melinopterus prodromus. Classification (NCBI taxonomy): domain Eukaryota; kingdom Metazoa; phylum Arthropoda; class Insecta; order Coleoptera; family Scarabaeidae; genus Melinopterus; species Melinopterus prodromus. The sequence goes on along the minus strand of OZ030391.1, from coordinate 82,763,490 downwards.
TTCATCGAATACAAATTTCCAACATATGTTCACAGAATTCTTGTCTATGATCAAAGTCATTTTCTACTAATTCTTGAATGAGTTTTTCCAGCACAATCGAATCGCAAAATCAACTCTTTCGAAAAGAAAGTCAAACATATCAATAAATAATTGTTATCTCCCTTAGTAATTCACAATATTTTCTCAAATATGCCATTTAAACTTTGACCTTATTTCCAAAGAATTTAAACGTGAGTGAGGAAAACAAAACTTTGGTAGTTGCGATGCAAACATTGCACCCTAAAGTTCCCAGCAAAAACTCTTATTTTGATTGCACAACACCGTCATCTCAAAGTTCAAGAACGCCACTACATACCTTCCTCTCAACGAGCAAACTGCAAAACTTGCGAGGATTTATACGGTTGAACTCCCCGGGAAATATTCATAAACCGCGTGTCTGCGTTCCAAAGAGCAGGCAAACAATTTCCTTTGTATATATAACGACCGGCTCCGAAAATAAGCCGCGATATATCATCTTTCAAAAACGGGTTTGAACTTACGTTAGGTACACACGAATCTTGTCATTCGAGAACAGGACTAATGCGCCGTGATTTATTGCATTTCGCATCGCGCGATTCTCAAACAAAGCTCGGTCAACAGGTTCGAGAGAATAATTAAGGGGTAATTACAACAGTCTGTAGTTCTCGCACGCCATTAACGACATCATGTTACAGAGCTCTAAATTTAGAGTTGTCTGTATTTCTCATCAGTCTTGTTGAAACTGAATCGAAACGAAAGTTTTGGAAAGTCAGCAAATTACAGGGACTGTTGTCGAAATTCGATAAATTCCAGGATTTGGATAAATAACGTAAAAATATTTATATCATTAAGTAATTATCAATCGGATTTCAAGTTGTGTGCACAGATTTTTTTCTTTGCCTAAAGACACCTAATGACACATAAATTCATCATATTTGAATCATCATATTTGAAAATTGTTAGTACGTAACAAATATTGTAAATAAATATAAATAAATAAATAAAAGACACATCTTAAGGCCCAAGAAAATAAACAAATGTTGGAATTCAATGGCCCTGACTGTTTTGATGTGTTTTTCATAAAAAACACCAAACTATTTTTATAAAAATATCCTCAATTAATTTAGGATAATTTACGATAGGATTCATATAATGCAATTTTATGTTCATAGGTAAAGGGAAAGGTAAGGTAAACGCTCCAAATTCAGACAGGTTAAGGAATTTTTGATACATTTGTAACTGCAGAATTTACATTTATGTGGTGTTTTCTACTTGCATGTGCATTGTCCTGTGTTAAGTAAACCCAAAATAAAATTAATATGCGGAACGAGCACCCTACATGTCAGAAGTATAATTAAAATTATTTAATTAAAAATTATCACTTTGCAAGCCCTTTGTAATATGAGGGTGCAGGTGAGGGCAACTGCTGCGCGAGCAACAGAGGCATTTACTAGGCTGGACCAAAATCTGGTAACTGCTAAACGAGCAGAGTTTAAATTTATACTGCGACATATACAATTATTTAAACAAGTTAGGAAACCTACAAAGTTAAATATTACTTTGAATTCATAATTATTAAATAAAATACTAAAAAAAGTTCATAAACATAGTATTGTTACTTTATTCAACAATTACTGATTCAACTGATCTTTATTTGAGTTATTTCAGTGTCTAGTGTCTACTCCATACGTAAACACAAACCCTCGAACACTACGACAATAAAACTCGATTAAATAGCTCCAATGTGCGTTGAATCCCAAAAATGTTTATTTACCAAAGGCTCGGATGTGAAAATTGGGGAACGCACTCCAAATAATTCGATAGGAATGAAGTTTCCACAGATAAAACTGCACCCATTTAAAAATCTGTTTTTCACAACAACAAAAATCGATGTTAGTAAAAAAGTAAGTAAAAAAAACGACCCTAAAACGATCCATACTCTAGCCACATGGCCGATGGCGAGTTGCGAAAAAATTTCAGGGGAAATATACCTACATACTATTAAAGCAACGGTTACCCTTGAGTTTGTTAACCCTTTGATTTTGCATGATTTTTTATTTTAAGGTGAAAAAAAAGAGAAAGAGAAAAAAAAAACAGTGTATTATGCACTAATTACTGGAAAAATGAGGATTATTTTACAGTAAACCTGTACATATCAAATATAACACGTATGCCACTAATGCCATAAAAATATTGCTCCTCAGTGCGGAACCGAACAAACAAAATTAAATTTTATTATTTTTTAATCCAATCAAATAGCAAAGTTCTATTAAAATATAAAACAATGTGCCTACAGGACTATTCAAAGTAACGGAACATATTTTTTTGTTTTTAAACAAACTCTAAAATATGGAAACGAATTCTGCTCACCATTGAATAGAGAACAATAATAGCCGGCATAGAAGTTTTTAATGCCACTAACAGTGTTTGTAGGATAATGGCGAAGACACAAAGCAAGCTGCAGATGAACACTGGCTTCACATAAACAAAGTTGTGCTTTCCATGTTTCCAAACAAAAAAAGAACAACAAATAATGGTAGTGCGGGGTGTTAAATACAACTTGTAGATAGTCATTTGGTAATCCTAACTAATTCAAAACATTTTTATTGCAATAATTTTCTTATAGAATGTATTATTTTTGAGTTATAAGTGTGGTTATATGCAATTAATTAAAATTAGTCATAATTACCGGAACACCTACATAATTCTCCAACCGTAAAAAACATTTTTTTAAACAAATCTACTTATTGTGGAAGTATGGAAGAGTTTTCCTTTTTCTCTTCAAACAGCCTGTCATCAGCAATTAATCAAAACACCAAAACATTTATTTTGACCGAACGGATAAATAATAACAAATTCAAGAACAAACAACAAAACAATTAAATTAAATTTTTAAACTGCCGTCCCTGAGCGGCTTGACAATGCCCCAACTTATCAACAAATTCCCGTAACCAGTTTTCTAAATTTTCGACAGTAATACTCTGAACTTTGTCCACTATGCGCTGATTCAACGCATCAATATTCTGCGGCCTATTGGTGTAAACCTTGGACTTTAGGTGTCCCCTAATGGAAAAATCCAATATTTGCAAATCCGGCGACCTAGGTGGCCATTCAATGGATGCGAAAGAATTTAATTTAAATAATTTCGCACTTAGACACCGTAATGGGGCGGGGCACCATCTTGTTGAAACCAAATGTTATTTAGTTCTAAGACTGTTTCCACCAGTTTCCAAAACAGTGTTCTGGTAAAATCAATTTATTGCAAGCAGTTTTTGGTAACTTTCACTTGTGCACGATTGGCGATATCGCTTGCAAAATAAGTAAATGTCAAGTATAAATACATACCTACAACTTGGCTACTAGTAGACACTTGAGCAAAAATTATGATTCAAATAAAAAATGTTTAGAATTAGTCATAGTATAACTGTAAACATATACAGGGTATTCCATTTGAAAAAGAAAAGCTTACCAAATTTTCATAATAAAATGAACACCTGTATATTAAAAATATATTTTTATAATAGCTTGTTTAATGTCAAAAAACGTCTGTTTGAATGCCTTTTTACATTTTTTACGATTGGAGAGTTTAACGGATGATTGTAATTAATTGCTTAAAGCTGAAAAATGGTGCATTTTGTAAAAAAAGTTATTTTAATACAAAATGTTTAGAATTATGTAGTTCTAAAATTACAAAATGTAAAAATAAAAGCCTTTGTCTGATTTTTTTTTTTTAAATTTCTTACCGTTGGAGAATTATTTAGGTGTTAATAATGAATAATGTAATTTTAATCCAAAATGACATTCGCCGCACTATTTTGTGAGTTGCTATTGGCAAATATGTATGGACTTGTATACTTCATGAACACCTGAAGATGACTGGTTTTCAGGATCATCAGTAAGAGAGCTGTAACTTTGAAGGCTAGCTAAAATTTAAAACAAATTAACTAAAGCCAGGAATTGAGTATCTCAATTTGCGTAGTTTCATTTTTATTTTGTTGTTCGATTGTTAATCTAGATTTAGTGAGAACAATCCACCGCGATTTTTTCTTCTACTAGTATGATATCTTTTGTAGATTATCTTGTAGATCCTCTTGTAGAAAACAGATGACATCAACAACATAAAAACAATATAAAATCTCCATATACGTGATGTGATACAAATTAAAACTAATAGTAATCAGAGTCATTGGTCCGGCAGAGTTTTTCTATTCAGTTCTTTCGCAAAACCCAGGGGAGCAAACGCCACGATATGTAATGGCACCCGTGCCCCACACATACCAAACTAATAAAGCAAACCACTAAACGCGTTCTATGTGTTGTCGGCATGCAGACTTGACGTTTTTCGTAAAATATGTGCACATTTATTATAGCAAGCATCAGCGAGAATAGGTACACAATAAATTTTAATTTCCAGTGTGATGTGTTGTGAAGCCTTTTTATTTAATTAAAGACCCTGTCTGGTGCAGGCCCAATGAAATTTTTGTTAGACGGATTTTAAAGGTTTTTTTGTTCAGTAGCGCTTTCACCAAGCACTTTGCATAGTAGGGGATGCAAAATAAAATAAATCTGGCTTCGTAAACACATCTTTTGCTTGGTGGAAAATAACGACTGATAAAACCAAACGGAATAATTATATCTTTTAGCCGTGGTATTTCACTAAATTTGAATAGGTATATCTCTGAGTCGTACATATTATGAAATTAACTGTATAGGTTATCGATAACACCCATTTTATATTACATTTTAAACAAATTTTAGTACGATTTCTTTTCTCTCGCTTTCTGAGCTTTCAATCACTATTACATTCTACCTCAAAAAGGTCAAACCATATCTGCAGACATTTATATGTATAACAGTTTTTTGCTAAACGTTATTTAAATTCGAATGGCTCAATTTTCGCCAAATGTCCTCGAAGTAGCGATATCGCTTCACCCTTCGTTGTTGGAATGGCAGTGCCTTTCAGCGCTCAAAATGAAAAATCAATGACACAATCATAGCCAGCGATTTTTTTGCATAAGGCTCGGTATTTTCAATTACAGAGATTTGTAAAAGTATGATTTCCTTTTAATTTTTTTGTTCATTTCGTAGACATAGCCAACGTTTTGGCAAAAGTGAATGATAACCTGTAACAGGGCCCATAGACACAATTTCGATTAAAAGTTATAATATTAAGAAAATAGCATGATGGGTTAGAAGTATTCAAACAAATGCAATAATAGATTTTTTTTTTTATTTAACTTTACTTCAAGTGAATTAAAGTTGGCAAAAAAATGGTACAACAATTACAAAACAAAATAACTCAATTAATTTTAACAATTTCTTTAGTCATAACTGTTTTATTAAGAATTCGTATAGGCTGCTCGTTGAACATGACTATACATTTTGAATTTTGTCCATTTTGTATCTATATTTTCAGTTTTAAACAGTCACTGTCGACAATTTATCGAGATAGAATGTTTAAAAATAAAAATTTATAATAAGTCTATAATTTAAGTATTTAAGTGAAAACCGACGAAATTAGTTGAATGAAATTAGCAGAATTTATTTAATCTATTATGGGGAAAAAATCAGTGTTTATTGTGAATAAACTCGAGCTAGTATAAGTATTGTAATTAATTTCATGAGCAAGTTAATTTTTGGTTTGTCGAGCATGCATTTCAAAAACATGGATTTTGACAGAGTTTTGTATAGTAGCATGCACAAGCGTAAAACTAAAACAAACTAGCAAAAGCCTGACGTCAAGAATTTTTCAATTCACAGAATTCGTATTCAGCATAAAGAAATCTATCGAAAAAAAACACACATCATGTAATCACGAAAATAAAAAGTTTCCCAGAATTATCAATATTTCCTAATTTTCAATTACCTTTTTGGTACTGTTGTTCAATTGCTAGATATTTAATAATTAGAGCAATATTATTAAAGGATCTATACACTTTAAAAAAATGGTGATTAGTTTGTTAAAAATATGTTAATATAAAGTGTTTTATTTGTGTTGATGTCATCAATGAAAAACAATTGAAAATGGAAATTGAATTTTGTTTAAAAATATGTATTATGATAAAATATAATCAATTTGCTAAAATATCAAGCCGTTCCAAATATAATTAATTAATTCCAGACATTTGCCACTAACTGTACATAATTTATACAAATTTTGATTATCATTGATAGTGTTTGCTTCTGTTTAATGAAATACATAAAATTATGCTTTAAAGAACGGCATTTGTCCATTTTTTATCTATTTCGTTCGATAAAGATAAAAAATCTGATGTGGCCAGGCACATGACTTTATCATACCATATATAAAATTAATAGTGTAGCTGCATGAGATTCGATTTGATCGAGATCGGCCATGTCTGGATTAAAATAAAACTACTAGTACTAGACTAGAGATATTTTGATTATATTTACAGTAGATAATGTGAAAACATCAGCATTTGACACTACCTACTGTCATTAGAATCTCAATATCTGACAAATCCTGGCTAACTAGTTTATATGCAGTACGAGCGATCTCGATGAAATAGAATTTGCTCATGTAGCTAAACTATTAATTTTACCAAAAAATGTCATAGTCAGAAATTATTCAGATTTCCTCTACTTTAATTTATTATTTAACTATTTCAACGAAATTCCAGATAAAGCGGCTTATTTGCAATATCTTTCAAAAATGCTAAGACTAAAATGCCAGTTCCTTTGGACCCTTGGTTCAACAGAAAGCTTCTAAATATGGAGTGTTGTCATACTACGAATGATAAAGTAAAAAGGTTCTGGTTCTGATGATTAATATATTATATTGGCTTCTAGCATACTATATTTTCGTGTTTTACGCCGTCTTCAGTGCTAACTACAAAAGTTCATAAAGAATTATGCTCAATATTCCAAATAAGTTTTAAGGTTAACATACCGTCTTACAATCTTTCTTGTATATTTATTCGCGAAAACATAACATTGCTATCCGCACTCGAAATATTGTTTTTCAATATTGTTTCAATATTGTTTCACCTAGCTCCTCATGGCAATTCTCCATGCATTTGCGTGTTGAATTTACGTTTCGCAAACGCTGACGTTCCAAATACTGTCAAAAACTTCAAAATATCCTGGGCACCTAGTATTAATGTAGACACCATTTCGATCAAATAGAATTTGCTCCTGCAGCTAAACTATTAATTTTACCATTAAATGTCATAGACATAAATTATACAAAATTTCCTCTACTTTAATTTATTATTTATCTATTTTGATGAAATTACAGACATGACGGCTCATTTGCAAAATCGTTGAAAAATGCTAAGAGTAAATAGCCGGTTCCTTTGGACCCTTTTCAACCAAAAGCTTTTCAGCTCTAAGTTTGGTCATAAAACTTCTAAATATGAACTTTCGTCGCGATACCTTTAGTAGTTTCTCCGGAATCGTCGCCACAAAAATCGTTTACACACACACAGACACACATACACACACACACACACACACAGACATTTTTTTGGACCTTGGTCAAAAATGTTCAGGGGACCCATAAAGACCTATTCCCGCTAAAATCTCAAAATTTTTTTTTGGCACGATTACAATACCTTACATACTGCGTATGATAAAGTAAAAAATGATAAATTTCATCAGAAGAGGTTTGCTAATATTTAACAACTTCGAAATTCACTTCAAACATGTCGCATTTTCCTTATGGCCATTAAGTTAAAAAAGCGAAATAAAATACTACATGGCATCTGAACCAATAGAATAAAATGTGGTGTGACTATGCTACATTCCGTAACATTAAAACATTAAAATAATGTTAAAATAGTTTAAATATTCCAAGCAACTACTGAAGATGGTTTGTCCCGAAAAACTATCGCAGAGGTTCAAATCCACTACCTTGTGGTACTCCTCCTGGCCCAATTAAATATCACTCAACAGTTTGAACACTTTTCTAAGCTGTGGAAGCTCAGGAACTACCAATACCACCAAACTTTATGCCTTTTATAGTATAATCTCCAATAGCAGAGCTATAAAGTATCGGATATTGGATTTTCAGTTACGTTATATCAGTCGCCAAGCACTTATGTGTGTCGCAAGATGACAATTCCGACGCTTTGCTAGATTTTAGTTTTCCGGCTTCGCTGCCGAATTTCGTCGATAAAATGTCAAATGGATTCTCGTTATCACGGAATATATTCCGATAAATTTAACTCTAAATCTCCCAATAAAATCATTTTATCGCTTTTTTGCAGATACATACAACGGGCGCCCAAGCTGCTTAAAATTCAGCCGGAGGTTTTCAGCGCTTTCCTACCGCGCCTGAATTTTCTGTAAGTATATCCGTGAATTCCTTCCTACCTTTCAGATGATGTGATTTGGAATTCAGGCGATGGGAAAAAACGGCTTAACGGCATTAAGTCTGTAATGTAGCTACATCGGGGTAAGCAGAAACGTGATGATCTAAATTAAAAAGAATTACTGGATATTTTAAGAAATATCGAGTTGAATTATGTAGACTAGGGCTTCCAATCCCGGACAAAAAACTGATCCCGGGATTTTCGGATGAAAGATTTTGTAATTCTGGGATCCCGGAATTCATGAAAAAACCCAAAATCTGGCGGATCAAAACGCCTGGGATGCCATAAGTTACCAAATCTAGTCAGGAAGAAACGCAGTAAGAAACGCCTAAAATATACTTGATTGGACAATATTTTTTACCCTGAAACTAGACCGACGTTTTCAAATTTTACCAGGAAGAAAACCTAAATTATCGGTTTAAAAGGTGTCAAAGTATTATTGACATCAATAATAAACAAAATTTAAACTCCATTAAGATAATAACTTGCTCTATCATCTTAAATTTTCTCAACGTTCTTGTAGAATGTTTCAAGAATAGTCACGGCAAAAGAAATTATTTGATCGAGCCAAATTTTTCACTTTTATATTAAGGCTAATAAATATTTTTGATGATTTTTTGTTTTCTTCTTTAAGATAAAATTGGATAACTTTAGAATTCATACATCATGAATGTTTATTATTCAAATAGACTAACTGTTTGCATTTTAAATAAAGCGATTATTGTTTACAAAATATATGACTTGTATACCAAATTCTAAATGCGTCTTCAAGTAAACCGTTATTTATTGTTGAAAATTAATGAAATATTCAGTGTAACTTCTTAGAATATTAAATTATATTCATATTAGAATATTCAGTTTCTTGTCATGAACAAAATGAATATTACTTGTACGTCTTTCGGTTATGTGAAATATAGTTCACATAGCCCAACCCATATTATTAAATAAATTTTTTACAGTGCACTTTTTGACATAACTTTTCCACTAAAAAAGCAAGAAAAGCGATAATTGTGCCATGAAAAAATGGCCAAAACGACCATATTACGCTGTCACAGCTCAATACAAACTCGAGATGTTTTACCCGAGACGCAAACTATGGCGTACATGCACTTCATGATGGAGCAACATCGTACCTAAATATTTTGTTAGTATAAGGTAAATTTCTTAAACTGGAAGAAACTTGAAAATCGGAACAAGAAATTGCATCGTTCGTTCGATTGGAGTGAACCATCGAAAGATGAATAACAACGATTAATAACAAATCATTTTTGGTACATTGGGTTTCATTTTACACTTAAATATATCGGGATTAATTTGTAACTTTATTTTCTACTTATTTTCAATATTTTTTTCGCCGTATTTTATACCTATTTATAAATTTTATATTCTGCAGTACATCATAGAATACAGGTAAAGCAATCCGCCACTAATTTTTACGTTTATGTTTTTGTTTCTGTAAACAAGCTGAAAATGATGTTTGCCTCCATATTGAATTATATCTACTTCTTGCAAAATCTGTTCCTCCTATTATAACAACATATTGGTATAAACGGAAATTTTATCCTTGATACTTAATTTAATCAGAAATGGTGCTGTTATAGATTGAAGTTCATACTTAAAAAATAGCAGCTCAATTGATTTATTGTAGATCAGTGCCCACACTTCACCAATTAACAAAAAAATAAGAAAATAATTTAGATTTAACTTTTTCGAGATCCCGGGATTTAGACTTAGATCCCGGGATCCGGAAAAAGCTCATTAGTTGTCGGGATCCCGGGATTCCGGGATTGGAAGCCCTAATATTGACATTAAAATGAGTTTTAGTATAAAATCGACAGGAACCCCTTTATTCAATATTTCAGAATTGTAATTATAATAATTTTAAAGGCATTTGCTTAAGGAAAATTTTAAATTCCACTAGTACTATTACCATATAATTTAATTTATATTCATTCCACTATGTTACAGGAGGATAATGAATTCCGGGCTGGAGGAAATGCCCAATTTAAATAATTTATCCACCACGTCAGTGCTCCATACAATGTAAGTCTTATTCGTATCTCTTCAGTCAGAAACTTTGACTTATTTGAGACGTAGATTTTGCTTCAACGAGGAAAGTTTGAAATAAAGTTTTCGAGTTATCATGTCACATAATTTCAGCATGATAAAATCGTTGGCATAAGTTCTGGTCTTCGTCACATATTGATTTACAGATTTCTTAAAAAATCACTAACCTATAGAAAATCGATAACCTATAGTTTGCTACAACTATTTTATTGTGATTTCAGAGATTTGGAGCATAATCACATCAAGAAGATTTCAACTCACCAAATCAGTAAAATCAGGACAGAACAACTGTAAGTATATAAAATCTTTTTTTTAAGAGCTACTTTAGAAACCTGCAACTGAATATATATTAACTGCTTAGAATTAATACGTCTATAAACTATAAATACTTTTAAAATCGAAGGAACACCAACTAAAGAAATAATGTAAAAGAATTTATCTGTGTTTTTGAGTAACACTTGTAAAACTTAAATGAAAAAAGATAAATCAGATATCTCAGTTAATACAACCTCGGTTGATATGAAATTTTTAGACGATCTTCTCTGGTATAGAACCCAGTCCAGTATTTGGTTAGTTTTTAGCCATTTTTTTGGCAATTTGACACGTCAGTGAACATATGTAGAACACAAATTTGTAAACCAATGTCTGTAAGATAAGTAGATCCGACGTATCGGGCAGGTTTATGTACCACAGACGATTTTTCCACAATTTCAAATCAATCCACATGTGAATAAGCTAAGATATCCGCCTTTAAACGACACCACTGGAGAAATACCGTTGTTAAAAAAAAACTAACGATCTGTGTAAGCTAAGATCTTCTTAGCACTTGGTTTGATAACTTAGTCCTGAAGATGCCTCTTGCAACAGAGCGCGAAACGACTACTGCTTCAGTCCTCAACGCGGTTTCCACCCGGAAATCAATATATGAAATGGAAATTAACTGACAAATGTTTATAAACACCCCAGTAGGCTGAAATAATTAGAAGGGTCCATTTTCTGTAGAATCCTTATTTTTCATTTAAAGGTAGTTTTCAGAGCATGCTGGGGGTGGGTTGGGGGCATCACATCCATATGTATGATAGGTAAAATTCTTCCTAGGAAAGTCCTCTACAAGTCCTATAACTTTAGACTTAAGTTTTCCCAAACCCCGAACAATTATTCGAAAAATACCAAAAAATTTCCTTTTCCCATGCATTATTTCTGAAACACCCGGTATATAGAAACGCGTTTTAACATTTTCAGAAAACCAAAATGCTCTGGTAACTTTTTTACGATACCTTATCCCAAAAAACACGGTGTTATGGGCGTAAAAATTAAACTAATTTGAGCTATTTCAATCTTTAGATACAGGGTGTTTCAGAAATAACGGCTAACCTTCAAGGAGCATATCCGTCAAGGACAGAGAAGCAATTTTGGTCAAATAACCAATAGCATATTTCAAACTTTTAAGTACCAACAAAATTGTATTGAAGAAATCGGCTAAGGCCTGTCCTGGTGCATAGCCGTGCGCGCATGACTGAAATACTATTGCAAACAACCACGGCAAATAACAAACATTTACGAACATTTATCAATTGAAACATAGAGAGATTAGTACGTACCTAATCCAGATGTGATGCAGATTTACAAACATTGTGATTGCAAAGCGAAATCCGTCGAACAAAAATCGATTTAACACAGCAATTGCGTTTCACAGCCGATCAATGTTATGTCGCATTCTAGCCATAGAATTGTCAAAAAATATCTTATTGTTAATAAACCAACAAACAGCTGATCACTCTTGTACGTGACCTACGAATGTAGGTCATTGTCGCTCTGAGCGAGAAAGGCAGGAGTGGCGGGAGGCCGATATGTTGCCGGCGGCGTTGATTTGTCACCAGTCACCACAAGAAGCGGAATGCGTTAAGTTAGACCATACGTTATTTGACAAAATATGCTTATTACGGCCTTGGGCATATGCTCCTTGAAGTTTGGCCGTTATTTCTGAAACATCCTGTATACTATAATGTTAACACTTAAGAAAAACATAAAGAAACCTGTTCCAAAAACCCATTTGAAGCGTTGAAGAGGAGAGCTTTAATGTGCAATTATCAATGTTTTGAGTTTGTACAAAAACGTTTCATTTGAAAACAATTCTACCACAAAAAATATCCACGCGAGCATAGCCGCGGGAACAATTAGTATTAACATTCAACAACAGTAGAAATGTTTAGTTAAATATGGCGTTTGGGACACAATTAGCTTTTTGTACAATTGCACAACTTTTATATATTGTGTTCAACTCAACTCTCCCGGTTATGTAAACTCGTATATACCCTGTTTGCTTATCCCAACGTTTGGGGATGTCTAAAATTTTAAACACATGTGGAACAAACCCGACTTTTTTCCGGTTGAATACGAAAATTATAGCTTCTACCAATAATAATATCAATAATTGTTATTTTAAAGTTGTATTAAATCCTATTCAAACACTAAAATAGTTAAATGGCACAGTTTTATCTCTTATCTGGTCGTATAATCGATACAGGCAAGTCTACGTAAGCGAATCCATTGACTAGGACAAGTGAATATCGCTTATCCTTAGGTTCGGCGGATTTCCAACGGCTAAGGGCAAGGGTTGACAGCCGCATTAGGTTATTTTACGTAAAGCACGCCAGAGACACTGAGGGTGACAGTCTTACAAGGGGATACCGTGTTTCTATCGAATTAGTGTCTATTGAACAATGAGTTCTAAGGGCAACTGCCAAAATGAAGGTTTTGGGTCAACTTTATAGAGTGATTTCCTTTCTAAAATACGTATCACAGTTTACGTCAACTTTGAGTGGAAGGGAGTTGTCTAATAACAGCGATAGAATGACAATTGCTCGATTTGCAAGCATTTTGTTCGAATATTTTTGGTAGGTGACTCTTAATTTTCCTCATGATTAAGCAGGTATGGAACGTTTACATCTTTTTTTATTTGTTTGAGATTGTATCGAGAGAATGATACTACATATCGCTGTTTCTAGGATTTTTGCACACCTACGTTCTGTTCAGCCGACTGCGACTGTATTACTGTTTTAGATGTAATTCCCTATTTGTCAAAATGGAGAATACACAGCATAATTATAGTTGTTATAGTATATTTATTTGAGTCAAATGACATTTGTTTGCAGTAAAGTAATATTGTTTTGACTCAAATAAACATTTTTTGTAGCAAATAAATATATTTTTGCCTCTCATATAACAAATATAGCACAGTGCATGCAGTTCAAGCTCCGATTCCGAATCTATATCATAATATAACTTTATAGGTAGGTAAAATTAGCACCCCAAATATAATAAAACCATAAAAAATAATAAAACTGGCAGTTTATAATTCATTATTCATATACTCAACGTTTGAACTTTTGTGACTCTAGTTATCGCATAGCAAGTTTTTATGTCCCCATTATAACTGATTAACATCAGTTAATCAGATTCACTTCACTTAATATAGATTTTCTATACATAATATTAGTTTCTAAATAAAATATAATAACTTTTTTGTATTGTAGGGTTTCTATGATTTTTAAAAAGCTTCTCGGTCGATTGTTCATTTTAGTCTAGTCATTTTAGATTTAGGCAGACAAGGAAATTGACCGCCTATGAAACAAATACATTCGGAAAATGTCTCAATTTGACTTAATTATAATACAACAAATTTATTAGACAAAAATTAGCGCACGAGTTGTTTTGTTTCGACGAGCGTAGCGAGGAACGAGTGCGCCTATACGTCTTATAAAACGAGTGTTATATACTATTTTTTCTACTTTGCAACATTAATGTTACACACATGTCGAAAATTGCGGTTGTCATCTCACAATCTAGAGTAGTTTTATCTCCAACAGTTGGTAGTCGTGGTAAAATTCACGAATACGATTGAGGCGAGCCAATAGCGATTGAGATGTCAGCCATTTGACACTTGACGTCAATATCAATATCATCAATCTTGGAAAACTAAAAGTTACTATAAGTTTCTGATCTAGTGTTTTCATAATGACACCGAAAGCGGTTTCGTTTTAGTTTATAACGAACGCCAAGTACAAAAACATCATATCAAACCTATGTTTACATCAATATCTCCGAGAGTATTAAGATTAGCAGAACCATTACTTCACCATATTAAAGATAATATTGAAAGATGTAGGAGCGAGATATTATATCAATATCTATTCTGTCAAAAAAATACGGCGAAATGAGCCTAAAGTAGGTATGACGCAACGGCGCGTTTTTCATGGTTCCATAGAACACACAACTAAATTTACTGATCCTGAAACCCAATATGCAAAAAAAAGATTCACGCATGCATTTCGCTGAGGTTGTCGACTTACAAATGAGGCACATACCCAAGGGTGGAAACGCATTCTCCGCAATAAAAATCCGATGAATTCGGATAAGGGTATATTTAATTAGGGGTAAACGGATACCACCCGGTCGGGCCATTAGCATTTTCCACCAAACGGAAAAGCAAAAGTACTACTCAGCTGCCGACCTCGCATATTTCATCTAACCTATCAAAAGCACATTTTTCCCTTCACTGCTATTAATGATACATTTCCGTTACATTTACGTAATTAGTATAATTCCTATTTCCATCAGGAATCTTCTGCAGTATTACACGAGAAAATGTGGAATAAAATATTCAGACAACTCTGTATGAAAGCATAAAGACCACAGTGGTTTACGAGGTACAACTGCCTCATTATAACATTATACTGGGGTTATAAAAGTTTTGGTTAGATTCCTGAATTACTGTATCCTTGCAAGAGCATGAATTCTTAGCAACGTAATTCTTTCAGCGCGACCGCTAACGACTTGTGTACGTACGAAAGGCTTTTATTGGTCCTTCACGCGACCTTAATAGCATAGCCTTTATTATACATGGCGTAACTCGTGCACATATAGAAAATTATATTTAATTTAAACAAATCTCATTTATTGTTTATTAGTGCCAAAAATAAAATATGTTTTCAGTTAAAATTTATGATTTGTGTAATATAAGAAACGAAATTTATTTAGTTTAAATAACAACAATGGTTTTTTGTTAATTACAAAATTTCCTATTAACTATGATTCTAAACATTTCAATATGTTACTTGTTACTTGAACCAAAATCTTGAATAACTGGACTAACGGCGTTTTTAGCAATTTCGCCAGACGCTCGACGTCAACTGAGCGGACTGTTTTGACAGGTTTATTATATACTGAGCATCGGGCCGATCTGTGATTAACAAAAGCTTACAGCGCCATCTAACAATACAGTTCGATGAAGTTTTCACACTAACAATACATTTATTTGAGCCTAAATTTGATTTCTTTAACGGAAGTACAGTCAAAATTGGATTTCTTATGAGAAAGGAGACGTATTTTTAAATTAACGCAGAAAACAACTTTTAAAAAGCTTTTAAGTTTACCCCTACGTAGTCTAAATCCAAAATTTTGGGTATTTATCATTTTTATCCTTAAAACACCATTTAACAACATCTTGTTCTTTTTTGCTTGTTTTTCCAGAGATATTTGGCAGACCCACACAGTTTTTGATTTGTGGTGTTTTGATTGCATAATCTCCATAAGCAAGCTAGAGTATTCAATAAAATAAATAAATATTTTTCGTGATAAAGAAATATGTTTTTGATAAAAAAATAAATGCAAATAAATATGTTTTCAAAAACAAAAATCTTTTGTTTGTGTTAGGTTATTGTTTCTTGGTTTCACGCATAGAAAATACGATGTATGATGAAATAACAATTATATAGAAATAATTTTAAATATAATGTACTGAAATAAAGAAAACGATAAAAACGTAAATACATTTTTATGCAATGTAACTAGCCGGAGTTGGTATTAAATATTTCTTTCCCACTTAGTTGATTGCAGATTAAGAATTCTGCACTAAATGCGAATTTACTTACTACAAAAAATCCCTTTGTACTGTAAAAAATAGAGAAACCCTATATCTTGAAGTAAATACTTCAAAGGGTATGGAAAAAACTCTTTCAAAGAAATTAGTCTTTAACTTTGAATAAAAGAATACCCAAGGAACTTCCAGCCCTGATCTGGAAAAAGTATAAATTAAGTAAGGGATCATTTAAAATTATTCTAAAAGGAGGACATAGACAGAAAAGATTGTTTATTTTAAAGAAACATTATTTGAATTTATTCTTTTGGATTAAAACATATTTCTTGTAGCGATTAATCGATTGGAATATTTATTAATTAAGTAATAATAAGTAAAATAAATATATTTTGGTACCAGCAAAAATTGCTCTCCTCTAAACTAATGTATTTCATTTCACTTAAAAATTCGTTTCCTTCTGCCAAAGAAATCCAATTTTGAATAAATGAATAAGTATATTTCTATGCACGAAAAAGCCTCATTCCTTTAAAGTAATATTTTTCTTTGGTTCAAAAATACATTTACTTTTGTCAATTAAATCAAGTTTTGATTAACAAAATAATTTTGCTAGTCTCCCAACTCACATAACAGCATTGTCCTTAGCTCCTTAACTCAAGGAACCATAATTCTTTTTCTCAACACAATAGTTATTTAAACTAAATAAATGTTGTTTCTTACAATGTAAACTTCAATGTTAAATGTTATATAATGTATTCTTATCAAGAATTTAATTGCAATAATCATGTGTTATAACAATTCCACATGTACTACATGAATAGACACGAATTTTGTCTGGTACCTACACTCTCATTCGAGTTCGATGTAGATAGTGGGTTATCGTATTGTACGCTTGTTGCTTGTTGTGCGAGATACAGCCAAATAGTCTGTTGGTTGGATATATAGATATTACGTAATGCACAATTCGGTGGATAGTCGTTATGTATCTGGTAAATTTATGTAGCCTGTAAATTTGCTTGGCGTGCAGTAATTACACAGCAATTATGCAGTTCAAATACGCCACTACAAACACTCCTGCAGTCGCTTTGCATTATCATCACCTACAAAGTTATTTTACGTGTGTATTCAATTCAAAGTTTACCATTATTAAGTAGATGCATTCATAATTATAAAACATGAGTAACCCAAAAAAAGAGCAAGACATGAGTAAACATAAACTGGTAGTTCTACTTCACGTTTGCAGGTTGTATTAAGGGTGCGGAAACCGGGCACATTTTAACTTTGGCCGCGTGATGGCGCCACCCACCCTACATGCTCATTTTTGGTGTGCCGAAACGGGTGCGGGTGCGCACCCGCAAATTGTACGTAAATTGTAAAAACATACTTCGTACCGATCTTTTAATTTTGCTTTTAATATTGAGATTTTGCACTCAAAGGGTATTAATTGAATGTAGCTACAGCAAACGAACGGGACAACGATAACTAAAAAGAGAATGGTTATTATTTTGATAATAACCATTTTTTATAGATAATTACAATGAATTTGTTCCCCCATTGTTAATTTAAGGAATCATAATTCTTTGACTCAATACAAAATAATAATTATTAGAATTAAATAAATATGTTTCTTTATAATATACAAATTGTAGATTTTAACTGAAAACATAAATTGTTTGACACACATAAACGTTCATTCTACCATACAAATGCATTTGTATCGACAACAGATATTTTCTATCGGTCTAGAGACTCTAGAGTAAGGTAAATATTGTACTATCACTGCACCACAAACATAAACACTGTTTGTCATTACAGCTGTAATGCGCTGTAACCATTACACTTAACCTAATTCCTTATAACAATATAAACACGTTTATGACTATATTTCTTTTCCCACATAATTTATCATATGCAAACGTGGCAAATGCATACGATGATAAATGCATTTAGCTTTTTATGATGCACTGCATTACATGAACGCTATTAATAGCAAATATGTATACAAATCTTCTGTAAACATAACGGATTATGATTATTTTCTGGAAAACCGAGACGCCAAACTGGCTGGTATTCCTATTTCCGAATCGTCGGTCCCAAAAACGCTACGAATCTTGAAACGAAAAAACCAACATGCCTTGTAATATCCACAAAAATTGAATTTAAAATTGAAGGCAAATCAAACAAAAGACCGAACAATATTATTCCAAACGACAATTACTTTCCTATTTAAGGGCGACGGAGAGATTTTTTGTCAAATAACTTGTAGTCTATCTTAACGAATTTGTTTCTTTGTAGTGATATGCGCAAAATTTACAAAAAGAGGTTTTCAAGAGTAAGAATCCTTAAAAACAAAGAGTGGGATTTACTTTGAGACCATTTTGATGTTTCTAGTAGGGTTGCCAGAGCATCTCTTTGAAAGAGAACATTGTACTTTGTTTATTTATTTTTTATAATTTTTTACTTTTGTTTTCTTGTTTTTTTTATTTGAGACCTAAGATTGTTTATAAACTCGCAAATACCTAATTTAATGATAAAATAAAATAATTGGTAGGTATATTCCTTGTTTCTAAGATATGCAAGTTATATGGCTTTAAAATACACTTTTGATAAAATGACATGTGCAAATGTAAAATATTTTAGATTTTGTGAATAGCTGGTGCACAGACGGTTTGGAAAGAATTATTTCAACCGCTATAAATCCACAATATTTTTCGATAACCTGACACGATAACAAAGAAAAATAGATTTTATGTATCTTTTTTTTTAATCTTTTATTAACAGAGGAACAATCTTTCTATGGCGCGTTTTGGAGACAACCTGTATTGTGCTTAATGTCTTTCTTTAGATCTGTTTTTTATTTGACACGTTCATTTTGATCACTTAGAACTCCTGGTAACCCTTGTTACGAGCATGGGGCTCGTTCATCATATACGCACACACATTACCAATCGCAAGTTTTCTCTTTTACTTTGTCCTGATTTTGTTTCATAATCTTGTTGAAATGATCAACGTGTGGCATGGATTCACATTCACTACTGCAAAAGATAACCTTTTCAATATTTCAAGAAACTTTGAGTATGTTTGGAAGTAACCGTTTGTAGAAAACAATTTTTAGACTGCGTCTTTTTAGGTCTCATAGATTTTATATATCTAAACTCAGTTTATGGTTTAAACTGGCATTGATAAACTTAGCCTTGAATACGATCATTTATTTATTACAATTAATTGTACGCATTTAGTCGTAATTATATATAATAATAGTCGTAAAAACACGAGTGTCGGAATTACGGACATCAATAATCCATAATTATTACACTAGCAGCAGAGAGTAGCGATTTTGGCATTAATACACAACATTTGGAGATAACTGTTGACCTCATGTCATTTCCATTAAAAAATCATGATTCTGGCCTGAAACACCCAAATAATGTAAAAGGAAACTGTTCTTATGTAACATTATTACCTAATGCGTGGAGAAAATATTTGTTAATGAAAAAGAAGAAAACATAAAAGAAAATCATTTTACAGAAGGAAGGAATAGAAAAATGAAAAGGATAAAAGGCTGTCCCAAGAAAAACACTAAAAATTCCAGATGCAATAAACATTAAACATTGTTTGAATTAGGGGCAATTGTTAAACTTAATATAAATAATTAAAAAAATAATTAAAATATAATATAAATAACCTAACTAGTATCAGTTTTCATTAAAAATGAATAGCCAGATATCGTTGAAGATGACGTAAGACGAAACAACAAATAATTGAACCAAACAAAGGAAAAGATGTCTTTATTTACACATTTCCACTACAACAATATAAATTCTACAGTTACAATTGTAACAAAAATTGGTTAACCTGTCGGAATTTAGGGCGTTTACCTTACATAAATGTATGTCTTAAGTGAACTAAGGAGTGTGTACTGTAAAGTAACTCCTCCAAATGCCATAATGCAATTTTTTACTCTAATTTATCTTAAACCAGCCTTAATGATACTTGTTCTAAAATCAAATTTATTTAATTACAGGATGTTGAACTACAACGATTTAGTGGTCGTTGAAGAGGAGGCGTTCGCCGGATCCCAAATTGCAAAATTGTAAGTACACCGTTCACCATTAAACAGTTTAATGGCTAGTATCGTTATTTTTTAATTACCGCCGAAACGGTAAACCGTAGCGATAATCTGTCTGGCGCGTTAACTCTCGCTGAAATTACTTTGCAGGAGCTTAAAGGGCAACTCGCAACTTAGACATTTGCACAAGCGGGCCTTTGCCGGACTAGAGAGTTTACGGGACATGTAAGTATTTATCATATATCTAACTTTAATAGTCGCGATATTAATGTTTATTGCATGTAGATGTATATGGTGTAGGTATTCAGCCATTCAGGAGAGGCAGAAATAATGAATGTATGAGGCAGTTGCAGTATACGAAAATTGCCTATTACAGTTGAGAATGTCGGTTATTATTTTAATTTCAATAAATGCATCCATTAGTAGGCCTTGTAGAATGTAAGTAGAAAAGAAAACAAAGTTGTCTTTGGCGAACTATGTTTATTATATCTTTGGTTATCGATTTCGGGAAGCGATTCCCATTAATTCGCCGCCCGACGCTGGTCAGAAGATGGGAATCGCTTCCCGAAATCTATAACCAAAGATATAATAAACATAGTTCGCCAAAGACAACTTTGTTTTCTTTTCTACTTATATTATTTTAATGTGTTGGTAGCACTTGCTTTTAATTATTTATGGTATAATTCAGTGTGTGGGGAATAATTTGTTTTACAATTTTAATGAAATCTTTATAGAGCCATCTTCAGCCTCAATAATGGTTTATAATTTTTGTTCAACTTTTAATTATGTTAAAGGTAAGACAAAGATATAGTGTGGGTCCAATAATTATATACAAAGGTATACAAAATTATGAATTCAAGAGAAAAAATCTGGAAATAATTATGGATTGTGTATCAGTTTAGACAAAGTTAATTTTGTTAAAGTGCTCTTAAAGTTTGCATATTTGTTAAATTTTGTTAAAGTTCTCTTGAAGTTTGCATATTTGTGAGACGAAAATAAATATTCATTTACAATGATAATTTTTGATTAAAACTTCCATATAATGTTATAAGTGTTTACTGATTAATGATTAAACAAAGTTATTAGAAAAACCACGTATACCGCTACACCAAGTTTGAATACATAATTTCACATAACTTTACATAATTTTAAGGCGGTTCTCAATTTCTATAGCGGAATATGTTGGGCAATTTTAGAGAGAATAGAGATGCTTCATACAGTAGATAGGCAAGTACAAGAATGCATCCAAGACATTCTATAATTGAAAGCCAAGTTTGATGCTGACAGGGCTTTTGTGCTTAAAATAGTTAGTTTTAAAAGAATTTTTAACTTAGACTATTTTAATTTTTGAAACTGTTTTTATTGGAACCGTCTTAAGTGCGCTAAGTAATGAATAGACAGCTATTAAATAAAAATTCGAATTTCAAATTCTTGTAAATAAAGCAATTTCGTGATTTAAAGCATGTTTTATTCATGGTTTAAAACATGTTTCTATATGTTTATTTTTACTATTTTTCATAAGAAAGAACGAATTTTTAAAGAAATCGTTGTTGTTTTGCTTTGCTTATATAATAAACCTGATCTAAACAAATTTTGCTTATAACTTTTTCCTATATCTTTATCTTATCTCTAAAAAACATTAAAAACTACCCCTATTAGCAAATTCGCAGTAGGCGTAACAATAACAATAAAAAATATTCTATAGTTGGGCCTACTTAAGTAGACGGGTCGGAATATAGCTACTTACATGTACCATGCTTTCATTACCAACTTCAGATAAATTAAAAACAAAATAACAAAAAGCAATTAAAGCAACCAGTAATGCGCCCAAAGTATGCGTCTTAAATTGCTATGTAATGTCATCATTATATTTCCACATAATTCCTACTAAAGACTTCTATTTTGTTATACGAGGTGCGATCAGAAATGTTGTATATTGCGCTGGGAGAAATAATATTAAATTGTTGTAAACAGAGTAAAAACCTGATTGCTAAATTAATAGCTTATTTTGAACGCCATCGTGACCACGGCGGCTATTTCAGCCGCTGTTCTTACTATATCTATTTGACTAATACATATTTAGACGTCGTACTTTACAATGAATGAATAACTGCTATAGAAGAAAACAAAACAAATTTTTAGTTTACTTTGGAAAGTGATCTAATTTATTGAGTCTTACAGGTTAAAAAAATAATCAACTTAGATTATACCCAATAAAAACAAATCATCAATCACAACTAGCTGTTTCGTAAGTAAAAATCCAATATAAACCTACAAGCAAAAGTTTAATATGTACCTGAAATTAACAGTATTAACTGTTTATTTTATATAACCTACTCTTTTTCCCGCAAAATTATTATTGAGAAAGCAAATTTCATTCTGAGTAAAAACTCCTATATGGTCTTTTTTTACAAGACTTCAAGAAGTTATCGTCGTTAGAAATATAAATAAAACAAAGAAAACTGATAAATAAAATATATGTCAAACAATGCAAAACCGAAAAAATACCACAAACAATATCCATTACAACAAAGTGAACAAATTTAAGTCAAAATAAGAAATAAATTTAAAATACGGCTGTAAATTTATAATGAATTGAAAAATTATGATTAAACATATGATCGTTTAGTATTAAAAAAAAAGTTTTGCAGAAAAACAGAATTTACCACAAATTGCTAACCACGAACACGCTGTGGTAGTTTTAAAATTACCCAAACTGGCGGCTTACTTATTTTTCTAATAATAGTAAGCTAAAACGACTTGTTAAAAAATGATAATTCAGATTTTGACGTTGTCGATAGCGATAAATTCATCGATAATAGAAATTTCAAACGCAATATATCCGCCATACCGTTTTAATTTTATTTTTCTTTCAGAAATATTTTCATTCCGGTTCTAAAACTTCGACAAGACATTGAAAAAAAAAACATAATGTTATTAAACATCAAAATAATTTGTCTTGAGGACGATGGCCAATTCTAAGAGTTCTCTTTATTCAGTGTCAACAGCAAAACGTATTTTCTTCCATATTTTTACACCAGCAGCACATTTATTTATGTCGGAAAGACGATGATGTATTGCCGGATACAATGAGTAAATTGCCTGCGAATCCCGTGTAGTGTGCAACCGCTAAATCATACCGTGTGACCCACTGCATAGGTACTCCCGTTTATTTTCTTTTGTTTATAAAGCTGGACGAATGAAATTTGGGAATATGTTAATAGACAAAAAATTCCATTATTTGAGATACTCTTGAGGTTACATTTTGAACACAAAAACATATCGATCGTCAGTTTTTATCACCAAGGCAACGCTAAATAAATTTTTTATGTATTAACCTAGGTGGCTAGGAATTGGTGAAAATAATCGAAAAGTGTCAAATAAACACTAACTATTTTGGCCGACATTGCATTACTGGCGCCCTCTACCGTGATTTAATTTTTGGGCAGTGAGTCAGTTTTTTCACGGGTACCCAATGGCCACACCCTGATTATTTGATAGAAAACATCTTTCCGATTACAATGATACCAAATACTTAATATTTTAATGAAAGTCTTAGCATACAAATGGTGTTACAACCAAGAAAATCGAAAAAAATATATTTTCCTATGATCTAAATCAGCGCAAGTCAAAGTCACTAATTGGACTATTGGAAGGAAGTACCCTGATTATGCGAGGAAAGACATTTTTCCGACACAATGATACCAAATTCTTATTATTTTGCTGATAATCGTAGCGTGAAAATGCTAAATGAAAATGCGTGAAAATGCGTTTAAGGGTACTTCCTTCGAGTAGTTGAGTGACTTTAACTTGTACGCTGTCTTTGATCATTAGGACAATATTTTTTTTCGATTTCCTTTCTTCTAACAACATTTTTGCGATAAGAATTTCAATAAAATATCAAGTATTTGGTATCATTGTAATCGGAAAGATGTTTGCTATCGAATAATCGGGGTATGGCCATTGGGTACCAGTGAAAAAAAAAAATGACTCACTGGCCAAACCAAAACCAGTTAAATCACGCTAGAGGGCGCCAGTAATGCAATGTCGGCCAAAATCGATTTAGTTAGTGTTTATTTGCCACCTAGATTCTTACACAAAAAAGTTATTTTTGCGTTGCCTTGGTGTTAAAAATTGACGATCGATATGTTTTTGTGTTCAGAATGTCATCCTGATTGGAAATATCATACAGAGAATATAGGGTGCCATTTAGAATTTCAATGATGACGTCGTTTCCGGAAAAACCGGAAGTCATATTAACTTCAAGAGTATCCAAAACAATGGCATTTTTTGCTTATTAAGACTTTCCCAAATTTTATTCGTCCCGCTTTATAAACAACTAAAATAAACGGGAGTACCTATGGCGTGGGTCACCCGGTATAGGTCGATTATAATGTAATTTAATCAGTCAACAAAAGAGAGACAACACTTTCTTTAATAGATATGTGGACGTATGACGGTTAGTTCCATACCACGTTCAGTTATATCTCGAAAAAAAATTTCTTTTCGTGTTGTCATCACATTTTGTGGGACATAACGTAATGAATGGCGCGCAACCTGTTCTTGATTTTGACGGTGTAGTAATCTTGTATCCGAAAAGATGTATAGCGCATGCATGGGGTATTCTGAAAGCCTCCTGGGCTATATTTGGAAAAAAACGGAAAAGGGATGAAACGGATTTTGGTGGTTGCCAGAGGTAAATCCTTTTATTAGCTTTCTGTTTGTCGTTACGTTAAGGTCGCATGTATTAAGGTTTCAGGTATACTACTGGCCCATTCTGTCGCTTTCTCAGGTTCTCTATATTTCTCTATCGGTTGGGTTTAAATAAAATATCTTGTTCTTTGTGCGAATAGGAATCATGTTCTAAGTATATTCGCGGTCAAGCTTGTTAAGCATATAATTATTTAGTATACATGATTTCCATAATTTTCCTACTGATGTCAATATGTACTAAAACCCTTTCATTAATGACGTTTGATTTATAAGACAACCTGGTTAACATATTTTTTTTTTCTTTGTTATCGTGGGCCCTGTACAGAAGCAACGTGAATGTATCTGAATGCAAATATCCAATTTTCCTTTTCTTGGAAAAATGTAGGAATTACAGTTGTATGCATAAATCACAGCTTGTGCAGCATTCAGCATTTCAAACCTAAAATAAATATAAAACCCGCCACGTAAATTGTATTTTTCTTCCGGGTTTTATGGGTCGATTCTGTGTTTTCAACCGTAAGGTACAGATCTGTATGTTACGGATGTCTGTAACGGGCGACGATACAGAATTCCCGTAAAGTGGTATTCTGTGCACGCTCCTGTACGAAGGTGCGATACGGAAGACCCGCTACAGACACTTCTGATCGTAGCCTATGTGCCTAACTTAACTGCAAGTGATTCCTGGCCTGTCATTGGCTAATTTCGGCTTGTTTATGGCAAGCAACAGACAAGTGAGGTTATTCCATATACGTATTGAGTTATTCAGACAACGGTTATTTGTGGTTATTTGTGAAAAATGGAGCCAAAACCAACGAAAAGAAAGCGGACCAAAAACACGACACCAAGACAGCTAGAAAGTTAACGTGGGGGAGTACAAAGTAACTATTCATTTCGAAGCGGAACGATAAATCCGACACAGCCCGACAACTATATACAAACTACTGGGGAGAACTTAGTAGTTAAGTTAAATGCTGAGGGTGATGGTCCCAGCCTCACCGTTGACGAGTGGTAAAAGGTAACCTTGTACTTTATATATTGAACTTATTTTTAATTACCAATATATCTTTTAGCGACTGAATGATTGGAAATATGCCTTGAAAGCCAAATGTCGGAAAATAAAGGCACATCAGCTGGGTACGGGTGGAGGAACACCAGCCGATGAACACTTTAACTCCCTTGAAGAGCGAGCCCTTGGGTTGTGGGGCGTGACGGTAGCGGGTGACCCAGACATCCCCGTAATATTCGACGGGTTGCCGGTGCCAGGTGAAGACGCTGCAGTTGTAGAAGATGGTGAAGGAGAGGCAGATGCTGCAGAAGTAATATACATTGAGAACGTGGCCTCAGAAGAGTCACCAAAAAAAAGGCCACGTAGCCGACCGCAGCCTCTGCCTGTACTGGCAGAGCATCTTCTACAAGCAACATCTACTTCCGGTCAACATGGGAAGGAGTTTAACGATATTTTAGAACGGCAATTAACAAGATACAATAATAATCTCGATAGAGCCCTTTAGTTTGAAATTCAAAAATTTAAATATCTAAACCCTGACTTTAAGTTTAAAAATTAAGTTTTTATTTTTTATATTTATATATTATAGTTTATTATTTATATTTAATTAATAAATACAATTTTTAATATATTCTTCTTTTAATTTTTTAATTTATTAATTAGTCAGACCACGGAGTCACAGGTTGAAAAGTTACGAAAAAGTAATAATTGAAGAATAAAACTAAAAATGTATTCAAGGTGTTTTATTATAATAGAGAAAAAAACTCACAGCAGGATTAATAACAAATCAATGAATAAAAAAAAGTAAGTTTGTTAACATATATAAATAAATGTAATTGGTCAACATTTGCCCTATTCATTTTTGATCAAATAATGTGCACAATACAAGTCAAACCACACTAGTCGAAGAAAGAAGAAACTTTAGCGTAACCAAGCGTAACATAACCTCTTGAAAAGTTGTTTTGTTTTCGATTGGCCTCGCATCACCGCGCATGCCCCACCCTAGTTTACATATTCTGTACGCTTTACGGGCACCTTCTCGCCACCCGTAGAGATCCGACCGCTTTTGTAACTTTTATGGGAAATCTGTTGCCTACGGATCCACACAGAATAGCACTTTCACCGTAGCGGTCATAACGCTTACAGGTTTGCCCTTACAGACACTACAGGAGTGCACAGAATCGACCCATTAATCTGGCAAAACCTGACATACTGTACAATTGAACGCAACGGTTTCGAACGATTTCTTACGTTACACAATCAACGTAGTAAAAAATGAAATGTTTTGTCATGGAATTTTCTTTCATCTCATTCATATTGATTCCTCACAAACTCTCACGTGATCCACTTTTATAGATTACGAACACAACGAAATATGTAACGTTAAGGCTCCTGTCTCGATTCAAATATCGAGCTGTAGCGAACTTCTCTCCAAAGCTGTATGGTTTGACGTGTGGTATAACCTAAAGAAATAAATGAATTGCTTTCTATTTGTACAAATATTCAAACTGGATTGTGTTTGAGGTTTCTAGTCGATGACCTTTACAATCGTCGCTATTGTAATCATGGTTGCCAACTAACTACAAACACGGACTACAATACTCCAGAGTGCAAGTCTAGAGAAGTTGAGAAGAAAATAACTTGTGCTGCTATAATTTTCATATACATATATTGAAATTCCTTTCCGATGGCGGTTGGATAAGGACCTTCAGAATCGAATGGTAGCGAGCTTTCGCGGTTAGCGCAATAACTATGACGTGGTTTATTTTCGCGTTCTCAAGGTCGGAGACGGGAACGTTAAGGACAGATTCTCAAATAGACGGCTGGAAAAATATTTTTTCTTTCATATTTTGAAACCTTGCAGTAAAAAAATAAGCTCCTGAACATATTTTTAGATTCTAGCTTTTTTTATGAGTTTACGAGTTTTGCAGTTTGTGCATTCTAAAAAAGTTCTTGAAAACACCTTTCTTTATACGTTTACAAAATTTCACAAAACAAAATCAATATTTGATGTATTTTTCCACATCTTGCCTAAATACATAGTTGCAAAACAAACTTATATTGTGCAGTACAGTACAGTAAATTTATATCAAAAGAAAAGACATAGAGAGATTTTACAATTGTTTTTGAAAATGTTTGACCAAATTGAGCTATTTTTTACTCTATTTTACTGTCTGCATGAAAATTGCCCCTTTGTTTAATATACCTAAAAACTTTGATTTTCTAATATAGGTAACTAACCTCTTCTTTACAAGAAAACAGGTTTTACCTAATATTTCCAGTGGCGGAGAAAAGAAACTATCAAATTTACGTCTAAAAATATGATTAAGTATGCAAAACTTCTACATAATTACGATGAATATCAAGATACATTAATAACTTTGTTTAATGTGTTTCTTAATGTACGAGATACCTTTTACGATTGACTTTGTTGGAATCCAAATGTGCATGAATAACATTCGAAGTATGTACAAAACAAATTCCTCCCGTATTCCATTCACGGCACACTTGAATGAATTCGTAAATATTCTGCCGTTCGCTGAACAGTATGCCTAATATTTGCAGGCGTAACCACAGCAACAAGCCGAGTGTTTCAGGCGAAATTATGAACCAACACCGTTGGTTAAAAATTCCACCATTTACAAATTCAAATGAATACATATTTGTTTTATTTTATTGAAAAGCCAATTACCGAAATTAATTCGATTCCAGTTATCGCACACACCAGTGGTTGTAGAGCGGATATACATATTCAATTTGGTTAGTCATTGGGGAATTCTTTATATTAATTTACTTCTCAAATATAAAATCAACAATATTATAAACAACAAATTATGTTAACTATATCTGATAGTGTACCTCCTGTTGCTAGTGTTGACTGACAATAATAACAATAACCTTTGTTTTCACTAAAAGAAAACTGTTAAAATCTGCAAATTCTTTTTCAGATTCCTTTACTATTTTTTAAGCTCCAAACTAAAGTATCAAAAATTCACAATAACAAAACATTGTACAGTCTTATCTTTCATTTGGTTCATTGCTTTTAAAATTTTAATAATGATTTTTTTTTTAATAAGTACTTGAGAAAAGTGCAACATAAACGAATATTCGTTTATAATAACTCTTTGATGATTAAAAATGTCACATAATATGATAAACTATTTCAGAAAAAAAAGGAAGTAAAACATTTATTTCGTCTAGTGACACAGAGGTAGGGAAGTTCATGAAATTCATGAATTTCTTAGAGTGCTTACTGACTTGAACACCGAAAGACGAATAGTTGATCGATATTTTACGATGACACAGAATACAAAATAAATAAAAGATTTAGAATAACATAATTTTAAAAACTAATTTTATTTTGACCAATTTGACACAGAATAAGGCAGTATTTCAACAATAAGTTAATGAAGAAATGCTCGTGGTCTAGTACAAAACAAAAACTTTCCAGGCATTCCATAAATAATAATAATGTAGGGTTCACTATTGATTTTGAACAAGTTTTGCATTCATATTTATTAGCAAAATCACAGCAGTCTTAAAGTCGGACAGCCAGTTTATTTTTTGGATGAGAGTTTTAAAAAAACAAAAGAACTTAGATTATACCCCGAATTAATATTATCAATCGCAGGAGCAACAAGTTACTTTTTGCGGTGTGGTCCGTCTTTCGATAACAAAATAACAAAGAGAAATCCGCAAGATAACTCATGTATAGTTATATTATGATACGTTTATTTTGTAGAGTTTTATTTCGTTTAAAATCATGTCAAAGCTT
The DNA here is from genome assembly GCA_964023965.1 of Melinopterus prodromus. Lineage (NCBI taxonomy): Eukaryota > Metazoa > Arthropoda > Insecta > Coleoptera > Scarabaeidae > Melinopterus > Melinopterus prodromus. Next base: position 82,733,634 of record OZ030391.1, on the reverse strand, counting down.
CTTTTATTGCTCATAACATGATTTGGCTTGATCAATTTGATTTCTGATCTTTGCACCTTTTTTTATTCTAAAATATTTTGGCATGCCTGAAATGAGACACTTACCATTTCCTAAATTAATAATAGCTTAAACAGAATTCTGTAAAAAAATATCAAAACTGAAAACATATATAATGCAGAGGCACCAACAATAAGAAAAGTGATCCAGTTATCTCCCCTTTCCCCTAAAGACATTTTCTTTTGTTTCAATGTATCTACCTGATTGCTGATTCCAATAAACCGAATCAAACATAAGGCCACAGGCTCATCTCACATCTATAGTAGGTATATTTGCACTGTGATATTGTGTAGAATACTCGTATATGTATCTATACAAGCAAGCAACTTAGTTCTAGCCCCACGTATATCAAATATTGATTCATAGCTCGAAGTTATGAATGAGGTATCTGTAATACGTCAGTTAAAAAGAGCAGTGAATCCTATATCCTATAAGCAAAAGTAATTTGTAAAAGGGATTTTTAATGTATCTTGAAACGCCCGGTAACTTTTTTAAATCTATTCTGCCTTTTTAAAACATCCTGAAGGTACAACACCCACCATATTAAAAAGTATATTTAACAATTCTCACAAAAAGCTGATAAATCGGATCACTGCGAGCATAAAATTAAAACCATATAACTCGCAGTTTTATTTAATTGCATTGCAAATGCCTCTCCGAGATATCTTAAGAAAATTACGAAACTTTAGTTAGAGTTTCGATAAAAAGTTTCTGCCTTCTGCCGGTTTAACCGTCTCGAAATTTGTCTACAGTTGTCTAGAGGTCTGATTTTTCCTTTCAGAGATCTGTCAGACACGGCAATAACGTTTTTACCCATCGAAGGGCTGCGCGAGATAGACGTCCTGAAAATGCAAGACACGAAATCCCTCACCGTCTTCCCGTCGATTTATAACTTTCAGGTACGTCAACTTTATTCATTTATATCGTAAAACTTATAGCTTACGACTTTCAAGCGAATATTTGCGTCGACGTAGGTTTGAACTCTGACTGGAATACAAATAGGAAACTTGACTTGACTGACAACTCGGGTCATGCATTGAAGTGGTGGTAACTTGAGACAAATATTAGCGTTTCTCTGAGGTACAATGAGATTTTTTATTACAGGAAATTAATTGTTTATAATTTAACCATTACTGTCTGTATTGTTACCATAATGAAGGTAATTTAAATTTACAGTCAGGCTAAGCAAATACAATGCAACCGGGAATTAATTAGTAACGACATTAATTACAAACACAAAACGTAACATCAAAATTGATTAAATCAAGTGATGAATAATATGTAACAGTGCAAAACCGGGGTTTAGTTAAATTTTGAAACACGTTTTATTTTATTAACGACATCCTGGAAAGCGGTTTGGACCTGTTGATTAAAAAGTGACTCTTATTTATGTAAAGAAAATAAAACTGGCTTCATAATTCCTGTGAAGTTTTAGATTGAAAAGCAAAAGATTATTTTTCTCAACCATATTAAAACATACCGCAGTTATTGACTTTATTTAAAACATGTAATCCATTAACTTTTGTGTCTAGATATCTGAGCATTTCAAATATTTCGACGGACTTAATTTGTTAGCAATAGAATAGTGAAAATCCTGGCCTACAAGGAACAAAATAGGACAAGTAAAAACTGTTTTTGCTATGGTTTTTTCCGATACAATCTGAATCGGAAAGCAAAAATTCCGAATTGTGTCCAGTTTATGGGAAAAATAAGTGCATTTTTTGCAGTAATTTAGCAATTTTCTCAAAAACTAAAGTGAATTAAGAAATTCGCCCTTCAGATTCAGATTCTATGACAAAAAAGGGATACCAGAATTAGTTGATATACTAACTACTAATATATCAACTACGTGTATCATGTATCTTAAGTTATTGTATTTTTGACAAATTAAGTGACAACAAGCTGCTTCATAAAGTTATACCAACCCAGACAGATTTTTTTTAAATGGACCTACCATAAACTTATACATTTTGATTTATTGGGATTTTTATGGAAAAACAGCAGTATAAGAAACATTTAATATCTCAATACATACCTGTTTTTAATTTTATTTCGCACGCTTGATTAGGCGTTCTATTAGTGTGATTACCTACCATATCCAAATTGTGTATCTGTATAATACTTAATATTGTTTTGCAACAAATGGAAATTTATAACGGTAATTTTATGTAAATTTTCACGAAGAAGACAAGTTATATTCGTAACTGTTTATTTTAGCACTAGTATGTGCCAAAACTTTTTGGTGCAGAACGATGCATAGAATTCAAAAACATAATTAGATAAATGATGTTCCATGCACAAAATTAACTTTCTTAGGAAAAACTGTTTGCTAGATTTTGTTGCAGAGTATTACCACCCTATACACAATTTGTATATGGTAGGTAATCACGCTAATAGAACGCTTTTTACTTAATCATAATCTAAGCGTGTGCAATAAAATTAAAAATAGGTATTGGGATATATAATATTTCTTAGACTGCTGTTTTTGCATAAAAATGCAAATAAATCAAAAAGTATAAAGTTTAAGGTAGGAAATGTTATTCTTCATAAGTTTTGGTTAGTACTACCTTATGGAACAGCCTGTTATACACGCTAATAATTTTAAAATATCTTCGTTAACAGAGGCACAATCTGCCGAGATCGCACTGTTGAGACAGCCTGTATACTTAAAATTATCAAATAAACACTACTTAACTCGATTTTAGCCGATATTGTATTACTGGTGCCCTCTAGCGTTATTTAATTGTTCTTTGGCCAATGAGTCATGTTTTCCGTGTATTTCATTGATACACCCTGATTATTCGATAGAAAACATTTTTCCAATACCAATGACACCAAATACTCAACGTAAATATAAATAATTAGTCATCAGTATAGATATACCTAAATAAATTTAAAGAAAATCTACGGAAAATCATAAATCTTAGTTATTATCTAAAAAAGCAATAGTTCATTTAGAAATAGGAAATAACATACACAAGTGCAAATAGACTCAAAAACGCAGTTGCTAATAATAGATTGCAGCATAAATTGGACGTAAAATAGATGTGACAGTTAATTCCCGCTTGGTATTCCCCAAAACCATTATGGTGGCGGCGCCGGTATATTTAAATTCGCACCGTACAAATCAACAAATTCCTACCATAAAGAACAAAGCAATTTTCCGATGATTAGTGTCAATGCGCGCCGCGCCAAAACTCGGTAATTATCTGTCAATTTTTGCGACACGAAAACCAATTTTCGACCTGTAGTAGGTCCATCAATCATGGCCGACATTGACCCCGAATTACCATACTACGGCCGCTATATACACACTTATCTCTAACCGGAATCTTCTCCGGCATATTTTCAGTTTATAAAGGAAGCCTGGCTGACGTACCCTTATCACTGCTGCGCTTTCAAACACCCCGACACCCACAATCCGTGGGAGTTCGAGCGACACAGACGGTTCGTCCAGCAACTTCAGGAGATGTGTAAGGCGAAAGACGCGACCGTTAGTAACGTACTAAAGGAAAACCATAATCCGAATCTAACGTCATTCCTGCAACAGATACCCATGAACACCACGTTAGTTCCCAGTACGTCAGACGAGGACAAGTTCAGCGAAAGCGAGGGATTTTTTCATAACGTTTCAGTTATCAAGCCAATAGGACAAGTTACGACAGCTGTTTGTGGTAACATATATCGGGATTATCATGAGGTAAGTTTTATTGATACTAAGCAAAATACTGTTAAGACCACAAGTATGATGTAAGAATAATAAAAAAATAAACACTTAATTACATTTCTAAACGATCTGGATGTACTATCGTGGCCATATATTATATCCCTTCTTTTGACGTCGATTTTCTCGCAGAACTAGGGGCGAAAGAATTTGAAAAAATTCTGATGCTGTCCTTGATTAATATGCTACATCTCATAAAAATTAGAAAGCTGTATATGTTGGTGTTTTTTCCGATTTTTCCAAATTAAGAAGAATTGGCTCTGCTTTTGCCCCGTACATTTTATTCGTTTAACTTTAGCAATTAACTACTCCACAAATGATCTATAGATTGCAATGAATTAAAAAGTAAAATCACCTGCGGAATGCTAGTTTTCAATGTGCATTTTTGTAAAATGATTATTTTGCAGATCGTTCGATAATTTTAAATGCTCATCCCGAAACCCGATTTAAATTGCCAAGAATTCCCAAACGAACTTCCAAATGCCTGTTCGTGGTTCTGTTATCTTATTGACTCATTTTGCCTTTACGTTTTAATTCGGTAATCTGTCGCTGGATATCCAAATTTCGTTGGCGAAGCATAATCGCCGTGTCGTTATATGTATCGTGTCCGTAAACACTGTTCTCCTAGTAACTAATGCACGTGCGATCCGCCACTACTTGCAGCGTCGCTGTCGATCCCTTCCCCCGCTCGCCCGAAAGACCGAAGAGCGCCGCGTCAATTGCAGCAATGATGAGATGCTTCAACTCGATCTTTTGTAGGGAAAATGCAAGATAAGCAATGATTAGGTAATAAGCTTTAAACCTATGAATTAGTGGATAGCCTATAGTCTATATTTCATTATTCTAGCTCTTCTAATAAAGGAATTGCTGGCATTGGATAATGTAGCTTTTTGTGGGTCAAGCACTAATCCAATGATTTTACAAAAATGCACATTGAAAGCTAGCATTCCGCAGGTGATTTTACTTTCAATTCGTTGTAATCTATAGATTATTTCCGGAGTAATTAATTGCTAAAGTTAAGCGAATAAAATTTACGGGGCAAAAACAGCGCCAATTCGTCTTAATTTGGAAAAATCGGGAAGACGACAACATATACAGCTTTCCAATTTTTATGAGTTGTAGCATATTAATCAAGGACAGCATCCGAATTTTCTCAATTTTTTTAGCTCCTAGATTTGCGAGAAAATGGACTTCCAAAGAGGGGACATAATATATGGCGACGATAGTACCACGGCTAATTTTGTAGTAAATAAGAAATGGAAACTCCTGTTGAACATTGATCCATTTCTAGGTAATTTAGTTATATAGATGGATAAGGCCACATCTGCAAACTATATTGCTCTAGTAAACCTGAAACGGCAGGCCGTATATCGTCCTTACGCGTCTGCATGTCACTTGCAGTATAATCCACTGAAATTATGACTACAAGACTGTATATTATAGGTCTCTTAGGTTGCTCTAGCTATGCGGCGTATTTGACCTAAAACTGCCTGCGATGCAATAAATTCTACATTATTCATTGTTTTAATGTAAGCTGAAATCATAATCATATTCGTCTCCAGAACGAAGATAATATCTCTAATACCTAACAAAATTATTTAATTTATGAAGTTTAAACCTTTATCTAACCCCTTACAAAATATCAGGTGAGAATTTTGAAAAATATTGACGTTTGAAATATTTTTGTGTGGGAGCTCCGCTGACTGAAACCGGAAATTACAAATCGGTTTTTGTTTTCGCCAGCTAATGAACCGGGCAGCCTTAGTTATGTACTTTAAATACTTACTAGAATGTGGACTATATCTTCTATAACTTTATATGCACATAATTTAAAAAATTCGTATGGTTTTTTATTTGGTTGTTTATCATTCGTCATGGTAAATTCGTTTAGACACGCCAATCGCCCACAAACACATACATCTTATTCACTTTATTTCTACTCTTTCTTTTCTTACGTGACACTTGATACAGCAAACTTACATGTGTAATATAAAAAATACCTGTCACGAACTCGCATTTATCATGGAATGGTGCCTATAGTAATAACTACATATCTTTCTGTTGTGACACCGGACAGATGGTTACAAACATCTAACATATATGTATAGTTTTAATAATGAAAGAAAATATGATAAACAATAATCTCAAACCATTATCAGTAAGAAGACAAAAAATAAATGTCGTCTATAGACTAGACAAAGTAGTAATTAAGCAACTTGGTCAGGTTCTAGTCAGTAATCTCTTACAAAATAGTAACAATTTCTAATATTACTTATTGATTCGTCTCATTATGTAAAACATGCAATTTTAGATTGAATTTTGTGAAGTTTAACAGATTTGATTATCATATGCCTTTGCAATAAAAGAGATAAAGAAACTTGCAGATTATTTACTATAAATAACAAAAATAATGTTCCCACGAGTTTTCCAGGAATTACGTGATTTATTTTTTGATTTATACCAATCTTTAACATTTGTAAAGTTTTCCAGTTACTTTTTTTCCAAAATTGTCCAATATTACCTAAAACGTCACATAGCCAGTACCTAAATGAAAAAAACAGCATTAACAGTCAGAAAAATAATATATAATTAAGAAATGTTTTAAAAAACATCTAAAATCCAATTATTACAGTAAAATTAAACGAAAAATGAGCTAGTAAGTATTTCCCTTAATCCTTAATTGCCCATTTGGGAAATAATTATAGTTTTGTGCTAAATATTCAAGAAAAACATTTGTCCAACGCCGTTTGAGAACTCATTAACTTATTCACGCGATATCGGGGTACTCGTAATTTGAGAATCACTGCGTATATAGTAAAAAGTTGCCCTTTTGGGACCCGATGCGCAAAGTGTTGGGTTTCAATATTTATTAAAGCCTGGCACCCCTAAAAGCCACCACATAACGTTCGTGGTTTTTCGCATTTTACCGCAAAATGGTCACGTTTTCGTATTATAGGTCCCTGCGTAAAAATAAAAAAACAAATACAATCCCGTACAAAAAAGTATGTACAGCTTATTCTTGTCTATATTATGTAAACTGATTTCACGTATTTTTTCTCACCATTTCACATGCGAAAAAGTGGCTTCTTAATTCTTTATGGAAAATTTGGAGAGGCCTTTTCGGGCGCGCGAAGCGCGCCCGATCCACTATATGGATAATTCTACGTTGCGTGAGCTTTTGAAATCGACGCGAAACCGCCTGTAGGGCGTTTTTGCTTCAAAATTTTCCAAAAAGCGAGCGATTTTGGTGAACGCGCCTCAACATTCCAACAGCAGTTTATTACGCGTCGTCATGGTTACGAGCTAGAAACGTCAAAAGTGCAGACATAACCTTATCATAACCTCAAACCTATTTACATTGCAGTAGGTATCTACAGAGCTAAGCGATTTGTTACTTCCCCACAAGTATGATATGAAAAACCTATAACCATGTTGATCGTATAAAAATATGTATTAATTTGCGTTAGAAGATATGTAAAATTTGACAAACTGCGAATATTACCGCGCAGGTAAGTTACTACGAAAACACAGTAAGTAAATTAATAGAGATGATTAGCCGGATTAGCGTTTCGACTTTCGTTTAGTAGGGCCCCTTACTTACCCTCTCTAATTGATTACAGTTTGAGAGGTAGCTGTTAGATGGCATCAATGTACACCAGTCGACCAGTCAGGTCGGGTCTGCGCACAGCGCCAATGTCAAGAACCATTACCTAACCTAACGTCCTAACAACCTAATCTAATATTTTGATGGTGAAATTTCCCAAACAACCGCACCCATAGCATAAGGTGAATTTATTGCAGATTATTTGTAAAACACATTTACTTATTTATTAATAATTTCAGGATGTAAACAAACTGTCGTACGTAATTTGTACGTATTTAGCCCCACATACAATAGATCTTCCAGGTCAAAGTATATCGAAAGACATAGATGCCTCAGTCTCCAGAGTCCCTACAACTACAAGAAAGCCGAAGTTAAAGTAGTGTGCGAATTGACAGAGCGCAAGAGAGAAGCCTAGAACGTGAATATCAGCTCACTATGCCAGAAATGGGGATGACTCGAAAGAAAATAAACAAGAATTTTTCCTCTAATCAAACATTTAGTACGAGAATTTGAACGAATGAAACTATTTATCGTTATTTTAAAGTTACATTAACTATTATATTTTTAGTTGAATTTCTTTTAATTCGATTTTTGCACAGGTAACATATACGATGTGATAAATAGCCTGAGGAACAAGGAATCAAATTTTGGGTTAAAGAAAGTTATCTGTTACTTCGAACAAAACAGATTTGTATATATCAGAACAAATGGGACGAATATCAACATTGGTGATTCGGAAGGGTTATTGAAGTAGACTTATCGCAATATCGCATTGGTCTATCGTCTATCGTAACTCTCGGTCACCCGTAATGTTATTGTCAATTTCATATACATACGCGCATCAATCATATTACAAAGAATACAATTTCCAATCAAGGTCTGTATTGCTATAACCATAAATGAGGACAAACTTTGGATTTAGTTAAAATCTATTTATTTCAACACGTTTTTGCACAGCTAAATGTGGCATTTTGTACGGCTAAAGGGTGGGATTCTACGTACCTATGTGTAAATTGACAAAACGTTTTCTCCGGGGCGATTATGGAAAAAGATTCTATTCAAATTAACAGTTACATGTTACGAAGAAATATTTAAATTTGTTCATAATCCATTTTTTACTTATTGTTTTCTGTAATATATACACGTGTATACAACAATGATGTGCAATGTTCTACAAATATATATTATATGCACAGTCTCTGTAAACGAACTAATTTAATTTTTAGCCTCAATCATGTTTTAGTTTCTTAATTATCATTGCTTATTTGTTATTTAAAAATACCTACTAATGTTATTATACATGTATTACATATTCTGCAATATGTGTACAATGTTATTAATCTACAATACCAATCTGTATAAGTAGTGACCAACCAAGCAGTAGAGTGTATAAAAAGAACTTTTTGGAAAATCAAAGTTTTAAGTTGATTTATGTTATCTCTATGAACCCACATATAACATCAACAAGATTAACCCAAGTAAGAAAAAAATATGTCTCTCACAAGAGGCCTAATATTTATAATTTTTTTCAATTGTTTTTTGTAGTTAGGTTAAAGTATTTTTAAAGTTGAAAATTTCTAACTATATTTTGTGAAATAATAGCTTAAAAATATTACTTTACTGCCAGATTTAGATTTCCTGCACTTGGCATAAAATTGAGTAATTCTAAAAATTGAAGCTTTTTTCTATTTCAAGTAATGGAATAACTGGGAACAAAATATAACAATTGTTTTTTTTTTCAAGTGACAAACATCTTTAATAAAATCTAAAATAAAACAAAAACAAGTCAACATTTTTTCATTAAAGCTCTCTATATAAGTGTAGATTGTAGTTGCTGGGCCAACAACATGTCATTATAAGAAAAATTATTTAGTGTTTAATCTGACAAATAGACAATTATACAAAAAATCATTATATAAGTTGATAAAAAGGTGTCTCTACGGACCCACGTTTACCACCAACAAATTTTGCCCAATTGGAAGCAATCTGAGTCTTCCACAAGTGGTCTAAAATATTTTTACATTTTGATTAAGATCATGTTTGCCACTTGAAAAAAAGATTAGATTAGATTTGTCGTCGTAATTTGCATTGATTATATAATCTAATAATTATGAAAGTAAGCTAAATTTGTTAAATTTACTAAATTTTATGCAATTTAAGTGTACCTTGCATTAGAATACTATATTTTTAACTTTTGTTTCACACCATACGTATTGTTAACATTATTCAACTTGAAAAGAAAAAGCAACCCAAAAAATAAATCAAATTTATTGCGACAAATTATATTTTTGTTTTCAATTGCGGTAGGCTATTTTTTTTTTAATTGAACCATTTTTGTTTTATATATATGAGTCCATAGAAACAACTTTATAGTTATCATATAACATAAGACAGTAGTGTATATGCGGTCTATCGATTCCTGCCATGTACCGATTCACTGATCTACCCAATAGGCGGTCTATAGGCCACTAGTATACAGTAGTCCGCAAACTACAAGCGCCCCAACATATGGGTATTTTTTTCGCTAATTTGGTGCAAAACGATGGTAAAGTGGATAATTCTCTCATTAGCGTCAAACCAACAAAAAATGTCCACCAAATATACTTCATAATTTTATTCTGAGTATTTCAGCGAAATGATTAGGAATTTTCATTCAAATTATACATCGTAACAGAACTTGAAACCTTTTCCGATAATACAATAAATATACGGCTCAATTCTGTCATGTATAGGTGACTAATTCTGAACATATCGGCGTTTTTTTGTTGAACTTAAGAAGACTACGACATAGCCATCAACAATCGTAAAATCCGTCACCCTCACCCGACACAATTGAGCCGTACATTTCTTGTATTATCGGCAAAGGTTTCAAGTTCAGTTTTGCGTATAATTTTAATGGAAATACCTAATCATTTCGGTCAAATACTGAGAACATAATTATGAAGTATATTTGGTTGCCTACTCATTTTGAAGTCTATCTTAATGTGACGTATGAGCAGGGGCGGCGCGTGATATTTTTCGTGTGTGTTCAATTATCGTTCCATCGGTTATATGGCACGGTTACAATACTTTTCTTTTACAAGGTGTCCCACTTTTTCTCCGCAAAATTATTTTCTAGACACATATTTGTTTTTTAAGTTTCATAAGAAGTTACCGTACGGTTGCAATATTCACAAAACAACAAGGGTTTCCAGTCCCGGGATTACGGGATCCCGGGATCCTGACAAATAATGAGTTTTTGCGGGTTCCCGGGATTATAAATCTATTTAGATTTATAATGGTCATAAAAAAGTTAACTTTAAATTTTTTTCCTATTTTTTGTTAATTAACGAAATGTGGACACTGACCTACAATAAATCAATGGAACTGCTATTTTTAAGTGTGAATATCAGTCTATAACAGCACCCTTAATGATTAAATTAAGTAAAATGTTCGTTTACACCAACATGTTGCTATAATAGGAAGAACAGATTTTGCAAGTACTAGATATAATACGATATGGAACCAAACATGAACCTTTTCAACTTGCTTCAGTCTTTTTAGTTACTTTACCCTCAACAACAGGAAAAAAAGTAAACGTAAAAATATAGAAATTTGTGGCGGGTTTCTTTACCTGGGTTCAGTGTTGTTCTACAGAATATAAAATTAGTAAATAGATAATAAAATTCAGCGAAACAGTTTCTTCCAGTTAAAGGATTTTACCATAAACTAAAAAAAAAATAATATTTTGGTACGAAGCATCTCGAGTTTGTGATGAGCTGTGACAGAGGTAATATGGTCAGTTTTGACATTTCTTCATCGCACAATTATCGCTTTTGTAGTGGAAAAGTTTTGCCAGAAAGGGCACTTAGATAAAAAAAATATCTATAATGTATGGTTGGGCTATTTGAACAGTATTTGAGAAAACCGAAAAATGTACAAGTATCTAATATTTATTTTTTGTTTTCATGACAAGAAATTGAATATTTAATATTCTAAGAAGTTGCACTGAATATTTCATCAATTTTGAACAATAAATAACGTCTTCACATTAATAAACATCCATGACATATGAATTCTAAAGTTATCCAATTTTATCTTAAAGAAGAAAACAAAAATTCGTCAAAATTGCATCAATATGGAAAATTGAACATTTTGCTCGATCAAACAAGTTCTCTTGCCGTGACTATTCTTGGAACAGTTTACAAAAATGCAAAGTTTTTGAACAAATTTAGGATGTAAGAGCTCTATCTAAAAGTGATAAATTTAGACCGAAAAAATAATTTTGCCTTGAGAGATAGACCTAAATTTTTGTAAGAAATCACGTATTTTAAACTATAATTTAGAACTGGCACTCCTATCTCGAAAACTAGAACCCGGATCAACATGAAAGCTTTGGTATCTTACTGATTACAAATTTACATAGGAAAAGTCTCTGTCTCTAGTGGTTACCGAGTTGTGCTGAATTTACGGTTTTTCAAATAATACAAAAATAAGCGAAATGGACCACATAACATGAAAATGGTACATAGGCATATTAGGCATATAAAAGTATACATATTTTGATAGACTCAACGAGAGCTATCAGTTGATAGTAGGTAAACCTTTCTATCACCAACGGTTGCAATGTTCATTTTTTCTATCTAAAAGTGCTAAATTTAGAACGAAATAACAACAACAACTTTTTGAGAGATAGAGCGTTCTAATGTAGTTATGCTTATGCATTGGAATGTGCTGAATTCAACGGTGAGGTCGGTTTTCCCGTAGCGTGTACGGTTTGGCTAGAAAGTGGGAAACTATAATTTCCGCGGTTTATCGCGTTTTTCTCGCGAACCGAGCACCCTAGAGCAACGCGGCTTTCAGAAATGAATTCCTCGGCCAGTTTCCCATCCGATACCGTTTGAACCGTTAACATCGGTCGATTAAATCGGACAAAGTTTGCGTTCAAAGTTTCTAACATAGTAAAATGGGTGTTTTTAGCATCATTTTTGATAATTGGGAGCGTAATAACTGCCGAACCGTTCCAAATAAGTACAAACAAATTACTCCGGCGTAATCAGCGTCAAAAATTGTATCAAGAACCACAACCTAACTTTGATTGAAGGTAGTTGGGTTTTTGCCGACTGGCTAAAATTTTGTAAGAAATCACATATTTTAAACAATAATTTTGAAGTAGCACACCTATCTCAAAAACACCTATCTCGTTGATAGACTCAACGAAAGCTAACATTTGGTAGTAGTTAAACCTTTCTATCACCAACGGTTGCAATGTTCAATTTTTTTTCTATCTAAAAGTGCTAAATTTAGAACGAAATAACAATTATAACTTTTTGAGAGATAGAGCGTTCTAATGTAGTCATGCTTATGCATTGGGATGTGCTGAATCCAACGGTGAGGTCGGTTTTCCCGTAGCGTGTACGGTTTGGCTAGAAAGTGGGAAACTATAATTTCCGCGGTTTATCGCGTTTTTCTCGCGAACCGAGCACCCTAGAGCAACGCGGTTTTCAGAAATGAATTTCTCGGCCAATTTCCCATCCGATACCGTTTGAACCGTTAACATCGGTCGATTAAATCGGACACAGTTTGCGTTCAAAGTTTCTAATATAGTAAAATGGGTGTTTTTAGCATCGTTTTTGATAATTGGGAACGTAATAACTGCCCAACCGTTCCAAAAAAGTAAAATCAAATTATACCGGCGTAATCAGCGTCAAAAATTGTATCAAGAACCACAACCTAACTTTGATTGAAGGTAGTTGGGTTTTTGCCGACTGGCTAAAATTTTGTAAGAAATCACATATTTTAAACAACAATTTTGAAGTAGCACACCTATCTCAAAAACAAGGACCCGGATCACCATGAAACCTTTCCTATCTTACTAAAATGGGTGCGCTGATTACAAATTTACATAGGAAAACTATCTGTCTCTACTGGTTACCGAGTTGTGCTGAAATTACGGGTTTTCAAATAATACAAAAATAAGCGAAATGGACCATATAACTTGAAAATGGTAAATCTTAGGCATATAAAAGTATACATATTTTTGATAGACTCAACGAAAGCTATCATTTGGTAGTAGTTAAACCTTTCTATCACCAACGGTTGCAATGTTCAATTTTTTTCTATCTAAAAGTGCTAAATTTAGAACGAAATAACAATTATAACTTTTTGAGAGATAGAGCGTTCTAATGTAGTCATGCTTATGCATTGGGATGTGCTGAATCCAACGGTGAGGTCGGCTTTCCCGTAGCGTGTACGATTTGGCTAGAAAGTGGGAAACAATAATTTCCGCGGTTTATCGCGTTTTTCTCGCGAACCGAGCACCCTAGAGCAACGCGGCTTTCTGAAATGAATTCCTCGGCCAATTTCCCATCCGATACCGTTTGAACAGTTAACATCGGTCGATTAGATCGGACAGAGTTTGCGTTCAAACTTTCTAACATAGTAAAATGGGTGTTTTTAGCATCATTTTTGATAATTGGGAGCGTAATAACTGCCGAACCGTTCCAAATAAGTACAAACAAATTACTCCGGCGTAATCAGCGTCAAAAATTGTATCAAGAACCACAACCTTAATTTGATTGAAGGTAGTTGAGTTTTTGCCGACTGGTTAAAATTTTGTAAGAAATCACAGATTTTAAACAATAATTTTGAAGTAGGACACCTATCTCAAAAATAAGGACCCGGAACAACATGAAACCTTTGCTATCTTACTAAAATGGGTGCGCTGATTACAAATTTACATAGGAAAGTCTCTGTCTCTACTGGTTACCGAGTTGTGCTGAAATTACGGGTTTTCAAATAATACAAAAATAAGCGAAATGGACCATATAACTTGAAAATGGTAAATCTTAGGCATATAAAAGTATACATATTTTTGATAGTCTCAACGAAAGCTATCATTTGGTAGTAGTTAAACCTTTCTATCACCAACGGTAGCAATGTTCAATTTTTTTCTATCTAAAAGTGCTAAATTTAGAACGAAATAACAATTATAACTTTTTGAGAGATAGAGCGTTCGAATATAGTCATGCTTATGCATTGGGATGTGCTGAATCCAACGGTGAGGTCGGTTTTCCCGTAGCGTGTACGGTTTGGCTAGAAAGTGGGAAACTATAATTTCCGCGGTCTATCGCGTTTTTCTCGCGAACCGAGCACCCTAGAGCAACGCGGTTTTCAGAAATGAATTCCTCGGCCAATTTCCCATCCGATACCGTTTGAACCGTTAACATCGGTCGATTAAATCGGACACAGTTTGCGTTCAAAGTTTCTAATATAGTAAAATGGGTGTTTTTAGCATCGTTTTTGATAATTGGGAAGGTAATAACTGCCCAACCGTTGCAAATAAGTAAAATCAAATTATACCGGCGTAATCAGCGTCAAAAATTGTATCAAGAACCACAACCTAACTTTGATTGAAGGTAGGTGGGTTTTTGCCGACTGGCTAAAATTTTGTAAGAAATCACATATTTTAAACAATAATTTTGAAGTAGCACACCTATCTCAAAAACAAGGACCCGGATCACCATGAAAACCTTTGCTATCTTACTAAAATGGGTGCGCTGATTACAAATTTACATAGGAAAAGTCTCTGTCTCTACTGGTTACCGAGTTGTGCTGAAATTACGGGTTTTCAAATAATACAAAAATAAGCGAAATGGACCATATAACTTGAAAATGGTAAATCTTAGGCATATAAAAGTATACATATTTTTGATAGACTCAACGAAAGCTATCATTTGGTAGTAGTTAAACCTTTCTATCACCAACGGTTGCAATGTTCAATTTTTTTCTATCTAAAAGTGCTAAATTTAGAACGAAATAACAATTATAACTTTTTGAGAGATAGAGCGTTCTAATGTAGTCATGCTTATGCATTGGGATGTGCTGAATCCAACGGTGAGGTCGGTTTTCCCGTAGCGTGTACGGTTTGGCTAGAAAGTGAGAAACTATAATTTCCGCGGTTTATCGCGTTTTTCTCGCGAACCGAGCACCCTAGAGCAACGCGGTTTTCAGAAATGAATTCCTCGGCCAATTTCCCATCCGATAGAGTTTGAACCGTTAACATCGGTCGATTAAATCGGACACAGTTTGCGTTCAAAGTTTCTAATATAGTAAAATGGGTGTTTTTAGCATCGTTTTTGATAATTGGGAACGTAATAACTGCCCAACCGTTCCAAATAAGTAAAATCAAATTATACCGGCGTAATCAGCGTCAAAAATTGTATCAAGAACCACAACCTAACTTTGATTGAAGGTAGTTGGGTTTTTGCCGACTGGCTAAAATTTTGTAAGAAATCACATATTTTAAACAATAATTTTGAAGTAGCACACCTATCTCAAAAACAAGGACCCGGATCACCATGAAACCTTTGCTATCTTACTAAAATGGGTGCGCTGATTACAAATTTACATAGGAAAAGTCTCTGTCTCTACTGGTTACCGAGTTGTGCTGAAATTACGGGTTTTCAAATAATACAAAAATAAGCGAAATGGACCATATAACTTGAAAATGGTAAATCTTAGGCATATAAAAGTATACATATTTTTGATAGACTCAACGAAAGCTATCATTTGGTAGTAGTTAAACCTTTCTATCACCAACGGTTGCAATGTTCAATTTTTTTCTATCTAAAAGTGCTAAATTTAGAACGAAATAACAATTATAACTTTTTGAGAGATAGAGCGTTCTAATATAGTCATGCTTATGCATTGGGATGTGCTGAATCCAACGGTGAGGTCGGTTTTCCCGTAGCGTGTACGGTTTGGCTAGAAAGTGGGAAACTCTAATTTCGGCGGTTTATCGCGTTTTTCTCGCGAACCGAGCACCCTAGAGCAACGCGGCTTTCAGAAATGAATTCCTCGGCCAATTTCCCATCCGATAGAGTTTGAACCGTTAACATCGGTCGATTAAATCGGACACAGTTTGCGTTCAAAGTTTCTAATATAGTAAAATGGGTGTTTTTAGCATCGTTTTTGATAATTGGGAACGTAATAACTGCCCAACCGTTCCAAATAAGTAAAATCAAATTATACCGGCGTAATCAGCGTCAAAAATTGTATCAAGAACCACAACCTAACTTTGATTGAAGGTAGTTGGGTTTTTGCCGACTGGCTAAAATTTTGTAAGAAATCACATATTTTAAACAATAATTTTGAAGTAGCACACCTATCTCAAAAACAAGGACCCGGATCACCATGAAACCTTTGCTATCTTACTAAAATGGGTGCGCTGATTACAAATTTACATAGGAAAAGTCTCTGTCTCTACTGGTTACCGAGTTGTGCTGAAATTACGGGTTTTCAAATAATACAAAAATAAGCGAAATGGACCATATAACTTGAAAATGGTAAATCTTAGGCATATAAAAGTATACATATTTTTGATAGACTCAACGAAAGCTATCATTTGGTAGTAGTTAAACCTTTCTATCACCAACGGTTGCAATGTTCAATTTTTTTCTATCTAAAAGTGCTAAATTTAGAACGAAATAACAATTATAGCTTTTTGAGAGATTGAGCGTTCTAATGTAGTTATGCTTATGCATTGGGATGTGCTGAATTCAACGGTGAGGTCGGTTTTCCCGTAGCGTGTACGGTTTGGCTAGAAACTGAGAAACTATAATTTCCGCTGTTTATCGCGTTTTTCTCGCGAACCGAGCACCCTAGAGCAACGCGGCTTTCAGAAATGAATTCCTCGGCCAATTTCCCATCCGACACCGTTTGAACCGTTAACATCGGTCGATTAAATCGGACACAGTTTGCGTTCAAAGTTTCTAATATAGTAAAATGAGTGTTTTTAGCATCGTTTTTGATAATTGGGAACGTAATAACTGCCGAACCGTTCCAAATAAGTAAAATCAAATTATACCGGCGTAATCAGCGTCAAAAATTGTATCAAGAACCACAACCTAACTTTGATTGAAGGTAGTTGAGTTTTTGCCGACTGGCTAAAATTTTGTAAGAAATCACATATTTTAAACAATAATTTTGAAGTAGCACACCTATCTCAAAAACAGGGACCCGGATCACCATGAAACCTTTGCTATCTTACTAAAATGGGTGCGCTGATTACCAATTTACATAGGAAAAGTATCTGTCTCTACTGGTTACCGAGTTGTGCTGAAATTACGGGTTTTCAAATAATACAAAAATAAGCGAAATGGACCATATAACTTGAAAATGGTAAATCTTAGGATATAAAAGTATACATATTTTTGATAGACTCAACGAAAGCTATCATTTGGTAGTAGTTAAACCTTTCTATCACCAACGGTTGCAATGTTCAATTTTTTTCTATCTAAAAGTGCTAAATTTAGAACGAAATAACAATTATAACTTTTTGAGAGATAGAGCGTTCTAATATAGTCATGCTTATGCATTGGGATGTGCTGAATCCAACGGTGAGGTCGGTTTTCCCGTAGCGTGTACGGTTTGGCTAGAAAGTGGGAAACTCTAATTTCGGCGGTTTATCGCGTTTTTCTCGCGAACCGAGCACCCTAGAGCAACGCGGCTTTCAGAAATGAATTCCTCGGCCAATTTCCCATCCGATAGAGTTTGAACCGTTAACATCGGTCGATTAAATCGGACACAGTTTGCGTTAAAAGTTTCTAATATAGTAAAATGGGTGTTTTTAGCATCGTTTTTGATAATTGGGAACGTAATAACTGCCCAACCGTTCCAAATAAGTAAAATCAAATTATACCGGCGTAATCAGCGTCAAAAATTGTATCAAGAACCACAACCTAACTTTGATTGAAGGTAGTTGGGTTTTTGCCGACTGGCTAAAATTTTGTAAGAAATCACATATTTTAAACAATAATTTTGAAGTAGCACACCTATCTCAAAAACAAGGACCCGGATCACCATGAAACCTTTGCTATCTTACTAAAATGGGTGCGCTGATTACAAATTTACATAGGAAAAGTCTCTGTCTCTACTGGTTACCGAGTTGTGCTGAAATTACGGGTTTTCAAATAATACAAAAATAAGCGAAATGGACCATATAACTTGAAAATGGTAAATCTTAGGCATATAAAAGTATACAT
This sequence comes from Melinopterus prodromus, assembly GCA_964023965.1. Classification (NCBI taxonomy): domain Eukaryota; kingdom Metazoa; phylum Arthropoda; class Insecta; order Coleoptera; family Scarabaeidae; genus Melinopterus; species Melinopterus prodromus. Next base: position 82,715,225 of record OZ030391.1, on the reverse strand, counting down.
ATTTTTGATAGACTCAACGAGAGCTATCATTTGGTAGTAGTTAAACCTTTCTATCACCAACGGTTGCAATGTTCAATTTTTTTCTATCTAAAAGTGCTAAATTTAGAACGAAATAACAATTATAACTTTTTGAGAGATAGAGCGTTCTAATGTAGTCATGCTTATGCATTGGGATGTGCTGAATCCAACGGTGAGGTCGGTTTTCCCGTAGCGTGTACGGTTTGGCTAGAAAGTGGGAAACTATAATTTCCGCGGTTTATCGCGTTTTTCTCGCGAACCGAGCACCCTAGAGCAACGCGGTTTTCAGAAATGAATTCTTCGGCCAATTTCCCATCCGATAGAGTTTGAACCGTTAACATCGGTCGATTAAATCGGACACAGTTTGCGTTCAAAGTTTCTAATATAGTAAAATGGGTGTTTTTAGCATCGTTTTTGATAATTGGGAACGTAATAACTGCCCAACCGTTCCAAATAAGTAAAATCAAATTATACCGGCGTAATCAGCGTCAAAAATTGTATCAAGAACCACAACCTAACTTTGATTGAAGGTAGTTGGGTTTTTGCCGACTGGCTAAAATTTTGTAAGAAATCACATATTTTAAACAATAATTTTGAAGTAGCACACCTATCTCAAAAACAAGGACCCGGATCACCATGAAACCTTTGCTATCTTACTAAAATGGGTGCGCTGTATTACAAATTTACATAGGAAAAGTCTCTGTCTCTACTGGTTACCGAGTTGTGCTGAAATTACGGGTTTTCAAATAATACAAAAATAAGCGAAATGGACCATATAACTTGAAAATGGTAAATCTTAGGCATATAAAAGTATACATATTTTTGATAGACTCAACGAAAGCTATCATTTGGTAGTAGTTAAACCTTTCTATCACCAACGGTTGCAATGTTCAATTTTTTTCTATCTAAAAGTGCTAAATTTAGAACGAAATAACAATTATAGCTTTTTGAGAGATTGAGCGTTCTAATGTAGTTATGCTTATGCATTGGGATGTGCTGAATTCAACGGTGAGGTCGGTTTTCCCGTAGCGTGTACGGTTTGGCTAGAAAGTGAGAAACTATAATTTCCGCTGTTTATCGCGTTTTTCTCGCGAACCGAGCACCCTAGAGCAACGCGGCTTTCAGAAATGAATTCCTCGGCCAATTTCCCATCCGACACCGTTTGAACCGTTAACATCGGTCGATTAAATCGGACACAGTTTGCGTTCAAAGTTTCTAATATAGTAAAATGAGTGTTTTTAGCATCGTTTTTGATAATTGGGAACGTAATAACTGCCCAACCGTTCCAATTAAGTAAAATCAAATTATACCGGCGTAATCAGCGTCAAAAATTGTATCAAGAACCACAACCTAACTTTGATTGAAGGTAGTTGAGTTTTTGCCGACTGGCTAAAATTTTGTAAGAAATCACATATTTTAAACAATAATTTTGAAGTAGCACACCTATCTCAAAAACAAGGACCCGGATCACCATGAAACCTTTGCTATCTTACTAAAATGGGTGCGCTGATTACAAATTTACATAGGAAAAGTGTCTGTCTCTACTGGTTACCGAGTTGTGCTGAAATTACGGGTTTTCAAATAATACAAAAATAAGCGAAATGGACCATATAACTTGAAAATGGTAAATCTTAGGCATATAAAAGTATACATATTTTTGATAGACTCAACGAGAGCTATCATTTGGTAGTAGTTAAACCTTTCTATTACCAACGGTTGCAATGTTCAATTTTTTTCTATCTAAGAGTGCTAAATTTAGAACGAAAAAACAATTATAGCTTTTTGAGAGATAGAGCGTTCTAATGTAGTCATGCTTATGCATTGGGATGTGCTGAATCCAACGGTGAGGTCGGTTTTCCCGTAGCGTGTATGGTTTGGCTAGAAAGTGGGAAACTATAATTTCCGCGGTTTATCGCGGTTTTCTCGCGAACCGAGCACCCTAGAGCAACGCGGTTTTCAGAAATGAATTCCTCGGCCAATTTCCCATCCGATACCGTTTGAACCGTTAACATCGGTCGATTAAATCAGACACAGTTTGCGTTCAAAGTTTCTAATATAGTAAAATGGGTGTTTTTAGCATCGTTTTTGATAATTGGGAACGTAATAACTGCCGAACCGTTCCAAATAAGTAAAATCAAATTATACCGGCGTAATCAGCGTCGAAAATTGTATCAAGAACCACAACCTGACTTTGATTGAAGGTAGTTGGGTTTTGCCGACTGGCTCGTAATTTTTTGACTAAGTAGGTTTGAGTAAGAAGAATCAGTTATTTAAACTAGAAGTTAGATAACAAGCTGGAAACAATTATTTTAATATTGCTCCATAGTAAATAATCAAGGCTGAAGTGATATCTGTCATTTAATTCATATAGGCACGACCCTATTTAACTTGTGTGTTTATTTTCGTATTTTTTAGGTACGGTCCGAAGTAAAACGCTGTTTTGCATGCGCCCGACGTACAGTTTTTACAACGAAAAATAACTCGACGCTCTCCTGTCTGATTTAGGTGAAATGCTATCCCGCCCCGGACGCTTTCAACCCCTGCGAGGATTTAATGGGTAACTGGATTCTTCGGATACCTGTCTGGTTCATATCGCTCTCGGCGATAATAGGAAACCTGTTCGTCGTGATCGTCATTTCGACGTCCCACTTTCGTCTAACCGTCTCGAAATTTCTGATGTGCAACCTGGCGATCGCCGATCTCTGCATCGGCATCCATTTGTTCCTGATTGCAGTTGTCGATACATGTTCGATACGCGTCTACTTTAACTACGCGATTAATTGGCAAGAAGGTAAGTGCCACATCCAAGTCACGCAGCTTACTGATCCGAACTTTAATGGCTTTCGGCGAGCGATTAAGTACGTGGTCGGAGTAGATGGCGCGCCCCTATTTGGTGCGAATTTGCGTCAGAGGTTGCTGTCAAGTTATTGGCGTTTGATGTTCGATCTTCTGTAATAGTTCGTCGCTTGGGTAAAATCTGGTTATTAAATAACCATAATTTTAGTTTTAAGAATTTTATTTAAGCACCACAAGCTTAACCATTATGAAATTTGACTCTCTTAAGACGCTCAGCACGTAAGTTCTTGCAATAGGACCATAGCAGTATTTTATCAGACAAAGCCCATCACTCTCACCAAGATAATCACTATTTGAACTCAATAAATATGTAATCAAAATCTCTACCATTAAATTGTATCTGGTTTCCTCACCTTAAATACTAAAACAAACTTACTCATATGTAAAACTCAAATCTCAATAAAAGAATAACAAATATTTATTTACAATTAAAACAAAAAGAATTCTACAGATTCTCCAAAACATATTAAATTAAAATTAAACACAAAGTAAGGAAATAATGATCTGCTTACCATTTACAAAAACACACACTAAAAAACTACACTTTACACTTAACCAAGCGGGATGCTTGCGACTGGTTTGTTTTGCATCTCAAACCACTCTCTATCTCTTCTGATGCCAACGAATCGACGCCTTATCTAATTATTAAAACTTCCCCCTCCTTAACTTCATATTAGGAGAAAAAAGGACCACACGACAAGTTAACTTCAATGTGTAGATGGCAAGCTAGTTGCCCTAAAAGCATAAATATCTCGCTTAGCAGTATATTATACAGTTTATGACAAAAGTCATGAATCGATTACCAAAGAAACTCCTTAAAAGCATGGAAATAAACACCATTAAAAAGTTTCACAGGAATCTCGTGTAGAATAATGACTATGCCTAAGGGCTATGGTATCGAGTCATATGCGATAAGAATGTCTCTCGCAGACCAACGCGCGATAACGTTGATCCCATAAATAGAGCAATAGCTATCATTACATTCCTCCCCCGTTAAATAAAATAATTATTACTAAAATAATGCCAATTAAATACACTTCATCAGAATATCCTCAAATCAGATTACGTCAGCAAAATTGTTCGAAAAGAACGCGTCTGTCTGAATATAATTGTGAGATTTTTTGTGTAAAACAGAGAGTCTGCACGAATCAGGGCTTAAAGGAGGCAAAACAATTGAACAAAAAAAAAAGAACAGCATTGTAAAAACATAAAAAACCGATATTGTTGAAACGGATATATTTATAGTGGAGCATTATGAACACGCTGTATGCCAAACTCGTTATCCTGTATCTTGAAATTGATAAATAATTCCGAATAAAACGATTAACATCACTTCTAATAAGAATCGAATAGTTGAAATATATTTTGGCTCTTAAAATGATGTTTTTAGACAAATATCTTGATATAATGTTAAAATCAAGATATTCTCACTATGCTGCCAAAAGTCAGCTTTAATCCTAACCTACCAATATCGCTTGAAAGAACAGCATCCTAACAACATTAAAGAAACGGTATTGTTGAAACGGATACATTGATAGTGGAACATTATGATTATTATGATTATTATTCCGAATGAAACGAATAGCACCACTTGCAATAAATTTCTAGTAGTCGAAATATATTTTGGTTCTTAAAATGATGTTTTTAGACAAATATATTGATATAATGTCAGCTTTAATCCTAACCTACAAATATAACTTGGCGTGCTTATGCTCATATTTTTGTTCGATTTAACTTGCTTTGCTCATATATTGTACTCGATGATCGTGACCTGAAGATGAACTAATACAATGAACGTAAAATTTCGAATTGAGTTTGATATTTGTATAAATAGGAAGCAATACATTAATGCCTTTAGGTTATACCATACGCCAAATGTAATAAAAACGAAATAATCAGTTCGAAGCTTTGAAGAGAATTTAGCTACAGTTCGCTATCTATTTGATTTGAGACGGGAACCTTAAGAGGAATCTGTAGAGCAAAGAGAGTCGTACAAAAGAAGCATCCATAGTGAGCGTAATTTGGTATCAATTCTGTCATCTTAGACATCAAATTATAGATAAAGGAGTATTACTTGTTGTAATAATGCATATCGATGGCCTACCTGCAATACCACGTATAACCTATGCTTCAATCAAGATGAGACGTGCTATTGCAGCTAGGCCATCGATATCTATTAATGTAACTAACAAACGTGATAAAATATGTCTGATTCCTGTACTCAAAGAAGTAAATTTTTGAGTGAAAAAAAAAAGATGTAAGATATTGGATATTTGAAATTTTGTACATTTATATTGTAATGTGGTATGTTGTATGTGGTACCTGTTCAATTTTAACATGTGGTCTCTCTAAAAAATCGCAAAATCCGTCAATTTTCTATCAGATTCAGAAACCGATTTTTCACAAACGAAGAAAAATATCAAAAATCTACCACTAGACGGACAATTATATACCTTTTATCTTTAATTTGGTGTATTGCTTTTGCGATTCTGTGAACTAATAGCTGAGAAAACCCCTCAGAACTTTTACGTGTTTTGCAAGCAGAACGTAGAGAGTACGGATTCTCCTTAATTGAATACGAAAATTATATTACAATGGAAGTTCTCATCCTGTAAAGTGGGTTGAAACCTACAATTTAGGTGGCATCGAGGTTCTATGTAACAGATAACTTGCTCAATTCATCAACGAGACGACATTTGGTGGTATTTTGTAACCAAAAATAAGGCCTTTGTTACCCTAAATTGCAGGAATATGAAATTACTTATTTTCGCAGAGGAAACAAACAAGAATGTACAAAAAGTTGCTAAAATTGACTATAACCAACTTGATAACAAGTTTTACTAAAGATTACATCTAACTATTATATAAAACGTGATAACTTTAAGATCGATTTTAAAACCAACTTTAACTTGAAGTTCACGTGAGTTAAATCCATTCTAACATTTTTCAAAGAAATTTCAAAAAATAAAAAAAAATTATGATACTTGAATCAAATAGTTTTTCTACAAATAGTTTTAGTGATAAATAATAGTTTACTTTTATTGTTGTTACTTTATTCTACAAAACCAGAAAGGCAGAAAACAAAAACAAGATTTTGATTTACGTCAAATACCAAGTAAAATGAAAGAACTGAAGATAGTTAGGTAGTTCTAACTAAATGATTATGTCTCTATTTTTCCGTTGTCATTTTAACGTGCAATTATGTGCTGCCATTACTTTTTGTGTAAATATTTATATAAATTATTTTCTTTTTATTCTCAACTAACTATAACTGACTATTAAAATATTTAATTATTTAATTGTAACGAGACTCGGTAAAACTTCTTCCTAAAAGTTGAACTCTAAAAATCTAAATATTTAATCCATTTATTAGAAATCAAGAATGAGCAACTCATTTCAAAATTATTCGAAGCTACAGCTAAATTTTATTTAGCATAGAGTTAAGTTGAGCCCCATCGAAGTCACGCAGCTTACTGATCCAAACTTTAATGGCCTTCGCCGAGCGATTAAGTACGTGGTCGGAGTAGATGGCGCCCCAATATGGTGCGAATTTGCGTCAGAGTTTGCTGTCAAGTTATAGACGTTTGATGTTCGATCTTCATCCGAATATACTCAAATCAGATTACGTCAGCAAAATTGTTCGAAAAAGAACGCGTCTATCTAAATATAATTATGAGATTTTCTGTGTAAAGCAGAAGTAGTCTGTACGAATTAAGGCTTGCACAAGACTAAAAATTTGAAGCAAACAAAAAGAAGAGCATCCTAAAAAAATAAAAAAACGGTAATGTTGAAACGGATACATTGATAGTGGAACATTATGAACACGCTGTGTACCAAAATAGTTATTCTGTATCTTCAAATTGATAAATAATTCCGAATAAAACGAATAACACCACTTCCAATAAATTTCTAGTAGTCGAAATATAATTTGGTTCTGAAAATGATATTTTTAGACAAATATATTGATATAATGTTAAAATCAAGATGTTGTCATTACGCTGCCAAACGTCAGCTTTAATCCTAACTTACAAATATAACTTGGCGTGCTTCTGGTCATATTTCTGTTAGATTTAACTCACTTTGCTCATATATTGTACTTGATTGATACAAACTCGTGATCTGAAGATGAACTAATACATCGACCGTAAATTTTCGAATTGAACAAAGCAGCGGTAGTTCCATCGTTCGTGTTAGGAGGAATCTGTACAGAAAATAAAGTCCTACAAAACAAGCATCCATGTTATTCAGTAAACTAATAGCTGAGAAAACCCCTCAGAGCTTTTACGTGGTTTGAGAGCAGAACGTAGGGAGTACGGATGTCCCTTAATTAAATACGAAAATCATATTATAATGGGATTCTCTTCCTGTAAAGGGGGTTGAAAGCTACAATTTAGTTGGCCTCCAGGTTCTATGTAACAGAGAATTTGCTCAATTCATTAACGTGATGACCTTTAGTTGTATTTTGTAACCAAAAATAAAGCCTTTGTAACCCTAAAGTGCACGAAAATAAATTACCTATTTTCGCAGAAGAAACAAACCACAACGAATAAAAAATTACTAAAATTCACTATAACCAACATAATAACAATAAACCATATTATGAAACGTGATAACTTTAAGATCGTATTTAAAGCCAACTTTAACTTGAAGTTCACTATAGTTAAAACCATTTTAAATTCTTTTTAATGAATTTCACATAAACTATTTTAATCGATTTTGGGCAAAGGTATTACACGTGCGCATTTATGTTCTTTTCAGAGTTTGGTTTATGAATTAGTGATAAATAATAGGTTATTTGTATTGTAGTTAGTTAATTCTACAAAACCAGAACAAACCAAAAGATAGTGATTTACGTACCAAGTAAAATAATACATATAACTGAATTTCATAACTGAATTTAGTTAGTTCTAATGAAGCAATTACGACTGTTGGCCAAAGATATAACTTTGAAACTATTTATTTTCTAACTGTTTGTCTTTATTTGTATCTGGGTGTGGTCCATGCTGCAAAGTAATGCAATTAGCAAAAATAAGAAAGAAAAGGCATATTTATCTTTGCAGGGTGTATTTAAATGGTCACAGAAGCATATGCATAATATGCATATGCAATTATGTACTGCCATTACTTTGTGTATAAATAACTATATATATTTTTTTTTAAATTCTAGTCAACTAACTGACTATTAAAACAAATGCTTACTAGAACTAACTTACTCATTTCAATTTTCACTTTTTCGAAGGTCCAAATTGCTAAATTTTATTTAGCAATTATTAATAACAGGAAATATAACTGGAAAAACAAATTATATTCGCGTATATTATATTCGCGTGTAAAAATATATTTATTTTTCCAGTAGCAGTGCCGATGAATAGGCATGTTTATCGCTCAGTGTTTAACGGTAGCTTTGATAGAAATCTATGGGTATATAAAAGCTTTGGAGGTAATGACGTTATACAGAGCACGAGCGATCCTATTTAAAAACGATATACAAAAGTGAATGCCATATCAAATAGATTCCGTCCTTTCTGCTTGGCGCGTTGACTTTCCTCTGATATATCACAGTCGCCAGAGCAAAATAAACTCTAATAGGTCAAATCGGTAACCTTTTCACCGAGAGTTACTTACTTATTTTTCTGAAAAAAATCGTTACTACATTCTGAACTTTATTTCCATCAAAAACTAAATAAAAAAGGTATATAAATATATAAAAGCTATAAGAAAATTGAGTAAATTAGTTCAAAACAAAAACTACATTGCAAACTTTGACTAAAGTTATTACTTTATTTACATAATGTGGTTATATATCAAAGCAAAGGAAAATTCGTTTAATAAAAACGTAAGAAACAAACAAAAAACTCATTTTCTTTCAGCACAAATAAAAGGGGGCACCTGATCTGATTGCATCAAGAGTAAACATCACAGAATCCGGATTAAATTTCGAGTCGCGATTTTCAGAATTAATTCCAGCTAAATTTGTAAGATCCTTCCTTCTTTCTTATTGTCCCTTTGAACATTACGACCGAATACGATTTCTGTGTGTCCTTTATTCTAACCGGTTTACGTAAAGTCATTTCAGTGAAAGTGGCCAAGTGCGTTCACATTTTCGAGCTAAGCATCTCAACTCAGAAATACTAAGAAATCGGAACCTGAAGTTCTCTTTCATAGTTTTGTTGGTTATATTTACAGCAAAATAGAAACTTGTTTCGACCCACGTAATCTTCCAAATTTAACTAACGTAAAAAAAGACTACTTATCGATGATTAACGGTGATTAAACTGATTGCATTAAATTGATTAACATACTGATTACATTCAAACATTCACCGTCTGAGTATACACACTTTCGTTTATTTCCAAACACGTCGAAGCCTTCATTGAAATTTCAGACAATTCGCGATGTGGTTTGTGGTGAACGCCGCCAGATAGCGCTTCGTAGCCCCAGTAGAACTCATGGTGAATTATAATCACCATCGGAGTTTAACAAGATTAAATTAAATGGGGTATGTTGCTCACTTAAGGATGCGGGGCGAAAGTCGTGTTTAATGTTACTAGATTTCGGTAATGATTAAAATGGTTCGTTGTTTGTGGTTTATGGAATGACGTACTTACTTGAATGTTATTTTGTTCGATGAGAAAGAATTACAGGGTGTATCACTAAAGAGTGTTTATGTTAGCGATGAAACTTATAACTTGAGTCTCCGTAAAACCTTTGCACCCTTTAAAAATTGTTTAATATCTAAACAAAGCTACACAGAAAGATCCAGTTTGTGACTATGTATTTAAGTCAAAAGTCATTCTAATTGTACTGGACTAATGGTTCAATGTGAACTATATTTCTTCATAAAACTACACTAATTCCTGTCGGAATCATTCAAAACATAGCATTCCTTTTACGAAATCGAACGAGATCTTTGCATTTTCCAGTAAAATTAGAGAAAGACGAAGCAAACATTTTTATTGGATAAAATCGACAGTATGGTGGCCAAAGAATTTTTTCAATTTAACATTTAACTAATTTAAGACATCATAATATTGAATGATGATTTGTACGTAATTCCTCGGATAATATTAAGTTCTTTTTGGCAAAATACACGAATAAACATATTGCTTACATAGATCTAATATTTTTAAAGGCATTCAAGAATAATAAATAAATGTTTCAGTTAAATTAGACAAAAGGAGAGGCAAAAAATTTCAATCCAGCTGGAATTGTTTATACAGGCAGCGCGTAAAGTATGGAAACATGAGAAAACATCTGCTAATGTTAGTTATTTCGAAAATCCACGTCAATTTATTTGTTATTAAAATACACTTTACTGTGAAATGTGCAGTTTTCGATCATCAATTGTTACTGAGTTATGACGCTATTGACACTTTTTTAAATAAGAACTCATTTTTTTTTCTTACCGAATTTGGTAGATCTTGGTAGTCTAAATGATTTTTAACTTTTTTAACTAATTTTTGTGAATTCAACATTAAATTGCGTTTGATTAGAATTAATCGCCCTGAAAACAAATCTGGGCTACAAAATATTCTATCGCGCAAGGTTTTCGAAAAAGAGCAGGGCCAAAGTGTAAAAAACGCTATTTGTAATATTTACAAGTACCTGCTGAACGTATTGTCCTAGAAACCTCAAAATTGAGAGCATTTTGGTGATTTCATTTTCATTTTCACTTTCAAATGGCAAAGTAATTGTGGAAATTGCAGCAAGGATAGCCATGTGTTGTCAATGATGCATTATCCAGCCTAGAAGATTATGGAGGTATTATGTATGAGCATCGGGCCAAACTGCAATAATTTCTGAGCGAAGGCTGACGCAGGGCGCATCATGTTTTCATTGCCATCGCTGACTGATGCTGCAAAACAGACCCGTATGTCGTCAAAATCAAACAGAAAGAAACAAGTGGAGGAAAATATTAATTTGAAAAGATAATTATATGGTCCAGGCATCGCCGACTATAGTAAAATATAACAATTCTATACATCAAAGTTACACAATACTTTAAACCGTGTTTTCTCAAAACCGCATTTTTTCAAACTGGCGGGAAAGATAACTTCAACTGATCTCCGTCAGTTCACTTCAAAATATATATGCAGCTTCAGAACAATATTATCTAGAGAAGTACGTATGTACTGATTTAACGATAAGTTCGAAACTTTTTTTGTTATAAACAATTTTTAACATAATTTTGTATCTAAAAGTGATAATTTGTGTTCAAGCGTACGCCATTTTGTTTTAAAGCAGAATTTTCTAATTTTCGTATGTACTTCCTGAGATAATTTTATTTAGAATCAATTTCCTGTTTGTTTTCTATGGCTAAGTGAAGTGTTTTTTTACAACATTTTGATTTATAGTGATCAAACTACAATCAGCGTTATAAGGTAATTTCTTTTAATTTAATCTTTAATTTCTCTACAAAAAATCTATTCATTATTTACGTATGAGTTGGCCTTTTTAAGTTATACGTCTAGAAAAGTGTAGAGTAAGTCAGAGGAACAACGTATTTGTGTGCTGGGTAAACGATTCTGCTAACCAAGTCATTGAAACCATGATAGAGCATCATATTTTATAATAAGAAAAGCAATAGCAGCCAGTTAAAGCTAGCAAATATCGTCAAATCGTTTAGCCTCCAAAATAAGTTTAGGTTTTACTGATGTACTAAATATTTCAAAGCCAAATTTTCACAATTTTAAAGGAATAGAGGTTATAGACGAATATAGGCTATGTGTAATGGAAATCCTCAAATGGAAGAAGGCTGTACCTACCTTATACCAAAAATAGAAAGCTTGAAAGTAAATTGACAAACGGAGAATTTATTACATAGCGGGTGGCTGTAGCTACGAAAGGTCATACATCACGGCAAGCGAAGGCGGTTGCTTCCTTTTTACCGTTGTATATATTTTCCGTGTGCATAACTTAAAGTGCTCTATCATATCTTACGGTAGCGGTAAATCTCTCGAAAACTTTGACATTTTTATAAAATACACTCCAGATATGGATACTGCAAATATGTGAAACAGCAATGAAGTTTTTAGAATATTTCGTACTTATCGGTTGGAAAATGCACTTGTAAGCATTCCTCCTTATATAGTGTCGCTTTTGTAGCAAATTTTGTGCTGATCTTGCGCATAATTTTAAGGGAGATTCTCGTCTACAATACGGCCAATAAATGCAAACTAGAGCAAACTATTATCCTATTCTTATTATCTTATATATTGCGGTAAGTAACCAGAACTAAAACTAAACAGATACAAGAAAAGATGATAAGATTGAGTATCTTAGAGTTGGTAATAAAAACTTTAGTTGCTTATGTAACGAGAACTCTGACGACGGTAAATGCCAACTTCGGAACTATTTATCTGCGGAATAAGAACCTAACATCATTTTATACGCCGTGAGGGATGCTTTTTGTAAGGGCAGCGGGACTTCCTGCAAAACACTGCAGTGCGGTACGTAGTATTTAACTGCCACAAAAGTTGACGAAGAAAGAGAGATAACGGGAGTAAGTAGTATTATGCTTTGTGGCGACTGGTTTTTATACCTAGTTTAATGGGTGTGTGCAGACGATAGGGACCTAATGTCTACACGTATTTGTACTTGGCTTGCTAAGAGTAACGAAACAGAGGTACTAAAAATAGCATTAAATATCGTCAGGCATTGAAATCTTCCGGCTCCTCCACCAATTATGCCGAGATGGTTTTGATTATTATATTTGGTAAAAATGAAATATTTAAATCTTTTTTAATTTAGTGAAAAGCTGCGATTTCTTTACAGTATCAGTAAATAAAACATAAAATAGAAAAAAGACAAATAGTGGCATTAGGATTAAAAATCTGATGTGGCCAGGCACATGACTTTATCATACAATATATAAAATTAATAGTTTAGCTGCACGAGGATCTATTTGATTGAGATAAATCGTGTCTGCATTAAAATTAAACTAGTTAGCCAGGATTTGACAGATATTTTGATAGTCAATAGTATCAATCGAAGGTATTGTCAAAGCATCAGCATTTGACACTACCTACTGTCATCAGAATAATAGTTGTTTATCTCACAAGTGCCGAAAGTACGGAATAGCACAACGAGCGGTGATGCGGCGCGTCACCGATGACGGAGCGTCGTCGTCGCATGTGAGCGATTCGCGCTATGTAGTTTTCGGCAGGAGTGACATCAACGTTTTTTGTGTTGCTTTTTGAGAAATACGTATTTTAAAAAAATTCAAAAATGGTTATATTTCGGTATAGAAAATGTTAGGTTGATACCACTTCTACGAAATGTCAAGTTTAAAAAGCTAATTCAAATTCTGACAGATTTATATTCGTTCATGATACTGTAGATGACGTTCCATAGCGGTTCTCCGAGTGTGACAGCGTGGTGACAGCCATAGACATTTCTGTGGTGACAGCACAAAAAACTATTTGTCAAAATCCTGGCTACTATGTAGCTTCATATCAATGCAGATGCGACCGATCTCGATCAAATAGAATTTTCTCTTGCAGCTAAACTATTAATTTTACCAAAAAATGTCATAGGCATAAATTATTCAAAATTTCCTCTGCTTTAATTTATTATTTAACTATTTTGACAAAATTACAGAAATGGCGGCTCATCTGCAAAATCCTTGAAAAAGGCTTCGAATAAACTACCAGTTCCTTTGGACCCTTTTGAACCAAAAGCTTTTCAGCTCTAAGTTTGGTCATAAAACTTCTAAATATGAATTTTCGTCCCGACACCTTTAGTAGTTTCTCCGGAATCGTCGTCACAAAAATCTGGTACACACATACGCACACACACACACACACACACACACATACACACACACACACACACACACACACACACACAGACATTTTTTTGTTCCTTGGTCAAAAATGTTCAGGGGACCCAAAAAGACCTATTTCCGCTAAAATCTCAATTTTTTTTTTCGGCATGATTACAATACTTTAGCATACTGCGTATGATAAAGTAAAAATGGGCACGCTTTTTTAGAACTAAGTTAATTGCTCGAGTCAGCTGTACGTTGACGGTTTAAACATTATCTCAAAAGTACCTATTGATTGCATCTATTTACGGGAAGAAAAATATATGTTGTTTATACAGTGAGCAACAAAAGTATTAAATGAATTTATTTAAATTTGAACTGGTTTTTGTTCGAAATAACGTAAATGGAGCAAAATTGAGTTAAAAAATTTTAGCAAAAATAAAATATAGCTTTGTTTCTTAGTTTTGAAGGTGTTAACAAGAAACTGGCGTTTTTGTGTTACATTTTTACTCATAACTCTTAGAAACTTTTATGAGAAATCTCTAAATCTCTAAATCTTGGGAATCTGGGGAAACCCATAAATCTGCGTTGCCTCGATGTTTGGCTGTAGTTTTTACACGTTTTTTTTTTATTAAGTTTTTATGGGACTGCTTTGGGTGTTACTATTTTATTAGAAGCTAACGTACAACAACTAGCTTACAATTGTAGTTTTGATGATTTTTGATTTTTGATTTGATGATAGTTTTGAGGGAATGAATATTTATCCAAAGAAGATTTCAAAAATCTGGTTGTTATATTAATAATAATATCTGATTTGTATTCTTCTGGACCTATTTGAATCAGTAGAAACTATCAATTAACTCCAGGACTCCACGAAGAAAAAGCTAAAATGTCTTTTACCCATTTTTTTGGCATTGAGTTTATTAAAAAAAGTCGATAAAATTTACAATTTCTACCTTCAGATTCAGATATTTCAATCATTAGTCAGGTTAAATTTACTAAATAATTATATACCTAACATAATAAATATAAAATACTGATTTGTTAAATACAAATTTAATTAAATTTGATAGCTGGTAGCAACCGCTAAATATTAATTTAACATTGTAAAAAAAAATCTGATTTTTTTTTTCAGATCATTATACAGATCAGCTTAAATCTTAGTTATTCAATCTGGCTTGACTCGATATTCTTAACTTGAAAATGCAATTTTTAAGCCGAGGTCATATCAATATGACACGTAGCAAGTACAAGATCGTCGTTTTTCTTTAAGAAAAAATTAATTAAAAAACACTGTCTTGTCATCAAACGTATTTTTATTTTCAAAAGGCATGTCTTTGCTCGACAACACAAATGTGTCCCAGTATGTCCTCGTCACGAATTTTCAAAAGGTGGCAACTGTAATCCTTATGGTCATTTTCAATTATATAATGTGTTAACAGGAAAAAATAAAAATTTCAAAGGAATGAAATATACAAGGACTCTCACGACGAGGTGCCTTTAGAAGTATATGAAGAACCAAATGAAATAAGAGATTGAAAATTTGTGGACTTATATTGATGGACACGATAGTCTCAACTAGTATATTTTCAATTTTAGGTCACTTCCGGTTACACCGGAAAAGGTGTCAACTTTTATATTTTACTAGAAATCAATATACGAACGCTCGTATGATACGGACTTACCGTAATGATGAAATTAATCAAAGTATAGAAGATGGTGATATACAGGCGGGATGTAAATTAAATAGCTCAGTTGGTTAGAGCATTGTACTAGCGATACAAAGGTCCCTGGTTCAAATCCAGGTTGTGGCTGTAATTTTTAATTTATTTAAAATTTACATCCCGCCTGTATATCACCATCTTCTATACTTTGATTTATTTTTATATTTTAAATGGAACAACCTGTAATTTATAGAATTTTTGAAATCTTCATTAAATTTTAGATCAATTATATAGATTCCCTATACCTAACATGCGTTATTTTTCTGATTTTTAATTTTTCCGGCACCAACAATAATATGTTAAAAGGAATTGAAGCATGTTTAGGGGAAAACGGCAACGTTTTTGAACAGTTACTGAAACAGAATTAAGCAGTTTTTTTTAATTTACTTAACGATTTTGTTGTATTTTTAATATTGTGTTTCATTGTAGGCTTATAATTTTATAAATACTAAATTAATTATAATGAAAAATTACCTAAAAAGGGAATGTTACATAAAATTGTTCTAAAATTTAATAAAGGTTTCAAAAATGCGATAAAGTACGAGTTGTTTCATTTGAAATATAAAATTTGATATCATTTCCGGTATAACCGGAAGTATCCTAAAACTTAAAATATCTCTCATTTCATTTGGTTCTCCATACACTTCTAATGGCAGCTCGTCGTGGGAGACCCAGTATTAAGAAAAACGTACAGAGGTAAGAAAATTTCGCGGAGTATTCATAAAGGCCGTTCTTCACAAATTTACATTTTATTACTGAGGCCTCATATAGTTTAGATAGTACAATAGAGGGGTATTATTACACAGTATACAAGCTACTTGGACATTTATTATCATATAAAAGCAAACAGGAAACTGTTTGTCGAAATCATGCAATATCTGACTGTCAGTATAATTATATTAAGTAATTAATTAAATTAATATAATTAATTGTTAAGATCAGTCTCAAATGTAACAAACTGCAAATTAATAACCATTACAACCACTACAAAACGTACTTTATAAAATAAATACCACAAAATCCAGTAAAGCAAATAATCCGCAATTTAAAGAGAATATAAACCACACCAGAGCTGTAAAGAGGAATTATATCACCGTCCATGAAATCATATTTACTGCGAAAAACAATTGCGATACCAGCAAGAGAGTGCGATCGTAACGTAAATCGGTCCCAGGTTGTAGTCGTAAACTTCGAAGAGAACAAAAAAAAGAGACGACATGAAAATATATGCCTCGTAGCCTGGAGTGCTCCTTTATAAACGGCAAGGCAAACCCATAGGTAAACCGTCCACAAAAGGCTGTAAAACGCATTACTCGAGCACCGCAACACAATCCTCATGCGAAACATGATTTCGGCAGGAAAATCGATGGGTATAGATTTCGGTTGAAAGCGTAATAAAATGCTCGTCTGCTTGGGATTCTTCTGTCTTCCTGTTGGGTTTTACTGCTCGGGAGGGAACCGGGATAATGGGGAGGCGATATTTACGTCTTATTGAAGCTTTACTCCGGCATCCGCTATAAAACAATGATATGTATTTGATATCTTCACGTCTAAGTGGATGTTTTACGGCTTGGCATATTGCTCATTATTTCGTGGGAAATAAATAATACTTTGGGCGGTGTAGTCCTTGTAAGGGCCGGGCTGATGTCCACTCACTAGATGTGTTACTAACAGACGTTCCAAATAATAGATCTACAATATGTCTCAGAAAGTTTGCAACCAATGGAAAACATTTTATTGTTGATTTCTGAGAAAATATTATTCTTTATGAAAGTTGGAGGATCCTCTGAAACTAATACTGCAACCAAGCAATTTTTCGATTTGTGCACCATGTAGATGGTAGTTAAGAAACTATGAATTTGTGTTAGCAACCTTTTTTTTAATACTTCAGAAAAACGTTATTTGGTACTATTGTTTAGATGAAAGAATTATATTAAATTTTGAAGCCACCCAACTTGAGTTTGGTTCTGTATTTTACCTCATCTATGCACGCGTTTGAAATTTGAAATGGCACCTACATTATTTGTGTTGTTTTCAATCAAGATGATATTCTAAACATTAAAACATATAGATCATCGATGTCATCAGTCACTAAAGCATCGAAAAAATACGTTATCCTAATTTTATGCATCTACCTTCAAAAATTATCATTATCATAAAAACAACAGAACAAATATTTTTCAATTTATGTGGCAGTCTTCGAATTTGATTAAATTTTATTTTACTCCTACATCATATTCCTATTTTCTTAATTGCCCTGTATACATTACATAAATTGTCAAATTGGATAGCTACAGCAAATAGTTCGAATCAGTAATAAATAACTAATGTGGCTGAAGAAATAACCGGAAGTATGTTCCAGGAAGCAAGTTAATGCATAGCTACTTTAAAAACAGGTTCAGAAAAATATGACGCGTCAAAAACTTTTATGTTAAAGATCAATGAAAAGAGTTAAGGAAAATCCTATTTTTAAAACTGACATGACTATCGCCAAATTGTAGATCTCCTTATTTATGACGTTACAAGCCATATCGGACGTTGCGCTCCTCGCCTCATCCCCGAGACCCCTATACCATATGACACTCCATCATGTGTAGAGTGATATCCCCTCAAACCCACCTCGCACCCCCTCGGACCCCAAAGATTCAAGAAAAATATGGATAGCTTTGGCTTGACCCTGTTGAGGTGTCTAGGACATTGGGTTCCGCCTTTGCACATTTTTATCTCACTTTATTTGAAAACCCTACGCGAGAGTCTCGTACTCGTCTTCAGGGCGACTAATTCCACCCAAAATGCACGTTATATTGCATTCAGAATAACTATTTCCCTTGAGTTATCAATATTCTGCAATTTTCAATTGTTTTCTCAAAATGTGACATCTAAGGCTATAAATATGCGATAAAATGTTTGTGCTACCATGAAGACAATCAAAAGCCTACCAAAGTCATTAAGACAAACCTGTGGTGGCTATTTAAAAAAATCTATTTTGTCATAAGCAGAGCCGAGCAGAGATCGGGCAATTCAAGTTTTTTCGGGGTTATTCCAGTGGCGGGTAGACCGAGAAGTGACTAGGGTCACGCGCGCAACCACAGCGGTCCTATTCGCTGTTTTCTTTCTTTTCGATGCTGGTTATTGTACGTTTAGCCGTTAATAGTATGAAATATTTATATTGCATATTAAATTATGTAGAATAAAAGCTTTCTGCAAAAACCTTGCAACATTTATATAAATTTTTATATATTAAGTATAGAATTATTAAAAGAACCTTGCCTTAAAGAGCAACTGAAACTTATTCATAGCAATTTTTCTTTTTTAATTGCAGACATTAAATATTTCGAAGGGCATAACATCAAAGTGAGAGAATCGATAGCAAAATTGACCAAAATAGTAAATAAATTGAAATCGGTTCCGGGAGAAACGGTGTGAACTTTTAACTAATAAAGTAGACGTTATATTAGATAGAAATCCCAATCCCAATTTTACAAATTGCGAAAAATATCAATTACATGCGCATTGCTTTACTTATGCCCCATTAATTAGCTGTGACGTTGAGAGAAGCTTTTCCACTTTTAATAGTTATTTAACCAACAAGTATATTAAAAAGAGCGATTAATGATCGAGACTATCATAAATAGCCATTTAATATTCGAGTTGGCTACAAAATTTTTTCGGCGATCGTATTCTTCTAGCGTCGTCTACATAGATTTTTCTTAGCCAATGTCTTTTTAGGTTATATGGCAATTTATGTAATTTGACACTGACAGTTCTAGACCGCGGTATGTTTTGATTGGAAGGTTTCATTTCAAATATGTTCGATTGGCCAATCAAACCTCGTCCTTGCGTCGTGTGATTGACTATAACAAATCATGCATTAATACAAATCGTGCATTAATAAAGTTATTTAATTGGATTTCCTATTCACTTAACTGACTCATAAAATTTAACGATCGACGGAAAAGTTATTTTAACTTCTAAAGGAACATCACTGACTATCGAAAATTTGAAGAAAGTAGTAATAGCAAATGTTAACAGTAATATCTCGTTAAATAAATAATTATTATTAATACAAATTATTGCTAAAATCATTTGATATTATAGGGACAAGTTATTTACGCACTATCCGTCCGTCGAGTATAGTATAACAGAAAGCGTACGTCACTGTCGTCGCTGTACATGTCCGCCTGAGTCATGCCTGAGCGTTCGATCGTTGAATCGCCGAAACTTTTACTGTCATTCTTTCTCGTGGCGGCATATCGAATTATTTCATGGGCCAATGTTACTACTGTTTCGAGGTAAGCGCACTTCTTTGGAGTACGGTGTTATATACGAAGGTGCTATTGCTAGACAAACGCCGCTCCATACCTCAGGTGTCGCCAGTTGCCCGATCTCTGCTCGGCTCTGGTCATAAGTCAGAAACAAGTGAAGGTAAAAAATTGAGATTACATATTAATGAGTATTTTGATAGTTAAAAATCAACGTGTTCGAGAATTTTGTAAAATAGCAAACCTTCCCAAAGATTTTCTCATGTGTCCATACTTCATGCACTCACTGTATGCATAAAATATATATATATATAAGAATTAACAACTGCCATAAAATTTACAGTAGAGCAAAGAAACGCTTTATATTTATATAGAACCAGATGGAGACCAGTTTCTTTAATTATTGGGGATGCAAAGATTTATAAAATAAATTATTATGATAATTATTACTATAGTTTAGCGCTTTTTAATAATGAGAAATTTGCTAATCAAAATATGTAACACGAAGACAAAGTAGAGAAATAAATTAAATGGATTTGAAGGCTATTCAACGTTAGTTGACATGCATTAAAACTCTTGTACAGTCAGCATACGAGACTATCTCGTAGAAAAGATTTTGCACGATACTCCTGTCAAAAGTAATTTTACATTGTTTTCTTCCTTCAAAAAAAACTCGACTTTTAACACTCGTTTCACAAATAGGGAACTATTTTAGATAATACTTTTCCTAGTGTTTTCATTGTTGATTCCTAATTAAAACCCTAAAATTGACATAATACAACGCAACACAGTAACCCTCCCCTTCTCAACAAATAAGAGCCACTTTAACACTACATAATTTTCTGACATTTCCAGGGAACGGGTGCAGCGTGGCCGGCTTCCTCACCGTCTTCGGAAACATCCTCTCCGTCTACACCCTCGCGGTGATAACAACAGAACGCTGGTACACCATCACATGGGCAATCCACCTAAATCGACGCTTAAAACTCCGCACGGCAGTCCGAGTTATGATAGCCGGTTGGATCTGCGCCCTTTTCTTGGCAACGCTACCCCTAGTCGGCGTCAGCAGTTACTCCAAAACCAGCATCTGTCTACCGCTCGAGAACAAAGGAAAGGCGGACGCAATTTACCTCTCAACTCTCCTCGCATTTAACGCAATCACATTCGCACTGGTATGTGTCTGCTATGGCAGCATGTACCGTTCCATAAAAGAAGGAGGCATCAACTGTTCAGTGACATCAGTTCGATCAGACTTAACAGTCGCGAAACGTATGGCTTTACTGGTCTTCACCGATTTCGCTTGCTGGGCTCCAATTGCCTTTTTTGGATTAACAGCACTGCTTGGACATCCGCTTATTACAGTGACGCAAACAAAAATACTCCTGGTGTTCTTTTATCCGTTGAATTCATGCGCGAATCCGTGTTTGTATGCGTTGCTGACGCAGCAATACCGTAGGGACTTCTTCATACTAATGGGAAGGTATGGTTTGTGCAAAGATCGAGCTGAGAGACATAAAGGTGCGATTGGGGGGAAGCCTTTACCGTATGGGTCTGTGCCGCAGTATAAAAGAACTAGTGGGGATACTATGAACTCTATGAAGGTAAATAGTACGTTTGGGGGTAATCATAGGGAGTCGCTTCTAACGACTGTCGTTTCGCTCGAAGTGCCGATGACTAGAACGAATTCTAATCATCGGTCGAAGCAAGAGTCTTTGGACGCGGTGCCCGAATATGCGCTGTGTTCGCTTAATAATTACGGGAAACAGGGTGAGTATCACAGACATATATCGACTGATAATTTGTAGAGTTATTCCAGCAATAAGTTTAGCGAAGTAGGCTAAGATTTGTAGATAAGTCTGCTAGGTTTAGGTTTAGGTTTAGAACTTGCTGTCGACTGTGTTGTGATCGTTGTAAATTGTCACAGTTAATTCCAAAGATGTGTATAATAAAGTTTAAATCAATATTATCTTGTGTTATCTGTTACTCGCCGAAAATAAAATATCCAGTCAAATTACAATTGAACCAATTAATAATAATTTCTGTGTATTTTGGAAACAACATGCAAATTTTAGCTGCTAAAATTTTTTCCACAGTAGAAGTATCGTTTGTATTTTTGTGTCATGACTTTTGGGTACTCTAAAAAGTCCATAGCCATAGACAGAATTTTAATTTAACATTCAGGATGGTCGGAAAACAAGTTGTTAAGTTTACTCAAAAGAAAGTTCTTTCTTCACATTTAAATTAAAAATTTCGAAATTCACGAATTTTCCTAATAAAGCTGTAAATGACATTTCTCTTTATCTCTTGCCAATCAAGAGCTTTATTTTAACATAACAAAGCATGTTAAAGAAGACCTATACGGTAAGTATAACGTTTATTTATTACTACTTTATGTTTATGACTATATGACAATTCTTACTTCATGTACTTCGAAAACGGCATCTTTCTAAACGAGTGGATGCGCTAGTAGCCGTTTTTTTAATACGGAATTTATGTAAAAGTGTTTTCATTTCATCCCATAGCAATTTCAAAGTTAGTATAGCAACCAAAGTTAAGGTCCGCTTTGATAAAATTATGTAAAAACCTACAAAACGACGCTCCCTGTTGAGTTGACCACGATGGAAAAAGTTTCTCTGCGCCTTTACTCCATCTCTCACACCATGTGATTTATTATGGACGTCACACATTCCTATCAATCTAAATTTTCATGCTTTCAACCAAACGCGCGTCAAATTTGTATATGGCCCAGGGCTAATTTGAATTTGGGGACCGTTTTATCTTATTGTACTCAATACTGCACACGCTAATAAAAATGTAAAACAATTATTAAAAATAATAATTTTTTAATCAAAATACTGTATATTGTCTGCTTTTGACATAACATAACGTCGTGGCTGTTTGTGATAAGTATCTCAAATATGCTAATAAAAATAAAGTATAAAAATACCGATAGTTGCAAAAATGCATTAAGTTTACTTTAAAAATCACAAGTCTAAAAAGAATGCAGAATTATGATCAAACTTGTCATATGTAAAATATAGCAATAAACAATACATTAACATAGTAGGTAAAATCAGCCCTGAGAGGTATGGACTGCTTCTTCGAAACACAAACATCAGAAATGTCATAAGAAAAAAAACAGGAGACTTACCAACTTTTTGAGTGCGTTGTTTATTTCAAAATCCGTCCAGGGGTTCCTACTCTCTGCAGGCATCTCTATTTTCTCCAGGCAGCCCGTTTCTCCCCAGACTCCAGGCATTTCTAACCTGGAATTTAAAAAAAAAACATAGTCATTACCTATCTACTTTATATGATAATCATTAATTATCCATTTCTAGATAAAAAAGGATATGCAAAGAGGCATTAAAATGTAAACACAATCAATCTCGACTTACCGTGTTTTCCAGTTCATTGTTCATTTTGTATGACTTATGTACGTAATAGAAGTATTAATTTCACAGAAATATACTAATCATTTCACAACCAGAGTATCCAAGTTTGGATTTAATTAGTTTAGTGATGTATGTCTATACTTTGGCGGCCAGTATAGCTGATCGTGAAGGGGTTAAAAGATAATACCTTTGTTATTAGAAGAAAGTGAATTTGAACTATGCAATAAAAAAGTAGAAATTAAGCCATTTAATTACCTCAACATTAAAGTACTTGTTCGCCTCGCCTCGCCTCTCCCAGCACGGTACGGTGGTTCTTTGATATGTCCACAGCACAAAACAAGATATTTTCGGATGTTTAGGTTGTCAAAATGTATTGATAACTGATAATTTCAGCTTGAGGTGTCGCGGCTTGCCTGGGTTGACTCGTATATCCATGCGGAAAAAAGCTGACTACACGTTTGATACCTTGCGTATAGCAATAATAACAGCTTATACTATTAATTGTGGAATGCAACATTTTGACAGCGCAAACAGTAAAATGTTCGCGAAGATTTTGAACTATCGCACGTCACAATCGGCACTAAACGCGATTACCAACACATCACATGAACTGAGTACAAAAACCTGTACAAAGCCGATCTAAACTCTATCGCGTGAAGTGAACTGCGTAACAAGCAAATACAGTCCGGTCAGTTTTTTGTCCGACCGGTTTGCAGGTAAGTTTGCGATGAAAAGGTATTGGGTGTTCAGAACATTTTGGAAACGTCCAATTATATTAGATACTTACATAATATAATTTCACTTTGTGAATGCTTTACTAGTCAATCGTCGATATTGACAACTTAAATAGTATCAAATTAATATATGTTTGCATGTTATTTGTCAAGAAAACAAGCGCAATGATTATTTATTATTGATTAGATGGACGAATGAATGGGTTTCCTAGTCATGGCAATGCAGTAATTCCACTTATAATATAATGCTTAATGATTAACATGTTAGTAACGATTTAACGACAATATAATAAAGGGTGAATGACTATGCTATTAACTATTTTGCAGCGTTTTCGCCTTGTGTTATTTGTTGTAAATGGCACTGATAATTATTCTTATTTGTCAGTTACTATTCTAAAATGAGATGTCATTTTTTACACATCATTTAATAGTATTTATAGCATCTTATCTATAGTATATTGATATTAAGTGAATTGCAAGCAAATTTGCTGCATTTCTATCGTTTATTAATGTGTAATTAATAATTTTTGTTAAGAATTTTTTGTAATTACCTATACATTTTTTTCAGCATCATTGAACAAATATTGCAGAGTTTGTTACTTAATAATATGCTTGAGTAAGTATTGTTAATTTCCTATAAGATTGTCCAGCTCGTGTACATCGAGCAAGGCATAATGTATAATGAACAATTATCACTTTTCAATAAACCCTATATAGACTTTTCAATGTTGTCCATTTTGTGTGTATTTTTGAAGAATGCGACAATATTATTTTAACATTTAGCCGCATTACGTGAAACAATGACTAAATATAGAGAAAAACTTGACAAATTTAAAAATTCTGTGCTAACGAACGTTGACAACGAAATACAAAATTGTTATTATTACTATTATACGTAAACTCTTGAAAGGCTACAATACTAAGTCAACTAATTAATAATTAATGGAAAATCAGTATAGACACCATACTAGCATGAGTAGACAATTTTTTTAATGAACTCATATCCGGAAATGAATTGTTTGAACGCTGAAGGGAGTCGGAAGATGGAACCAATTTTACAGATAGCATAAGGAAAATAGTGTCAGGTAACATAGAACGGCACCTTTAAAACCAAATACCTAATATAACTCTGACCTATTTAACGTCTTTGAAAGGAGTTATGTAATTTCGATGACAATTTTGGTCAATTTGGGTTATCTTTAATTCTTTTTAGAGACGTTAAATAAATAAAGTTTCACATTCAAATTGTTTGGTTTTGAAATATGTAGCTGTTATGGTATTGGTATTTTTCTTAAATCTAACAAGGAATCTTGGTCTCTTTAATAATGCGATATTCATTGAGTAAAAAGTAGTAAAAAGTAGTAAAGTAGTAAAGTGTCATTATTAATTATTTTTCTACATTTTGACCTATTGGAGACAAATATCTGAGGTTTTCCTTGCCTTTAACCCAATAGTTCCCACATATTATTGCAACACGCCAACACGGTATCACGAAAACTCCGCTTTCCTAGATTACTCATCCTTGGCTTCCCACAACTCATTCTACTGATCACGCCACAGCCATCTATTTTCCTCTATTAATCGTGTTTCTAGCAATTATTTTATGCCAGCTACTGCCGGTTCTCACTATTTATAGCCTTAAGTAATATGGAGAAATAAAAACACATAGAAAGATAAACACGAAAGATGAAGATAACGATAGGAATTGCTAGTAATTGATGATGCTTGCTAAGACTGCATAATTGTAAGAACTCTTCCATTTTCCCCCATTCATATGCCAAATGATTAAAGTTTGTAAATTCTTAATACCATTATTTAAGGAGCGATAACAAACAACAATGGCGAAAAGGTTTCTAAAGTACTGCGTGCAATTTGTCACAGCCAAGTAGCGCAACTTTGTTAGAATTTATTTACTTTTAAGCCATAACTTTCCAACAAGTAAGTTTAGGGTGCGAACGGACTGAAAACAAACCCTAAGGGACCATAAAAACTTTTTACGATTAAAGTATGCTACTTTGTAGGTAATAATAGCCGGACAGTGTCGTGGCGACAGACGATTTTGTGTGCCCTTTTTAAATTTACAAGGCGTAGACGAACAATTTTACAAGACTAGTTCGAAACTGTTGGGTACAGAGCAATTATTAACGGTAATAAATCGCTGAGAGTAATTGTAATGCTCACAGTAAAAGATTAATGAATCTGTGCTCGAACAAGTTCATTATTCAGGTTAGTTTCAGCGCCAGGCAACAGATTCAATTCCTGCGGAATTGAGCTAGGTCCTGGATGAAGAAAAAAAATATGGGCGCTAGTTGTGCTTGTTATTTTGTTAAAACTCGCTACAAAATGCAATTATTAGAGTCAGGTATAAAGGAAAAAGTGAAATTTCAATTATATCACAGCTGACTAGTCTTTATTCTTTATGGAGGTCACACAGGTAATACATTTTTGACTGGTTTTGATTCATTACTCTTGACAAATTTAAAAACATCAAAAGTTCAATGTGCATAATTAATATTTGAAGTAAAAATAAAAATAAACACACACAAAAACGTATTTTTTAAACTTATTTATTTTTAAATAAAACATTATTTAAATAAACGTGTTTTGATAACTTTACTGCAAATAAGTTTTGGCGTTTTTATTTTTTCTTCAATTGTGTTGCTTATAGTAGCAGCTTCTTCTGACGTTATAGTATTTGTATTTTTTTCTCTGGAATTACAGTGACGTATTGCGAACTCAAAAAAACAAAACCTTTTGGGTTTTGATGTGTCAAAAGCACACTTATATGACCAAAGGAGACCAACGTGTAGTGGGTGAAGTCTAAAGCATGAACAGATAACAAAATTAAAATAAAACCAATGGGAATATTAACTTAAGGGTGCCGAAACGGGTGCGGAACGCACCCTAGAAAGTTCAGCAAATTTGGTAAACGTACTTCGTAAATCACAAAAATCGTCGTTTTTGCTGCTTCGTACCGATCGTCTAATTAAAATCAGTTTTTGGATATTTTACTGCATGTATTGATAGGTGATTTTACTATGCATTGTATGAAGCATGGATTTATAAATCCAAAAACAAAATTGTACGTTATTGTCTATTATTCAATTCTTACCAAGTTTTCGGTATGTATTCCCTTTTTAGTTATCGTTGTCCTGTTCGTATACTGTAGCACCATTCAATTAATACCCTTTGAGTGCAAAAAATATCAAATTTAAAAGCAAAATTAAAAGGTACAAAGTACGTTTACCCAATTTGCGGGTTTTTTGTACTTAGAATTTTATCTTAGACTTATATAGACAGATAACCATCAGACTAGGTGTTGTACGCAACATTTTGATACAGAGTTGTTTTTCATGCGTTAGTATACCGTGCTTGTTAGAATTAAAACAATTTTTTTAAATATCCAATATAGAATGATTTATTTTTATAATTACTTTGTCTGTTTCTAATGTGCTGATTTTTAATCTAGAAACAAGGTCATTTAAATTATGATTAAACGTCAAAATTTTTACAAAATATGTAAGTAGTGTACCGTTATTTAGGGTTAGTTATTATAACTTATACTGTTTGTTATTTCATATAATAAACTTACCGTTGCGGTGTTGCCCTCGTATCTGCATTGTTTACGTTAATAACCGGGCAATTGTTTACTACACCTTGTATATAATATGAAAACTAATTTACAATCATACATTCCTAGCAATGCTTAATATGTAGTAAATAATCTATATTTTAAGGATAGTTCAGGTTTTATAATAGAAACTACAAATCACTTTTTTTATAAACAGGCGTCGGTTCTGTTTGCTTTCGTTTCCGTTATTTTGTGAAATTTAATACCGAGTACTATATCTCCTAAAACGCGTTTTCTATTAACGGAGTTGTTTATTGTTCAAAGTGGATAAAATTTTCAATGCCCCTTCTTAAATAAATTAGATGTAGGGCAAGGCTAAAAATAAAAATACGTGAATTAGCTTATTTTAAACATTCTATAACCAAAAGTGTGTCAGAAAATGAATTAAAATGTCCCGACCGTCACTATGGAATGCCCCAAATAAAAGATTTTGCCTAATTGTGTCGTATATTCGTATAATCAGTGACTGATAAGTAAGTTAATGCTAACCAGATGGAAGAAAAATAAAAGAATGGTGAAATGTAAAACCTGTCCATAGAGTCGATGTGTGCTGAAATAAACGAAAAATAAACAAAGCAAACAAACAAATACTATTCAAATCAAGAATAAAATAAACAAAGCAAACATACAAATAAGATTCAAATCAAAATACGACAATACTAAATTAGCTTTTCTTATTATCTTTGTTTCATCTTTATCGCAATAATAACAACGTTGTAGCCGTGTTATATTGTACTACATCAAATAAATTATGGGCAAAGGCATTCGGGTTATTTTTAACATAAAATACGACCGTCCCACGCTGTAAGCTATTACAGGCCAATTGCCGAAATATCACGCAACCCCTTTTGAGCGTGTAAACACCCTCCACACACACACACACACACACACACACACACACACACACACACACACACATACACAAATATTTACGTCGAAATCTAGCCCTTGGGATGCACAAACAATTCTGCGACTTTATAGAAATCTAGCGGGTCGTCAAAATTTATTCATTCAATCAGTTCCTAATACATTGTGTATATATTTTTTGCCCAAAATCCTGCAGATTTTTTGATAAACACATTCAGCGCACATTCTTAACCCAGGCAACAAATAGACTATTCTATGAAAGTCAGGGCCGGCGCGAGGCGGGTTTAGCGAGTTCCCCTAAACCCGCCCCGCGCGTGAGATTGCCCCGCAAATAAAAAAGAACTACAGTTTCTTATAAACAATTGTGTAAAGCATACCGCAGAAAACAATAGAGACATCAATAATAGACGCAGTAAATTATATGCAGCAATCTTTCAGAAGCATACTCCATTTTTTATATCTTAATAGGTTTTGGAGTACCTAGTTGTACCTAGTATTGCAACCGTAATTTTATGGCCTTAAATTTTTGACAAGAACTGAATTAAAGATCAATTTTCAAATAGGTAATTTTGATAGATTTCTTCGCCCAAAAAACACAAATCCTGCCTCAAAAATTTCACCTATCAATTCTGTCAAGTGTAGGTGACGAATTCTGTGAATATCGATGTTTTTTTAGTTAATTCATTCACAATATGAATCACTCAAACTATAAAATATAATATATAAGTATACGTATTACAAACAAAAAGAAAGAAATATTTTTATAATAAATCTACTGAAGACAATTATTCAATTTCTATTCATCTGATCCGTATTTTACAGTCACTAATATTTTACAATCTACAACTGTTTTTCTTGAATTCTCTTCGTAGTAACCCCAAAACAGTTGAGTATAATTGAATTTCGAAAAAGAAATCCTCTACTAAATTTGAGAGAGAAAAACAAATGTTCAAATAATAGTTAACCTTTTTTACCTTTCTTATTGATGTTACTTCTTTGCAACTACGTATGTTACGTTTCGATCTGACAGCTCGATGTCCAACACACTGTATGGCATACTAGTCAATTACAACTGCATATTGTGTTTATAATGAGTAAAGTATTTGGAAGTGTTATTTGGTCCCAAGCTATTTTTGAACCCGGACCCACAAATGTTTGGGCCGGCCCTGATAAAGATTCAACAGTGTGTATAAGGACCAGTAGGGTCCTAGGGGAATGATGAATACATATTACATAGTGAAGGATCCGTATTTGTAATACTCATGTAATATCATGCGGAGCTAATAAGCCCCAAGATAAATGTGGATGTATTTACCTACCTAGATGACACACTATGTCGTAAGCCACCTTCATTATGGTAATGATGATATTAGGATGATATAACGGGTTGTGTTACTAGAAAAGGGGTCCAGGATACAGGATCTGGTTATAATAAATCTTTAACAGCGTTTAGGCATTGTATGTTCCTCACCATGTATAATTTGCATTAAATTAACCCAATATTATCAGAAAAGCTGCATGAAACGTTATGTTATTGCGAATGTGGTATGTTTTCAATCGTCTTTTTCTACCTTCTATCAATTTTATTTCAAATACAAATTACAAATAAAAAAGTTGGTACTTCTTTTTAAATATTCATGCACAATGTTATACATTTCCATGGAGTAGGGACATAATCCGTATTCCATGTGCATTCCCATGGGGCTAAATTGATCTCCCTACTGTAGAGAACAAATCTGCCATTTAAATACCAATTGCCATCGATATCGGGTCTGAGCTGCGAGTTATTCACGGTCATAGATGACCGACTTGGATTATTTTATTGATCGGACAACAATGGATTTTTCAGGAAACTTCTAGATCGTTTAGTTCTCTACATAAAATGTGTACCTATCCATTAAGTACGAGTTGGCGTTTTCAAGTTATGCATCTGAAAATACGTGAAAAGCACGTATAACGTTATTTGTATGCTGAGTGATCCATTCCTCGTCCCAAGTATTTGAAAACATGATTGATCATCATATTTAATAATAAGAATAATAATAGCGTGCAATTAAAACTTGACCATTTGCAAGATAGTCCTGCAGAAGGTTAATAAATGGCTTATGAATACCCACCTTGACTTTTACGGCTTTTACTTAAATCTACGCTAGTAAAAGATATTAGTTTTAGAAAAATTCTATAAAATACGATACCCGTATTCATATAAAACACTTGCGAAGCAAATGTGAACACATTTGAAGAATATTTGGGTTATTTTAATTTGTTAGAAATCGAAAACAGCCAGCTGTTGACTAATTAATTGTTTTTTATTGTCGTAAAACCTTAAACTGAGTTTCGCAAGGATTTTGTATATATAAACTCCGCTTTTTTGTTCAATCTGGAGTTGAAAAAATGCAATTGAAAGTGGTATACATTAAATAAATGTTCAAAAATGCCAGACCTTCTCCGAAAACAAGGTGGCGCGGAGATTTTCTTGCTCCAGGACGGTAAATATGCTAAATATGTGCTTGTTACTAGAAGAATTAGATAAGCAAGTAAACGTTTTGTAATCCAAACAAGTATCAATTATGATTTAAAAGTTTTAGCATTGAGGTTATTAATTTTCACGTGTTGAGGGATAGTCTCTTTTCTTTACCAAATACAACATTTATTATGTATTTTCGCGTAGTTGATAAAATTGCACATTATTTGGTGGTTTTGAAACCTTATTTGATTGTTTAGTCAATCGTCTTCGATTATTGTCCATTTGATAACATCTAAAAATGACGTTTTTACGTGAAACACTAACAGCTGAGCTGGGATCATCGTGATTCAAAGGAAATACCTAAAATGTAATCCATATTGGTGTGAAGTATCGTTCGCATCAGAAAAACAAAACTACTATCAGGGATATCAATAGTAAATATAAGTGAGAGTTAGATTTTAAGTAAAAAAATTAAAACAATTATTAATTCGGTATTTGAACTTCGTCAGAAAAAAATATTTCAAAATTTCTAAATATTTTTATAGTTCATAATTCATCAACAAAAAAATACGTTTTTAAGTTTTCGAACGATGGCATAGCAACTATGAACTAATTTGTCGTTATTTTTTAATAACTACTATTTACAAATCCTATTTTTCTTTTGTAAACGAAGCTACCTACCCGTATCCCAATAACTAATAGCACTTCGAAAGAAAGTCTTTCCACAGTTAAGGTAAGAAGTATGTGGTAACTTCGGTAAGTAGCACATCGTTTTCAGGGAATGGAAAATTTGATTTTAGAACTTCTAACTGCATCATTTTCTATCTGGGTGCATTAAAAGTTAGTCACCGCAGAAGAACCACGTCGGTTTCAAGGATTATCTCTTGACAGTCTTACATTTGGAAAGAAAAATTTTCAACTGCATTACCAATCTTATGTAAATACATATCTCAGAATTCCATCAACAGAGTTATTATTGTTTTTTCCTTTACCGTTTCCCGATATATTTCACTGTAAACTGCCCACGCTACAAAGGCCATGTTATCGTTTTATCGGAATCAGCGACTGAACTAGGTAGATAACTGAATTTGTGGACATGAAAGCCATTGATATCTAATCTATCCACTTTAAACCAAGATATAAGCTGATCAATTGTTCCATTTAAATCTATATTAAATATTGTTTAGAATTTAGATAATGCATCTATACAAATCAGGAGAAGCCCGCAACCAATTTGTGCCAAAATCATTTATTATACCTATGTATCTATTTAATATTTTAGAAAAGTACTAAATAAGTATTCTTGAATTATCCTAAGTCCTGGGAAGCCCCTGGTGTACAATTTAACATAAACAAAAAAAAAATACGCTGCCCGCCATCTGTTACAGAATTGCGGCACTAAATCGAAAAACAATCACTCGACGTAATTTGAGGTTATCTTCCACAAATATTGTTCGTCACACCAAGACCGCCGAGAACTTTAGCCCCACTCATAATCGATACATAATAAATAATCATTGTTTACTACCGCTATGTTGAACTACGCCGAGCTTTGTTTACTATACCACTTGGAATTCTACTCCAAAATCGTTTATATGGAGAAAGAAATCAGTGATTTGACAGTTCCTCTTTGAGTTTTTGTGGGAGTATTTGTTTTTTGTTCCTTGTTTTTATAGTGTGGTCGTGAATTACCAGAAATGGAGATTTTTAGAGAGTACGTAAGGGAATTAATCGAAACTGATGATCCTAGAATTGTACCAAGACATCCGTTATACGGCAGAATCGTCAAGTTACAATATGAAGAGAGCGACAAAGAGAACTTTGAAGATGTTATACGGATGGTACACGTTCTGATAGACACCGGAAAGATCCAAAAGGATATTTTATTTATAAGTTTACTGCTCAACAAACCAATTTTAGACTTATTCTTACGTTACGAAAAAACAATAACCAAACTACGAATGGATAAACCTATCTCCGTTTTGAATTTTACCTATTTTAACAATCACCACTGGTTTTACGAACTAATAGCGAACTTAGACGATCACCTAGAAGTATTTCCAGAAGAGATAAAAGGTATTTTAAACATTTTAAAGATTATTTCGCTCACGCACTCCAAACTAACAAATTTAGATGCCTTGGGAAAGCATTTGAGTATAGAATGTTCTAGTAATGATAAACTTTTATCAGCGTATGTCGCAAATGTTAAACAGAGGTACGATACCATTAAATACATCAGTAGTTCCGAACCTGATATATACGAATCTGACTTGTATATGTTATCGAATCACATGAATTTTCTGGAGACGTTCTCGCACTTCATGGACTTAAAAAACTTAAATAATTGGCCGGAAATCTTAAAGAGGCTGGAGGAGAATCAAAAATTCAGCAAGAAATATTATAGGCAGGATAAAAACACTATAGATGAGTTGGATGTTTTTATTTCGTACACGGTTCTTCTAAATGTTATATACAGTATGAATGCGGTGAAAACAATAACATGTGAGCGTAGATGCAAAGAAGAGACAAACTCGTTGATAGAAATGTGCAAAACGAAGGTCCTACACGTTAAAAATAGAATGTTGCAGTTAGAATTGTTAGAAGACGTTTTTACGTTAATTTTCGCTCGTACCGAACATATAACGACCAATGGTGAATTCGGGGAATTTTACTGCACCGACCTTGTAATAAAACTACTAATAACCTTCCTAAAAAACATCCTGGAAGATCTCAAAAAAACCTACAACGACAACGAATCCGAAGAATATTGCCGATTCTTAGACCTGCAAAAATTAGTAACAGACGCATCTTGGAGATACCAGCTCATATCAGACCTTCGAAGTCATAAATACGACCCGAAATCCTTCTTGAAGTTGATGCTGTCAAGGCCGGAAAGTCTCGTCAATCTATGCTTGAATAGGGATGATATCGATCGAGCAAATCAAGTAATGCAGGTGAGTCTTTTTCGTTATAACTTCATCAAGGCTTGCTCTAATTTTTTCTGGGAGTATATCTCGTAATGTGTCGGTTTGTACTTCAATATTTTTCCTTCGGGTGTGCGGTATGTTCCTGGTGGGTTGTCTGCCATGAATTTCTTAGCTTCGTCGATCCTCTTTAGGGGTCTGCAGAAGCGGCAGCGGAAACAGCAGCAACACCAACCTGGTAAATCAAAATTAAAAGAAGAAATTTTTTTTTGTGTTTCGAATGTATGTACCTTTTTGGCACCAGCAAGGGATTGCTATGAGGAGATACACTGCGAACCAAATTATGGCAAGTCGACTAATTTTGTACCAGAGCTTGCGGGTGTCTTTCGGGTCTCCTGTTCGTAAGTCTGATATAAAACACTGAACAGCTCCCAAACCTATAATTTAGAAATGAAATTCATGCTATTTTAGTTGAAATGATAGACATATCCATAAAACATAATAATAAATAAATAAATGTCTTTATTGCTAATAAATGAGAGATGAACAAGAATCAATTTCAGACAGAAAAGTAGCATACTTATGGCGTGGTTCAAAATATTACATTGCTCGTTCAACATGATTTTATGATTTATGTAGATGTATGCCATACATTTTATAGTTATGTTATGAATTTGTTATTTTAGGGCATCGTTTTAATCTAATTTCATAATGAAGTTAATTTAATTTTCTTTTTTTATGCACAATTTGTATTCTATAGTTTTATTAAACAAATTTAATTAGCATAAATAACTGCCATATCCACTGTGGGCAAAAAAACGGTACAAATTTGTAATCACTTTTATATCCAATAATATTTAGTCTATTCAAATGTATTTTTTAAAAAACACATGGCTTGTAGAGTGCAGATTAAACCCATGCTATATTCGCAATAACAGAACTCTTCAATCCCAAGTAATAAAGCGTTATGTTCGGCTCTGCAATATTTTTGATAATATCGGGTCAATTTAATGTGAAATGGTGTATTAAAATCAATAGGTAATAGCATTTGTCTTGTTTTGGTCAAAGGGAACACGGGAGATTTTATAGCATCATATACAGGATGATTTTTTTCTTACACAGGATGAAATTTTGAAAAACCAATAATTTTTATTGTTTGTGCAAAAAAGAAACGACGAATGACGTTTGTAACAAAAACATTACAACGGCATGAGACATCTAATTGTGTACTTAAGTTATCTGTAAAGATCGTGGCGAAACTATTGCTCTTGTTATGGGCGGTATATTTGATTTTATCAGTTTAGGTTGTCTTTTAGTCAGTATTTTGTCAGTTTCAATTATGATGCATCACACTGCAAAAACTTAACATAAAAAAATTGCGTAAAATCGACAGCCACACATTGGTAGAATATGTAAAATAGGCAAAAAATTCTTCGAAGTTTCAAAATCAAAAATGGCACCCATATGAATACTTAAAGTTGGCCGTAGTTTCCAGACCGTCTTTAAAGATAGCTCAATTACGTATTTGGATTTGTCGTGCCTATGCAATGTTATCGTTGCAAACGTCCAACACCACTGCATTTTTGAGTAAACAGCAAACAACAGCTAAAAAATGTATTACAAATTCACCCCATATACGATGGTATAAAATCTCTACTGTTCCTTTTAACCAAAAGAGAACAAATGTCATTACCTACTAGTTTTATAGGTTCCATTCCACATTAAATGGCCACGATATTATCAGAAATAGTGCATAGCCATACATAAAGCAACATAACATAGGATTGAAACATACAATTATTGCGAATTTGGTATGTTTTTAATTTTCACATCATAAGCAATTAGTTTTGCAAAGAAATGCTTGAATTTACGTAATATCTTTGGAAATATGAGTAAATGAAAATGTGTGCCATTATTTTTGCCCACGGTGTATTTATGTTTTTTTTTTGTGTTGGTAGATACAGCATTTTGAGAAAAACGTATTTATCTCTATTTAAATTCCCAAAATATTGGTATTAATGTAGTAATATTATTTGAGAGTCCTAAACAAGTTGATTTTGTGGATGCAGTGGTTTCTATAATCTAGGGTATCCCTTATTTCGAGAATTTTTATTTGTAGTGTAGTGTAGTTATTGAGGAAATCAGTCATAAAAAGCTACAAAACAAACATTTTTTTTCTCACAAACTGGGCACAATTAAGAATTTCTGGTTTCATATTCATACAATATAAAAGAATTCCAAAAACCATTTGTACTTGTTCGATTTTGTATACTGTTGGTCAGGATAGTCACTTAGCATAGATTATTGACAAATTAAGTCGTTGGAAATTCAAAAGTTAAATAATATTTTTTTTTTTCATTACGAGTAATGACTAGTATGTACTATTTTTTACTTTATCATACGCAGTATGTAAAGTATTGTAATCGTGCCGAAAAAAAAATTGAGATTTTAGCGGAAATAGGTCTTTTTGGGTCCCCTGAACATTTTTGACCAAGGTCCAAAAAAATGTCTGTGTGTGTGTCTGTGTGTGTGTGTGTGTGTGTGTGTGTGTGTGTGTAAACGATTTTTGTGGAGACGATTCCGGAGAAACTACTGAACGTATCGGAACGAAAGTTCATATTTAGAAGTTTCATGACCTAACTTAGAGCTGAAAAGCTTTTGGTTCACAAGGGTCCAAAGGAACTGGTAGTTTATTCTAAGCCTTTTTCAAGGATTTTGCAAATGAGCCGCTATTTCTCTAATTTCGTCAAAATAGATAAATAATAAATTAAAGTAGAGGAATATCTGAATAATTTATGCCTATGAAATTTTTTGGTAAAATTAACAGTTTAGCTTTTTAGGTTATTCTAAGCCTTTTTGAAGGATTTTGGAAATGAGCCGCCATTTCTGTAATTTCGACAAAATAGTTCATTAATAAATTAAAGTAGAGGAAATTTTGAATAATTTATGCCTATGAAATTTTTAGGTAAAATTAATAGTTTAGCTTCAAGAGCAAATTCTATTTGATCGAGATCGGTCGCATCTGCATTGATATGAAATTACATAGTAGCCAGGATTTTGACAAATATTTTTTTGTGTTGTCACATTCGAAAACAGCTGATCTCATCAGAGGTTGGAGAACCACTATGAAACGTTGCCGCTGTAGTGCGGCAAATTTTAAAATACAAATTTCAAATAATGTAAGATCACCAATTTGATTGTTTGTTGATAAGAAATATCAACCCGTCTTTGTATCTAATTCTAAAAACGATAAATGGAGAAAATTATAAATAAAGTATAGCGATGAGTGTAGTTTTATTTTAGTATGTTGGTAGGGATGTGTCATGAACAAATATAAATCTGTCAGAATTTGAATTACCTTTTTAAGGTGCGTCTTCATTAGTGATAATGGCAGTGGTAGCAGATGCCGTTATAGTATTTCCAATAGAAAATTGCTAGTGACTCATGTTTATGCACATGCAAACTAATATGTGTCATTATCACGATATGTAAGAAACACTATAATTTCGTATTCTACCACCGCCATTAGCTACCATTACCTACTAATCGGAACGCACCTTTAAACTTGACGTTTCGTCAAAGTGGTACCAACCTAGCATTTACTATACAGAAATCATTTATTTTTTTTAAATACGTATTTCTTAAAGAGCAACACAATAAACGTTGATGTCGCTCCTGCCAAAAACTAGATAGCCGACTCGCTCATATGCGATGACGACACTCCGCCTTCGGTGACGCGCCGCATCACCGCTCGTCGCGCTATTCCGTACTTTCGGCATTTGTGACATAAATAACTATTATTCTAATGAGGTAGTGTAGGTAGTGTCAAATGCTGATGATTTGACAATACGTACGATTTATCTCAATAGAATAGATTCTCATGCAGCTAAACTATTAATTTTATATATTGTATTATTTTTAAATATGATTTAGTTAAATTTATTCTTCATTAAAAAACTTTTAGAATAGTAGGCAAAAGTATGTATAAAGTCTAACGGTTACTGTGAGACCCTGTTGCAGGTTCTAGATGATTGATTTGATTATTAACCAAAATCTTAATTAAAATATATAATATTATTTGGCGCCACTAAATATATTTTTAAATAACACCCTCACACTGTATGCTATAAATAAAAACAAGAATCAATTCTAAAAGTGAATAGCTGTTCTTTTTTATTTATTACGTTTGACTTATATGACCCAGAAATAAATTTTCTACAATCATCCCCTATCTAAAAAGTGCAATCCTCTAAACATTGAATATTGTGACCAGAAACTTGATATGCAAATAAAATTAAGTTTTGGATTATTAATGTTATTTTAGGGACGACAGTAATAACCAATCTGACACTTAAATAGTAAATTTAGAAATAGCGGAGCCAAAATTGCAGTAAAAGATAATTAAAGAATTAATTAAGTGTAAGATTACTGATTGCATAGTGTCGTCAATAAAAAATCAAAGAATAGTTGATTTCTCGCTTAAAAACGGAATTCCCCTTAATTATAATTTTGAATGCGCCATTTTGATTTTGGCAATGTTTTTGCCAGATTTGGATTCAGCGTCCTTAAAATCCCATAAAAATGCTTAAACTAGATTTGGCCGAAGATTCATCCATTTTTTTGTCATATTTTAGAGAAAAAACCAACATAGATGTACCATACAATTTTCAATAAAACCAACATAGATGTACCATACAATTTTCAATAATGGTTTAAAATGATTGTAAACTTGTGTATCTAATTTATTTAATTTAGATAATAAATTTGATTTTACCTATTCCCTTGGCTTCTTCCGCCGTACAATTCTTAGGTTTTTTGAAATCGACCATCTTCTCAACTGCGTCTTTTACAGACTCCTCCTCTTTCACATCGACGAATTGCAAAGTTTCAGTAACTTCTCTCAGTTTCTGAACCTCCGCATCGTACTCTCTCTTAAACACGAAGTAATCATAAGTCGGCTCCTTATCACTTTTTCTCCTCATTATAACGTTGCTCCTCTTGGCCACATCAGCGTCCACCGTCATCTTGGCCATTTCATTCAAATAGAACACATTCGAATTTTCCTATTCGCAAATGACTTCTCATTTACGTAAATTTAAATTTAAATTAGGTACTTACTCTTAATACGTTACTGTTATTATTGTCAAAGAATCCAGCCATGTAAGGTTCAGCATCTTCCTTATCAAAATTCGTTTCCTTCCACTTAATCCTTCTTACGAGGCCTTGAGTCTTTTTTGGCGTATCGTTTTTCATTTGCTTCATGCCCATCTCCATGGCATATTTGTGTATTCTGAAAAACTTGTCCGAATCTTTGCCCAAGTCGAATTTCTTTATGTCGCTCTCCTTTATCATCTCGTCATCGTCGCTATAGATGTCATCTTCGTCATTTCCGCCGAAATTCTCGAATATGACGAATTCTTCGGAATGGTTTAGGTGTATTTGGTACGGCGGCGGCCATATGCAAATGCCGAACGACAATTGTATTATGAAAACGTATTTTGACATTGGAAAATAGTTCCTCTCAAAGCCATAGTTACGTTTGTCAATATTACGACAAATTTTCCAAAAATACCTGTTTGTGAGGATATACAGAAATATAGAACCTCTCCAGGCTAAAGAATGCAGAAAATTGTGTAAAAAATATTGTACGTGTTTTACTATATGTTTTATGGAAACATCTAAAAATCTCTGTGGTGGTTTATTATTTTCAAAAATCTTCGAACACGTGGATTTTTAATTATTACTATACACTTATTTGTAAAAAGTTAAATTTCCGAACGTCAATTGTTACTGAGCTATGACTCCATCAACATTTTTTTTTAATGGCAGCCCTATTTTTTTCTTATTAATTTTGGTAGATTATTTAATTGTCTTACCCGTGATTTCACAAACAAGAGATAAATAACTATCGGTTGTATAGCCCATATCTTCTGGCTATGATCAACTTTTCCATTTCATCTACAGCAGATAGCGCTATCTATAGAATAATAAATCTCAACAAAATCTATTTCCTCAATTTTGGCTAGATAAAATGTTTATCGCTAGTGTTGCACGTGATGACAGTTGATTCAAACGTCCAAAGTCTTCAAAATAAATCTAATAAAAAATGAATTTTGCGTTGCTGATTTTTTTAAAAATTATATGCTTGACACTACTGTATAGTATGATAAAGTCATGTGCCTGGCCACATCAGATATTTTTCACAATTACCGTCTCCTATTGTGAAAAATCTGATGTGGTAGGCACATGACTTTATCATAATACATACTATATATATATAAAACTAAAAGTTTAGCTGCATGTGATTCTATTTGATCGGGATCGATTGTGTCTGCATTAAAATAAAACTAGTTAGATATATCGATTCTATTGACAGTAGGTATTGTCAAAACATCAGCATTTGACACCACGTACTGTCATTAGAATGAAAATATCTGGGAAATCCTGACAACTAGTTTTATAATAATGCAGAGATGGCCGATCTCGATCAAATTGATATAGCTCATGCAGCTAAAGTATTAATTTTACCAAACAAATTCATATTCAGAATTTTCACTTCTTTAATTTATTATTTACCTTTTTTTACGAAATTGCAGAAATGGTGGCTCATTTGCCAAATGTTTAAAAAATGCTAAGAGTCATCCAGTTTCTTTGGACCCAATTAAACAAACAGCTTTTCAGCTCTAAGTTTGGTCATGAAAGTTCTACATATGAAGGTTCGTCCCGATACCTTTAGTAGTTACTCCGGGACACACACATACACACACACACACACACACATATGTTTTAAGCATTTACAGCAATTCTTTCTGCGTTCTTTCACGTCAGGTTATTGTCAGATTTGTATTCATCGCAAAAATCAATCGAAAACGCAATCCAAAAACAAACAAAACTATTTTGTAAATTATATCGTATATTGTATAATTAAAAATCGACATATCCGAAGTCTTCTTTAAATAACAAACCGTTTCAAAGATTTTGGTGCGTCCGTACTTTGATCGTTCATTGTATAAAAACCTTATGCAAACTTTGTCTTGTTAAAATGGTTTTCTTTAGTTTTACTAAACAAACAAACGTACAGGGTTATTAAAATAGAATTAACAAATTTGAAATTATTTTTTTTATGAACAATTATTTTCATGTTTATTTAT
Organism: Melinopterus prodromus; assembly: GCA_964023965.1. Lineage (NCBI taxonomy): Eukaryota > Metazoa > Arthropoda > Insecta > Coleoptera > Scarabaeidae > Melinopterus > Melinopterus prodromus. The sequence goes on along the minus strand of OZ030391.1, from coordinate 82,674,434 downwards.
TTCCATTTTCTCTATCTTCCAGGTGTTTAACCTTCAAAAATCGTACCTAGCGTTTGAAATTAACTATTCGAGGGACATGGAAATTTTCAAACGAGACATTAAGAACGTTGATAAGCAAAATCTACCTCCGGAGGAAGCAATAATGAAGCTGGAAAACGCCATCGAGCATCATAAAAAACTTTGCCGAAAGAAATTCGAAGACATGTTGAACAGCCACGTTGCAACCACATCACTTCAAACTCCCACCCTGGATGTACTTGAGTACCAACTTGACGTTGATATCCTTGACGTCATCGTGTCTTTACCCATAAAGTACAGCACCTTCAAGTATTTGGTCACACAATTACACGATAATTTTACCAGTACTTTACCGGCTTTGTCAAAATATTACTATAGGATACAGGATGTTACGGAAGAGAATTTTATTCCTGCTGATAAATTATATTCTCATTATTCAACGTACGATTCTAGGAAATATCATAATACGAATAAACAATCGAATAAATTAATCGATGCCTACGATGATTTTACCGAAGCGTTGAAACTATCTTCCGAAGGTACTTTGAATCTTGAGCATAAGCTTCACGAGAAGTTGTTGAAGATACAAGATATATGCATTTCTTTTGGCTCGGATGATAAAAGAGAATACACACACTTCATCGAGAAATTACTAAAATACCTCCAAGGATTTGCTAAAATCTTATATTCAGAATCCGACAATTCCGATTTAATATCAAACGGGAAGGATGTATCCGTATTAGAAATATTAAACCACACGAAAGCTGACGTGGTATGCAACCTTTTGTACAACCGGAACATAGATGGCGCTGATTTCGACAACCTCTTCTGCAAGTTAAAACTCGACCTAACCTATCACATAACCTATTTCTCATTCCCACAAGTTACCTTTGATATCTATGGTAACATTGAAACGTCTCCTAACCTCAATCTCCAAAAACCGAGGCAAGATGTGATTAATTACGTACAGAAGAGGACATGGTTTCTAGCGTACTTGATCAATAGGATCCATGGAGTTCTAGACGCGAAAATCGAACGTAACGAAGTCAGGATAAAGTTTTTTACGAATTTAAGTAATTTACCAGATATTCAACGCTTGAAGAAATTGTTTGATGGCAATGAAACTCTGACGATCCTTCATCAGGATTATTGTTTTTTCCTACAGAATTACTTTGATAATCTAATGCTTGCTGATGATGCGTCTACTTGTTTTGAAGAAGGTTACATGAAATTAAAGCTTCCTCCTGATACGACCTGGAAGTCTTTATACGAACTTGTATTGACTATACCGGAAAGAGACCTAAAAGCAAATAATGACATTTTTAATTTACGAGATATTCTACTCTGTAATTTAATAAAAGAACGAACAGAAGAGAAGTATTACGAATATGCGAGATATATTTCTGATCATGACTTACGGATGAGAATTATCTCAGATGAGATGCAGTATTGGCCGGGGGAATTTTGTGTTAATGTGCTGAAAGCTGAAATATCGAACTGCGAAGATCAGAGCGATATTGAAAAGTTAATGCTGCGCTATAAACAAGTTGAATTGTATATGGAGGTAAATAGCTGATTTGAAGATTTTTGATCGTTTGTAATGGGTTGGTATGTTTTAGGTTAAACAACTTTGCGACTACAGTTCTTGGTTTGAAGTGGATGAATTGTGCACTAATACACCGGAGATAGTAATGTTGGCAATCCTGGAGACAACTGATGTAAGTTTTGTGATTTTGGTTTCTAAAAGAATTTTGATTTTGGGGATGTCTAAAAGAAATCATAGAATATGGATACTGCAAGTTTGAGAAAATTAACAATATTAATTGGAAGTAAATGTAAAGGTTTTGTAGATCAATAATATATATGTCCAAACTAAACGAAATTTCAGAAAATCACTCAGGAGGACAAGAGCCAAACTAATAATTTATTAGTTTGGCTTATTTACTATAGTTTATCATACTGCGTATGATGAACTTTTCAAAACACGTTTTGGACTAATCCATCCACGTATTTGTATACTTATTTCTCACAAAAAAATGTTGTTCTATCGTTTCTTCAAATTTATTCACTGTCTCTTTGTTCAGTTGGATGTTTTACTCCATTTCTTCTACCTCCATCCACCACACGAAGAATTACTGCACAACATCACAGAAAACCACCTACTGGCCTATTTTGAAAAATACACATTCTACGACATCCAGAAATTGCTGAACGTGCTTCCGAAAAAGCACTGCATCGTCATTTGCGTTAAATTGTTTTCCCTGCTAAGAAGCCTAACGAACCTCAACTTCGTGGTCAACTACCTGCTGAACATCAACGAATTCGACGCTTCCCTCAAAAACATCCAAGTCTCCTCCAGGATTCTCCAATCCTTCCCGAAAGACGAGGTGGACCAGATGTGGTGTCTACTGGAAGATCCACTCAGCATGCTGGAGATCCTTCTCATGAATACCCGACTGGAGAAATTTGGTGAAGTCTATAACCAGATTCTTCCGGAACTCGAAAAAGTTGAGGCCGATGATCGCGTGATTTCAATCGAGAAAATTGACGAATTGTTGAGGACATACGCTGAGAAGAGTTTGGAGTTTAAGGTTGTTGGTTATCGTCCGCCGTCGAGTAGTGTCGAGAGCAAATTGATGCAATCCATTGACACGATTTATCCGGAACCTGTTCAGTTTGTCATGCCCGATAAAGTGCCTGATAAGTCGGAATGGACTCCGGATAATGAAGTTAGTTTGAAAACACGTAAGGAATAGTGTTATTCGAGTTTGTAATTTGTTGTCTGCGCAGGTGGTCGAGTGCATGTGTTGTCGTCGTACTAGATTTTCTATGTTCAACAGAAGACATCATTGCAGAAGATGTGGAAGGGTTATTTGTTGGGGCTGTTCATCAAAAAGAATGGCGGTAAGCTGCTTTGTTATTTTATACTCTCTAAAACTAGGGTTTCTCAATCTTTTTACTCCTGTGAAACCCTTAAAATTGGGTTGAACCTGAGGGTATTTTTGTTTAGTTGTTTCTTTTTATTTTTCTTAGAAACCCACAACACACAGTTCTGCTCTTCTCCTAAAGTTACGTTAAACCATGACGCTAATACTAAGTACATTCAATACCTAAAAATGACAAAAACATAACCAAGCTAGAAATTTTTTTTAGAGTTTTATAATTCTGCATTTACTATTATTTTGCTTCCAGGTTGAGACATACGGCGATGTATTAGTAAGAGTTTGCAGAGATTGTTTCAACCATACTAAAAGCCAATGGGGCTCGTCAGGTAATTTTCGATCGATAACAGACGAATATTGGCTTCTACTTGGAAACCCTGAGCATGATAATCTAGTAAGGCAAGAATTCACATACGAGAACGCGCCGAGCGTTATGTTAAGCTTAATGATCATGAAACACCACTCGAAAAACGACGAACATCCAAAGTACAATAGAAAAACCTAAAAATTCAAGTAATATTACATTAACAATACTTTATTTACAGATTTTTGCTCCAGCAGTGCGAGAATATCTTGAAAATCTTACGTCCTCATGGTGACTATCGTTCACAAGAAATCGATTATACCCTCATTATTAAAATGTTAAAGTACGAGTTCTTTTATTTTTATGACGACTTTCTTATTGCTACTGTTTTTAGAGCTTTGGCAGTCGCTGCAAAAGTGATGGCTCATGAAGTGATGCCATCAGCCTCGACTATGGTAGACGAGATTTTATCACAAGCGGAGATGCTGGGTCTTCTGGCTGAGAATCACTATTTGGATCTCTTACCAACACCCTCACGGTTCCAGTCGGCGCATGTAGATGCCAACGTTTTGAGGACTGTTAGAGATAAGTTGTTGGAACAGGAACAGTGGGCTTTGGCGCTTGAGATTTCTACGAAAGCTGGCTTAGAGGCCACAGGTGAGTGTTTAAATTTTGTCTTTTAGTGCAATTGAAATCGAGCAATTTATTGAAGTTGAAAATCTGAAAATCGTATCTCTGCTACTAGAACTTTTTCTGCTGTTGTAACTAAAATAAAAAAAGAATAGGAACTAGATTATGTTTTTTTTTGCTAGATTGTTTCTGTGAATAGACTGTATCATGAAGATGTTGTTTTGTTTGAGTGCTTATCAAAATAATGAGTAAAATTGAACTAATACTGCATCAATAAAATTAAAGAGAGATCAATGCTCGATAATACTGGGGAATATTTTTAAACTGTTTTGTTGTGTCTGGGAAGTGACTTCGAGTTTTTGAAGAGTGTTTGGGAGTTGAATACGAATTTGGGCCCAGTAGATGGTCATCATGTCAGGTTTTTTTTAATTCACTTGAATATGTTGAAAATGTGTTTTTGTCATATTTAAAAATCTATAGCACATGAACCTGACATGCTGGAAACCTGAGAAGTCAAGGTCCAGGTCAAAGTCAAGCTTTATATTTGCTATTTCACATGATCTTTTTTTATTTTGAGAAAACAAAACAAAACACATCGATGTTTGACATTATTATACTTTTTGTTCCAAAAACATGAAAACTATCAAAAACGCGTAATCATGTCCCAGTCCTATACTTTTCATATCCCAGTTTCAACAATTCTATATAAACCTAAATTCTTTTCAGGCGTATTTGCTATGTGGGGAAAAAGTTTTCTCCACGCCGGAAACCTACAGGCTGCCAGGCATAAATTCCAAATATGCTTCGACAAGATCGGTCGTCACGGCAACTCGGACCTCGCATCCTTCCACCAGGATCACCCGCAACCATCCGCTCACCGGGGCTCCCTATACCGCGGCTGGTCTTCAGACAGCAAGGCAACGATGCCGAAGGACCCTCCCCTCTTAACCGAGATCGTACAAATACTCGAGTCGAAAATCGACAGGATCAATCCGAAGTTCTACCAAGGCTTGTCTTCCCTCAAAACTCTATGCGCTTCCACAACCAGCCTCTGCGGATTTGTCAATATGCCAACCGATGCCGAGGACGCTATCTGCATTCTGAATAATCTCGACAGTCTGGAGGCGATTGAGAATGGCACGTATAATCCGAGGGAAATATCGCCAGGCAATGGCAATGGCCATAAGTTCTTCACGCCGCACATGGAGAATCTGTTTTTTGAGGAGTGTATTTATTATTTGAATACGTACGGAAATCATGTGAGTTTGTGTCAGTTTTTGGTACGCCACCATGACCTGCACGAAGCCCTCATTTTCATCGATAAGCGGAAGTTGTCGCCGGATGTGTTTATCGAGTTGTACCTCAATTGTTTGCGGGAAGGAGAGATAGAGTTGTTTCATGATGCCATGCTTAAGATAGATCCAACTTTCAACATGTGGATGGTATGTTATAGGGTTTGTTGGTTTTTAAAAACTGTTTTTGTTGCAATATTTGAAAACCGGAATAATTGAAAACAACTAGCATTTGTTTAAACAAAAATATACGATGGTAATCTTTCAAAAACCATTTTGTTTTTTTTTATGTTCAGTCCATATAGTAGAAACAAACTATTGAATTCGCCTACAAACATTTTAAAACCAGTGTTTTTGAAAACATGGATTTTTAAAGCAGGTTATATCAAAATTCGGTTTTTGTATAAACCGTAGTATGTTACTAACTAATGTCAAACTTATTTATTTTAAAAGTTTAACCAACAGAATTATTACAGGAATATATAAAAAGTCTCTGCGTATTCATGGACAAGCAGTCAATGTTACACTGCTTATACCAACTACAACTGCTGACTGGTGATTACATCAGGGCTGCTTTGACATGCTTTAAGTTTTACACACTTACTGTGTCAACATTCGCAGAATTATCAACGAAAAACCAGTACCTTTATACAGCACAAAGCCACATGAGACAAGTTTTAGATCAAGAGCAATGGGTTGACGTATCGACAGGTAGTTTTTTTTTTACTGAACGCTGAAATGGCGGAAATTAGCATGGGTTAAATTTTAGTTCGAATCAGTTCGTGTAGTTTCTTGGAGGTGAAACCAATAGCAAATCCTGCACTAGTGATGACGATGGATCGCAAATGTCTTAAGCTCCATATACATACCATCAACAAACAGATAGACGTCGTGAACTATTTGGCTGCTCAAGAAGAAAACGGTCAGCAAGTTACCAGTTATATTCGGCATATTACGTCAACGTACGATGAAGAAGGTAAATTGATTATAAAGTCATTAATATCGTTGATTTTGTGAATGTCAAATGACTCAGAAGCCCTGATTTTGCAAAAATACAAATACGAAAATTTGTCTTCGTATGTATACCCTTGAAGCACTGTTAGTGTTTCTTTGTATGTGTGGTCTAAGGTTACTCAAAACATTGTCAAACAAACTTTGGTTTCTATTGCTTTTCTGTTTTTTGGTTTTGACAAATGTGTTTCCTTTTTGAGGTTATGGGCCAAGAGATCAGAAAATGTGGCAAAAAATGTCTTTTAAGATTCTTGAAACAAAAACTGTATTGTTAAAACTGATTGTTGGGTTCTCTGATTCCAAAGCTGACGTGTAAGGTTTAAAATGGATCTAATATGGGAAACTACTAATATAAAAAATATATAATTGTAATTCCCTGAAATCAAGATCATCGCCAGATTTTAAAAATTCAAAATAGTAGATCTAACAAGGCGACCAAACTTGTCTATTGTTTTTGACTGTTTTTTTTTTTTATATCCAAATCCTTCTTTTGACATGGCCTTTGGTTATGCCACAGAAGAGCTTGGGTTCATAAAAATATAATCTGTATGTTTCATCATATTATATTATCACAAGAATAAAGAAAAATAAATGTTTATGTCCACATTCAAATAGTTATATTCTTTAAATCAGTAGTTGTTCTAAAAAAGACATAAAATAGTTATTTCTAGAAAATTCTAGAGGCTGTAAGTTTTACTAATACTATTTTTTGGAAAATCTGTTAGCTTCCAAGATGATTCCTGCTTGCTCTCCTAGAAGTTACTGCGCGTTTTCTCAGTAAGACTTTTGCAAAATTGCCTAAAAAAATCACATTCAGCTGAACAAAAAATTAGATTGATTCTTTATAGAACTTAAAGTGAACTTTGACTTGATTGGAAAACATATAAAAATGTTGGGGGTATTAAAATTGTTGATTTAGATATTTTGAAACAAGCAATTGATTTGTAATTATTAAATCGTTCATATGTTTATTCCATATACACATAAATACTGATCAGAAAGATAAAAATAATTTAAGAAAGGTCATTTTTTACAAAAAAGAAATAAGTTTTATCATCATATAAACCCCAACAGCCCAATACTTGATCACGATTACTTTGACTTAGGTATCGGTATAATGACACAACATTGTTTTTTTAATCTTCTAAACACCATTTGTCACATTTTAGTTTTTTTCTTCAAAAAAACAGATCTCATCTTTATTTTATTGTGTTTGTTTTAAATTTTATCAAGATCGCTGGTTCCATTCCTATAAGAACAAGTATTTAGAATTATTCTTCAACAACAATTTAAATTTTCGCATATTTTCAGCTAATACTGAGGGTTGTGAACTACCAACATTATTTGGATTAATTCTGGAGAAGATTCAACTCGCTGTATTGATGATTGTTTCCAGTACTGACATATTTCTTGGTTTTAAACATGCTTATGAGTAAGTCTAAATATTTTAAATAAATGTCCAGAAGAAAAGTAACACAACTCAAAAATATTACTTGTGTGAAGGTTAACACAGAAATCAATGTCCCAGCACAAAAAATCTTTTTAAACTAGTTTAACTGAGTTGTAGGCACTCTTCTTCAACACATAATAACTCAAACAATATTACATCTATATTTTTAGGATAATTCAAGAGTTTAATCTGAAACCATTGCGAGTATTCTGTCACGCTGGAAAAGTATTGGCTTTAAATCGTCAGGTTGCTGAAATTACCGATTTATACACTTGCGTATTAAAATGCGGTGTGCCAGAGCGCACCGCTGTTGATATGTGCGATGACATGCTGACCGTTACCGCGGTTACACTGGCAAAAGCAGGAGGTTCCGACGCAGAATTAGAAGATGTTATAAAGTATATTAACAATCCCAATAAAAAGGTACTGTAATTTATTTTTCTTTTACATTTTAATCATTTTTGTAAGTTTAGGTCGACACCTATGTTGATACGAAGCAGTTGCGTAGCGGTTTTGTTCTGGCAGCTAAACATCTGAAGTCCTATGATATCATCCGTATTCGTAGGGAAGCCAAGTATACAAACCGAGCGGACGTGCTGAAACTTTGCGAGAAATATTTTGAAACTCACGAAGAGCCTGATTTCTTAGGAGAAGAGTGCAACAAGCATTAATTGTATGTAATAAGTAATAATCTTTTTCGGGCTGTGAATGTTTTCTTGTAAGTATTCGAGACCATATTATATTTTTAATGTGTATTACACTATTACCAAAGATTTTTATTATAAATTGTGTATTATTTAAGACTATTTAAGTGTACTATTTATTACCTTTATCCAATAAAGATATATTTTAAATTTTCATATTCTTATATTTTCTTTGAATTTTATTTATGCAAATAATTTAGTACTGTCACCTGAAAAATAAGCAGTCTTTTTTATTACTTTATGTTTTGCCATAAAATTTATATGCTACCATTCTGACAAAATATTAAAATGAGTGACATAAATTGGAGGTTACCATTTAAAAAACTTGTTGACTTCAAGTAAAAAAATGTTTTTTCTATAAGGATGTGTATGATGATCATTCAAAATCAATGTATCCAACGATTTATTAAAATAAGCAGTTTAAATTTATATTTATTCCATACTTTTGCCGTTTAATATATATGTTTAATAACTTGTGAACTAGAACTTACAAGTTTTATTAGAATATTGTAAGAAAATCATCAAGATAATAAATATAACAAATATGTTGCTAAAACAATCTCGATAAAAAAGAATCTTGTGTGGAAAAGCACATGACTATCATACAATATATAAAATTAATAGTTTACCTGCATGAGATTCTATTTGATCGAGATCGATCGTGTCTACATTAAAATAAAACAAGTTAGCCAGGGTTTGACAGATATTTTGTTAATATTGACAGTAGGTATTGTTGAAAAATCAGCATTTGACACTACCTACTGTCATTAGAATGAAAATAGATGTCAAATCCTGGCTAACTTGGTTTAATGCAGACACGATCTCGATCAAATAGAATTTGCTCATACAGCTAAACTATTAATTTTACCAAAAAATGTCAGACATAAATTATACAAAATTTCCTCTACTTTATTTTATTATTTAAGTATTTTGACGAAATTACAGAAATGGCTGCTCATTTGCAAAATCGTTGAAAAATGTTTAGAGGAAACATCCAGTTCCTTTGGACCCTTTTGAACCAAAAACTTTTCAGCTCTAAGTTTGGTCATAAAACTTCTAAATATAAACTTTCGTTCCGATACCTTTAGTAGTTTCTCCGGAATCGTCGCCACAAAAATGAGGTACACACACACACAAACAAAGAATTGTTTTATTAAATTATAAAAAAAACTGATAGTTTACTCTTGCAAAAATGTTACGATAACTTGTTTTTTACCGTCCTGTATGTTAAATCAAAATTCTGATTAACATACAATATTAACATACAGGTAAATCAAAATTCTGATTATGGCATTAGACATTTGAGAGTATCCAAAACTATTTATAAAGAATTACTTTTTTCAAGAAATTAAAATGTATATCCACTATAGGTAAAGTTCAATCTGTCTATCTTCCTCAATTCTCAAAACTACATACTATTTTCGTAATAACTCTTAAAAAAATGTTTAACATAGCATAAAGACTGGAAAATATAATATGACAAAAAAATAATTTCGTAGGTAGTCCTAAGTGCTACCAATAAAGTTGACAACAGACAAGAGTACAAGGGAAAAATGTTTTCTTCAAAATTTACACAGAGAGTTGCCAGAAACTAACAAAAAAATACAACATTTCAAATAATAATTTATTAACTAATGCAGCTTAACAAAAATTAGGTACATAGAATAAAGATTTTCATCAAAATATAGAAGACAAAAACGAATATGTATAGAAATGTGCATCCATACTAGCTGTGGTGGATAATACAGAATTTTTATGCTGAGCTAAGATATATAAATAAACCAATTTCCTAAAAAAAGACAATGGACAAAATGATGTCAAAATACACTGGACAATGAAAGAAAAGATATTAATGATATTTTTAGTATGATTAGCCCACCAAGTGATATCAAAGGAAGTTATTCACATTCATTTGATTACAAATCACATCGCCTTCCATGACTAAACAAATGAAGTGACTGATATAAAAAACTGTTAAATGACCCAAAATAAAAACAATACAGTATCACTTTACATTGATATATTTAACCTTTATCACATAAAGTTCATACATTGTGTACTATATGAAAAACTGAAAATAAAAAAATAAACTTAACTCATACACATTTACGGGTTTAATACTTAGGTTCGTAGGTACTAAAAGTAATCGTAATAAAAAATAAAAATCTCTACTTACAAAAATAAATATCAGGTAAGATAATAAAGAAATCTATATAATCACCATGCGTGTAAAAACATTATAATCAAACATTACAAGATATTCTCAGATCAGTCTTCCAGTAGTTCTTCGCCATTGACCAGCTCGTGGTCAATGCCGTTTTGCATCTCCCCCTTCAATTTTTCAGAAAAGCTCGGATCCAACTCAATTATTTTCTTCAAAAACATCTCGCGTTGGTCAATATTCCACTGAGTAAACCATTCTTTGAACAGTTTAACCTTCAACATTAATCAATAACACAAAAACATATGGTCACGTTTACAAAGAACTCACCCGACACTGGAATAAAGACATCGGTTTCTCGTTGCAGTTAACGTTAGCAATATCATTCGTAATACCGTTAACATATGGCTTATTCGAGTATTTCTCAGTTAAAATTGGTAGAAAGTCAGATCTTTGCAATTCGCTCCATTCGTTAAACCACTGCACCAGATACCTAATCTGAGCATCAACACTAAGCATGGTCATTGCTGTGGAATCGTTTTTGGGCTACTGAATTCAAATCATCTACTCAAAACGAACCCTTTGTTCTAGAATGTTAAAAATACCATAAGAGAAAGGACACCTAACATGACTTGCAAACAATTCTTCAGTGCAAAACAATTTTACTATTCAGTACATACCGTCTTTGCGAATTTGTTTACACAATGCCACGTACCGCTGAAACACCGTTACTCCACACACATTATGATATTCATACTGGCTGATTTCTACAAAAAGGAAAAAACTTGTTTGATTCCGTGAACCGTAATGACCTCTCACTTTTCAAATTAGAGTCCTTGACCTAGGTTGTTTTGGTGTTTGTCGGTAAAACAGCCACCATCCGCATCAATTTGACAGATAAAATTAGATAGAGGTTATCACCTCGAAAAAGAATTTTAACAAAATTCTTGTTATTCAACCACTTTCTACTATTTAATACTATCTAAATCTCAAATCCCAAAATCAACTCAGGTAAATATAATCCTCAAATAACAATTAATCTAAATAACCATAATAATAGATTACATAACCTATACTATACTTCTAGGATGTCCCTATCTCCGTGGTTAAAATCGCCAATGACCGATTTCACTGGTGCTTTAGTAAGTCACCAGTGGTACGGAAGATGTGCGAAATTGGAGATGAAAATGATTGATTGTTTTGATGCGTATGGTTTAGATAGGGCTCCGGAAAAGTGTGACGCGCTTATTCAGGATTTTAAGGAATGTGCGAATCGTGAGAAGCAAAATAAACGGATGGTGGCCATGCGAATGGAGAGGAATCGTCAGTATTGGACTGGTGAACGGTCCAAAGAGAATCTGCATGCTCCGTCTCCACGTGCGGACAGCTTTTAGTGACTTTCTTGCGTTTTGTGGCCTCTGTATAGTTGTATAATAAACTAGTTTACAATTTGAAATGTCGAGATTTATATTTACCTAACACCATTATATGATATTCCAGAAAGCATTATTGGACTAATAATGTAAGTTATTGTTGATGATTCTTGTAACCATATTCTGCATAGGTATAGTGCAATATAGAGATATATTAGTAATTTGGGTAGTACTTTGTGACAAATTTGTTATGACCAACATTTTGACAAATTTATTATGGTATGGTTGCTTGGTTCCCAACTGTCTTTAGATTTCCCACTTATGTTTCATTTTTATATAGGCCAAGCAGGTGTCACCTTAGAGAGATTTTTCTGCTTTTATTTGAATTTGGGGATATTTTTCTACAACACAAAAACAAGGGCTCTAGTATATTCAAATAAATGTGAGCACTGGCGGCATAGTCACCCCAGATTAAAAAAATCTTGTTTTACTTCTAGTTTTTTGCATAAAATGAGTACCAATTGACCAGTGAAGAATCTGGTTAAGGTTTTCTTTTTCTCTGATACAAGACTGCCTGCAATTAGAAAACGAATGTTGATGTTTTCATCAGATTTCTCAACAAACCCCTACGGTTTGATAGACGTTATATGTGTTGGAAATACAGTTTGGATATACAGTCCGGATTTTAAATGCATTGCTCGGGTCTGATTGCAGGTGCAAATCGGACTTCAAAGGTCTGGTTTTCAGATACCTGTTCGGTCCCATCCATTGTATATTGTTATTTATAATCAAATGTCTAACATTAAACTAAAGAAAACCCACATTTATGGGAAATATTCATTTTGATTGTTCTTATGAAAAATACTCGGAATATACGTATTGTTTAATATTCTGCATTGGGGGTTGTAAATTTTAAAATTGTCACGTGTTAAATTAATATCTCAATCGGTACTTGTGAAAATGAACCACTTATACAAATAGTTCTGTAGTGTACGACTTTACCAACATACGAGAATCTTTATTTGTCAGTTCGTGTTTTATGATTGTCCTTTATACAACTTTAACTATTTATTACTAAATTATTATTTTATATTTACACCATCTTTGGAGCGTTTGGCAGTTTTAACATATGTGTGAGTGTACCTACAGTTTTATTTCATCTTTTTGACACGTAAGCGATTTTTACTTCTTAATGTTAGGTTAATTGAATTTGAATGTGTAATTAGTTTTATCTACGACTCACATATAATAAGTTCATTGCATACGTATCTATGACTATATAATCCACATCATTATACGCGCCAATGATTATAATGACACTAGCGTTGTATAATAATGACAGTTCGTTCAAATAATGACCCCATTATTTGAACGAACTGTCATCATTATACAACGCTAGTGTCAAAGTCTGTCAAAACCTACGTGGGTGACAGTTATTTGACAGTTCGCCTCGCCATCATTGACAATTACATTTAAATATTTTGCATAAAATGGAATTTATGAGTCGTAGATAAAACGTATACATAACGGATATAAATCGCTCGAATGATTACACGCTCGCCTACGGCTAGCGTGTATACTTCATGGTCGCGGTTTATATCCTTAATTATGTGCACGTCAAATAATATACTATTTTCATTGTGTAATAGATCGGTGGTTGGGTATAATCTGGTTATAAAGTAACCATACTTTTTAGCAGGGTTGGGTAAATACGCGTAGAAAACTGTTTCCTACATTACGCGTAGAAAACGACGTCGAAAACTACGAAAAACGTAGAATACGTATGATACGTAGAATACCACCGTGCTGTGTTGTATTTGTGGTGATAGTCATTACTACTTATTGGTGCTACTAGAAGACTGTTGCAGGTACATGCGCCTATTAAAGAAACAAATACCTAGTACAGTGCACGCCGCTTAATGTGATCACATCGGAACTTTTTATTCAGAAAGTTAATATTACATACATATTCTTCATAAAATAAAATCAATATCGATGCTTTACTTGAGGTATGTAGGTACACAAACAAAATTAGAAATAATCCTCAATAGCTGTTTGTCTCAGGTGGTTGCGAAGAAGTGCGATCTAAAGGATTTCGAATTTCTTTATTTGTTGGAGCTGGCAATGTTTCTATAGTATGTTCGTCCACTTTCTGTTGTTCACATTCGGTTTGGGAGATCGAAAACATTACAGATTAACGAATTTCATCTTCTGTAGGACGCCCCGCGGTAGTTACGGCGCATATGCTGACGTGCCAAAACGAATGATCGCTCGATTCACAAAAACAAACACAGCTTATTTGATTTTACCGCCTCTGTGCTTCGCCGCGCGTTTATTATATTGCTTATTCGTTGCTCAACGCAAGAACCAACGTAAGAAATCGATCTTTTTTTATTATACTTTTTCTATATTGTTATATCACATATTAAACTTAAATAGGATAGATACATATCGGTATTGCATTTTCAAGTTGAATAAATAAAATAAAAAATATAGTTGTTTCATATATTATGACGTTGAATAATTTATGACAACACTACTTCTCAACAATCACTAGAATTTTGAGTTTTCTACACGTAGATTACCTGAATGTAGAAAACTGCTAATGTAAAGTACATGATTTCTACTTGGTAGAAAACCATGTATTTTACCTCATGTATTATACCTACCCAACCCTGCTTTTTAGTTTTAATAAGAACTTTATCTAAGTACCACAACCTTATATAACCATTATAAAATTTGTCTCTCTAAACACGCTCCGCACGTAAGTTCTTGCAATAGGACCAATGCATTCATGACAAATGTCAATCTATTATCAAAGAACGCCGTTAGATGCATGGGAATAAAAACCATTAAAAAGTTTCACATGTGATTAGATTACGTTGATCCCATAAACAGAGCAATAGCAATTATCACATTGCTCCCCCGTTAAATAAAATACAAAAATAATGCCAATCATTACAATTACACTACGCGATCTTTTCAAATATACAATATGTTAAATAAAACTCCAATTTTGTCGGCTTTGTATTCTAAATACAATATATATTGTATTCAGTGGCACAAAAAAGTGCCTTTATAATATCAAAACGCTTTTTTAATGGGATCACAAATAAAGAAGTTATGATCATTATATTAAAAAATAACATTTGTTGGTTTTTCATAATAACTTCAGAACCATTTGGAATGCAACTGTTTGCTGAACAGATTATAAACGAGCAGATAAACATGCACTACTTTGTCCATTTAACAGACTTTCTATTAACAAATGTACCCATACAATCCAACGTCTTGTGAGACACACTGTAAGCTAAATACAATATGCTAATACCATATGCTCAATATCATATACGCTCAAAGTTTTGGTATCAGGGTTGTTGATAAATTGGCTAACGCTTACAACTCAATAAATGAAACAATTTTATGCTCGTCACAAACATTTATTGGAAAAAAGCAGGTTAAACAATCTGAACACAATAATACATCCTCAAAGTCCGCTTGGTATGGATAAACAAAGAAGTGTGGAGTAATACTGATATTTTATTGAACTACTTCTATAATCGGTTAAATTGAGAAATTGAAGCAGTTTCAGTTATTGCTAAAAATATTGCAAATATTGGCAACTACAGGTCTTTTTCAGTATAATTTTAACATTGACTTTCAGCTTTATCCAATCTACGGTGCACCTAGCACAAACCGTCACATCCATAATTATATGTAGTATAACACATGTAATACCTACATTTGTTGATCAGAGATCATTAAAATTGATGATAACCAGAGGGAAATGAGTATTATGCAAGTCTGAGTATCGAAAAACGAAGTTTTATTAACAATATAATCTACCCAACCAAATTAAAGTCGTACAGTTCATACTCAGTTTGAGTACTAAATGTACAAATGCTGCAAAAAATAACATTATTTAATAGCGTAACTTACTGTAGCAGTAGGTATAGTAGTAAAATGTTTAGAAACATGAAAAAATGAGAAATTTTGTTAAGTTTATTTGAACCCTGTATATTCATTCTAATACATCTAGATCTTACAACCACCACAGTTGGCAGACATTATCGAAGTTAGAAATAATTCATAAAGCTTCACAATTTTAAACAACTATAATTTCGTTTAAAGTAATTTAATCGACTTTTTCAACAAATAATTTTAAAGTAATATCACAGAACAGAAATGTTACCAACTGGCTCCTAGCAGATGGTTTTAAATTATTGCTAAAGTTCCATTTTGAATCATCTTAAATAATACTTGTAAATTTCTACAATAAATAATAGCTAAATAGAAACTAAATATATACAATCTGAAATAAAAATACTACTCTACGTTTATATAATTGGTCATTATACAGTGTGTGCTGGTGCTTGAGAGTGTCCATTATGCTCGTGAAATTGATTCAGTTCAGTCGATTCCATGTCCTTCTCCGAGTGCGATGTGGGGAATAGATTAGAAACATACCTAGCCTGCAAAAAAACAACATTATAATGAGTAATATGTTGCACATTGACTTTATAAAAGCCTTGCGAAAAAATCAAGCTTATGTACAGTTATAAGTATATGGTAATAGCAGTAATAATTGCTTCAACACATAAAATAATATTAAACCAGATTACACAGACAATTTATTGCACATAATTACAACATTTTAGTTTTTAATTTTTAGTAAGTAGCTTAGATTAGACAGTATTATTTTATATTATCGGCATGTGTTTTATGATTATAAAACACCAAACTGTCGTCAACTTAAATTCATCAGTAATGCAAGAGTCGTAGTAGAGCAGAAAATGACTGAGTTGACACTAGTTGGAAGCCGACGGTCCCAGGTCACGTGGAACAGTCCGTAGATGTATTGTGATGTGTTTCGTACTCGCGAATATCATTTTTTAATTTATTATAAACATAAAAAAAACAAAAAAATTGTTTTTTTTCATTTTTCGCTTGTAAAAACTGAGCCGATGTACCAATCTTGCTGCTTTTAACAGACGAATTGTAGAGAAGATATGACGAAAAAAAATGAACCCTGCAAGGACTCGATTGAATTAATATTAATGCAGGAAAATTTCGGAATTTCGGAAAAACCGAAAAAAATCTGCGTTTTTTTCAAAAACTCATAACTCCGCCATTTTCAAAGATGTAGCGGGGGCTTTTCGCGTGAAAGTAGCGATTGATGGGCAGGGTTGTTATGAAAAGCTTTTTTTTATTTTGAACAAAACAAACATTTCTTTTTAATAAAATGTAGTTTTTAAACACGAAACAATGTTTTTAAACACTTCGCAAAAAAACATGTTTTAAAGATGAAGAAAACATGTCTTAAATCCCAAAAAAAAAAAAACAAATAAGGAATAAAAATTGTATTTTATAAAGAACTTTTTGATTAATAAATACAATATTTAAATAATTTTTGATTTTTTAATTGATCCAATGTTTTCCAACAATGTTTTTAAACACTTCGCAAAAAACATGTTTTAAACACGAAGAAAACATGTTTTAAATCACAAAAAAAACAAATAAGGAATAAAAATTGTATTTTATAAAGAACTTTTTGAGTAATAAATACAATATGTAAATAATTTTTTATTTTTTAATTGATCCATGCATAAAAATTTTGAAGGCCAGCATTGCTGATTAAATAATTAAATATTTGTTCAAATTTCGGTAGTTTAAAACACATGTTTTAAATATTTAAAACTGTTTTTTTAACTTGTTTAAAACATAATATTTGTTTTAAAACATGTTTAACACAACATGTTTTATACATTTAAAACAAACTGTTTTAAACGTTTAAAATAAATTGATTTAAAACAAAATATTTGTTTTAAAACATGTTTAAAAACATGATTTAAAACATAACAACCCTGTTGATGGGTACTCTGAGTGTGGACAACCCAGGTGTTGTCCGATGATTAATTTTTGCACAATTGCGATTTGAATATTTTTATGCAATATATGTTTCTGCGAGCCTTGATGCGTCGGGGGTGGTCTGATTTTATTTTTTTGCGTATTTCGAAAGTAGATGTGATGTACTTTGCTACAAGACGTCTATTCTGATGTTGCGTTAAAATGTTGCGAAATAGGTGCAAAATGCTTGCAAACAAGGCCGAAAACTGCCGTGAGCTCAGTAATTAATACAATCGAGTGCGTGCAGGTTTTTTTCTCGTCTTTTCATTCTCTACAATTTGTCTGTTGATAGCATCAAGATTGCTCCATCTGTTCAGTTTTTACAAGCGAAAAACGAAAAAAAAAAAAAAAAAATACGAGGAGGTTTTTTGTTTATAACAAATTAAGAAATGATATTTGCGAGTAGGAAACACATCACAATACATCTACGGACTGTTCCACGTGGCTTGGGACCGTCGGCTTCCAGCTACTATTTTTGTCGCGCAGAAATCTCTATTGCATGGTCTATAGATAACACGTCATATTTAATGATTATGTTCATAACTCATGATACTTGGTCGCTATAAACTTCAAGATCATGAATTATAACAATTATAACCTACATTATGTGCTCGTCAATTAATATACCATTACTTAATGAATAAATTCCATAACGCTTTTGCATACAAGCCATGCCACCAAAAGTGTATGCAATAATATTGACTGTGCAATATGGTTTGTGAAAATAGAGGAAGAAAAAGAAACGTATAAATTCGAGTGAGATGAAAGAAAGACATGAGAAGTTGTGTGACAAATAAAGCGATTGTGCCTTAGATTGAAATTATGTTACTTATTACGACTATTACTTGGAAAAAAAATATTTAAACGACGACTACCTTTTAAGACATATAATTTTGTAAAAACATCATGCTAGTAGAATTATGGTGGTATCGGTCGATAATCATCCCGTGACTTAGTATTCCAGCATAATCCACCAACAAACTTAGCCTAGAACGTGTGTAAAGAACAGTATAAATCGTTAGTATTTCACAGTTTTCGTTAGTAATTCTAATTACTACCATGGTGATTCAAACTCAATGCAAACCATGCAATGTATTTTATAATGACTCCAACTTTAAATGCTCATTAGTTTATATTTACATATGAAAAAGATTTACTTTCTTCTTTTATATGCAGTAATGATGTTAACCTGTACATGCAGTTACTAAGAATTAACATAGCGACAGCAATTACCAAACATTTGAGTACTAGATGTAGATTGATGATGTTCTAATTTTTGTGTGTATTTTTGTGTATTTACACTTCCCCATCTAAATCTTGTAGATGGAGGGAGGTGCCTGTAAAATCGAGATGTAAATCGATCCTGTTTCTGTTTTACCGACAAGGATTAAGAATTACCGACATATGTATTGTGATAAAGTGTTAAAAATGTGAGTGACAAGTTTGTGTGTAACTGAATTTGTATGTTATGCAGAATTTTCCACATCTACTATCAATACAAACATGCATAATAATTGAATAATGCTGTTCAAAATTCCGTTTAAAGTTTCCCAAATAAAATAGGTAAAATCGCAAAGATTGTTTTGTTGTGATATTTTATATTATAACTAGCACAGTCAAATCCTTTCCGAGGGTGCCTGTTCCAGGAGAAAAAAGAACTATAGAAGTTTTTTCTCTCATTCTATTTGTCATTCGTGGTGAAGCCAATTCCGTTGGAAGTAGCAAAGTTGAAATTCTAACTCAGCACCCCAAAAAACATAGAATGACAGAAAAAACACTATGTTTTTTTTTTCCTGGCCAAAACACCATTTGACTGGACAAAACATATTCACTCCAAAAAGAATAAGGACGAAATTTAAATTTATAATTTTTTTTTATTTTTTATTTGTTTTCCGTAATTATTGATTTACTCAATGTCAAAAATAATAATAAACTTTTGATCAAATATTAATAAAACATAAATTAACATAGGTAGTAGTTTGAATTAATTAACATAGTTGAATTCTGATTTTTGGATATAAATTGTTCCTTCTTCGGAAATAAACTTTTCACAAAAATTGCCTTTACCTACTTACATACTTTACTTTTTGGTTAATTTTCTTTTATTTTGTTTGTACTTTTCTTTGGCACGTTTTGTTGATGATCGGTCAGAAAATATTTTCATGTAAACATTTGCAATGCGGTTAAACCTTATAGCAAATGTAACTTGATTTAGGGTATTATAAATATTCAGCCTGCATCGCAAAACTCCTTTCTGCTCTACCAGTGTTTCTGGTAGCAACATTTTATTTGAAACTGTTTTTCTTCTACAAAAATTCAGATATTTGGATGTATTAAAAGAGACAAAATGTTTACAATGAACATAGCTTTGTAACTGAGCACTTAAGATCCTCCACAAGCTCCATTTTATAAGCATACATATGATAAAATTGATGAGTTTCTTTATAATGTCAAAAAGAATGGCGAACATCGGTCAAAGATTGCCAAAGTTATTGCACATCAAAGTTTAGCAAAATTCGCTTAAACGTACCTTTTATTATGTGGATGATATTCAGTTGATTCATTCCAAATCAGTTTCAAAATAATTCTTAAAAACGCTGCCGTGATGGCGCTACATGTAGGTACACATAAACATCATTCTTTATGTCCATGTTAATCACTTCTAATTTGTTTCAAAATAGTTATTTATGTACCAAGGGCATTACACAGATGTTTATGCTCCGGGGGCAACCGTTTAAGTCGCCCGAGGGTATAAACATCAAGTAATGCCCGAGGTGCATACACAATTTTATTGTCTACAATGGTTTTGTTCCTCCGTTTGAATAATATTAATAAATATTTTGAAGTTATCAAGTGACATGCGTATCTACGGAGTTGAATAACAATACAAACAATTCTGAGTTGAGTGACAATACAGACGATTAATTGTCAAACTTATAACCTTAATCGCCAATAATTGACATTGCCGAGTGACAGTACAGACAATTAATTGCCAAACTTATAACCTTAATTGCCAATAATTGACATTGATGACTTAAAATTTACAATTTGAATGACAAATATTTGATATATTTGACATATAACCATGGCAACCCTTAATGCCCGCGCGGGCGTTAAGAATCCTTAACAGCAGTTTTTTTTCCCCGGTATCTAAAATGTAAAATGTCACTTTATGATCATGTAGGACATAAAAGACGGGTTTCAAAATTCGGAATTTTTTAAACGTTTTCAAAATGACAGTATATGTGCTAACAGAAGCAAAATACATTTGAAGATGTAGGATGTTTCTGAACTCAATGTTTCAATTAAATTTATGACTATACCTTAAACATCCTGTATGTAATATAATGAGTGGGTGCGCACGATTTTGAATCACCTGGCCTTTAAATCGAATTCAATGAATTTCGTTACATGACCCTATATTATTGTTATTATTTATTACTAAGGCGTGCAGTTCTGGACATAACTAGGTAAATGTCGATGAAGGCGTTAATTTAGTTAATGGTTAAGCTGAACATCACTGAATTAGTAGAGTTAGTAGAGCAATATGATCAGCAGTTAGAAGCACCTACAATCTAAAAGAGAAATTCAAGAAGAGATATTTGAAAACAGAAACAATCATTATCGAAAAACTAAAACCGTTTTTGAAATATCTCTCCTCTTTTAATGTAGACAACCACAAACAAAAAACTTACAACAATGATTGCTACTACCGCACCGATGCTGAAACCAGCCAGTACGTCGCTCCAGTGATGCTTGTAGTCAGAAATTCTCGTCATTCCGGTAAAAATCGCCGCTAATATCGCAAGGAATTGGAGCGTATGTCGCAGTAATTTGGATCCGTCCCACGTCATTCTCGATTGAAGATAAATCTGCAAACGACACGTCATCATACAAGTCACAAAATGGTATAAACCTAAAGACTTACAGCGAAATAAACCATGGTAAACATAGAAAATGAGGAATGCCCAGAAGGAAAAGATAATCTAAAATCATTAACCAATTAATTAACCAGTAGAACAGTATATCGAATATAGCCATTACTACCTCATCTCTTTCATGATTCTCTTGTTTGTCATAAATTCGGGGTTTGTGCATTGGAAGGTCTCGTGGAATTTATATCGGTGTATGTCTAACGTGCAGTTAACGTCTGGTCTGCAAACGGTAAGGAAATGCGGCCTCAGTCTTCCAACGGTGTATTTCATGACATCAGTCGTCAGCTGCGAACAAGCGGCCCCAAAACCGAAAACAACGATCACGCAGTACGAGTTCCATAGCCATTCCGGCACAAGCATGCCGCAGAACTTGATTTGCATGTCTCTGGCACTGATCAGGAATTCAGTCGTGATCATCTGAAAGAAAAGAGAATAGGCATTAGAATGGTAAAACCCATGTAGAGAGAGATTCATTTAGCTAAGATTACAAAGAACTGTTACATATAAAAGCTTAGCAAGAAAGAATTGGGCTAAGTTCACTACCTTGTGGTACTCCAGCTTTAATACATTTGAGGGTTGAGTACTCATTATCTTGCTTTATGCGGAAGTATCTGTCAGAAAGATATGATCCTAATAGTTTGCTATACTCGAAGGGTAGTAGCCGATCCAGCTTATAGAGTAGACCTTCGTGCCAAACTTTGTCGAAGGCTTTTGCCACATCCAGGAATATGGAGGAGCATACTTTTTTTTCTTCTAAAATTCTTTCTATGATCATTGTTATTCTGTGCACCTGATCAATTGTGGGATGGTTCTTTCTGAATCCAAACTGATGAGTGGGTATGATGTTTCTTTCATCTAAGATTGGCTTCAGTTGTTTTGCAAGTAGCTTTTCAAACAGTTTTGACAATGTGGGCAGTAGTGAATAAAAATGAGTACATACTTTATGCTCAATTAATAATCAATAATGCTCAATTCTCAATAATTTTTAAATAATAGTTTAATTAATGTTGACGGCCGTTAGCAACTCCTAAATATTATTTTAAAATTAAGATAAATCGTGTGTAATTCTTATATGGATTATAGTTGGAACAGCTTGAAAATTTACCTTTTGAAAGACACATGTTGGGACCCTATAACAACAGGCCTATTGGTGGTCATAAAAATGCCAAAAATAGGCATTGTCAACCCAAATCAAGTCAACCCCAACCAAAAGCCAGCTACAAACGTAACGATTAACTGGAACGATTTAACTGTGCAGACCAAACTACACAGATTTTTCTAACGTCTGTAGGGTAATTTGTCACGTAGATATTTCTTCTACATTTACTTCTTTTTTTCTATTTCATATTTTATAGCCTCCTCCTAGTTTGGTTCAGATGTTATGTGGATCGATGATTTCTCTTAGATGTTTTGCAAACGTTTCGGCCTTCTGTTTATTGTCTGTTGTGGTATATCTTCGTCTTATAGGTAAGATATAAACGATTTTTGTTTCTTCATCTAGAGTCAATTCTACTAAAGATTTTAATGATGCTCTTTTAGTTTCTGTATTTTGATTTGTTTCCTATTATTGTTCAGTAATGGTTTTGTTTGCCCATCTGTCTAATACAAAACCTATTTAGGTGTATCAAGTTATATTCTCATAGCTAATATATTTTTCCTTATCTTCATGTAGATTAAAAATTCAAAGTAAAACTTTCAAGAGTGTTTACAAATCACCTGTAATGGTTTTCGCAAAACTGACATAAATAATATCGATTACGTATGAGATACGACTCAAAAGATTAGATATATGATGTACTGTATATGTTCGCAAGAAAAATACACACACTACAAATAAACAAGTCAAAATATCCATCGATTGCAAAGTCATGTGCAATATATGCCATAAAAATAATACACGCGCCGTTTCTATAAATCAACGTTATTGACTATCGCAGCTAAATATGTTAAATTTGATAGGTTTATTGACAAATTGTTGTTTGGTATTTCCTAATGAGAAACGCATAAAGAAGCGTTCATATAGTAGTTCAACATGTCGGCATAAAGTATTACATGCGATTACAGACGGGGAGAGGTCGAGAAATAGCTCGAATAAATCAAACTGTCAAAAGCGATTGTATCTCTTGCAATAGGAGGAATCCAATCGACAAGATATTTATTGGTGCTATGTTTACCAATGCGTTTGTCGGGCACATAAACAAGACATAAAGATACGTTGCTTATGGGATATAGATTAGAATGATGATTTTTGTTTGTAACTGAAACCTGTCATTATAGTCTGTACCTGTCATTACAGTCAAAAGAATGACTTCAAAATGATCACACAAGACGTCTATGTTAAATTAAACCTTTCTTTGAAACCCACAACATGTGCAACAAGTTTCAAAACAGTTTTTGGTTCATCTGATACCCAGTGGTGGGCAACAAGTGCAAAACAACAACCTATATCATGTACACTGCTGTTATGGAAGTAATATTTTAACAGTGAACGGTCACTTTGGACTTTATCGCAGTCGTAAATAATGACAGGTCCCACAACAAACTCGAAAGAAAATTACCCCTTTCATGGCCACTGTTATAATATTTCACAGTTACAATAACAATCGCAAGTCGTCACGGTTCGCGATTCGCGCAATTGTTTTTTTATTGTCTTTTATGGTTGGATTCAACTCCAGTCGTAACCCGTGATTGCGATGAAAGCCAGCCAGCTACGGGTTTGTTTTAAATGAAGGTTCCACATAATACATTGTGGGCCAATAAATCAATTACACGTATTTCCAATAATCAGTAAATTTATATTTTTATTAACAAAAAAAAAAACGAATTGCCTACATTGTGATGCACCATTTTTGATAATATCGGGTCAGTATTATGCGAAATGAAATTGTATTAAAATGAATAGGTAATGACATTTGTCGTTGTTGTACAGTTGTTGTAGGTAAATTGGTAAAAGGAAAGTAGTGTGTGGTAAAAGTTGTGTTTGTTGCGGTTTGTAGTGAAATTAAGCCGCGTTTTCTTTCATTGTACTGAAGAATTTGAATAAGAAATAACAAAGTCGCCACGGGCATCCAAATTGTTTCTCAGTACCCCGCTCCGTACTGTGCACATGGACATAGGCGACATGTTTCATTGTAACTTATTTCAGGAGTTTTTGACTCACGCAATAAACCACACTTGTTTGGCTGTATATTTTTGACGAATTCTTCTACTTTTGTTGCAAAGTGTTTTATAGCCTAACAGTCTGGTCTTGGCGACTAGTTTTTCACGTATAAATTAAATTTTCGAATGACAAATATCGAACAAAATAAGACTAACACAATGTATTCAGATGGTAGTTCAGGCTTATATCAAAAATTCTCTATATTTAAATATGAAACTTGGGTTTGAAATACTGCAAGAGGAAGAAAACGTCTTTGTCAGTAAGAAATTTTATTTAGGTCACATATACATGAGTAGTATATGTAGTTGAATAACAGCAAATAAACTTTAATTTGAAGTAAACATTTTTGGTTAGTTATTATATTAAAGCAGCAATTTGCTTGATACAGCAAAATATTTATATACCCCCACAGTTACTGTGGTGAGGGTATATTGCGTTTATCACAATGTCCGTATGTTTACACGATAACTGCCGTAATTATATAAAAGTCTCTTAAAAAGTAAAGACAACTTTGTGAATGGGCAAAATCGGTTAACTTTTTTTTCTGGCTTCTTCGCTATAGCGTACTGATGAGGACTAATAAGTCCGAAACACGTGTACGCGGTTGCTTCTTCGATGGCGGATATGCCCGTTAATTGCCTTCTACTGTTGGTTTTTGACCGTCGATAAACCATTTTTCGTTAATGTAATAGTTTCAAATAAACAAATAATTAACATGTAAGAAACTGAATTATTTCTTATAAACAAAAATCATTTAACAAAAATTATTTACGTTAATAAAATATCTGTTCAGGGCCAATATATTTTTGTAGGAAATAGATTCTTTGATTCAACGATATTTTTTCTCTGTGTGGGTTTGAAGTGATTATTATTATTATTATTATTATTATTATTACAACATATGTGATACATCATAATTAAACATGAAGAAAAGAATCTAAAGCTTTAAAATAAAACATGGCGCCAATAAGAAAACCAAAACTTAGACAATGGTTTCTGAACAATCTTTAAAGAAAACGTTAGTATACAATTAGATATCTCGTGCCTATGCAATGTGTTTGTTACAAACGTCCATGTTCGCTGTTTTAGAGTATAAATGATAAAAAGACAATATTTTAAAATTTCTCCCTGTATACGAAACAAATGCTTTGTATATAGTGCTATAAAATCTCTACTATTCTTTTTGACCAAAACCAAGCAAATGTCATTATCTACTGATTTGAATTCACCTTTCATTTCAGATTAAATTGACCCGATATTATCAGAAATACTGCATGGTCATACAAAAAGTAACAAAGCTTTGGATTGAAACGTCGTGTTATTGCGAATATGGTATGTTTTCCATCTCCACTACAAAGGAAATTTGTTTTTCAAAGAAATAATTAAATTGACTAAATATTATTGGAAATACGACTAATTAAAAATTTTAATTAATTATAATGTTGATAGGAAGAATGAATGTGAAACATAATATGAAATGAGAATAAACCTAAAATAATACACACAACAAAACACGTTGTCTCAATTCAAAGCAACTTTCATTAATGAAAAACAACGGTTGAAGAAGAATGTCATTTTTTTAACATTAGACAACTACTTCTTTGTGTGTAAATAGACGAAAACAAATAAAAAAAATGCTTTGACCTGGGTTTGAACCAGGATCTGCAGGCACGCCGGTCCTCTTTATTACCACAACTAGCCTTGTGTGGATGGCTCGCTTAACATTCATATTGCATTTCGTTGCAATCTGAGCAACTTAATGGTCGGACGTTCTTTGACAATTTAATTGTACAACCACCTGGAGTGCTGTACGTCGGCCGTTAATGGTTTGCAGAGGGAATTGAAAAAAGTGCCGGCATAAATTTTCATTATGGCGTGGCATGGAGTATTATTAATTATGGCTAGTTCGCGTACACGTACGATAATAACGTGGATTATGGGGGCATAAAAAGTGAGGTGAAGGGGCCGATGCCATATTTGCATACGGAGAAGCGGTCATTATATGGCCAGTCGAAGAAATTTGCGATCGTATGCGACGAAAAAAGAGCCAAGAGCGAGTGAATGTACCTTGCGGTCGCGGCATCCTATGATTTTCTTGTTCTGATGTATGGAATTAATGATGTATCCCTGATATAGGATAGAATTTTTGATAAGATGTTTAGAGCAGTGGTTATGCAATACTTTCTTAGCATACACTCGCTTTTAGTTCGGGCTTTGATTTCCATCTAAACCAAACTGAAAGGTAACAGCTGTCATTTAAAAAGTATTCTAAAAGGAGGAAAGGACTTTAAATTCAATTAATTCTTAAAAATCAAAAAAAAAAAAACAAAAAAACAACAACTGTTTTATATGAAATCATTCATTAGTTTATATTTTAGAATTTATATGAATCAATGAGTCCCCTGATCATTTTTGACCAAGGTACAAAATATGTCTGTTTGTGTCTGTGTCTGTGTGTGTGTATGTATGTGTACCAGATTTTTAAACAAACTTAGAGCTGAAAAGCTTTTGGTTTAAAAGCGTCCAAAGGAACTGGCTGTTTCATCTAAGCATTTTTCAAGGATTTTGGAAATGAGCTGCCATTTCTGTAATTTCGTCAAAATAGTTAAATAATAAAATAAAGTAGAGGAAATTTTGTATAATTTATGTCTGTGACATTTTTTGGTAAAATTAATAGTTTAGCTGTATGAGCAAATTCTTTTTGATCGAGATCGTGTCTGCATTAATAGTAGGTAGCCGGGATATTTGGAAACTTTTGACAGTATTCAGAACGTCAGCGGTTGCGAAACAATTCAACACGCAAATGCATGGAGAATGCGATGAGAAGGAGAAACACGCGCGCACGTACGCTATGTGAAACAATGTTGAAACAGCTTGGTGTTTCCATGGTGTTTACAAAGTGCGGATAGCAATGTATTTCGAGTGCGGATAGCAATGTTGTTATGCATTTTTCAAGGATTTTGCAAATGAGTCGCCATTTCTGTAATTTCGTCAAAATAGTTAAATAATAAATTAAAGTAGAGGAAGTTTTGTATAATTTATGTCTATGACATTTTTTGGTAAAATTAATAATTTAGCCGTAGGAGCAAATTCTATTTGTTCGAGATCGTCTCTGCATTAATATAGGATTTGCCAGATATTTCTATTCTAATGACAGTAGGTAGTGTCAAAGGCTGATTTTTTTACAGTACCTACTGTCAATATCTGTAAATCCTGGCTAATTCGTTTTATTTTAATGCAAACAAGATCGATCTCGAACAAATAGAATCTCATGCAGCTAAACTATTAATTTTATATATTGTACGATAAAGTCATGTGCCTAGCCACATCAGATTTTTTTGTCATGTACCTATGTACCTATGTCTTTAACATACCTATGTATCCATTTCTTTAACATGGTGAAAATAAATTGTTCTGCTAAGCTTAACACTTTCGGAGATATTGAAGCAAACATTTCATAACGAATTTTTTAATCCCTTATAGTTTTTAATTAAGTTCAATATTAATTTCTTCAAGATTCAGTAAACATTTTATACAACATTTTAGTATATAATGGTACCTTCATAAAACCTTCAAATCTGAAATGACTAGACTATTTTATGTGGTTTATTTGGTAATGAATATGTACGTACAGCAACACTACTAATAATAAGCCATAAAGTTATATATTTCCGGGTGGAATCCGCGTTGTTGACTTTGAAATACATATTAAGTTGTTTTTTACGGTATTTATAAGTGTTTGTTTACGATTTTACTTTTCAGAAGAATAAGTTTCATTTTCTGGATAAGGAATGATTTTAGAAACCCTTCTTCTTGGCCACAAAACCAAATAGTTAGATAGCAAAACAGAATTGACGGAAGTTGACATTGGCTTTTTCTCGAAAACTAACAAAGCAGAAAAATCTGTTTTTCCTGAATAATAGCAGAATAATGCCCCAGCTTTGTCTACAGTTTATCGACCTCATGTTGACAGAGAAATGAAGACAAATGAGTAGCGACCAACCCCAAATATGTCGCAAAGGAGTGACTAATGTCTACCATAGATATTCCTGTTTCGGATACTAACAAAAATTGGAGAAAGGTATATAGTTGCCTTTGTATAATTAGCTGAGTCAGTAAAGAATTTATATTATGCTTTAAATGATTACTTTTTGTCATTAGGTACCCGTTTTTTGTTATCAGTTTGTGATAAAAAAGTAGACAGAAAAAAGCGTTGTTAAAAGCGTCAAAAACCTTAAATCTTACATACTATAGTATTATACGTTTATTCCTTGGCAAAAGTAAATATAAATGTTTGTATATATGTATCATGAAAAGTCAGATATTTGTCCAATAAAATTGAACGTGTTCCTGTATACATTCGGCAACTTCACAAACATGCAAAATCCCAGATATAGAAGTAAATTTCGTTGCCTAAGCAAATTTTCCCACTATATCGACGTATCTATATTAAGACCACAGCGGCGTCGCACAAACAAAAACCGCCAAGTGGGAGTCACTGAATATTTATACGTTAATCAATTATTAGGCGCGTCTTTCGGATTCGCTACGCGCAGCCCAGACTGCAGTCCAGACATTACGATCCAAGAACACCGCCCGACCGGATCGCATAATAATAAATAAACCGTACGAAATTGTTTCGAAGATAATTACTATCATCCTTTCGCCGGACTAAAGGTACGGGCATGGTGTACACACGCATAGTCTCGCTAATTTGTATTAATCCCTCTGCAGCGCGAAGAAGCCACGCTTTGATGGTGCATGCGAAATTACATTTTCCATTATCGGAATTACGCTTTGATTACAGGAATGCAGGCAGTAATTTGTTTTGGTCGTGGGATAATTTTGCCCTCGACAGAGTATACGGTACAGGGTGTTTTATTTCGCATATGGCAAAAGCAGTCTAGTATTAGATAGAAGTAATACTAACTGTTAATCAAATGTCACCTCAATATCTTCCTTCATAAGGAAGTATCTGTCAGAAAGACATGATTGTAATAGTTATGTGGCAGGCACATGACTTTATCATACAATATATAAAATTAATAGTTTAGCTGCATGAGAATCTATTTGATTGAGATAAATCGTGTCTGCATTAAAATTAAACTAGTTACCCAGGATTTGACAGATATTTTGATACTATTGACAGTAGGTATTGTCAAAGCATCAGCATTTGGCACTACCTACTGTCATTAGAATAATAGTTATTTATGGCACAAGTGCCATAAGTACGGACTAGCGCTACGAGCGGTGATGCGGCGCGTCACCGAAGGCGGACCGTCGCCGTCGCATGTGAGCGAGTCGCGCTAATCAACGTTTTTTGTGTTGCTTCTTGAGAAATATATATTTTTTAAAAAAATATTAAAAAATTGTTGTATTTCGTAGGTTGATACCACTTCTACGAAACGTCAAGTTTAAAAAGACAATTCCCAACATACCAACATACTAAAATAAAACTAGACTCATCGCTATACTTTACTTTCAATTTTCTCAATTTATCGTTTTTAGAATTAGATATAACAACGGGTTGATATTTCTTATCAACAGACAGTCAAAAGCGGCAACGTTCCTTAGCGGTTCTCCAACCTCGGATGAAATCAGCTGTTTTCGAGTGGGACAGCATAAAAACAATTTGTCAAATCCTGGCTACTATGAAGTTTCATATCAATGCAGATGCGACCGATCTCGATCAAATAGAATTTGCTCTTGCAGCTAAACTATTAATTTTACCAAAAAATGTCATAGGCATAAATTATGCAAAATTTCCTCTACTTTCATTTATTATTATTACTATTTTGACGAAATTACAGAAATGGCGGCTCATTCGCAAAATCCTTGAAAAAGGCTTAGAATAAACTACCAGTTCCTTTGGACCCTTTTGAACCAAAAGCTTTTCAGCCAGCTCTAAGTCTGGTCATAAAACTTCTAAATATAAACTTTCATCCCGATACCTTTAGTAGTTTCTCCGGAATCGTCGCCACAAAAATCGGTTACACACACAGACATACATACACACAGACACACACACACAGTCATTTTTTGTACCTTGGTCAAAAATGTTCAAGGGACCCATAAAGACCTATTTCCACTAAAATCTTAATTTTTTTTTCGGCTCGATTACAATACTTCATCATACTGCGTATGATAAAGTAAAAATGTGACCATTTTATGCGTTTATTTAGCTGGTCAGGTATTGTAACAATAGATAATAGAATAGAGCGTTGTGATAATGAACTGATAATGAAATTCTCCATAATATATTTATGATGCCTGCTGTCATGAAGATAAGACAAAATATAATTATCAAATCATAAAATTCTAGATGGTTTTTATAAAGGAAACCATACATAAAATAAACTCTTTTATTTCCCGCCTAATTTTCTGATTTAACAAATATTGTACAATGTATGATAGTAATAATTCTGTTATCAATAAATAATTGGGGAATCCAACATATGTGCTGATATCAGTATAATATAAGACTGTAATTAGCCCAGAAAAATATGAGTGCCAAGAAGGAAATACAAATATTGCTTTTTACATAAACAAAGTGAGTTGTTCGATATAAATATGGAATACTCACTCATAACATAACTACTGACGAAATCGCATATAGACAATGAATCATTTTTGATACCAATTTAGGGCCTAGTCTAGCATATCGCCTAATGTACGTTGTTTACGTTGTGAAGTGTCACCAAAGTACAATGATTATGTAAAATAACGTGACTCAGTACACAATACAAGGCCACACACGTACGTAGGCAATCAAGTGACGTTAATTATGTAATCAGAATTTGACGTCTAAACAGCAATAGCAAAGTGTCTGAAGCTATTGTTATAGGATATAATAAAAACTTTGTTGTCCAAAATGTGAATAAAAATTTAATAATAAAGTAGTTTTGGTTAGCGTTGGTTACTTCAAGTAAATTATTAACTACCTGTTTACAATGTATACATACTGTATCACCGCCGGAAGTAGCGTAAACAAACTTTATTGTTTTATTGCATTTGGTTGGACTTTCGTAATCCATATAATAATATACAGTGTGTCATTTTTAAGAAAGCATTACTAATATTGATATGAATCTGTTTTAATTTCAAAGTAATCTCATTTGAGAGAAATGTGTTTTCAGTGTGCGTAATTATTTAGATAAAGCGTCATCTCACATTGAAAGGATGTTACTACTTGTAGGTATATTTTGAATGTTTTAATTACTCACTTACTATCTTAATATTTTGCTAGTCACAGAAGAACTTGAGCAAAACGACGTTTCATAAGTTAAAAAAAAAGAAATATTTGTATTAGGTTATTCCAACGAAGTAACTCCATTTTGCATATCTTAAATGTTACGAAACTCTTAAAAATTTAATTCATTCATCATTTATAACTACGTATCAATTTTTTTTTATTCATATACAATTTAAAGCTACTTTCGGTTTCATAATATGACGTTAAAGTGACTAACTAAAGTGAACTTCAAGTTGAAGATGGCTACCTGAAACAAGATTTTAAAGTTGATACGTTTCATAATAAAGTCACATACTACCTTTAGTAAGTTGTTTCAAAATAAGAAGAGGGTTTCACGTGGTGTCCGGCCAAGGTATTATGAAGCAGAGGTAGTTGTGGGGGTACCCTCTTCTTATTTTAAAACGTCGCTAAAAGTGAACTTTTTGCCAACTTTTGTCAACTGCGAATACCTTTCTTATTATGAAACTAGGTTGTGTGATGATATCTCTCTCAAGGCCAAACCAACTTTTTGACGTGTAAAGTCTTGCCTTGATTTACAATAGGGTATCTAATATTTACTATCTATACGAAAGAGTTCGTCACAAAATTTTGTCCCACCATGTTTTCATCAATATCTTCAAAACTATTAATCTTAGCATAATAAATTATGCATAATATTTGAGAACTACTTAAGAATGTTTATCTACGACTCATATATAATAAGTTCATTGCATACCTATCTATGACTATATAATCCCCATCATGATGCATGCTGATGATTATAATGACACTAGCGTTGTAAAATAATGACAGTTCGTTCAAATACTGACTTCATTATTTGAACGAACTGTCATCATTATACAACTATAGTCTGAACGTGTATCAAAACCTACGGGGATGACAGTTATATGGCCAGGAGAAGTTAGCTTCAAGTTTTGTCACAGAACTATACATTTATTAAAAATATACGATATAGATTTTTAAGCTTGAAAAGATTGTGACGTAAAACGAAGTACAATTTTTTTTTAATTAATTCAAGATTAATTTAGTTCAAATACTGTTTATCGAAAGAATGCATTTTTCACAAAATTGTTGACAAATTCTTTTTTGTATCAATGCGTCTTAACGTGATTTAAAAATGCTTCACAAGTAAGAAAATTCATCAATTCTGACAAAGCGGTTTTTTTTAAATTCACAAAAAAAGTGTTCAAACCGTCTTTTCGACGATTTTTTTTTTAAATTAATGACTATGTACGTACTTGTAATTAGTAATTGGCAAGTGCCTATATTTGAAAACAATGAAAAAAGAAAACATGATGAGTTCATAAGGCTCTTCAAGTCATTGATTTTGTTATAACAATAGGTGATGCTCTAGCAGGCAGGCCAACGTTTTCAAGACACCCTGTAATCGTACGTACCGGTTAATATAGTGCCCGAATGGTGTAATAATCGCATTGAGCATTGCCCGTAACTATTGGTATTTATAGCCTGTTGATCCCAGGTCATGAATGAACTTATTTAGGAGGTTCAACGTACACACATGCCTGTTAAGAAACATACCAAACCGTAAATTACTATCAAAATCAAAACACACAGCGCACCGTAACACGGAAGCGTTTACATTACATACATTCACAAACAGCACCAAATAAATAACTCTCAACTCTGGCAGTGCGCAGGGAAATCTTCCTGCTTCCTGGTCTGTTTTCTTCAATATCGTAGCCTGTCGTAAACAATCGATCGAGGCGTCCAAATGATTTATTAATAACTAATTAGCATGTAGCAATTATGCCTACAGTGTAGCCTATTTATAGTTTACTGCGATAGCGCGCATGTTATTGTCCAATACTTTACAATTTTTCGTGTGCCACGAAGAGAAAGTCCATTATATTACTACGCTGACTCACAATGACTGCTGCGTTGCACAAGCTATTGAATTGGCACGCGAACTTTTGAATTAGATGAGTCAGAGAACCACGCGATATATGTATTGTTGGCGGTTTTCTGGGGCCCGAAATGGCAGAAACTGATTGGTTGCGTTTCTGACTTGTGATATAGCCGGCACGCGACGTTTCCTTGCAAATATTTTCGATGATACAGGTCAGAAACCTTTTTGGGGTGAATAATTTTATATTGGATGTGGAAAACACGAAATGTGAGTCAAGTCGCGCTGATGCATTTGTTTCAAAAAATAGTCCAATTCCGAGAAATTGTCCTGTAAATATTGTCAGTAACGCCAATGTGGGCGAAGAAAACATACTTATTTTGAGTATGCTTCTTCAAACTTCTTCAAACAAGCTCTAAGAGCTCTGTTTAAAACTGGACCCCCACCTTGTTCTAAAAAATATGGTACGCCACTGACTCATATAATAGATAACAGACACATGTAGTATGTATGTAAACATCGGGCAATTTCGTAACCAGTTCATAGTAGGTGCATACATTCTACATAATAGTCAGATTGCTAGAAAATATTTGTGTTGCCTTCATTTCTATATTCGACTATTCCTATTATATCGTGATAATGTATGTAGAATAAAAAAAAGCATTTAATAATAATAATTAAGTCCATCTCCACAATATCTGGGTGTAGAATATTTGCGTGCATTAATTTTTAAGGTCAAACAGATCATTATAATAATGTAGGGATTTTTTTTTCGGTAGGTGTGCTCAATACGTTTTGAATTAATTTTTTAGTATAATATTGCGATATAAATTAGCAGTTCGTTAATTATCAACTACACAGATAGAAATTTCAATTAAAATTCTGTTTAATTTAAATGCATTAACTCAAAGAAATCTGTTGTTTCAATATAGGGAAAGATATATGTCTTTGATGATAAAAATTAATTTGTAATATTGTTTATAGTGTCAAACAATATGTATTCGGTTAAAATTTACATTCGTAAATTATACGGAACTACATTTATTCAGTTCAAATAATCATTGTGATAAGTGATTTTTTGAATTAACAAAACAATAATAAATACAATAATAGTTTAAAGGAAAAGGGTATACAAATGTATTTATTTGAATGAAAATTGGATTTGTGTGAAGGAAAGTAATTTTTATTTACATTCAAACATATTTATTTCACTCTAATAAATATAATCCAAATAAATTAATCTTTAAACCAAAATAAGTTAGAGTATTTATTGTGGTAAATAGTTTTTGTGCCAAAGAAATACGTTTTGATCCAAAAGAATAAATGAAAAAGAACACGTTTCTTAAACCAACAAATCTTTTCTATGTTTTGTATCAGGAGTGTCTCAAACTTTGGCCATAAACCACCATTGTCATTCGCCCTGTATAAGCTGTACTTCAACACAGTAATAGCATGTGCCAATCTTGACGAAGATCATCATCACACTATACAAAAAAAAATGACCAAACTCTGTAAAATAGTTTAAAAGCTCATTAAGTTAAAATATTATTAATATAACTTCCACAACTACCTAACAGAAATGGGTTTTATCGTAAATATTGCTTTTCTTTCCAATGACGAAACGTACATACAGTTACGTGTATCTTTACCTGTTGATAATATTTGTCTAATATTTATTTATCTTAGACATATTTAGCATACGTACCTCTATGTGCATACATATTAAGCTTACACACCTTTATGTGTAAACATATTTGAAAAAAAAATAAACGCTGCAATTTCTATATACATTTCTCAAAATACCATGTCAATAAATACATGAGCTTCCCATACTTTTTTTAGTTTAACGAATTCTTGAAAACAATCCCATGGTACCTGTCAAGGCACTGTCCATGTATACTGTCTCAGCGTAAATAACGTTCACCGTTTTCAATGGTGTTTCTGCCTGATATATGACTACAGTGAGGAAACGTCCTTTGTTTTAAAGGGCATCCCTTTATTTATGAGTCTCCTCTTAACATGTACTTCTAGTAGAGAACTTGTTGTCCTTATAAAACTGTTTATACCTAGTATATATTACATACATATTATTTATTTATTCACCACAACAAATATTATATTTACCATTTGTACAAATATGAGAATGTAGCAATATGTACGAGTTTCTTCGTATAAATAGTAAACGTGTGCATCATCTTTAAACAGAATTGGTTAATAGTCTACTTTAACTCCACTCTGTTAAAGGCTTATTTGTGGACTAAGCGCTGTCTAGCCCTACAGACTCGTTGTAAGGTAGGTTTTATCTAGTATCAACATTTTTCTTCATCACAGTGATTCATTCTACTATGCAATTTTTTTTTAGAAAATAGCTGCACAGGTTCAGGTAAAACTAAATATACGGTTGCAGTAATAAAATTAGTATGTCTACTTAGTTCAAAATATTATTTATCAAATACAATAAATGTTGAACATGGGTAAGGCTTTGTAACAGATTATACTACTCTATATATGTACAGTAACGCGTAAAGTATGGAAACATAACAAAACCGCTGAAACCGTTAGTTATTTGAAAAATCCTCGGACCCGTCGATTTCTTAATTACGAAAATATACATATTTACATCAACTTTAATTTCCGATCTTCAATTGTCTTTGACTTATGATGTCATCGACATCCTTTTTAAATGGCACCCCATATTTTTTTGTACTGATATTGATAGATCTTGTCTATAAGGTAATTTACAAAGTGCATTGCCTTAAATGCGAAAATTTTCAAGGAAAATACTATTGCTAATTAGGGTAATATCGATAACTTTTGTTTGTTTATGGAAAGCAAACGTTCATAGCGACAACTTATCAACTTCAAATTTTGAATTTCAAAAATCGTTTTTTCGATACACAAAATCATTGTTTATGTCCATGTTATTCACTTCTAATTTGTTTCAAAATAGTTATTTATGTACTAAGGGCATCACACGGATGTTTATGCCCCGAGGGTGACCGTTTAAAAAGCTCTAAGGCCGACAGGCCCGAGCACTTTTTAAGTTGCCCAAGGGTATAAACATCAAGTAATGCCCGAGGGGCATACACAATTTTATGTCCTACAATGGTTTTGTTCCTCCGTTTGAATAATATTAATAAATATTTTGACGTTATCAAGTGACATGCGTATCTACGGAGTATCTACAAACAATTTAGAGTTGAGTGACAATACAGACAATTAATTGCAAACTTATAACCTTAATCGCCAATAATTGACATTGCCGAGTTACAGTACAAAAAGTTAATTGCTAAACTTATAACCTTAATCGCGAATAATTAACAATGATGACTTAAAATTTACAATTTGAATGACAAATATTTGATGTATTTGACATATAACCATGTCAAACCTTAACGCCCTCGCGGGCGTTAAGAAGCAGTTTTTGCCCCGGTATCTAAGATGTAAAATGTTACTTTATGATCATGTAGAATAAAATATTTTACAGTTTTCAATTGTCCATTTTCGAAAATTTTCAAATTTTATGTAAGGCCATAACATATTTCCAATGCTGTGTACACAATTAAATGATCTACCAAATCGGTAAGAAAAAATGGGGTTGTTATTTAAAAATGTGTATTTAAATAATGAAATGTGTTCCAGGATCTTTTAAAATAACCAACCGTCTTAGAGAAATTCTCATGTTCCATACTTTACGCGCTCACTGTATGTATCGCGTTTTTTTCTGCGCTCTCTGTAGGTATAAGGTATTCTAACACAAGACAAGAAGACACTAGAAAGTGTGAACAATAACTTGAGCACCACTTACACCAAAAGATTTATTAGCATTAGAGAATAGTGCAAACCACTAAAGCGATGACAGATATAGGTCCCTATTTCGCGCTCTCACTGAGACCTAGGCTGAGTGTACCACCATACCAAACACATAAATCATCTACGAATATTCGAATGAAGAAGTTTACAAGAAGTTATACCTTTGTTGTTTACTTTTTACAGATCCCTCGTGTTCTTTATTTATTACAACTAGCCATCTAATCTACCTTCCATTACAAAACAATTTCAGCTTCAATCTTCAATCTCCCTTTTTGCAATCTCATAATATTTCGCGATTGCAACCGGCACTTAAGATGAAAACCGTGCATTCTTGCACGCCAAGACGTCCGGCAAATAGGGCTTTAATTGAACGAAATTGGCAAGTACTGAGCACTTCACACCAGCGCAGCACTTGTAACCAGCAATCAGGAACACATTTCAAGACGGCTGGTGTATGCTAGCATTATTTTTTTGCATCGTCTAAAGCTATTGCATTGATGCGATGCAACACAGCCTCTTTCTGCATAAATAACTTTGAAACGGACGGAATTAATCTTTGGTTATGTCCTGCAGTTGTTGTCGTAAATCATGCGATTTAAGATGGACGATTGTTTGTGCAGCGGATATGTGCAGTTTCCGGCATAATCGAAAATATAAATCGACGTGATATGTTTGGGATGGAACAATCGGTCAGCATATGGCGAGCGAGAGTGGATTTCTGGGTATTGTTGGTTTAATGGTTAAACAGAAAGACAACACTGTAGAGTAGACGTCCCTCCATAAGTGAAGCATTTCTTTTTTATTGTTATAACGTGTGGTGTATGGTTCATTTCCAGGCTTTACGCCGTCATATTTCTTCAGTTTAGTGACGTTTATAGCCACATTTTGCATTCCATTTAAAAATAAGTTAAGAGGTGCACTAATCTGAATCATTCGCTGCTCCCACTATTTATTTTTTAAAACTATTCATCGCAACCAGGTTTGTTTTTTTTTATTTAATCAGATTCATCCAAAACTGGTTTCAATTTGCATTAATTTGAACATTGACATTTTACATTTATTATATTTTACAGCACGGTTATTGCCGGAAAGTATTGCCAGTTTTTTGACCTCATCCTACAAATAATATACTAAAATAGGTTGTTTACTATGTTAGAATTGAGTAAACCAAACCCAAATGCAATAGTGAGGGTATTTCTTTTCAATAAATTCAGTTATTTCAGGTATTATACAATATATACAAGGTTCACAGTACAGGGATTAAACACATGCAAAATATGACGAATTAATTAGTAATTGAAACAGATATTTTGATACTATTGACAGTATTGTCAGAACATCAGCGTTTGCCACTGCTGTAGTATGTTAAACTTATGCGCCTGGCCGCATCAGATTTTTTTCTGAAGAAATCATTATAATTCGTTAAGTCAGTATTAAAAACTATTTATTTAAAATTATTTATTGTTTTTTTGTCCATTAAAATTTTTGTTATTATCAAACATACAAAAATTAATACATATAACCCCATTATAAGAAACTATGAATTAAATAAATTATGACAGCACGATAAAATGTTTGTAACAATAGAGGGTTTCAAAAATGTAAACGCCGCACACAAAATATCAAAAGTTGAAATGATTGAGTGATTTTTTTTTTCAAATATAGCTCTGTTGTCTGTAGTTATCTGGACGAAATGATAAACTAAATGAGGGTCTGGATTAAATGATAACCAGCAAACCTTACATGAATTGCTTTGAATGTAAAACCGTAAACAAAAGCATCACAATATTAGCTATAATTTGTACTAAAGTAGTATGGAAAATGTTCATATTGTCTGTATTAAAGACTTGTATGGACGCTATTTGAAATATCTTTCTGTTTTGACCCCATGATAAGTAAAAAAACTGTCTGTTGCATAATATGTTCTATGGTATTTCCTATATTTCAACAAACAGAAGCAATAAATATATTGATGGTAATTCAAATATCTGTGACTGTAAACTAAACTTGTCCATCCATCAACTTTGTTTCAATGAATGACAAAGTTAACAGAACACCACACACATTTTTCTAAGGACAAATGTAGCAGAATTGTCGAATCTATTTTTCCTAGTAGTGCGTTTTTTTTTTTTTTTTTGTAATAGAATACTATAAGAAAAACAAATCAAAAAGAAGTGTGCTCAAAATACAACTGGAAAATCAAAAATACAAAATATGAATAAAATCAACAGTTAGAAAGTTGATACACAAATTATAACATCACTAATAACAAGTTGCTGTTTGATGTTTGATAAAATTTCAAAAGACAAACTACTGTTGGAAAACCAGCTAAAACTATTTCTCCGGATGCAAAACCAGCATCACTGTGTCCAGCTTCTTCTTGACAGTTCTACAAGCCCTTTCAACTTGTTC
Source organism: Melinopterus prodromus (assembly GCA_964023965.1). Lineage (NCBI taxonomy): Eukaryota > Metazoa > Arthropoda > Insecta > Coleoptera > Scarabaeidae > Melinopterus > Melinopterus prodromus. The sequence continues at coordinate 82,634,206 of OZ030391.1, read as the reverse complement.
GGAGTTGTCGAGTTTGTCATTCAATAATAATATAACAATAATTGTGCATTACGATAAGCGCTTTCCATAAGCATGTCGGTAAATAAAAGAATAATAAAAAATGTAAACAAAGGCACTGGTCGACATTAAGGTAGTTTCTTTCCTTAAATATATATATATATTTTTGTTTTAGTGCTTATCGCGAAAAAAGCGAGTTTGATGCTTTTCGAGCACTCCTTTCTGCATTCTTAAGAGAATTCTATTACGTCGTATTATAGACCAAGATCTAGCCATATATTAACAAATTTTAACTCAAAAACTACAATTATAAATTTTAGTCTGCTTTTTTTTAATAATAATAATAATAATAATTTATTTGTTTTAACCATACATAAATTATATTGTACAAGAATAAAATAAAAGATATGCATAGCAGTGCATGAAATATCATCCGTGGCGATGTCTTCACACGTTTCCTCCCTCTGGCCTCGCCTCGGGTGATGAAATTCTTCTCCCCGGGCTATTGGTATCGAGGGTCTGAAGGGTTCTCATTCTGGGTCGGCGTCAGCTAGGGTTGAATCTTCCCCGTCAGCAGCATTGCCTTAACTTGCCGTTTAAAGTGTGCGAGTTGTAGATTTTTTATTTTGTTATCTATTTTGTTGTACCTTTCGATTGCTGTAGTTGTTGTGCTCAGTTTGTATTTAGTGGTTTTATATGCTTGTGGCCTTAATAGGGTGCGCTGTCTGGTGAACATGTTATGTATATCGCAATTTAATGTCAACTTCAGGTTGGTGCGTATTTTATTCGTCTGTATTTTGTGGATCAGCATGATATCATTAAGCAGGATTGTTTGACGTATTGTTAGCTCTTTTGTTATTTCAAAAACCTCTTTCGTTGGCGTCCGGTAGTTTAAGTTATAAGAGTATCTTCAAAATTTTGTTCTGTTGTACCTGAAGTGTATTCAAATTTTTTTCACTTGTTGCTCCCCATAAACTCGTCAAATAGTTGATATTTGCCATGAACATAGAGTGGTATATTGTTTTTCTCATATTCGTTGGTATTAGGCGTTTTATTTTAACTATCTTTGATATCGTTGCTGCGTTCTTTTTCCTCATTTGTTTTATATGGCTGTTCCATTTGAAGTTTTGTGTTATATATAATCCTAGGTATTTAGCTTCTTTTATTTCTTTTATATATCTGTTGTTGATTTTTATGTTAAATTCTATATGCTGTTGTTGGTTGTTTAAGATCATGTAGTTGGTCTTGTTTTCGTTCATTGTCAAGTCGTTCTCCGTGCACCAGTCTTCAATTTTTTCAAGGTCTTTCTTGATGTCCTCCTCCATAGTTTTGACATCCTTGTTGTTGTAGCTAATACAAATATCATCGGCATATACAAACAGTTTTCCCTTTAGCTCAAGTTCATGAATATCGTTTGTATAGAGGATATACATGACCGGTGACAGATTTCCTCCTTGTGGCAGTCCATGTGATGGGTTTGCTGTATTGCTCTCGCTTTTTCCCACTTTTACTGTTTGAGGTCTGTTTGTTATATATGATTCCAGGAGGCTTAAGTTCTTATCACGTATGCCCAGTCTCTCTAGCTTTTCAATCACCTTCTTTTTGCATACCGTGTCAAAGGCCTTTTTCATATCGATAAAGACTATTGCGGATTTTTTCTTCTTGTCAAGGTGTGTGGACATAAACGATATCAAGTCTAAGGTTGCCGATGTTGTGCCGGTGTTTTTCTGGAAGGCGTACTGATAGTTGTTTATTAAGTTATTTGCCTCTATGTGTTGGTTTATTCTTGTTTTAATGATTGTTTCTGTTATTTTATTTAGTGCCGAGAGGATCGAGATAGGCCTGTAGTTTGCTGGTGTAGTGGTGTCTCCGGATTTGTGTATGGGTGTTATTACGGTTTTCTTTAGGTATTCGGGGTAGATTCCGTCTGTGATCATGTTGTTAGTCAGTCTGACGATGATAGGAGTCAATATTGCAGTATTTTGTTTAAGGATGTTGTTTGTGATCTTGTCGAAACCAGGTGCTTTGTTCTTTTTTAGCTGCTTTATTGTGATCTTAACTTCATCTTCGCTGGTTTTCTGGAAGCTGGCTAACTTATTCTCAGCTTGTGGATATTGTCTCGGTAAATTCGTGTGCTTTTTGTTGTTTTTACATTTCTGTGCCAAGTTGTATCCTATTTCGGAGAAGTATTTGTTTATTTCATTGGCTATTTCTCGATCAGTTATTGCTGTTGTTCCATCAACCCTCGTTATTTTTCGAATTGTTGTGTTCCTTCCAAGATTCTTATTTGTCAATTTGTTTATAACTTCCCAAGTTTTCTGTCTGTCGTGTTGCACCGTTTGAAATTTTCGTTTGAAGTAATCCCTCTTTGCCATCTTTATTTTGTCACTCGTTATCTTTTTTTCTGTATAGTATCGTTGTTTTATTACTTCATTTTCTAAATTTTTTCTGTGTAGTTTATATAGTTTATTTCTTTTTTGTATCTGTTTTGCTATATCTTCATTCATCCACTCACATTCCCTTGTTCTCTTAATTCTCTTTGTCTTCTGATTACTGGATATAATCCTTTCCATCTCCTTGGAAAGATCCTCAAAGCTGTTTATTTGTTTGTTTATAATCTCCTTCATATCTTCCTGCATCTTTTTAGTGTCTGTTTGTTTATATTCGAAGTAAACGTAATTTCTTTTTGTTCGTTCAGTGAGTTTAATTATTATCGGGTAATGGTCAGATATATTAGAGGGTGCTATTTTAAGTTTGTTAATTTTGTGTTTGTCATTTGTCATAACGTGGTCTAGTATAGTGTTTTTCCCACGAGGATTAGTCCTAGTATAGTGTTTCTGTCCTGTTTTGTTCATCAAAGTGTATCCTTGCTCAGTTACTGTGGTTTTATAGTCCCTTGTTTCGTTGGTTTTTTCCATTATGTTTACGTTGATGTCACCGATTATTATATGGTATTTTCTCATTTTTAACAATGTATTTTTTAATATTAAACAAATTATAAAGAAAAAAAGGTAAATATCAAAATCATTGGGGAAGTTTCTTAATTATATCGCTACCAAGAAATTAGGATTGTTACGTGCTCTTTCGCGAGTGTATACCTGATTTCTATACGTTAGCAACCGGCCGTTTGCTTACTTTGTTCCGCTAGCAACTACTTTTACTCGTCCTGTAAAAAGTTTCACTTCAAACACTTTTAGATATTACTACACATCCCAAGGCTAATCTTTTTACGCACACACTAAACGCATAAATTAACGTAAAATTATGTACCTATATTTTTACTACATTGCTTCATGGAACACATTGTGCAATGTGTACCTAAGCATGTTAATGAATGCATACTACATAGTAATTGTGCCCACAAGTCACAGATAAAACTAATTTATTTTGTAGTATTCACCAAGTGCTTACTCAATGAATAATACGTCCAACTAGACTCGATTCTTTTTATTCTTAATCCCACATTTACAAGATTTACTCTCCAGCCAGCTCACAAGATCACATTTCCAATACAAGCGAACTTTCTTCATCTAGATAACGCGTTCGCTGGAAAGACATACGATAGTACTGTACAATTGGCGCCTGACTGGCTACGTCTTGGCGCGTCCTTTATGGGTCTGGTGGAATTTAAGAATGGACCGCATCGTTTGCTGCTGTTAATGAATAATTTAGTGTATTTCATGGTCACGGGCGTAAATAGATATTCCCTATAAATAGACGCACATTGCGGATTTGCGGCTTCGACCGAGTACAAACATACGGCTAATGTGCGCCGCATGTCGTCGAGTCATTTGCAACTTTGAAAGCGATCCGCAGTCGTAGGATCGGTCGCAGACAGATTGGATTTCTTCCACGGAACCGTGTAAACCAGTTTTACAGAAAGAAGAGCACTGAGCAATTAATGCTTGCATTGGTTTTAAGTACGGCGAGCAGTAAGTGATGACAGGTTGTAATTATCCTTGGCCATTGTAATTGATGAGGTAATTTATTTTGAGTTTCAATCATGCATAGTGGAGTCTTGCTGTCTTTCTGTTGATACAATCAGTTGAACATCTGAAATTGAATATACATTCGTATTTTTTGTTGTTGATAGTTTGATAGTTTATTTTGTAAAACATTGACGTTAATTGTTGTTTAAATAAGCAAACGTTAGTCGAGTAGAGATACACTATAGCTGCAATGGACCTACTTTCTCATCTTTGAAGAAACTCTTGTTACTCAAAAGTCTGGAGCAGTTTTGCCAGATAAACTGTTTTAACAGTAGCACTCATTTACTGCTTCGTGTAATCTACTGTTTTAGTACAAATGTGTATGTTAGTGATCAAATGTCGAAAATTATTGAAATAACAAAGAAAACATACTTTTTACTTCGTCCATTGAATATAAAAATAGTGTTTGCACCTTTTCAAAACTTTATATCGGAATCGCAATTGCACTATTTTTCGAATATTAAAAATTATTTAGGAGTTGTAATTGGCTATCAGGCTATCAGAAAAATAAATTAATTATTAGTTAGTATTATGATTATTGTATTTATTCATTGTTTTTATAATAAATTTGCATCACTTATTAAAACAAATTTCCAGTGCTTAATTTGTTAAAAATACAATGCTTTCTTCCGCAGAATCTGAACCTGAATGAAGAAATTGTGAATTGGGTCAAGCTTTCTAGAAAGCAAATTCGTTTTTTTTCATTGATTTTTGAGTTCTCGTTATTGAGACAAGAACGATCTGTTTTTTCCAAAATTATTTCACAATTTTTTAATTCAAAGTTAGATTCTAAAGTATACCAGAATTATTGTATGTTTGATAAATTAGTTGATGAAACTTTATTGTAGCAAAAAAATATAAAAATCATAATGTATAAATTTTTGTTACTGATCATTGTGATCATTATAACATTTTAAAAATGTGTCCCATCAAAAAAAATAAATAAACAGAAAAATTCAAAATCACCTACGGGTTTTATTATTGTAATAATATTCTTATTATTTTGCCAAAAAGATGTTATATGTCCGGTTTTGTCCGACTGTTGTTTCCCCAAAAGCGAACTAGTATGTAGATTATAGGTTATTATGTGCAGGTTATGTCACAATAGGATTGTATGTATGTTTTCAACATCATTTCAATTTTAATAAAATGAAAATGATTTCAAAAGTTTAGTTTGACGTTATATACCAAGCAAAATTGAGCATTGTCAAGATGTTTACTTTTAAAAATAGCTCAGCTACACATTATTTTCATCGTTTCAAAGTGCTGTGGTTCCAGGAATTAAATATGGCATGATCTCACTCTTTTTGTTTTCTGTAACACTGCTAAGATTATACAATCACAAAATTATAAATTACTAATATCAATTTCACATGAAATATGCAATTTAATTAAATATCTACCATAAAACGATATAACCGCAATTATTTAAAATATTTTCATATTATCGTTATATTTCTATTTAGTTTTAAGATTTAATTAAAATTTTCAGATTTTATTTATAAAAAAGCGACTCAATAATCGATTTTCTTATAATTTATATATGTATTTTGTATTTTATAATAAGCAGTACGATAAAGTATTGTAATCGTGCCAAAAAAAAATTAGATTTTGCGGAAATAGATCTTTTTGGGCCCTCTGATCATTTTTGACCAAGGTACAAAAAATGTCTGTGTGTGTGTGTGTGTGTGTGTGTGTGTGTATGTCTGTGTGTATGTGTGTACCTTATTTTTGTGGCGACGATTCCGGAGAAACTACTGAAGGTATCGGGACGAAACTTCATATTTAGAAGTTTCATGACGAAACTTAGAGCTGAAAAGCTTTTGGTTCAAAAGGGTCCAAACGAACTGGATGATTACGGTAAGCCTTTTTCAAGGATTTTGAAAATGAGCCGCCATTTCTGTAATTTCGTCAAAATAGTTATATAATAAATTAAGAAAAGTAGAGGAAATTCTGAATAATTTACTGACATTTAATGACATTTTAATTTGTTTTTAATTGGCAAATTTAATAGTTTAGCCAGGAGTTAAAAGCGAGTTAGCCAGGATTTGCCAGATATTTTGATACTATTGACAGTATAAAGTTATGTGCCTGGCCACATCAGATTTTTTGTTTTTATATAAATTAAAAAGTGTTGACATTTTTCTAAATATTTCTTTTCTCTGAAATTTGCATTGATATTTGTTGCAGCTTTGCAATTTTTACCTATCTGTTACGAGTTGGATTTTTGTACATTAAGAAGAAGAAAATATATGAAAACGAGACATAAAAAGACCAGACAACCAAAAAAAGGACACGAAAAACATAAGTTACTTAAAAGACAACTTATTTCATTGTTTTTGACGACTTTTTAGATACACAATTAACTTTTTCTAAAGAAGTGTCCTAGATTTCTCAACCTCACACTTGGCGACATGTAAATTTACAGCGTTTACAGTACTCTGACCCCATTTAATCGCAAAACATTTTGATTTACTACTGTAAAATATTATCACAATCGTTCGTATTCCCGGAGAATAATGGGGCCGTAATCCAGCAGAGGGCAGCACGCAGCAGGGTAATTAAAATAAAGTAGGACCCGGCAAACACCTGACATGCAATAAAACTTCTCAAAAACGATTAAACTTCGAAACAGCGACAAAATATGCCCGGCTTGCGCAAAAGTTTACGCCATTAAACCTTATTTAATACGTTCCGTATACTGTCCAAAAATCCCCTTCACATCTGGCACGTTTCCTCCAAAAACTAATTAAATTTTCAGTAGGCGACACAGAGAGCCAAATCTGGTTCTTATTACGTATTTTTTTTTTTATTTTCCTGACGCAAACTGTTATCAAATGCGCGACGGTATATGGCATGAAGCATACACTGAGATAATGTTGACATAAAACTTTTTATGGGCGAGGCGTAAATCAGAAATGTCGTTAAATCTTCTGTGAATGGATTGGATGCAGATAGGGCGCATCAGAAAGAAGATATAAGGAAGTTATACTAAAGTTTATTGCGGCAATTTGTTCATTCGAATGTCTGTTATTGACGATATGCCTTAATTGGGTAGGTGCACTTTTCAATTGGTTAAATGCAGCGACTAATTGCTTTATTGGGGGTATTTCTCAATAATGAAATAATTGAGGATGTTACGTTAATTGCATTATACTTAAACTAATATTGCAAGTAGACAACAGAACGTACTGTTGTGAACACTGGGCATTTAGTCTTTCTAATTTCTTACATATGATATTAGGTAAATAATATTTTTAAAAAATGGAAATGACATAGTGAAATTAATAACTGAAAAACATATTAACTAACCACAAAAAGTACTTAAGTAATAACAAAATAAATACCTAGGAATGAACAATAAACATAACCAGAAAAATATGGTGCATATTATAGTTAGTTATTTCCTATTTTTTAACTTTGAATTTTATTCTGAATCTACCTTTTAATGTTTCGTTTTTGTTTTGAATCACCCTGTATTGAAGCATATCTAAATTAGAAAATCATGACATATTGTGAAATACTACCGAATTATCAAATAGAATAAATATGCCCATTTTGGGTCATTTTAATTTAAATATTTGATTATCTGGAAATCTTTTTTATGAGAAAAATTACGTAAATTCAAAGAATAGTACCATGAACAGAGCTTCCAATAATAAAAAAAACGATATTCTTGGAATGGATAGATGTAGTTCAATATTATGAATGCAGTATACAGAATTAGTTTTCTATGTTTTGAAATTGATACAACCATCCATTCTAAATATAATTTAATCATAAATCACTTGAAACAACTTTGCAGGCAAGCGCTGATGTTTTGACAATACCTACTATCAATAGTATCAAAATATCTGTCAAATCCTGGCTAACTAGTTTTATTTACTAGTAATTATGATTCCTCTGCAATAACTAATGTATAATGGTAGCTGTACTAAAATGTATAATAAATAATAACTAATTGACAAATTCATTTTGACCACTGATCAGGAACAATGTAGGTAAACAATCATCTGTTTCAATTTAAAAACTATTGGCTATTTTTAATTGAATAGCTATGATGTAGGACTAGATGTTCCCGCGACTTCACTCGCGTGTGTTTTGGAAATTGATACAATTACTCATACTCTAAGAAATATAATTTACAAGCAAGAGAGTGTAATTTTACGAGTATGTTGAGAAGGGGAGGCTGTGATTTATCGAGGTCTGAAGAGACACGCTTCTGCGAACTTGCTAGCTGTCCCAAATACAGGTAAATAACGCTCTATACCGTAGTACTAATACCCTAACGCCTTTTTGACAGAGAACTAAAAGCATTGCATAAAAACGCATACAAAAGTGCCTAGTATCTGCCAAACTGTTTTGAACTCTGTTCACGACTGTTAATAAGAATAATGTTCGAATTTACATCAACACAAAAACTATAAGACAAAAAAGCAGCCAGAAAAAAATAGAGATATCTACTTAAAACCCATTCACATGGGTAGTCCTAACTGACATTAGTTTGACATTAAACCAGCGGTGGAATGTATGGAACAGTTTTTTATCCAGCCTCCCATTGAAGCATTAAAAATCAGTAGCAAAGGGAACATCCTTATTCCCAAAAAAAAGATTAAGGTGACATGACCGCCTTTAAGAGCAAATGCAGCGGATCGAAATAGGTTTAAAAAACGAATTCCTATTGCATGGCGCGCAGCAGGTAGCCATAGCCCCTATTCCAGCGTTTAATAGGGGTAGAATAACCGGGGCTTCTGTTAATGGCGTTAATAATTTAATCCAATAAAAAAATACCATGAATATATTTACAGGGGACTTTCACGTTATTAACGCTGGTCCTAAACCTGCTTCTTTAACCGGTTTGCTACTTGCACTTGCTACAGTTGTCAGAAATCGATTTGATGAACAAGAAAGTTCAAATATTCACCAACAAAATTTGGTATGTAATAAAAGCTTGGAAAAAGTTTGAATAGCTAGGGAATTCAATAGGGAATGGAACCATGTGTGCGAATCTGCAGCCGTATTGTTTTGATTCGCATTGCTAGAAACAATATCACACCACCCCTCTCCCCATGGATAACAGTGACAATACCAGTGCTCATGAATGGGCTTCCCAACAATGAGCACTGGAAAGGACTTTTGTCGCTTTGGGGCTAGATTCAACTAAAAGCAGACAGAGAAAAATTAAACTGGGACTGCTGCATTTCAAACGCGTATTAAAACTCGAGAAAGGGCATGACGCATTTAGTTAATGTCCCTAAAGTTTTAGATAACTGTTGATCACTTGATACTAAATAAATAATCAAAAGATTAACCAAAATATAATGTTTTCAGTCTATTGTGTATTGACTCAACGATATAAAAATTCACTCAAGCCACAATAGTGTTGAAATGAATACAATTTTGGTGTAAAAGTAACTATTAAGGTATAATCTAATCTTTTAAATCAGCCACAACATAACACAATCGTAATAAACAAACGCGTGAACACCGTTGCGTAAATATCATTTGCGTAAAAAAATGTGCTATAGATACGCTTGTCAGTCCCATAGTTTGAGATACTAGACCTGGGGTCTCGGCCGGTTTTCTATTATGTCCCGGTCAATTCATTATCCATGTCATGCCATATTTTATTTTGCACAACGTCCCTATTGCTTTGCGACTTCTGTTTCGAAATATTTGAAAATACTAAAATCAATATATCCAATAAAAGCAATGGATAGAAAATTCTTTTATCCCACATGAAAGGAAACAAGTTGAAACTAGAACTATGTAGTAAGAAAATTATCTGCAGCCGGGCAAAAGTTAATACATATATAGGTACTCCCCCACAGTCAAATATTTTAGGTGTGGAATTTGAAAAAAAATAAAATAAATGGAGTCGGATTTTGCCCATTCATGAACTTGTCCTTACTTAAAATATTATATGTTTTAACGACAAAAATGTAAATGAACGACAATATTTGTATTTAAACGATAAAATCAGCGAACTGTGACTTAACCTCAAAGACAGCAGTATGACAAGCAGCGCCGCTTGGCCAGCCGTACAAAACTTCTTCCATACTCATACAGTGTGCTACCGTTAAAAGTGTGGTTATGTGTAGGTAATTTGTTTTTAAGCTCGTTTGTTTTAAGACGTTGGAAAATTGAAAATTATTATGTGTATAATTGTTGTTCAGTCAGTCCTCAGGTAAGTTATAATTATAAGTTATATATGATTTGAGTTAGAGATAATATGGACAACAAACAACAACTAGAAACTGAACACTTCTTATTATGTCAATTAGGCTGGTGCTTATTTTTTAACTGTTATGTTCTTATACAGGACTCTCTCAATTTGTTCATTTATATCCATACTTAATTGCTGTGAAAGTTGAGTTCGATCGATACAGTACATTAACCCATACCGCAAGGGGCAAAAAAATCGAGTATAGACGTTTAATTTAATCATATTAAAAAGGAAATATTTTTGGTTTGTTTACTACAATAAATTTATTTACATACCACAGTTATTAACTTACATAAGAAAAATATAATCAATGAACTATTGAGTCAGAGCACTTCACATATTTCCAAAGTAGATACTTAATTTGTCAACAATACAATAATCTAAGTTAAGTACCATCAATAAATACAATCGAACAGTCTATGGCGAAAACACTACCAAAACAAATTTTCACGTGCTCAATTTTGCTGTTCGTTGGCCAGGATAGTCACTTAGCTTCGACCATTGTATTTTTACAAATTAAATACTTGCAAATATGTAAAATTCTTTGATATCGAGATGCATTGTCGCCTAACTATGAACAATTTTACTCACAACAAACAAGTTCATTAAAGGACTGGAAATATTACACTAAATCAATGCTCTATTAAAACAAAAAAATTATTGTACTAGAATATTGTTTATTAGTCTCTCTATTTAAATACAATTTCATTTGTGTTTTTATGAAATTTTTGCGTAGCCCACACTACAGCTGTTAAATAAGTTTTATAAAACAGGAATTAAATCATTAAAACTCAAAAATCAAATTAATACAGCCGAAAAAAGGGAAAACAGTGGAACAGTTTCTTGCGGAATGTGCTGGACTTTTTGGCAAACAACGTTACACTACATCTCAATGTTAATTTAACCCTTTCACCCGTCTAAAACGTTAAAAATAAAATCACGATGTGTTACATATTTTTTCAAAACCTATTTATGTCCCGGTTTATAATTTCTATATTATGGTAAGCGACAGCCTACCAAATCTTTGAATACATTTATTGGCCTTAACCTTCCAGAGCAGTAATGTAATTTTTTTATGGTGGCACATCGGATTCGCATTTGCTCCTTTTCAGTCGAAAATCTGATGCATTTCCATTTGGTGTGTTTATCATGTCTCTTCCATTTCCGACACAGGATATTTGCGTAACAAATTTGTTGATATCTCACAGTTAGCGTTTGAGTTCGGACATGACAACGATGTGGCTAAATTTACCATCAACGTGTCTGAGTGAAGGATTGTTTGTCAAAATGTCTTCGGCACAGTTGCGTGTTGTAAAGGCATCGACAACCAATATGGATGATCTCGAAATGGATGAAGGATTTGAATATCGATCAAACATTGCACTCGGGCTGGCTAATTCTCACGATTTCGCAATACTTCAAATATTTGTGGAGTGTTTAAGATAAATTTGGATACTCAAAGGCGGGAGGTAAACAAAACATATAACAAATATTGATGTTTTTGTAAAATTCTGTACAGGTACTCCAGACCCGTTTTCGGTATAAAATAATCTCGAAAATCCTTATTCAGAAAGTTATGTAATATCTTGATAAAGAAATTGGCAAGATGTAAATAATCTGTTTCACAGAAAACTGGACAACAAAAATTTATATTTGATGTGAAATAATGTGGAGAGTGATGTGCCTACCCAAATACGGCCAAAAGTGAATGACTAGGGTTGCCACCTTGTAAAAACTCATCACGAGAATAGTTTCAATAACGGCACATTCTTTTTGATGATCAACATTTTTTATAACAAAAAAATCTAATACGTTGAATTTTAGGTTTTTATTTTGCTACTAAAGACAACAATGGTCTTGATCTCGCCATATTTAATACTGATATCCTCGAAAATAGTAATATTTTGTTTATTCAAAACTAAATTGTAACACTTATGGGGTCTCACTATTACAGTATTTTTTTCACAATCTTAAAGTAATATTTAGGTGTTGCACTAGTCATAATTTTAATTAAAAATAATTAAATTTGCAGTTATTATAATGATAAATTTAAAAAATTAGCAAATCACAATTACAAAAAGATAAGAATCGAATACAAATGACTATACTGGCCAACAACAAAAAATACCGAACACATAACAACTGATCCTGGTATCATTTTTTTTAGAATCTGAAGACAGACGCTCGAAATTGTCTCTAATTTTTTGAAAGATAAATCACAAAAGCGTACATGACGCGCTATGTTGTTGGATTTCTTCAATAGATTTTTTCTTATTTTCATTTCGTTTTGTGTTGTGCTGTCGTTAGCATGAAATTATGTTTTACGATCCTTTCAAAGGATCTATACGTAGATAGTTTTAGCTTACCTTTTTTTATAAATTTGTTATAGTTGTCTTTAGGTAGCTAAATAAAAACACCAAATCCTATGTTTATATACCATCCAGTTTTAGAATTTTTGCCAAATTTTTTGTTCAACCATCTTTCCTGTGTAACTTATGACTGTGCGGTTGTGATTGTCTGTTAAATTTAAAGCGCTTCCTTTCAGTCGGTAATTGTTTATTTTTCAACTAGTCTAAAACATAGCCTACGTTTCGCCCGCAGGTTTGAGACTTCTTCAGGCTTCTTCATATTTTTAATATTGTATTATTGTAGCTCGTCTAATTGAGCTACAGATGTTCATTTTCTCGAAATTTTGATATATTTATAGCACCAATGAATGCGCAAAAATTCACCAGAAAATAATAAAAATAGCAAAATCTAAGTGTATTAATACGAATATGTAATGACATTTGTTTTGTTTTGGTCATAAATAATAGTAGCGATATTATAGAACCATACACAGGTGACATTTTTAGTATACGTGCTGAAATATAGAAGTGAAAAAAAAAAGTTTTTATCTACGACATACATATAATAAGTTCATTGCATACGTATCTATGAATATATAATCCCCATCATTATACGCGCCAATGATTATAATGACACTAGGTTTGTATAATAATGACAGTTCGTTCAAATAATGACATCATTATTTGAACGAACTGTCATCATTATACAACGCTAGTGTCAAAGTCTGTTAAAACCTACGTGGATGACAGTTATTTGACAGTTCGCCTCGCCATCATTGACAAATACTTTTAAAATATTTTGCATAAAATGGAATTTAAGAGTCGTAGATAAAACGTCGTATTTGACTCGCACATAACGGATATAAGTCGCTCGCATGATTACACGCTCATCTACGGCTCGCGTGTAAACTTCATGCTCGCGATTTATATCCTTAATTATGTGCTCGTCAAATAATATACTATCATTTATTGTTTTTACCCAAAACGCAGCGGAGTTGGATGTTTGTAACACAAACATTGCACACGCATGACAAACCTAATTACACGTACTTGAATTATCTTTTAAGATGAAGGATAAACCATGGCCAACTTTTAGCTTTATTATGGCCGGCACATTTTATAATGACATTTTTGATTGATTAGTCTTACTCATATCATAAACCACACTTGTTTGTGTATATTACAAAATGTTCTATTTTTATTTTTGCAAAGTGTTTTGGAGCTAAAATGAATATTTTTTTATTAAACTAAAATTACGACAGTTTGCTTGCACTTGCGTGACTGTCAGGTCTTGTATATTCGTTTTTCATGTAAAAATTACATTTTTAAATTAAAAATATCACGCTGACATTAGAACCTCTTTTAAGTATCACGGTTATGTATGAAATCTGTAAAGATTGGGTTTAAAGTGATGTGTTATATAAAATAACGGTATATAGAAAAATTGTATAAAAAGAAATATATAGAAAAATTACCCTGTATACGGTGCTATCAAAACTATTTCATTTCACATTAAATTGGCCCATTATTATCAGAAATATTGTATGGATATACAAAAAGTAACATAACATTGTATTGAAACGTTCAATTATTGCGAATATGGTTCGTTTTCAATCTTCAAACTGTGATAATTTGTTTTACAAGAAATATTTATTTGAAATGACTACATATTACTGAAAATACAAGTAATTAAAACTTTGTGCCGGTTTTATTTTGGCCCACAGTGTGTACTAAACCTGTTATTTTAATTCATAATAATGCATATTTATATCTTCAAGGGTATATTACTGGCGTTTTTGTACATATTTATGGTTGGCCTATTAATTATCATTAATTAACCACATATCTCCTAATCGCATTAAAACTATATCATTTATTAGCTCTTATTTTTATCCCCCTCTATCTTTTCAGCAATTAATCCGCAATTAAATTATCTCTATAATAGGCTTTCCCGAAACCGGTAAATATTTAACGAGCGTAATCGCCTCCTACTGGCAAAACCACAAGACAACACTCTCGCTTGTGCCTCCGATAAAGAATCGTTGTTGTCTACCGAGCACCACCAACATCATGCGTAATCTCTTAATGGTACTCTTCTGTCATAGTTCAGAGCAAACCGTACAATTGGCCAATTCACCGAAATAACGCACGCGTATATTTTCAGAAGAAATCATTGCCTCGCTTGGCTCCTGCACCACATTTCCTTATTAAATAATGGGCGGCTATAATGTCGTCTCGACATTGATGCTAATTCCCCATAATTCCTGGTATATTCTAAGCGCCTGAATGCCAAAAATAATCGAGAACTTAAGGCGAGACAAAAGCGTCTTAAGATGAAAATGAAGGCAGCTTATCATAAAGAAAGTTAACAGTATATATGTGTGGATGGAAAGTGCATCTATACGATAAAAAGGGCACGAAAATAGATCGCACCATACTGGTCTGAGCGTTACTTTCCTTAAAATACGTCTGTGAAGAAGTTGTGTTTGGCTGAATGAATGTGATGAGGCAATTCTAACCATTCATATAAGCTTTTAGTGGGGCCTTTGATCGGATACAATGAACTCTGGGGCATCGATTAAACCAACAACTCCTCTTCGAGGATGGTATCGATTTCTATTTTCTGCCTTTTCATCGGGTCTAATTTGAACTGGATGATACTACATCCATAGTTATTATAAGCGTATAGAAGTCGACAAAAGTAAATACCACAATAACGCTATAACTGGTTAACTAAAGAAAACGCAGCACGTAAAAACATGTTTTGAAAAAAGTTCAGCGATCGATTTCGTCTTTGGACATCATGAGGCTAATCTAAAAGGTAATTTTCACTATTGAAACACGGTTAAATATAAACAAATCACAAACAAGGTGTTAATGCATCGAACTCTGTTCATGATCGTTAAATACCGTCACTTCGATTATGTTGGAATTATCGTTTTGGTGTTTCTTAATTTCAAACATTTCGTAATAGTCCATTTTAGTTGATTTTATAGGTTGTGTTTTCAGGTTTTTTTTCATGTTCAGTCAAATGCTTGTTAAACATAGATGATTTTCTGATTGTGAGTTCGGTAAATCTTTTTAAATTACAACCTGTTTGTCCAACATATTCAGCATTAAAGTCTGAGCATCTAAGTTTGTACATGCCACTATTTCCGCTATTGTTTATTTGTGCTGGATGAGGTAATAATGTTAAATCTACACAGATAGAAAAGATTTCTTGTTTTAAAGAAATGTATTTGTTTGAATTTATTCTTTTGGGTCAAAACATATTTCTTTGACGCCAACAATATTTACTTCTAGTTGGTGAAGGGTTATCGAACATATAATATTTACTTCATTGAAAACTCTAGTTTATTTGCTTGTAGAGATTAATTTATTTGAAATATTTATTTAAGTGAAATAAGTATATATGGATACAAACAAAAATTACTTTCCTGTAAAGTAATATTTTTGTTTTGATTTAAAAAAACGTTTCTTTACACCAATGAAATATAATTTTGATTCAAACATATAAATTTGTATATAAGGACAGATTTATTTCGCTTAAAGTAATATTTTGTCACTGGCTTAAAAATAGGTTTACTTCCGCCAAAGAAATCATATTTTGATTAAAATAAATATATTTGTACACAAGAAGAGATTTACTTCCTTTAAAGTAATATTTTTGTTTTGGCTTTAAAATAGGTTTACTTCCACCAAAGAAATCATATTTTGATTCAAATAAATATATTTTTAATGTCATCCAACTGTATTGTTAGATGGCGCTGTAAACTCGCTCCTCGCACTTCGTACATATCGAAAGTATAAAGCCGCGTGATCGACAGTATAGATCTTACAGAGTACAGTGCCTGCAGGTTCGAGTTGCGATTCCAAATCAGAGTACACCAACGTATAGGTATATACAAGTAGGAGCGTAAGGTGTCGGCTCCTTTGATGTCGGCGTCCCAACTTTTCAGAAGTCACGTGATAGAGTTCAGCCTTGGTTCGTTAAAGGTTACTAGATGGCGCCACATAAAAAGACAGCGTTTAAAAACATTAAAATTGAATTGATTGAGAATAAAGTGATTTTTCATTCAATTATGATATAAATTCCTCTAATATTGTGAATGACGTTGTAATACGGGTTTAAATATTTTCTCTCGATAATTCAGTGTCGCCCTTCTGGATTTGGTTCGTGAAAATGATACTGGATGGCGCCACTACCAGAAAGCCAGCACAATTCAGATATGAAATAAATACCTTAAAAATTGTGATATTCGATGTAATGCCGTTTTAAAGATTCCCTCTCGATAATTGAGTGCGAAATTCACTAATATTGTGTTTGAGCACAAAACATGCAAGCAGAAAAAGCTAGCGCCATCTTACGGGAAAATGGTGAACACAGGCTGATGTCACGCATGCGCCCTCAGAATCTTCCCCAAATAGTTGCCGGGTTGACCTAACTTATTATGATTAAACTATGAGTACACTTTACTAACTTAACCTTGATTATATGTTGGGTTGGGAAGACCAATCACTGGTCGAGGATGTGCGACATCCCAGAAAGGTGGTGACACATGGCGAGTCTTCCGAAAAATTCTTGTCTATTAATTCATTTAACAAATTAATAATTTTAAGCGTTTTAACTCGACCAACAATTTTGTTAATTTAAAAAAATGTAATTCTTTCACTCAACACAATCATAATTATTTGAAGTAAATAAATCTCATTTCTTATAATACACAAATTGCAAACTTTAACTGGAAACATAAGTTGTTTGACACAAATCAACGTTCTTTCTACCAAACAAATATTTCAAATAAATGCGTTTTTATCCGCAAATAAATATTTCTTTGCCTCAATTGAAACAACAAATTTCAGTCAATGCATATTTGTTTGAATTAAACAAAAATTTCTCTCTGTGTATGTAGAGAGTTTTTCATTTGCTTATGAATTGTGGGGTGGTAAGGAATTGATACATATGTCTCTGTTTGGTTTTCATATGTGGGTAAAAGTGTAATGTGTAATTTTGTACCATTGAATTGTATATGCTGCTGCCATATGTTCTTTCTTGTGTCTGTTATTCTGACCTATTTGTATGATAGTGTTGTATTCCTGTTTGTAATTGTCATGTGTCAAAGCTACTGATAAAAGTCTATGAAATACAAACTTGAATGCTGAAGATTTAACATTGTGGGAATCCCGAGATGTACCATCGCAACCATAGAAATGAGGACACACAAATTTGCACTAATTCAACTGGATTTCGTAATGACATACGATTCTGAGGTATGAAATAAAAATTCTACAATTGAATGAATTTCAGAAGGCAATAATTCAAACTCGACTGCATGACGGAATCAGCATTGGAGAAACTGCTACTGAATTAAGTGTAGGCAAGAATATCGCGAAGAATAAAACTGTTGAAACCGGAACAAGTTTGCAGGTTGATAAATACAGTTGAAGTAAATGTTACACAACTAAAATTGTTGACAATATAAGTATGTATATAAGTGCCTAATTTGACTTCACTGTCCTCGTTTTTTATGCTCGCGATGGTACGTATCTGTACATCTGGTAGATGACTTTCTATTTATCGAAAAGTTCTAACATTAATATCTTTATCGGTTTCCTTTGCGCAAGTAAATTTAATTTTCGATAGGTAAGTCGTTAATTTATTTGAGAAATTCATCAATCAACATTGGGTCAGTATACCAAACGCAAAATATATCGTCGACATTGTCTATAAACATTGTTGTTGAACTGAAAGAAATGTTGATTTTATCCTATATTGAACAGATCAACGATTTCAAACTATCTCAGAGATGGATGAACCCCTTTAAATGTATCTGAAGATAGGTACTGCCATTTAAAAGCCAATTAACAGCGATTTAAAACCATAAATCGAAGTGTTTTTCTTATTTTGATTATCTAGGTACCTATGTTACCTACTATTCTTAAGGTTAGAGAACAGTTGTAAGAATTGTGTGCTAATTGCAAGTCATTATGTTAATCAGAATCATTGTGAGGAAATTTTGCAAATGCCATCTACTCAAAAATCAAACGTCGTTTTATACATAAAAATTTATGAAATTGAATGAAACGTTTACATGAAATTGTGCAAGTCTTTATAACATGTGCTATTACGTAAAATTTGTCACATTATACGATTTGAACCAGATTACAAATTTGGGGAAATTTCTGCATTAAGTTGCAATTAAATGCAAATTTACTTACGTTAGTTTACTAATGACTTGGTTTAATTAGTTAAAGTTAAAAGTTAATAAAATTTCATTTATAAATTCCACATTAACAATTTAATTCAAATTAAAAATGCGTTATTTTTTATGTTAATCTATGGTGTTTCGTTTGCTCTTATAGTTGGGCGCTTATGCGTACTTGCAATAACTTAATAGATTTTAACGTACTATATCTGATTCTGCACAATTGGTCGTTACACATCATTCAATGCCTAGGCGTGGCTGCAAACCGATCAATCTCTGTCCTGGCATATACAATACAACATGTTGGATTCGAGATAAGGTAAGTGAAGGAGTACCAGAAGATCAAGGAGATAGATTATGCATTACTACTATATTAGTAATACTACCTTCATTCTAAATCTGTATAGTAATTCTCGATGCGTGTGGTCGGAATAATATGTACGAAAACGCTGTTTAATATGCATTTAGAAACCTGATACATTATACATACAGGTGAGGTATTTTCTACCAACAACAAAATAGAGATTAACATATATATTTCGAAAAATAAAGACGTGCGTTTTTATGAGTATTATTGTTCTAAAATGCTAACATTAAGGTACTTTGTACGTTGCCAAATACATGAATTTTGTATATCTTGTATGTTCAAAGTGATATTGATAAAAAAATGATAATGTATTTCGCATTGATGCTTAAGTAAACAATGAGACGATATTGAAGGACATGATAAAAAAATATTTGATCTTAGATAATTTTAATGTACTAAAACATAAGTCACTCACCGACAAAAGTCAGAAAAATTTGGCAAATAATAAAGCACACATATTTTTGTACATGCATGGAAAAAAAATTAACGCAAGACATCCAGTCTTAATTTTGAATAACCTTGCATTATTTTTGCATGATCCTACAACATATCAAATTATAGTTTAATACTCACCAACAAGTATGTAATAGTATAACGAAATATAAATAATTCTAAAGTTGACTGTGTTGACTGAATATGGTCTCAATTATAAATTTTTACTTTGTTATTGTACTGGTCATTGATTTTTGTTAGCATTACCGGTCTTTTTACTAATTCGCTTTTTTGTAGTGTGTAAAATTCGGCTATAGGAAAACGCCAAAATTCAACATGACGCCCATAAGAAAAACAAAAGTTGGCCATGGTTAAGCCGCCATCTCCGATGTTTTTGAATGTTTTTGTTTCAAATGTCTGGTAGTTTTTAATAAAAAATTAAATACGATACCTTAACATTTCAGTTTTTTGCGGATATCTTCAAAATGGAAAATGATAGCTTAAATTTCTTTTCAGATAATTGATCAACACAAAAATACAAAACCTTGCCAAATTTAAACATAGGCTCTATCTCCACTAATAAGCGAGATCCCCATGGTGAGTCTCGAAATTGAATCACCCGGTTTATACATATTTATATATTAACACCATAACTTTCAATAATGATAATGATATTGTCTCCCAACAGCTGGCTTTAACCGTATTATTACTTTAAAGCAAAAAGTTTTTTGGCTTTTCAAGATTTTAAGGATGTGAATTTTAAGAATGTGTGTGGCTGTAACCGGGTTAAAAAAAACAACTTTCTGTTATTGCAATTGATTGCGGCATTTGTACCTGTTTTCTGTCACAAGGTCATTTTTGCTATGTTTTGATGAAGTAGGTATATTCATTGAAGATACGAAAAATACTTATACTCTTCTATTTTAATTAATATTCGGTACTGCAGTTGATTTTTAACTTTCTTGGCAGTAACATGAGCAGTAACATTTTCGTTTATTTGTCGAAATTTTTTAATGGTTTAAGCACCATGATTTTAGCAATTTTTGTGAACTTGTTCCAGCTGAACGTAATACCCTAACAGCTTTAAAGGCAAACCTTAAACATAGTACATACTTTTACTTAAAATCCTGAAAGTTTTTTCAGTTTTTTGTAGCACCGCTTTAAGTGTATGAGAGCGCCTTCATAAGAAAAACGATAAAAACCCAAAACCTGACTTGACATGCAATTTTAAATCCGGATTCGTATTTAGCGCAAAGTAATCTATCAAAATTATTTTTTATTATTTTATATTTTATTATTTTATTATTATCACCGACTGTGTTATTGTTCTGCGTGTGGTTAAAAAACCAGCTTTTTTCTAATTATTTTTAATTCTAATTACATTGGCAAGCGTAGAATTAGCTATTATATATTTTGGGTTTGATGACAATGTTCAAGTTACCTTCATCATGCTTAAAAATCAGTTCAAGACGTTCTTCCTTGAATGAAGTATACTACGGTTTGTCGGTTTTTAAAGACAGGGTTTCTAACCGAGCTTGTGGGATATTAGAAAGCCGCTTTTTAAATTTAAAGAAACCGGCTTTAGATAATTGAATTAGTATGTAAAAATATAGAGGCATTTGATTAAAATCATTACTATGTTAACTGAAATTGACTGGTTTAACATATACACATAGCAAATGAGAATTACGATTGATGAGAAACTATTATTATCAAGGCAATGTCCGTGGAGAAACAAATTCATAACTGATTTGAAAAATCTGAAGAAATAATACATCGCTGAATGAGAAAATTTGTGGCAACCAATAACTCCTTACATATACATTTCATTTTATATTCCAGTATTATAGGGATTTATCAGTAAACCATATAATTTTAATTTTTAGGTCATAAATCAGTATACATATTAATTTCCCAATTATAAATTTTAAAAAAGGGTGCCACTTACCACTAAACAGTTCATCAGGAGTCCAACAATATAAAGATAAATGCTTGGCACCGTCGAGTCATGGTAGGGGTGAAGGAGGGTCTCGTCATTGCAGAAGAACCCCCGTTCGTATGGGGGCGCCCACAGGAATAGAAACAGGATCGGGAATCCCACTGAAACATGAACAGGTGTTCCATATCAAAACATGCCGCAGTTGCGTCACTGAGGTCAAATATCGACGCATGCCTCGGTTAGCACCTGTACCGCAATACCTCAAGGTGTATTCGTGAGTATTTGGACTACTTGACTTACCACAGAAAAGGAGAAAAACGTCCAAGACGACCTTGTAAACGGGCACAACAGGGGCTACAGTCGCCATATCGGGGTACACTTCTTGATTTAAATTAGTCTATATCGCATGACATGCATTATTATCGGGTCTTTCGATTTATTATTTACGTATTCGCATAGTAGCAGAAGAGGAGGCGCGGTGCACTCACGACTCTAGCTGACAACACACTGACATTTATATACGTTTTCGAAGTTGCGGCCGGAACACCTGAGAGCGGGCCGAACGAAAACCCCACCACTATCGAAGCTGATCCAAGCGCCAACAGCCGCAGTTCTGACGAGAGATACAGCGATGCGCAGTATCTCGCATACTGGCTCAGTTCATGGTTTCAATAAGGACTGGTTTATAGCGTAGGTCTGTATTTGATTGATACATATTTTGCGATGTGTCATATTGTCGAAAACTGTCGCAGAATGACATAAGAGACCAGTATGGCGAATTTAATGTATGTGTACGATCGCTGGCCATGCGCGGAATATTGATTTGTAACTACAGCTTGACGTAGGCTGCGATTGCAATGTTTCGTCTGTGGTACCTGGTTTTCAAATTTGAAAAAAAGTGCTGAAAAATGCTAAAAAAGTTATTTAGGACGGTCGTAATAAGCTAAAGCTGCATTTTCAGTACTTTCAGTGTCATTGTCAGAGTGATGAGTCAAGGGCATTCCCTCAATTTGACTAAAAGTTTTAGGTACATATTTAAAAATATAAAACTTTTGCAGACATCACGTTTATTTTCAATTGCCACTATCCTACAATGTTTATATTTTTTAATTAAATATATAGGGATTTGGAATATTAATAGTTACTGGGTAAACGTAAATGATTCTTCTTCTTTGATTGGAAATAATGTTTAACTTCTAATTAGGCTACTTTTTAAATTGGAGTACATATCTTACACTTGATTTTCAAACCTAATTATTTCAAATCAAAAGCCAAATTAGAGGGTAAAAACCTAAAAAAATACATAAATCTCTCATTAATTGGCTCATAAGTACATTTTTTATTCATTTATTTCACATTTGACAGTTATTTATTTTATTTATTTACGGCTATGAACTGTTTTAAGCTGGTTTTTATTGTCAAAATGATACCTATAATAAAACAAATATACATAAAGCTACGTTCAGATTTAATGGTCTATAAGGCAAAAAAAAATCGAGGGGTGAAGTTTACGTGACAGGAACAGTTTAATCGATGAAAATGTCATTACCTCTTGTGGTTGGATGATACATAGAGATGAATTAAATAAGGAAAACACATGGGAAGCAAAATCTAATCATAAATAGTTTCCGAGTCCTGATTTGCATTCAGCGTAAAGAAATCTATCGAAAACGCCATTTTAATCCAATCATTATAGATTGTGCTTAGGAAGATAAAAAGTAATCGATACAACTTATATAAATCGATAACTCATAGTTCCAGTAGTACCATATTGAAATGTTTGTAATCACTGCTGATAGAAAATTTTTTAATTAACGAAAATTTTTGTGATTTCACGTCAACCGGCCAGTTGACATTAGAAAAGACATTCGTATGTCTTATGTCAAACGATAGTTTGATGATTGTCGGTTACCATTAGAAATGCCCGATCTGTTGACTTGGATTTGGATTCAACGAAAATTAGTTGACGCAACTATCCTAAATTTACCGTTTATTTTCCCGTATAGGTTCCAGATTCATTTTGAAAGTAAATTTTGTCCGCTACAATGCGGTATAGTTATTTATGTACCAAGGGCATTACACGGATGTTTATGTCCCGAGGGTGACCGTTTAAAAAGCTCGAGGTCCGATATGCCCGGGAACTTTTTAAGTCGCCCGAGGGCATAAACAGCAAGTGATGCCCGAGGTGCTTACACAATTTTATGTCCTACAATGGTTTTGTTCCTCCGTTTGAATAATATTAATATTTTGACATTATCAAGTGACATGCGTATCTACGGAGTTGAATAACTATACAAACAGTTCGGAGTTGAGTGACAATACAGACAAATAATTGTCAAACTTATAAGTTTAATCGCCAATAATTGACGTTGCCGAGTGACAGTTCAGACAATTGTCAAACTTATAACCTTAATCGCCTGTAGTTGACATTAATGACTTAAAATTTCAATTTTAATGAAAAATATGTGATATATAACCATGGCAACCGTTAATGCCCGCGCGAGCGTTAAGAAGCAGTTTTTGCCCCGGTATCTAAGATGTAAAATGTCACTTCATGATCATGTAAATCCTTGATAACGCATGTCACTTGATAACGTCAAAATATTTATTAATATTATTCAAACGGAGGAACAAAACCATTGTAGGACATAAAATTTTGTATGCACCTCGGGGCATAAACATCGGTGTAATGCCCTTGGTACATAAATAACTATTTTTCGATTAAATGAGTGAACATTGAGGAATGAAAGATTAAAGTCTGACAGGCACAATTTTTTGATAATTTTTCATTAGTTATAAATTTTCCTAATAACTATGATACATTTTAATATGATATGCATTTGACTGCATTTGATCTTCTTAATACTTACACAGTGGATCAATAATCTAGCATAATTATTTATTAACTTTCTATTAAGAAAATCCAAGTTCTTGATGGCAAATTGCCTTATCAGAGGGCTAAAATTAAACATTATAAAATAAGGAAAATTAAGATTTTCTCAAACCACTTTAAATTAAACACATTATTTTTAATCAATAACAATTATGAAACATATAGCAATTATTGCTTATGTAGTGCAATCATCAAATTCTGTATGTGGTTGCTGTTATTTAGTTGCTATGTTTATCATAGATTTACGTGTTCCACAATCATATATTTTTACTGTTCTTATCTACTTAATAACCACATATACAATGCGGAAATTAAGTAGCGTATAAAGTCAATAATTTTGCTACTATTTGCGTTAAAGCGAAAATATGAGCTTTTCATAATAAAATTTTATGTTTAGGCGGTTTATTTATATGCGCTATACAATTAATCGCTATATCATTAGGATTTTTAAGCTCTAGCACAAATATTAACAAAGTTATCGATTTTATCCGTTACTTACTTACTTTCCACACGGCATAAACAAATTGTTATTGTTTTATAAATACCCAAATGTTACTAACTATAACCTCTTAATATAAATAAATGAAGTAATTCACCAAGGCGGAAATATATAATAGTTGCAATCAATTTTATTTGCTTATTTGAATTCTATTTGTAACAAATTAGTATGACGAAGAATTATGGGGAAATGTACTAATGTTTTAATACGAGTTTTACTATTTAATCATATATTATATTATTACGCTGTATACACTTATAATAGACCTAGCATTATATTTGATCTGCTCACATATGTACTAAAAGTACAAAATTGCTGCGAACACTTAGTACTCGGTGATTATTAGGTTTCACCCCTCAGGACTAAACTACCGATCCTTTAGAGGGGCATTGCGAAGGTGTTCAACTGAGTCGTTAACTCAGTAGGTTCTTTTCCCTTTGAACTCTCGACCACCAAGGAAATTCAAGAGGCTTTTAACCGGGAGGTACTCAGAACATAATAGAAGCTCTATCGTCATTGTCTTTATTTTTAGTGTTACTAGAACTATAAAATATAAATACGACATGGTAACCCTCATATATATGAAGGTTAATGCATTTCGAAAAAATGTATGTTGATGGTAATTTATCAACGAAGTAGAAATACACCTGATATTACTGCTTGAGTAAGAGCACAAAAAATATGTTTAAAAATGTGAATTCATTAACCTAGTGTCGTCATAGTTTTTCCGAATACCAAAATAATACCGAAAATACGTGTTTGCCATTTTATCTATTTATTCACTTAGTCAGGCTTTGTTGTATTTACTCTAATTTCCACAAACAAACAATAAGTTAATTCACCCTGGTTAGTCAGTAAATGAATACAAAACTTTGAAGATTAAAGTTTCCATTTCAACCTTCTTTAGAGAATTATTTCATGTTTGATTATTTCTTTAGCATCAAAACCGCCTTGTATTTGGCAGATTGTTACACATTATGTGACTAAAATGTGACAACTCTGTAAAGGCTTTTAAATCTGTTTTTTTTGTTTGTTTATTTACTATTGTTTAACCGGGATAACTTATCAGTGAATAGTGACTACCAGTGACTACTAAGAATAGCTAATAAGCTTTGACAATTTCTGTGGAGAAGGGTTTGTCAAATGTTTGATGCAACTGCGTACAAGTTATATTTATAAAGTTTCCATCGGTTTTTACTATTTGAATGTCAAATATTTGATGTATCTGACATATAAACCTCGTGGTTCGTGGACATAAAGTACCTAGCTGTTTTCGTCCCGGTATCTACGACGTAAAATGTCACTTTATGATCATGTCCTAGGACATAAAAAAATTTCCAATTCAAAGTAAAAAAAAATCTGCTTCTCAATTTTAAGCTGTGGTTGTTTGTTTGTCTTTACCATAAAATATTTTAATTTCAACTTCAGATAATGATTATATATTAAAATAATTACTTAATAAATAATGTAATTTTACGGTATTTCCTATAGGAGCTATTTCGTCACATACTGGATGAAACTGGTATGGAAATCCATGAAAGACTCTCAAAGAAACTTTACGACATACTGTAATGCTAGCATAAGAAGGTAGAACAATATTTTTACACATTGTTTTTTTTTTATGAGACGTGACTATGTTTTATGCAAATTACATGCAAATTACAACGCTTTGAAAGAAATGTCACAAATCTTTGAGTAGCATTTCCTTCCTTTGAACTGGTTTTGGTTTGAGCATCATTCTAAACGTGGCCTTATTTAATATATCTGAAAAGCAACTAAATAATTACGTGTATGAATAAGAAATTTGACAAATTTAAGAAATTTGATGCTAATATTCTAAAAAAAAAAGTGGAAGATGTACAGAATAGTTTTGGAGATATTGACAAAACTATGGGCGAACAGCATTTATAGTGACTAATTTTGCTGTCCATATTCCCTATCCTAAGCTAGGGAAAGTTGTATGTCAAAAACCACAAGGCCACCACCGCACGGCATTTTTATTTGTTTAAATACTTGTAACGTCTTTAAAGTTCCCCTAACCTAATTCAACACCTTTTGGCCTTTGGTGCTCTGCACAAATATACCTTAATATCTGTTTACATACTTAAAACACTCTTATTTTATCATTTTGTTTCCCATACTCTTCGCAAGACAACTATTTTGCAAGCCACTCTATATTCTCCAAAAAAATTTCTAAACTTTATAGTCTCGGGCACAGTTGGTCATTCTTTGTTTATAATATTTTACTGAAGGCAAACTAAAAGTAAACTCTGCCATGCGAGCTATACGTAGGACTTCAAATATATGGAGTAAACACGATCCGGTGATTGAGTTGAACTTAATTGTATTCATACGAAATATGAGTATGTACTTACAAAGAATATATAACTACTAAGATATATACAAAGAAGTATGTACTCATTTTCATTCATCCATCCAATAATTCGTCTAAAACACCAATCGAAAGGAAACTGGGTCTTTGTGGCTTTTCCGCTCCACTACTCTGCAGTATTATTGCAACCTTCAAGTTATTGGGTCACTTGTGGTATACCATGATTATATTTATTACATGAATTACATATGCCCACATAAATTACTGCATTCGCCACCAAGCCAACACAAAGACCTTACTGCGACTGTAACGCGAAATAGTTACCACTACCAGTTACCAATGGGATCAGATTAACCATGCTCACCTTACTACGAGGGGGCCTTAGCGCATTCGCAATCTCCCCTTCGCATTATAAATGCGGGGTTGGTGTCAACGTAAATATATCCCATTCTAGATGAAAGATATTACACGCCTCATGTATTCACGCTCGTCCTAGACAAAGTAAACCGTTAGCCATTGAGAATATGTGCTCGCTATACGAATAGAAAAGGATATTCGGACGTTTATCACGCAATGGTTGTGACGAATAGGACTTTTCCCATTGCCCGATTGTTGTCCAAAATGATTAAATTTGATAAATTATTCCTCTTTTGTCGTATGATGACTCTGCACTCGTAATACCGTGCTTGTACAAGGGTAATTTTAATTCGTTTGATAAATATGTGCATGGTATGGGTCCATATCCGTAAGTCGTAATTCTTAATTAGATGACACGAAGAATTCACAATGAGTACGTGTGGGAGGCAATCTTAGTATTCCGTTTTTGTTGGTATTTAGCTGTTAGTGGGTGTACATGTGTACGGTATAGAGAGTAGGTAAGGTGTATTTTACCCAAAATATTGTCCGAAATTACGCTTACGAAAGAAGAATAATAAAAAGAGCGAATGATAAAAAAGATATCAATAAGAACAGAAATAACAAGTCAAGCCAACCTGTTAAAAAGAGATTCCCAGTTTTTAATCCCATCACTATTCTGTGACGCACTCGCATTTATCGCAATTATTTTGGAACTATGCTTAGTCATTCTTTGTCGCTCATACTGAAAAAGAACGCATTGTTTGCGATTTATATTTGCTCTTTAGTAAATAAACCTATAGAATCCAATCATAATGATATTTGATCTTTGCCAGTATGTTGCACATTGGGTACATAAGCGGCACATTAAGGTTATGTTTCTTATAGCAGGTAGTAAACTATACAAAACTATTTTAATTGCATATTTACACAGATAACTAGGATCGACTAAAAATGTATATGTAGTTGACAACTGCTGTTATTTAAAGAATACTATGCTATCAACATACACTTTAAAATGTACTATATCTTGCTACATATATGCTGATATTGAAATAACATACTTATGGTTTGTTTCTTTTTATTTCCGGTTTATTGTATTTAGAAATACAATATGCATGTTAATAGTGTTTCTTATTGCCGTTTTTGTTGCGCCTTTTTCGTATTATATGTTTGTTAATAATAATGAATTAGGTATTTAAGTAAATAAAATTATGTGTTTAGATGTGAAAAGGGACCAATTGTCGGAAATAAAGATACGTATTTTCTGACAGAAGAAGCCGACAAGCTCAAAGCTCGTAGTACTACTTTTTCTTAGGAGACATCTAATTGGCTTTAAGATAACTCTAAAGATTGATCATTGTCAATTTGTGTTGTCTGACGTTTGGCTCTAGTTCCAATGCGTTTTTCTTTATATTATTTCTACTTTTTTAACGTAAATTTACGTCTAAATTGGTATTTATTTGAAGTAAAATAAAAAATATATGTTTGTTAATTTCTTAGATAGTAGAGAGAAATTATAAATTGGCTCTTGAAGAAAATTTCACAGTTTCTACCAAGGTTCCTAAGGGATTCAGATGTTTCAGGTTTTGTTCAGGGTTTTTTACACCTACGCTCAACAATTAACAGTTAATTGATTATTTTTTTGTAAAATGGTGGTTTGCAAATAGCAACTAAAATGAATAAACATACGAATATTCTTTTGTTAATTAGTTTTAACTTACTTAAGTTTGATAGCTGACTAAAATTATGAAAAGCAATACTGTAATTGTTTTCAGATAAAGGAACCTTTTGAAAGAATGATGCTTATGAAATATTATACTCTTCATGATTGATTAGATTGTATTACAATGCATTGTGTCCCGATACTTTCAATTTGATGGTATTTTTACATAAAACACTTACCCATTGAAGTGAGATGTATGATTAGGAGAGAAACTAGATTCGAGAATATCAGTATTAAATACGGCGAGTTCAAGACATTTTTGACAAAAAAAAACAAAATATTAAAACTTTGTGTCAGACTTTTGTCTCAAAACTAACTTAAAAAATTCAAAAGATTCACCACTCTATTCAAGATTTCCTCGTAACGAGCTTTCGAAAACTGGCAACCCTGGTACATACTTCGAGTCATTTCCATCACAAATAAAAACATTAATTAGTGCGATTAGAACAAATGAAATTATTTTCTTTTCAAACATAATTTTCCCAAAACTTCTCCACTAGTATTTGCCCAGAAATTGATTAAAATCACTTTAGAAAATCGGTAGGTACCTCATTGTGGAAAAACACGATGATTGGACAGAAAACATTTGTCCGATGCTATTCTGTCAAGACACAATTATTAATGAGTACTGTCTCATTCCATGTAATATTTGCTCTCATATTAATTTATGGCTTCGATTGTTATTCCACTTTTGACAGGTGATTTATTGTTTTTCAGGTCAACAAGCCCGAGATTATAATCTGTTGGTATCCTCTGAACTCTTACTTACCTGGGTAATATAATATATTAAAATAATCATTTTTCAAAACTTGGTTCGAATATAAGTCGGGACGTTTATTTTGAATGTACTTTCCTTCTTACTTTCCAGATACATTAAAGATATGTTATAATAAACATCTTTCGATAAAACCATTTTCTAAATGAACTTATGAACCAACACTGACACTATTTATTTATCTACACAACTTATTCTAAAAAAACTGTGACCTCAAGCCGTCAAAAATATAGTGACAATTTTGTGGTGGACAGTGTATGCCACGAATATCCTACTGAAGTGTCACACAGCCACTCGCTATGATCCCAGTTTATTGTGGGCGCGATATTGAACAGCCTCCATATAGGGTCATAAACCGCGGAGTTTTTGAATAAAACTGGAGAGCTTCATGCAGTTTATTGCCCATTATGAGCGCCGCCAGTATCTGGACTGCTTCAAAGCACCTCCGAAGCACCACATTTATAGGCCTTTGTGTCTTTTTTAGTATTTTTGCTTTGCATTTACTAGCAAATGTCGAATATCCTATGACCTAGTCTCCCATTAGTAGAATAATCAATGTAGGGCCCCATTCTACTGAAATTAGTCACTTAAGAACCAGTTTAACATTGTTTTAGTGTAATCGAAGCATAATTTATGAACTATTCACGTCCAAATCGCCATTTTGCGTCAAATGGGAAACAATAAAATTAACGAACGAACGGTACATGTTCAGAAGATTGTAAATAAGCTGATTAGTGGCGGATTAGTTTCGGTTGTCGTTGGTTTCCAATATGCGTTACTCTTTGGCATGGCAAGTGACAAAGTAAGTGCACAGTGCTTTTAAAAGCTGAATGGCGAGCGTTCGATACGCCATGCAGCAGCGTATGTACTTTATTACCCTTGTAATCTCAACAGCACGCACATGTGCAGTATAATATGATGAAATTCTTTATCGAAACATTCAGTAATAGCTTCTCGAAGCGGCGTTGATGGACTTAATTTAATATAAACACTTAATTGAATGAAATCTTGGACTTGGTGCAGACCCGGACTGGGCTTCAAGCCATATTAAATGCAGCTCTGATTGGGACTCTTAACCGTTTTCGGTATTTTCTTAAGAATAACGGATAACTTTAACTTTCAGATTCTAACATTACCATATTTTACTGGATGTAGATAGAGAACGAAATATCGTTGTTAGATAAAAAATTATCGTTTATACTGGTTAAGCTGTTTTTTTCCAATTTTAATATCTATATTTTAATAAATGAAACTTATTAAACAAAACGATAATACAACCGAAAAAGACATTTTGTATTCTAGTACAATTTGAAGTCATAAACATTTTTCTGTGGAAACTGATTGAAATACGTTAGCTATAGGAACGGAAATTAACGCAATTCAGGGGGGGGGCAAAACTCTGACCGTCATAGGGATATTAGGTCTCTTAATTACCTACAATTTGAGGTATGATAGAAATTTCTGCAAACATTTTTGCAGAAGTTATAAACATTTTTCTGTGGAAACTGATTGAAATACGTTAGCTATAGGAACGAAAACGATCGCAATTTAGGGGGGACAAAACTCTGAACGTCATAGGGATATTAGGTCTCTTAATTACCTACAACTTGAGGTATGATAGAAATTTATGCAAACTTTTTTGCAGAAGTAATAAACATTTTTCTGTAGAAACTGATTGAAATACTTTAGCTATAGGAACGAAAATTATCGCAATTTAGGGGGGGCACAACTCTGAACGTCGTAGGGATATTAGGTCTCTTAATTACCTACAATTTGAGATATGATAGAAATTTATGCAAACATTTTTGCAGAAGTTATAAACATTTTTCTGTGGAAACTGATTGAAATACGTTAGATATAGGAACGAAAATTATCGCAATTACGGAGGGGGGGAGGGGCAAAACTCTGAACGTCATATTGATATTAGGGCTCCTAATTACCTATAATTTGAGGTATGATAGAAATTTATGCAAACATTTTTGCAGAAGTTATAAACATTTTTCTATGGAAACTGAATGCGTTAGCTATAGGAACGAAAATTCTCGCAATTTAGGGGGGCAAAACTCTGAACGTCATAGGGATATTAGGTCTCTTAATTACCTCTAATTTGAGGTAGAATACCAATTTATGCAAACATTTTTGCAGAAGTTATAAACATTTTTCTGTGGAAACTGAAATACATTAGCTATAGAAACGTAAATTATCCCAATTTAGGGGGGGGGGGGGGGGCAAAACTCTGAACGTCATAGGGATATTAGGTCCCTTAATTACCTTTAATTTGAGGTATGATAGAAATTTATGCAAACATTTTTGCAGAAGGTATAGACATTTTTCTGTGCATTTTTCTGATTGAAATACGTTAGCTATAGGAACGAAAATTATCGGAATTTAGGGGGGGGGGGGCAAAACTCTTAACGTCATAGGGATATTAGGGCTCTTAATTACCTACAATTTGAGGTATGATAGAAATTTATGCAAACATTTTTGCAGAAGTTATAAACATGTTTCTGTGGAAACTGATTGAAATGCGTTAGCTATAGGAACGAAAATTCTTGCAATTTAGGGGGGCAAAACTCTGAACGTCATAGGGATATTAGGTCTCTTAATTACCTCTAATTTGAGGTAGAATACCAATTTATGCAAACATTTTTGCAGAAGTTATAAACATTTTTCTGTGGAAACTGAAATACATTACCTATAGGAACGTAAAGTATCCCAATTTAGGGGGGGGGGGGGGGGGGCAAAACTCTGAACGTCATAGGAATATTAGGTCCCTTAATTACCTTCAATTTGAGGTATGATAGAAATTTATGCAAACATTTTTGCAGAAGATATAGACATTTTTCTGTGGATTTTTCTGATTGAAATACGTTAGCTATAGGAACGAAAATTATCGCAATTAAGGAGGGGGGGGGGGGCAAAACTCTGAACGTCATAGGGATATTAGGTCATAGTCATAGTCGGTCGTTACATTAGGTTTATTCAGTTTATTCTAATTTTTAATGCATTACATACTAATTATTTTGTTTTTTGTAACACTTGAGACTACCAGAACACCTTACAGCTGACAGAGGTGTAGGTACGAAGGGTAAGCTCACACTCCCTTGGATTGTAGAATAAGTGAGGGACGGGGAAGGGCTAGAAGAAAAAGAAAATATACCTACACGTTTTTATCGAATTTTGGTGCTCCTTTCTTGTCTACATGTTAAATTGATAAAAATAAGTTATAGGGAGGGCAAAGATAGATATTTTTCGTATTTTGAGAATGCGGAGAAAGTCGTAAAAGTAGTGCCGTAATAAATGTTTCCGTGCCACCAGTTTTATGATAACAGTAATAAAACTAAC
Source organism: Melinopterus prodromus (assembly GCA_964023965.1). NCBI lineage: Eukaryota > Metazoa > Arthropoda > Insecta > Coleoptera > Scarabaeidae > Melinopterus > Melinopterus prodromus. Next base: position 82,600,778 of record OZ030391.1, on the reverse strand, counting down.
TTTAAATTTATAACCTTACCGTAATATTAACAGCAAAACTGACGCATGGCCTGAAGACGATACTAATAGTTTCGGAACATGTAGCCACTAGTTCTTAAATAAACCAACATTAGATACACAATCCCTGCGTTTTATTACTATTATCGTAAAATTAGGTCGTGTGAGATATTCTATACTAAGCTTTTTATAGTCAACGTCACAGTTAAAAGACAGTTAAAAAGGCAAAATATGAGAATTCTGGTACCAAGTTTATAAATGGCACATACAAAAAGTTTCACATGAACGTTATTTTGTTTTAAAAGCGTTATGGTTAGCCAAAATCCCAAGACCGGTATTAAAATTACCAATAGAATTTACTTATTAGATTTTTACCTAGTTATTATGAAATATTCAAAAATAAAATCCAAAGTAAAAAAAGATATATCTTTAACTAAACGTTGAATTCTGATCACTTTTAGGTGTGGTAATATAAAAATAATAACAATAAATAAAAATAATATAATAAGTATATAAATACAACAATAATAATATAATAATTTCCGGGTGGAAGGCACGGTGATGAATTTGAAGCAATCATTTGACTCAGACCGCGGAAGTCTACAATCTAGAAATACAACAATAATTTAACGAATAGTAACCAATAACTCGGTGATTGGCCTAAGTTGCGGAAATAGACCGACGTAAAATAAGCAAGTTAAAAAAATTAATTGTTATTGGCTCGCCTCAATCGTATAATTTTCGAAATTTATGTAAAATTAATGTCCCAATGTAGAAAATAGTATATAACACATACTATTTCAGAATAGAGATTATGTCAAGTAACTTTTTACCAGATCTTCGTTCTGAAGCTTGTTTTTATAGGAATATGTTTTTACATCAATACCAAATTTCTATACCGGACAAAATTTTTCCGGTATTTTAAGTAGGTACCACCTTAGCCACATAACTAAATCCTCTATAACTATAACTATAATTAAGGAAAGCACTATACATAATAACAAAATACCGAAAACTGGACAGAAATCTTTGAATAAATATAAACTCAACACCAAACTCCAGTATTATAGTCTCCAGAAACAAATAATAAAAAAAATTGATTTTAAGCTAAAATGCATGAAGTACAACCTTCATTAAAAACAATCTGAAATTAAAATTTAATCTTATTGAATAAATTTACTTGTATTTATGATACTGGTTATATGCCCAGATTTAAAACATTTAATATATATAAGACAACAATATAGTTATAAGACAACTTTGAATAATTTTGTTGACGAGCTAAACACAAAATCTCTCACAAGCTCTAAAAGGCCTACGGTTGTTTTTGTTTTGTTTTTGAAACGAACAAGGGTTACTCCGTTGTCAGTTGTCACCAAACCCATTTCTGCCCACTGAAGCATAATTGGATAGCTTTTGTGTAGACCATTACTCCATACTAATCGCTAAACCACATATGCCACATTATAGTCAACAATCCAATCAATCTCATCTTGAACTACATGGCTACGCTATGTAGATAACAAAGCGATCGTTGATATATAATATAAACAACACCGGTCCAAAATTAGAACCAGAGGCACAAGGAATCAGGGAAGTGGAGGAATTTTGGGAATAGTACTTTCAAACTTGGGGATACAGACAATTGTTTTAGTTTTGTTTTGTTCAAACACAGAGCGTTTGTGGCATAACACCTAGTCAATGACTAACAAGTTATTTTCACTTAACCTAAACTGATAAAATAATGAGTATTTCTACAATTTTGTCCATTGGCCCAAGTTGTTTTAGTCTGACAGTTTTTACCACTCAAGTAGACGGCGGTTGTTTTCACTTATACTATCACTGTGAATACAGTACGGGTGCTCTGCTTTTAATCACTCCCGCACTAGTTCGAATGGTTTAGTTCTTTTCAGCCGACGCACTAGCGCACTGTTGTCTAGCAGCTGGATGACTTCAAAGTTGTCGTGGTGGAGTAGACGATCCTCGTGCTTCTTAGCAAATTTTGATATTTCGCTAGTTACCATCCCCATGGAAAGTCCCGATGAAGATTGGTGTTTTTGATGTACCATGGTGCACCAACAATGGCCCTTAGAACTTTATTTTGGAACCACTAAATGAGGTTGATATTGGACTGCTTAGTGCATCCCCATAACTGTATTCCATACACCCATACTGGCTTTAATAATTGCTTGTATAGTAGGAGGTTATTTTGAACTGACTGGGCTGATCTCCGTCCCATTAGCCAATACATTTTGCGGAATTTTAGGTCGAGTTCGTTCCGCTTTTTCTTGACACGTACTTTCCATCGAAGCTTGGCATCCAGTGTCATGCCAAGGTATTTCGCTGTATCCGCGTATGGAATATCGTTCCCATTAATGCAATGGTTACTAGAATATAGTTAACTCTCTTATTGGTGTAGTTTACATGCGTAGATTTTCCTTCATTTAGCTTTATGCGCTATTTCTTTGTCCAAAGGTTGATTTTGTTTGCAGCTATCTGTAATTTTTCAGTTGCTTCTTCGATACTGTCACTAATCGCCAAAATAGCCGTGTAGTCTGCAAATATTGCCACTGTGGTTTCTCCCGGAACAGGAATATCATAAGTATACAGTAGGTACAAAAGTGGTCCCAATACACTTCCTTGTGGTACTCCGGCATTGATATTGCGTAGCGAGGAGTATTCGTCATCCTGTTTCACCCTCAAGTGGCGATCTTTCAGCTATGATTTTAACAGTTCTCTATATTCAGTAGAAAGCTGCTGTTCCAGTTTCTCGAAGAGTCCATCATGCCACACCTTATCGAAAGCCTGAGCCACGTCTAAAAATATTGCTGAGCAAATTTTCTTTTCCTCAAGAGCCTTTTCTATAACGTCGGTAATTCGGTGTACCTGATCGATTGTTGAATGTCGAGCTCGAAAGCCGAATTGATGTGATGGAATAGTTTGATTTTTCTCAAGAATTGGGTATATTCTCTTGATAGGTAATTTCCAAACAGTTTTTAAATGGTTGGTAATAAAGATATAGGTCTGTAGGAGGCTACATCATTTGGTTAACCGGGTTTGGGTATCATGATGACCTAAGCCAGTTTCCAGCGTTGAACAAATTTAACAACTTTATGACGGGGTTTCTCGGTAGCTGCTTCAGCAGGGCTCCTGATATCAGGTCAAATCCCGGTGCCTTTTTCGAACTGACAATAGTGAAGAAATAATGAAGAAAAATCAAAAAGAACAAACTTAGAGACATCGGGCCAGTTCTGAAGAACGAAGGGGTAGGTATACAAGATAAACTATAGCAGATACTCCAATACTTTCATAAGTTGATGCTTCAGTGTTGTGTTGTGTGAAGATGCTAATAGCTTGGATACTATCACAAAATCTATTTTATAAACTCCTGACAGTCCGGTACTGAATATTCAGCTCGTATTGAAGTTATTATTGTCTGCGACGTCTTGGATTATATTTTTTGTAGTCCGTTATAATTGACATTTCGAGTACTCAATTTAAAACGTGTGGATTAAGATATTATATGGAGTGCGACCGGAGCAATGTTAGTAAATAAAAGTGTCAAGTGCGATGGAAAAGGATCGCACGACTGCGCTCGTTTGCACTGATTTATGGGACCAGAAAATTTGAGAAGTCAACTGCACCTGCCTTTTACCCATGTCCCGACGCCATCCGCAGTGTAATAAATGGACTTCCAATATGCAATAAATTAAGACGCAACCGGTCGGAAAATGTACTGTTCAATTAGGTGTAAAATCGCCGCAGTGTTTGGATTACGAATTAATTTAGTCGCGAGAGCTGTGTTTATTTTAGCAAAAGTTAAATCAATAGCGGTTTGTTTATAATTTTGTTTCTCCTCTGAGAATATTTATCTCCTTTAAAAGTGAATTAGGAGTCAATTCGCGTTTAGTTTTGATTTGGATTGCTTTTCATTTTGATTTGTTAGTCATTTTTTGGAATTATTGTTTACACTTTCGCGTTGTACAAACGTTGTGATTTGCCGGCTTTTGTGGTTAATAATTATTGAGCTGTCCGACTACATGTTGTTTATGGTGTTAACAAAATAACATCGTTGACAGAACTACAGATAATGCAGGCTTTAATGATGATTTCAAAGAAAAAATATCCTGATCGGCAAACAAGCCAATCCACAGTCAGCAGAAAATTAATTTCTGCATTCAACTATTCAATGCACCGAAACATCATGTTTGGTACAGAATATTTTAAAAATTTAAAAATATCTCTCTTCAAGGCAATGTTCTCGCGGCGCATAATATGTATTTTTACTAGGAAAACTCCTCACTGGATGCTGAAAGCCTGTACTGAATATCCACAGAAGTACAACTGGAATTTTAGGGATGAACCCATTAGCCCTTGAGAAGTTGTCCGTCTGGATGCGACTTGGGTATTTTCAACTGTATGTAGTCAATCGACCAACCACAATGTAATAAATCGGGATTCCGCTCGTAAGTTTGGAAAGGGGATATGAATTTGCACGCTGGTGTATTTTGTTTTAAGTTGGTATGAGACGAAACATATGATGATAATAGAGCGCAAGCGTCCGGGACTTTGGCGCGAGAATTTAGAGGAAGAAGAAAACGCACAAGCATTCATTCTGTGTGCTTTGGGGTTTGAAAGGGAAAGGTTGCGTGATGTGAGGGGCTCAGCCCCCCAGAGTCTCTAGTGTGTGATCTCCGTCTTGGCCATCATTGTTTCAAAGATGCGTGAGTTGTTTATTAGAGTTTATTGATTTATATTGTGACAATCTCTCTCCAAAGATTATTATCATTGTTTTCGAATTAACGATCATACCTTTTTGTACGCAGTTCTGCATTGTTCAATGTTTGTTTTTTTTTGTTAAGAGATTCTAATGTAGTTCTATTTGGCTATTCATTTTAGATAAAATAATTTAAAACAGTCCTTTTGTGGAGAACTCACAGATTTTAAGCCTCCGAAGAGTTAAAAATCATTTAAATTGGCGAATTTAAATCAGGTTAGATGTTGTGTTTCAAAATGGCGGGTAAGCGTCCCCTTCAGTTCAGAGTCATTAAGTAATAATATTACGAAGGGCCGTTTGCCGCCATTACAACAACTTAACAACACTACATACTCGGCAAGCCGCTAACCAATGTGTGCCTATGTAACTAACATATTGGTCCGTGATTGATCAGGTTGAATTTTTGCCGCTGATGAGATCGTCTCATCTCCTTCTAATGTTTGACGCCCACCGTGCAGGTTATAATTCGGTCCCACCGCGCAGGGGTGCGAGGGTACCCCACACTCTCTTCTAAAATTAAAACATTTTTACTTTACACTCGATTGAGTATAGTATAATATAGTTCTATTATTTTAATATTATCTTACTGATTATAACAAGTTAATTGAACTTAGTTCAATAAGCAACATTGATAAGTTTGTGCCTACTGAAGGTGTTTCAGTTATGTCTTCTTGACTTCTTTAAATATGCTAATGCATAGCAGACAATGTGAGTGTCAATTTTATACTCACCAGTCACCACACTACCTATCAAGAATGCATTGGCAAAATTCATTATTTATGTAGAAACTCTAATTTTAAAATGTTTTAGTCGCAAGCTATACGAGTTAAGGAGCTAAAACAGTTTTCTTTTTCAATTTGCAGTGGCATTTCAGACATACTTCTCCGAAGATGCAGATAAAATTCAAGATACAACTGCACATAAAACTGAAGATAAAACTGAATGTTATTTACGTGTTGTTTTTAAACATCTGAAAGTTATTCACAAAATTGAACAGAAACTTGAAAAAGCAGATGTTCTTGGCTTTAAAGTATGTATTTCAAATCTTAAAATCTTTGAGCGAGAAATTTAACCGAAGGATTACAGACTTTTTTTACGTAACAAACATTTTAAACAATTTTTGACCAATTAACCGAACAGAACCAAACAATTATTTATTATAGTTTTTAAAATCTTGCTAATTGCTTGTCAAGCATATTAAAGCAGAACTTCAAAGTGTTCTACCTTCTACCACTATATGTACTTAATAATGTTGCAATCTAAAGTTGCTACACGTTGCTGTTTTTGACATGAGTCCTGGATTTTTTAAATCCTTGTCCTGCAAACTCGATTTTTGGACTTGGCAATCCTAAGCTTAATGAATGGGCAGGACTTCGGTGACACAATTGTAGGGCCATTCTTTTTTGAAAATAATTTAACTGGTGAGAGAATAACTACACTGTATATATACTACCTATACGTATTGGCAATATTATTTCCAAATGAAAACGACTCTAACTTACCAGATGCATATAGGAAGAAGAGGCCCAATGGAATGGCCCGCTAGGTCCCCTGATCTGACGCTAGTAGACTTTTCCTGTAAGGCACTTAAAAACCAAGGTGTACTACTAAATTCATTTTATGAATGTGTCGGATATAACCAACTGTGCAGAGTAGGAAAAATTTCATGGATGATTTTTTTCTTTGTTTCAGAGAAAGACCCAATTTTTATAAATATAATTTATAATAGTTTTCTCATAAAGGAGTATGTATTCTATTTGATGTACTGGGTTGGGTTACCTTTCCAAATAAGTGTTAATGACTCATTGTTAAAATCATGTCAAACGGTGTAATTAGACCAAAATATAGGGAATAGAATAGCATGGAAAAAGGGATTTCAGTAGGCATCTAATGAGAAACCCAACAATACAAACAAAAATTTACTAGACATTAATAGTATCGTAATTCTATCAATTGGAGCGCTTGAAAGTTCACTTTGCCTTGGGGTGGGCTTATCCAAAGCCACACATTACGCTCAATAAACGTCGTCGTTTATCAGCTTTATTACTATCCGGAGAAATAAGATTGAAAATAGTCCGGAGTCACCTGCCGCTAAAAATACGTACATTTCCGTTTTCATAAAGGCAATGACGGTCGGACCAAGACCAATTCGAAATGTCACTCGACGTCAACCAGGTTTAAATAAAACCTATTTAGGTAGACCCGAAGGAAGTTGCACATCAAGAGCCATTAGAAGATCCTTACACCAACTACTCGGTTGACGCGAGATAATTAATTATCGTTAACTCTGCGGCTAAATCTGTGGTTTGGGATAGACGGAAACCTACTAAACCGCTACTATTTCAGTAGCAGATTATGTGTGCTACAATTAGATGGCAATTCTAGGAAGTTTGTTTCATTTTTGTGGAATTATCGGGGATGATCTAAAGTTGTGTTGGACGTTTACGTTGGTTCACCACAAGATTGTAAAACCGCAACATAAATATAATGTTCGTCTTGCTTTAAATTATTTAGATCAAATTGATTTAACCAACGCAGATAGTAAAGATAAGTCCAACAAGGTAGAAGATGAAACTTCTGTACAGGAAAACACAGATGATACAAGTAAATCTTATCACAAAAACATAAACATGACTTCCGTGAAAACAACGGCAGAAAAGTTTAATCCGGAAGGTATGCTTACTGAAAATCAGCTACTAAGAGTAATAATTGAAGAAATGAAAGAAAAGAACAGTCTATTGAAGGAAAATAAATTACTTTTAGAGGAAAAATTAGACATGCTACAAATTAAACTAAATGAATATGAAAGGAATACTAAACTAAATGGCACATCAAGGAATAAAACTAAACCAGAAGAAAAGGTTACTGACAAAATATTACTAGGGGAAACTACCAGGAAAGAAAGTCAAACACTTGCAAAAATCGTAGAACGTAGTAAACCTAAAGTTGCTTGTCACTCCAACACTGCCACCGAGGTAGAATTAGAAAAATTATCTGACCACCGTCTATGCGATATGGAGACTAAGCAGAATGAAATAATGAGTAGAGTCACTTCTTTAGGAGAATACGAGAAAACAAAAAGCCATGAAGCGGCAACAACAAACTCAAATCCAATTAAGGCTAATGTCGAAAACGACTGGAAAATTGTCAAATCTCGAAATGTGAAGAAGCAAGCCCAATACATAATTGGGACACAAAAGGGTACAAGCACAGGTCTGAAAGGAGTTCCACTTAAGAAATGGCTTTTTGTGAGTCGTGTCTCAAATACATCAACAGTAGAAGAAGTCAAAGACTTTATAGCAACTAATTTTCCTGAAACCGAGCCATCAGTAGAACAGATTAACAAAAAATCTACAACAACTAAGGCATTCAAAGTGGGCGTGAATAAAAACAACGCAGACAATATAATTAACAGCAACCATTGGCCAGAGGGGATTTTAGTGCAGCCATTCAGGTTTTTTCAAAGGCGCCGAGACCAGACAGCTCACCCATAGCCTCCGCAAGGAGTTCAGCAGAACTAAAGAACGACAACGACATAAGCATATTCCACATCAACATCCAATGTCTTACTAATAAGCTCAACGAACTAGCACTTTTCAATGAAAAATCAAGAGTGGACATTATTTGTATGAATGAGCACTGGTTGAAGTCCGATGAACTAGTAACTATCAATATCCCAAATTATAATCTTGCTAGCTTCTTTTGTAGGTCTGAGAGAAGGCATGGTGGCGTCTGCATTTTTGTTAGAGCTGATATTGACTTCAAAGCATTAAATTTAACCAATGACTCGGTGGAGTTGGACATCGAGGTTACAGGTATTGGATGTAAAGAATTCATAATTCTTTCTATATATAGGTCACCAAACGGCAATTTTCAGAATTTTATAAATATATTATCAAGTATACTGGATCGGTATCATAACAATCATAAGCTAGTTATCTGTGGTGATTTTAACGTAAAATTTAACACCAATGATGCTAGTACAGCACTCTTATGCAACACGTTTAAAACATATGGAATTCACCCAACAAATGAGCAAAATACGAGACAAACCGCTTGTTTGGATAACATTTTTATATCTAGTTCAGTTCTCCTGAACAGCATCCAGCTGGATAATTCATTGACTTCCGATCATTGTGGATTGGTTGCTGAGATACGGTCTTTACATCAAAAAGCAACTGGCGATAGGATATCGTATAGACCAATGACAGATCTAGGGTATTTTAAGTTGTATAGTGTGATGGAGGATACAAATTGGTCTTTCATCCGCGATAGCACAGTCCACATTGATATAAAAGCTGGAAAATTTATACATACTTGTTCTGAGGCAATTGGCTGTTGTTTTCCCATTAAAACGAAAGTAGTATATAAACATAAACCATTAGTTAATTGGTATAATAATGAGCTATATAATATGAGGGAGCATATGTGCACATTGAATATTCTTAATCGTAATTATCCGGGTCTTATCTCAACAAATCAAATGAAATCGTTTAAAAAGAAATACAGATCTAAACTACTTAACGCAAAAAGATCAGCTTTTGATAGTTACATAGAGTGCAGTAGCAACAAGTCAACATCGTTGTGGAAAGTCATTAAGCATAGTGTACCCTGTAGAAAGACTAATTTGGAAAATGTGCCAACAGCGGAAGATTTTAACAATTTTTTTGCTAACATCCCTGCAGATATTATAAATAGTTGTGATGGATCTGACACAGATCCGCTTCAGTACATGAATGCTGCTGAGGTGGACCATTTTAGATTTGACACTGTTTCGTTCAATGATATGAGAGATACAATAGGTACGTTAAAAAATTCTCCAAGCAATGACTGCTACGGCATTAATGTAAAAATAATAAAAACTTTAAAGAATATCATTGTGTACCCACTTACTCATCTTTTTAATGAATGTGTTGTGCAGAATTATTTTCCAAAATGTCTCAAAATTTCCACGGTAATACCGATCCATAAGAAAAGCGATACCGACAGCTGCAACAACTATAGACCAATATCATTAACGCCTATCATCTCCAAACTATTTGAAAAAATATTGAAAAAACAAATGTACTTACACTTTGAAAATAATAACTTGTTTAATGCTTCACAGTTTGGATTTAGGCATGGCAAGTCGACTAGTATGGCTATTGATGCCCTCATAAGTCAAATTTTAATTAGCTTTGAACGTGGCCATCACGCAATAGCTACATTTTATGACCTCACTAAGGCCTTCGACTGCGTACCTCGTGATATTCTCTTAGCAAAACTGAACAAATACAATTTTTCAACACAAAGCATACAGTTATTAGACTCATATTTGAGTGATAGGTACCAGCACGTTAAGTTTAATAACGCATTGTCTTCTAATAGACTTTGCAAATACGGAGTTCCCCAAGGTTCTGTTCTGGGTCCGCTTCTTTTCTTGATATTTATCAACGACATTCATAATGCATCCGTCTCTTCTAGAATCATTCTATTTGCGGATGACACAACGGTGATTGAGACAGGGGATAACTATGAGGCGCTACTCGATTCAGTTGATTTGAGTGACACAAATATTAAGGAGTGGTTTGCATCAAATAAATTATGCATTAGTATGGAGAAATGCATGTCATTATTATTTACACTCCGGCATGATCCGTCTTTGAATGGCGCGGAGGAGGATTGTGTAAAATTTTTGGGTGTCATAATTGACACTAAATTGAAGTGGGAAAGTCACGTGGAATCATTGGCAAGTAAGCTTGCGAAACTTATTTACTTTTTAAGGATACTGAGGGAATCAGTTTCACTCAAATACCTGAAGGTAGCGTATTTTGCTTTTTTTCATTCTGTCATGACTTATGCAATATTCAATTGGGGCCACGCAGGTCACAGTACCAAGATTTTTGCTCTACAGCGTCGATGCATAAGAGTGTTGTGCAGCATCGGTTATAGGGAAGATTGCCGGAATTATTTCCGAGACCTGGACATACTAACTCTGCCGTCCGTCTACATATTGGAGTGTTTGATGTATGCGAAGATCAATGCGGATAGCTTTATAACATCGAATTCGATTCACTCTTACAGTACTCGTGTAAACCACCTCTATCGCCAGCCATTTCTGAGACTACAAAAATCAAGAAACGGGTCAAACTACTGGGCTATAAGATTTTACAATGTTCTTCCGGCTACAATTAAGTCATGTTCTCAAAGGGTGTTTAAAGCAACTATGAAAAAGTGTCTTTTGGAAAAATGTGTTTATAACTTTGAGGAATTTCTTCAGATTAATTTTGATGGTGTATAGTTAAAAATTTGTGCGATTTGTGTAATTAATTGATTTTCAATATTTATTTGACCTGTGTAAACATTTTTCTTTTGTACTTAACACCAATAAAGATATTATATTATTATATTATATTTCAGCGAATGCTAATTTTATAATTAATTTAATTTCTTGTTAATCAAAGTAAAAACATCAAAAGTTAATTGCTGATATTTTATTTAATTTATGTCTACAAGCCTCTGGATCGACAAATAAAAACTTATTATATATTTTATTGTTCCCATTTAAGTGCCTATTTATTCTTATGGTTATTTATACCAACAGACGATAGTATTAATAGAAGTAACGAACCATATTACTATCGTCAAATACTGTTTTTAGATAAGAGAAATGATATGCAAGCGTAATGGACGCTTATTTCTATGTTTTTTACTGATGACACTGTCAACGTTAGGTATTTAACGATAATAATTATTATTAGCCATTCGTAACCTTGCATTTAAGTGCTCATAGTTTACATAAACTAGATACCTAACTGTATAATAACTTCAAACTTTGTTCAATGCTCAATTTTACTGACTTTTAGTTATGTTTTGAACAGACTTGACAGAAATGAACTATTACTAAGTAAGAATTTCTGTAGTCTTATATGATAACTAATAGAGGAAATTTAGCTTATTTTATTTTAATTTTAGGATTAAAATATCCTAAGGACCAAAATGTAGTCATATAATAAATATTTTGGTAGTTAAAACATACTTTGTATGTTATGTGCGAAATGTCAAATTGATACACACACACGCACACAGGTTACAAATGCAGATACTTGTATGTAAGAGAAGAAGATCGTTTTCATATTTAAAGGAAAAGGATCGAAAATTTGTAGCCCGTACCTGCTCTACAAGAACTTTGGACTACATTGGAGAACCGGGCAAGAGCCTCTTGAACTTTAGTATTCATTCAAAAATACTGGATGTAAAACTCGTTTCCAAACATTGTAATATTGTTAAAGGGAGGTTCTCATGTAGAAACCCAAAAAGTTGCTCAACTTTGGGATAGGTTTTCAAACGAATTGTAAGAGATCAATATTTTTTCTTTTGCTATATATTTATTATACTTTAGTGTACAAAAAAACGGTGCTATAAAAAGCTAGAATGCAAGAAGTGGATACTGTAGGAAGGTCATTTAAAAAGTCGTAATTTCCATGAAATAAAACAGTTTTTGTAATTTGTAAACTATATTTAAAGGAAGTCGTTTTTATGTTAAATCTCATCAGTCTCCCACAAATTATCCGCATTAATTTTATTATTTGCTTCCTAATTTTAGTTTTTCTAATCCATGTGGCAACAGTAAATCAAGGATAACCAAATTATTCTATTATCAAATTCTGTATATTACAGGAAAACAATAAATCAAAAAGCTGAACAAAATTCGGGATACCAGGTGGGACAAGTTATCTAATTCCAGGATGACTGTTGGCCATCCTAATGTAAAATATGTACTAGGAAAAATATTTATGTATAAAAAATAGTTTGTAATTACATACCATCATATATTTCTGTGGTTATTGTTCATTTATTGCGTTTAGCTATAGATGAACCATCGCCGTTGTTTACTCTTCTTGTGCACACGTAAATTACCAGCCAACATCTTAAAGTTAGCAATTTGAAAACATTTCCTTCGATCATCATTAAATTGAAAAACCTATCAAACTGAATCGGTTCTAGTTTTCCCTTAAATAAAGACTGAGTTTTGCTTCATAAAATACCTTGAAGTCATTGCCGCTTGCACATAAAACTGTTCACAAATAACGACAAAAAAATAAGGCAATAACCCTAAGCCAAACCCCAAAAGTCCCCTAAAACGCAATTTTACTGCTCCTCGTCTCGAAATAAATCACTTAGTTGTAAATCACACTCATGAGAAGTTTATTACTGTGGTATTTATATACGGTAAGTTCCCCAATAAACCTCGTTTTGTACTTACTTTATACGTTATTTTACAACACCAAAATTAAAACATGTTTGCAATAGTATTTGTCCGAATATACAGGGTGATCTGATCAACAATGATCGGGGACAGTCAATAAATCCCGCGAAAAATATAGGAATTTTATTAATGCTTTTCAGGAATGTTTGCAACACAATTATTCAAGTAGCTATTAGGTTGCCTATAGTTTGTCAGTACGGTTTTTTATACATTTATTCACGACCCACAACGGTCTGCTCACGCGCGTCGACCCCGCCTACAAGTGACGTCAGTGCGAGAAGAAAGCGGAAGTACCGTTAATACGGCGTTAAGTTCATGGCTGCCTGAGTAGCCGATTGTTGTTGTCACGGTTGTAATGACATTTATGCGCTGACGTCATTGCGAGAAGTAGCATTTGTTTTCATTGTGGCTAATATGTTGTTGTGACGTTCACAAGCCTTTTTGACAATTAAAGCGTTAGCACGGATGTATTTGGTTGCCTAGGTGTCCGTGTCAGCATCCTTCTCGCAGTGACGTCAAGCACAGAAATGAACACATTTGAGACATGAAGTGAGCAGACCGATACAGTGGGTTGTGGTTTTATGTATATGAAGGTAGGTGTCAATTAAACACGCTATTATCTTAGTACATTTATTTCAACACAAGATTCACAACATATAAATATAATATGTATCTTTAGGTAATATTGTTCCGCATACCAGATGGGAATATATTTCATAACAATAAAACTTCCCTTAATAATTAATCAATCAATCAATCAATGCTTTAAATATATTGGCTTCAGGAATGCTGATAGATTAACGCGCTCTTACATCTTACAAATTATTTAGAAAACATTCAATATCGAAGTTGACAATCGCATAATAGATATCATAGATGTTATATCAAATATTTAGATCTTAAAACGATCAAGTACTTCCTTATTCTTTAATCGCTTATTATTTCTCCATTACTCGGAAACCTAATAAATACTAATCGTAATTATAACTCTATATAATTCGAATCGAGTACAATGTCTACACTATTACGCTAATTAAGTCGTTTTTAAAAAAATTATAATAGGTACGATTCAAATTGATGTAGGTACATACATACTTTTAGCAGATAACGATCAATAATATCGCTGAAGTAAATTAAATAGTATTTTCCTTTATTCTGTGCTTCGAAATTTGAAATTTTTACATAGATTTGTACAGTTTTGAGATTTACACAGATTTACACCAGCAAGAGCACAGCACATTCAAGAACTAGGTACCAAGTTGAAGATATAAAGTCACCAATTCTTCTATATTCGTACATGAACAGAGGACACATTCAGAATCTTTAAGATAAAGATTATAATTATGATTTGTTTATAATTTTAATTTAAAAGTTTAATCACAAACATATATACTATTATTTTAAACGTTTGATAATTTGATGAGAATATATCAGAATTAGCAATAGTTCCTTGAAGGCAAAATAGACTTTTGTAACCGTTTGTCTGTTGGGAAAATGTTTTTGGCACTAATGTTGTTCTTACGTAAAGAAAAAAGTAAGCGGTTGCCACTATATTTTCTTCTGTGACACCCAGGAATTGACATAGATTATGTTCACTAATTTTGATAACCAAACTTAGTCTGATTCTCGAAGTCAATTTTATTTTGTAGTTCAATATTGTATTAAGGTGTGATTGTTTTTTTGTCCACAACAAATATTTTCGTATTCTTCTTGTAATATCTCAGAAACTAGTGATAAAAACTTCTGTTGTACTTTCTTTTTACCGTTATGAAAGTTAACAAATCGCTTTTTGTGCCATACCCAATATATAACGTATATTCTTCCATTATTTTACTTGTTTATTGTTTTTATTGCTTTTGAGTAACGTTGACATCTTTTCAATAGTCTCCTGAGTTTTTCGTTGAAAATATAGTAAGTCATTTAAGAAATTCCAATTTAAATAAATATTCATATAGACGAAAGGTTGTTGTATTTTGTTGCGTGAATAAAATATTATTTTGAGTTTGCAAAACAACGCAGATCTTTTCTCGGCTTGAGCAAAATCTTTTTCTTTTTTTTTGTAAAGAGAGCAAGCAAAATTAAGGGGTGGCTTTTCGCCTTCAAGTCGAGTAAAATGCTAGAAATAAATAAAAGTATTGTTCGTAAATATGTTAAATATCACATGGAAGCTTTTATGTAGGGAAATATATCTATAGACTAGACAAAAGTGATATTATAAACTATGTATATAAACTATGTGTCAGAAAATTGGTAATAAATTTTTCAAATAAACTAATACCTGTATTTTATTTTCCAAACTCCTGCTAGCAAATTTGTTACCTCTATTTTTTTGTACACTGTCCACGCCCCGAAATTTTTTTATCGATCCTCAATTGTTTTTGTTGCGATATAAGTCAGAAACTGCCCAACAAAGTTTGATTGGATTTTTATCCATATCCATTATTTTAGGGAATATTCAACAACAAAAGGAATGGCAGCACCAATTGTATTTTTGGAATCTACGTACTTCACGTGGGGTCATTCCAAAAATGTAAACCAAAAATAGTCAAAATTACCGGCAAACCTTAACAATTCTTCAACTTCAAAAATATACTGGATATTATGTCAAATTGCAGTTTAATACTTTGGCCAGAAATTCACACCGCTGTCATCTTTTCCGCAGAATGAACCTGAGGAAATAACTGCAATATAAAACTGGAAGGTTTAGGGTAGGAGTTTCTTAGTAGTTTTTGGCATTAAAATGTTTAATTCAATTCATAAATATATAAAACAATAGGCCATTCCATTTGAAAAACTAATGGATTTGGGTTTCTGGACACTAGCGCCATTTACAACAACACTAGTTTTAAATATCAAACTATTTTGCCCCTAGGGTTCGCCATAAACACGAGAGAAGTGAGATGCCAATTTTTAGATGAGAATCTTGTCATGCGTTCAAGCATAGCTAGCACTACTGAAATCTGATGAGAAAAGTCACCCCTTAACGAACACAGTAGTATAGCTATTGAGGTTAAGGTCTTAAAACGCTTTTTTCTGTAGCGTTTTTTAGAAGTTTTTAAAGACCACACTCATAGCTATCAAACTACATTCCTATATAAATATTATAGTTTCTAGGTAATCACATTCAATCAAAATTAAACTTAGTTTTATGGTGCGTTTGTTTTTTATAAAAGACTGTGATCATTTGGTAAGTCAACTAGTATTACTATGAGATACATCCAGGATTCTAATTTTTGTTGTAACAGGTATTGATGATTGGCCATTCTGACACCAACTTGGTCATCTTTTCACTCAGACGAAATGGTAACAATATTTACCATCAGATCTGAGCCTCTTCCTACACTGGATACTTCAATTATTTTTAAAATCACAAATTACATTACTGAAACACAATTCCTACTGGCACTACCACTACTCATTAAACGGACATCTTCTCCTCTTGAATACATACGTAGTTTTCTTCGACAATCTGAGTATAATATTTACAATATTGAAGTTAAACTTAAACAAATTCGCATCTCTTAATACGGTAGGCAACCAGCGCTTACGGTATTAACGAGTTGCCATCTGTCAAGTTGGCAACCTTTGCTCCTGGTACAGGACAACGATTAACCTATCGCGTTAATAGATCAGCACAAAGTCTCCCGAGGAACGAAATGAAACGTCAACGTATTATTATATTAAACAATTCCTTTTGGTACGTTAGTTGATGGTCACATGTCAGCACACGTCACTTTCCTTCAGTTCGAACACTTTGCCGGTGTTCTCCGGCAGTCCGTATACTTCCTCACTTTCAGTTTGTTCGACGCCTGGACCTTTCAGCTGAAGAACGATCAGGTCCGAGCAACCTTCCAGCGCCAATAAGACGTTATGGCCATTGGTTGTGATCTCACAAGCGCCTACATTAAGCTTTGGAGTATATACAGCCACCAGATCACCTGAAAGAAGGAAGGTGCATATCATGGTATGATATTTTTATCCTAAAAGTGAAAAATACCTTTATTGAGATCCCATATTCTTATAGATCTATCTCTTCCCTCTGAATCAGTCGAGAGGCATAAGGCTCCAGTTGGATCCAACCGCAGAAGATTGACTGGAGCCGTATGTCCAGTTAAGCACCATCGGCAGTTCCCTAGAAGTCATAATCCTCAGGTTTACAAACTGAATCTGATTACATGGATTGTTTTCACAGTACCACAAAGAAAAGTAAACAGTGTGTTGTGTGAAAGGGTCTCTTGCATTGGCCGGACAAGAGGAAGACCATAAGATGGTACATAAACCAGCCAATAGCAAAGTAATAGTGAACCCTGAGTGGAAAAACTTAACGCAAGCTTACTAACTGGGCAGAGAGAGAACTCATTAAAGTTGTCGACTTCCGCGGAAGTTAAGCGAAAGCATAAGTACAAAAAACATTTATTAAAGAAACAAAATAATATCAAAAACAAAACAAAACAACACAAAAAAATATTTTATTGAAAAATACAAACTCAATATTTGGTCTACATTGCAACAAAACAACACCAGTTAG
This sequence comes from Melinopterus prodromus, assembly GCA_964023965.1. NCBI lineage: Eukaryota > Metazoa > Arthropoda > Insecta > Coleoptera > Scarabaeidae > Melinopterus > Melinopterus prodromus. Next base: position 82,583,228 of record OZ030391.1, on the reverse strand, counting down.
TCCCAAAAATTCGTGTACACCACTCGAAAAAGAGAAATTGAAGAACATTTAAAATAAAATATATTTTTTGTACCATTTGTTTACAAATGAAATACGTTTACTTTCCAGGAATTTACAAATCTAAAATATCAAACTCGTAACTCTTATGAAAACCCTAACAAAAGTTTTTGTACAGTAAAGAACATATGTCGTTACAAAAATAATTGTTCTTTATAAGGGTTTTGTTTGACTGCCCTTGTATTCAAGATCTATTGTAAGCGGCGTAACTTAAAATTTACCAGTTTTTGCGTAAATTTCTTCTGAATCTTTGCTGCTAATTGCCTGTCTCGCCAAAACAGAGGATTTCAACAAAATCAACTCCAGAGCATCCTGTCGGCTTTGTTCGTGAGTAGTTACAGTATTGCGCACCCAAACAGCTGAATTCACTAGATCTCAACCCAATTGAGAACTGTTTGCACTATTTTATAAGGAAAATGACAAGACAGTCAATTAGAAGCAAAGAAACTCTGACCGGCTGTTATAAGAAGAATGGATGTTACGCCGCTTACAAGTAGTTCTTGAATCCAAGCGAGGTCGACCTAATTTTATATAAAGAAGAATGAGTTTTGTAACAACATATCAAGATTCAAATTACCTGTAATGAGATCCCATACTAGAATTCTTGCGTCCTCTAATCCAGATATGACGCAACTTCCCTGTGAGCTGATCTCCAAAGAGACAGTATTGCAAGACGGTTTCCACTTCTTAAAAAGTGTACCACTTTGCAAATCGTATACGACGATAAAATTGGGACTTGGTTCGTCAATTTCGTGACAAACACAACACACATAATTCCCTAAAATGCAGAAACTTTCATAAATTATCGCTGAAAAGTAAGTTACAACCATCTTACCTTCATGAGTTATGGCAGATAGGGAAGTAATGAAATCATGATGAGGTATTCTGAGATCATACAATAATTTCTTCGATTGGAGATTCCATACTAGCAGAGGAAATGGCTTTTGAGTTTCATCCCCACAAACAAGAATTCTGCAAAAAATAATGTTTTAATTATTTACATGGGTTAATTCTCGATCATTACCTTCCATCTCCTGAAACCAGTAACGAATTGAGGAACCGATCCTCACCAGCCTTGAAGGTGGTCACACAATCTCCAGAATCTAAGTTCATAAGGTTGACGTACATTCGGTTTCTGCTCAGTGCCACCAGATGGCTTTGGTCGTGAAGCCCGAAATAGGGCATCTTCTGGTTCATAACGCCTTTTAATTTGGTGACAAAAGCTCCCGTGTTTAAGTTGTATATTCTAAGCTCCCTTCGACATAGTACGACGCACTTGTGTTGATCGATCGGTATAAGACTTGTTGGATGGCTTATACCCTTCAAAGTGCGAACTTGTTTACACTCTTTGACATCCCAAACTGATATTTCCTCTTTTTCTGAACAAACGCTCACGACGAATCTATCGGTACCGCTCAGCCTAGCCACTAAACTAAGATTAGGATCGTTAAAAACTGATTTATTATCTGTTGTGGATACTTCTTCTGCTAAATTATTACTGTTAATAGGAACTAAGGATAAGACTGGAGGATTTTGGGCTATTCTGTACGCGTCTGCAACCTTCTTGTCGATTGTGTTCAAATCCAACTCCCCTTTCGATATTTTTCTATCTAAGAAGCTGGATAGGTATCCATAGAACTGTCGGCCGTCGTAGTTTAATATTGACGAGTGGGTCTCTAAGAATTCGTTTAATATGCTAATAAATTCGCTCTTTTTGGTGAAATCACTGCTTAAGTAGAAATCCTCTAGGATCTGGTAGCAATTTGAACCGCATACCTTGTCGTAAATCCATGTTATGTCCGACAAATATGGTGAATTCTGCAGTTTGTTCTGATGAAGCTGGAAGTAATGGTATGGTAGCTCATCCAATTTTCTTCTATTATAGCTAAAAATAAAACTCGAATCAATATGAATTCAATACACAAAATGGATGATTCAAACCATTTCCCTAGTAGAGTGTCTTGAGAGACAATCCTAGCAATCAAATTCTGTGGTTTGCTCTTACACCACTTCCCCGTATAATAATCAAGAAGCATTTGGTTTGCCCATATAGAATGCTTTTGGTATCTCGAGCTAACCGCTTGGAGCAACATATTGTCTCTCCATTGCACCCCAAGAACTCCACCAGTCAGCGTCCACTGAAGAAATGGCGCTAAATGCTTGTTTAATCTTGACCAGGTCAAACAAGCCGGTGCCCATGAAACTACAAACCAAATCTAATAATTATATTCACATCAAATACACTAAATTTGATCCTACCATAAGTTGAGGTGCTATGGAAATTCTCATCAAATGCTAATAGGTCAATCATCTCGGAATCAGTAATACCATGCTTTGTGCAGGTCATAATGGCCAGGGCATGTTGTACTTGTGTAACTCCTAGAATCGTCTCCAATTCTTCTAACATTAACGCTAACTGGTCATTCACGTTTCCTTTAGGGACGATATCGTGTTCTTTGTCAGCCCACCACGAAGTCTGCCACGCTAAAACCTTGGAATAAAGTGGTAAGGTGCATTCTTGGACCGACTTTAGAACGCAGTCTTGAATCTTGGAATTGACACTGTGGTTGTATTGCATAACGCTAGAGAGTAGGATGCCCTTGGCTTCAGTTTCTCCAAGCAGAGGCATCTTGATGAACGATTTGCTATCGATCACGTTTATAATATCTTTGTGGAACGGGCTGTCTTCAGTAACGGATAAAATCAACTTTACATTGCCCGGTAACTTTTTCGGTAACCAGTCTATAGTTTTTGAACTGAAGGACTTTACTTGATCAATCCCATCCAGGATGATGACCATTGGACGTTGGACAGCGCTGGTGGTTAAAGCACTAATTAATGCTTCTTGGTAACATTTGACATTCTGGAATAAACATAGTCAAAGAACTGCAATTTATCCTAATATATGGAAACGTACGTGCGAGCAGTAGCATTTATGGCCGTATGTTAGTATTGAACATTGATTGGTAATTGAACTGAGGAGTTGCTCAATTGTGCTGGACTGTGCGCTGATTCCTATGAATCGTAATATCAAAAATGCTTCTGGAAGCCATTGAACCAAACATTGGGATATCCGCGCCATCAGCGTGGATTTTCCGCAACCTTTTGGACCGTAGATCACCAATGGTGTTATGCTATTTCCATTAATATAACTAGAAGAAATGAAGAAATTATGAGATAGGACTATACTAAATATATCATCATGAAGAGTAGTCAGACGTCTATTTACTATCTTAAATGTGTTTCTAGAGAAGTAACATGTAACAATAATACTATTAAGTAAGGACGTAGGCTTTCACGGCCAGAATCATTTAGAAGATGAGGTGCTTCCGGGTTATGCCGTGTGTCAGGATTTGAAATTTTTGTAGATATGGAAGAAGATATAATTAAAATAATAATAGACATGTGACACCATATTCCTGAATATAGTCTACCAACATACTTTTTTATTTCAGCTATTGTTTTTTCTCTGTTAATACTACATTGTGCGGCCTTCTGACAGAAACTAGTTTGTTGATTGAGCTCTTCGAACAACGCAGCATCAATGCCGTAGAATGGCTTGAGCATAGTTTTGGATTGATGCTCTTCAATGATGGAGTTTACCATTTCTGACAAATGCTTCTTTAGGTGATGGGTTATTTGTGTTATGTATTGTGCGTGCTCTGAAATTTGGGTGTTCAGCCCACCTTCAACGAATTTAACTGGAATGCGTACTATATGTTTTTCAGCCAATTGATTCTGAAAATTATCAAAATTAGTCACGTAAACGTGAATAACGTTTGGTGACATACTCTTAAATCTCTTTGTAATGTGTTCAGCCTTCTGTGGAGTTCAGCCTCTCCTGGTGATAAGTTATCAGGTGTCTTCTCGCCTGGGGTGTATACTCTATTAATCCAAATACAACGCTTTGCTAGTTCTTGGCTCATGAAGACAGTGTTGTGGACTTCCTGTAACATTAAGTAAGTACAAAACATCAAAAGATGGAAACGATTCGACTAACTTGTTCGACAACAGTGGTGAGGTAAGTGTCCCTCAATTCTTGCGAGAAGACATTCACCAATACTTCAAGCATTTTCTCAATTTCACTCTTCCATTCTTCCAGACCTCTCTCCCTTTCTTCCGGTGATGTTTCCTTGAAGCCTGGTATATGGGAGGATATTGGCTGTAGTCTATAGCAAGGCGGTTGAGCAGCACTATCCAGTTGATACCTATAATATTTTAAAGATAGGATTAATGTCGTCTTCAATCTACAAAAAAATATTTTATACCATTTGCTTAGCAATGATTGAGCTGATTGGTTGGCGGCGCTCTCCATGGCCATTTGGAAATCCGCGCTTTCGATGGTAATTGGCAGCAGTGGTGTGCCCAATGAGTTGTTCAGGAATAACACGGGAATGATGTAAGCTATCTCCATTTGTCCTGGAATGGTTTCAGTGGGATTAGGGCGGAAATAGCAATTTTCAGAGTATTTTAAGAAAACTGTTTTATATTCATGGAAGTAAATTTAAAGTATTCCCATGTGATTCTCTTCCAGTTTTCTGCGCGTATAGTACTGGTTTGTAGGAACATTTGGCAAGTTGCCACTAGAGCACACCTGTTGCTGCTTCATACTTTACGACAAATTGGAAACTGTAAACCGCGCAAATACTCAACTTCTGCCTCTATCTCAAATTTTCAATCAGAACTGTTGGCTTCTTAGCAGCTGGTGCTATTTATTTTTTGTGATGATTTAGTGACAAGGGTGTGATGCTAACTATATCCCACTTCTGACACCATATGTAGGTAATACAAAAACATCACATTTTGCTTTTTTTTTCTGAAAATATATATGCAGTCAAATCTTACTTGTTAACTCTCCAATGCACAGCTCGGGAAACTCATGATCCTGCTGCTTCTCAAGCATAGTCTTCCAGTGCAAATCCACGATGTGAAGTTCGTAACCTTTCGCTCTACAATGTTCCCTCAATTCTGCATAAACTGTGTTGTGTAGAGCACCTTTCTCGACACAACAATCTAAAAGATCACAACAGCACATCAGCAATCATCATCAAATCAACATGGTCCACCTGTCTACCTTGAGAATCTGCTGCGCAGATGTATATTACAATTTTCCGCGTTCTTGTAGCGGTTTTTGATTGAGATACTCGTCCCATGATTAAATTCTGCAACTGCTCCGATAAGTTGGCCACTTCGTTTGGTACAATGCCCGCTAGGATCTTATCAAATTCTTTTGGACTATGAGTCCCTGGTGGTGAACTCAATGACATCGAATCTGCAGGAAAATGTTATGGGTATATTTTTTTTAAACTTGTTTATGTTGGACTTACCTGATATGCTTGATGTGGCAACACTTTTTAACATCCTGGACATGTTGGCTTTCTTATCCGGTGGCCCGGTTGTTCCTGGTTCTCCTATTGGCTGGAGGGGCGGTTGTCCTGCCGTTGTTGGTAACAGGATAACACCGGGATGCGATGATGTTACATGGTTCAGAAGAACTTGCTGCTTCTCTGTTGGTAGAGATGTCCGAACGTAACTGGCGGACCTGATGAGTGAAGCGAATTAGTATGTACTGTCAGTTGACTACTATCAGCTGTATGTATCATATCTTTTTTACTTCGTTTTTGTAAATGTGATGTGACGAAGGAAAAACGCTAATAAGGTCAAAATTATTCTCGAAGTATCGAAGTAAAAGCTGGGGACCCCAGGATAGTGTATTGGGACCAATTCTCTATCTACTATATACAAGTGACCTATACAGATGGAAAATGTAGCAGTCGCCACATTTGCAGATGACACGGCTTTAATGGCTGTGGGATCACCTATTGGAAAACCTACTTGGAATCTTCAAAAGCTAGTAATAAAATATATAAATGGACCAAAAAATGGAAGAGCAAGCTCAACGAACTGAAATCTATCCACATTAACTTTACAAAAAGAATGGAGGACATACCACATGTCAAGATTAACGACGGCAAAGTTCCATATGCGAACACTGCAAAGTATTTTGACATGACTCTGGATACAAAACTAAGGTGGAAAGAATACGTTAAGAAGAAAAGAGTAGAGCTTGAGCTCAAATACAGAGAACTGTACTGGTTTCTGGAAAGAAACTTGCAGTTGTCAGTACAGAACAAACTGCAAGTTTACAACCAAGTACTGAAACCGATTTGGCATCCAGCTTTGGGGGTGCGCGAAAAACTCCAATATACAAGGAATCCAGACTTTCGAAAATAAAGTACTAAGGAATATAATTAACGCTTCTCGGTACATACGGAACAGTGACCAGCACCGTGATCTTGGTGTCCCAGAAATCAACCAAGAAATAAAAAGATTCGACACTAAGCGTGAATCTCGCCTAACCCATCACTTCAACGTAGAGGTCCTGCAGCTACTGGACAACCAGAATCTAGTGAAAAGACTAAAAAGAACTGAACTCTCGAACTAGTGAATCAGTAAAATGTGTAAAAAGCAGAGCACAGTGAGTGAAGTGTTAGTGCTTCTTATTGAGGACAAAGTAAGTATAGGACATCAGTGGATAGCCTATATTAGGGGTCGTCCATTAATCACGTGAGGTCCAAATAGGGGAGGGGGGCTTTGGATTACATCACTATTGATCACAATGGGGGAGGGGGGGGGGGGTTGTTGTGACATATCACGTGTATATAAATATTATTATATTTTTCAATAAAAGTATTCGGAAAATATTTTAGTTTTTTCAAGAAAAAAATACACGTGATGTTAGATAGCGGGAGGGGGGGTACCTTAGAACCTCACCAAATATCACCAGGGGGGAGGGGGGTTGTAAAAAGGGGGCTTAAAAACCTCACGTGATTAATGGACGACCCCTTAGAGACAAGTAGCTAGTTTTAAGAATTTAGATTAGTTTCAAAATGTTAAGCATCTTATATGCTTATTAAAAAAATATTGTTTTTACTTCGTTTTTGTCAATGTGATGTGACGAAGGAAAGGTACCTTATGTCGTCAATTTTAGAGGAGTGCAAAAAAACGCGAATAACGTCAAAATTATTATCAATTTATGGTTTTCAACGGAATCTATTTCTTGTACGATTTTTAACCATTTCTTTTTATTGTTTAGTACATGTTTTCATAAGGGAATCGGGTATATTAGTAAACTAAAAACAACGCCGATTAGTTTGTTTGTTTCCCTGGTAATTACACATGTTACATTTACACTTTATTTTTACTTTTATATGAATGTACATTTCTTTAAATAAACATGAAAAATAATCACCCTTTTGAAAGGCAATTTGAAAGCTACGATGTAAAGCTACAAATTAATCTGCGAACTCTTATTTATTTCTAGAACAACAATAATACAATAAAAACAATCAAATGGCGACCATGTAGATGAACAGAAATTATTATCCTGTGTAAAAAAAGATCTGTGTAAATAAAATTTCTGGTTATAATGTCCACCGATTTGAAAATCATACTTCCGAGAAAAACGCGTGTAAAGTTTTAGGATTGATTTACATCCCAAAACATCGGTTTTCTCAGACGTAAACTATCGTTTTCACGTACGATTTTCCCTCCCTACGGTTTGGTGGAGGAGAGGGGGGTCATAACAGAACCAGATCTGGATCTGAACATGGTCTGGAAGGTTGTATCGAAAAATATAACCCTTTCAGGGTATCCTTGCTAACCGAGCCACCAACTGCTCGAAGCTGTGATGCAAAAGTCTTTGTAGCGCAGCTATTTTGCAAAATAGTGACTTGATATTTAGTAATAAAAAGGAGAATTTTGCCATTTCAATGTACCCGGCCCCATAAATAAAATCATAGTGTAGTGTATTCACGTACTAAAATTATTATGTTTTATACAGCCATGTTTTCTCTCACTGTATATTACAGCATAAACCCAGCTCGACCAATTTTTACCTATAATAGACCACAATTTATAATTCTAGAACGTTAAGTAGTTCTTTATAAATTTTTCGTTGTCAAAAAATGCCATAGTTACAGTTTTGATTTAACATACAGGATAAATCATAAATGTGCACGCAAATATAATGTTTGGTCTTATCATATGTCCTAAAAGTCAACATTTACGATTAACAACAAATTTTTGACGGTTTAATTTGATAATATACCATTGCTACTGAGCTCCTTAAAAGCTTAAACTCGTTTCTCTCGACTCTCTCGAAAAATTGTGAAAAGGATATGTTAGAAGATTCTGGAAAAGCCTAGATTTGATGATCAAATAATTAAAACACCCCAATATCATTATTATTTTTTAGAAATTTGGAAGCGCGTCTTGTTTTGGTATGTTATAGATTCAAAATTTTAAATTGTGGGTTCAGAATAGTGAAAATATGCCAGTTTAAACTCTCGGTCTTTTTTGTAACTCAAAGTGACTCTCCAATATGGTTATAAAAGGATACGAAAATGTATTTGGCAGAGAATTCATGATAAAATAAGCAGTGACTATTTAATACTTGATGAATCTAACGATATTTTAGCCACATTTTGTTTTTGTGCATATCTCGTTGGGACTACATTTATGTTTTATCAACTTACTTTAAAAGTTGGTGTTTAGCTAATTTTAATGGCTACAAATGCTCGTTGTTCATTTAGTTATGGACACCAGTGCGTGTTGCATAGTTGCATGTTTACCAGCAATTCTTATAACATGTATGTCACTTTATTACAAAAATTACAAGCGTGTTAAAAACCCGCTGATTTTATAGGGTCTCTGTAATTTCGGAACGTGTGAAAAAAAAAAGAAAATATTGCTATGCGTTGTTGTTGAAAGGTTGTAAAACCTTTCAACAAAGCAACACAGACCGTTCAGCTCACCACACGACTATGTGATTAACTAACTGCGTCAGCTATCGGATGCAATTTCCTTAATAGCATATTACATTACTTATCATTATTTTCATATATCAGATAATGAACTGAATACGAAGAATACGACAACGCGGGAGTCGCGCGTACGTATTTAGAGTCCCTATACGTTGCACACCGGTATCAAACGCTTATAAATAGCGTATACGACACATTATTTTTAGAATTGTAATGTGCGATTAACTTTTATTTTAGAAATTCCACGCTGCATTGCGTTCAAAATAAACTCAGGAACTACTAGAACTACCAGACATTTCCACTTATTTATTTTCCTTGCCATTGCAAAGCAAATAAATTAGTTCTCATTATGTATAGCGTCAAATCAAGTTACAAGAAAAGCATATAAAGCTACATAGAAATATCAGAAGATTTGTGAAGAACGAATGTGTATATGTCGTAGGCAAATGGTTATTTTAGGCAAAAGGCTTTTGCCTAGGCACAAGCTATTTGCCTGGGGAAATAGCTTTCGAATAGTTATTTATATTTTTTACCTATCGATTTCTATACAAAATGCTATTTGCCTAACAACGGCCTCGGCAAATAGATTTGCCTAGGGAAATCGCTTTAAACATATAATTGCAGAATCAATATCTATTTGCCATCGCAAATAGCTTTTGCCTAGGTAAAAGCCTTTTGCCAGTAATAACCATTTGCCTACGACATATACAAAATAACAGGATAGACATGATGAAGCGTTGAATAGATAAAACCGTGGCAAAAGTTTTTTTTTACTAATACGCTTAAGTTTATGATAAGAAACTGTGAGAAAAGAATTTATTTGTAATTCTGTATTGTAATGCATTAGTATTATCGGTTGTTTCTGTACATGTGGGGTACCTCTTTCAAATTACACACCACTACATAGATATGATGTATGTATGTGCGAGCGCTAGACAAAGAGCGTATATGTAATGGTATAATTATTACGATTTATGGCAACAGATGTGCATTTGTTTGTATACAACAGAGCGATGAATTCGATCAATATATAATTAACCTTATTTTAGCGTCATTGCGTACTACTTTGTGTACCTAGTCACGGCGATAGCGATATTGAGTGTACATAAAAAAATCATATGTGCGATAAAGGATTTTTGATTATAATTTTGTTTCATTACAAGTTTTTCCTAACCTAAAATAAATGTTCGCTAAAAACAAGTAATTTCCTAAATACTGTAAGGTAAACGCCTCAAATTCAGAGAGGTTCAGGAATTTTTGTTACATTTCTAACTGAAGAATTTATATTTACATATGTGGTGATAATGACTGTCATTTTTTTTAAAACAAATATTTCCTTTTAGAGATATATCTATTCTAAAGATAACCTACGTGGATGACAGTTATTTGACAGTTCGCCTCGCCGTCATTGACAAATACATTTAAAATATTTTGCATAAAATGGAATTTATGAGTCGTAGATAAAACGTCGTATCTGACTCGCACATAACGGATATAAATCGCTCGCACGATAGAAACTTCATGCTCGCGATTTATATCCTTAATTATGTGCTGGTCAAATAATATACTATTAATTTTTGAGTTATCTAGTTGTAGTATTGAGGGGACGATATAATATTAACTATAATAATAATAATAATAATGACTTTATTTGCCCCAAAAGCGCACTACAAAGTCATACCAACATATAAAGAAAAAATCAGTGTTCCTTCTAACCATGTACACAACCTTATAAAGTGTAATGTCAAATCATCAAACTGGAGTCTTAAAGTAAAGTTCACTGTTGTAGAGATCTTATTTTATTCAACTAAACAGAAATGTGTTGGAATTTTGGAATATTGTTCCGCCGAACCAAAAAGTTGAGGTTAAAATGTCAATAGTTTTGATTTTGTTAATTTTTGAGAATTTATAGCGCCCGAATGTATGATTTTTTATGATATTATGTTGTATTTTGTTATCTATATAAATACTCATGAAAGAAGTATTAATAATTATATATCATGGCACTACATGATTCTAATTTCACACTTCAACCGTAATGTTTGTACACTCAAAGAACCATAATTATAGTATTTTAAATCGTTCATTATCCTCAAATCACTTCTAAATATAGATATACCGAAAATAGTGTATGCATATTATTAAGAAATTATTAGTATTCAGGCGAGCTTCTGTATTTGCATTAGATTTGTATTGTGCGGTTTATGGGAATGTGTACTGCAATAGAATTAACCATGCGTGACGTGTTAATTATATTTTACGATTCGCTTTGATGACATTTACGGTATTTGTGATATTTGTTGGTACTATTTTCAGACGTTTCAGCCTTCACAAATAGATTTGACCCTGCACGCATGCATTCTGGTGCAGAGTATTCACAGATCTGAGTATATAAAACAGTGAGAAGACAAATAATTCTATGGGAATGGATGATGGCTGGTATCTAATAGTATTTATTTAATTTTATGCTGATTTAGTTTACCAAGTGTTATGTTGAAGTACCCATGTATGTAGTTTCCTACTGTCAACCTTAATTTTTCAAATACATTTGCTTGGTTTTGGGTTTGTTATTATTCTCTGTTGTTCGCCTATATTTTTGACTTTATCATACGCAGTATGATGAAGTATTGTAATCGGGCCGAAAAAAGTAAAGATTTTAGCGAAAATAGATCTTTTTGGGTCCCCTGACCATTTTTGACCAAGGTTGAAAAAAGTGTCTGTGTGTGTGTGTGTATGTATGTATGTATGTGTGTACTCGATTTTTGTGGAGACGATTCCGGAGAAACTAATGAAGGCTTTTTCAAATATTTTCAGTCAAATGCTGATGTTTTGATAATATGTCAATATATCTACTCTGCTGTCCAACGGTAAAACGCCGTATGTACGTACAAAAAATAGCTAGAATTTTTTTGTTTCAATGCAAAAACCACGCATATTTCTTACATTTTAAAGAATTTACCTTAGCCTACCATGTTACCTAACTATTTGTACGTAAAACAGGCTAATTTGTTTTAACTATTAACGTCATATTTAAGAGAAAACGGGAAATGTTTGAATAAATGTCATTTTTGTACATACGCCACTTTACCAATTGGAGGGCAGTAACTGTCAATAGTAAAAATATCTCATATTGTGATACCGTGTACGGTCCTTGCCTGACGGCGTCGGATAGGGAGCGCGTTCAGCGTGTCCAAAATGCATGTGTTCTGTTTGTTTTTGGTTTGAGGAAGTATGATCATGTATCGAATGGGCTGGGCGACTTGGGGTGGTTGAACATGGATAACACTAGGGTGTTGCATGCAGCAATATTATATCATAAGTTGCCATCCAAGAGGATCCCACAATACCTCATGCGAAAGGTCCGCTGTAGAACGGATGTCCATAACCTTAATTTAAGATTCAGGGGTTTGTTTGCTCCACCTGCCCATCGCGCTGAGCTGTATAAACGGTCATTCTCTTACCAGGTCAGTCACATATACAATGGTCTCAGGGAAGATATGAAAACAATATCGTTAAACAGTTTTGGGGAAAAGGTGAATTGTTGTCTGTTTGCTCAACAGGGGGGACTTAAGGCATTGAGCGCACATCGGAGGCTGTTTCATTTTTTATGGGCATGTACGATGTTTTGTTGAGTTGTCTTATGACAACTTTCCTGTTTTGTATATTTATATAACTTTTCCGAACTATGAAGAAGGACCAAAACTGTCCGAAATATTGGTTAAGGAATAAAAAATTAAAAACCAAAAGATATTTGACTGATTTCCGTCTATAAGTTTTCTCGTACAATAACACAGTTAATCTTCTAATTATATAGTTATAATCTTTTCCATGTTTATGAAAAGGTAACAGTACAGAGTATAGTTACTGCAACGCTAAATCGTACGCATAGTTTAATAGAAAAAATTCAACTCTTCGAACCAAAATCAAATAGGGGAGGTATAGTGGAAAAAAATGAACTTTTTGCGCACCCCCTACTGAAGGAACTTAAAATAAAGTGTTAGCATCGGAAAAATCGGGTGCCGGAGAAGAAGATATGTACCTATGTTCCAAATTTATGGTACTTTGGTTCATGCGTAAGTAGTTGCAAAAATCGTCGGGTTGACTACGTAATTCAGCAATTAAATAGACATGAGAAAGCAGATTCCTTTTCAGTAACCAACGTTTAGACCATTTCCTTTTGTCTACTTTCGATTTCCGAATTTTGCAGCATTTGCAAGAACTAGCTCTTGGTTCTCCAGTTTTGAAATACTGTAGTAAAAACTCAGTAAGTACCGCGTTTCGTGACGATTCTCCACAGTTAACTGATTCACATTTGCACCAACTAAACTGAACGTGTGAACGCGTTCATCTTATTCAGTTCAACTGCACAAATTGGCTTGCGCAAATCAGTTTTTGCCCATGGCACGAGCGTGTAAACGGACCTTAAAAGAAGCAACGAAAAACGCAATAACGTGATTTGAACTTGCACGCCGAAAATAAGCATGTTTATTCGATTTCCATTCATAAACAATAATTAAAGTTAATCCATAATTTTCTGTCAAAACAAGTCGAGAACAATTGACGGGATAGAAATTCAATTTTATATAAAAATTAGTGTTTTGATACGTAAACAAATATCGACGCGTCTAAGGATGTTTAAACAGTTATAATAATAGTTATAATAAACAGTTTCAGAGAGTTTGAGATGTTTACATACATTGCACTCAATAGACCAATTATCAAATAAAATTGACTACTCTATTTAACTTTGTATCTAAAAGAACAACAGTAGGTGTGATCATTAACAGGATACTAACTAAGAAGCTAATGATAATAATTAATCTGAAGTAGTCTACTAAAGTGACAAATCCGCTTATACATTTTTACTGCCTCTGTAGCTTAAGTGGGAGAACTTCCTACCGGTTATTAGAGGGTTCCTGGTTCAAATCCACGTGGTGGTATTTTTTTCCACAAGTTACCCTCATCCTGGATTAACTATTATCATTCGCTTATTTATTAGTTTCTATATTACTGACCAGTTTATAACTGAGATCCATTTCCCTTGAATTAACAGGATATTTTAAATAATATAAATCAATATAACGACATTTTGCAGAAAATTATTTGTTTTTAGAGGACTTGATAGCGTTTGGCTACTTGTTTTTTTTTTGTATAAACCCTAATTCTTCACTATACAGGAGTTTGGCCTGCTTGAGTGTCACGCAAATTGATATCGGGGAATCACATAAACAATGATACAACTCAATCATACATAAAAATTCTCTGCACGATCCAAGCAATAGTATCCTCGTAGTAAGTTTTGGTACACTCCAATATCAAGTGAAATCAGTGCGCTACCTATTTCTAATTAGTAATTTGCACTAGTCAGTGCGCTACCTATTTCTAATTAGTAATTTGCATAGTTTTCAACATCGAATTAAAACACTCTGTCGTTTTCTATTCATAATTTCGACTGTAATTTATACTTCGTTGTTCTTTATTGGTTTTTAGATTATAAAGAACGCATACAATACAAAAATCTGATGTGGCCGGGCACATGACTTTATCATACAATATATAAAATTAATAGTTTAGCTGCATGAGATTCTATTTGATCGAGATCGATCGTGTTTGCATTAAAATAAAAAAAAAAAACGAATTAGCCAGGATTTAACAGATATTGACAGTAGGTATTGTCAAAAAATCAGCCTTTGACACTACCTACTGTCATTAGAATAAAAATATCTACGGCAAAGCCTATATTAATGCAGACACGATCTCGAACAAATAGAATTTGCTCCTACAGCTAAACTATTAATTTTACCAAAAAATGTCATAGACAAAATTAAAGACGAATTTACAGAAATGGCGTCTCATTTGCAAAATCCTTGAAAAATGCATAACAACATTGGTATCCGCACTCGAAATACACATTGACTTTGTAAACACCATGGAAACACCAAGCTGTTTCAACATTGTTTCACATAGCGTAAGTGCGCGCGAGTTTCTCCTCCTCATCGCATTCTCCATGCATTTGCGTGTTGAATTGACGTTTCGCAACCGCCGACGTTCTGAATACTGTCAAAAGTTTCAAAATATCCCGGCTACCTACTATTAATGCAGACACGATTTCGATCAAGTAGAATTTGCTCCTGCAGCTAAACTATTCATTTTACCAAAAAATGTTATAGACATAAATTATACAAAATTTCCTCTACTTTAATTTATTATTTAACTATTTTGACGAAATAACAGAAATGGCGGCTCATTTCCAAAATCCCTGAAAAATGCTTAGAGGAAACAGCCAGTTCCTTTGGACCCTTTTGAACCAAAAGCTTTTCAGCTCTAAGTTTGGTCATAAAACTGGTAAATATGAACTTTCGTCCCGATACCTTTAGTAGTTTCTCCGGAATCGTCTCCACAAAAATCGAGTACACACACACACACACACATACATACATACATTTAGACAGACATTTTTTTGTACCTTGGTCAAAGAAGATCAGGGGACCCAAAAAGACCTATTTCCGCTAAAATCTCATTTTTCGGCACGATTACAATACTTCATCATACTGCGTATGATAAAGTAAAAATTAATAAAACTGTGTTCTTGAAATACTTGTCTGTGTTTCTTAAATACTTCTTGAAGATTGTTATTAAATAACAGTAAAATCTGTTTATGTACGTTGTTATATCGCTTATGCTTCAGTAATGATAGTGCGAGTGTAATAATAGCATCATCATAGTTTTACAATTCATAAATATTAGCGCATAATGCAAATTCCAAATAACAAATCTTTTAATACAACAAGCGGAAAGAAAACGAACACCACGCTAAGTAACAGGTTGTTATTTGACATGTGACGTTTGACATTTATCGGTCACCATGTTTGTTTCGAACACAGCCTTTTTGATTTTTCGGAAATCACCTACTTTTATGTGTGATGTTTTTAAAATAGAAAATACACATTCAACGTCATAGTTGTGGTAATTTTTCACGTGCCTTAAAAACATTATCGTTATCAGTGGTATGTCAAGAATTTCAACGTATACGGTGGCAGTTTCAATTCAAAAATTTAGTAATTGTAGGTTTAAGTTGCTTATTACTGTTATGAGAGAAAATGCAATCCAAGCAGTAACCAACAGGTTCTTGTTTTTATGCTTTATTGATTTAAGCGAGTATTTTTCTTGGGTGTGATTAAATATGTATTGTTGTACGGCAAAAGTGTTTATATTTCTAAATGTTTCCTTTTTGTTTAGTATAGTTACTCACTCTTCGGATCTTTGGGACATGTTATCCTTGTCCTTGTGGGCCTGGCCGCTGCTGCAGGAGTTCCCCATGGTTCTTCCGATTTTCCACACTTATTTCTTCATGATAAACCGCACGACAACTATTTCAGTATAGCGCACTGGCTCCCTATTCTGTTTACTCCGTTCGGCGCTGTCATGTTTTCAAAATATACACTCAAAAACGCTTTTATATTGTTCTATATGAAGATCCAAGGTAACTCAGGCCGGTTGATCTATCAGAAGTGGGATACACGCACTCATACCGGCGATTTCCTGCGACGTATCGTTGCTTTCACAGTTTTCAGTTGTTAGTCGAATAAAGCACCGTACTACTACACACTAAATAAATAGTGCACCAGGTATTTACGCTCTAGCCACTAATGCATGTCTGTGGCAGGATAGTTGAGGCAATAATCAATGCTGGCAACGGACGGGGAGCAAGCGCGTCGCGGTGACGTCAGCAGACGCTCTCTCGTGTCCGTCGGTCGACTTGCAAACTACCGGCTTCGATAAACAAGTCGACGTCGGTCGCCAGCACCACGCTCCACCTTTTCCACTGCGTAAGCAATAAACGGACGATTTTTTTTTGTCCCACCGGGCCCTAATTATAGGAGCGTGGTTTTCGGGGTTGTTGTGCTCAAGAGTATCTGAAATCTGTGGACGTTCTCTGAGAAAATTTTATTGGAATTTTGCTGGGCTGTTTTAGTAGTATTTTTGGAAGGATGTTTTTAAGTGAAAAGTAACTGTGTAGTCATAAAAAATCGCTTAGGATCTCCGCCGAATTCGGAAACATAATTTGGCACCATATTTATTTTGGTTGTTATGCTATATTTTGCTTATTTTGTCAAACACGTGCGTACTTTTCTTTTGGATATTTGTGGTTTTAAACATAACAAAATTAACTCACTATTAAAAAATTAAGTTAAAAAATAGAAAATTCTTAAAACAAACACAAATTTACTATTTTTTAACTAATTAAACTAACAAAGTATACTGAAAACAGCAACTAAAAATATTTAAAAATTGCGCATCTACTGAGACCCCTATTTCAAAACATTGTGTTTGGTGTCAGGAATATCTTAGACCCCTTTCACTAGAATAAAAAGCACAAAATAATACTTTTGTCTTAATACTATAAACTAAGAGTAGTCATAGCTGATTGGAGAAGAGAAAAAAACATTTTTCGCAAAATGGCAACGATTTTAACTCAAAAATCAGTTAGTTTACCTAAAATAGACAGTTTTTATTTTTTTGTTAAGCAACAATGCTACTTATTGAAAAAAGACTATGACAAGTTTTAGATAATAGTATAGACAAGCTGTGAAAAAATTCAGCAAAATCGGTTCAGAAATCTCAGAGCCTTAATGTTGAGCTAATGGAGTATAAATCCTAAAAATTTCAACAAAAGAATATTAAAAATGGCTGAGAGACAAGATTGAGGCACGTTGTTTTCTAAACATGTTTTTTCGGGATCCCGGGATTATAAATCTAAATCCCGGGATCCTAAAAAAGTTAACTTTAAATTATTTTCTTATTTTTTTGTTAATTAACGATATGTGAGCACTGACCTACAATAAATCAATTGAGCTGCTATTTTCTAAGTGTGAATATCAGTCTATAACAGCACCCTTTTTGATTAAATTAAGTATCAAGCATAAAATGTTCGTTTACACCAACATGTTGCTGTAATAGGAAGAACAGATTTTGCAAGTACTAGATATAATTCGATATGGAGACAAACATGAACCTTTTCAACTTGCTTAAGTCTTTTTAGTTACTTTACACTCAACAACAGAAGAAAAAAGAACATAAACGTAACAATAAAGAAATTTGTGGCGGATTTCTTTACCTGGATTCAGTGATGTACTACAGAATATAAAATTAGTAAATAGGTAATAAAACGCAGCGAAAATCCGGTTTAAGGATTTTACCATAAACTAAAAAATGTAATATTTTGGTACGAAGCATCTCGAGTTTGTGATGAGCTGTCACAGAGGTAATATGGTCACTTTTGACATTTCTTCATCGCACAATTATCGCCTTTTTTAGTGGAAAAGTGTTGTCAGAAAGGGCAAAAATCTATAATGTATATGGTTGGGCTATTTGAACTGTATTTGAGAAAACCGAAAAACGTACAAGTATCTAATATTAATTTTTCATGACAAGAAATTGAATATTTAATATTCTAAGAAGTTGCACTAAATAGTTGATCAATTTTGAACAATAAATGACGTCTTCACATGAATAAAAATCCATGACATATGAATTCTAAAGTTATCCAATTTTATCTTAAAGAAGAAAAAAATACGTCAAAATGTTTTATTGGCATCAATATGGAAAATTGAAAATTTGGCTCGATTAAACTATTTCTTTTGCCGTGACTATTCTTAAAACATTTTATAAAAATGCAAAATGCCGGATTACAAAATCTTTAATCCGGGATCAGTATATTGTTCGAGATTCGAAACACTAGACTAACGAATTTTTTGTAATTTAAAATAATGTCCTATACTTTTTTGAAAAATACATTAAGAACATTATATACTGTGCGTTTCAGTTAAGTTGAGCGGTCTAGAGAGTTGCATAAACATTAAATCCACACGTTGTAAAAAATCATAATTGTAAACCGCAGATATTTCCCACTAGTTGGGTAGTTATCAAATATAGCTGAAACTATAGCTATTGGAAATATCGTAATAGGTTTCGTTTAAAGTTTACGTAATTCAAGCCACCATATGCGATGTCACAAGAACATATGCAAACATATTTGTTTTGTGATTTTAAACTTTGATCACTCTAAATGTTGTGGCAAATAGTTTATAGGTTATGACACTTTGACTTATGACTATTGGAAAAATTACCGACGATATGTGACATTAAATACCAAGTGTCCAACATAATGTCACAAAAATCTTTACCTGTCCAACAAAAATCCCCACAATAATAACAATGGATCAAAATATACCGGGTGGTCCTTTTAACTTGAGACTCCTAAATATCTCGAGAATTACGACAGCCTCATTTTCACCGATTGCAGCGCCATCTGCAATGCAACTGATATCGTCATCTCATTTCCTCCTTTGAGTCCTACAAGTTTATTTAAGACACTTTTGTCGTACCATGCATATTTCTCGCGATATTTAGTCTCAAGTTAAAAGGACCACCTGGTATATTGATGATAAAAAATGAGTAGGTTGTTCCAGAAATGATATGTGATTGTTTAGCTGTTAATTATTTGTCTATTGGTTCCAGAACTCATTAAACAATCCCACAAAAAATTGTTTATACATTTCATACCGTTCCCACTATCTTGTAGACTCGAAAAAAAAACTATGTTATTGTTTATTTACCCACATATTTCCGTAACTTATGCCGATCACCGATGTTGGGAGCACGCTTTACACACCCATAAAACTTAATAGACGAACTGAAATTTGACCCCCTTTTTTTCTGGATTATTCCTTGGTACATAGACATTAACTTTGATGCGGAAACATAATAAAATAGTAATCTTTCACAACCAATCCAACCAAGTATTAATTACCTTTCGCCTCCACCATATTGAATTCAACCTGTCTAAATATAAAACCTAATTTTAGATCGAGAAATCATTTAAGTATATTTAAAGATACTGCCTCGAGAATAGAATACGGTACGGTACGATCTGTTTGTTTTTGTTATGAATAACCAATATACGCTATTAAATAATATTAATCCTACATTAACGCCAACGGAAATACGGGCCGGCGTTTTGTAATTGGCATTAATTTAAAATTTTGTTTAATATTATATCTTTGAATAGATGCCAATAATTTAGGCGATTTGCCGCCCGTTTAATACATTCACCAGCTTGTTTGTTCAGTTTATGCGGCGATTTCGACGTTTTAATACAGAAATAAATGTATTTATAATAAAAGTGTGTAGTTTTATTTCATGTTGATTTCTATAAGTGTATATTGTATACAGAATGTCGTAACATAATTAAACAATTTTATTATTTATCATTAACAAATTTTGCATTCAATCTAGGTATTTTCTAAAATTGTAGTAAATATGAAAAGAGTTGTAGTTTGTAGCTTTAACGATTTATTTTGTTGGGGACGACAATTTGTTATGCTTTTCGAAATTAGTACTCCAAATGAATATTTAATAGAAACTTGTCAAAACTAAGACTGTTGGAAAACCCAAAAAAATCATTTAAAACATATTGCCTTGATCTGTGTTTGAACCTAGGTTCGCAACAGTGTTCATGTGCAGAAAATCAATGCTAGGCTGCATTCTAGTAGTTCAAAACTATTTCCATATTTTACTTTTATTATCTGGTTCCAAAACTTGACCTATCAATCATTCTTGATTCAAATCACTTGCTTTTTATGTGTAAGTTTGTTAAGAATAGGCGTTAAAGTTGTAGTATTGCTTTTATTAGCCAAAAAGTTCCTATGTCTAAAAATAAAATCTTTGACATATATAACTTTTGGAGTTATTTGCATTGGACTAAAAAATTACACATTTTTTGTCCAAAATAATAACTAGACCCTACTAAACCCGATTTACTGTACCATATTTCATTAAAAGTAATAACTGATTATTCATGACGTTTTATGCTACAAACCGTCTATTCTGATTTTTCGTTAAAATTTTGCGAAATAGGTGAAAAATGCTTGCAAACATGACCGAAAACTACCGCGCGCTCCAAACCAGTCGAGTAGTGGGGGTAATAATAATAATAATAATACTTTATTCACTCAGGAGGCCATACAAGCAAAGCAATAGTCAAAAAAATAAATGAGAAAGAAAATATTAGTTCCAAAAAAAAACAGTTCAAATTACATTGTTCAGTAAAATTCACTGATGGTTTAAAGTGGTCTTTCAACTAGTAAACGCGTAAGTTCATGCTTAAATTTATTATATAGTGACTTCACCAGGTAATCTGGTAACATTCTAAAAAATTTCAATAGCTGCACCACAAACCCTTTGTATACTTTGTCCAGGTTTGTTTGGGGTATTTTCAGAAATGTTGACACTGTTGCTCGTGTAGAGTAGGAAGGACATTGCTCGTATAGGGAGAATAATTCGTTATAGTTATTTTTAACGAAGCAGCAGCTTTCTCTGTAGGGACGCATCTATTATCAGACCAAGAAAAATCGAAGTATCAGCAGATGTAAGTAATACGCCATTGTAGGCTAAAATTATGGGCAGTTCTTTTCTTATGCTAAATTTTAGTAGTTTTGTTTTTTCAACATTTAGCTTTAGGTTGTACTCCCTGAACCATTTCGCACATCTACCCATTCTGTATTTGATTCGATCTTCAACTTGGTTTTCATCCTCAGCGGGAATAATAACTGAAGTATCGTCAGTATACATCCCTAGGTACTTGAAAATTCAAAATCGAAGGTAGGTGATTTGTATATAATATGTAGAGTAACGGCCCCAAGATAGATCCCTGTGGTACTCCTCGTGTTACAGGTAGCCAATCTGAGTTGATATTTTTTCCAATAGTTGCTGTGTTAGTAGTAACTCTTTGACGGCGGTTTGACAGGTAAGATTTAAGTATTTCCCAGACCTGTAGGCGGTCGACGCGGGGAAGCGCATATTCCATAAAAATATTCAAATTGCAATTGTGCAGAAACTAATCATCGGAAAACGCCTGGGTGTCCACACTCAAAGTACCCACCAATCGCTGCTTTCACGCGAAAAGCCTCCGCTACACCTTTGAAAATGGCGGAGTTATGAATTTTTTAAAAACGCAGGTTTTACTTTTTTTTCCAGTTTCCTCCGTTAATATTAATTCAATCGAAACCGTGCAGGGTTCATTTTTTCGTCTTTTTATTCTCTACAATTCGTTTGTTGAAAGCATCAAGATTGACACGACCGATCTCGATCAAATAAAATCTCATGCAGCTAAACTATTAATTTTATATATAGTATGATAAAGTCATGTGCCTGGCCACATCGGATTTTTTATTATTTAAGTGAGTAAGTGATGACACTATCCATATTGGGCGACGCTATATTAAACTGGTAATCAGTTGCGGGCGATTAGTTGTCTACAACTGGCTTTACAACTCGATTTAGTTTTCTCGGTGAATGAACGGCCTTAGCTTACACAGAAAATCCCCACAGAAAAGTTAAATAAACTATTATTTTGGAATTTTCAAGACTGTAACTTTGACTGTAACTTTGACTGTAACTATAGCTAGAATGAAAGATGTACAAACAGTTTTTAGCTATGCTAATTAGTTCCCAACC
The DNA here is from genome assembly GCA_964023965.1 of Melinopterus prodromus. NCBI lineage: Eukaryota > Metazoa > Arthropoda > Insecta > Coleoptera > Scarabaeidae > Melinopterus > Melinopterus prodromus. The sequence goes on along the minus strand of OZ030391.1, from coordinate 82,560,828 downwards.
GATGCTGATTATGGTGAACAAGAGAGGACTACTCGACTCGTCCGATCTGCTTAGGTTGAAATGCCGTTCGTTCTATTATTACCTCTAAGCGGTGGGCCATAGCAATTTAAATATAAATGCCCTGTCAGCATTGAAAATTTATAGACCCCAATTGCAGAAATTACCAACAACGTTTAGGAGTAGCTGGCGGCCATCTGCAGTTTATGGGTCGATGCGGTAGCGGCAGAATCAGTTCGCGGCGACAGTTTTGAAATCCGGCGCAGGTCCATTGTGTGCGAGATTCCACCCCCACGGATCGTTTCGAGAAACATCGGCCTCTCCGGCTCGCTGGACCAATATCATCACCAGACGGGTTGCTTGCATTTAACAACTAGATGTCGACTCTGTGGTAGTGCCTGTAAATATTTATCAAATATAAACACATTGCGTGTCTCGCTTCCTGCATACGTCTCATCAGCTTATAGAGATCGTCGTCAATAGCCCGACTATCTTCACCAATTGACACACTGCTCCCGATTTTAAATGACCAAACGATGAACGAATCATGTATAACAACATAGTTAGCAGACCGTTCAAAAGGATACACACGCGAAGCTAGATGGTGGACAAATAAATAGATAAATCATGTAATAAGCTAGAGGACGACAGCAGTTGATAAGTAGTATAAAGAGGACAACCGATGCAATAATGTTACATAAATATTGGACGATATTCCTGCTTGTTGTTGTTTTCTATGACAAGGGTAAGTTGGCATGAGTTTGTGTGGTTCAGCATGATTAGACTTCACAGATTTTTTTACTTATTACGTTTTACGTCATTCCGAATACGTAAAAGCAGGGCTTCAATTGGTTTTTGTAATAATGTAGAGCTATGCATATTGCACATTGCACATGCTTTCCTACGTTGCTCTAGTGACGTAAACGCTGATGTATTGTATGACGATATTCAGCGTGTGGTGTTTTAAATTGCTAGTTTAAATTCAATTTTAAATAAATAGGTATTTGATTATTTTATTGTACCTAGACAGGTTTATCGAAATGGATTAGGTAGCTTTTGATATACATACCATCTATCCAAATAAACAGAGGGATAACTTGTAAATATATACTCACACATCATATATCATGAACAAATACATCGTTGAAAAATAATTTATTAACTACAATAATAAATACTCCCCTTATTTTGCTATGAAGATCTTTGTAGCACATGGTGGGATACTCAGTCCTGAAGATGCCTCTTGCAGCAGAGTGCGAAACGTTCAAAGACTATTTCAAAGTCAACAATAATCAACCCGAAAGAAAAAATATAATTTCATTTATAGTTTTAATGTTTAAGGTTTAAGTTTTCATATCATTCTACTTACGTAATTCTATCAAATAGAATTATTAATTAGGAGGTTAGGGTGAGTTTTGTTAGTTCTATGCTAATGTCTTCGAATATATTATCTAATACAATTCTCTAGGTAGGCTCAAATTAAGCTTAAACCTTAAACTTTACAACTATGTGAAGAAAATCACTGAAATAACTCTTTTTAGTTATACTTATTGTCAAATGCGGGAGTAAATATGTCTTTTTTGCACACAGAAATAATTCTAAGACTAGCATTAGTCTTCTGAAGAAATCCTGAAACTTATAAAGCATGTTTTTTCATGCTCAACAATTCAAGGCTCTACCTTTTATTTCAGAATATTTGTACAAACTATATATGTAAATAACCAACAATTTGTTTAAGTCAAACAAAATTCTAATTTCTATCATTTTTTGAAACAAAAATTCATCTAACAAATCTAAAATAAGATGAACGTAATGGTTGTATTGCATAACTTTCCTTCTTATGTAAAACATGGCAATTTATGATACGTAATACTAACCATTCCCCACACACATGGCAAATATTTCATTCCTGGCTCCTCATATCCCGCGAGTCGTGAGAAATATTTCATTTCTCACGGCTTTAGAACCAATCACAGCTCTGGATTTTTCATTTCCATTGTGTTTTGATACAGTACTTAGCGACATTGTCAAGGCATTCACAACGTCTCTAAGTGACGAGCACACCAAACAATTTTAATCTGACAAAATCCTGTAAACCGTCATAGTAACATATAATCAATGTATAAAGGTGATATACAGGCGGGATGTAAATTTTAATAAATTAAAAATTACAGCCACATCCTGGATTTGAACCAGCGACTTTTGTGTCGCTAGCACAATACTCTATCCAACTGAGCTATTGAGGCCTATGACACATGATAGGGAAAATTGTCATGTCAATGAAAGGAAGTACACACTACCGAAGCCTAACCTATTTTCCCTAACAGATGTCATTGGCCTCAATGGTTCAAATCCAGGTTTTAGCTGTAATTTTTAATTTATTATAAAATTTCATCGCATGGTCGTAGAAAAAATATAGTATTATATTCGCAAGTAATGGCAATTTGTCACTCGAACGTTTTGCAGCATTGCTTACATTACTTGCTCATAGAATAATATACTATTATTGCATATAAGGACGAGTGTATGTCACTATGATGGCTTACTGGATTTTGACAGATTAAAATTGTTTGTTGCGCTTATCACTTGAAATGGTTAGTATTACTTATCATATATTGCCATGATAATGAATGCATTCTATCAATAGGAGTAGAAAATCAATTTTAATCTGTCAAAATCCTGTAAACCATCATAGTGACATACAGCCGTCCTTATACGCAATAAATTAATTTAAAAAATTTCGTTGCATAGTCGTAGAAAAAGTATAGTATTCCATTCACAAGTAAAGGCAATTACTCACTCGAACAAAACGTACTCGTACTTCGTTCTCGTGAGTAATTGCTTACATTACTTGTTCATAGAATTAAAATAAAGGTACTATTTTCTATCTTCTATTTTCACTATGATAATTTAGATATTAAATCAATGTATATTCTCTTCAAAATTTATTGGTGTATATACTATATATACAACATGAAAGGACCAAATTCAATTAATATCATGTAATACAATAATCGGTCAATATATCTGGCACACTTACGACACGTAAATTGTCTGCAATGGTGGTGAACGTACAAAAGACCCTAGTGTCCCTAATAAATGGCATAGATGGCGTAATGGTATCAGTTCAGTTCACTAGTTACACAAAGCGACCCGTAATTGAAGTTCCTATGAAGCCGAAGGTTCAGTTTGGCACTTACCAATCTATAACGTAGAAACCCATCTAAATTGGAACAGTTAATTAATGATTAAACAGGTGTGATAACTTGATTAACTATAGACGTTTACTTTAGGCATAGGCATATATGAAACTAGGTATCTGCATAGTGAGTATCATCTAACCATCATGTTCCATTTTGAGTGGACGACCTTTAGGCAGACCCACAAAACGCTAGTCAGACTCTTGATTCCATCATAAGAAAAGGTTAAAAGGAAGCAAACTAGAAGCATGAAGAACTTCGAGGTGTGCTAAAATCCAAAAACAACAAACCATCAAGCCATGAAATAAGAAATGAGTATCAGGTCAAAGTCCAACCATATAACAACAGAAGAAGGCAAAATTAACCCACAGGATTTGACAAGAGTCTTCAATATAAGCAATAAGTATTCTTAAAACATCAATCAATATAGTGTTATCGCCCTACATAAATGGGAGAATCCCTTGTTTCTAAGTTTTCTAAGATTTCTTCTGTTTACTGTTCATTACATCGTTGACCATGACAGTTCAGTTCCATACAACAGCTTTTTAGTTTTGGACACAACGCTCCAGAACACTGACAAAATTTCGTTCAGATGATAAGAAATTGGTTGTAATGTTTTTGCCGCCAAATTTAACCGCATTAGTGCAATCTATGGACCAAAATGTTGTACTTAAACGGGGTGTTGCTTGGAGATGCAGATATTTCTACAGAACTTACGATCTTGTAATAAGTATAGATCGTGAGAATTGGATTAAAAAATTCCAATAGTATTTGGTCTATTTGGCACCAATTTTGATTAATTGAAACAAAAACTTATTAAAAACGCGAAATTTGACGCTTCACGATCATACGAAGACTAGTAGTAGTTGACTACTACTTTCTCCACGGTCAGCTAAGTGAGTCCCGTGTTTGCGTCGTTCCTGGTTACCCGCGTTGGATTTTCGTATTTTGTGTGATCAAAATGGATCATTTCACAACTAGTGAGTGGACATGATGCTCATTTCGGAGAATGTGGGCGGACTACTGTGGTCACTTGAAGGACTACAATGACGCAGTAGCTTAAGAGCAAAGTGGCCATACAGAAACTTGTTTGATCAATTTATTGAAGTTTTACAGTCAGTTGATCGTTAAGTCTTTGACCATAACGTTATTTATTATGACTTTTGTAAACTCCGCGTACTACAGATAGGTGCTGGCCCGCAGTAGTGCACATGCAAAAACACAAGAAAATGTTATTATTTTTTTTATTATTTTTTATCGCACTCATTTCGTTTACACCCTGTATCATGGGCGTATCCAGATCAAAAGTGAAGAGGGGGCAGTTTTCTAAATTTAACTTGCTTTATGGGTAAGGTGACCAGCATTTTATTGAGGCAAAGCGTGACAGGCGGGGGGGGGGGGGGGGGGGGGGGTACTAATCAAAACCAAATACTGGCGTTGGAAATCGACGCATTCTAGGTTATTAAAAAAATAATTGTATTATCAATATGATTTTGAGTTGGGTGGATCCACAGCTATAATTTTACGTTAATGTGCTGCCGATCTAAAACTATCTAATTATTTTACACTAATAGTTCTAGACTTTCTTCGTTTTATATTTAGTTCTTTTAGAAAAAATGTACTTTTATTGAAGAAAATTGTAAATGTTAGGCCTCTTGCGGTAGACCTATTTTTTTAATTGTTTAACTATTTTTGTAATATATTAAGTCCATTAAAGACAACATTATATCAAATTTTTGATAACTCATTTGATTTGTAAAAAAAACTCAATTTTATAATTCATCGTCAATTTTTTTAATTATTATTTAAAAAAAAAGAAATTGCCCCCCCCCCCCCGTATATATGCCCATGCCCTGTATACTAATAAAGTATGGTCGTACAGTTGAAATTTTTTTATTTGAATATAAAGAACTTTTTATTGGGAGAATGTTTAAATTCGTGGATAATTGGGAAAATGGACTAAGAAGTTCCTACTGTATATTCATAATGGAGAATCATAATGGAGAGGTTATGTAGGCAAGATAACAACACCATAAAACCAAGCAAGAAGAATGATGGTAGAAGATAGAAGAATATCTGGACAAAATCTAACCATACACCAAAAGAACACGGCAAAATTATCATCCAACATTTAACAAGAGACTTCATCATCGGCTTGTTCTAATTATTTCTTACATGCAACAAGCATTCTCGAAACATCAATATTACTAATTAAGCATAATGGCATATCCAAAGAGTGGAAACTTTTCCTTTCATTTAGTATCAACGTTGACGGACGCGTAACGATTTGATTTAATGAAAGAGAAGGTACCTTGTTAACGTAAATATTATTGTTAATGACGTATTCGAGTAGCGCCGGTACGCGAAACGTCACTGAGAAAATAAACAAGTCGCCGTTGATGAATATCAGGCATTACCGTATGACGTCCGGCAGCAGCTAACGAGGTACCTCGCGCCCGTTCACCGGCGAAAGTAATAAAAATAAATTACCCGCGTTTGTGCAAACGAACCCATTACCTTATCAGCAGCGAGCTACCAGTATCCAACCCCTAATATGGTCAGGCCAAGACGCATTCGCTATCTTTATAACTTCATAACTCACTTTTGATGACTCTATTAGACTGAGATGATGATCTACATATTTCAACAGATTACGCAATGTTCCACATGTAATAGATTAAAATCTTTATGTGTTGGGTTTACATCGAATTTTTGACACTGAAATTTCCATTGATTCCTGCCAATTATTGACTGGAGATTCCCAAGAGAAACAGAAAAAAATAAACAAAAAAGCATTTGAAGTCATGATCAAGTCATATTTTTAATGCTTCTTCCTATCTTTTCAGCAAACTAGGCCATGGCCACCAAATCTCCAGCACCTATCTGTAGTATGTAGTACGCGTAGTTTACAAAAGTCATAATAAATAACGATATGTTCAAAGACGGAACAATCAAAATTTAGGAATTGAATCTTCAATTAGCCAATGTAATGACACCACAAAAGCTGCAATCAGGAGCTCTTGTAAGAATCAGCTTTTAATGAATCAACAGGACTTTAAAGTTAGTAATGAATGTAAAGATCAATACAAAATTATTGAAGGACTCAAGAAGAAGAATTGTTTTTATCTTAAGGCTGACAAAGGTAATAAGGTGGTCACCCTGGATAAAGCAGATTATTTTGATAGGATTAATAACTTAATTGCAAATGGTCCTTATAAGGAAATCAAGAAAAACCCACTGCCCAAACTAGTCCGTCAAATAAATAGTACGCTGTCCAGTTGTCCTAATCTTATCACCCGCCAAACTAGATTTAAACTCAAAGTTTCCAATCCTACTGTACCTAGATTATATGTTCTTCCCAAAATTCACAAACCTGGTAAATCAGTGAGACCTATTGTATCAGGTATTAACTCACCTACTTACCAGTTAGCGAAATGGTTATCGAATGAGTTCAACAATTTACCTGTTCCTCAACCAAGCTTCTCTGTTAATAACTCATTGGAGTTTATCAATAAGGTTAACAATGTAAAATTAGAGGATGACGAATTGTTGATTTCATTTGATGTTGCTTCACTGTTTCCTAGTGTGTCTATTCCGGAAACTTTGGAGTTTCTTAGGGAATTATTGAGCAATAACAACTTTGACCCGTCAGAAATAGATGAATATCTAAGATTGACTGCCTTTTGTATGCGTCAAAATTGTTTTCAAATAAACGGAAAGTTTTTTGAACAGTTTGAGGGAACTGCAATGGGTAACTGTCTCTCACCTTTTATTGCCAACTTGTTTATGAGCAGATTTGAAACCAATGTAAAGTCTATAGCACCATATTTCCCTAAGACTTGGGTTAGGTATGTCGACGATATTTTTCCCATTTTTGACACCAAGAAGTGCAGTATTCAAGATTTTCTTCTCGTTTTGAATTCTAAATTCAACACCATTAAGTTTACTGTAGAACAAGAAGTTAACGGCCAAGTTCCATTTTTAGATACTCTGGTAGTCAGGAATAGCAAAAAAAAAATAATAGAAATTGACGTGTATCGGAAAGATACTAACACAATCAGGTTTATCCCTAATGATTCGCAGCATCCTTTTCAACAACAATTGTCTTTTATTAGTTGTTTAGTAAATAGGTTATTGAAATTTCCATTGATAATTTCCATTGCAGATAGATATCAGCAAGAATTATTGTTTATTAAGAATGTTGTCATACATAATGGGTACCCTGAGAAAATAGTTGATAGAATGATTAAAAAGCAGAATCAAAAAATGTATGTAAATCAAACATCTACTTTAAATACTTTGGTTGTAGAAAAGAAGAAATATGTTAAAATACCGTTCGATTGTGCATATACAAGGGGTTTGAGAAGTATTTTTACTTCACAAAATCTCTGTATAGCATATTCGACTCATAATAGCATAAAAAACCTTCTTGGAAACCCAAAGGATAAGGTAGATGTACTTGATAAGTCTGGTATATATTGTATCAAATGTCATGACTGTGAAAAAGAATACGTAGGCCAGACTAGAAGAACAATTTTAACTAGGTTCAAAGAACATGTAGCTCATTTTAAATATAATCGTTTTGAAAAATCTAGTGTGGCTCAACATATTTTAGACACAGGTCATAAAGTAGTTGTAGATGACTTAAAACTTGTAAAAGCTGTGTCAAATAATAGGGAACTAAACAGCTTGGAAAGTATCTTTATTCACTTGAATAGATATAAATTAATAAATTCAGACAGTTCGCCATTGTTTGACCTGCTTTAATTAAAACATGTTTTTTACGCTTCAATGATCAAAATTCACTGAGGTGTGACCAACAAATGGGTATATATAGGGTAATTTTTAACATGGACGTCACTTCCACTAGTGATTTGCTTGGACAATATCCAGTAAAGATACTATAAAGTGCTAATCTCTCTTTTCTTTTTTTAGTTTCTACTGAAGATGGCAACATAGTTGCTGAAATACGTATTTAGGTTTCTAAAATACTTGTTGTGGTTAGGGGTTTATAATTTTATTAATTAAAATTTAAACAAAATTGTTCTAACGGCGTCATTATAAGTCTTTAAGCAACCGCAGCAGTCCGCCCACACTCTCCGTAAATGAGCATCATGTCTACTCACTACTTGTGGAATTATCCATTTTGATTACACATAATAACAGAATCCAACGCGGACAACCAGGAACGACGCAAACACGGTTCAAACACGGCTCACTTAAATCCGAAACTAGTATCGCAAGATAGCTATTTAATAAATATTTTCACCGAGATTTCATTAGTTCTCAATTTATTTATACACCACCCTCTGAACATGGAGTAGTACCTAGCTAATCGCGTCATAAGTTATGGTCAGTAATGCATAATTTGTTTATTTTTTATTATTCAGAAATTGATTATTGTTGTAGTTGTTGTATCATAGACGTTTAAATACTGGGCCTCTAAAATATTTATTGCCATTTTGTCTACTAAAGATCTTTGTTATTTAACGTTTTTTGTTTCTCTGGGCTGAGAGCCGGCCGTCCAAATTAAGAACGCAAACTGTCGCATAACATGCCGACTTTTCTCTACGCCTGCTATTAATCGCAATCGGACAGTTTGACATTCCTATAGTTTAAGAAGAGGGGCATCGAATGGTGTTGGATTCATTAAGATTGAACGAAGGGTCAACGAGATACAGCCTATAAACTATCTCGATTTTTGCTTATGTTTCGTGTCACCTAATCAGTTATTAATTAATTACGGATACTAATTTACATATTTCGGATCGGACTTTTCCACATTTAGATTGACCGAAGATTGCTCGATCGAACAGTATTAGTTTCATTTCGATATCCCTCAGGGTACTCGAGTAATTACCATTTCTCTATACACGTAACTTCCCATAAGGGTGGATGGAAGCTGGCCGATAAATATGGCATTTCCCTAGAACATGAAGTCGCGACGCGAGTATGGAAACTGGAACCATTCAAATCCAAGCTCAAAAATATAAATAGATACCAGACATGGGTATATTAAGCACAACAATAAAATACAAAAGCATGCAGTCTAGGAAGAAGGTTATAAATATGTGTAGACGAATGGCGGAATTCGCGGTATGCTAACAGAACTTATAAACATCACAAAGTTATTCCAGGAATGACGACTTCTCTTACTTGTTGCGGTCAACAAAGCACTCAATCGGATTAAAGTTAGCCCTATTAAACTGCAAATACATTTACGAGTCCAGACTAAGTTTGTGTGGTGTTTCAACAATACCGTTATGAATCAAACAACTTACAAACGATTGTTTGAAGTTTTGTAAACTCGTCGCCAATAATTGGTTGGCCAAAAGAGCCAGGATCTATCGTCACTTATGCAGATAAAAATACAATATCGTCAGGCAAAGTTCATGTGATAATAGATCGAAATATACGAATATTAGTAGGGTCCAAATGGAGATAAATATGAAGACAATATGGTGCCTATTAACTATAAATTTATACATTAATACAATTATAAATTCTTCTTTCAGTTTGTGCGACACCAGCAGAAACAACAACACCGACACCGACGAATTCATCAGACGAGGATGACGACGATGACTGGGATGAGGAGGAAGAGTCCACTGAGATGGCAAATGGAGCAAAACAGTACAAGAATCCAAGAAATTCGCCGTCTACGCTATGCCCCAGAGATGAAGAGCAGGCGACATTACTGGTACGAATAATTATATCTATACATACTCTGATAACTGACTAGACTTTACAATATTTTAGGGGCAAAAGTGTCTTAGGAAGTGCTCTTCCGACGAGGATTGCAAGAGCAAGAAGAAGAAGTGTCTGTGCGACGGTGCCTGCGGAATGAGCTGCATCAAACCAGGTATTTTGGATGCTTGCCATTGAAAACTGCTTGCCGGTATCGACCGCTGTCAACTATATATAATTTCATGAATATCAAACTAGTAATATTGAATACTTGGTCCGTATTATAATTAATTGTCTACTTTTCAAACTTGATTTGGATCTTACCCAAGCATCTTAGGGTTAATAGAAGTGATAGAGGAATGATAGCTGAATTATCTTACACTAGAAGCGGGACCTGGACAATGGACATTGAAGGCAGAAAGCAAACTTTAACGGTGTGGAGATATGATTCCCACGGTTGGTTAAAATTTAGGAAAAACAGAATAATAATTAAGATTTGTTGAGAACAACTAAAAATGTATCTCTTAATTATCAAAATAATAGAGGTTGAGATGAAAGAGAGGAAGGCTTAATAACGAAAGGAGTGAGGGAATTTGGTAGGAGTCATAAGGATTTTGGAACATATGAAACGAGAAAATAAAGATATATGTAACCTGGACTATGGAAAGGGGGTTTATTTGTCGATTTTGAGTTATTGGATGATTCTAATAGAGAAAAATACACTCTTCACCCTTTCCTGGTCTCAGCTTTTTAAATGTAAAGTTTTGTAGAAGAAAGCGATCGCCCAGTTATTAAAAACTTTCTCAAAAATGTGTTTCCATAGTCCAGGTCATAAATAAACTATAAACAAATAAAATAGGGTTTATTATTGATCTCTTAGAAATGTCGCATCGTACAATATTCCTAACATTGGACGGAAATTTAGCGGACCATGGATCGTTTAGTAAACCCTGCAATTCTTATAATCCTCATGGAAATGTTGAAACTGATCAAAGAGGTATTTTAGAAATGGTAAACGTTAAATTGCCATAATTTGCAATGCTTCAACTACTGGTTTTTAGATAAATGACGATCCTCGGATTTCTAAGCGGGAAGCAGCCCTTAATTTGGAATTGCCGCAAACACGTGTTTGCAGACCATTACGAACAAAGAAATTGAAACCGTACAACCCCCACAGAAGTCAAACTTTGCAATTGTACGAAATTACTTAAATCAACAATTTCCAAATCGCTGGATTGGTAATGGTGGAGTGGTGGTACCCCTGATTTAAGTCCTCTGGACTATTCTCTTTGGGGAACTGTGCACGACGAAATAAATCACTATACTCGCAGAAATATCGACGATCTACGGGATCGAGTAACGAATGCGGCCAATGCTATTCCGGGAAGAACAGTTAGAAGAGCATAACAACAAGTAGAAAAGCGGGCACGCTTTTATGCCTTCAAGAAAATAGCGACTAATTTGAACATTTACTTAAAAAATAATCTCTATGTTGGACTCTTGGTCAGTCCGGCGCCGGCGGTCTGTAACCAAGCTGCAGTTGGTTACTTGATAAGCTCGACAAACAACAAGAAAAAAAAAGAACGTGTTTTTTTATTATTAAACTATATTTTTAAAAAATAATGCCAACATGTTATACATTTCGAAAATGAGAAAGTAGGATGTTTTTGTTTTAATTGTCTAGCTACATTTGGTTTTGAATAAAAACGATATCTTAACATTTCAGTTTCATCATCTTCAAAATGAAAAATGATAGCTTAAATTTTTTTTCAGATAATTGAATAATTGATTAGCACAAAAATACGAAACTTTGCCAAATTTACATAGGCTTTATCTCTACTAATAAGCGAAATTGAATCACCCGGTATATGTATACCGTTCTTTAAAAAAAATAATATTTAGAATATAAAATGTGTATACATTTTGGCGCGGTTTGTATTTGCTATCATAAGAATTCCTTTTCCTTTCCTCTGACTTGGTGATCTCTTTTATAAAGAACACAATTCCAATATTAGTGAAGGGCAATCAGTTAGAAGACAAACCTAAAATGCGTGGCATTTGCCAAGATTTTTATAAAAGTGTTTGTATACTAGATGTAATAAGTTAACCAATTAATTTTAAACTATTTTGAACTTTCCTTAATTAAAAAAAATTAAGGAAAGTTCAATACTATATAACAGTAATAAGTTCCAGTAGTAAGTCCTGTGAGTAAGTTCTGGAGTTTTCCGTCTTTGTGCGACGAAAATTAAGAACACTTCTTTGTCTTTGTCGACTGATGAAGTTAGGCGTTGTATCTAAAAAAGGCAGAAGATTAACAAGGTAAAAGATAAGGACGAATTATAGATTATATAGATGACAATGAAAGAAAGCATATTGACACATGCTTGCAGCATAATTTTGGTATAATCTTCCAATTCTTCTCGTTGATCGTCGATACGTGGAATCGTCAAATTGCTGGAATACTCATATTACTGAATAGTGAATGGGACCAAGCCACACGAACAATGCGAGAGAAAAATAACTGAAGGCATTAACCAGATAAACTCTAGGAGAGGAAGACTTAATACCAGAGGAAGTTTCGTCCGGTATTAAGACTACCCATTAACTCTTCCCATCAGTTGATAGGAAAATAATTTGAAAACACCGTTTCATGAAGTCAGTCCCAAAATAAATCAGGACACATCCTATTCATTCATATTATGTGCAACACTAAAACTGCAAAGTGCTGTCAACGATATTAGTGATTGGATGCAACGATGGCTAATTACATTGAACGAAACCAAATCCGTTCACATAAACTTTACCAACAAGCGAATACGATACGTTTCAGTTACAATAAATACCACCACCCTACTCGAACACGGCAAAATACCTCGGTATGACGGTAGACACCAAGCTCCGCTGGAAAGCACATGTTAAAGAGAAACGAGAAGAATTGGGCATAAGATACAAAAAAATGTACTTGTGTGGCTTATAGGTAGGAAGTCGTCTTTGTCGACATATAATAAACTCCTACTTTTTACAAGCAGATACTTAAACCTGTGTGGACCTATGGTATCCAACTGTGGGGCTGCACTAAGCCAAGCAATATCACCATCATTCAACGCTTCCAAAATAAGGTGCTGAGAAACATCGTGAGTGCACCGTGGTATATAACAAACAGAAATCTCCACAGGGATCTTGAAATGGAATTAGTAACGAACGAAATTGGAAAGTTTGCAGAGAATCATCACAACAGACTTCTCCAGCACACGAATGTCGAGGCAATCCAGCTTCTTGACAATTGTGACAGCGTGCGAAGACTCAAAAGAACCAAACCTTTTGAGTTGGTGAAGTGAAGTTAAAAAAGCAGAGCACAGTATTATGTGAGTGATAGCTGATAGGTGAACAAAGCAGAGCAACGTGCAGTGTGTGAAGTTTAAAGCGTCAGCATCCAAATTAAATTTAAGTTACACCAATGGGGAACACTTAATATCGAACACTTTTTATACGTAGCAATTTAGGTTAGATTAATATAGCTAGATAGTCATCAGACTAGGTGTTATACACAAGTACCTGTGTGGTGCTGTTAATTAATAATAAAAAATATTATGTTCTTATAACCGATAGAGCTAGCTACCATCAAATCAGATAGTTATTTTGCCTATAAGTTATTTCTTTTACACATGTGAATGGACATTTTCAGATCGCGAGTGTCCGGAACCAGACCAGATATCGTTCGGGGCGGTGTCCGAGAGTGGTCGACTTTTTGGCGCGAGGATCACGTATTCTTGTCAGCACGGCTATCACGTCGTTGGACTGCAGAGCCGCACCTGTCAGGGTGACGGGCAATGGGCCGGAGCGGCACCCGCATGTAAACAAAATAGTAAGTGTGCGTAGTAAGAGTATTTTCGGCGGTGATTGGCATCGCTATTTAGTTTTGTGCGAATTTCGAAAAACGATTAGTCATTTTGACCCTGGCCTGAGGGACTTGGAATGTATCCCGATAGTCCGCAGTGTGTGTGTGTGATTATTTTAGAAAATTGACAATATTGTAGTTAATCATCCGAAAATTACTCACAGGAAAACAAAGTATGAATAATTTGGCACTATACGGCCATCTGTAGTGACTGAAAACTACAGTAGGCAAATGGGCAAAGCTGGATAATGTTAATCAGCAAGTTAACTTCGTTAATAGTTAATCCGTTAACGAAAAAATTAACTTTGATAACTGATAATCATATAATTTCCCTCATGTACCTAAATTCACACCTCACTGCGCATATCTGGAGCTGCCGCTTCCATGTGTTTTTCTATCTGACCGCGTTAGGATCGATTTCCAGACCCTACTAATGTCAGTGCCGTCCGCACGATTGGTGTTACCAGAAAGTTTGAAAATTTCGATGGCTTCTCTAATAAGTTTCGATGATGATTATCCACCCATGCCAACATCTTCACGTCATCGAAATGCATTGTGTGTCCCGACTCGTGGCTGTGGAATCTTGCCTAACCGGGTGTCTCTACTGTGCTCCTTGACTCGACATTCGATGCTTATCTTCGTCCTGTCTATCCTATGTACTGGATACTGTTATAGGTATACACATTCTTCATAAAATTCTTTAACACAATATTTGGCTTATCAGTATCAAGCATTCTACCGATAACCTCATGACAGGAGATATGGTCATACCATCGAGACACATCCATTGCTATTTGCTAAACCATGTTGGAATTATAATACATAATCTCATGTTCATGTTTATTTTTAACGTAATCCATCGGTTTGTGCGAGTCTTCACCAAAATTTAATTTCTATCATAAAATATTTTTTCTACCGAATTGCTAAAATTAATTTATGATAAATAATGATTGATTTATTGATTAATTATTGACGGAAGTTCCAAATTTGCACTTCTTCTATCTGGCCAAGGGCCACAACGACAGCAGCCAGTTGGCCACCTGAGCTAGTTGTACTGCCTATACATCAGGAGAAATATACCGTATTACCCAAAATAATATTAACACAACTAATTATAATTCCATGCACTTTTGGTCGTTTACACTAATAATAAATACTAAATTGATGTTTTTTTATTAAATATAAATATTAAATAATATTATATTATAAGTATACCCCTGAAGATGGCAGTTTAATTTCGAAACCTGTCCCCATGTAGGATACCGGTAATTGTAAATCGTATTAATAAAATAATTGCATACATTCCAGACAAAGTCAGAAGTACGCAAAACTAAATATAATTTAACGTAGACATAACGATTTAAGCAGGATAGCAACACATTTGCATCATATTTTCAGTATATTGCCTATCGCCACCTACAATTGACCATGCGAAGCATAATGCCCTCCTGGAACAAACGACATTCGATTTAGACTCGTCGCTCCAGTATTTCTGCCATACCGGATATGTTACGAACGGCTTTCCAAGAGCGAAGTGTCTCGCCATTGACGGCCAAGCATCCTGGTATGGACCAGACATTTCCTGTGAACGTAAGTCACCCATTTACCATCCACTAACTACTTGCACCATACAATTTCCTCCGGAAAATATATTTCCATATATTATATATAAAAATGTTGTCTTATTTTTATAGCAAGATCTTGTGGAGCTCCACCAGTTATCTCTCATGGTTGGCACGCTGGAGAATGTTACACCTATGGATGCAAGATCAGCTATCATTGCGCTGATAGCTACGAATTAGTTGGAAAAGCTGAAAGATTGTGCCAAGCTGATGGAACGTGGACGCCAAAAGAACTTCCCACTTGCGTTCGTAAGTGACTGAGCATCATTATTCCATGCCATCACTATATTTAATTGCTAGTAGTGCATCATCCAATAGAAGAAGGGTATTTTTGTTGGTCGTTTGCGTGTGTTGTGGTTACAGCGGTGCAGTGTCAACCCCCTGAGAGTCCCAGGTACGGAAAGGCCATCTTCACGTCTTGCAGCTATAATTCCGTGGTCAGCTATGAGTGCAAGTATGGTTATACATTGATTGGAGAAACAACGAGAAGATGTGGTGCTGATAAGAAGTGGTCTGGATCGTTGCCATCTTGTAAAGGTTAAGATTGTGTGGTTTAGATTTTGATAGACTATCTTTTTTTGCGAGTTATAATGAAATATACAAAGTGTTCCTAATAAGTTACGTATGCTATTTTATGATTAATGTAATATGTACTGACTATGCAATATTAAATATTTACTCTCGTTGTAGTGTTTGCTATTCATGCCTTAACCATGAAATAAGATATGAGATTGCTCTAAGTGAAGAAAACTATTCTATTGGCTTTTGATGAGAATAAGGGAAATGACTCAGAAACAAATTTTAAAATGGCAATTCAGCATTGGAGGAAACAACATATACAAAGAATAGAGATATTTCTAAATAAAAAAAAGTTTAACATTTCAAAAGTGCTCCAGTATTCCATACGTGGTACCAGCATTATCAAGCTGCTTTTCAAGAAGTTGTTTGCAGACATTTTACGCATTGACCTGATGGTCATGGAGTAAGTAACCAATTACACTATCTTATGATAACATTAAATTATAGTAAATCTGTAACAGAAAAAGTCTTGATAATCAGGAAATGGAACACTTTGTATATTTTCGCGGCTTGTGAGATAGTCTAATTATTTAATATTTGTATCAAAATGATTGTCCGATTGCAAACAACATCATCTCTCTAATTTAATGTTTTTAATAGAGAAGATACAATAGGAACAGCAATGACATGGCGCGAACGGGAATAGAAAAAAAAACTAGGAAATGAAATGTGTCAATTAAGATATTTTCTTGCATTACGCAACTAATGGGGAAAGCAATATTGTGACAAAAAATCATTTTATGGTAACTTCTTTAGTAAGGGATAAATTGGTGTAAATCATTAAAATCAAAATGTTCAGAAAATATCGGGCTACTGTTTGATTCCAGTTCATACATAATATGGTTGTATTAGGAACAATCCACAGAACGCTTCAAATTTCGATAAAAAAACGTATCTTAATATTGTTGAGGAATCTGTTGTTGAGGAGATAGCTTTCAATTTACGGAAACAATCATAAAAATTGAACAATGTTATCAAAATATACTTAACTTTAAAGTAGACATACCTTTTAGGTATCTTCAAAAGGTTTGATTTTTGGAAACTCAATGAAACCATTGATGGTATCATCAGCAGAAATATATCTTAAGTGTTTTTTTGGTGTTTAAGTGTTTGGTGTTTTTCAAACATCCATTTCCTTTTCCATCTACATTGTTTCATTCAGAGATGGTCCAAAGCCCCTTCCTACTTTTGACCTACATATATTGCAACTAAATGGCTTATAGATAAATGATCTGATACATAAGATGTCCATATAATACAAAAATCGGACAAGCATTTTGATATGGTTGAAGTATGTAGGTACTACTGGTACTAGCGACGTAAAGTGTTGTTGAATGTGTTTTGTTTACTTTGCGCACGAGTAGAAATAAATTGCGGACATCCTGGTCGGCTGTGGAACGGTTGGTTGGAGAACATTGAAGGTGGTACCGGATTGGGTGCTTCCATCATCTTCCGGTGCCACGATGGCATGACTCTGGAAGGCAACACTTCAACCGTCTGTCAAATCGACGGCAAGTGGAGATACCCTCTACCGAAATGCCTAGGTGTGTACTAATATTGAGGATGGAAGCTTCTTCTATAGTCTAGCCAGTCACGCTATACGTGGGGATATTTCAATAAGAAGATATCTCTAAATATACGATAAATATCATTACAGCACCATGCGTTGTCCCACAAGTTGCCCAAGGAAGAGTTATCTTAGTTGCTCAGAACGACACAGCTGTTTCCTCCACGGTTGTTCCACATGGTGAAGCATTAGCAGTCGAATGCAACTACCAGTATGAATTTCTAGCAAGCTTATCTCCGGTGACGTGCAATAACGGAACTTGGACACATATTCCAAAATGCCAACCAGCAAGGTACTGCAGATATCTTCCTTAGGTTAACAAACCAATACGTCTTGTTTAATTGCAGGTGTAAACATTTGCCTAAAAGCCCAAAACACGGGATGGTCATTGCCCCGAAAATAGACCATGGGATGAAGGCAAAATTCACCTGCAAGGATGGGTTTGAGCTAAAAGGTAATCTCTTCATCGAATGCTCGTTTGGGAATTGGACAGGGGAAATTCCAATTTGTCAAGAAGGTAGGCTTATTAGAAATATTTTGACGACTCACTATGACGAAAATACCCGAAAAGCTGGCCAAAACCTAATACATATAATGAAAATGCCGCAATTGTCAAAAATCCATTACAGTTACCAAGACCAAGCACTAGACAAACCACTCAATAATTCAACCTATCTAAATCTATATATTACAATCTATGTTCTTCATGGAGGTTTGCACTTTAATAATGATGAACATAAAACATTTCTTATTATTTAAATTAGAAAATAGCTGGTTCGTATTTTTCGTATTCGTTGCGTTTATATGACTTTTACGTTGTGGAAAAGTTACATATTCCAATCAATCCTGCCGAATGGTGCATACTACCAGATAGGTAGTACCTTTACCTTTCAGATAGTATGAAAATGTCATCCGACTTCAATTGCAGAATATATGTTTCATGCAATTCGGAGATTGTTTACATGTCTGGTCGCCACATTGATTCAGCCATTTTCAATTTTAAAAATTTGTTATCGAATTAGAAATCATATTGGTTCTGTCATTTTGAATTTTGAAAATCTGGTATCATATTTGGAGTCACAGACCCCAAAAACCTCTTATAAGACTGGACTAATGTTCTCTTTTAGTATATTGTCCTTTCCCTGGATTTGTTGAACATGGTAAGATTTTACTCGTGGGGAATATGGGTCTTTATGATTATCGCCCATACGTAAGAAAAGTCACCAATAACAAGCAGATTATGTATGACTGCGACAAGGGGTACATATTAGATGAAGGGCCACCCGGAGCAACGTGTATTGGAGGAAGATGGAGCCCTAGACAATTGCCAAGGTACAATATTCATTTCCTCCATGAATACCATTTTTCTTCTTGGTGTTAAAGTTAATGTAGCTTAAGTTTCTTGATTTTTTCAGATGTGTATTGGGTCAGCATCCTAGACTACGATGGAGTAGACGCCGCAGATCAATAGTGATCGAGAAATACAAACGAGCGTACATCAGATACAACAAGAAATACTACGAGAAACCACACAAATTCGCAATTCCCTCATACTTGGAAGAACTCTTTGATATTGAAGACGACGACGACGTTAAGCTACGTACCAAGAGGGCACTGAAAAGCACCAGCGGTGGCAGCAGTCGTCTAGGTATGAGCCACAAAGGCAGCGGTGGATCGTTGAGTTTGAGAAGAGGAAACAAGAAGTTCAGCACCGACGAAGATGATAGTTACCCCGAGAAGAAGAAGAAGAAGCATAGAGGACCATGCGAGGAGTTATCTTCAGAGTCATACGTCAACATAGAAGTGGTGAAGACTGGTCGTGAGAAGAACATCACTCACAGCAGCGGAACAGTCGTGAAGATGACTTGCGAAAAAGGGTACATTCTGAATTTACCAGAAAACAAAACAGCTAAGTGCGTTCGAGGGAAATGGAGGCCTGAAAAGCCAACCTGCAGCACGCGTAAGTGATAGTTTTAAGTAGATGTTGTTGTGATGTTTGATTTCTGTGTTTAGCGCGGTGTCTTGTTCCAAAGCTTGCGAACGGAACGTTCAGATTAGCTAGCTTGGGTCACAGTTCTAACGTACTGACAGCCGAATCGGATCAACCCTTGAACGAAACTGTCGAAATAGACAATGGGCAGGTTGTGATTGTCACGTGCCAACCAGGTTATAGCGTTCAAGGTACCAGTAAGTTGAAATGCTGGCATGGGGAATGGACAGTTGCCACATTCCCGGTCTGTACAACGGGCACTGAGATTGGTAAATGCTATTGTCATTACTTTCAGGCATCAAACACCATTCAGAACAATGGAAATCATTTCAAATTGTAGCATTTTGATTCATTGAGAAAACCAGTAGAATACTATTGATGAAGATATCTTGTGTAAAATTAATTAGCAATAACAATAAGTACCTGCTACAGATAAAAGAGACCATACAAACGTGACTTTAAAAACAAGAAATTAATCATTGGACTTCTCTTGTACTGTTTATCATGAAAGATAAAAACGTCAAGTTATTAAAACTTGAAGTTCAAATAATACAGGGTGTGTATAAATTGGCGGAAAAGCGTGGCCATGTTCTTCGCAAAATTCGGAGTCAACAATCTATAATCTAAAATGTTGTACCATGCTTTTTGAGTCTTGGCCATTGGTATTATTATTATTTGAAATCTATTGATGGAGGTGCTGCAATTTAGAATAAAGAACAATATTGAAGATTTTTTCCCCTTAGATGTTATCTGTCTCCCTAAAAAGATTGTTTCATAATAAAAACAATTGGAAGAACAAATTTTAGATGCAACACACGCAGATGTCCAACCCCGCTTCCTGTACCTATCACTATATTATTGATTTGTTTAATTTTTATTGTATTTTTTCATTTTCTTCTTGCTTCCCAGGTGGGTCTTCTTATATATTTTATCCCTATATATCACCTGAACACTAAAGGTACAATATTTTCATAGATTAAGCCTTTCCCCTCAGCTTAACTTTAGCCATGTTTGGCTGGGCATAATAAATTACAAGGTTGTTGGGACAATTTACCTACCAATTTGTCTTAATGCCGATAAATACCTTAACCTTAAGACCCAGTTCTACCTCTCCTAAAACGCATTGTCAGCTAAAAGCGTTAATTATTGTTTAAAGTTTATGAAATTTTCAGTGTAGCTTCTTAAATAAGTAACGAGTTGGGCAGGATGAAATATAATTTAATCGCAACGAAATATTTCGCTTTGGAATTGCGATGTCTTCAGAACGGAGACCTGTTCAGTTCAGTGTTGCCAAATGTATGGCGTTGGCTCCTGAGGACACAAAAACTCAGAATTTTGGGAAGAACTTCGCCACGTGTAGCTTTTCCGGCAATTTATACACATTCTGTATAGGTACCATATTATGTAGATACAAAATTAAGACTGAGCTTGATATGATTGATATGGTGTTTGTAGATAACAACTAAATAACAACATTAACATACTCCTTATAATCCTCAGAATCCATTTTACGTTTGTCTGAATAACCGTTTTTGTGTTTGATTTTGTGTTCTTTTTCTTTTCTCTACAACTACTGATTCCCGATTTTGTTATATTACAAAGATTTGTTTTTATTTTTACTTTTAGCCCCATGTATCCTCCCCGAAATAGAGAACGGTCAATACCTATCCGGATACCGAGCCGGCCTAACCATAGCAAACGGCTCCAGCGTAAATTATCAATGCGACAACGGTTTCTATAAATCGACAACAAAACAGATCGAGTGCGTGCTAGGCGAACTATATCCACGCGGCCCAGCTTGCACCGCACATTTAGAACTGCCAGCCAATACAAGTAAAATATATGATTCTACTCACTATTTAGGTGGAAGAGACATTATTAGGGGCGGAGACATAAGCCAGCTGGAGTTCGGGGGTTCCATGAAATCATGCGGACCACCGGCTAAGTGAGTAACTTTCTAATTTTATCGTGAAGAGGTGTGAAGCTAAAAGCCTAATGGACCTTCTAGAGTTCAAGGGTCGCTGGTGTATAGGAACGGCGAGCCCCTTGTAGACCACGAGCAGAGCTTCCCCGAAGGCACGGAGGTCACCTTCAATTGCATTGAGAGCATCATGGGCGAGAAGACCACGTGGAAGATCATTTGTGAAGATGGCAGCTGGATTGGCAGATCGCTGAACTGTGGTTAGTTGAACGGTCACAGTTGAAGATTAGCTGAGCTTTGCATCAAAGAAGACGCTTTTTAATCCAGTTTAATCATATTTTTATAGGCGATTGTTTTCTTTTTGTTCACCATGCCAGCATTGTTAGATGATTTTTTGCTTAGCGCTTATTCTAAACAGAATTATATAGTTGAAAGGTTGATTCGATATGTATAATACATCCATCAGTGACATGAACAATAGAACACTAATCTTAGACCGATGAAAAGTGTTCTATTCATCATTACACTAAAGTATAATTGTTATGTATTATAGTGGGTTATGATGTTGCCATAGCTTAGCCATCTCCCCCTCTCTCCCTCTCTCCCTCTCTTCCTCTCTTCCTGTCTTCCTCTCTTCCTCCCTTCCTCTCTTCCTCTCCTCCTCTCTTCCTCTTTTCCTCTCTTCCTCCCTTCCTCCCTTCCTCTCTTCCTCTCTTCCTCTCTGCCTCTCTGCCTCTCTTCCTCCTTCCTCTCTGCCTCTCTTCCTGCCTTCCTCTCTTCCTCTCTGCCTCTCTGCCTCCCTTCCTGTCTTCCTCTCTTCCTCTCTGCCTCTCTGCCTCTCTTCCTCCTTCCTCTCTGCCTCTCTTCCTGCCTTCCTCTCTTCCTTTCTTCCTCTCTTCCTCTCTTCCTATTTCCCTCCCTCCCTCTATGTATTACTTCTCATTTTGATCTCTTTTTGATTTGAACAAAACTCCATCAATAATTCCAGATATGGATGACCTACTGGCAGGTCTTCCTCTTTTCCTCTCTTCCTCTCTTCCTCCCTTCCTCTCTTCCTCTCTTCCTCTCTGCCTATCTGCCTCTCTTCCTCCTTCCTATCTGCCTCTCTTCCTGCCTTCCTCTCTTCCTCTCTGCCTCTCTTCCTCCCTTCCGCTCTTCCTCTCTTCCTCTCTGCCTCTCTGCCTCTCTGCCTGTCTTCCTCCTTCCTCTCTGCCTCTCTTCCTGCCTTCCTCTCTTCCTCTCTTCCTCTCTTCCTGTTTCCCTCCCTCCCTCTATGTATTACTTCTCATTTTGATCTCTTTTTGATTTGAACAAACCTCCATCAATAATTCCAGATATGGATGACCTACTGGCAGGTCTTCCTCTTTTCCTCTCTTCCTCTCTTCCTCTCTTCCTCCCTTCCTCTCTTCCTCTCTTCCTCTCTGCCTATCTGCCTCTCTTCCTCCTTCCTATCTGCCTCTCTTCCTGCCTTCCTCTCTTCCTCTCTGCCTCTCTTCCTCCCTTCCGCTCTTCCTCTCGTCCTCTCTGCCTCTCTGCCTCTCTGCCTCTCTTCCTCCTTCCTCTCTGCCTCTCTTCCTGCCTTCCTCTCTTCCTCTCTTCCTCTCTTCCTGTTTCCCTCCCTCCCTCTATGTATTACTTCTCATTTTGATCTCTTTTTGATTTGAACAAACCTCCATGAATAATTCCAGATATGGATGACCTACTGGCAGGAAGATCGATCAGCAATAGCACGTGCATATTTCGCAACCAAGAGCCCAACGTGATCTCTTTCTATAACGACCAAGAAATTAAAGAAGATATCGTTGAATTTCCTTCTGGGGCACACCTAGTTAGTAGGTGCATCGACATTGGAAAATATGCAATGATAGGTAACTACAATACAATAAAAAATAAACTTGCAGTTTCAATATTCATCGGTGACGTATAGGTCCAAATGAAAGAAGATGTATGGGTGGAGACTGGGATGGGCCAAAGCCATCCTGCTTTGGTTTAAACCAAGAAAACGATTACTCAATGGAAAAACCACCCACCATCCTGTTTAGGCACCAACTAGGCCCAATTGCACAAACCAGTGATGGAAAGTTGATGGTATACCCTGGAACAGTTTTGCACATGGAGTGTTTGTGGATGAAGAGGTTTGGTAACCCCAACTGGACAGTAAGCCACGATTACAGGTATATTTATTTGTTCATTGGGTTATCTTTTACCATCTTTTGACATAAAATTTGTGATTATTTTCAAAACGTCAGGAAGTATCCTCAAGGATGGACGGCAGATCCTGGTAGGGATTCAGGATTAGAGTACAGACTATCAATTTTCCATGCTTCTAAAGACGACTCTGGAATCTTCACTTGCGAAACCCCAGCTAGGCATGTCCATTCAGTGGAAATTATTGTTAGAGGTAATTGGACAACACCTCTCAAAAGGATTTGGTTTAAAGGTTTTGATTTCTAGCTGTCCATTGTCCTGTGATTCCTCAAAGAAGAGGTTTATCAGTAAACACCCAAAGCACGAAGATGAACACCAAAGTGAGATTTACTTGTGTGAATGGCAATGCCCTCATTGGAGCTCCGGAGGTCACGTGCTTACCATCAGGGAACTGGACGGCGCCATTCCCCGTCTGCGAGAGTGAGTATTACCTAGGATAGTGTTGGCATTCACAGGGCTATGGAAAGAGCAGATACCATTCATTTAACTCTTTAACATCCATGACCATCCAAATAAATTGCTACCTCCTCACGTAGGTATTGAGTGCGGCGAGGTGGGAGGTATGATTCCTCCACACCTACGAGTTACAATTATATCAAGGGAGGTTGGAGGTCGGGCACAGTTCTCATGTGCCCCAGGCTTTGGAGTGCGTGGCCCCCAAGAGACGATCTGTCTCACTACTGGGGAATGGCAAGCTCCTTACCCCACCTGCGTAGGTACGTCCAGTAGACACATTGAGTAACAGTAGACCATCCACATAACATACATACACATGGTTTCTATTAACGTATTAGACAGCTGTTTTCTTTCAGTAGTGTTGATGAAATAAATCATCGGTGTTTGTAATTTGATTGTCAGGCATGTTGATATATTCACCATGCATTCACACCAACAGTCCTCTCTTGTCTTCCTCTCCTCCTCATCTCGTCCTCTCCTCCTCGCTTCCTCCTCTCCTCCTCCTTTCCTCCTCTCCTCCTCTCCTCCTCTCCTCTCTTCCTCCTCTCCTCCTCTCCTCCTCTCACCATCCATGCTAACGTAGTTGCCTAAAAATCGAGTACAGACATCCGGTATTTACAAAATTCTGTAATTGTATTGTGTCTTCTTCTATAGAAGTTCAGTGTGACCAACCTGGATCACCAGAAAATGGATACATCCAAGGCACAGGTCCCTATAAAGCTGGAGATGTGGTCCAATTCAATTGCAATCCTGATTATATGATGGAAGGACAACCTATCATAGCATGCCAGGATAACGGAAGATGGTCTGGACCTGTACCGAAATGTAATCTTCAATTTGTATTTCTTCTTTTATGTTATCAAAACATTGGTTATTTTTCCGAAAGGTGTGCAAGCTTGTTCTTATCCGGGAACGACCATCAGTGGACGGATGTCTTCTGTTAAATTCTATTACAAGATCGGAGAGAATATCACGTTTACGTGTGACGAAGGATTGGCCCTGAAAGGTGCGGCGATGCTGAAATGTTTGAAGAATGGAAAATGGTCGAACGCCATTCCAAATTGCATGACAGATGATTCGACCAATACAACCAGTCTGTATTAGTCTAAGGCAATTTTGTAATCACTGTGATTTTTTCGGCAGTAGCACAAGTATACGTACGTACTGATTCTATATCTTGATAAAAGCGTATAATAGTCCATCCAAAAATACATATCGTCCTATATCAAAGTATTAACTATACACGTATAACATTATATTATATGTATACACAATTGTTTGAAAAATTTACATTAGATTTATTGGATGTGTTACTGACTTATCATGTAAAATTCATGTAAATGAAGACGAAAAATTTAAACAAAATTAATAAACTAATATAAAAAAATCATTGCTGCGACCTAGATTTGAACTAGATACCTTTGTATTGGCGGTACAAAATTGCACTACCAAATTTATTTCATTACGGTAATTGAAACGGTAAAATAGATACAGTAAAATTGTTAACTTAAAAACTAACTTCTTCAGAATATAATAGTGAATTTTATATGTTAACAGTAGCACAGTACCTAACATAAAAATATATTTAAAGAAATCATTATACCTTAGTAGTTGATTTACAACACTGTTTCGCGTATAAATGTTTAATGCTGTTTTAACTGCAAAAGGAACAAACGTTTCAAGCAAAAGTAATTGTTTCATTCTTTACGAGCATATTTCCAAGATTAAACTTGAAGTAGTAATAAATGCGATATGTACGTGCAAGCAGCATTTTGATGCAGTTACGACATACTTCTGAATAGCTATGATATCAAGTTTACTTGCGCAATAGGTTTTAAGAATGTCTTTATTAAGATTGACCAACAATATCTAAAACTTTCGACACACCTAGCTCCACTATTTTACTATAATATTTCATATTATATGCATTGTTGTTGTACATATATCTATATCAGTG
The DNA here is from genome assembly GCA_964023965.1 of Melinopterus prodromus. NCBI lineage: Eukaryota > Metazoa > Arthropoda > Insecta > Coleoptera > Scarabaeidae > Melinopterus > Melinopterus prodromus. The sequence continues at coordinate 82,534,746 of OZ030391.1, read as the reverse complement.
TTGTTTAATTGTACGTAAAACTGGAGAAAAGTTTTTCAAATTGTGTTTTGGAATGGATATTTATCGCATGATGTATTATGGTTTTGTGCATCTATCAAACTTTTAATGAAATCGTAACCCATGATTAGTATTATAGTCGTAAAAATAAAAATATTTATGAAACTTGATATGTGGTGTTTTAATAACCTGACCTGCCACACAGTTTTTCATAGGTGTGGACTTCGTAATAATAGTCATATCTATTATACCTACCGACTCCTGTTACAAGCGGTAATCTGATATTGTACTGTAATATGCATAATATATGTGTCATTATATTTATTTTAAGGAAAGAGCATAGCAAAGAATTTAAAATTAGTAACCGTGCGGTCGTTATAATTTTTTCGAATAAATTAATTGTTTGTCATTTCAACAGATTGATGAGTAATTTGCCAAGTTTAGAAGATAATAAATGTTATCTTAAGTAATCATACAATTTATAATCTACAGTAAAATCCAATTAGAATACCTCATCTTTCATTTTTATATCACAGCGTACCAAACTCCAAGAATTTACTGTTTTTCATTTAGACTCAAACATTGCGTGTTTTACAAACAATGAAGCGATGCGAACTTGTGTTTATCTAACTTCAAATAATTACGTTACAAGAATTGTTACTCAATTTCGCTATTACTCGTGTTTTGTCAGGTTGTTTGATTAATTAAACGCAGTTGACATTATACAGTTACTTGGTGCGGTTTTTGCCGCGTGGTTCAATGTCATATTGAAAAATGGAAAGTGTTGTAACACATTCTCTGAATGCATAAAATTTGATAAAATTAATTTGATTGTCACTAGTTTGCCTTCTTTCTAGTTTAAAACTACGGAATGATATTTGCGAGCTTAAATTTTGTAAACTAATTTATTAGCGTCAATCCTTTTTACATTTGGTAGTAACCGTTTGATGAACCAGGAAATAAAAATATTTAAATTTGAGGAAACGGTGACTTGTAAAACTCAAAATTCCGATTTTTGTCAAAAAAAATTACAATGTTTTCTCTAGGAAAACAAAAGTACATAACTTATTGCATTTCTGGTTCATCAAACGATAAAGGGGTGTCAAGTCAATCGGTCAAATAGTGTTTGAAATGTTATGACAACCGTTTGCCTGTAAATATAAATGCTTGCTGCTGCATAAGCCGCAATTTTAATAGGTTTTGAGCCACGGCATTGAAGCTTTAGTTGTTGTTTTGAGTGTCACCGCCTAAATACCGTTTTAGCAACTCTATCGACGACAAGTCGTAATTCGGATTGATGGCATTTTCGACATTTTTATCAAGTGTTATTGAATTCATGCAGTGTTTTCTCGGCCTTGGGTTTTCGCCATTTGCACCAACTTTGTGATCCCACAGGGCACCAGTACTAATGCTGGGAATTGTCATTCATCTCGATCTTATGATAGAATTTGGTCCACACAGCATTGTACATTAGGGTGACCAACCGTCCCGAATTGGGTGGGACAGTCCCGAAATATAACAACTTGTCCCGCCTCGTAAACTGTCCCGAATTTTGTCCCGCTTTTTGATAATATTATTCTATTATTTTTATCCAGAATGGTAAAAGTGCACCACTCTTAAGATAAGGTAGTCTGTGTTTTACTATATGTACATTGTTCGTGTTGATAAAGCTATCGTGTAAATAGTTTTTAAACTACAATTACCGTTTGATTTTTATGTGGAAAATGAGTAATTACGATACATGTTGAAGAAAATTATAATTAATTTTTATTTAACGATTTTCCCCAGTATTTATTAGGGTAGAACTGCCGCGTGAATTTAGAGACACTACATCTGTGCCATTGAGGCTTTGATTGTTGTAGAATGTATGGATTTCATAGTCATACCAATGCAAAAAGTAAATTATCAATTATAGATTTTTAAATTTTTGTGGATTGAGTTTTTAAATTTAACCAAGAATGATTATATTTCTTTTAGATTTTAATCTATATTTGCGTTTTCAAATAATACATGAAATTTTCGAAGTGGACCTCAGTCATACAATATGTAGTTAAAAAGACGAGCATTTGTCTTTTTCAGCTGAAATTCAACTGAATTTTGACAAAATTCCATTATTTAGCAAAATTATGCATTCAGCGTCTAATAAGCACAAGCAATATCTCGACGGTGAATGCATATTAACACTATTCTTTGGAAATGAATTTGCAAAAAAAAACAAAATTACAAACACAAGGAAATAATAGATTTTGCAGTGTAAACTTTAAACTTCTTAAAAATGAAAATGAAAATCACTGAGAAATTGTGAAAATAGCACATTCATGTTTTTGCCCACTTAGTTTGCTATTTTAAAAATGATTTTTGACCCTTAAAATTAAAGAATATGATTTAATTATTGAAAATGTTTATTTCTGTACCCCTCAGAAAAATATCTTTATCGGATTTCTAATAAAAACAATCATAAACTTTATTGTTCCAGAAATTTCTGGATCAGAATTTGTCGAAAATATGTTGTACTGCTTTTTTTTAATCTAAAAACAAATATTGTAATACGGATGAAAAAATAACAATTCAACTGAAATTTACAAACAAATTTCCATTATTAGGCAATATGGGCCACATTTGTAAAATTTATTTTGCAGTCTACCATGACCCTTTTCTCTGGAAGTAAAGCAGTAAAAAAATGACAAACAGAAACGATTTTGCAGTGTAAACAATTTGCCATGTGTTTTGTTTCAGTTTTAGATCAATGTGCACATCCAAACTTCTCATAATGTTAAAAAAATCTCTCAGAAGGACCAAGACATTTGATTGGGGCAAAATTGAAAATAATATGTCTAATCACAAAATTTTTGCCTAAGGATAAAATGGGTATATTACAAAATTATCATCAATTAAGTTAAAAAATTTGATTTAATTATTGAAAATGTCTATTTATGTACCCTTCCCCCTCACGGATCTTAGCGTCCCGCCTTGGAGTATTAAAAAGTTGGTCACCCTATTGTACATGTTATCAACAGTCTGGATGTCTTCTGATTGGTAAACCATGTAAAGTTGTCTATTCTTTTCAATGCACAAGCCACCTCGGACATTTTTTGTTGTACATCAGCACATGTAGGAGCTTTTTTGAGTGTTTCCTATCCATGACTGTTCACGAGGAAACTTCACGGAATTATAAACCACACATTGAACACACTGAACCAGAAAAATGTTCGCTCGAGAGGAGATGGAAAAACCGGACCCCCCCCGCTTGAGGAACGTCAAAGTGGTCAAAACTGGTAGTATAGTTATATTGCCTTCATACTTCGTTTATAGAAATTATAATTTTGTAAGTAGGCATTAAAAAAATGAAAGAGAAGGTATTATGAGTAGCTTTCTGTGTTTCTGTCAGTTAGTTTTTCCTGAATTGCTGCTTTCAGTTTGCCTAGAAAATATGTTTTTATTAGTAACTTTCTTTTTAAACAAAATATCAGTTAAACAGCAAAATTATGCGGAAAAATATCAACTAAAATTTAACGCCTTTTTTGTGTGAAATTTTCAATAAATTTTTAACGACGTTCTTTTTCGAGCAAGACGATTAAAAATATTTCGTGGTCATAACCAGGCGACTTTATAATCCCTCGAGTACACATTAATTACGCCCAAGTCATCTCTAATAATCTAATATATTAGATCCTCCAATTTTTGCGCTCTGTTGACAGACACGTTTCAATTTAAATATTACCATAAAAAATAAAATTAGCGTTTAGTTGTGTGAAGTATATTCCAAAATGCTCAATTATCTTGTACACAGAAATGTTCGGGTGTAAGCTGATATCTTTATGGTGTCATTAAGTTGTAAAAAGATATACGAAAAGACACTAAATAAACAAAAAAGTATGTCCGTATGTTCATATCAAGTTATAAAAAAGTAGAGGCTGCTATTAGGTTCATTCGAGCAGCAGTTAAAACCAGCCAAAACAATTACGCAAAAATATATTTGAGTAAATAAACGTATTTTTTGATCAAATATATTGCAAGGCAAAAAGTGGCCAAAGTTTCATTGGAAGTCCCAATTATTCTCAATACTTTCTCTTTTCATTTATCCCAACATCTGAAGTTTTGCAGAACACCTTCAGTTTCAAGTAAAAAAAAATAATTGCGTTTAAACTTTTTCCCGCAGTTTATCTGTAAAATTTTAGTTTAGCGCACTATGAGCAGTTTTTGCCCATCAATATCCAGGCCGCTTTATTATTTTAGCTTAGCCATGGCTAAGACCACCGATTCTTGGGACGAATGAAAGATGATTTAACACAACTTATCTAAGGTAAACGCCCCAAATTCAGACACTGTCCTAAATTCATTATATATCATGCTCATTTTGTGTTACAACTGCACATTTATCCAAATACGATTTTGTGTTGGTGCATTCGACAAGACAATGTAAACTTTGGCTTACTAAGAGAATATTTTTCTATTCGAAGTCATTAATCGTAAGGCAAACGTCCCAAATTCAGACACTGTCCTAAATTCCGACATATTTCAGTTTAGAAAAAAAACTGCTTCCGGGTTATGCCGTGTGTTATGCTTGGTTATGGCAAAAGATGAGATCTAATTTCCTAATTTATAATTAATTATAATTGTAATATGTAACAAAATCAGTTCAGCTGATGTGGCTTCGCTATAACAAAAAACGCCTTTAATAAATTAACTTTGAAGCAGTGTAAGAATTTAATTAGCAGTTTGAAATGAAAAGTAATTGGATATAAGGGATATAGATGGGTTAGGTTAAATTGTATTTCGTCATTAGTCTGTGGTTAAACTTCAAATTAGGGACATCTTATAGAACGAAACCGAATTTATGTCATTTTGTAACTGACTTCAAAAAAAGGTGGTGGTTATCAATTCCACACTTATGTATTGAACTTGGAACTTATCTACCCGAAACATCCTAATACAGCTTTTGTTCGAAGTCAGTATTTTTTTCTTCAGTTCTCTATCAACATTATATAGTACCACATATTAATAGTCACTTCTTCTTCCACCATGCTTTGCCAAACGAGGTTGCTTCACTAGCTAGAAATAATTCATCCAACCTCTATCCAATAGCCCATAACCTATGACATCCACCAAAAGAGGTTGTCGGGTTTTCCGGTAATTCTTCATGAATGCTCCTCTCCTTTTATAAATAAGAACATCAATTTTAAGAGTGCATAGTGCACCAATGGTAGCCCTGATAAAATACCTCCACCCAGGAATTTCATTGTCTCCAATACTCCATTGACACCATCCCAAGAAACCAAGGCAAGGTACACGTTTACCTGCCGGATGTTCGCACAAAAGGTCCATGGGGTATATCCTTCGTCATTCAGTCAATTTTATGTGTTATTCGATGAAGGTACCTAATATTTTTATCAGGTGGATTTGCCCAAATCTAGAAGTGAATTTTAACTAAGTGGTTAATCTGCTGAACTAGTGACACATAATCGAGTCATCAAAACTCTATCAAATCCATCGCGATCTCATGTTGTTGTAGTGAAACGTGAAACCAGAGTGACTTTATCAGTTGACTCTATCACGACTGTTATTATTGTTTGAACTAACGTCCGCGCGGCGCAGTCATATTGCACAATAGGTACCCATAGGTAGGTCAGCGCGAGACTGCAAGCACCAGGTATTGTTTTTCAGTTGGGTTTCCGAACTTCGCTCGACCTACATCGCCGATACCGGCGCGCGTTTTGCCTATATACGTTCCGTGAAAAAAACATGTGCTTCCTGGATAATTTTACTTGACAGTGCCATTAGTGATTTTTGATTTACTGTGCGTTTTTTTACTGGAAGTGTTGCATGTGAATGTGAATATTAAAAAACGATGTGTGACGACGATATCATAGCGAAAGATCACGACGAACTGGATGATTTACCTGCGAGGACATTTGTGCGGGTAAGTCGTCTTAAAAAGTAATCTGAAAAGTAAAAGTTCGCACACGTAAAAGCTTTCTGTTCGCACATTGTCGAGACAAAAGCTATCGCGAACGGCTTCGCCTTTTCCCCTGGCATTTAATAGTTAAATGCCCATCTCAGAGCGAAACTGAGCCTTCGCATTTAACGATTTGGTGCGACAATTGAAAGTTGTTTGCTTCGGTGTGTACACTTTTAATTCTTGCATTTAGTATAAATTATAGGAGATTATCAATAATCGTCCGGTTTTTAGTTAGGTATTCATATGGGATTATATTTGAAAAAAAATTGCAGTACCGTTTTTTATATTATTATGTGTAATTATTGTAATCTGTAGTGAGTAATTATTAATTGCGTTTCTGTTATTGGCGTGAATAATAGAGATAAGAAAATAAATATACTTTTTGTTTCGTACATGCGTATTCACGTACACACAATGTTTTCGAGTATAACAGAATTCGTGATTTCTTTTCTTATCCAAGGAGGTAAGAACGATGGAGATCTATAAATTTTGAATCTGTAATTAGAATCCAGAAGAAAATACACTAGAAAGACTATATACTGTGACATGAAAATATTTGGTGTCATAATTTTGCAAACAATATCATTTTGGGCACTTTTTTGCTGTCACAAAGTAATGCTTAAATTAAACCTTGAACACTAATGTTAGCATAAAACGGATCCCCACAATTTACGAACCCTTATTCTGGTTATTCTTATTCTTGTTAATATTATGTACTTATTTTGTACTAGCACCTATTTACAATGTGCATTTTTATAAAATATGTATACAGTGTAAAGTATGAAAACATGACAAAAGTTCTGAACCTGTTCGTTATTTGCAAAAAATCCACGGACACGTCGATCTTTGATTATCCAGATACACATATTTACCTACATGAAATTTAAATTCCGGCCTTCAGTTGTTTTCGACTTATGACGTCACCGACCCTTATTTTTAAATGGCACCCGCATATTTTTTAAACTGATATTGATAGATCTGTTAATTGTCTTAAAGTTAATTTAAAAAACATTATGAAAAATTTTCTAGCAGACGGCGATGAAAATTGAGGCAATATTGATCATTTTTGTTTGTTTATGGAAAGCAAATAGGCGTCTTCGAATGGTTTATTTGCGCTGAATACGAATACGAGCTTGACAGTTTATCACGTCAGGTTATTGCGTTTTCTGTTGTTTCTTTTATGTAGACATGTGCACACCACAAGAATCGCTGCAAATGCTTCAAAAACATTTGTGAACAAACTTTCACGAGTTTAGGAATAAGTTTAAAGTTTACTATGAGGCCAAAAGTACCAAAATCGTGATTTTTCCATTTTTCCATCAATTTTCTTAAAAATTTTATGCAATACAATGTTTTGGAACCCGGATTTTCATATTCAATAAAAAAAAAATCTTACAATTATCAATATACTGCAATTTTTTATTGTCATTTTCTCGAAAATTTTCTAGTGGAAGGTCCATTTAGCCAAATAAAAAAAAAACTATAAAAATCAGTAAGAAAATAACGGGGTTGTCATTTTAAAAAATACCCATGACGTCATTATTCAGTAACAATTGACGATCGGAAATTGAACTTTTCACCGAAATGTGTATTTTAATAATAAAACACAGACATGTTCGAAGATTTTTTAAAAAAATAACACAATTTATTCGTATTTCTAATTCATACTTTAGTTGTTGTTATATTCTAAATTCTAAAACTCTATATATAACCAGGGTTGTTATGTTTAAAACACTTTGTTTTAAAATATTGTTTTACACATGTTTTAAAACAAATATTTTGTTTTAAACATGTTTTAAATAAATTGTTTTAAATGTTGTGTTTTAAAAGTGTGTTGTTTTTCATAAAATATTACTATACAATACCAGTGGTACCAAGTAAAATAAGGAATGACAAGGCGCCTATTAAAATTCTTACAAATAAAATAATTGCATAGTTTAAAACATGTTTAAAACAAGTTTTATTCCTTATTTAAAACATGTTATTGTGTGTGTGATTTAAAACATGCTTATTTCATGTTTAAAAGATGTTTTTGCGAAGTGTTCAACACTACATTATTAAAAAAACATGTTAGTTTTGATTAAAATAATAAAAAAAAAGTTTTTTATAACAACCCTGTTTATAACAACAAAAAACATTTTTGCTGCTTAACAACCATATAAACACGTTTTTATTTTATTAAATGGTAGGTATATGCATACATTATACATGATGACGTGTAAATGCTTCCGGGTTTTCGCATATTAAACAATCTTTTATTATCTTCCTACAGAGTCTTATATGGAAATGTTATAGCCAGTCTCAGATTTATATACTTCCTCATCGAATCTTATACAAGCCAATGTGCGCCGTGATAATCTAAAATTGCTAGTAAATTATTCGGATTTCATGGACAAACAGCAACATTTAGATAAATTGTAATAATAATCAAATACATTCCAAATGGTATACAATTTAAACAAAAAAATGCAAATCTGCTAACGTAAAAACAGTAATGGGGTATCGGAACTAATACAAATGATGCGATGACTTTGCAGATAGCGGATATGACAGTAGCAAGCGTCATGGTCAACTTCCTGTTAGGTATAGAACGCTTAGTTTTTAAACGTGTTTGCCGTTAAAATTTTAATTCGTAATTTGTATTTGGTTCCATTAATTAAATCGAAGAATAAGATTTCACAAAATAGTAATTAAACTTTCCTTTTTTAAATGTCACTGATTAAGTAAAAAAAGCCAAACCTTAAACTTGCTCTAACTCTCGACGTACAACATTCCTACCTTGGTATGCGCATACTTGGCCCAAGGCTGACTTAAAATTGGCTCCAAAAACGCCATAACTTACAGATAATTATGTACTTAAGGGCTTACCGTGCCTTATCGGTCACCGGCGCATACGAAATCTCTCCGAAGTCTTTCGGAATTCTTTAATCTTTAGCCTGTAGCGATTATGGTATCGCAAATCTCCGTTGATATTCAACATTCTCGAAATACGGTTTAAATTGTCTTTCGTTATTTATAACTTAGGATTTACATTATTGGCGTATGTCTAGTAGGTTGAAGTACCCACTTTGTTTATGTTTATATCCAAAGGCCTATTCATTAATAGTAAAAGTTACATGCCCACTACAGCTTTGTTTATATTAATAACAGGTGTTACTCATTGTGGCCAATTAAACGAAGGAACAAAAGGCAATGTTTGGGGTTGAACTTGGTTGGAAGCCTTGGCTCGATGGTAATTTAATTTTAAACAAAAGAACAGTTTGTGGGCAGGGTTGGCGCAAGGCTGGGCATGCAAATTTCAGAGGAACATTTGAATGGATGTGGTTACGCCCTGTGCTAATGGAACACAATTTTAGCAGCAGTCAAATAAATATTGGTTCTTGTGAATTGTAAATGTTGCGCACAATTCAATTGTTCGCTAAGTTGTAAAAAGCCTGCGGCATTAAAACCATAGCGCGTACACCTGCTGATAACCGCCGAGGTTTAATGTAAATTTCGTTCATGATTAAAATTGATTAGAATGTGAAGATGAGTCAAATGTGCTGACACCTCGTACCGACGTATATTTTCTGTTAGTAATTTACCTTTTAGTAATTTTACCAATAGTGAGTGTTTACTGGACTACTTAAAACCGAACTTATTTCTAGGAGGTATACAAGGCGTTCCAGAAAGTTTGCAACAAATGGGAAGATAATAATTTCTCAGAAAATTTTATCCTTTATAAATGTTGGTAGATACTATAAAACTAAGATTGCAATCATACAATTTTATATAAGTACGTAGGCATATTTATTTTCAACACATCAATTATTTCCTATCATTGTATTCGGGAAGAGGCATTCTGTTGTTTAACTGTCGCTGTGTAACCATGGGTTATCCATTTGGCTGTTAAGTTATTCATTTTTTGCAAGGGCATCTTCAAAATGTTATATCATTTTAGTTATTAATATATTACAGTGAAACAAATGAATGAAATTTGTATTGAAACAGATCAAAAAACCTGTTTTATGGTTGTTTTGACTACAAATTATTTGCATGCCACGATAGTTATCTTAATAAAACGATAAAAATAATCGATCAACTTTTGAGTTTACATATTATTTCAAAAATGTCCAATTACATAAATTGACAATATATCAATAATAAAGCCAAGAGTTGAAAAAATCGAAGAAGATACAATAGATTTTGGTATGGGTTTTCCGTAGATTCTGAATCAGAAGCAAGACATTTTGAATTGTGTCTACTGTCTAGTTTTAGAGAAAATTAACGCGTCTTACTGCATTGTTTTTTTTTGTATGTTTTGGCACTGATTTTATAAAAAACGAATAAATTCATATTTACGTTTCTAGCTCCATATTTTATGAAAGAAAGCACGCCAGAATTTATTTGTATTATTTGATAAATTGAATAATTGGAAATCTGTGTTTTGGTATCTACACTCAAACGTTCAGAGATTATTTGTTTTATTAAGCTAATAATTGTGGTAAGCAAATTTGTGATAATTTTTTGTGGCGACGATTCCGGAGAAACTACTAGTGGTATCGGGACGAAACTTCATATTTAGCAGTTGCATGACCAAACTGAAAAGCTTTTGGTTCAAAATGGTCTAAAGGAACTGGATGTTTACTCATACAATTTTTCAAGGATTTTGCAAATAAACCGCCATTTCTGCAATTTCGTCAAAATAGTTAAATAATAAATTAAAGTAGAGGAAATTTTGTATAATTTATGTCTGACATTTTTTGGTAAAATTAATAGTTTAGCTGCATGAGCAAATTATATTTGATCGAGGTCGGTCGTGTCTGCACTAATATAAAAGTAGTTTGCCAGGATTTGACAGATATTTTCATTCTAATGACAGCAGGTAGTGTCAAACGCTGATCTTTTGACTATCCTGGCCAACTAGTTTTATTTTAATGCAGTCAAGATATTTAGGGAGAAGGATCTATACTTGTTGTCAGGGTAATTGAGCAATTTCACTACTTTGCTCTATTTATGACGAATTTTGTCAGGAAAATTTTCTATTTTGCTCTATTTATGAAGAAATTTTTCAGGAAAAATTGCATTCGTATCAATATTAAAAAATTTCTTTATATAATAGAGCAAAAAATCGGAAATGGTGAACTATAAATTGAGAAATTGCGGTTAGGTTGTTTGCCGTAACCATGGTTACGGTTTTGTAATCATAACCGTACATTAATAAACCGAAAACAGTGTAACAATGAGTACAATATGAAACCGAAGTAGAAGTAAAATGTGCTTTATCATTAACTCAAATCATACATAATTGTAAAATTAGATGGTATTAGTACTACTGGAATCGAACAAACAATTATATAGAATAACATTATCAGAGAAATCAAGTTTTATTGTGGAATAGAAACTAAAATGGTTATAAACTACAATATGTTCATTTCAAAACATTCCTCACTAAATCACCATTGGTGTGATATTACAACAAATAATATCTCTTGTCATAAATGAGTCTTATATCCAATAAATACTTCTATCGTATTAGAATTACTCAGATCATTTCATAGAAAATGGCAATTACTCCAGCACTATACAACCGCACATGAACCCTATTAATACTCTACCGGTATTTTACATACTCGCAATAGACAGATCGAAGTGTTGCAAGGTAAGCAAATGAACCTTGCTTGTTCAATGGCAACTGAAATCAATATGCCCAACACGACCTATGTGTACATACATGTGAAAGGTAGTTGCACCTATGCTACGTACAATTTACGTACACTGTATCGATTGGAAGTGGATATATTATCAAAAGCCGTATACACGCGCGTGTCGGAGGCAAACACTCGATCGGCGCACCCTACACTTTCCATTTTCTTTATTTATAAAATCCAAACCGGTCCACCGGCCGACAAATGTTTTACCAGAAGAACTTTTTCCGTTGGAAATTCCGGGGATTCCTAGTACCATCAAACGTTTCCTTCTGCAGATCAACAAGACGCCTAACAGGCGTTTGAATGAGTTGTTCTAGCCTTTCCAATGGCTGCAATGGTCGGAATTGACAGGAATGCTACGGGTTTATAGTCTAAGCACCGTTAAGTATTGAAATTCTTAAGATTTTTCTCGAGATGAGTATAGGAATTGGTTTTTTAATGAATATGTGTTAGTTTTTATGGAGTGTCGATCTTAGCTTTCATATATTCACATCACACAGTAAAAATTTTATTAAATCTTACGTAGTTTTAAGTATATTAGCTGTTGTAGCTTCACAAATAAACTACATTACAAATGCTGTGGTTTTCTAACGGTTTTTTCTTTGGTCTCACAGTGAGATCCGTCTACGAACAATATTATAAGATTTTCAAGTCGAAGATTTTCAGTCGACACTTTTCCTTTTGTGACTTCTATTTTTGAATTCTATTCTGTAAAGATGAATGCTTCAAAAAACTCTGTAAAATAATAATTCCAGTCTGCAAAATGCTGTAAGTCTTTCAAAGTCCTTATTATTACACAGTGAAACGTAAGCACGCAATATATTTATTTCTAAAAAGTTGACAAGAAAAAGATTCGAATAAAAGTTTTAGGAAATTGCTTAAGCTACAAATTTGAAACGTTGGTATTTTCAAAAACGACGAGCTATTGACACGGTAGAAATCCTTATAACATTGTTTAATTGCTTTTCTTAACATTTAATCGTCTTGTACCATTTCCACCACTGGACTTCAGAGACATGCGGTTGTCACTGTACAATTCAAAAGAAAAAAAAGGAAGAATATACAGGATGCTATATTGAATAAATGGAATTTGGTCTGCTTCTTATAAATACATAACCCTGTATATTCAAAAGTCATTCAAGTTTCTAGCTTAAGTCTTTTCCTAAACTTTTTATTTGGTTATTTTCTTCTAAAGTTGAGGACCAGATATTGCACGTTACGTTCCGATATGGAATCGGAATCTTAGGTAATGTTAGCAAATGAAATAGGGAATTACATTTTATTAAAAGTAATATCTCAAAAAACTATAAAACTGCACCACAAATTTAATGCCTACATACAATACTCAGTATTCAGTTAGCTCTGAAGACGCGACCAACATGGTTCGCGAAACGTCAGCCTTTACAATCTTGACACACGGCATAACACGGAAGCAGTTTAAATTTCTAAATGATTCTGGCCGTGAAAGCCTACGTACTTACTATTTATTAGTTATTTTGTAATTCTTAAGAATAATCTGTTGTTTCTTTAAATAATTATGTAGGTACTTATATTAAATGTTGTTGCAAAAATGCTTACCTATACATGTTACATCATTATTATTATTACACATTATATTTGTGTAAAAAATTCAACATTAATTAATTCAACATTGTATATGGGGGTTCCCAAATTCAAAATTGCCCAGGGCATCATGATGGCATAACACGCCGCTGATTGTAATGTATATTTCGATCCAGTTATTCAATCAGGAATGTGTTATTCAAATATTACAGTGCAATAACATCTACTCGTATTGTTACGTTCAATCAATGTCATATACTACTATTACAATGCTCAAAATATGTAGATATTCGCGTTTGATTGAATATAGATGGGTGTAACTTTAATTCAAATTAGGTACGTGTAACAGATCTAAATTCCAGCATCAGTGTTGTCAAGTCACGCCTTTCGGTAATAAATACTATAGACATTAATTGTGTCGGCATTAGGTACAATAACTTTTTATAGTACATATATGTACTGTACACAGTGTACACCATAATACAATATATAGTACAACACTTTTCTTTGTCCAAGGTTACTAGATGAATTAGTAGCGATGTAATTATGAAGGTCGAGGTACATAAATATAATAGTGTTATAGATATATATGCACGTTAACATGTGAGCAGCATCGGAAAGAACAACATAAAGTTTAATGACTCAGACCCGCATAACTGACTACGTAATCTAAAATATAGGTAGCAAGTTCAATGGCTGATTGCTATTTTTGTTTTGTCGTGATGCTCATTATGTTTTATAAAAACAATATTTTCTATTTTGTAACTTAATTACTAGGCTTATTATTACTATTGCTGTAGAAGCATTACTGTTACTGTTGCTGTTATGTTCAACTAGTGATGGACAAAAGGCTCTAAAAAGAGCCCTTACTGTAACATCATTATACCTTTTTGAGTTTTAATAAAAAAGACATAATACATTTTTAAATACAAAATCTCTGCGATATAACATAAATGGAAACAATAAAGAAATGATTTTAATTATTAAATATAAAAAATTTTGTTTCTCGCAGTTATCTAAAACCATTAAACCCAATATTTTATGAAAGATGCAATATTGACATTATCGTTAAAACTTCTTGAATTCAACTAATGATTCAAAACGTGGAGTTCTGAGTACTTCAAGCACTTGAATTTCTCAACATCTCAATGGCTTGGCATTATTTGCATGTTTATTTATTTTATATTTTTTATATTTTGGAAATTTATATACTGGAAACTATATTATAATATTAACTAGTTTAAAATACGTAAAGTAGAATATGTCTTTATTATTGATTTTGTCAGAACTAGTATTTTACAAGGTGTCGCAGTTTTTCCATGTTTTTTAGGTATATGTATGTTCAGTAAAACTTTTTCAAAAGATCAAATCCCGAAAGATTACAGAAGTTTGAAATATTAGCAAAAATAAGAAAATACTTATCAAACGATGTGAAAACGAAGAAAAAACAATTAACACCCACAACAACAACAAAAAGTTGATAAGTAAAATATTAAAGATACATTGTAATTTAATAATATCCCATTACAATATGTACAATAGTTGTATGTATTGCTTGTCCAAACCGTCTATTATCTATATACCGGATGTCTCCAAACTCATCCTCATTCATTACACAATTTTGGGATGGCTGATAAAAATATACCGGGTGGTCGTTTTAACTTGAGACTCGTAAATATCTCGTGAAATATGCATGGTACGACAAAAGTGTCTTAAATAAACTTGTAGGAGTCAAAGGGGGAAATGAGATGACGATATCATTTTCATTGCAGATGGCGCTGCAATCGGTGAAAATGATGCTAACCTCATTTTTTAAATGGGTGTACTCAAATTTTTTATCAAATTATGATTTTACGCTAAATAAGAAGCATCTTTTGTCTGAAACTTTTTGCGTCCGATGCATTTTTTTCGTTCGTAAACAAACCCTATGCGCATGACGGCGCAACGCGCGAGATACCAAAACGTATTCCGGTTAGGCACATACCTTCCTACGTTGTACCAACGTATAGGTAATAGAAGTAACCTCAAGACGGCAAGTATCTTGGGAAGATTCTGAGGGCGCATGCGTGCCCTCATCCTGTGTTCACCATTTTCCCGTAAGATGGCGCTAGCTTTTTCTGCTTGCATGTTTTGTGCTCAAACACAATATTAGTGAATTTCGCACTCAATTATCGAGAGGGAATCTTTAAAACGGCGTTACATCGAATATCACAATTTTTAAGGTATTTATTTCATATCTGAATTGTGCTGGCGTTCTGGTAGTGGCGCCATCCAGTATCATTTTCACGAACCAAATCTAGAATGGCGACACTGAATTATCGAGAGAGAATATTTAAACCCGTATTACATCGTCATTCACAATATTAGAGGAATTTATTTCATAATTGAATGAAAAATCACTTTATTCTCAATCAATTCAATTTTAATGTTTTTAAACGCTGTCGTTTTATGTGGCGCCATCTAGTAACCTTTAACGAACCAAGGATGAACTCTATCACGTGACCACCACGCATCCTTTCCACATTTCTGAAAAGTTGGGACGCCGACATCAAAGGAGCCGACACCTTACGCTCCTACTTCCTATTACCTATACGTTGGTTGTACCGTGAGTGTCTACTCAGTCGTTGCGTTGACTGCCAGACGGCGAGCGCATGCCATGCAGTGGCAGCGGTCGTAACTACAGCAGCCGCCACAAACTTCCATCGTCAATAACTTTTAATAGATGCATCATACGAAAAAAATTTTCAGACAAAAGATTGTTCTTATTTAGCAGAAAATCATAATTTGATAAAACAATTGGGTATTCCCATTTAAAAAAGTGAAGTTAGCCTCATTTTCACCGATTGCAGCGCCATCTGCAATGAAACTGATATCGTCAGCTCATTTCCCCCTTTGAGTCCTACAAGTTTATTCCAGACACTTTTGTCGTACCATGCATATTTCACGAGATATTTAGGAGTCTCAAGTTAAAACGACCACGCGGTATAACTCATTAACTGGGCAAAAATATCTTTTAAGGGTGTGTCAGTTTCTTTTGGACTGTGAATCTTAAAATATGATTTAGAAAATATCTATTTGATTCTTAAAAGTTTGCAGCTGTGACAAAAGAATAGATTTTTGGGAAATTTATAAAAGTTTTAATATCTCAAAAAAAAAACTACAAACGTTTGTTTACTAAGGTCATGAGCTGACCTATCGGCCCTAAAGGATGAGTTACAAAATGTCTATAGAGTTTCATATGTGGTTTGATTTTTCGTTTATTGGTTTATTTAATTTATTTTCAATATTCTGAATTATTTACTTCTACTACTTATCTTTTTCAGATAGTAAATGCCACGCTGAGCACAAAATTTACTGATTTCTTTAAAAAGTTACAGCCGTTTGAAATAATACCAAAATTCTATTTTAAACGGCTGAACTTCTTTAAGAATTGAGAAACCCAATAAGTCGATATGAAAGTTTTTACTGAGAATGACAGATACTTGTAGAGAAATAAATGTGTCAACAGTTTAATTTGTATTTTGTTTCTTCCTTTATTAGTTTATTAATTTTATTATCAATATTTTGAAGTCTTTAGGTTAAGTTATTTAATTTAATTATTGTTATGGGTATTAATTGTGTTCATCTTCGTTTTCACATTGTTTGATATGTGTTTTAGCGTTCATTTTATTTATGTTATTAATATTTCAAGCGGCTGTAACTTTATAAGGTTTTGACAAACCAAAAGTCTTACTCTGAATGTCACTTACTTTCCAAAAAGGAGTTTTGCGGAAAAATAGTGGAGACCTTATATATGTATAAACATTGATATATAAATTCAAATAGATATAACGAAAGAGCGGTATTTTTTTAATTATCACCGTCTAAGTAACATTCTTTGACGTAAAATAATAAATTAACATGATTTTTCTGGTATAGTGTAACCATTCTGGCACGTATCTTACACATTACTATTTGTTCATGTGGTCTTTATAGCATATTATATTTATCATCTTGCATATCATTACTATTTTCCTTTCATGCCCGATAATTATTAATAACAATAGATCGATTAGTAAAAGTTGTTTATAGCTAACCGCACAGAAAATAGACTTCATACGTGACTGACGCATATCATATAAAAAATACCTTCAATATTTTTAATGCAAATCACGAGCATATAATTACTCGTAGCGGGCATTGTTTAGCCATGTCCCATATGTGCAAATGTACATTTATCATAGCGAAAGAGATAACGTTACATTGCTTCAGCAACCCAAGGTTCTCATATATCATTATACTTTCTGGCATTTTTTCTTGGAGCGATTGCTGCACGACCTCACCGCGCGCCAACCTATCATCAGAAACAAACAGAATGTCACGAAGCGTGTGAATTCTAAAGTGAAATTTTCACTGCGCCATCGTCGTTCGGTTTATTCGTTTATTGGAAAACGTGCCCAACGAACAGACATGGATAATGTCATGGTAGGTGTATTCGACCTTGACTATACTATATTGTATGATAATTTTCAGCGCTATTGACTTTTGTATAGGAGACTTGTCCAAGCTATGGTATTGTTCCGGTAAATGGTCGACATTAATCAATTGCATACGTTTCAATTGTGATAATGAGTACTTAGTATTATACTTCCAAAAAGTACCGTACTGTGGCGAGAACGTAGAGTCGAAAACAATCGCAAATTGTTGTTAAGGTTTATTGGTTTTCTTTTGTTTTTATCAACAATGGTGAATGGCACCGTGTTAGCATTGAACTATAGGTAGGTACGTGCCTTGCCGGTCTTCGTGGTATCATCTTCATTGTTGCACAATCACATTGCATTCCTATGAGGTAATTGTGCTGATTGGAGATTGGAACATTATTGGAAAATGCGTTGTTGTATTGTTTATGAATTGAATTTATTATTTCGGAATTAGGACGCAACGCTTTAGGACTGAAAACGATTTTGAAATTATTGTGAGCGTACTGTACGCAGTGGACATGTAAAATATAGACAATCTAACAAAATCGACTATGTAGGAAATTTTAAGTTGCCGTGTAAGATTAATATAATTAATAGGCTTCCAAAGTCTTAAAACGAAGTGCAGATATGTTAGGAGTTTTCACCTAACCAGGACTGTACTTTTCTTGTAATGACATAAAAAGCTCCATTCTCATGATGACATAAGAAGCCATAAAAAGCAAGTTGTATTTACAATGAGCGGATAAAGTATGGAAACATGAAAATCTCCGAGTCCGTTCGTTACACGTGTTTTTTAACTATTAAAATTCACATTTCTGGGAAACGTTCAATTTCCGGCCATCAATTGTTTCTGAGTGATAATGTTACTTCATCGACGCTTTTTTAAATGGCAATCCAATATTTTCTGACTGATTTTTGTAAATAATTTAATTGTCTAAATAGCATAGGAAATGGTTTAGGGCCTTACATGAGAAAATTTTCGAAAAAAAAGCAATTGAAAATTATAAATAAAATATTGTTAATTTAAGAGGAAATAGTTTTTGTGAATTGATATAAAATTGCGTTTTGGGAAGAACTAATTGCGCTGAAAACAAAACGGGGCTCAAACATTTTCTTTAGCGTAAACTTTTCAAAAAAAGTGGGTTGAAAATGTCAAAAAGGTACTTTGATAATTTATAAAAATGTATACCAACTGAGCCCATTGTTCTAGAACCTCAAAGTGATCTCATAATAAACCTTAATCTTTGCACTTAACCTGAAATCCCAAAAGTTTGTTCCCAGGTGTTTTTAATGGTGCGGACGATTCCATAAAAGAAACGTTAAAAATGTTAATCGAAAACGCATATTCGCTTTCAAAGCAAAATTATCACTATTTCCCTAATTTCAACTGTCTTTTTCCTGAAAATCTTCTGATGAAAGGCGATAAACTTTATGAATTACCTTTAAGACAGTTGACAGATCTTTCAATATCATGGTCGTTTGCAGAAAGTCTCATCAACTCTTAATCACTGATACTCCTTTTGAGATTGATTAAACAAGTCGGTACTGCAATCTGATTGGTTAATATTGAGCCGTTAAGAGCTAAGCAGCAATTAATACTTGATGGCCCTTTATGCAACTGACCAACTTATTGCAGGTAGAAATTAAATTTCCGTTTCAGTGATTTTACCATGTTTCCATACTTTACGCGGTCACTGTATATAAAGGTTCATTATAAATGATTGTAGTCGAAGTAGGCCATGACATCAAATGTAAAGATTTCGGGTTGCCGCGCTGTTTGAATTGTATATTGTTACGTAGCTCTTAATGGGATTAATGGGTCCAGGTGGATGTAAAATATAACCTCACACTGGGGTTTTACATGCGTGTATATTGTTTCATACAGTTCAACAAAACAGCTGACAAGGCCGGCCACGGCCTTCTTGTACGGGTGTCGGATGTCTAAAATACAATACCCCCTGATACTCCGCTATGCTGCTACTTATATGAATTGTCCAAATACGTCACTACCATTAATTAGGTTACCAAACGTCGAGGTTGTTCACTTGATATTTGTGCAAACGCGGCGTCTGGAACTCATACTTGGGAGTTGGAAGTATTGAGCAATTCGGGTCAATGGCTTTGTTCTTTTATAAATCTATTCGAACATAATGATAAACTCGTTTTAATTTACTTCGCAACAATACTACATGCAAAAGTTAAATAGGTTGCATAGGTAACCTATTTCACGTTTGACTGTCGTTTGTTGATTTTTGTATCGTACAATATGAAGATACCCTCTTTAAGTCATCAGGACAGCCTATGAGTATAGATTGGCGTTTTAGTTTTCTTCAGTTTTTGTAACAGTAACGAATATTAGCACGATAACGGGATAGGCACGTAAAGAATCGTCATATTTTATTTAACGTGACTGTAGAAAAAGAATTGCATAATAATTTTTAAGTAATTTTTAAAGCGATTTAATATGTATGATATAAATTTCATAATAAATGGAATGTAGCTGGGACAGTGGAAGATTATTTACTATTAGTACGATACGACCAGAACATTTTAATTGCGGAATTTTGAATAGTTGTGCGAGTTCAATATAGTTAATGAATTTAGATATACAATTAATTATACCCGCATCTCGTTCGACTGCCTCGCACCAAAAGTCAGAACCGAGGGAAGTCAAACTGCAAAATAGTGTTCATGTTTACTTCGGTCTTAAAAATTAAGAAATAGTCGGAATGCTATTAAATTCAAGATATGTGTATAACAATATATAACAATAAATTATTTAGAACGATGGGCTTCCTATCGGTCTGTCGACAATTAGTTGGATTGAAATTGATAAATCTTTTAATTGCCTACATTTAACGTTCTAGTCGTTTTCTGCGTACGAGTAGCCGTTTTCACGTTATACGGTTGAAAAACGTCCACAGCGGTAAAATAACAAAACAAGGTATGTATTACATAAAACACATATATCTACTAGAACTTTTTTCACAGTATTTGTAATATCCAATCATAGGTGTTTGCAAAAGTCAAGTTGGGTTTGATCTTTTCCGATGTCAGCTTTATTTAATTAATTTCACTGGGCTATAATAAGTAAAACTATAAGCCCCAGCTCATTTGCTGCTGGATTGCTTCACATATAGGTACCACATGTGGAAGTCCAAACCGTTACCAAGGTTCAAGATACCAAAGCAACAACCATAGCATAAGTAATAAATGCTCCGCAATTTGTCACATTAACAAACAGCAGTAATTAAAGCGTCACGCTGCTAATGCGTTCCAACAAACAAATGCCGATCTTCCGTAGTCCACTGCCACTGCAGGATTCTTTCCTGCTGAAGAACCGTTGCTTTTAGTTTCCTTTTATAGCGCTAGAGAACGCTGGCTGCCTCTTTCTACGCAGCACCAGGAAGCCGAACACATTTCCAGACAGCTTCTAGAACGAATGGTATCAAACTCGTAGTTCCTCCTATAAAAACCTCTTCGCACTCAAAGCCAAATACCATCAGAACGGCAATTTAATAGGCATAAAAGGTAACAAGTTTTCTGTTTGCAAATTCGGGCAGGAACAATGAGATGCCGTTTTAATAGCGGACGGTAGGTTTTTATTCGTCTAAATTTTAACGGTTTGCCGTAAGAGGCGCGCCAGTCGCAGTGAGCGTTAATTAGGAATTTCTTGTGCTTTAGATTCATTAGGATGAAGTGTGAGATTAATGGCTGTGATTTATTTCGAGTTTACATGGAGTACCGCTATTTAACTAGGTGGAATTAGCTACAAAATGCAGATATTGTGATGAATTAGCAAACGAGATGTTAAAAATTCATATGGGTTTGTAAGAGAGTACCTACTTCAACTTGACCAACAACACAATTTCTGATCTCCCAGTATAAATACCTAATCGCTGGAACATATTATTTCCTTTAATTTTAAAAGGTATATGTTATGTATGATAAATTTGATAAATTTCTGTAAATGTCTCAAATTCTTTTAACAAATATCCACCATTACACAGAATAGAATATTGTGTATTCTTAACCTATAATTTGGTGTATTGCTAAGATTTTGTGTTTTGTATTACGATTCTCTATATATTCTTGGTAAGTAAACTATGACAAGACAACAAATCACAATTTTATGTGTACACACATTCATCCCTTAAAGTAAACTCTGATTGCCTTTACAAATAAATGATAATTGTTTATATTTTGCGCATTTATTTTCAAGTTTTTGCTCTCGGACCATGTCTGAAAATGTTTAGATCTTGATTAATTCTTCTTTCCATATCAACCACATTGTGGACAGAATATACAAAGGCAGTATCGTCTGCATATTGATAATACTCCCCATACAGAGATAGGTGTTGTAGGTCTTGTACATAGAGGTTATAGAGAATTGGACCCAGCGCTGATCCTTGAGGTAGTCCCTTGCTTCTATGCAATATCTCACTATCTTTACCACCGTGCGTTCGTAACATTTTGTGGCCTATTCTGAAGGTAACTCTCAAACAGAAGCAATGAATGACCCCTTGCTCCCATTCTTTCAAGTTTATGCAGTAACAGTCGATGATTAACATTGTCAAAAACTTGCGAGAAATCCACAATACCGCAGCACCAAACTTTCCTCCGTCTACTTGCCTCAGCAAATGTTCCGTGAAGTCGGTGACTGCAGCCTGGGTACCATTATTCTCCTGATATATAGTGTATATAGTGTTTTAAATATTGTTAAATAAGATTTATTACTAAGAAATGTTAAAAATTTATGTTTTTCAGTCGAAAATAAGTCCTTAGTCTTCTTCTATAGTCTGCCCTCTCTCCCTCATCTGTATTTGATTGTTTCTTGCACCTGGAATTTTTAGTGTTTTTTTGGCGCAGCTTTTTCGCTTTCTTTCATAAACTTAATCATTATAGAGAAATAATTCTCTAGAATGATTTTCTATTGTGCTTTCTTCTTTTTTAATAACAAATATTCTCTCCAAACATTAGTGTTTACAACGCCGCAGTCTGAGTCAGGACAAAGAGCAGTTTCTTTTTACTTTATTTAGGTGTTTCAGACCAGAATAATGATTTTATTTAATGGAGATAGCATAAGTTCAACTGTTATCTCCAAAGGTGGTGTATTAATGCTACCGGATCTCAAAAAGGCAACTGTATCTGATTTATTTCCCTTCACTTTGCTCATTAGAATGTACTATATGTTGAGTTAGAATATTAAATTTTCTTGCAAACCAGTGCAAGTTTGACATTTCCCAAAATTTACAAAAAAAAACAAAAAATCAGTGCTATAATTTGATATTTCTTATACTACACACGCAACATAACCTTTCCAAAATAACACAAAATCAATTTATTTCTTGCAACCCGGACATTAATTATATTTTACAATTTATTTCTTGTAAACGTAATTACGTCTATTTCATCTTTCACAAACGCATTTTCCTCTATTGCTACCATTAGAAAAACCGATCGATGATATATTATAGCAATTTATAAATGCTAGAGAATCAGAGACCAATATCGTTGAACTCGTTTTAGAAAATTTAGTGAAAGTATCGTGAGCTGGTTATCCGATCACATAAAATGCTCCAGAACTTTGATTTGATTGATCTGTCTCAACATTTTCACTGCAATCGAGCAAAACGGAAAGGAATAGCTACATTAATTATGCAAATTGTTACATTATGAAATACAGGAAGTGTGATGTACTAAATATTCGGTTGATTTTTTTCTTTAATTAAGTAAACACCACAGCAACATATAATAATAGAAAGAAATCAAGTAGAGCGGAATTAGAACACTACAAATAATACAACATGGGTTGACACTTGGCAGTTCCAATCTTTTCAATTTGGTTTTATTCTTCCAAACAAAAAGAAAACAAACAAAATGTCAATAATATAAGTACAATTTACGAATACAAGCTATGATAATTACACATCTACACAATTACTTGAATTTCTTTAAATCTCTGTCCATTTTCCTCTGAGAGGCTCTCTTCAGTTGATGCTTCGTGCTCAGGTTGTGCCTCTTGGCAAACTTCTGATTCTTCAAAAACTTGATATCGACTCCAAGCATTGATTCGTGCCGAAATCTTTTTGGCATGTTTATGCCATTCCTGTGTGCCTTCCTTGTTTGATTATGGTTCGTATGGTTCTTGGACTTGGCCATTTTCTCGAGGATTCTTCCGCTAGCTTCTTCTTATATAGACCGAGCACAAACAAACCTCATGACATAACAAATATTTACAGTTGACGTTTCTCGTTGTCTTGTCGACAAACATACGAATAAAAGCATGGATTACTATATTATACATGTAAATAAATAATCTCCAAAAATTTTGTTAAGGCACAGGCGCCATCTCGTGATAACCAATTTAAATTCTGTAATGTTTGTATTGACAATGACAAATTTTCGCGGGTCACTACGGTAACAACTACTGCTAAACTATGTGGTAGCGCCCACTGGCGTGCCGTAGTAAATTATATATCGATTTTGGCTTATCTGCGATCTCCTCGACTGTTATTTTTATGGCTTGCTGGATTTAGTAATTATTTAATGTATTTCTGATTCGTCATGGTTAACTTTTCTTGGTGCTTGAACACTACGGTTTCTTTGTTTAAAGTAACCGCATTGTTGTAATTGCCAATGTTCTTATTCGTGGTTACGCACATTTTTACGGTAGCATTATCTGTCACACCATCGTTTAAAGATTATCGAATTTATGTTTTAGTTGCGTGACATAACGGTTGTTATAATTTCCGTAATAAGCTATCGGTTGAAAAGCTTTTCAGATAATTATTGTTTTCAAAGTAATGAAATTTGGTTTTCACTGCATTTTGAAGTTTTTGTGGCGAAATCAATTGTGCAATGTTTGATCTGGTTTTCTCAGAATTATTTTTTTAAAAATATTATTTATAGTTACACTTTTAGAATTTTGACCGGGATGTGACTACAATTTTTTGATAGAGCTGAATATGAATCCGGGCTCAAAAGTGGCCCATTACACCAGGATTTTCAAAAAAATGACGTCAAAATATGATAAAATTCAGTTTTTTGTTTGCTATGTTAAAGAATATGTATAGTGCATGAATACGACGTGTTGGAAAATTGAAAAACATTTCAAAGTTCAGTTTAAATAAAATTATTAAAAAGTAAACTTTGCTTATCACGTGCATTTTTCTAATTTTTCTCACATCTTTGCGAGGTACTGACTGAATTTCTTTGTAGAACAGTGAGCATGAAGTAATTGAAACTGCATGTTATTTTATCTACGACTAACATATAATAAGTTCATTGCATACATATCTATGACTTATAATACTCATCATGATATAATACACGCCAACGATTATAATGACACTAGCTTTGTATAATAATGACAGTTCGTTCAAATAATGACTTCATTATTTGAACGAACTGTCATCATTATACAACTTTGTCAAAACTCTGTCTGTCAAAACCTACGTGGATGACAGTTACCCTGGCCATCACTGCACACAACGGATATAAATCGCTCGCATATTTACACGCTCGCCTACGGCCCGCGTATAAACTTCATGCTCGCGACTTATATCCTAAGTTATGTACTCGTCAAATAGAATATTATAGCGTCTTAGAGTACGTCAATTTTATTTGATCAAAATTCAATTCCATGTCAAGTGAAATCTTCTACTTTACTACTTTACTAACTCTAGGGAACATGAATTCTATCCAGAAAGGTTTTAGTAGAAAAAAAATATCGAAAAGTTATTTTAGCCTTGTTTGCGTATTTATAAACTCTTCAAAGTTCAACAAAATATATGTTCTTTTGCTGAAACTTTGTTCGTACTGTTCACAAGTGTTCTTGAAGCATTGTTTTTTATGCGGTGCCCTTTTAAAAAAGCCAAAACGCAAAACGATAGAGAACATTTTTGTTAAGATTCCATTGAAAATTAGGAAAATACTGGTCTCTCAAAGGAACAGTATTTGAGAATGCGAGGCGAATGATAGATTTCTTTGCTCTCAATACAAATCCGTACTCAAAACTAGTTATCAATTTTTTTACCACCAAACTACATAAAGAAACGTCGTGCATCAAGAACACTAGTGAGCATAGTTTCAGTATTTTTTCCAAAAGTATTTGTGTATATGGGTTCAACTTATAAATTTGCAAACAGTGCTGAAATCACTTTTTGACATTTTGAGCTATTTTTTAACGAAAACGATACGAAACTTTTGCAATGCGCCCATATGCTCTTCAGTTACATATAGTTTCCCAATTTAAAATTATTATTTTCTCGTAAGACTCGCCAAAGTCTCGAGGATGTCTACACCGATACCTACAATTTAACTAAAGAAGCGAATGGTAATTAATCCAGGTGAGGATAATTTTTGGAAAAACACCTCCGCCTGGAATTGAACCAGGAACTCTCCAATTTCTGGTTGACAGCTCGGCCATTGGAGCTACATAGGCAGTGGAAATTTATAGGCTTTATTGTCACTTCAAGACTTGCAATCAGAGTTTCGAATTAAAGACACCCGTCGTGACACCTATTGGGGATAGATGGAAGTTTGGTAACTCATACAGATGAATAAAATCAAAGGAATATGGTTACAACATAAACTAGTGAGTAATGAAGAATCAAGTAAAGAAGCGAATGATAATTAATCCAGATGAGGCTAATTTTTTTTAAAAAACACGTACGAACAAAAGTTCTACAACCTTCTTACTTCTTGATATTAATAACATATCATCATCATCATACGCCGACTTTAGTTGAAGAGGGTTTCCTTCATGCCTATCCATTTTGAATGGAGGAAACGTCATCGAGCGTTTCCACAAGCTAATAACGCCATTAGACGCATCCCAGGAAGCTTATTATTATCACCTTATAAAAACAAACGCAATCGCATCATCGAGATTGCACGAGGCCGTCATCCACTTGCTACTTAATCTTCCAGTCTTACCAGATCTCAGCGAACAAAATCTCTGGAATAATATCCTAGTTTAATTTAATTTCCCGAGCTGGAGCGAAGCGACATGGTAATCAATCAAATGCATCTGTCGCATCGGGAAGAAGATTGCCGGTGATGATCTCCTCAACCTGTATACGATTTTGTTTGCTCTGTTTTGCGCGAAATGAAACCGCGATGGGCGCGAGTGAATGGCCGCGTGCGAGCTAAGTGAAGCCAAGCGAGATGGAGCCGGAAACGAGCGAGGTGTCCCTCTTCCTGTGCCACCGACACTCCGAACGGCACATTGACGTTTTTCCTCTGATATGTGGACTGATTATGTAACGAGAAATTGGGATTTGAAATGAGATGCGAATATCATCACAACATGTCGTAAATTTCAGTACGTAGATTGGAAAACACCCTACGTAAGTGTGTCCATAAACTTTGATAATACTATTGAACAAAAGGTTATTGAAAATTAGGAAAATAAAGCTAACTCTGGGAGCAAGGATTTTGAAAACTGAAATGATGCTCTTGATTCATTATTTTCCCAGAAGTCCGTCAAGGGTTTCTAAAAAGTAGAGGTCAAAATAAAAATTATTTATAAGCCATTCAGCAAGTGGTGTGCACACTACCAAAAAAGCAACCTTTGACATCGGATTTGTATTTACAGGGAATAAATCAACACTTACAAACCAACAATTTTGGTCTCCTAAAGAATAATTAAACACTTTTTTAAATAAAAATCCCTGAGATATCAAATCCTTCTTCAGAGTTTGACAATTCTGCCTAATCTTTATTCAGATCACTTTACTTTGTGCTTCTCATAGTGTTGGAAGTGGCAAAGTGCCTGACTGAGATCAATCTAGTAACTGATGCTAAATTTGAGTCATTATTTTTGACTTTTGTGTGAAATGTAAAGTCTTTCTGATGCCAAAGTAACAATCTTTAGAATAATTCCTCCATGTAATGATTTCTGTGTTGTTGGCAAATCATTGGAATCCACTTATTTTTTTCAGAAAGCAGATGTAATTCTGAGTAAAAAGTTTGAGTTGTTTCAAAAGATAAAAAAAATCGTTAAAGGTCTCTTAAACTTCATCTAACATTTATTTAAATACACAGAAGTTTCAAATAAGTTTCACAAGTTTCATGTTGATTTATTTGTTTGTTAATGTTCTATTCAATTATTGTTTATTATTTTTACTATTAAAAGTATAAATATTTATTTAGTTTTTATTATTGTAATATGTATTATTTGCTTTCTTCCTTCGTTTTGGCAGTGTATTTTCTTGTTTTTATTATCCTTTGTAACCCCAAAGTGGGATGCCTTATAACCAAATTGCTTTTAGTACTTGATACATCTGGTACTTGATACATCTGCACTGACAACTGAGAGTTTCTTCCCAAAAGCCAGGACAGTTCTCTGTATTTCAGGCCAAGCTTTACTATTTTCTTCTTAACGTGTTCTTTCCAGCTTAGTTTTGTATCCAGAGTCATATCCAAATACTTTGCAGTGTTCGCATATGGAAGATGGCGTCGTTATTTTTGACATGAGGTATGTCTTCGATTCTTTTTGTAAAGTTAATGTGGATAGATTTCAGTTTGTTGAGCTTGGTCTCCCATTTCTTGGTCCATTTATATATTTTATTACAAGCTTGTTGAAGATTCCTAGTAGATTCTACAATAGTTGATCCCACTGGCATTAGAGCCGTGTCATCTGCGAATGTGGCGACTGCTACATTGTCTATCTGTGGTAGGTCACTTGTATAATAGTAGATAGAGAACTGGTCCCAATACACTACCCTGGGGTACACCGGCTTATACTCCTTTTAATTCCCAGTATTCATCTATCTGTTTTATTCTGAATAGTCTATCTGATATATAGGATGTCAGCATTTTAATGGATTGAAAATAAAATATGTGTTTACAAAACTTTTTGCTCAGAATTACTTAAAATTTACTTTTAAAAATGCTGGAGAAAATAGTGGGACGCCTGTATATGTGCGGCCTACAATTTGTCCCTAGTATTGAATATCGAAATCAAAATAAGGAAGGTTTCGTGAATCAATTTTAGGATTTCAGACAAATATAAATTTTAAGGGTTATTTTGAGGCTATGTTGAAGGTTCTATTTTTCAGTATTGATTCAGCCGCTATAAGAAAATGCCATAAAGACCAATGGGTCATTTCGTATGGCCATAATATTTGTATGCCACCATTTAAGACAGTTAAAGAGTCTATTAAAAACAACAACAAAATAAGAGACTGCTATTGAAAAAAAAAAAACGACATAGTGAACAAAAAACAATTTGTGATCTGAAATAGATTTAAGATAAGAAAATATATATTTTTGATAATTAAAAACGGACGTGATCGAGGATTTTTTAAAATGCTAATCAGTCAATTAATTAATTTAATGAATTTATTCCATATTTTTGCCATTGTAATTGACAACAAAGTTTAAGCAAATTTTTTAAAATTGTTTTATGCTGTTTTGATCAAAGGTTTTAATAACGTTTTTGCAAATACTATGAACACACAGATAAGCCCATTACCACACAGGAAAGTATGTTGTTGCACAGTGTAAGTTTATCTTAGCAGATATTCCTGACGTGTGAAACATGCTCTGTCATCACAAGTATTCTTGTAATGTTATAACCACATCTATACACATAATGATGTAAGTACGCGCATAGAATTATCTGAAAATCTCACCTCAACACATTAATATAATTATGTATATAATATCTTATAGACAACAATATGCATTGTTTAAGTTTAATTTTAACTATTAGGTAAACCACTATCCATTATACGTGTGTGATTTGTACTCCAACACGTGTTCATTACAATCTTAGATGATAATAAATAATTACTCGCCCCAAGGAAATTTCAACGGGAGGAAGTAGAGCCGAAGAGATGGATATTACAGAAACTTGCGGTTATCAGAGCTTACTGAAAACAATTTCGTGAAAATCTTGCATCTTGCGTCGCCAATTATTTAATCGCTGCGTTTAAAGTTGGTATAAGTGCACGGTTTCACCGATTTTTTAACACGATTCAAATTTGCTGCAATTCGTACAGCGATATTTCTATTTGAGTGTCGTTGAGAAGTTTCATCTGAGAATTTGTCTGACGTGATAAATACTCAGATGAAACATAAAGATCTCAGAGACAATTAATTGGGAAAATTTAGGATGAAAAGCAGGATGGAACATTTTTGCTTGTTGAATAATGTAAAATAACGAAAGTTAAACGGAGAAAGCTAAATAATTGAAATTGAAACGTTTTCCGTGGCAGTTTTTGCATCAATAAGATGGTTTTATTCGTGCGATGATTGCAAATTTCGAACGTGAAGCTACTACAATATTACGTGGTATTCGTTTGAAATTTTTCGTTTTCTTATACACATTGACATAGAATTCAATTTTGAATTAACTGAAACCAGCCAATCATTGTATTCCACTATGATATGGTAAATCCAGCTAGTTACGTCTTCAAGTTTTTGCATTAAAACCTGGAATGATGGATTTCCGTCATTAATATTCTATGAATTCTACAACCTATACTGTCCTAGACTCTACAGAATTAACCTGGCTATTTTATTATTACAATTGTTATTAAGGCTTTGGTAACTTTAATGACACTATATATTATGTTCCTGATATCTATGTAAGAGCATATTATAAAAATAGATATAGAAATTTTCCTATTCTATTTTATTGCCGCTGGAGGCCAGTGAATATGAATCTGCACTTATTTTTCTGGTGTATTCTAATACTTATGATGTTAGGGAAAATTTGTAAATGTACATCAAAATAAATAATATATTAAATAATTATATATTTAAATGTTCCTTTTATAATATATTGTACACCTAAATAAATAATTGTGCAATACAATCGTCACCTTTATAAAAATATAATGATAATGATATAAGGCTTAAAAATACTTGTTTATTGAAAAACTGGTTTAATTAACTCAACATTTGAAAATATTATAGGCGCATTCAAAAATCTAAATTGTGAGAAAATTACAATGCGCCCTACAAATAATATAATGTGCATTAAGTTCTACAACCTGTAGTGCATTTATAGTAAAAAGTTATCGAAAAAAGTGAGGTAAAAATGAAGAATTTAGAAAATTTATACCACCTAAACTCATTGTTCTAGAAACCTCAAAATGGCTTTATAGGAAACCTTAATCTGAATTCTGAATCCTAAAAGTTTAGTCATAAATCTTGAAGCATTTAGATCGATTCTTTAAGTGATGAGCGGACGCCTCCGAAAGAAATATAAACAAGCGCAATAATCTGACGTGATATGCAACTTTCAAGCTCAGATTCGTGTTCAGCGGAAATAAATCAATTGAAAACGCTTATGCGCATTCCATAACCAAATAAGTAATCAATACTACCATAATATTCAATTGTCTTCTTTTCGAAAATATCTTTCAAACAATTAACATAGGTATTTATCAATATCAGTACACAAAATATAATTCCTTTATAATCACAAGCGCTGCTGAAGCTGTTGATTAGCAGCGAAACGTCGGCAATGTCTTAAATAAAGGACCAAAAAACCGAAGACTGGACGAGCGTTTCAGTTTATTTATTTGTAAACATGCACGCAGTCGATAGTAGCTTTCCTTTGAATTAATTCACGTTTGGTTGGTCAATATCCATAAGCTTGCGTGTCTAAAATCGATCATTAGTTTTATCTACGACGTTCCGTGAGCAACGCGAACGGTAACTCCAAATACTCATTAGTGGCAACCTCGGTCAGACTGTTTCAATTCCCGCATTTGGATAAACACGGTTGAGTGCCATCTCAACCAGTTACTGCACACATGAAGAGAAGACCCAACCTGAATCCAGCCAACCTTGAGTGACAGAGGAAGATCAACGCATGACCATTCGCGATATCGTGCATAAATTTCTTCAGTGCCCGAGAGCACCTGTCCTAACGGTTTCTGCGATATTGATGGCCACGTTCGAGTTCACCGCTGTTTCCGGTGCAGAGATTTTTTGATTTCCTGTAAAATTTCACGCACGTTGCCTTTGCAATCAGTGTTCACGCCTACGTATAGAATTCATGAATACTCGCTGTCACATTTGCAATGAGAACGAACCGCGTTATCTGCTTTTGTAGACACACGTCGGTGCTTGTCGGCATAGGTAATTTCGCCATTAATTTAATATTGAGACGACGAGAATGTTATGACTTACGATTCTAAGAAGGCTTTGAGGTTTATGTTGGCAATAAAAGTAAATTCCACCCGTGCCTTACAAGCAAATGCCATTAGAATTATACTGGTATGTTTTCTTGATCTATTAGGTCCACATAATGGATCTATTTAATAAATAATTAAGATAAAACAATCTAGATATTAGCGTTACTGTGCCTGTCAATAATTTGAGGAACAATTACTTTTGCATCTTATATCAATGGAGGATATATTATGTATCTGGCAAGGTATTGTTGAGGTGGGTACCGTGGTATCATAAGGCCCACACCAGAGCTATGGTAGATAAACGAAAATGAGTCTGACTCGCTAACTGGAAACCATCCACTCGTATAAACATATTTTCCATCTTCTCTACCTCAAAGGCCAAACAGTTGCTAAAGACAGCAACTATGACTGATAACATGTATCTTCATAGGATTCCATTAAGAATATGGACCTTAGGACGAAAGAAACTAACAAACTATGACCCATAAAATAGTGTAATTGGGTTTAAGAATTTAGAAGATGACGAAAAACTATTAAGGTGCCCTTTACATTTTTAATTTTTTTGCAGGACTGTCAATTTGGTTCTTTTTATCCATACTTAATACTTAATAATAGTCCTGTCAATCTGGAACACTTTTATATGGCGACCCAAAAATATTTTTCCTTTCGACAAAACAAATACCAATCGATTCTCAAGACAATGCAATTGTGTACTTTCAATATTGACCGCGAAATGTTTAAATTAAATTAAGTCTATCAATAATAATTGTAGTGTCATCCATTTGAAACCAACAAAATACCGGCTTGTAGAGATGCAGATTCACTATAAATTTTAGGCGGGATCATTACTATATTTTTATATTTTATAGTTTTTGTGTAATTAATTATGAGAGTTTTTTCAACGCCAATAATGTCAAACGAGGTCAGTCAATGTAGATATTTTAGGTGAAAGTAATTTGGAAAAATAGCAAGGCCAAGAAAAAAAGTTTGGGAAACGCTGTCAAATAAGTAGCTGTCAGTAGACTAAACACCTGATCGACTGGCGTTATTGGAGTTGAAAAAAACATAATTAATTACACAAATGCTATAGATTAGAGAGCATATGATCAAGCATCAAATTTGCATGGAATTCTCCCCGGTGCAAGGCGGTATTTTTTTCATTTCAATTGGATGAGTCAAATACAAACGACGTGTAATTTTGCCGTTGACAAAATTCCCGGTCAAAACTTAAAGTATATAACTGCATTTCCTTGTTTTGGAGAATTTTTGAATCGATAGTTATTTGTTTCATCGAAAGAAAATTTATTTTTCCCGACATTTTCCCGATTACTGGCGAATATAATAAAATTGAGATCGATCAGTACATATTAGTCCACACCGCAAATCGTCTAAATCGAGAATATTTTTACTTTAATAATATTAAAAACAATAAATAAAACAATTTTATTTTACAGTTATTAACCTTCACACAATTACCAATTAACTTTTGCCAAAAATACTATAATCTAATAAGCGACTATCGTAGCCAATAATGAACAAACATTATGGTGTGCTTTTTCTTCGTCGAATATGAAGCTGATATCAGAAATTCTGAATCCGATCTACTTTTTTAGAACAAATGAATGTTTGTAGGCAGTCTTTTGATTTGATCATTGATTTTGTCAAAAGCAGATTCAATTCAGAATTTCAGTGTTCTTTATGGGCGTGATCTTGGATCTTTTTGACAAGACAAGTTCTCAATTTCTTCCAGAAAACTCTCCTAACGACTCATGGAAACTTTATGCTCGTAAATCTTATCTGAATATGTAAATAATATATGTTCATATCAATTGTTTATTTATGAGTCTATCCATACATAATTTTCCTACGATGAAATTTGCTTGGTCATCGTCCATCTTCTCCTCAGCTGTTTGTCCATGTATACTTCTCTACACTGCTGTTGAGCCTGTCCATTTATGCTATTACACTAAGGCCACAACAGAATTTGCACTCTCTTGAATTTCCTTGTTTGAAGAAAAGCTTTTCCAGCCCATATTTCATCAATTTGTTAGGGATTCCGCATAGACCAAGTGATTTGTTTATTTTTGAGGCTGTTGATGTTCTTCTATACCTTTTCCAGTGTCACAAAACTGTTTGTTCAGATGTTGTATGTTTTCATTTTCCTATGTAATTTGGCATCGTGTTTTAATTTTTAGTTTTTCTTGTGTTTAGTTGCCGCATTTTTCTTCCAATTGCTCAACATTCAATATAGGGAAAAAACAGATGTTGTGCCACTAATTTACTGGCGTGCTGTATGAATTATTTAATGTCTCCATGGAAGAAGCGATATATCGGATTCATACGAGACTCATACATACATAATATCTTATAGAATACAAACTTCCTGCATTCTCCAATCAAAGGCATCAAGTGAAATGGTAGGCGCCAGGCTGAACACAGACTTGCAACTTTTCCTCCGTTGCATTACAAATGAACAATTTGTTCTGAAGCGATTATTGAGCGGTTAGCAGGTATATTATTAGAAAACGATACCAGATAGAAATCTAAATAGAGAAACTCCTCATAGCTATCACACCATCGGCTGCAGCAGTAACACGCCGAGGTGCACAGGACGGATTACTGAAATATCCTTCTCCCCGTCATCGAGCAGACTGTTACACGTGACTACCTCTCCGATTTTCAATTTTGTATTTCTCTTTTTCCGAATAAGCGCGCCGCGTATATCTTGTCCGCATCGCGTGGCGGATTGAACTGTTCCTGCGACTGAAACGATCGTCGAAAACGCTCACATCATTTCTTTCCACCAAGAGAGGCAACCTCATTCCTAGCAAGCACTACTGGTACCGTTGCTGGTGCACAAGTGTGCAGATGCTCAAATGGTGAACAGCTGACCGATTCTTAAGTGTTCGCGCTCCGTGAAAAATCTCTTATCGGTCGCGTTACCGCATTTTCTGGATCGAAATTATATTGTTTGAATTTATAGACCGTTATATCTATACGAGATGTGATTGATTTTGAGTCACCGTGAAGTGTGGTATTTGTTTGTTTTCGCTTTTTGTACTATTGTAAATAAGGAGGACTGTGCGAACGTTTGGGTGATTTTAAATGGGACGTGATGAACAAGATTTGCAATTTTGGGAAGAGCGAGAAACTCAAAGACTCGCAGAAGTTGCTGCTTTTGCCGGATATATCGCTGTCGCAGGTTAGTTTAGCCCTTAGATAAATTGTTGTATGATTATTGCAAATGTCTTTTACTTCTTGAACATGAAATAATTTAATGAAAATTGTTGGTTGTACTGAAACGTAAAGTCGAAAAATTCGTTAAAAAAAGGCTCTAGAAACCGCATAGCGTCGTGTGAGATATCATAGGACTTTTCTGGGTTTTTCTTTGTTCATCGACACTAAGATAACCTTAAATCATATTATACTGTTTCAAACTTAAATCTTTTTGTTGTTTTTTATATTTCCCTGAAACGCCGATTTTAAATTATCAAAATAAATTTTCTTGCATCAAAATCAACCATTGTTTTTAACTTACGTCGTTTTCGACATTTCTTTTAAATGGCAACCTCCTATTTCTGTCTATGATTTTTATCCATTAATTGTCTTAAAGAAAATGTTTAACCAAAACACTATGATTATCATGTTAACATTTTGGGTTTTCTTACTTCAAGGACACTTGAAGAAATAAATTTCGAAACATTTAGAGTTAAAGACTATCAATATTATATTTAACAGCTTAAAATAAATATTAAACAAAAAATCTGATGTGGGCAGGCACATGATTTTATCATACTATATATAAAATTAATTGTTTAGCAGCATGATATTCTATTTGATCGAGATCGATCGTGCCTGCATTAAAACAAAACAAGTTAGCCAGGATTTGGCAGATATTTTGATAATATTGGCAGTAGGTATTGTCAAAAAGCGAGCGTTAGAATGAACCTACTGTTAGAATGAAAATAATTGTCAAATCCTAGCTAACCAAGTTTTAATGTAGACGATTTCGAAATTTCCTCAAAATTTCCTCTACTTTAATTTATTATTTAACTATTTTGACGAAATTACAGAAATGGCGGCTCAGTTGCAAAATCCTTGAGAATGCTTAGAGGCAGCATCCAGTTCCTTTGGACCCTTTTGAACAAAAACCTTTTCAGTTCTAAGTTTGGTCATGAAACTTCTAAATATGAACTTTCGTCCCGATACCTTTAGTAGTTTCTCCGGAATCGTCGCCACAAAAATCGGCTACACACATACACACACAGAGACATTTGTTTGTACCTTGGTCAAAAATGATCAGGGGACACAAAAATACCTATTTTTCGAATTGTTGTACCACACCGAAGGAGTGTTTGCCCGCGGTGTTTCTTTTTAATTTCGAACTCAAACGTCAGAGAAGTGATAAAAATGCATTTCTTTTGAGTTTTTGTGTAGATATACGACACCTGCATAAGGTTGCTTTATAATCTGATAAAATAATAATAGATTCAGAAAAATTTTCTGAATATCATATCGAAATGTTTATGAATCTTTGACGGTATTATTACTGAAATTATCTCTGAACGTATTAAGCTTAGCATAATAAATTATAGACCATATCAAAAACGCAGAATGTGGGTAAATGCTAAACAAATAATTACTTAAAGCAATTGAAAGATTGTAGGTTTTGGAGATGGTTTAATAAAGATTTTCAGAACTGGGATATGCTGTCAATATCTATTCTATAAAAAATAAAGTTCGTCTTTCATATGGTGTATAATCTCTTCTGCTAAGTTTAATACTTTCGGAGATATTGTTACATTGGTGGATATCATTTCATAATCTTTTCTTTTTTTTCGATTTTAACGCATTAATTTGAACATTACGCATTAGGCATTAACCGTTAGGCGTTAGTATGGCCATACTTTAAACATAGATGATAATATGATATGTGATAATATCATGGGCACAAAATACATTTTTTACGTGAATGAATAAGAGAAAAAAACATTTGGTATCAGTTTAAGATTCCCCTTAAAAATTCAATAGAAGTGGTTCATTGTTACTATAAATAAAAAACAACAATTTATAATTTAACAGATAATTTCAATTTTAAATTATCACATACAATTGCATCATGTGGATGTGAGTTCTCTGAGTTCTTTCTTATATATGTAGTAATCTAAATTTTCAGAACCCAATTCAGAACATTCTGAACCTGCATGATGTGGAATCGTTTACTTTATTGTACAAATTCGTATTCAGAAAATAACGTATTCCAAAATGACCTTAACATATTAATGAAACAATAAAAAATCTTTTTTGTTTATCAAAATATTTTTCTTACTTTTCTTACTGAATATTGTTATCAGTAAATTACTGATATATTTGCAGGTGATCATTGTTGATCTTTTAGGTAAATCCTAAGCGCTGTCGGCAAATAGTCAAATATTTGACAGACATATCTAATCTATAACCCACTTTCTGTACCTACTAGTATTTATGAGTATAAATTGGTAATTTACATTATATTACTGCTGGTCTTACTCCTCCTCTTCGTATCCCTAATTTGTCTGAAATGTAGACCAAATCTAACCTACTTTCTACAAAACAAAATCAATTTACGCCAAATTATAAATTTTCAAACCCAATCGAATACACCAAAGCGAAGGAAATGACAAAGATAAAATGTCTCGCTTCGAAAGATAAAGTTGATAATTTTTAAAGAAAAACCGTGTCCTCTATACAAATTTGCCGACAGTGTGTGGCAAAGTACTACATCCGTTCTCAACCGAAAAGTTTCGCAATAGCACATTGGCCGCTGTCGGTCACGCTAGCTAGGGTATTGTAAAAAAAGTAAACATTTTGTATGTGGGTTATTGTACTGTAGAACAAGGTCAGGAGCTTGCAATGAAACACTCGACTCATTAATCCTCGTTGAATATTTTGTAAGCGATACAGGAGATAAAGTCAGGTGGAATTCTTGCAGAATTCTTACGTGTTTCAGTGAGGAGAGGTCATGGTGATGAATTATTTCAGCGTTACATTTTTGTAGTCAGAATTTAAAAAAATGGACGAAATCTTTTGGGAAGAAAGAAATTATTTATTAAACTACATATAAACCAATATATATATTTAAAACAAAATGCTATTTTTACTTTATATGCTAATTTATTTGCCAAGGTTATGGTTATTAAAAACCATAAGTTTTTTGTTTGGTTTTCGAATAATTATGTATGTATCCGGATTTTGTTTTTGAGCGGATATTCGGTATGAAAAGTCCGAAATTGTTAAACATGAGAAGAACACTTCCAACATAATAAATGATATTACGTTTTTTTCCAGAAAACCACATTTTCAAATCATTTCTCTTATAAAACCCCGATACTTTTGTTTAATTTATTAATTTTTGAGCTTTTCTTTTGTTTTTTATAGCTTCTGACAATTCATTTAATAATACGAACGCCTAATATTTAATTACCGAATGATTCATTTTAATTTAAACATAACAAGATCTTAATATGTAAATTTACATCTAATAACTCTTTACTTATAACAGTAATTAAGAAAATTCCAATAGTATCTATTTAGGCTGACTAAAAACGCTTTATATTTTCATAATAATACGGTAGCACGTCCGTAAATCAGACATTCAGTGTCGGAATGGTAAACAATACATATGGCTCTGGCTTTCTTTACACAAAAAATAACATATTTTGCATCGTTGTTATATTCCAATTTATTGTACGCATTATGTACAATTACTGATACGAGTGTCGGAATTAGGGACATCAACAGTCCTTTATTCCGTTATAAAAATCGCTAAGCATTATTAGAAATTTTAAAATAAGACAGAATGTTGCAACACTACAGTAGAGAGTAGTGATTTTGGCATTAATACAACACATCTGGAGCTGCCAGTTAAATTCATGCCATCCATCTCCATTAAAAAATCATTATTCTGGCCTGAAACAGCCAAAAAAAGTAAAAAGAAACTGTTCTTCAGTAACTATTTCTGACTTTTGGAGCGAATATTAATTTAAAAAGTAAGTTTTGTTAATTAAGAACCGGATGAAAAAAATACAGATGAGGAAGAGAGGGCAGACTGAAGAAGACCAAGGACGTCTTATTTTATACTTTGTTTCTGTATTTAAAACACTTAATATTTACTTGAATGTTTTCGTTTGTCGGAATAATTTACCACAAGTGTCTGATTTAGGACCACTGTTTGAATTACGTTCAGAGAATTTTGTTGTATTTGGGGCCCGAACAATATGCCATTTCGACATATTACAGGCGCCTACTTTTTTAATTGCAATCAGATTATGTCAGTTTAAATGTCTTTGAATTAATTCGCTGCAAACAAACAAGTTTTGGTTTTGTCGTTGGCACCATATTGGTTTTATACAGATTTGGGTTCAGCATTTTTTTCTGAGGGATTTGACATGATACAAGACATATGTTAAATCGAGTCAGATTAGTATTTTTTAGAACCACTGGTAATCGTACAGTACCATGAAAGAATGTGTGCTATCCACCTACAATAAACGACCTCTTATTACTATTAATTACAAAAGCAAAACAAATTTAATTGATTAAGTTTGATAGTTCATTTTTCCATGTGCCTTTTTTTGCATTTATCATACGTAGTATGTCCTTTTGGATCCCCTGAGCATTTTTGACAAAGGTACAAAAAATGTCATATTTGTGTTTGTTCAAAGTGTCCAAAGAAACTGGATGTTGCAAACTGGAAACCGCATTTTTGAAAAATTTTGCTAATGAGCTTTTTATGTAGTCAAAATTGTTAAATAAAATACATTAAAGTAGACATGAACTATGACATACTTTTGGTAAAAATAATAGTTTAGCAGCACAAGCAAATTCTATTTGAACGAGATCGGTCGTATCTGCATTAATATAAAACTAGTTACCCACGATTTTTTTTTTTACTTTATCATACGCAGTATGCTAAAGTATTGTAATCATGCCGAAAAAAAAAATTGAGATTTTAGCGGAAATAGGTCTTTTTGGGTCCCCTGAACATTTTTGACCAAGGTACAAAAAAATGTCTGTGTGTGTGTGTGTGTGTGTGTGTGTGTCTGTGCGTATGTGTGTAAACGATTTTTGTGGCGACGATTCCGGAGAAACTACTGAAGGTATCGGGACGAAAGTTCATATTTAGAAGTTTCATGACCTAACTTAGAGCTGAAAAGGTTTTGGTTCAAAAGGGTCCAAAGGAACTGGTAGTTTATTCTAAGCCTTTTTCAAAGATTTTGCTAAAGAGCCGCCATTTCTGTAATTTCGACAAAATAGTTAAATAATAATTTAAAGTAGAGGAAATTTTGGATAAATTATGCCTATGAAATTTTTTGGCAAAATTAATAGTTTAGCTTTTTAGTTTATTCTAAGCCTTTTTGAAGGATTTTGGAAATGAGCGGCCATTTCTGTAATTTCGACAAATTAGTTAATTAACAAATTAAAGTAGTGGAAATTTTGAATAATTTATGCCTATGAAATTTTTTGGTAAAATTAATAGTTTAGCTTCAAGAGCAAATTCTATTTGATCGAGATCGGTCGCATCTGCATTGATATGAAATTACATAGTAGCCAGGATTTTGACAAATATTTTTTTGTGTTGTCACATTCGAAAACAGCTGATCTCATCAGAGGTTGGAAAACCACTATGGAACGTTGCCGCTGTAGTGCGGCAAATTATAAAATACAAATTTCAAATAAAGTAAGATCACCAATTTGATTGTTTGTTGATAAGACATATCAACCCGTCTTTATATCTAATTCTAAAAACGATACATTGAGAAAGTTATAAATAAAGTATAGCGATGAGTGTAGGTTTATTTTAGTATGTTGGTAGGGATGTGTCATGAACAAATATAAATCTGTCAGAATTTGAATTACCTTTTTAAGGTGCGTTTTCATTAGTGACAATGGCAGTGGTAGCAGACGGCGTTATAGTATTTCCAATAGAAAGTTGATAGTGACTCATGTTTATGTACATGCAAACTAGTATGTGTCATTATCACGATATGTAAGAAATACTATAATTTCGTATTCTACCACCGCCATTAGCTACCATTACCTACCAATCGGAACGCACCTTTAAACTTGACGTTTCGTCAAAGTGGTACCAACCTAGCATTTACTATTCAGACATCATTTATTTTTTTTTTTAAATACGTATTTCTTAAAAAGCAACACAATAAACGTTGATGTCGCTCTTGCCAAAAACTAGATAGCCGACTCGCTCATATGCGACGGCGACACTCCGCCTTCGGTGACGCGCCGCATCACCGCTCGTCGCGCTATTCCGTACTTTCGGCATTTGTAACATAAATAACTATTATTCTAATGACGTAGTGTAGGTAGTGTCAAATGCTGATGCTTTGACAATACCTATGATTTATCTCAATAGAATAGATTCTCATGCAGCTAAACTATTAATTTTATATATTGTATGATAAAGTCATGTGCCTGGCCACATCAGATTTTTTTTAATAAGCATATTGTGCTTAACATATTGAAACTAATCTGAGAGATTAACCATCAATTTAAATCTGAATTCTTAAAACTAGGTACTTGTCTCTAATAGGCTATCCACTGATGTCCTATATTAACTTTGTCCTAAACAAGAAGCACTAACACTTCACGCACTGTGCTCTGCTTTTGCACATTTCACTGAGTCACTAGTTCGAAGGGTTTAGTTCTTTTTAGTCTTCTCACTAGATTCTGGTTGTCCAGTAGCTGCAGGGCCTCTACGTTGACGTGGTGGCTTAGGCGAGATTCGTGTTTAGTGGCGAATCTTTTTATCTCTTGGATGACTTGCGGGACATCTAGGTCACGATGTAGGTCACTATTCCGTATGTACCAAGGAGCGTTAACCATATTCCTTAGTACTTTATTTTGGAAAGTCTGGGTTCCTTGTATGTTGGAATTTTTTGCGCAACCCCAAAGCTGGATGCCGTATAACCAGATCGGTTTTAGTATTTGGTTGTACACTCGTAGTTTGTTCTGAACTGACAACTGAGAGTTTCTTCCCAGAAGCCAGTAGAGTTCTCTATATTTGAGGCCAAGCTCTACTCTTTTCTTCTTAACATGTTCTTTCCACCTTAGTTTTGTATCCAGAGTCATACCCAAATACTTTGCAGTGTTCGCATATGGAACTATGGCGTCGTTAATCTTTACATGAGGTATGACCTCGATTCTTTTATTTGTAAAGTTAATGTGGACAGATTTCAGTTCGTTGAGCTTGGTCTTCCATTTTTTGGTCCAGTTATACATTTTATTGTTAGCTTGTTGAAGATTCCTAGTAGATTCTCCAATAGTTGATCCCACTGCCATTAGAGCCGTGTCATCTGCGAATGTGGCGACTGTTACATTTTCCAGCTGTGGAAGGTCACTTGTATACAGTAGATAGAGAATTGGTCCCAACACACTACCCTGGGGTACCCCAGCTTTTACTTCCTTTAGATCCGAGTATTCATCGATTTGTTTAATTCTGAATAGCCTATCAGATACATAGGATGTTAGCAGCTCGACGTATTGTAGAGGAAGCATACTCTTTAGTTTGTGTATCAATCCTTCGTGCCAAACCTTATCAAAAGCTTGTGTCACATCCAGAAAGATTGTTGAGCAAATTAGGTTTTCTTCTAATGCTTTCTCTACGATATCTGTTATTCTATGAACTTGATCTATAGTCGAATGCTTTTCTCTAAAACCAAATTGGTGATTAGGAATTAGTTCCTTTCTCTCAATGATAGGTTTCATCCTCTTTAGAAGCAACTTTTCAAAGAGCTTCGACATCATTGGTAACAGTGATATTGGGCGATATGATTTGGCTTCGTTTGGTGGTTTGCCTAGTTTTGGTACCATGATAACTTCTGCTACTTTCCAGACATGTGGGACGTATTTTAGTCTGAACGATGCATTTATTAGATACGTCAGCATAAGAATACCTTTCTTAGGTAATTGCTTAAGAACTTCTCCTGTGATAAGGTCATATCCAGGTGCCTTCTTTGGATTCAGGTTTGTCTTGATTTCTCTGGCAACTTCCTTTGGAGTAACTAGCTGTATGGCTTCTTCTTCATAGGTTATATGTTCATTCGTGATTGGCTCAGATTCGATGTTGTGAGGCTGAAAGATTTCTGTTAGATATTTGACAGATATTTTCATTCTAATGACAGTAGGTAGTGTCAAACGCTGATATTTTGACAATATCTAGTGTCAATAGAATCAAAATATCTGTCAAATCCTGGCTAACTAGTTTTATTTTAATGCAGACACGACCGCTCACGATCAAATAGAATCTCATGCAGCTAAACTATTAATTTTCTATATAGTATGATATAGTCAATTACCTGGCAACATCAGATTTTTTTACAGCAAATTTAATAATGTTGAGTCGTTTGTATTGTTGCGCGACAAAGTTTAACCAATAACATATTACCCAATCTTCCATGACAACTTAATAAGTTTTTTAGAACGTTTACGTAGACTATGTTAAATAGTTAGAATGCT
The DNA here is from genome assembly GCA_964023965.1 of Melinopterus prodromus. Taxonomy (NCBI): domain Eukaryota; kingdom Metazoa; phylum Arthropoda; class Insecta; order Coleoptera; family Scarabaeidae; genus Melinopterus; species Melinopterus prodromus. The sequence goes on along the minus strand of OZ030391.1, from coordinate 82,491,404 downwards.
GAAAATGCCGACATACCTGGCAGTCCCTGCATATCGTCGACCTGAAAGTGCGGCATGCCGCAAAACTTTATTTTCTAACTTATACAATTTACTCTACATTATATCTAGCACAGTCACGTATACTGCGGTGCATTAGTGGCTAACAACAGCCGCTTTATGTAGCGATTTTTCGAAATTTAATACGAATATTTGTTTGGTTGTTTCTTGAATAACTACTTGAAGAGGAAGAATGGTTAATGTGAGTTCGAATCATTTATACTGGGACATTTCCAAGTAGCGGCAATAAAATTATTTAATTTAATTTAACCAGCGAACCATGAAGAGAATGACATTAATTTCTAGATGGTTTTGCTACTCGGTCGGCAATCAAATTAACGAAGAATTTCGACTAGAAAAACACTGTATTAAAGTCAATGTTGACTTACAATAATTATATTCGAGTTAATTGTGGTTTTGAGAAAGTTTTTGTTAGGTTTTTTCTGATATTTGTTCTTTGCATTATTATCATTGAGTAGTAATTTTCGAATTTGGTCGTATGTAAATATTATTTGACAAATATGGACAGAGAAACATTGGTAATGCTTTTCTCACATCATGTTAATTTCATATCTCAGGCCAGTGTACCTACACATTCACGAAGTGCTAATATGAATACAACAAATATTTACTTTGAAATACATATGTTTGTTTGGGAGCTGTCTACTAGACAAATATGGAAGTACCTACTTAAAACACTTCATTATAAGATGCAATTAATCGAGAAAGTTATGGCAGGCGTATTAAATAAATTATTAAATAATTATTACCGGACCCATAATTATTAAACAACAAATAACAATCTTTAAATACCTATACATTAGAATTCCATCGGATATATTATGTACATTAATTGCAATAGTGTTTTGCAATGTGAATGGATACTTTCTTAAATAAAGGAAAAGGCATAATAACCTGAATACTGTCTATATTCAAATGGCACTGGTAGAAAGGATGTATAGATTAGTAAGTTAGTTTGCCAAAGGATAAAGAGCAATCTCTGAGCCAAACCCCTACCCTTGAATGGCGAAATTGGCGCAAAAGTCAGTGAGATTATTTCTGAAAATGGTATTTTTTTGCATAGATATAAAATATATCAAAATATATCAAATGTTGAGGTCTGTCAAGAGGAAGGTGTTTTCTAGAATAAACTATTCGTAATTTGCGTTAGTTTTCCATAAACAAAAATCAAAATTCCGTCAGATTCTATTACAGTTTTTTTTTTTTTTGCGTGTTTTATTGTTAACTGTTAGTAGCAATACGGCAAGGTTGTTATAAAAAACTTTTTTTATTTTAAACTAAACAAATGTTTTTTTTTTATAAAATGATGTCTTTTTAACGAAACAATGTCATTCAACACTTCTAAAAAAAAACCCTATTATAAACATGAAAAAACATATTTTAAATCACCCAGAAAAAATCACCCAGTCTTCAGTGTAGTTAAATCTGTTGCATGAATGAGTTTTTCTTGTTTTGTCGTCACACTTGTTCAGAATGTTGAGGCACGGACCATCAGCCATATATCTAACTATGTACTAAAGGAGAAACACCGCTTTATGTGTTACTTCAGTTTATGTTATTCTTCGAGTTAATATTTGTTTTAAAACATGTTTAAAACAAACTATTTCAAACATGTTTAAAACAAAGTGTTTGATACATTTCAAACAAACTGTTTAAAAACATGCTTAAAACAAAATGATATAAAACAAAATATTTGTTTTAAAATATACTTGAAACAATGGTTTAAAACAAATGTTTTAAAACATAACAACCCTGCAATACGGCCTACGTTTTTGAGAAAAAAGGATTACTAATTAAAAATTTTAAAAAAGATTCCGTATATCCATATTTATTTAAAAAAATGGTTTTACTTTTTTGCGGAGAAGATAACAATATAATTAAGTATAATATAAAATATGATAATACCTAAACCATAAAAAACAAAATACTTACTTAAATAAAAGAGCTAATATTCGGAAATATAATTCAAGAAAAAACCTAATACGTCCTGTGAACAATTACAAAAAATCTGATGTGTCCAGGCACATGACTTTATCATACTATCCAGCAGTGTCAAACGGTGATGATCTGACAATACTGTCAGTAGAATCAAAATATCTGTTAAATCCTCGCAAACTAGTTTTTATACAGATATGATGTCTCGATCAAATAGAATGTTTTGATGTGTGTAGTCGGGTTAGCGCTAGTTCCAATAAAAACTCCTAACGCTTCAGTAAACTATTTATTGTATATACATAATGCACAGAGCGACCAACCGAGGTAACTGCTATGCATGACTTTCAAAGTTCAAAGTTTACCCAACCAGCTAAAAAACTAATTTTTCAAAAAATGTCAGGCATAAATTATACACAATTTCATCTACTTTAATTTATTATTTAACTATTTTGACGAAATTACAGAAAATGTGGCTCATTTGAAAAATCGTTGAAAAATTAAAACAGTAAACCACCAGTTTCTTTGGGCCATTTTGAACAAAACTTCTTTCAGTTCTAAGTTAAGTCACACACACAGACATTTTTTTGTATCTTGGTGAAAAATATCCGGGGGACCCAAAAGGACATATTTCCGCTAAAGTCTAATTTTTTTTCTTAACGATTACAATAGGTACTTTGTCTTACCCGTATGATAAAGTAAATAAAGTAGAATCTCAAATTGGTAATCAACTTGGTTTTATTGTTGTCAGGTCTTTCAATAATACCTACTCGTCTTTGGCTTTTTATTGGTTGTCTCAAATATTAAAATTTTCGATTTTGATGCGAATTTTAGTCCCTTGTCAATTCCATACAAGAAATTGAATGCAGGACTGATTATAGAACCAGGTTTTAAAACCAGTTAAACCAGTTATCGAATCAAAACATGGATTTCTTGTCATTTTTTTTGTACCTACTTTATCTTATCCAAGTGGTGCAAATATAGGTTTGTGGAGTCACGCATCATTGATATCTCTTTCAAATATACACTTTTTGGTAATGCACAGATAGGTAGCAATACCTATTTTTGTAAATAAATGTATTTCACTTTTTCCTAAATAAGAATTTAATGTGGTGAATATACTTACTACTTACTGTTTTCAGCAAAGTATGCCAAAATAATAAAAAATTAAACAAAATAAAACGTTTGTTTATAACAACTAAACAAAGACGATTTTAAGGTTTCTATTTTATTTTAACCAATGTATTTCAATCGGGGTCCATTTTTTGATGCATTTCCAAGTACCGAGATTTCCAATAAGTATGCTGTATAATAGCATAAACAGGTTTGTAGAGTTACGCATCATTGATATCTCTTTCGAATATACACTTTTTGCTAATGTACAGATAGGTGGCAGTCGTTTTGTAAAGAAATGTATTTCACTTCTTTCCCAAATAAGAATTTAATGTGGTGAATAATCTCTTTTCAACAATGTATGGCAAAATAATAAAAAATCATACACACATAAAAATACGGAGTTGGATTTAACACCGATTCAACACCGCTATGGATCTCCCTCGCGACCATTTGCGCATGTAGTTAGATCGGACGGAGTTGAATTTTTAGGGAGTACATTCACTCCTTTTGTAGTTATTATTATTTGAAAAGGAGTTGAAAATAAATCTTTAGGGAGTTGGTTGTTTTCACCGCGCGGGTGTTAAAATTATCCTATACGGAGTTAAATTTATACCAAAGGGAGAAATGATGCGGGGGCCAGCAAAAATAAAAAATATGCCAATTAATCAGTTTTCTGTGTTCTGATCACTAGTCAATAAGAAACAACAGTTTAGTTAGTTGTTTTTTAGTGACAGTGACTGTAACACAGAAAAGTTATTAATTTAAATACTCATGTAATTTAGATATCAATCCTTTATTTTGTTCAATATTATATCTATTCCACAATACTTACATATAAATATACTATAAATAATAATCAGTAGTACACCGTCTTGTCTGTCAACTGCAACAGGCAATGCTCCACTTCTTCCTTTTTTAAGTTCTAATGGTAAAGAAACCTGTAATACAAAACCAAATTAATGCGTATCAGTTGTATATGTAGTAAATAATACTTACGTGACTAAACATGTATCAGTTTTACTGTCACTCCATCCCCTGGCACACGGAGGCGGTAAATATGTCTCAAGCTGCAATATCAATAACTATTTTGTTTGAAAATATATCTTACATTGCTTAAAATGTATCACTGTACCTTTGTGGCAAGTTGTTGGTGACTTCTCCTACATATGTATTGAATTCGTGGTGAAAAACTGGTGTAAATTTTGCTTTCCACTTGCCGTGACGTTCATGGAATATTAAATGTGCGTTTTCTTCTTCTATACTTAATTTTTAAGAGAAGAAAACTGTAATACATATGGGAATTAATACTTATCAGATACATTCGTAGTAAGTAAAACTTACGAACATATATTTTATTAATTGGTAATTAAACCTCATCCCCTGGCACAGGGTGCGGTCAATACGTCTCAATCTTCAATGACAGTCACTATGATTATAATGTAGCTGAAATGTTCAAAAATATAAAAGCTTGTGACCACAACCAATGGGTAATATACAACGCACAAGTACCTACCTGTCGTTACATACTTGTCGTATTAAATGCGACGAAACCTAAAATTTATCTGTTATTGTTTTCGTATTTAACACGGAGATGAAAATAGACTGCTCCATGCCAAATAGGTTACTAATATGTAATATATTGCAAGTAATCAAAAACTAACCTCACTCCTAACCTACAGCACAAGTCCCGTGGCCGAACTGCGAAGCGACCGCCTTCGTGGCGACGTTATGACGTACTGTTGTTGCCAAGAGGGCAAATTTTTCACTTTTTGAAATAAATCGTACCATTTTGGAAATTGTTCACTCCACGCGGAGTTTGAATGAATAAAAAAAAGTATTTTCTCTCGTTTTCTCAGTTATTTCAACACCCTGGGTGGTGTTAATTTTTATTTCACACCGTCATGCTGGAGCCGGTGAAAATTTTCACCTTGTCGGATATCAACTATTTTCAACTACCTGCTGTGTAGTTAAATTAACTCCGAAATTATGTATAACAACAATTTTTAAGATACAATCAACTGATTTTCGAAGAAAATTTCACTCCTTTTTGTGTACGATTAACTACGTGCGAATTCACTCCGTAAAATTTTTATGTGTGTACAAAATGAATTTTTGTTTAGAACACAAAAACAAGACAATTTTAAGGTTATTACTTTATTTTAATCAATAGATTCTCTAATTAGGGTCAATTGTTTATGCTCTTATAGTTACCAGAACTTCCAATAGGTATACCTACTAAATTTGCCAAATCCGTGCAGTGTACAAGCATAGTTACAAAAATCTGAAAAATCCCAGAGACAACATCTTCTATCTCTAACCGATTCCCAAGCGACTTTTATGACCGCCGACTTCCTTTTATTGAAATCCGTTCGCATGCAGGACCTCTCTTTGTGCGGCAAACCGACCGATACCCGCACTAGAAGAAAAAACTATCTCCCGTTATCTGACTCACTACAAACGAGGAAGTGTCCGCCGCCGGCGGCCCGGTTTGAACCCGTTCGCGACGTGCGTCTTCGCGGATGCTCTCCTTCCTCTATCTTCTTTATCGCTAACTCGTTGAAATTTATTCAGAACGCTTTTTTCCGCCACGGCGGCAATTAAAGTTTCTGCGTCGTTGCAAAAGAAAAATGCCGTGATGAACATTCACAATCTCTAGTCATCTACTATAGGCTGGACTGGCTATGGGCTCGGCTTCTGGTTCACCGCGGAAGCCGCACAACGTGGGAATGCGCCGACCAGAAACCTGCAGGCTGTGGACGTCGGTTTTTAAATTATATTTGATTGACAGTCTCAAATTTACTTCTTTCATGGGCGATAATAATCTTGCTTCATGGAATCTCGGCTAATATGGTCACCGCAATTATTATCTGTAAGGTGGTCGATTGAATTTTGGATCATTGTTGTGAATCTCAATTGATAATTGATGTTTTATAGCGCTCGTTTGTTTAGGGTTTTATAGGTTTGCCATGGTTTGCCAACAAAGTAATAACACTGTGTTACAAAACAAACAAAAAAACGAAATATAGAGACATTGTTAAACTGGTACCTACAGCTGAACATAATGGCATAGTTCAAAATTTCCAAACACCCCCAAAAGTTCAGAAGTTTCCAATTATTTTCAGATTTTTTCAACTTTAACAACAATTTGATGACCTGTTTGAATACGTAATATTTTGTGCTATTTTTTTGTTGAAAACCCATCTAAATTTGCGTCTAATACATTAGAGTTTACGTTCGTTACATTTCCAGGTATACTTGGGTTCAAAATAAATTGCACCAACAGTAAAATGTTCACTCGTTTATTGGAACAATACTGGGTTACTTACTCTGCATCTTTATTCTCAGAGGTGCAGCATTCATCAGCATTCATCCTCAGATTTATAAGATTCTTCAGCTTCAGCAGCAGGTTGTTCAACCCAATCATCAAGAGCTAATGGTTTCGTTACAGTCAATACATTAGCATACTTAATTACGCGTTTTAAAACGATGGCCTTTAACGTCCGATTTAAAAAAAAAATAGCAATCCTCCACCTTATGATAAGTTGCATGATGTCATATCATCGGAGTAGAAAAGGACATTCCAGTGCTTGCGTTATCAACATTTTTTGACTTCCGTAACTTCGATTTTGACGAACAAACTACACACAGGAATTCTGGTTCATACCAGCGACTTGCGGTGTAAACACGGTAAAAAAGTTTGTTGTGTGTCTCAACCACTGATTTATTTTTTACTAATTGTAGCAATGCTGTTTGTCCATAAACAATCCGCAGACGTAACAAAACGTTTTGCGATTGTCACACTTTTTACTTTTCTTATATTTGCACTGAAGCATGAACTGATTTCTTACTGCTTATGGATCAGTTTGATTGTTATTTTATATGCTACTTGGTGATATTAAACCTACATCGTCGTAATAGTATACACAATAAAATTGTAATAGGTTAAGATTGTCGATTAATGGGTTTACAATTGGGTACAAGACGAATAGTACTTACTAAAATATTAGATAAACTAAAATACAATGAAACAAGGTAATAAACAAACAAAAATAGTGTCTAGTTAATGTGAATCAAGAGTACGGATTTATACGTTCGGGCCGAAGGTATATTCCTTCTGCCTAGTGTGAATATCAAGACGGTGATTAACCTTCGATAACCCAGTCAAATTGCAACCCATTCTAATAAACAAACTCGCATTACACGCAAATTTAAATAGGCTTTCAATGAAAAAATAGAAATAACATATTATGGATTGAAACAGGTCATCAAACTATTGTTAAAGTTCAGAAAATCTGACAAGAATGAGAAAGTTCTGAGTTGGAACGTCCATAACTTTTTGACTTTTTTTATTGGCTCTGACCAAGCAGTACATCCTTATATTGTTCTGTTGGAAATCGAATGGAAAATGACGGAGTTCAGCATTTTAATAGACACAAGCGATTTTTTGATAATAAACTGGAGATTTTGGGCATTTGGAAAATTTCGCCATTATATGCCATTATGTTCAGGTCTACCAGCTCCACAACTTAATTTCTAACTTAATCGTTGCTTCAATCAGTCGTTACAGAAAACTATTTATAACTTTTACAAAAATTGTTGCATGCATTTCTATTATACCTCAAATTTTAGGCAATTAAAAGACCTAGTAGCCATTTGAAGCTCGGAGTTTTGCCCCATGGACAACAACTCCTAAATGGCGACAATGTCCGGCGAATAGCAAATAGCGAATAGAATTTGATTGTTACTCCTTTTCGAGTTTTTGTTTAAAGTTAATTGTAATTTTAAATTATATTCTATAGTGACAATATTTCTTTCTGTGGTGTACGCTTAAAAAAGAAAACAAAAGGCAAAAACATTGTATGTATAAGAAAATTTTCTAGAAAAACTTTATTGAGAATTAGGAAAATATCGATCTCTCAGACAATGAAGTCACATCGGGTTCATGCGTTATAATTCTAAAATATGGCAAAATATCAATTTTTTGATCATTTGATAAACAACGTCATTTTTTAGAAGACCCTGACGTGATGGACAGCTTCTGAGCACGGATTTGTATTCAACACATAAAACTCTATTAAAAACTTGTATATAGGCATTTCCCAGTCACACAAAAAAGTTTAATATCGTTCCCCAGTATAATAATTCTGATATTGCTACCGGCATCATTTACACTTTATGCGCACATCCTGAATAATAGCTTCCCCTGCCAAATCTTGATTACACAATTATGTATTGTCCTCTGTTTATGGGCAGAAGAATTATGACTTTTATGATGCATCGTCAAACGAAAATGAATGGTTCATTAATTTTATGCGCAAATTAATCACCAATTGAGCTACTAATAAACAATTATCATTACGATAATGAGAACATTCATCTTAACTAACGTGTACTCCAATCGATTGCGACATTGTGTAGAAGATTTAATGATTCATCAATACTTCCAGTAAATACTTCCAGTAATGGCTATAGCTTACGGTTTACTTATACTTGCCCCACCAAACTGTAAACGTCGCCATGAAATGTACAGGGTGTGGAGCCTGTGTCGGCATTCCTGGTCGGTTGGTTTTATTAATCCCGCGGTTCGGCTACTTTCTTCTTATGATGAACTTTCTTGAACGCCGCGCCGACTTTCATTTCTGGCCATCGTTCGTCGGTTTCCTTACGACTGAGCCTAGATGTCAAAGAGACCATGTGTGCGAGTAACAATGATAATGATTTTAGCGAAAATGTGCGCCTAACGTACCTTGATGACCTTAATGAAGGCTTACCAAATTTATATGTCAACGTTATTTACTTTCAGAAGACGGTATATTATTTTTCTAATGCGAAAATTGGGAATTCGAAAATCGAAATGCTTGAGGCAAACTAAGTGTCGCATTAGTTTTAATTCTCTTGACAAATTTTTATTTTAAAAGAGCAATCCTGTTATGTCTAGCTATACTAAGCTATATTAATATTGCCAATTTATAGTACCTGCAATTACCTGCAATAATTAGGAAGCACTTTAGTCAATTCCACTTTTTAAGTGTAAATGTTAACATCGACCGAATATTAAAAAAAAATGCAAATTATTATTATGCACACTGAGAAAATAATTGATACTTAAATCATCTTTTGTGCAAAATATTAAAAATATATACAATGTGTATGTGTCGTACGTGTATTTACTATCTGTCAACAAAAATAAATAACGATTTTAAAGATTGTTTTGTATGATTGCAAATCTGCAAATAGCCAGGCAAATTTTAAAAGTATTTTAAAGCGAAAAGAGTTTTCATTATTGTAAATATCATGCGGATTTCGGCGATTTAGTAATAATGTTTAATTTCACAATGCGAATTCGTACAGAAAAGCAAAAACGTCCACAGCAAGCAGGTTCAGTAAATTCTGTATTGGGGCCTGAAATGTTCCATTACTACATATACAGATTCACAATAGACAAGTCATTATGACGGATTTGTGAATTTTTCTCGATCTAAATCGAAAAATATCTTTCAAGTGTTTAGGTATTGTAATAACATTATTTATTTTTATATTTATTATACAATATAAGTTTATTGATTGCGGGATACTTTTCGTATCAACCAATCATATGGTTTAATAAATTCAATGTTTAAACCAATATACAGGGTTAGCCAAAAATGCCGGAACACCTAAATAATGCTCCAAGCGTACACAAAATCAAAAGATTGTTTAAACAAAAGGCTTTTGGCTTTATCAACAAGTTATCGTTTAAATATATTTTCAACATACAGGGTGCTCATTTTATTATAGAAATTTGGTAAACTTTCTTTTTTAAATAGAATTCACTATATATTATAACATTATTAAATTCTAAGACTAATTCTTAGTATTTTTTATAAGAATAATTTTTTTATAAAATGCATAATTTTGTAATAACCAAAAACTGTCAAAATTATCGGAACACCTAAGTAAGTCACCAACTGCAAAACAATCAACACTCTGTATATTTTTATCTTTTTCTAATTCTAAGATTAATTCTAAGAACTTTTTATAGAAAGGAGCTATTATGAAAATGCATTATTTCTGAATTATGAGCAGTTAATCAAAATTCCTCAACTTCAAATTAAGATTATTTTTCCACATACATCCACATTTATTTTAATGTGGCAGTTTTGAACACTTCATTTAATTCTATTTAAAAGTGTTGTTATTTTTTCTTGGATTTTTTATTTTTTTCCAGTTTGGTTAAAGTAACAGTTTTGATTAATTGCTTATAACTAAAAAAGAATGCATTTAAAAAAAAATTCCTACATAAAATAGTTAGCATTAAATCTTAGCATTAAAAAATGTTAAAATATACAGGTGTTCTGTTAGAAAAATGACAGGTTTGCAAATTTCTATAATAAAATAAATGCCCTGTATATTAAAAACATATTTGAACAAGAGGTTGTCGAAACCCACAAAACATTTATTCAAAAAAAAATTTGCAGTTGCACATTTATTTAGGTAAATTTGACTATTTTTGATTAATTGCTTATAATTAAAATATAACAAATTTTATAAAAAAAAATCATTCCTATAAAAAAATTTAGAATTAAAAAAAGTATTATTATCTAGACTGTTCTATTTAAAAAAGTAAAAGACAAAAGTTACCAAATTTCTATAATAAAATGAGCAGCCTGTATATTGAAAATATATTTAAACGATAGCTTGGTTAAAGCCAAAATATTGTTTGCAATTTTTTTTTTAAATTTATCACAGCTTGATTTGACCAATATATATATATATATATATATATATATATATATATATATATATATATATATATATATATCTATAAGCAGGAACTGACAAAATTTAAAAGGACAATTTTGTCGATTCGTTTACTCTGTAATTTATTTGTTATTATTTGTTTTTTGTGTTGTAATTTATAATCATGTAATACATCTTCAATTGACAAAAACAATATATTGAATTATCTACGTCTTTCAGATACACATTTAACCCACAAACCATATCTCGCAACATAAAACGCCTGATATTGAAGATATTACTGTTTACAGTTCTTTGTGTACATATCTACTTTCTCATTATTATGCGTTGAAATTAAAACTACAAGATGTCAACATGTACATAACAGGTAACAATTACATGGTTGACATCTGTTAGCCCAACTGGTAGCCACTCAAGCTGATTATGTATACAGTACCATAATAGGTGACTCCGCGGATAGCCGACCGCCTTTTGCTTGTACTTTGCTCAATGCATCATTTGTGAAGGAAGCACTTCGAACTTCCAACAAACCGGTATTACCTTTCATCATGAGAACGAAACCCTAAACCGTAGACTATTATATCCGTATTAAATCACCATGACAATTATTGTATTACTGTAGTAGTGGTCCGTCGTTATTGACCGTTCCAGATTTCAAGTAGATTTGCTAAATTTCGGAATGAGTCGGCCTACTTAATTTGACAAGTTGCGTCATATATTTTAATTCCGCGTAATACCGAGTTATTAAACGACCATTTACAGTTGCGTAAAGTGAACGTAAACTCTCGGAGTTTATAATTTAGGAAATAACTGTAGTTGTAATTGGTTCATGTACCTACTCGAATATTTGTAATAATAATTGTCGTTTTGTGCAATAAAAAATGTAATGGTTGATTTCACGATTAATTGAATTACTTATAACCATTTATAACAATTTAGGACATATGACATAAACTTTGACAAAATAGGAATTTAAAAATATCGAATATAAGTCATGTAACCACATTTCCATGTTCTCATTGCATAGATACTGATTTATTCTGAATTTATTATGTCTACTTTCTATGCATTTATAAGCACCCGGAAGCTCCTCTCGGCTTATTTATCGGTAATTTCATGCAGAATTGACATAAAAGGAAAACGACCGAAGATAGCCACGAATGACATCGAAAACCAATCGACCGTAACTAGATAATAACGCAAAAAGGGCATTCCCGTCTGCAATTAGAAGCCATTAGCATAAGCAATGCGCTAATTTCGTAATCTTCCTTCGGTCGTCTTAGTTTGATGGCACCGTTGAAAATAGCGTAGTGCTGTTAGCAAAAGTGGCGACAGTCTCCATATAAGTAATTGTGGCTATTAATTTTTACAATACAACCGGTGTTCAGCGCCATTCTCCATGGGTTTTATTCCTATTGCAGTGGTTTAGGACTTTAGTACTGTTACGGTATCTTGTGTGGGATAGTACCTGTTAGTAGACGGAAAGTCATATAATAGGGAAGAATGGGCCATAAATTATTTATGTAAAATCATTGTGTCGATTGTGCAGTAAAAGTATAGCAATAAAAAATTGGCATCTTTAAAACTCTGCTATTTATTCGTTTGAATTATTATTATTTATTTTGTTATTGTATTATTTTATTTATTTTATTACTTAAAACTTAAACAATTAATTATTTAGTTATATATTTTTGTTCTCAATAAAAATTAGATATTTATTTCAAACACTCAGTTCTTTGCTAGAATATGATGTTTCCAAGAAAACATATTATGTTTTCAACGAAAAAATATTGTTATAGCAAACGGATTCAGGGTTGATTTTTTTGTTACAACTACAAATTTATCCAAATACGATTTCGTGTGGGTTTAATCATTCTACAAGAAAAGGTAAACTTTTGGCTTTCTAACATTCTTTTTGTATTTGAAATCATTAATCGTAATTAATTTTCAATTTCATCATCTAGATCTTTTCTACACAATATCCACATTTTACTTTCAATTTCAAAGTGTTGCCGCGTATTACTAGTTGATTATCACGATTTTAGCATTTTAAAACTTTTAAGTCAAATTGCTTGACTATTTATATTCGCAAACATGTTATTCATTTGAATAATTTGAATTTATTATTGATGTACACATTAACGTGCGATTTAAAAGCAATAAATCAACCAACAAAAAAAGTACCTTTTATACGCACAAAAAAAATCTGTTGTGGCCAGGCACATGACTTTATCATACAATATATTAAATTAATAGTTTAGCTGCATGAGAATCTATTTGTTTGAGATCAGTCGTGGATGCATTCAAATAAAACAAGTTGGCCAGGATTTGACAGATAAATAATTAAATAAATAAATAATTCCTTTATTAACATAAAACAGCATTAAATGCAACAAAATAATTTTATATTTAGGGCGGAGATCAGCACACTTGTTTCCAAATTGAGAACTTATCAAAACAAAAACAAATAAAAAAATACTCTAGAGCCCAATTACACGTAATTGCAGCAAACCCAACTCAACAAAACATCGCACATGCCCATAAAAAAAATTAAAACAGCTTCCGATGTGCGCTCAATGCCTAAAGTCCCCTCTGTTGAGCAAACAGACAACACTTCGCCATCCCCCAAAACTGTTTAACGATAATTTTTTCATATCTTCCCTGAGATCATTGTATATGTGACTGACCTGGTAAGCGAATGACCGTTTATACAGCTCACCGCGATGAGCAGGTGGAGCAAACAAACCCCTGAATCTTAAATTAAGGTTAGGACATCCGTTCTACAACGTATCTTCCGCATGAGGTATTGTGGGATCCTCTTGGATAGCAACTTATGACATAATATTGCTGCATGTAACACCCTAGTGTTATCCATGTTCAACCACCCCAAGTCGCCCAGCCCATTCGATACATGATCATACTTCCTCAAACCAAAAACAAACAGAACACATGCATTTTTGACACGCTGAACACGCTGCCTATCCGACGCCGTCAAGCAAGGACCGTACACGGTATCACAATATGAGATATTTTTACTATTGACAGTAGATATAGTGCGATATTGTCAAAACATCAGCATTTGACACTATCGGTACTGTCATTAGACTGAAAATATTTGGAAAATCCTGGCTCGCTATATAGTATTATATCAATGCAGATGCGACCGATCTCGATCAAATAGAATTTGCTCTTGCAGCTAAACTATGGAAACGTCCAGTTCCTTTTGGACCCTTTCGAACCAAAAGCTTTTCAGCTCTAAGTTTAATCATGAAACTTCTAAATATGAAGTTTCGTCCCGATACCTTCAGTAGTTTCTCCGGAATCATCATACATACATACACAGACACACAGATTTTTACACTAAAAAGTTTTTTATTATTTATCTTATTATTAAATAAAAATTTATAGTTAAATTTATTACGTTTACTTAACTCTCTAATATGTATCGCATTTACAAAATGAAACATCTAACAAAGTTACATTTTGGTAGAAAACCAGTAGAAAACAAAACTTTCTAAGATGAGTTAAATTTGGTAAAAAAATACACTTAGTATATAGAAGAAATACGGCATTAATGATCTTTTGTTTGCTACTATATTGTTGTTTGTAACATATACAGGATGATTCGTATCTCCAGGCATAATATACAAAACCGATAGTTGTTGAGCGGTATTTAGGTTGAGTATGAAGCGCAAATAACCAATTTCCTTAAAAGATAACAGCGCTGTCTTCAACAGAGAAAATCAAAACATTCTTATACACACCCAACTACTAGTACATCAACCACATACAGTCTTACAATAAATTAGGTTTGCGCTACATACTTCACACAGTTAATACACCACAATATGAACAATAAAAGTATTACACACTATCAACCAACAATAAACCAGCAACGGGAGACATTATACCTATCCCCCCCCCACCCCCCGGCGACTTCGCCTCAAGCAGAAACAACGGTATTGTCACCATTATCTCTGGATGTAGTGCATTTAGCAGTTAGGCACATCTAAATCGCGCATTCATTTTCCAACTGTATTTCCTGTACCGCTACGTTTTAAGATACACAGACTCATGCAGCCATCGACTCATAGCAAACGAATCAGATTTATTTGAACGTCTAGAACAGCCGCATCACGGATTTTATTATAGAAATATCCTCTCGAGGAAGTGATAATTATTAGGAATTCGGAATTTTGGTTCGAAATCGTCGAAAGTGAACTGTGGTGTGAACGAGTGATAATTGTGGTAGCTGAGTACAGACAACGCGAAACATTAGAATATAGGGAAATTGTTTGTTAGTCGGTGCTGTGTCTTGGTGGTGTTGCTTGATGACCTGGAATGGTATGATAACAATATTTTCTTTATAATAACTGAGCTTGAGAAATAATTTCAGTGGCAGATATAACAGTATTCTTCGATGCATTTTATATACTGGGTAGTTATTTTGGTTAATGAAAATGGCGTGAAGCATGTATTCAAAATGTTCTACAGTTTGGTTTATATGGACACGGACCCTCCAAGAAATATTATAAAATTGTTGCCTGGTTATCAGGGTGATCCTTATTTATATAGAAAAAAAAACAACTTTTCTTTTTTTTAATACCTAGGAAGTTTGAGGTAGATCAAAACATATCAAACCCGTCTAAGTTCAATTTTATAATAAATATTAAAAATAAAATAAAAGCAAAGTTGTTGTATTCTTTTACCACAAAAAAAATTAATACCACCGTTATTAGGTTGATCTAAAAAATACTCCATTTACTTTTGAGTCTAGATGTCAGAGCCTTTCACACAATTCCAAGTACGTAATTTGTTAAAAGCACAATAATCTAAGCTAAGTGACTCCTCCTGGCCAACAAAGAACTAAATCGTTGGATTTTTAGCAGTACTTTTCCCAAAAACTCTCAAGTCAAAATTCGTGCCTTCAGATTCAGAGTCTACGAAAAAAAAACATCAGAAATGGTATGAACTTCTATGAACAATTCTATGAACAAGTAATGTAAGCAATTTCCCACGAGAACGAAGTTTGCAGCACGAGCAGTAGGCGAGTACTGCAAAACGTTCGAGTGAGAAATTGCCATTACTTGCGAATAGAATACTATACTTTTTCTACGACCATGCAATGAAATTCTATAAATTAATTTATTGCATATTGCACTTGTTAGATATTGTTCATTGTTGGTTAGGAAAGCCACGTAGCTTAAATTTTTGTATTTTTGACAAATTACTTGAAAATATGTAAAATGCTCTGGCGTGCAGTATATTTAAAATTTAATATTTTTAGGAACAGTTCTGACGAACACAGTTAAATTTCGAAAAAGTTGTGTAGTTTTAAAGAAACTAACATTTTTTCTTACCCTTTTTTTCGTCAAAACAAAAATGGCAGGACATACATTCCATAAATTGTATTATATATTATTGTATTACAAATTATACAGTGAGCGCATAAAGTATGGAAACATGACAAAATCTCTGAAACGATTTGTTATTTGAACAATTTTCGGACATGTCGATTTTTAATTATCAAAATATAATAAACTGTACATATTTACATTAAATTTAATTTCCGACCTTCAATTGTTTTCGACTTATAGACTCATCTACTTTTCTTTAAATGACAACCCAATATTTTTTTGTATTCATATTGTTAGATCTGTTAATTGTATTAAAATTTGGAAGGAAATGCTGCAAGTGCTTCAAAAACATTTGCGAACAAACTTTTGGGTTTCAATAATTCCCCAAAGTAGATCATTTAGTTGTCTAAATGGCATCGATAATATAAGGTTTTAAAATATTATCAATGCCATTTAGACAACTAAATGATCTACCAAAATCAGTAAAAAAAGTGAGATTGCCATTTAAAAAAAGTGTTGATGACGTCATAACACAGTAATAATTGATGATAGAACATTGAACTTGCACAGAAATGTGTGTTTTATAATTAAAAATTGACGTATTCGAGAATTTTTTAAAATAACAAACTGGCGCATAGATTTTGTCATGTTTCCATACTTTACATAATATATTATGCTGGACAATAATAAAGATAACAGTGCAATGCTCAAGGTACGTCTGGTCAAACTACCATGGAAAAATCTTGGAAGCCACTTATACCAATATCTCTTCAATTATCAACGGATAACCTGAGGCTTTTATTTATGTTATCTACTTCTGTTAGTTTGGGAAGGATGATTTCGTTGTTTCGTTGGTTATTCTCC
This sequence comes from Melinopterus prodromus, assembly GCA_964023965.1. Lineage (NCBI taxonomy): Eukaryota > Metazoa > Arthropoda > Insecta > Coleoptera > Scarabaeidae > Melinopterus > Melinopterus prodromus. The sequence continues at coordinate 82,474,338 of OZ030391.1, read as the reverse complement.
TTCATAGGAATTTCTTCATCTTCTACAGATAATGTTAATTAATTCTTCTTTAGGAGCTCAGAAAATGTTTAGAGACTTTTGTAGGTTATTCCTCTATCATTATCCATTAGTAAGGTCATCCTCCAATGTGTAGTAGGTAATTAACTGCAGATTCTGAAGAAACCACATCACTTGGTGAACGAAATTTAGCAGTTTATTAAATTAATCAGTTTAAAATACTTTAATGGTTAAAAAATAAAAGTATAAATCTGACCATTAAAAACGTCTAAAACAAAAAACTGGATGCTAAATAGTCCAAACGCAAAAATCTGGCTTGACTTTTAGTATCACCATCTATTGGTAAAGTCATCCTCCAATCTGTAGTAATTAATTTCAGATTCCGAAGAAACCCCGTCACTTAGTGACCGTAATTTAGCAGTTTATTAAATTAATCTGTTTAAAATTCTTTAATGGTTAAAAAATAAAAGTATAAATCTGACCATTGAAAACGTCTAAAACAAAAAGCTAGATGCTAAATATTCCAAACGCGAAAATCTGGCTCGACTTTCAGTATGCCGAATATACACCTAACACATAAGTAGGAAGATAGCTAACAAGAACCGAATTTAGAAAGCTTTATCCAAGCTTCACGACGCATTCCTCAAGATATCTTAAATATTGACATAATAACACGAACAATGACGTCCACTTTATCATGAGTCTCGTGGCAAATTTCACCTTGCTCCATGAAACGCACAGGTGTAACAGTTAAACTGAAACAGCATACATACATAAGATCGGCCATCGACCGTGACCGAGAAATCCAAACGTATCCAAACAGTCTGCCTTGTTCAGATTTGTAAGCCATGCGAGGTCACTCGCGTTCCACACTTAATTCGCTATAGGTTTTCAATGCCACCTTGCGGCATCTTTTTTATGCCGTAATCCGATGTGTCTATAATGAGAAACACTCCTCACCGTTCGACATACTCTAATCTTTCGTCTATATATAGAGTGCTTGTTTTCTTTCTTGTTTAAGACATTCTTGATTTATGTGCACTTTTTCTCTTGTATGGTATGAAATATCTTCAGTTTAATTTAAACGGTTAACGATGTCTTGAAGAACTTGCGAGTTTGTTTGGCTTTTACTTTTTTTTGCTGGTTTAATTGATAGTTTTTGTTGTCTTTTTTTATCCAGATGCTTTTTCTTGCTTTCACAATTAATTAGCTAGTACAAGGACCTACATTATGAACTGGATTTTATTTAAAAAGCAGAGATACATTATAGGCACCAGAAGTGAAAAAATCTGCCATAACAGTTAGTTTTTATAGGAGCTAACATGTACGTCGTTGAGACAAGCACGTCCCGCTGAACTTGATACTTTCTACAACAGTGTCCACTTCTTGCTTATAGTCACTTCTTGTCTTGGAATCCTGAAGATGTTGGGACTGAAGCACCAAATTGGCGACACTGGTCACCCCCTTTATAGTCTCGTTTGTGTGTTTCTCCATTGAGCGTCCATCTTGCTCCTTGGCTATACCGTACTGATGAGGACTAATAGTCCGAAACACATGTCTGCGGTTGCTTCTTCGATGACGGTATTGCCCACAAACATTTCTCCTTGTATAGTTTTTTGTGACACAATTTTGTACACTAAAGTATAATAAATATATAGCAAAAGAAAAAATATTGATATCTCTTGACACAATTTATTTGAAAAACTACCCAAAGTTGAACTACTTTTTAGGTCTCTACATAAGAACCTCCCCTTAAAGTATTTTCTTTCAGTAAGGTTACCGTCACTGGTGACATATATTTTAATCTCGATGTTTTGAGTATTAAGACTCAATAATCTTTGTCAGAGTAACTTTGAAAATAGTTTTGATAAATTGATAGAACACAATTGAAACTAATATAAAATAAAATTTTTAAAATTATTATTGGATTATTGGTATTCACATAAAACAATCGTATTGCGACTTTATTGTTCCTGAATGAAATTTCTGGTCTAAAATGAGACTAAATATTTAATTGATACAACTTACAATTTAATTGTTGCATTACAAGTTTTTAACAGGCGTTTTTTATTACAAAAGTCTTCCAATATGAAAAATTAGTAAACAAACAAAAATGCTCGTTCAACAAAAATTACAGAAAATAAATCCTATTACATATTCGTAATCATTGGAAAATATTCCGGTTGGATCTAACAATAGACAGTTTTCTATCGGTCAAGACATAAATAAAATTAATATTTTGCACTTAACAAGCGCAAACGATGGTTCGACGTTGCAAATTCTTATTCTTATTCATGATTGGTGAAACTACTAGAAGAAACAAAAATATTTTGCGGTGTCATTTGGGTATTAATATCTATGGCAGAATTACTTTAAGATCAATTTGGTGTACGTCAAACGTCTTAAGGTGAGACCCTCGAAAAGATGGCAAAAAATTAGGAAAACCTAGAAATTTTCTTCTGAAAAAACAGTGCAATATTTTTATTTCAAATTTTTACTGTACATTCTTGAGTATTTTCAGAATACCATTAAATTTTGTTTACTGAAAAATTTTACTTAAGGGTGTCGTAAAAAAATAATAACGTTGATGACTTTTTTTTCGAGCGGCCCCCTGCCCCCACTGTTACTTGCTCAGCGCGCCGAAGGGCCTTAGCGAAAGTACCTATATCTAAGCAACCGCTTGGAATATCCCTTTGTAATTTTAACAGCATATTCTTATGATATACTTTCAATATATATAATTTTAAAAAAAATCGATTTTTCTACCCATCTATACGTGGCTCCCCCCTTAAAACATGGTAAAAAATCACTTTTATCTACCACAAATTTAGATAATTTTTAGCTTAATTTGTCCAAAATACAGTATTATTACAAACTAAACGGTCGCCCTGTCGGAAAACTTATTTCGGAGAATCAGGTAAAACTAGAAATAGCATATTATCACTTTGCAGTAAACGCTGGCGTATCCCACTTCTAATGTTAGTTTACAACGAATATAAGCAATATTGCCGAGATTATGACACACTAGAGATAAGAAAAAAATTACGATTCCCCTCAAAAGCTTGTGATACCCACAGCTATCGCCAATTAAGGTGTAGCCTGATCCCAAGAACAATAACCATAAAATATCAATTTTAAAAGCCATAACATCATTTAATTGCTTAACTGGCATAGCAGAATTTAGCAAAACGCATCTCGCGTGCAATCAAATTTAATTGGATGCAAAATTCCAGCCTACATTCACCAATAACTGTACCGACCACATACGTGATATGATCCCGTACTCTTTTACAACTAGCCATGACGCAAAACAAATGAACGCTGCGAAGCGGCGCCAATTTTCGGACCAATAATCCCACTTCTGCAATCTTCATTAGCTATGAAGATAGCTGCGCGGCAGGTATAGCGAATTATAACTGTCTCGTCGTGCTGCTGTGCTTTTATTTATTCAATGAAGGATACTGTTATAGCTGTTTATACACTGAAAAGAATGCCGCTTCTTCTTCTTCTTCAGCTGTTGCTTCTTCGGTTTTTGTCTGATTACAAAGTTTGTTCCGTCTCAGTCGTAGGCTTGATTATCGATGGAGTACCCGGCCGCGCGTTAGTCAGTGATTGTTTTAAGCGGTGATTGTACGGCCTACTGCGAATATACCTGGACACCTGAACCCGAGGTGTCATAACTGAACTATGGCCATACGTGAAGGATGCTAAAGTGGGTTCCAGGAGTGAAGTATACTACGTCTGAAATATTTGCCATTGCGGTAAGAGCTTTGTTTACAACTCTGATGAAGTTCTACTCCACCCACACCTATGTCTTCGTAGTTCTTGTATACAGCAACAACTTTTCATGCTATTATTCAATAGAAATCACTGTTCTTTGTATATATGTTGGACTTCTTTCAAACTCTTCTGGTGTATGCTTTGCTTGCTAAAGAAAATTCCGTTCTTTCAGTTTCTAGTAGGTCCGTTTCTTGTCGTCATTGTTTCCTTCTACCAGTCAACTGTATATACTACGTATAACTTGTAGGGACCCACGCTTTATATTGGCTGGCGAGATTTGAGGCAGGCGCACGCAAAAGAGACAGAGCGATGGCGTGGGCTTTGTGTCACTGTCTGACTACCGTAGGTAGATAGCGGAACGCAGTAGTGTTTCACGTTTTATTTTATTCCAGCTGAACCCATTGTCCTAGAAACCCCAAAATGGTCTCATAGTAAACCTAAATCCTTGTGTTTTTACCTGAATTTACAAAAACTTCACATCATAAGTCGAAAACAATTGAAAATCGGAAATTAAATTTGACGTAAGTGAATATGTATATTTTGATATTAAAAATCGACGAAATTTTTCAAATGACGAACCTTTTCAGGCATTGTGTCATGTTTCCTTACTTTACGCGCTCAATGTATCCATATTTCGAATGAATAAAACTCTTACAATGTGAAAAATATAAGTATTAATATTATCGAATAAATGTAATCAGCATCATCGTGGACTAGTTTTAATCTCAGAATTCGTTTCCTTAATTCAGTAATACAAAGAGCATTTAGTTATTGGACTGCAAATGTTTCAAAGTAAGGAATAGCTACTAATGCATAATTTGAGAGTACCATCGCGAGCATAAAAAATATAACTTTTATTAAATTGTTGATTAATTTGCTCCAATTAAATTGAAAAGGATATTACAAATAAAACAGTTAAATTCAAACCGCATACGGTCATAGTACCGTATGAGATAGAAAGAGATAGCTTTCCCACTTCACTGCGGGTTGCACACCAAATGCATTTGCCTCACTTATTGGCCATTACGAGTCTTTTCCACTTATACGTAGTATATAAGAGTTCACTAGCTTCCACAGACTTCTCCAGCACAGTAAAGATGAAGTGCTTGCAGGTCTCTTCTAGATGAACTTCACTTTTAACCGATTAAAATCACAAACAAAAAGCATTTTACTTGCTGATCAATTTATGAAATTTATGTGTTTTCTATGATTAGCGTCAATTAGCATTTAAAATGTATACTGCTAGTTTTTTTCGGCTAATTAAGTAGCCAATTATCAAAGTTCTTTCTCCAATTATTTATTTATTTAGCACAGAAGCCGACTTTAATTTAAAACAAACAAAACAATCTAAACTGTGTTCTAAATCTTGATATACGGAACCAAATTTTGAATGAGCAATAACGGCCATTCCGCTGTAGGTATAATATTTAGTTCATTATTTTTTTATTTACTAAAAATACCGAATTTGTTTTTGTTTTTGTTTTTAAGAAAGCACAAGATCAAAGGCACCAAAACAATCGTGTTTATTACATTTTTGTACAAATACCGAACAATCTAGACCAGTTTAGACTAAATAATCAACAAATGCTCTTTTGAAAATCTTCTTGGTATATTTTTTCTATTGTAGATTTTAAATCAAGATAAACACTGGGAAATATAAATATACCTTGATATCTATATTATTTTCAATAGCGCAATAAAATATTAGCAATAATGGCCATTATAGCTTTTAAAACCATTTAAAAACATTTAAAACTATTTAACATTTAAAACCATTTACTATTCTGGGTTGGTCCTGAATGTTTTTGTTTTCTGTACAATTTTGTACAAAAGCCTTTTTAAAATGCATTATGATCTGAAAAACAATTAGACTTATTTTTCATAATATTTAAACAGTATTTTAAAACTTGAATTTGCTCAAATGTTTGAGAACATAAATACCTAAACCGCACATTTTGTACATTTTTGCACAGATTTTCTCAAAAACTCAGCACAGATTCTGCCTTCAGATTACACATAAGAAAAAAAAATGGTTTATGGCAAGTTTACTCATTTGGTCTTTATTGTCATCTTTTCGACAAGTCAAGTAAGTATGTAATTGAAAATATGCCCTCATTTTCACCCACATTGCCCACATTGAGCTTTTTAAATTATTTTTTTAATATTTAGTCAATTGTAGTATGCAAATTTGTACAAGAGTAATGATTTGTATTGTTTTCTTATAATAATGTTTCATAATTGCTAGTCATAATTTAAAAAATATGAAAATGACTGTATTATTTTTTCTGGTCGTAGCATCTTTATTCTAATTTGCGTATACCTCGTTTTTAATTCTTTTTCTTATATAAGAAGATAAACTGTTTTGTTTATTGTCTTTTAGATTTTTGAAAGATTATTAGAATAAATCTCAATAAAGTGATCATTTTTGACACACGGCATAACCCGGAAGCATTTAGGCAGAATCTACCATTGATTAGCAATAGACTATAAATTAAGGTTGCTCATTGGTTGTTGCTAATCGCGGGTACGTTTTGTACAAACGTTGCTAATCGCGGGTAGATTTTGTCGCCGCGGTAATAGATCATGTACTGTTGCCAATAGGGGGTATGATTTGCCTTGCCATTGCTAATCAGCGATATGTTTTCTCTACATACGTATTAGCATCATCTTGTTTTGTGAGTTGTGCATAAGCGCATTTCTATATTATTTTTCGGGCGGCGTGGTCAGTGCCCTTTAATTATATTATTATTATACGTGACACAATGAATACTGATTTGAAATTTCCCAAAAATTTTTGATCTGAAGTGATAAATCAATCTGAAGGACAACAGTGTTATGAGCTGGTATTACTTCTAGTGAAAAATGTATTGAGTGGATAGCAGAATTTTCTGCCGAAACTAATACTTCGTGGGTGTTGCGCAGCTCCAAGACAGCATCAAAGAAGATAGTATGCAGGTAAGTAGGTATATTATTTTGTGTGTCGACACATCGTTCCCCAATCCAACGACTCGCAGTGGATTCGTGACGGAAAATTTGCAATTAAATTCGTGCGAATAAATAATTTATATTTCACCCTGAATGTTGTTTAATAAATTTCAATTTGCCAAGCATAAAATTATAATATAAAGATGCACCTTTCAGGAGATTTTTTTTGTAGATTGGTTGAAAATTTTTATTTTTATTCGTGTTTAAAATTAGACGTTCAATTTTCATATATCCTAAAATTCTGAAAATATTAATCAATTTTTAGTTTTACTAAACTAATTTCTGCACTTAATATTTGACAATGAACTGACGAACATTGGTTTGGTTGGCGCAGATTCTGATGAACTCAGTATTTGGTATTCCTATAATGTAGACATTTTAAATTTCAGAAGGCAGTACGTCTGCTACCATACGTCTTTTAATAAATCAAGATCCACTCAAAGATCATCAAAAAACCTAAACTGTGAGGTGTCAATTTCTATTCTTGTAACAGTACAGACAAAATGGTTATAGTAATTAACAATTAAAGGTAAATAATATACCTACTCGGGAATAAGTGTATAGGTATTTATAAAACTATACGTAAATACGACAATTTTAGGACTTACCAGCTATAATGACTATTGACAACATTCTTACTCATGCACTGAGCAATGCAGAGGCATTTGGCTATTTCCCTCCTACTAACGAGCTTAGAAATGTTTTCAAAAAATACTTTAATGATGGCATAGGTGTTACGGAAGCTTGTAATTTTCACAGTAATAAATTAGAGCTGGAAATGGACGAAGGTGATATCGCAAGTGCTTCTGTCAATCCAAAATACAGAACAGTAAAATATTGGTACACTGAATAGAGAAAAATTAATTTAGTCTCACGCACTGGTCTTCGGTCATTAGAGGTACCCATTTATTATGTATAGTTTCAGAAGTTTTCATCATCTGTATTTCTCCCATAAGCTACAGTACAACATGATGTGTATTAAAACCGAATATATTTTTATTACGAATGTCCAAAATGTTTGAAACATTATCCCAAAATTTGTATCGCTCTGTAGAGTTGTGCTGGGTATAAAAACAATATTTAGAAAGAATGGAAGAAAGAATTATTGTAAACTAGACTTTGTCGGATAGTATATTTTGTATATCCCTTTCCTAGCTCATCTAATAAAAAAGATATTCGGTTTTAATGTTTTATACAGACCATGTTTGCGTTGCGCTTATAGGGGAATAATGCAAGCGATGCGAAACGTTTGAATCTATGTGTATTATGCGGTATTTAGATGTATAACTAGAGCTACTTATTTTACATATTTTTTGTTTTAAAATTGAAAGAAAAGGTCCCCGAGTATGAAACTTTAGGTGACTCCTTGCACATTAACGAGGAACCATAGTGTGGTAATCATAACACCAATAATGAGAAGAGCTCACAATTAACCATGTACAAAAAACATTATAGGCAAAATATACCGCTGATTAGCAATGGCAAGGCAAATCCTAATTCCTATTGGCAACAGTACATACGCAAATTACCGCGGCGGCATAATCTACCCGCGATTAGCAACGTTCGTACAAAACGTACCAGCGATTAGCAACAACCAATGAGAGACCTTAATTTATGGCCTATTGCTAATCAATGGTAGATTTTGCCTAAATGCAACCCGGAAGCAGTTTATTTTCTAAATGTGATCATGTCAACAACAAAGTCAAGTCAGTATTTTTATCTTCAAAGCAAAAGTACACATCATTGCAATTATTGACATTATTTCAACACACATCAGCAAACACAAAAGTGTCTAGTCTTGAATCAGGGGTTCTACCAAAATATTGTTAGTATTCAACAATGATTTGTTGGTTAGTAAAAAAATAACTTGAAATCGAGTAGACAGTTGGAGAGTATGTTCTATTTTAGCCAATAATCAGAATGATAATCAATACATATATCTAGAATCAGAACAATATTCACAGATAAAAAGTAAATTAAAGGAATCAAATACACATATTCTTTACAGTTTTAATGGTATCATGTAAATTGGAAATCATTTTTATTCGTAAAAGTGTACAAACTAGTTTTACTTTTTTCTAAAAAAAAATAGGTTGACATTGGAACCCGAGGCAAAACGTTGTGTTCAAACATCGTAATGGACCGCCCATAGTTTGAAACAGTGCACATTTGTGACGTTTTTCTTATTTTTGTCTCATAGAGTGCAAAAACAAGCCTAATGCATTAACTTTGCTTTCTAGCTGTTTCATTGCAACACATAATTTACAACATACATCTCTGGGAGCTACGTTGTTAGACAGAATCATACAATAGCTACTTATACACAATAATTAATTACACGTTACATTTAGAACGACTGATGAACAAATTCTACCACTCAACATTTTTACTACCTTTGAATTTAATAGAATAAGATGATGATCAGATATTTGAGACCCAAATAAAAGTGCTAAGGTCAAATATATTATACCACGATAATATTATTTTCATACATGTATAAAAGCAATAAACCCAACCATTTATTCCCATATTGCGCCAACTCGAGTTAAACTAATTGACAGGCGCTCCCATACAATTAGTAAAGCCAAACAATTTATAAACAACTCTTCTTTATGACTGGTTCAGAAGATGTGCGCTAATTGGTTTGTTTCTTCTTGTGTTACAGGGGTCCGACCCGCGCATAGCAACATGCCGTGCAAAACTGCAGAACAAGCGCTCGAAGCTCAACCAGGAAATCAACAAGGAGCTCAGGCTCAGAGCTGGAGCCGAAAATCTATTTAAGGCGACAACTAACAGGAAAATGAAGGAGACTGTCGCCCTCGAGTTAAGTTTCGTCAATTCCAATCTGCAACTGCTGAAGGAGCAGCTAGCTGAACTCAACTCTTCAGTGGAATTGTATCAACACGAAAAGTAAGTATATTATTGGTTCAAAACAAAGTATACTATTTCTAAATGTGGAAAAGTACTGGGAACGAGTGGGCTATTGCCTATTTTCTACCAAAGTTGGTCCACAAATAAGTAATAATTGCTTTTGCTTAAGTTTTGAATGAAAACGAAGAAACGGTTCATGAATATTTTGAATAATGTGATAGTTAGGGTGTCCCAGTGAAAATGTTATATGACTAGAAAAACAACTACATATCACACATGTTCGCATTCTTTTGTTGGCAGTCAGGGTAACCACAGGAGTGCTAAAATCTAAACATAATTATTTAAGTTAATTTAGTTGAAACGTTTGGTAGTAAACGTAACTACAGACAATTAAAGATAAACGGCTTTTCAACAGGGTCACGTCAAATAAATAGAAACATCAAAACTCATTTGTTTTTAAAATACCTATTCCATCATATTTCGCATTTCCCTATGCTATATAAAAGTTGGTACCACATTCCAACTTACTTTTCGTTCTACAGCTTTCAATCGGTACATTTTCGGATTTCTTCCCTGATCAAATCTCTGTATATCCTATAAAAATAAATCGATCAAAAACGCCTCTTTTCTAATGTAGTCACGCATATGCATTGGGATGTGCTGAATTCAACGGTGAGGTCGGCTTTCCCGTAGCGTGTACGGTTTGGCCAGAAAGTGGGAAACTATAATTTCGGCGGGTTATCGCGTTTTTCTCGCGAACCGCGCACCTTAGAGCAACGCGGCTTTCAGAAATGAATTCCTCGGCCAATTTCCCATCCGGTACGGTTTGAACCATCAACATCGGTGCATTGGATCGGACACAGTTAGCGTTCAAAGTTTCTTACGTAGTCGAATGGGTGTTTTCATTTTTGATAATTGGGAACGTAACAACTGCCAAACCGTTCCAAATAACAAAAATCAAATTATACCGGCGTGTTCAGCGTCAAAAATTGTGCCAAGAACCACAACCTTAATTTGATTGAAGGTAGTTGGGTTTTTGCCGACTGGCTAAAATTTTGGAAGAATTTTAGACTATAATTTAGAACTGGCACTCCTATCTTTAAAACTAGGACCCTTGTCAACATGAAACCTTTAGTATCTTACTAAAATGGGTCCGCGGATTACAAATTTACATAGGAAAAGTCTCTGTCTCTACTGGTTACCGAGTTGTGCTGAAATTACGGTTTTTCAAATAGAACAAAGATGTCCGAAATGGACCACATAACATGAAAATGGAAAATCTTAGGCATATAAAAGTATACATATTTTTGATAGACTCAACAAGAGCTATCATTTGGTAGTGGGTAAAACTTTCTATCACCAACGGTTGCAATTTCAATTTTTTCTATCTAAGAGTGCTAAATTTAGACCGGAAAAATAATTATATTATTGAGAGATAGAGCATTCTAATATAGTCATGCTTATGCATTGGGATGTGCTGAATTCAACGGTAAGGTCGGTTTTCCCGTAGCGTGTACGGTTTGGCCAGAAAGTGGTAAATTATAATTTCCGCGGGTTATCTCGTTTTTCTCGCGAACCGCGCACCTTAGAGCAACGGGGCTTTCAGAAATGAATTTCTCGGCCAATTTCCCATCCGATACCGTTTAAACCGTCAACATCGGTCGATTGGATCGGACACAGTTTGCGTTCAAAGTTTCTAACATAGTAAAATTGGTGTTTTTAGCATCATTTTTGATAATTGGGAACGTAATAACTGCCGAACCGTTCCAAATAAGTAAAATCAAATTATACCGGCGTGTTCAGCGTCAAACATTGTACCAAGAACCACAACCTTAATTTGATTGAAGGTAGTTGGGTTTTTGCCGACCGGCTAAAATTTTGTAAGAAATCACATATTTTAAACTATAATTTGGAACTGGCACTCCTATCTCTAAAGCTAGGACCCGGATCAACATGAAACCTTTGTTATCTTACTAAAATGGGTGCGCGGATTACAAATTTACATAGGAAAGGTCTCTGTCTCTACTGGTTACCGAGTTGTGCTGAAATTACGGTTTTTCAAATAATACAAAAATAAGCGAAATGGACCGCATAACATGAAAATGGTAAATCTTAGGCATATAAAAGTATACATATTTTTGATAGACTCAACGAGAGCTATCATTTGGTAGTGGGTAAAACTTACTATCACCAACGGTTGCAATGTTCAATTTTTTTCTATCTAAAAGTGCTAAATTTAGGCCGAACAAATAATTATAACTTTTTGAGAGATAGAGCGTTCTAATGTAGTCATGCTTATGCATTGGGATGTTCTGAATTCAACGGTGAGGTCGGTTTTCCCGTAGCGTGTACGGTTTGGCCAGAAAGTGGGAAACTATAATTTCCGCGGGTTATCGCGTTTTTCTCGCGAACCGCGCACCTTAGAGCAACGGGGCTTTCAGAAATGAATTCCACGGCCAATTTCCCATCCGATACCGTTTGAACCGTCAACATCGGTCGACTGGATCGGACACAGTTTGCGTTCAAAGTTTCTAACATAGTAAAATTGGTGTTTTTAGCATCATTTTTGATAATTGGGAGCGTAATAACTGCCGAACCGTTCCAAATAAGTAAAATCAAATTATACCGGCGTGTTCAGCGTCAAAAATTGTACCAAGAACCACAACCTTAATTTGATTGAAGGTAGTTGGGTTTTTGCCGACCGGCTAAAATTTTGTAAGAAATCACATATTTTAAACTATAATTTTGAACTGGCACTCCTATCTCTAAAACTAGGACCCGGATCAACATGAAACCTTTGTTATCTTACTAAAATGGGTGCGCGGATTACAAATTTACATAGGAAAAGTCTCTGTCTCTACTGGTTACCGAGTTGTGCTGAAATTACGGTTTATCAAATAATACAAAAATAAGCGAAATGGACCGCATAACATGAAAATGGTAAATCTTAGGCATATAAAAGTATACATATTTTTGATAGACTCAACGAGAGGTATCATTTGGTAGTGGGTAAAACTTTCTATCACCAACGGTTGCAATGTTCAATTTTTTTCTATCTAAAAGTGCTAAATTTAGGCCGAACAAATAATTATAACTTTTTGAGAGATAGAGCGTTCTAATGTAGTCATGCTTATGCATTGGGATGTTCTGAATTCAACGGTGAGGTCGGTTTTCCCGTAGCGTGTACGGTTTGGCCAGAAAGTGGGAAACTATAATTTCCGCGGGTTATCGCGTTTTTCTCGCGAACCACGCACCTTAGAGCAACGGGGCTTTCAGAAATGAATTCCACGGCCAATTTCCCATCCGATACCGTTTGAACCGTCAACATCGGTCGATTGGATCGGACACAGTTTGCGTTCAAAGTTTGTAACATAGTAAAATTGGTGTTTTTAGCATCATTTTTGATAATTGGGAACGTAATAACTGCCGAACCGTTCCAAATAAGTAAAATCAAATTATACCGGCGTGTTCAGCGTCAAAAATTGTACCAAGAACCACAACCTTAATTTGATTGAAGGTAGTTGGGTTTTTGCCGACCGGCTAAAATTTTGTAAGAAATCACATATTTTAAACTATAATTTTGAACTGGCACTCCTATCTCTAAAACTAGGACCCGGATCAACATGAAACCTTTGTTATCTTACTAAAATGGGTGCGCGGATTACAAATTTACATAGGAAAAGTCTCTGTCTCTACTGGTTACCGAGTTATGCTGAAATTACGGTTTTTCAAATAATACAAAAATAAGCGAAATGGACCGCATAACATGAAAATGGTAAATCGTAGGCATATAAAAGTATACATATTTTTGATAGACTCAACGAGAGTTATCATTTGGTAGTGGGTAAAACTTTCTATCACCAACGGTTGCAATGTTCAATTTTTTTCTATCTAAAAGTGCTAAATTTAGGCCGAACAAATAATTATAACTTTTTGAGAGATAGAGCGTTCTAATGTAGTCATGCTTATGCATTGGGATGTTCTGAATTCAACGGTGAGGTCGGTTTTCCCGTAGCGTGTACGGTTTGGCCAGAAAGTGGGAAACTATAATTTCCGCGGGTTATCGCGTTTTTCTCGCGAACCACGCACCTTAGAGCAACGGGGCTTTCAGAAATGAATTCCACGGCCAATTTCCCATCCGATACCGTTTGAACCGTCAACATCGGTCGATTGGATCGGACACAGTTTGCGTTCAAAGTTCAACATCGGTCGATTGGATCGGACACAGTTTGCGTTCAAAGTTTCTAACATAGTAAAATTGGTGTTTTTAGCATCATTTTTGATAATTGGGAACGTAATAACTGCCGAACCGTTCCAAATAAGTAAAATCAAATTATACCGGCGTGTTCAGCGTCAAACATTGTACCAAGAACCACAACCTTAATTTGATTGAAGGTAGTTGGGTTTTTGCCGACCGGCTAAAATTTTGTAAGAAATCACATATTTTAAACTATAATTTGGAACTGGCACTCCTATCTCTAAAGCTAGGACCCGGATCAACATGAAACCTTTGTTATCTTACTAAAATGGGTGCGCGGATTACAAATTTACATAGGAAAGGTCTCTGTCTCTACTGGTTACCGAGTTGTGCTGAAATTACGGTTTTTCAAATAATACAAAAATAAGCTAAATGGACCGCATAACATGAAAATGGTAAATCTTAGGCATATAAAAGTATACATATTTTTGATAGACTCAACGAGAGCTATCATTTGGTAGTGGGTAAAACTTTCTATCACCAACGGTTGCAATGTTCAATTTTTTTCTATCTAAAAGTGCTAAATTTAGGCCTAACAAATAATTATAACTTTTTGAGAGATAGAGCGTTCTAATGTAGTCATGCTTATGCATTGGGATGTTCTGAATTCAACGGTGAGGTCGGTTTTCCCGTAGCGTGTACGGTTTGGCCAGAAAGTGGGAAACTATAATTTCCGCGTGTTATCGCGTTTTCCTCGCGAACCACGCACCTTAGAGCAACGGGGCTTTCAGAAATGAATTCCTCGGCCAATTTCCCATCCGATTCCGTTTGAACCGTCAACATCGGTCGATTGGATCGGACACAGTTTGCGTTCAAAGTTTCTAACATAGTAAAATTGGTGTTTTTAGCATCATTTTTGATAATTGGGAACGTAATAACTGCCGAACCGTTCCAAATAAGTAAAATCAAATTATACCGGCGTGTTCAGCGTCAAAAATTGTACCAAGAACCACAACCTTAATTTGATTGAAGGTAGTTGGGTTTTTGCCGACCGGCTAAAGTTTTGTAAGAAATCACATATTTTAAACTATAATTTTGAACTGGCACTCCTAACTCTAAAACTAGGACCCGGATCAACATGAAACCTTTGTTATCTTACTAAAATGGGTGCGCGGATTACAAATTTACATAGGAAAAGTCTCTGTCTCTACTGGTTACCGAGTTGTGCTGAAATTACGGTTTATCAAATAATACAAAAATAAGCGAAATGGACCGCATAACATGAAAATGGTAAATCTTAGGCATATAAAAGTATACATATTTTTGATAGACTCAACGAGAGCTATCATTTGGTAGTGGGTAAAACTTTATATCACCAACGGTTGCAATGTTCAATTTTTTTCTGTCTAAAAGTCTAGGCCGAACAAATAATTATAACTTTTTGAGAGATAGAGCGTTCTAATGTAGTCATGCTTATGCATTGGGATGTTCTGAATTCAACGGTGAGGTCGGTTTTCCCGTAGCGTGTACGGTTTGGCCAGAAAGTGGGAAACTATAATTTCCGCGTGTTATCGCGTTTTTCTCGCGAACCACGCACCTTAGAGCAACGGGGCTTTCAGAAATGAATTCCTCGGCCAATTTCCCATCCGATTCCGTTTGAACCGTCAACATCGGTCGATTGGATCGGACACAGTTTGCGTTCAAAGTTTCTAACATAGTAAAATTGGTGCTTTTAGCATCATTTTTGATAATTGGGAACGTAATAACTGCCGAACCGTTCCAAATAAGTAAAATCAAATTATACCGGCGTGTTCAGCGTCAAAAATTGTACCAAGAACCACAACCTTAATTTGATTGAAGGTAGTTGGGTTTTTGCCGACCGGCTAAAATTTTGTAAGAAATCACATATTTTAAACTATAATTTTGAACTGGCACTCCTATCTCTAAAACTAGGACCCGGATCAACATGAAACCTTTGTTATCTTACTAAAATGGGTGCGCGGATTACAAATTTACATAGGAAAAGTCTCTGTCTCTACTGGTTACCGAGTTATGCTGAAATTACGGTTTTTCAAATAATACAAAAATAAGCAAAATGGACCGCATAACATGAAAATGGTAAATCGTAGGCATATAAAAGTATACATATTTTTGATAGACTCAACGAGAGCTATCATTTGGTAGTGGGTAAAACTTTCTATCACCAACGGTTGCAATGTTCAATTTTTTTCTATCTAAAAGTGCTAAATTTAGGCCGAACAAATAATTATAACTTTTTGAGAGATAGAGCGTTCTAATGTAGTCATGCTTATGCATTGGGATGTTCTGAATTCAACGGTGAGGTCGGTTTTCCCGTAGCGTGTACGGTTTGGCCAGAAAGTGGGAAACTATAATTTCCGCGGGTTATCGCGTTTTTCTCGCGAACCGCGCACCTTAGAGCAACGGGGCTTTCAGAAATGAATTCCACGGCCAATTTCCCATCCGATACCGTTTGAACCGTCAACATCGGTCGATTGGATCGGACACAGTTTGCGTTCAAAGTTTCTAACATAGTAAAATTGGTGTTTTTAGCATCATTTTTGATAATTGGGAGCGTAATAACTGCCGAACCGTTCCAAATAAGTAAAATCAAATTATACCGGCGTGTTCAGCGTCAAAAATTGTACCAAGAACCACAACCTTAATTTGATCGAAGGTAGTTGGGTTTTTGCCGACCGGCTAAAATTTTGTAAGAAATCACATATTTTAAACTATAATTTTGAACTGGCACTCCTATCTCTAAAACTAGGACCCGGATCAACATGAAACCTTTGTTATCTTACTAAAATGGGTGCGCGGATTACAAATTTACATAGGAAAAGTCTCTGTCTCTACTGGTTACCGAGTTGTGCTGAAATTACGGTTTTTCAAATAATACAAAAATAAGCGAAATGGACCGCATAACATGAAAATGGTAAATCTTAGGCATATAAAAGTATACATATTTTTGATAGACTCAACGAGAGCTATAATTTGGTAGTGGGTAAAACTTTCTATCACCAACGGTTGCAATGTTCAATTTTTTTCTATCTAAAAGTGCTAAATTTAGGCCGAACAAATAATTATAACTTTTTGAGAGATAGAGCGTTCTAATGTAGTCATGCTTATGCATTGGGATGTTCTGAATTCAACGGTGAGGTCGGTTTTCCCGTAGCGTGTACGGTTTGGCCAGAAAGTGGGAAACTATAATTTCCGCGGGTTATCGCGTTTTTCTCGCGAACAACGCACCTTAGAGCAACGGGGCTTTCAGAAATGAATTCCACGGCCAATTTCCCATCCGATACCGTTTGAACCGTCAACATCGGTGGATTGGATCGGACACAGTTTGCGTTCAAAGTTCAACATCGGTCGATTGGATCGGACACAGTTTGCGTTCAAAGTTTCTAACATAGTAAAATTGGTGTTTTTAGCATCATTTTTGATAATTGGGAACGTAATAACTGCCGAACCGTTCCAAATAAGTAAAATCAAATTATAGCGGCGTGTTCAGCGTCAAACATTGTACCAAGAACCACAACCTTAATTTGATTGAAGGTAGTTGGGTTTTTGCCGACCGGCTAAAATTTTGTAAGAAATCACATATTTTAAACTATAATTTGGAACTGGCACTCCTATCTCTAAAGCTAGGACCCGGATCAACATGAAACCTTTGTTATCTTACTAAAATGGGTGCGCGGATTACAAATTTACATAGGAAAGGTCTCTGTCTCTACTGGTTACCGAGTTGTGCTGAAATTACGGTTTTTCAAATAATACAAAAATAAGCTAAATGGACCGCATAACATGAAAATGGTAAATCTTAGGCATATAAAAGTATACATATTTTTGATAGACTCAACGAGAGCTATCATTTGGTAGTGGGTAAAACTTTCTATCACCAACGGTTGCAATGTTCAATTTTTTTCTATCTAAAAGTGCTAAATTTAGGCCTAACAAATAATTATAACTTTTTGAGAGATAGAGCGTTCTAATGTAGTCATGCTTATGCATTGGGATGTTCTGAATTCAACGGTGAGGTCGGTTTTCCCGTAGCGTGTACGGTTTGGCCAGAAAGTGGGAAACTATAATTTCCGCGTGTTATCGCGTTTTCCTCGCGAACCACGCACCTTAGAGCAACGGGGCTTTCAGAAATGAATTCCTCGGCCAATTTCCCATCCGATTCCGTTTGAACCGTCAACATCGGTCGATTGGATCGGACACAGTTTGCGTTCAAAGTTTCTAACATAGTAAAATTGGTGTTTTTAGCATCATTTTTGATAA
This sequence comes from Melinopterus prodromus, assembly GCA_964023965.1. Taxonomy (NCBI): domain Eukaryota; kingdom Metazoa; phylum Arthropoda; class Insecta; order Coleoptera; family Scarabaeidae; genus Melinopterus; species Melinopterus prodromus. The sequence continues at coordinate 82,456,208 of OZ030391.1, read as the reverse complement.
TTGGGAACGTAATAACTGCCGAACCGTTCCAAATAAGTAAAATCAAATTATACCGGCGTGTTCAGCGTCAAAAATTGTACCAAGAACCACAACCTTAATTTGATTGAAGGTAGTTGGGTTTTTGCCGACCGGCTAAAGTTTTGTAAGAAATCACATATTTTAAACTATAATTTTGAACTGGCACTCCTAACTCTAAAACTAGGACCCGGATCAACATGAAACCTTTGTTATCTTACTAAAATGGGTGCGCGGATTACAAATTTACATAGGAAAAGTCTCTGTCTCTACTGGTTACCGAGTTGTGCTGAAATTACGGTTTATCAAATAATACAAAAATAAGCGAAATGGACCGCATAACATGAAAATGGTAAATCTTAGGCATATAAAAGTATACATATTTTTGATAGACTCAACGAGAGCTATCATTTGGTAGTGGGTAAAACTTTATATCACCAACGGTTGCAATGTTCAATTTTTTTCTGTCTAAAAGTCTAGGCCGAACAAATAATTATAACTTTTTGAGAGATAGAGCGTTCTAATGTAGTCATGCTTATGCATTGGGATGTTCTGAATTCAACGGTGAGGTCGGTTTTCCCGTAGCGTGTACGGTTTGGCCAGAAAGTGGGAAACTATAATTTCCGCGTGTTATCGCGTTTTTCTCGCGAACCACGCACCTTAGAGCAACGGGGCTTTCAGAAATGAATTCCTCGGCCAATTTCCCATCCGATTCCGTTTGAACCGTCAACATCGGTCGATTGGATCGGACACAGTTTGCGTTCAAAGTTTCTAACATAGTAAAATTGGTGCTTTTAGCATCATTTTTGATAATTGGGAACGTAATAACTGCCGAACCGTTCCAAATAAGTAAAATCAAATTATACCGGCGTGTTCAGCGTCAAAAATTGTACCAAGAACCACAACCTTAATTTGATTGAAGGTAGTTGGGTTTTTGCCGACCGGCTAAAATTTTGTAAGAAATCACATATTTTAAACTATAATTTTGAACTGGCACTCCTATCTCTAAAACTAGGACCCGGATCAACATGAAACCTTTGTTATCTTACTAAAATGGGTGCGCGGATTACAAATTTACATAGGAAAAGTCTCTGTCTCTACTGGTTACCGAGTTATGCTGAAATTACGGTTTTTCAAATAATACAAAAATAAGCGAAATGGACCGCATAACATGAAAATGGTAAATCGTAGGCATATAAAAGTATACATATTTTTGATAGACTCAACGAGAGCTATCATTTGGTAGTGGGTAAAACTTTCTATCACCAACGGTTGCAATGTTCAATTTCTTTCTATCTAAAAGTGCTAAATTTAGGCCGAACAAATAATTATAACTTTTTGAGAGATAGAGCGTTCTAATGTAGTCATGCTTATGCATTGGGATGTTCTGAATTCAACGGTGAGGTCGGTTTTCCCGTAGCGTGTACGGTTTGGCCAGAAAGTGGGAAACTATAATTTCCGCGTGTTATCGCGTTTTTCTCGCGAACCACGCACCTTAGAGCAACGGGGCTTTCAGAAATGAATTCCTCGGCCAATTTCCCATCCGATACCGTTTGAACCGTCAACATCGGTCGATTGGTCGATTGGATCGGACACAGTTTGCGTTCAAAGTTTCTAACATAGTAAAATTGGTGCTTTTAGCATCATTTTTGATAATTGGGAACGTAATAACTGCCGAACCGTTCCAAATAAGTAAAATCAAATTATACCGGCGTGTTCAGCGTCAAAAATTGTACCAAGAACCACAACCTTAATTTGATTGAAGGTAGTTGGGTTTTTGCCGACCGGCTAAAATTTTGTAAGAAATCACATATTTTAAACTATAATTTTGAACTGGCACTCCTATCTCTAAAACTAGGACCCGGATCAACATGAAACCTTTGTTATCTTACTAAAATGGGTGCGCGGATTACAAATTTACATAGGAAAAGTCTCTGTCTCTACTGGTTACCGAGTTATGCTGAAATTACGGTTTTTCAAATAATACAAAAATAAGCGAAATGGACCGCATAACATGAAAATGGTAAATCGTAGGCATATAAAAGTATACATATTTTTGATAGACTCAACGAGAGCTATCATTTGGTAGTGGGTAAAACTTTCTATCACCAACGGTTGCAATGTTCAATTTCTTTCTATCTAAAAGTGCTAAATTTAGGCCGAACAAATAATTATAACTTTTTGAGAGATAGAGCGTTCTAATGTAGTCATGCTTATGCATTGGGATGTTCTGAATTCAACGGTGAGGTCGGTTTTCCCGTAGCGTGTACGGTTTGGCCAGAAAGTGGGAAACTATAATTTCCGCGTGTTATCGCGTTTTTCTCGCGAACCACGCACCTTAGAGCAACGGGGCTTTCAGAAATGAATTCCTCGGCCAATTTCCCATCCGATACCGTTTGAACCGTCAACATCGGTCGATTGGTCGATTGGATCGGACACAGTTTGCGTTCAAAGTTTCTAACATAGTAAAATTGGTGTTTTTAGCATCATTTTTGATAATTGGGAACGTAATAACTGCCGAACCGTTCCAAATAAGTAAAATCAAATTATACCGGCGTGTTCAGCGTCAAAAATTGTACCAAGAACCACAACCTTAATTTGATTGAAGGTAGTTGGGTTTTTGCCGACCGGCTAAAATTTTGTAAGAAATCACATATTTTAAACTATAATTTTGAACTGGCACTCCTAACTCTAAAACTAGGACCCGTATCAACATGAAACCTTTGTTATCTTACTAAAATGGGTGCGCGGATTACAAATTTACATAGGAAAAGTCTCTGTCTCTACTGGTTACCGAGTTGTGCTGAAATTACGGTTTTTCAAATAGTACAAAAATAAGCGAAATGAACCGCATAACATGAAAATGGTAAATCTTAGGCATATAAAAGTATACATATTTTTGATAGACTCAACGAGAGCTATCATTTGGTAGTGGGTAAAACTTTCTATCACTAACGGTTGCAATGTTAAATTTTTTTCTATCTAAAAGTGCTAAATTTAGGCCGAACAAATAATAACAAGTTTTTGATAGATAGAGCGTTCTAATGTAGTCATGCTTATGCATTGGGATGTTCTCAATTCAACGGTGAGGTCGGTTTTCCCGTAGCGTGTACGGTTTGGCCAGAAAGTGGGAAACTATAATTTCCGCGGGTTATCGCGTTTTTCTCGCGAACCACGCACCTTAGAGCAACGGGGCTTTCAGAAATGAATTCCTCGGCCAATTTCCCATCCGATACCGTTTGAACCGTCAACATCGGTCGATTGGATCGGACACAGTTTGCGTTCAAAGTTTCTAACATAGTAAAATTGGTGTTTTTAGCATCATTTTTGATAATTGGGAACGTAATAACTGCCGAACCGTTCCAAATAAGTAAAATGAAATTATACTGGCGTGTTCAGCGTAAAAAATTGTACCAAGAACCACAACCTTAATTTGATTGAAGGTAGTTGGGTTTTTGCCGACTGGCTAAAATTTTTTAAGAAATCAGTTATTTTAAACTATAATTTTGAATTGGCACTCCTATCTCTCAAACTAGGAACCGGATCAACATGAAACCTTTGCTAGCTTACTAAAATGGGTGCCCTGATTACAAATTTACATAGAACCTTAATTTGATTGAAGGTAGTCGCGTTTTTGCCGACTGGCTAAGAAATCACGTATTTTGAACTATGATTTTGAACTGGCACTCCTATCTCTAAAACTAGGCCCCGGATTAACATGAATACTCTTCCTTAATAAACATAAAAGATCTGTTGTGGCCAGGCACAACGATCGTGTCTGGATTAAAATAACACAAGTTAGTAAGGATTTGATAGATATTTTGATAATATTGACAGTAGGTATTGTCAAAAAATCAGCGTTTGACAAATCCTGGCTAACTATGTAGTTTTAATGCAGATACGATCTCGATCAAATAGAATTTGCTCATACAGCTAAACAAAATTTGCCTTACTTCAACTTATTATTTAACTATTTTGACGAAATTACAGAAATGGCAGTTCATTTGCAAAATCTTTGAAAAATGAGCTGAAATTTTAGAGGAAACATCCAGTTCCTTTGGACCCTTTTGAACAAAAACAAACAAATGCTTTTCAGCTCTATGTTTGGCCATAAAACTTCTAAATATGAATAAGTACGTAGGCTTGCACGGCCAGAATCCTTTAGAAAATAAACTACTTCCGGGTTACGCCGTGTGTCAAGATTTGTAAATTCTGACGTTTCGCGAACCATGTTGCTCGCTTCTTCAAAGCTTCTTCAAGTATTCAATTAGCTTTGAAGAAGCGAGCAAAATGGTTCGCGCAAAGTCAGCATTTACAAATCTTGATACACGGCATAACCCGGAAGTAGTGTATTTTCTTCTAAATATGAACTTTCGTCCCGATACCTTTAGTAGTTTCTCCAGAATCGTCGTCACAAAAATCGGCTACACACACACACACACATATGTGTATTAATGTGATAATAAAAAATTTTGGTTTCAGAATTTTTTTCATTTTGTCCCTATAATGCACGATCATTGTATAGAAAACTTTTTTGGATATTTTCTATAACTCGTCACAGATAGCCTAATGTGTTATAAAACTTGGAGTAAATCTGCAAATTTTAACATTGAGGAACATGTTGGACATGTCACCATCCGATCGCATTATGTTTTTATATTATTCAGTGCAGGCTTATTTCCAAATCATTCAGTATAGGCGCAGTTATTTATCAAGTCTTTGTCTAAAACCGTAATAGGTACGGACTTCCCAGTAATATTGGCAGTTGGCGATCAAATAATGACAAGTAAAAGCGCTACAACGGTATAATGATGAGTTTATACAATAAATCGTTTTTTTTTACTCATTCACTTGTACAATATTTATTGCAACATCTCTTTACAACAAATCGTCGTGACCTCGAACATACGAAGAAAGTATTCTGCACATGCACAGTTAATTTATAAGTTATCGATGAAAACGAACTAATAAACCTTCGTGCGACTTTCTCTTCCAATGTAATATCGCCATTAATCAATCCGTTAGGAATATTTACACGATGTAAAGTTAGCAATAAAAGTATGAACGTTCTTGGCATTGTAAGTTGACATTGACGAACAAGCGATTGTTTACGCGATAAACTGTGCACCAAATACTAATTAGACGATTAACAGCCGTTACAGTTCCTTGTACGAGCGTACTTTCCCATCACCGCGCCGTGCCGTTTCCTTTCAATTCAAATTTTAAGCGCGTAATTATTCTGCTATAATTAACTAATTATTAGGCGCTGTTTGGTATTTTAATTAATTTTGTATTCCTGTGGTATCCGCAAACATCGGTTAAGATTCTTTTTGCGGCAGAATGGGAATTTACCTTCACTGTTCGACAACAAAAAAAAAAGAAGGAACAGTAGTTTTACTTAAGATTTAAATGAGAAGCTCCTTTCAATTTCTTTCAATGTGAATCGTGTGTTTGATAATACTGAAATAGAATTTAATTTTTGCTATTTCTGGAGGACATGAAAACAAATTGCAGCATTCTTAATAGTAAATTATTGAATTAAAAGACGATAATATTAGAATTTACTCAACTCACTGAGACAAAAATTAACATCATAATAGGCAACCATATTTTACCATCCAGTACCAGAAATATTGACATAAATATAAAAATAAATACCTAAAAAAACGATATAACAGCGACAAGCTGTTTTTTTTTGTTATGCAGCATGTAATAAAAATGTTTAATAGCGAATTAATAAACAATAGAAAGGCGACAAATACGAGAGAAATTTCAAATTGAAAACGGAAATAATTATTATAATACTTAATAGCAAACTTTTACAAAATAACGTAGAAAAAATTAAAATCGAGTGACAATTTTATTATTGTTTTTGGACTGGTACCAACTGTCTGATGCTAAAGTAATGGGTTAATATCTTTATTAAGATAAACGTCCAAAATTATAATTTATTATAAAATATATAATAAATTACATAACTATTATCAATTTTCTTTAAAAATAAATAGCCATATATCTTTAAAAGGAAATATTTGTGTGCGTGGATGAGAAAAGGGACCAGTTATCCTTTTCTAGTTACGCAGATAATCGCAAATAAAGTTAAACTGGTGCAAAATACATATTTTTGTTTTATTATTGTGTTATTATGTGTTTTCTATCAGATGTGTTCGTCTGAAACCGGTCTGCGGTTGGATACGCTTAAAAAATGCGTTTTTGTTGCGAAAGAAAAAGGGACCACTTGTCAATATTTTATATTTTACCATATTTTAGCTACTTCCCAGAGTGCAATCGAGGTGAAATTTAGCATATGGAGAGATTTCTGGTGACAATGCATGAATAAATAAAAAACTGGAAACTTTTCCAAAATTTGCAAAAATTTCGACGTTGTGAAAATTTGTCCAATCGTGTTGAAATTTTGCATGTTGACAGATTTCCGGTGACAATGCATGAATCAATAACAGAAAATTAAAAACTTAAAAAAAAAATTAAAAATTAGTTTAATCGTTACCTAGGTTAGACTATTTTGTAGACATAACGCTATAGATTAAAAACCTATAACACCTACACAGGGCAATGAAATAATAAATTCTACTAAAAATCTTCAAACTAATACCGAAATTGTAACAAAAATGTTGGAGTGGGCATAACTTGCAAATATGCGCGAAGTTATTAACTTTTAAACTTTGCAAAACTTTGAAGCGTCATAGCGCAAAAGTTTACTTTTTGCATCAGCAACGTAATTATTTTCTTTTTCAATTTCCCTTTATGTTAATAGGTTTAAAATGATGGAGTACCTTTACCATAACTTATTCTATCCAAAAACACTTACCTATAACTCAATTTCGGATAACTGGTCCCTTTTCATATCCAGGCACAAATTTGTTTAATAAAAGAAAAAGCGACAAAAAACGCAATAAGCTGACGTGATATGCAACTTTTGATCTCAGATTCACATTCAGCGTCAATAAATCAATCGAAAACACCTATTTCCTCTTCTTGAACAAACAAAAGTTATCAATATTACCCTTATTTTCAACTGTCCTTTTCTCGAAAATTTTCTGCAAACACGACAAAAAAAGTAAAAAAATCAAAATAACTCAGAAATTGTGACATGTGAGGTATAGGAAACAACTAATGATATCTAATTTTATTTAAAATAACAATGTTAATAAAATCATGTACACAAAACTTGACCGTTTTCGAGTTTGGACCTTTTGAAGATAACTGTTCTGATACCTACCTGAAACTTGTTTGTTTTTTCGGAATTTGTTTGAAACTAGTTTTTCCCTCAATACAGTAAATTTAAAAACATTGTTACACTGGTTTTGAAGAAATACCACAAAGACCATGGTAGGTATTTCATAAAACACTTTGGCCTTTACAAGGTCATACCACACAATCAAGTCAATGCTAGGCTATACCTTTTATTGTTTTTTTTAATATGGCGCTCTATCACCCCTTCAAATATTCTGTTATGGTAGTTATGGCAATTTTGATAAAATTTAATAAAAAAATCAAGTGAAACCCAATGAAACAAAAAAAAAATCTGTTTTTTCCTTTAATTGTAAAATACACATAATCCAAAACACCGCTAATGTAAACAAATACATTCATTGGATTCCCCACGAAAGGCAACGGTAATTTGTTACTCTTGAGATATCTGGTCCTTACCCAAGTCAGGTAACAGTATTTCAAGGACATGAGCTGGCCTGTGAATTGAAGATCAGCTAGAGGCATTTCGGCAATTATGTTAATTGGATTCTCTTGAAAAGTTATCGCAAGACGGCCTTTGTTTGGCACAGTTCCGAAGACCGCCTATCTGAGCGAAATAGGATCTATAGTAGTAGTGGTAATAAAATCGTTAGATCGTCCTTAATGGGATTACGAATTGCTCTTAAGCGCTATAACTGTAACTAACTGAGTGTACAAAAAACCCAAATTTAATTAAAGATATTGCATTTAGATGACGTATGAAATAGCACGTTTCGTCGAACCATGAATACTATAAACATCAAACACAGAATAAACCACCGAGACTTTTTGATTTATGGACTACCTACGTTTCTGACGCAATGGATTATTGTTGTTTAAGTCTTTGAATACCTAGTTTCAAACGAACGTAATTTCGTTTCACTGGAAATCACAAACATGTACTTAGTTTTGTAATTCCAATCAGAGAATTGTTCTGAGAAAGACTATTATAACTTTATGCTAAGTAATGGCGAAAATAGCTTTTGGTTTTGCCCATTGTCCATTAATATTCATTATAGATACTAGACGGCGATGTACCTATATGCTTCTTTAAAAATTCATCAGTGCAAAATTTAATTAATGATATAAGATGAGAAACATGTTTTTATTACTCAATCGCATGTTTTTGACAGCTTTTATTTATTTAAGATGTCTTATTTTGATTTTCTCTGCATTTGAGGGATTTTTTTTCAATACTTTATCTTCAAACTATATATATATATATATAATAGCCCACCTTAACTTTTTCATAGTTTTTTAATTGTTAATAGTTATTTAACCAACAAGTATATTAAAAAGAGCGATTAATGATCGATACTGTTTAACGCGCGAGCGATTAGCGAGCGCGTTAATTGTTGAGATCATTAATCGCTGTTTAATATCCGAGTTAGTTACAAATTTTTTCGTCGATCGTATTCTTCTAGCATCGTCTACATAGATTTTTCTTCGCCGATGTCTTTTTAGGTTATATGACAATTTATGTAATTTGTAATTTTGTCTACGACTCACATATAATAAGTTAATTACATACGTATCTATGACTATATAATTCCCACCATTATACGCGCCAATGATTATAATGACACTAGCGTTGTATAATGATGACAGTTCGTTCAAATAATGACCTCATTATTTGAACGAACTGTCATCATTATACAACGTTAGTGTCAAAGTCTGTCAAAACCTAGGTGGATGAAGGTTATTTGACAGTTCGCCTCGCCATCATTGACAAATACATTTAAAATATTTTGCATAAAATGGAATTTATGAGTCGTAGATAGAACGTCGTATTTGACTCGCACATAACGGATATAACTTGCTCGCATGATGACCCTTCATGCTCGCGATTTATATCCTTAATTATGTGCTCGTCAAATAATATACTATTTTTATTTGATAAATTTCACGTCAATTTTATATGACTAAATTGAATGGATTTACATTGTTTTAAACTATTTTTAATTAATTTTGATGTTGTCCAAAGAAATCTACCAAAAACTTCAAGTTCATTAATATTTATGCTGCCATGAAGAGAACTATTTTTCGAAATCTATAAGAAGATACGAAGTTTTCATTAAAAAATGTCGATAACGTACGTCAAAAGAAAACGTGCACAAGAAATGTGCACTTAGGTCAAACTGATGTGTTCAAGGAGTGACATGTAATGCTTAAATTGCACTATCATAGATTCGACCTTGAGTCCTTCATGATTTTTTCATACAAGTTTCACCCAGTATGAGAAATGTGACGCAGTAGTGCCAACACAGTAAGGCCAAATAATTTATTTTTAATGACTTTATTTTTTGAAACTTTTATAGTGCCGTTCAGGAATAAATACCAACCAGTTGCAACTTTAATCAATTTGCTTCATACTTCTGAAGCTCGCGGGAAAAACGAATCCCGCAATCTCAAATTTGGTAAAAAAACACGACTTTTCATATAAGTCAGACTTTTTCGAATAGTCGACGTGACGGACAACTTCTGCGTCCGGAGTCCTATTCAACAAACTTGCTGTCTACAAAACTTGTAGTCACATCGTGGTCTAAATAAGCCTAAACACCTTTCCCAATGTAATTACTAGCAAAAGAAATAACTGACAATATCATCCGGATAATGTTAAACATGAGCGTTATATAGAAAATATTTTAAGGAAACTTTCTCTGTATTAAATACATCAACAATCTCGTTTCATGCGTGTTAAGATGAATGCAATTCGCTCCTTTCAGATAAGCGTTGTTACACATCCTATCTGCATAGGTGTAATGGTTTGTTTGTCGTTTTTGTTTGGCCAACGGCAGTAAAGGATGTCAAGATATTCCATTATATTCCCGAAGAAATTGCCACATTTTCCACAAACATCCAGATAATTGGCGACAGCTCTAGTTATTTATCGGCGACAAAAAACAATATCGAATACCAGCCAACTAATTAAAGATTATTTGCATATCCTGCTGTTAATTATGTGCTTGTTTGCTGTTTGTATGTACTTCTGGAACACCGAGATGCAAATACCATGAAAAGTAATTTAGCGTCTTACGCATGAATAAGGGTAACACCCATTAGCGCTCCTGGTATTTCCTGATCGTCGCATTACAGTTAATCCAGAATAAATATGCGATTTTATTAATAGCGTAGAATGGGATATTTATGATTTCCTGGTCATCATAGTACCGACCATTACCGTTCTTCTTCTTATTGCTCCTCATACCTGGTATGCGGTACTAAAATGGTTCAGCATAAATTATACTATCATATGTTGTAAGACGGTGAGCTATCTTCGCCGTTTTGTATTGTGGAGTCATAATAATCACAATGTCGGCGCAACATACGGCAAGCCAATATTTGTTCCTCCTTCAGAGTGGCCCGTTAGTTCTATAAATTTGCGGTGTCTGTGATGTTGCTCCGCGGTAAATGTACCATAGATTGAATGGAATGTGTGCGTGCAAACTCCCGACGCTGCTTTGATGCTTTCAATACTTCCTATATGCATGCGAACAATTACTTAGACAAGTTTAAATGAATACAGGATGAGCTATTTTCATGTTAAGCTCAGAAAGCTCGGTTCTCAGTAGTCTTAGAAATCGCTTGAACTAATTGGTTAGGAATTTCTGAAGAAGTTTATGTAGATATATGTAAGTCACGTGATAAATTATATAGTATTACCATATTAGTGGGTACTGGCTACGTTATGCTCAAAATAACGTTGCGCGCTTTGTGATTATCAAGTTCCATTTTGCATAGGTATTCGTAACTTCAGGTCGGGCAAGTCAGCGGCGGAACTCTGGCAAAATGAAAATCATTATATCCATATTTTTTGCTAATTTTTTGCTATTTTTTTACCAAAATATCGATTTTTTGTTTTGTTAGTTTTCGAGATGTCGAGGTGCAGCTAACCTGCCGGCAACTCAGCGGCGCACTATGTCAAAACAAATGAATTTGAAAAATATGAGCAGCCGATATTTTTTGGGTAATTTTTTGCTGATATTTTACCGAAAAATATTTTTTTTTGCTTTGTTATTAGCCGAGATATAGGCGTGTGCCGCTTTAATGGTTTTAAGAAATACACGATTCTTCCATATAGAAAAGTTGTGGGTACATTGTTGCAGTTTTTGATTAAGATTTGTATCCTAATCGTTTTGACAACAACTTGTATTGTTATTAACTGTTTCCGAGTTCTTCTGAAAAGAATGTCAAAAGCGTGTATTTTTCAAAAAAATATTATGTGGTACCTTACAAGGAATAAGGAAACAAAAAAAGTCATTTTGCATAGTAAAAATAGCACTCTTTTTGGCAGTTATTATTGATTTGCGATTCTTATATGACTTATCCCGAATAACTCGAGGTATGCTAAATGTCACAAAACTTAAAAATTGCAAATGGAGCTCCCTGTATGTCTTAACATAATTCAAATTATCGATAAATTAGTAAAAAGTTATTAAGCATCTAATTCGACATTGACATATAACACAACTATTCATAAATTAATATTAACTATCTAGATGGTACGACAAAATTCAACAATCTCATAAATGTAATAATTGTTCTCTTCATGCAGCAGCATGTTTAAAATTGTTCCACTCCAAATTGTTTAATCAATATTTATAAAAGACATTAAATTGTTTATGTACTCAAACGCTCTGGCAAACTAGATTGCCTGATTTGACCCTGTTTGATTTCTTACTAGTGGAGACATGAGGAGAAATTTGTGGTAAATAAATAACAAAAAATTAGCAAAAAAATATAGGCTACTCACATTTTTGAAATTCATTTGTTTTGACATAGTGCGCCGCTGAGTTGCCGGCACGTCAGCGGCGCCTCGGTATCTCGAAAACTAACAAAGCAAAAAAATCAATATTTTGGTAAAAAATTAGCAAAAAAATAGCAAAAAAATATGGATATAATAATTTTCATTTTGCCAGAGTTGCGCCGCTGACTTGCCCGACCTCGTAACTTCACTTCCTATAAATCGGTCACCAAATCAAAATGTTGTATGGAGTTAAGATATCAAATAATATCTAGTGTTAAAATGAGCTTTGTTGATATAATTTAAAATGTAAATTCTTATTTTAGTTATTAATTTATAAACAGATATTTTACAAATTTTACAGGCGTTGTTCTTAAATCTAACAAACATCACGCAATATGAAGAATTCGTGAAGAAACAAAAATGCTCATATAACAACAGCAATAACAAAATAATAATAGTTATAATTAGTATATTATTTGACGAGATCATAATTAAGGATATAATAGTATGCAGTGGCGTAGCAACATATTCAGCACCCTGGAGCAGGAAAAATCTCTGCGCCCCCTTGTTATCGGAAGAGGTCAGGCATTTTGAACACTTAATTTAGTGTATACCACTTTCAAGTGCAATTTTTTCAATTTCAGATTGAACAAAAAACGGAGTTTATATATACAAAATCCTTGCAAAACTCAGTTTAGGGTTTTATGAGAATAATAAATAATTAGTCAACAGCTGGCTGTTTTCGATTTCTAACAAATTAAAATAATCCAAATAAAAATTAAATGTGTTCACATGTGCTTCACAAGTGTTTTATATAAATACCGGTATAACAAGGTGGCTATTCATAAGCCATTTCTTAACCTTCTGAAGGACTAACTCGCAAATGGTCAAGTTTTAATTGCACGCTATTATTCTTCTTATTATTAAATATGATGCTCAATCATGTTTTCAAATACTTGGGACGCGGAATGCACCATACCAATAACGTTGTACGTGCTTTTGACGTATTTACAGACGCATAAATTGAAAATGCCAACTTGTATTTAAAGGATTTTACACATTTTATGTAGAGAATTAAAAAGATCTAGAAGTTTCGCAAAAAAAACCATCGGTGTCCGATCAATAAAAAAATTCAACTCGGTCATCTATGACCGTGAATAACTCGCATCCCAGACCCGATATCGATGGGAACTTTTTACACGTTATTTCTAATGGCAAATCAAAGGCATATTGAAAAATGAATTATTTGTTTAATTTCACTGGGCTAAGACGCGATCGTCTAGTTATCTCGTTTTTGGAGTGTGCTGTAATGTAAATAATCAAATCTTATGGTCTATAATTTCTTCCTTTTTTTCATTTTTGTAATTATTAATCTGAAAATGTTAAACATTCTAGTATCTACAGTTACAACAAACGCAAGAAAATAAAATTACCATTAAAATAATAACATAACTTACAACCTTGAGAACATGTTCACAGTTCAGGTGAAGGTTGGTTAAGATGCCACAGTACGCTTTTCTAACCCCATTTAAATGATGTTTAGGGACAGTTTTTCAAGTTTCTCAGAGAGATTTTTTTTATAATTTTTTTATTGTGATTCTTCTAGAATGCCAAACTCCTAGTTGTGGGTTAATCCGCAATAACGTGTCACACGACTATACATAAGCAACGGGGGCTTATATTATTATTTTGACGCAACGTTATAACAAAAAGACGACTCCTCTTTTAGAATTGTTGTAGATAGATGTTCAAACTGATAAGTTTTATGAAAACCCGTTTTAAATACCCGTGACGATCGTTACCAGCACAGCGATCTCTTGGTTTTGGTAACCTAAAATTAAAAATTCGCGGAATGACCCTAGTGTAAAGTTTCTATTCTAATAAAGTTAATAAACAATTCTAGTTTTTATTTTATTTATGTTTTCGGCTAGCTACTATTATATTGATTGCATCATGTGTAGTAGCTAGAATAAGCATATAAATAAGCCAATAATCTAGTCAGAGACAACAATAACAATAATGGGACTTAAAATCAAAGTACTACCTGACAATGTCACACAAACATGATCCTAATTATATGTAGATATTGTGACATCACATTTGGCAGCTGAATTTTTCCGAAAGCCGCCAGAATTTGTTTTCACACAAAAGATAAATATCACGCGCTGGGCCTTATCATATAACACCAACAATAAGAAAATAATGGTAGTTATACTAGTTATAATAGTTTTGACGAACACAATTAAGGATATAATAGTATGAGTGTGAAGTTTATTCACTATGTTAAAGTATCATTTTTAACTACCATAAATTTAACCATCACAATTATTAGCTAATACAAAACATAATCAATAAATTTTTGATTATAGATGTTAGAACATACACAGATTTACAGATATTCAATTTGTCAAAAATGCCATAATTGGAACTAAACGATAAGTATGTCTATGTCCGACAACTAATGAAATCGAACAGGTGACAATTCTGGTGTGTGTTTGTTTTTTCTGGAAAATTTGGATCTGTAGACAGAAATTGAGAATTGAGTTTAGTTTTTGAGAAAATCAATGGCAAAAACGGAAAACAGCAGAAACAAAATTAACCTACTGGTTTTGGTAGTAATTTTTAATTGTATATTTATTTGCAGTTATTTTTATTTTTTTTTATTTAAGTTCAAATTAAAATGCTTTGCAAAGCAAATTGCAATTACATATTTTTTTTCTAATCATAGCTTTTCTTATTATACATTAATAATTGTCACGGGCAAGATATTTTCTAACAAAGCGTTCCTCATTAAGAAATTGAGAAAGCGAAAGATATAAACAAAATACAAATCTGTAATAGAAAACAGTTCAAATACATTGTACGTAATTGAAAAATTGTTCAACGGTGAACCGTTAGTTGCGATGGTAAATAAAGTGTTAACGTGAAGCCATTATTCTAAAAAGCCGTGATAAATTAATATTACAACGGTAGCCGATACTCGGTAGTTTTTCATCTTCGTGTAGCTGTTGAGTTGCACTGCACCTATTGGAAATAAAGCAGTGCCTATGCACATTGAAGAGTTTGGTGCATACCTAAATTGGTACCCAATAACTGGAAACTCGTTTATTTAATCAAACTATTTGTTGTAAACATTTATTAAATAACCACAGTTATACTAATAATCGTATTTTTTTTTTCAGCACAAACGATGTGATGCCAATGATACCATTAGGACTGAAAGAAACAAAGGAGATAGACTTTAGGGACTCGTTCAAGGACTTCATTTTGGAACATTACAGTGAAGACGCCAACCAATATGAGGATGCCATAGTCGATTTCATGGACACCAGACAGGTAATTCGATACCGACATATGCATGGGAACAAAACAACAACTTTTTCTTCGTTTCAGGCAATGAGGACGCCTTTACGTGATACCACTGGTGTTGGATTGCTATTTAGATATTATAACCAATTGTACTTCGTGGAGAGGAGGTTCTTCTCGCCAGATAGGTCCCTAGGAATATACTTCGAATGGTTCGATTCTTTGACAGGAGTTCCATCATGCCAAAGAACAGTCGCCTTCGAGAAGGCATGCGTCCTCTTCAACATCGGTGCAGTATACACTCAAATAGGTGCCAAACAAGACCGAACAACAGCCAAAGGTTTGGATGCAGCTGTAGACAGCTTCTTAAGAGCAGCTGGAACCTTTAAATACATCAACGAAAACTTCACCAATGCTCCATCCATGGACTTAGGACCAGATATGCTTGAAATGCTTATTCAACTGATGCTGGTAAGTTCTCTGTTCTTTAGTGGCTTTAGTTATCTTTATAGTTTTCCCTTTTTTCTATAACATTCTTTAGACACAAGCGAGGGAATGTTTGTTGGAGAAGTTAGACCTACAATCTGAAGAGAAGAGATCGATAGATATCTGCTTCGACCTGGCCCAAGAAGCTTCGCACTTGTCTGATTGCTATAACCAGGTTCATAAATTGGTAGCCCTGCCCACTGTAAAGGACTACGTGCCATACAGTTGGACCGCTGTTGTACAGGTAAAAAGAGAGTTCTACATGGCCATGGCGCATTTTTATGCCGCCAGGGGGATACTTGATAAGGATGCAGCGAATATGTCTGCGGCGACCATAGAGGTCATGGAATTCCTGCATGTGGAGACAGCGACTAACCAACTGGACATCAGGATACCCAAGGACGATATGGAAAGAAAACTTCTTGGTAAGATTTTGAGATTTTATAAAATTTATTGTTTTGGGCTCTCAAAACTTTTATTAATTCATGTTATTATTTAAATTAAATTATATTTCATTAATAATTAAATTCATGCTATCGATTTCGACATTTAGGTCATCATCAGGGTATTTAAAAAAGAAGGGTGTCGATTTCGACATTTAGGTCATCTTCAGGCTATTTAAAAAAGAAGGGTGTGTTAATTAAACTTGAACATATACTCAGAGTGAGTACCTGTCATTGTCAAACAAACTTCAGAAACGATAAACACAACGAACACAGCATGATTTCAAAGAGTCAGTGCGCGATGTTGAGCATCAGAAAAAATATTATATTCTACATTATTTTTGTTTCTATAGTGATGGTCAGGTTGACAAAATTAATTTTCCTGTTCGCTTCTGTCTCGTATGTGAATATTTAATTTGAAATATTGTTGGTTTTTTGATCAAAACGTGTCTATTGAATTCTGGTCGTTTTCCCAAATACACAAAATATCGTCCACATGTCTTCTGCAAAATTGTATGTGTTTATTTTCCTGTAGTTGGAATATTTTGTGTTCAAAATTGTCAACAAATATACTAGCAAGCAAACCGCTGGTTGGGAACCCCATGGCTAAGCCATGATTTTGGCAGTACATATTATTATTAAATAAAAAGTTTTGTTTAAGAGCAATTTAGATAAGGTCGTTCAAGCAATTTTTTTTGTCAAGCCAATGTTGTTATCTAAAAGGTTATGTGTTTTGAAAATGTTAGGATCAGATAAAATGTTTTGTAAAATTCTGATGGGTTTGTTTGTTGGAATATTAGCGCATAGATTGACTATTTCAAATCATATTAAAAATGAATTGTTATTAAGTTTTATACTTTTGGTTTTATTAATAAAGTCATTAGTGTTTTTTATTTCATATGTTGGTTAAAAATTTATTTGTTTCGTTATTATGTAGTTGAGGTTACTTGCTAATCTGTGTGCTAAAGTGTTACATGAAGGACAATATATTTGGTCTTGAGTCAATTCTTTGACAGTATCTGCCGTACCTATATCTTTTAATATATGCAATGAACAAGAACACCACTTCCTTTTCAGTTCAGAGCCTGATGATGACGTAAATGTCGAAATCGATAGCTTGATTTCAATTAAAATTTTTAAACCAAACCAGCTTTTTATTTTATGAATATTATTATTTATTTCCTTATTTTCGTGCTAATAGGAAGAGCCCATCTACGAGAAGCCCTTGTTATGCACGAAGAATGCCAAAGACAGCACAGGATGTGCAGAGAACTCAAAGGAAAACACGCCCTGGTGCAAGTACTGAGGGTGGCACACCGAAACGTTCTCCAAATGTATACGTCATACGAACACGAAGACGACTTCAGAGAAATATTTGAACCGCCCGAAATTCAAGGTACTTTATCTGATATCACTATAACGAAATATCTGACCAACCAGTATAATATATTTCAGCATCCACAAAGTTTCAACTTTCCCTGACACCACCGGACTTCACGCAACACAGAGTAAATGATCTCTTCAAATCCCTTGGCCCAGTGGCCATATTCTCGGCGAAAAGGCATTGGACTGCACCACGTTTGGTGCAATTGCATAGAGGACGAGTTTCGGAAGGATTTGGGTTTTCGGTCAGAGGAGACGCTCCAGTCATTGTGGCCGTAGTGGAAACGAATTCTTTAGCAGAGGTAAACATCTTAGCTAGGTATTTCACTGTAATACAAATACTGATTTTTTATCCTTTGTTTTTCTGTAGTATGGAGGCGTCAAAGAAGGCGACTTCATAGTGGCAATCGGCGACGTTGATGTAAAATGGTCATGCCATGACGACGTTGTTGCTTTAATAAAGAATTTTGGCGACACGATAAGTCTAAAGCTCGTGACTCCGATGGACAGAAATTATTTAAAGGTAGCACTTAGTCTTTGTGAGTTTATCACAACTAATAATATATCAATTTTAGCCGAATAACAAAACAACCAAAAGTACTGTTTCTACGCACAGTAGCAGTAGCGGAATTTCGAGTGAAATGTCGAGTCCTTCGGGCTCTGTTGCTCAACACAATAATCACAATAAGAGGTTGTCCTGGAACCCATTCAAGAGAAATTCATCACGGAACGGAAAAGATATATACGATAATATTATATTTAGATGAGTCGTTTGTTAGTTTAGGCTATGCTGAACAGATGTACAATAAATTATTTAATACTTGTTATATTTATACACAGTTTAAATAAATAATATGTTATAAATTTTCTATAATTTTAATTTTGTTTCTGCGGCCCTATAAACTGCGAGCAAACCAAATTTGCATTTTAGAAAATCCTTTTCAATATGTACACAGTATTGCAAGCGCAAACAATTTTTTACCAGCTTAAAATAGAAAATAGAAAAAATAGGCATTGCTGACTGGTAATGTTAGAAATAATCTTAAAATTATTTCGGCATTAGGAGAGGTGGGTTAATTTTGTTCTCTAAAATAAAATTTAACTTCTCTGAAGCAAGTCCTATTCTCTACGATTTTTAATGAATAAAACTGTTCTATTTATATTTTTTGGTTCATCGACATGTAAATGTGTGTCATAAGTCTATAACATTTGGGTAACTGCAATAAAATATGTTTTGTTATTTCTATGAATTTGTGGAACAATAACTTACTAAAATTACGTTATTAAAACTATAAACACTGGTTTTATAATCGAGTGTAGGTCGACTAAAAAGTTTGACACTTCTAAAAGCAACATTTTTTGAGTTTTTTTCTCCTTTTTTTATCTTTAGCATTAGCATGCGTGGTATCTAAAAAATTGTCTACACAAAAAAAAATTCAACGTAAATCTTAAATGCAGAACGGTTTTCTCGTTTATTTGAATAGATACAAGAGTTAAATTCTGGCAAACGCATTTTTTCTGATTAAAGAAATTTCCAGATATTAACAAAAAACAACATTTTCAATTTTCGTTATTAGTTTTGTACATTGGTACCTGAATATTCTTGAATGTACTTTTGTCTATAAAGGATGAAAAGCGACCAGTTCCCAAAAATTAGTTTTACGTATTATTTTGTCTTATTTACGCAAGTTTTGAAAATTATTTTAAATATAAAATTAATAATAAATTAAAATATAAAAAAACGATCAATTCGATAATTTTTTTTAACCAAAAATCTCAAAAGTGTAATCAAAATACCAACAATCTGTTTTTTTGGGCTGCATTCTCTAGGTAGGCTGAAATGTAATCTTTACATGAAGGCTCGTCGACACAAAACATTGGAAAAATAAGCCACGAAAAAACTTTTTAGTTTCTGAATGCAGCCCTGAAGTATCTCTACGAAGTATCTCCCGAAGTATTAATATTGTTATTAAAATATTTTTGTTATATAATTTTCTAAAATTATACCTATACAACTTCGAATATACAATTAGTGGGCCTTAGCCTCTAATTTATTTCGGTAGAAAGGGGCCGCTATCGGGCCCCCTTTTCGCCGGGCCCTCTGCCCATGCCTATTTTGCCTACTGGTAAACGCGGCCCAGATCTGATCGATCTTTCAAATAAGAAGATCGAACGATCGATCTGATTGTTCGGATCAGTCAGCATCCACTAGAAATACAACGAAAACCATCAACAACTACTTGAATCTCTCTTTCCGCAATATATTTTTCCGCGGTTCCCGTGGAAAGTACAACAAAATAACAAAAACACTTACCGTTATTACAGCATCTTCTCAGACAACAGATCCGCTCAAAATCATCAAGATCCGCTAAAAACACCGGAGAAACCATCACAAACAACTTAATAGTTACTTTCTGGCACCATTCCGCCAGTCTGGTGTCCCGGTTTTCCCGATAAAATCAAGCGATAATATTGGAGAAAAGTTCCTTCAATGCAAAACACAAACTTTGTCAGTATGGCGCCGACAAAATTTAAACCGCAGTAAAAATCAACAACACTGCTCACGTGACAACAGCTATCGAGATCAGGCGAAGTTTTCAATGTATCGTTGGCTGCCTACACTCAAGGTATAATCGATTATTGGTAATTTATTGTTATACATTTTTACTATGATTTAACAGGTTTGTTCGAGCAGCACCATGTAAGGTAGTTACAAATAAGAATAATACAAATATATTTTTAAATTTATTATAACACATAAATATAAAATAGTAACAAATGCGATTTGATTGGAAGACCACAATTTTCTTTTCTTGTACGGCAGTAAAGGCACTTTGCGTTTATAATTATTACAAAGTTGTATAAAAATAAGTAGATCGTAATTTTCCTATAAATTTGTACGTTAGATAAAGTCAATCAACAGATAAATAATAATAATGTTATATGACAAAAACAACAGTTTTGTAAAACCTCCCGATCTTTACTATCTCAGCCTCGTTTATTTACACACAAGAAGACCTACATATGTACACAAGGACTACCTAAACGTTATTACAGTACTACCAATAGATTCTATTGACTTGATATGATTAAAACCTTCGTCAATCTCATGCGGTTGGTAGACTCTGTCCACAACTGTCTGTATTTGGCCGTTTTCGACGTATTGTGATAATTTATCCAACGTCACGTGACATATGTGTGGTTCACCATAATTCTTTAGTTGATTGCTGAAGTATCTCTAAAATAGAAAAAAAAGACATTACAAAGTTATTTTATGTATTTCTAAAAAGCAGTTCCTATTTAGAAAACAAAATAGCGGATCAAATAGCCTTATATGATCCCCAAAAATACTTTTTTAAATTAACTTAAGTTTAGCTGAAATTCAGTACATGAGGATTTTAGCAGTTGATGAACAAATCTGTTGTCAAAATAAACCTATAGTTTTTATTAAATTAAAATAAAAAAAGTAAAAAAAGTCAAAAGTAAAGTAAAGAAAAATTTGTTTATTTCATTTGAAGCATAGAAGTTGTTTAATTTCAGTCTTTCTGCAAACATTTATTTAAAAATTCTTCTGGTTAACAAAATGACTTGGCTAAATTAATAGCATCATTAGACTATCGCATCTATTGAGATAATATAATAATATTTAATGTCACAAACATATTAAACTAAGGAAAAGCTAAAATACGACCAAAACAAAAAAGTTGAATCACAGCTATTGATGTTTTATGGAATTATTTTACTTGGGCCCTTTTTTTCCCCAAAATTGTTATTTTTTTCATCAATTCGAAGAAAACAATTATTGTTTTTTCTTGTTAACATTAAAAAACTGCTGCTACCTGCCAAACTTTCAAATACTGAAGTCTTTTATTTTTCTTCTACTACCAATTTATAAACAACTGAAGCACCAGATATGGTGAAATACCTTCTATAGTACCGATTTCTATAAAAATTGGCTTTATTTAAAATTGCTTCTTTCACATTTTAATTCCACGGAAGAACAGCATACAAGACTCAATTTTAATCTGTTTTATATTTTTCTTGTTGAAGAGTATAGTCATATATGTTTGACTCTTACCAAGAGTGTCCGCAAAATAAACAGAATAACAAAAACAACCAATACCTGATAAAAACTCTTTATCTTGACGTGCAGCGAAAAAATGGCGCTTTTGATAAATCCGTTGCTGTCCGATGCAAGAGGCCGAGGTATCGTCGACACTATCGTTCCCGTTTCGTTAATAAATTTCCTAAGATCCTTCAACTTGATGTCGCAAGCGGTCGTTACAAGAATTGCGTCAAATTTATGCCGAATTTCCAATTCCTTCACCAGCTTAGTCTTGTTTTTCGACCTAGCCTTCATATCTTCGTTACGATGTGATGAAAGCACTATGATGTCCTCCGCGCCCAACGCCTTAGCGACGGGGACAGCCCTCTCAAAACATGAGACAGTCACCTTTGCGCCCCAATAAATTAAAATCTGCGCTAAAATGCATCCGACAGAGGAGCAACCACCATGTATAAATATCCTGTAAATAATATAATATAATTAATTAAAAATTAATTAACAAAAAATTTGTTAATTAGTTAAAATAAATTAGTTAATTAATTAATTAAAAATTAATTAATTAAAAATTAATTAATTAATTAAAAATTAATTAAAATCTTAATAAATTATTTAAAAATTAATTAACTAAAAATAACTAATTAATAATTAGATAATGAAATTTAAAATACATACGGTCTTCCATCCGCATTTAGCAGTGTCAGCTGGGCGTCGTCCAACACTTTGAGTGCCAAACTGCCACAGTAAGGGATACTCGTGGCGCTCTCAAATCCCAGTATGTATGGTTTTCGGGCGACTAATTGTTCGGGGAGTGCAGCATACTCGGACATGGTCCCGGGGGCCCAGAATGGTGAGATGCCCCAGACCTCGTCGCCGATGTCAAACTTGGTAACCGAGCTTCCGATGTCACAAACAATACCAGCGCAATCACGGCCCAACGTGATCGGCAGTTCTCCTTGGCAATACTAGAAGAATTCAAACGTTACGATTACACGGGGGGAAATCTTTTTGTGTGTGTAGGAAATTTGTGTTTTTTTTTCTTTTTATTTGTGGAACAAATGTGTGTACAAATTTCTTGTAATGCGAAAATATTTTGTATAGTAAATTAATAGATTAATGAAAAACTGATGTCAAGGATTTTTTACTTTACCATACGCAGTATCAAAAAGTATTGTAATCGTGCCATAAAAAAAATGATAGTAACGACGATTCCGGAGTAACTACTAAAAGTATCGGGACGAAAGTTCATATTTAGAAGTTTTATGTCCAAGCTTAGAGCTGAAAAGCTTTTGGTTCAAAAGGGTCCAAAGGAACTTAATGTTTACTTTTAGCATTTTTCAACGATTTTGCAAATGAGCAACCATTTCTGTAATTTTGTCAAAATAGTTAAATAATAAATTAAAGTAGAGGAAATTTTGTATAATTTATGTCTATGACAATTTTTAGTAAAATTAATAGTTTAGCTGTATGAGCAAATTCTATTTGATAGAGGTCGGTCGTGTCTGCATTAAGATAAAACTAGTTAGCCAGGAATTGACAGATATTTTCATTCCGTAGAATCAAAATATCTGTGAAATCCTGGCTAACAGTTTATTTTAACCCTTTCACTGCGGCTATATTCTTTTTGCTATTTACTAGTTTTGAGGCGGATGATCATTCTGATCTTATTTTTAAATGAATTGGGAAAAACTCGCCTGCACTATTTGGCGAATATTTTCGTCAAGAGCAGTGAAAGGGTTAATGCAGATATGACCGATCTCGATCATATAGAATCTCATGCAGCTAAACTATGAATTATATATACATATATAGTATGATAAAATCATGGCCAGGCACCACTTCAGATGTTTTAGCTAAGCCAACATAATTAAATTTTTTAGATAATTTAAGGTTTGTAGTACCTGTTCTTCTGTTCTTTTTTTAAATTATATAATAAAGTTTTTTCTTAATCATGCCCAGAACAAACGAAAACTAAAAAAACTCTTTCTCTTATTCAAACATTTGCGTCTATAAATTGAATAAAATAGTCAAAGTTCCTTAAATAACAATAATTACACTAATTTTGACTGATAATGTGATGGTTCATGTTTGCTTTGTGTCAATTTTCATAATGTTAAAAAAGATATGAAGAAAATTCATTTTAAAGAATAGTTATTTATGTTTGAATGTGATATTATATTACTACACTGCCCTCGTTAAGTGCCATTGATTGAAATATTTCCCGTTTTCTCTTAAATATGACGTTAATACTTAAAACAAATTGGCAGGTTTTACGTACAAATAGATAGGTAACATCCTAGGCTAAGGTAAATTCTTTAAAATGTAAAAAATGTGCGTGGTTTTTGATTTGAAACAGAAAAATTGTAGCAATTTTTTGTATGTACATACAGCATTTTACCGTTGGACGGCAGTACAGGTGTATAATTAAGTATAAACTGCTATTTTTTGGTTTTCTATGATATCCTAATCAGAAATTAAACGCATACAAGCAGGTGATTCAAATGAACTTTATAACATGTGCTGTCTGGATTATTGTATATGAGACATAATGTACATATGAAGCATACTGTACCGTAAAATATTTGATTAAATGTTTCCTTATTGATGATCCATAGCCGTTACAAATTTCATAATCAATAAAATTCAATGAGCATGCTTTGACATGGATCAATACTTCATTGCTTCTACACTTCTTTGGTCCTCTGGCATCTTCTAATAGTATTGCGGCCTAAAAAATACAAAAGCCGCAAAACATTCGTCAGAAAACATTCTCCCGTCAAATTTTTGTTTCTTACATCATCTCCAGAATATCGCAAGCACTGCACAGCTGGCATTCGTCGATACGCTTCATATTTACTGGATGAAGTATGTGCAAAGACGTAGTAACCGATGACAGTACCAAGCACAACCCCGCCAGCAAAAATCGTAATATCCCTACTAACTGCTAAACACGTTAGAACAGATTCACACAATCATACCAAACAACTTCAAAACTTACATCTGCCTTGGAATAGTAAAGAGATTTTCTGTAAAAAGACTCCAGGTTGAAATGTTTCAACAATAAAATCCTGCACACTGTCAATAGATGCGAGTATCACCAAATAGCACCTGTAAATCTCATCTCTAACGTTGACTACATGAGAATTGTTAATAAACTGTCGAACTAGATTGGAAACTTTTCCCGAAGTGTTAATAATTACGTGCTTTCCTTCATCTGCGGCTAGACCTAGTTTAAACTGCAATAAAAAGAAATTCGTTATAGTTCTAATCACGTTTAACGTTATAAACAAACCTGTATCGTTTCAAGAGTTTCCGATGCCCTAAAGATCACCTCATCCATTCCAGCCAGATATCAATACACAAATGGGTTTGTTACATAATTTTTCTGTTTAACAGTAAGTTAAATCAGAGGGTTCCACTTTTTTAATTTATGTATGATTTGCCCGTATGCATTTGGAATTTTGGAGACGAAGAAAATGCCTAAAGAAGTTTGACACGAAATATTGACAAAGACGACAAATGAATCCTATGAATGAATCTGTTTACCTATTTTTCCATTTCCGATATGTCTGACACATGCCGCACGTCAAGTCATGGCGATAATACAAGCCGCTATGTTGGCTAGGGATGGCAAACATAAATCGATGTTTCGAAAACATCGATGTATTTCACAAAAATATCGATGTTTTTACATCGATGTTAGTGTTGCGATATATCGTCGAAAACATCGATATTTTTGTTTCGATGTATTAAAGAATCTCACTTAAGGAATAGTGACTCTCCACTACTCTTCAGAGTCGTCAAAATTACTATAGTGGTGGGTATTAACAGCACCACTACGACTACAATTATTGTGAAAAGGTAGAGAACTGTAGCAATAACTTGTTAGTCGCTATGAGCGATTATTAATTTATTAATAATATATAGTATTTCTTACTAGTAGTGATAGTGACTCAAGTGTCTACAGTCTTTTATTCTATTTTCTTTTGAAAAATGACGTCAGTATTTGATTAGGAGCTTTTATTTTTCTCTACGTAAAACTATTTGCAATTGGTGAGAGAAGGGCTATCACTGCCCAAACATCATAGCTTGTTCTTTTAAAAGAAGAAGACTCAAGTGTCAATAAAAGGACAATAGTGGTGGTGGTTTTAACGAATAATTAAGAACTATACATTAATTCTGTACGTTGATTATAAGCATTGATAAAAACATCGATTGTTTTTCAAACATCGATGTTTTTTGTACGATACATCGTATATATCGATGTGTGCTTACGATGTATCATATGATATAAAACATCGATGTATTCGGAATATTTGCCATCCCTAATGTTGGCAACAAAACATTCACATAACCTTCAAAAGTTCACCAAAAGTACCAGCGAATAGTGCTTTGACTTCATATTTTGATGAATTAATATAGAAATAGAAATGGATGTGGATTTACTGAGACCGGGAACTGTTCCCATTAACCCAGAGACTATTTTATGGTTCGAATTTTTACTTGATAAAGAACTGCTGCTGAAACATCTTCAGAAATATAATCCTGGTCAGTTCGGTTTATATTAATTTATCATAATTAGTAATATTATTACTGAAACTGATATCGTAATGTATATTTTAGATCCTTCGCCGATTGAATTGATTAACAAGTTTAGTATTGCTATATTTGAGTCGTCCAAACATGATGCTAAAAGGGCTGAACTTGATAATCCGGAAACCCCAAAGTTGCCTTTCCTACCTGTTCTGGAGTTGCCTCATTGTAATTCCAAGAAGAATATGGCGCTGAAAATACTTTCTTTGAAAGTATTGGCTTACATTAAGTGGAATATAGGTTTGTGCTATTTATTACATTACAGTTAATCTAGAAATTTTTACTTTTCTCATAATAAAACAAGACGTAATAAGTTTTTGGTGATAAAATAAAGCTAAACGATATAAGAATATGACCAAGAAGTTAAGAACATTTATTCGAATGCTTCTATCTGCAAAGTAAAAGCAGTAAACATTCTTAAGACCAATAATTTCAAAAACTTTAAAAATAGATATGACCACTATGCTTAACAGGGCAGTAAGTAATGCCCTGACAAAATAGGTATACACCGTTTTCAAATGGTGTTTAAGGAGGAAAACAGTAGTATTTTTGTATTTGGTCAAAAAATACACCAAAAGGTTCTGATGGTTTCCTGTGCTCAAAGAAATAACAAAGTTTAGCAAGATATTAGATGTAATCTCTATTGTGAAATAACAGAGTGGTCCCAAAAGATTGTACTTGGCAAAAAGCTATAAAACAAAACAAAGTATTAAAAACAAGTATTTATAAGAATAAAGATGATATTTAAATCATTTTAAAGTTTGTCAGCTATAAATTCACAGTAGTAAATAAACCTTTAACAAAATCATGTACAGAAACAAATAGTAAGGTTTACTTTGAGACAATTTTGAAGTTTTCAGGGCACTTGGTTTGTTCACTATAAATGTTTATAAAATTGTCTAAGCTAGTTTTTATTTTTGCCTGATTTTCTTGAAATTTTGACGTGGTATGTGAGGGATTTTTATTCCCCGCAGGTGTATCGCAAATTCCTACTCACTTTTCGTTTATAAAATACACAATATCTTAATAAATTTGTTATAAAAATTATTTTCATATATAATAATTGCCTCTCAACTACAAAGATAATCTTTAAGACAGTTATAACGACTTCTAAAATCAATTCTTTTGCTAGTATATTAGATTGATGCATTTGAATTTTAAACATTCTTTCATCATTAAAAAGTACTTAATGTTAAACATTTGAATTAGTTATATGACCTGTTCTATAATATTGGAAAACAACACTACACTGTATGATTCTGTTTTTGAAATCATCTGCCAGGTGTTTTGTTCCTATTGATAAAGAAAACAATCTCCTTATTTTTAGAATCTCTTTTGACGTTACCATTTAAGATACAAATGAGCTTATTGCAAGATCTTCTATATTTTACCCAAGACAGTAGAACTAGGGAACTAGAACTATCCAAAGTAAAGCAAAACGATACAGAAGTCATTAACAAAGAATATCGATTTGCATTAATAATCTACTATAGATGGCTGCTATCGACTTGCATCCGCAGAGTTTTGTGTCCAATTCCATCACAACGGTAGGAAAAATGACCTCTTTAAAAACTGTACCCGTATTAATTTAAATTTGAATCCTCAGAACAAATCCATCAAACGGTGAAATAACACCCATCGAAGAAAGTTACTGCTGCAGCGACGAAAACATAGACTCCTGCATAAGTTTCCTCACAAAATCTTTGGAATGGGACTCTGCACCCCCTATTCTTACTTATGACTGTTTTATCAATCTCTCGGAGAACACGGACGAAATTGAGCATGATTGGGACCAAGCTGTCGATTTGCCGTTGTCCGAATTCAAGGCGCAGATACATTACGACCTCGGTTGCTTTTATTTCCACAAGGAGAATTACGATGCGGCGAAAGAGAATTTTAAACAGGCCGGGGAGCATTTTAAAAGGGTGGGATTGTTGTACGGTTTTGCCTGTTTTAAAATCGACGAGTTGCAAGGATATCTGCTTGCGTGTAATTCGCAGGCTGAAGACGCAAATAAGAATTTGCTGCATTTATTCGGAGTTTGCGCCGCAAATCAGTATACGGTAAGTTTATTTATTTTTATTTCTTTTGGTTTTGGTAGGGAATGCTCGATATTTAAGTATTTCTTACGAGTATTGGTAAAATATCTATCCTGTGACGGGCGTGACATGTATAAGCTCAAATTTCATCAAACCTTACTCAATAATAAAAGGAAGGACCTATTACAGGAAATCTTAATGTTTTCTCTTTTCTTAGCTTGTCAGTGTTCGAAATTTAAACTTTTTTAATTTATTTAGTGTACCACTTTTTAGAGATAGTAAGTCAAGTAAGTCGTTGTTTATTATCTTCTTTTTATTTTCATTTTTTTACTAAATTTATAAAAATTTTATTGTATAAATCTTTCTTTGTTTTTCCATTGTTTGATATGTATTTCATTCTTTGTTTTTCTTTATTTTGTTAACATTTCAAACGGCTGTAACATTTTAAGTATTTAAAAACAAATAGATCCATATGAAAATATTTACTTTTGACTTTTACTTTCTAAAAACAGATTGCACATTCAGCAGAAAAAAAAGAAAGTATAATAATTTTTTTAAGGGAATCATCAACGTTTTGTTGGAAGATAACAAAGCGAGACAAATTCCTCTTCAACACCGAATAAATCTCGAATTAGACATAAAATCTGCTCTATCTAGCGGTAAGTTTACCGTAGCCAGAGACCTGTTACCAAAAATTCAATCATTAAACGCCGTCAGATGCGTTCTGGAACAAAAAGGCGCCCACAAGTACACATTTATCACCGAAAAAAATCAGGACTACCTTTTATGGGTACGTATTTGTATTTTGTCCATATTTTTTCGACCAACAAATGATTTGTTACAGGCCGCCGATTCTGTCTGGGGTTCCTGTACTGTGATCGAAAAGAAATTCATCATCTCGTACTTTTTACAATTGTCGGTCAGCAATAAAATGCCGGAATTTATGAAAAAGTTTACTTCACACGACGTATTTCGAGATATTATTCGTGATGATTATTTGGCATCTTTTAATGAGACACTATCTGATGTTAAGATTCCGAGGTTGCTAGAAAATTCTAGCTGGGATTATCCGGAATTAAACGTCAAAAGTAATTAGCGAAATTTTAGTTAATAAATAATTTAGTAAACGTTTTATTTCAGGAAATCCAAAATTGGAAATTCGTGCACTGGAGCAGCAAATTATAATGAATTACGATCCGAATCAAATAAGGGACCTCCTGGTTAAGATTACGATGAAAAATTCAAATAGGCCCGTATGGAAATTGAACCCTAAATGGGAGTTACCAATCCCGCTTCAGAGTGTTATTGTTAGTGTACAAAGAGGTAAATTTTCGAACGTTTCCATTTATTTGTCTTAAATTGTTTGATTGTAGGTTTCCTTCAAGATTATGCTTTTGTACTTCTTGCGAAATCGAGGGAACTGTTAATCGCAAAAGATTGGGACACGTCTCTGCTGCTACTCAGGGCTTTGGACATGGAAATCAAAATGTGCAACTCGGATACAAATCAGATCAGTAAATTGGCTAAGTTGTTAACTTGGGAGATTTTGCTGGTCGAGGTTACGCAACTTTTAGAGGAATGCCCCGCTCCACAAATTGGTAAGGAATTTAACATTCCCCATTTTTCAATTGCACCAAAGGGATATTTCAGTTATTAGCAGAATATTATGCCTGCCGTATCAGATTGGCTGAATTAATTACCGTAACAATAACTGACACATCTTTGTGTTTTTTTTTAAATAACAAGTAGCATATTATAGTCTCAAACCTCAAAAAAAAATGTTTGGTGTTATTATTATTACATATAACAAACTTGATATCTCACTTTACAGATAAACAAGCTTTAGTAAACGCCTGCAAGACATGTTTGGAAACAAACGATTCTGTCGTCCCTCGAACTGAAGTGATAGAACAATGCGTACTATGTCTCCTCAATCTCGGCTACTGGGACTTCCTATTCACTCTCGACAAACGTTTCAGTTACTTTGAATTTGCCAAGGCTATCATCGTAGCCTGTCAAGAATTGAACAAATTCAAAGGCGAGAAGGACAAGAAGTTTCCGAAGGATCTATGGGACCTAAGTAAGGATCTAGTCTTATTTTCTTTCAGTTGTGAGTTATGAATTATTTTTTTAGCTTTACCAGCATTTATCGCGTCTGTATCCCAGACGAAGAGAACATCCTCGGGGACTTCCGTTTTGGTGCATAGAGATTCACCGGTCAACAGCACAAAGAGTATTATATTGTTTTTCTTTACCCGTTTGAGAGATGGTACAGCGCTACGGGTTGTTATTTCGCTACTGTCAAAGTTACATAACGTGCTGAGGGACGAAAGTTCTCTTGAACTAAACACGGAGTATATAAATCTTTGGCCAAGTGTTGTTAGCAAGTAAGTATGATAAAAAGTTACTTTTTATACAGGGTGAGTCATTAGAATCGGAGTGGTCGATAGTGCCTTTCTCTTAAGACATAGAAACAAATTATTTGTTACAATAGTTGCAAATGATGACCCACATCATTTTCTACAATGAAATAATTCTTTCATTTATACAGGTTGTTTAAACATGAAGGAAAAAATATTAATATTTTTAAATGGAATGCCCTGTATATAAATATGTTTTCTTTCCAACTGTAGATTTTACCATGTAAATGGTTTCTGAGATATTCATGTTTCAAAACTACGTTTTGAGATCAGGTCCTAAAAATTTCAGGCAATAACAATAACAATGTCAGGTAATAACTAAAACTATAGCTAGATGCTAACCTCATGAAAAAGTAGACGCATTATACAGGCTGATTGTACTATGCAGTAATTTTTTAACATTTGTAAATGATTAAGTCCTTCGTAATTTAATTAATATTCCGTATGCCTTATATCTATTATTACTAGTTTTGTGTGATATTTGCAAAACAGTTATAGTACCTTAATATTGCTCATTTGCTTTTGTACCATAGCTCACTTCAATACAGCAGTGAAACTGTTAGCGAGGTATTATCTCAGATCGTCGAACAGGCCTTAAAATTTTACCCCCACAACATTTCCTGGCTGCGGCTGATGGGGGATATAAACTTTGGTAAGCATCTGAGAAAAATTTGTAACTTCTACAACTGAAAACTCATCAAATAATTTTTTAGCTAAAGAAAAATATGAGCAAGCGTTGAACTTCTATTTAAAATCGTTGGTAACCTGTTACGATTATTTCATTATTCCGCTGAGACATGACGACTACATCTACAGGAGAATCATTAAAAGTTGCGCGTCCCTCGGGGCTTACACGCAGGCTGCGGTTTTGTGCCAATTTCTGGAGCAGCCCGATTTCCTATCGGCTTTCCATTACCTTTCCGAACAGAAAACATGTAACGACGCTGTGGATGCGTATTACAATTACTTCTGGGATACGAATATTTTGGAGTATTTGATTCACGTGCACCATAAGAAAGGGGAATTCCATAGGCAGAAGAGAGCAATTGAAACCATTGGGCTTTTGGAGTTAAATTCAAGTAATAATGAGGAAATCTTAAGGGAGGCTAGCAATTATAGGAAAACTACGTTTTTAAGAGCCTTATGTAAACAGTATGTTCATTAGTTTTATTTAAGTATTATTTTTCGATTTTATGAATTTTTAATAAAAAGTTTTTTATATAGTTTTTTCTTTTGACTTCCCTGTTTCATATTATATTTTAGATGAATGTTTATTATTATTATTGTTATTGCAATTTTGGCTTGAAACTAGGCTTTTCAGAATATTTTATTGCTATAATTTTTTCATCTGTTTTTTCTATATATTCTTTGTATTTACATTTTTTAAAGAATAGCAACCTGTTTTTAAACCACATGTGAACAAACTTTACGGATTCTCAGGTAAAAGTACAATCTATAAGGTGCCAACATTGCTAAAATGACATTTTTTTGTATTTTTAACACTTTTTTAGAATTTTTTTAGCGTGGATCTTTTGAACATTTTTTCCAATAATTTAACAATATACGAATTGGGTATCATCAGTTTCACTATTTTAAGATGGCGCTTTAAGAACGAAATTAATAACTTCAATTAAACAACCAAAAACGTTTTTATAGTTTTATTTCGTTAAGATTAAATTTATATATTATATCCACATACATGCCATCGCTACCACAACAAAATACGATAATGTAGACCATATACAAAAAATACCTATACAATGTAAAAGGAAATGCACTTGAAATAAAATATCTATACAAAATATTCCCTATAGCAGTTAACTTATCA
This sequence comes from Melinopterus prodromus, assembly GCA_964023965.1. Lineage (NCBI taxonomy): Eukaryota > Metazoa > Arthropoda > Insecta > Coleoptera > Scarabaeidae > Melinopterus > Melinopterus prodromus. Next base: position 82,423,634 of record OZ030391.1, on the reverse strand, counting down.
CTAACGTAAAGCGTTATAATAGACGTGGCTTGTCGACAAACTCTTGCCCGTATCTCATGATCGTATGACCAGTAGCCACAATCATAGATCCCCAGAAGAGAAGAAACAGCAAAGTTTCCGTCGAATACTCGTGAGGCACGACAGCACAAGTTACGAACATTGCCACAGCCACTAGCAAGACGCTCGGGAATGTAACGTAACGCCAGCCTCTGTCTACCGTATAGGGTGAACGCAAATCAGCTAGACCGTGGAATAAATCTAAAGCATCTTGTCGGTAACCATCAGTAAAATTATTCTTGTAATACCTAGTCAAGGAATTAATACCATCTCTTAACAATCCAGCTTTAGTTCTTTTGCCAGTTCTTGTATAATCTGTTTTTAGAGCACCAGTGCCTGAATATTGGATGCTAATCAAATCAGCGTTATCGGCCCAGACGTTCTTAAATAGGCCTTCGAAACTTTTATGGTTTTCTACGATTTCGTTGCTGGAGAGAATGTTTAGTTTCCTGAGCATAGTTGTCAATGCGCGATGAGCCAACATGCTTTGAACGACATTTGTTCTATCTAGGCAATCGATGCAATTCGTACGGAAAACCCCGTCCTGCATGGACCCCAAAGATCCATCCCGCATCATCAAAAAATATCCCATCTCTTCTTGATCAAACTGTAAACGATCGATCAATATCGCTAGGCGGTCCCAACGCATATGTCTGCATTCCGCGTGGAAATCGAACGCTTCATATCGAATTGATGACAACCCAATATTGTTAACAGTTTCCCCGAAGGCAATCTCCAAACTTCCTTCCGCACCTTTCTGGTCTACCAAGTTAACCAAGACTTGCCTTCCGTAAACTTGAGACGTAGCCTCAAAGTGTCTAACGCAAGCCCTCATATGGTCCTCTCTATCGATTTCAACCAACCGCGGAGGCGGTTTGTACCGTAAATCCGGTTGTTGCATCCAAAACAACGGAATCGACCCACGAATCTGCACAAAACTGGCTTGATCTCCTTGATAATCAACAATTTGCTCGGTCTCAACGAAATTAGCTACGTTACCGTCCTTGTCAATACCCCGCCTGAACCATCTCGTCCCTGCCCTTTGTATACTCCTCCGTGAAATCAACGCCCAATTAAACGTATTCCCGTTAATTACGATTTGATTTATCGAAATAAACCCGTGGATTATAGGAAGGGTGAAATTTTTGAATGCCGTTTTTTGGAAGCCTTTCGTCAAATGCCAATTCCACACAAATTTACTATCTGCTCTAGCGAGCATCGACTGTTGTTGAAATGCTGGCCCAGCCCCTGCCAACCTCTGCATGGTATGCGATAGATCGTACGTATAACTGAAGTAGAAGAACGGCGTATTTAAAACATGCTCGATCATACCAACGTAAGTTGCGTTATCCGATAATTGAGAAGGGCTCATGTGGATCGTGCTTTTAAAGTACGGAACTAGCTTGAAACCGCTTAATCTCCATACTGCATGACTGGCAATGAAGCCTACTAAATCACGGTGCGTCGCGATAATCAAATATCGCCCGGCAATTAACGTAATGCTCCCCAGAAAACCGCAGAACTCCTGGAAACGGGTTGGTAGTGGCTGGGCCGCTTTCTTTTCGATTGATACTGCCTCGGATATGCGATCGATCACCATTAGTTCTTTACTAGTCCTCGGTTCGATGTAGAATTTCTCCGAGGTTGTATACCTACAATTTGCAGATGATTTAGCATATTACAAATTAGATAATTGTTAGCATTTATAATTATAACAGTTTTGGGGTGGGTTATTATTACTTACAACTTCATGTCATCGTAAATATCCATATTGGTAGGCATTTTATCAAGAGATTACCAAAGAAATCAAGCCATAAATTCCAAAAAAAATTATGTTGTCAAATTTAGCAATTCAAGGTTATGTAAGTGTCAAAATGCAGTGTCGCCAATATTATCTAAAGTTTATTTCAAGTGTAATTTAAACATTCCCACCCCATTCCATTTTTAATAATTAATCACTTCGTTATAAATAAACCAACAAATAAACTTAAACTTTATCATTCATTATGAATTTTCTAGGGACTTTTAATACATCACAATCGATAAGTTAACCTAAAAATTCTATGAAAACAAACCAAATTAATTAATGGGTGTTGTTATAGTATGTCAACGCGTATAATCGGGCCAAAGATGGCCCGTGCGGAGGCGTTGTGTACCCAATCTCTGCTGGAGGCCGGTGAGCGACCACTCGAAAGACCTTTAGTCGAACCAGGAGATGTAAAAACTCAGTTCGTAACCAGAGAAGGCACATACCGGTTAATGACTCTTAGCGAATACTCAAGACCAAACCGTGTTGGATACCAACCGCAAGGACAGACGCCACCTCAAGTAAAAGTTTCCCTAATCAGCATTCCGGAAGCTGGAGAACGTATATGCTTTAACTACGGTCGAGAATTATACGTCTATGTTTACAAAGGCATCAAGAAGGCCGCCGATTTGAGCAAACCACTCGATAAGAAGATTTATAAGGGCACAAGTCCGACATGCCATGATTTTAACACGTTTGAAGCTACAGGAGAATCTGTAGGAATAGTTGTAGGATTTACCTCAGGTCAGGTGCAAGTATTCGATCCGATAACTAAAGATTTGAATAAATTGTTTAATGATGAACGACATATCGATAAAACGCGATCGACCTGTGTTAGGTGGGTTCCCGAGAGTAAAACGTTGTTTTTATCCGCACACTCTAACGGGTATTTATATCTTTACAACCATGAATTGGCTTGCAACAGTAATCAAATCCCATGTTACCAACCGTTCAAATCCGGCGATGGTTTTTCCGTAAGCTGTTCGAAGACAAAATCAAGTAGGAATCCGTTATTTCGATGGACAATCGGCGCTGGAGCTGCTATAAACGACATGGCTTTCAGTCCCAACGGAACATATCTAGCCATTGTTTCTCAAGACGGTCTTTTACGTGTTTTTCAATACAACACAATCGAATTAGTCGGTACCGCAAGATCTTATTTTGGTGGATTATTATGCGTAGCTTGGTCCGGAGATGGTCGTTTATTAGCCGCTGGCGGAGAAGATGATTTAATAACGATATTCTCACTAGAACAAAAACGAGTTATTGCAAGAGCGCAGGGTCACCACTCTTGGGTAAGCGACGTTGCTTTTGATACAAAACTTGAAGCTGAATCAAATTACCGAATAGGATCGGTTGGCCATGATACCCAATTATGTTTATGGGAGTTACCAGAAGAGGCACTAGCGCCACCTAGGCAACGGATAAAGAGGAAACCGGATCCCTTACAACTCGTTGGGACCCCTACGTGTCCGAGGCTCGATGAGTGTCCGCTTTTGGAGCCGTTAGTCTGTAAGAAAATTGCTCACGAGAGACTTACGTCGATTATTTTCCAGCCGGACTGTATTTTGACAGCGTGTCAGGATGGTTATGTGTATACGTGGGCTAGGCCGCCTACATGAGATTGTAGGTGTATTAGGTTTATGTATTATATTTAAATTGGATGCTGCCACGTTTTGGAATCATTGTTTTTGCGATATTCTGACCGTATTTCACATTATTGTTATTGTAGTTGGTGGTTTTATTATTATAATGTTTTCCGCAACTGAGGCTATTGCTTGAATAAATCATTCCTTCTATATGTGTTTAATTATAAAATATGTGTCGGATATGTTATTACGTATGGTACATGATGTGTAATAAGTTATTATTAATTTCTTGTACAAACCTTTTATTACTCGATAAATTATTATTTATAATAATAAATCTGTGACAGATTTATTTGTTTCTTCATTTTTAGTCATATAATTTTTATTTTTTATTATTTTCATGAGAAAAATTGCATATGAATTGTTAAAAAAAAATCCTGGAAGATGCCCAATAGAAGATACCTACATTACCAAACTGACACTGGCTAGTACTGAAATGCCTGTAGTTAATCCATTGCAACAAAATTGTTTCTGCTAAACCCCTGCCGTTTTCAAGATAAAATTAAACCAAATTCGAAGGGACCAGATTCACACTATAGTAACAGTTCAATTGCACCCTTTTTAGTTTCTTTTGCACCCTTACCGTTTTCGTGATAAATGTAAAACAAAAGTGTCAATTTGGCCCTCATTTTCAAAATTTTAATTTTTTTCTTCTGACTGTGTTGTGGTCATGTCAATAATATGCAGAAACACTCTAAAAATGGTTTATTCAATACACTCAACTGGTGATGTAATACAACAGATTGTTTGCACCCTTGCTAGTTTTGTTTGCACCCCTAGCTATCATTTTTTTAGATATATTTAAAATAAAGTTTAAAATGAAAACCTACCCCACTCTTTAAACTTTTCAATATTATTTTCTATAGATTGATTACCATTGTATTGCATATGTTCGCACCATCTCTCCCATCTCCTCTCTATTTTTGCACGGCTGACCTACGAAAGATCGATTGAAAGCCTGGTCTGACCACATGTGCCCTTTTTTTATTGGGAACTTTACTCTAGAGCAGCGTTTCCCAACCGGTGCTCTCCGGGACCCTAGGAGCGGACCGACCCTATGTGCCTGACGTGTTGGAAAACGCTGCTCTAGAGTTTAGATGGATACTGCAGATGATCATTTTACGAGCACAAGAATAAAAACTGAAGACTAACGAAAAGTCATTAAAACACATTGGACAATCAATAAAACTGGATAAATAGCAGTTTTAACGTAACAAAGAGCCATACTCGTTCCTTTTTTTTGTTAAATAGATATAATTTAGGTTTTTTTATGTAATATTATAGTAGGTTTACAAAGAGCTTTCACATTACTGTTGTATATTTTCATATTAGAAGCTGTAACATATTTTTAACATTAAGAAGTACATACTTGTATTTCCAGTATTATTTCTAAATTTAATAAAATATTTCAGCTTGAGACTTTTTCTAATTACAGTACCTTTTATATAGCAAAATATCACTGAGTTTTCTGGTAGGTATGTAAACCTTTAAAGTTTGTAAGTAGTTTATTTCAAAATGCAGTTTGTTTAACCCTCCAGCCGCGGGAGACGCGATTTCCACGTCCATTTTCCCGCATTTTCGCCGTTGCCGCGGCAGGAGGGTTAATCAATAATGAAATCTTGCATTTTAAGGTATTAAAACTAACATCTAGCAACTTTCCGTGCCTCGTATTCAAGCTAATTAATGGTACTTCAATACATCCACAATGACAAAATAAGTTAGAAATAATGGTCACCACATATGCATGAGCTAATTTGGTTGTTTATTCATATCATTTCGGGTTTCATTGCTAACTACTCCTTTACATATTTCCCGTAGGAATTATAACAAAGGAAAATTTTGTTTATTTATTTCTCATTTAAAACCGCCATTGTTTCATCAAACTCTTTATTAAATGCAAAATTTTATAAATATAAAACACTAATAAACAGTGACATGACAAATCAAACAACATTAAAAGTAAGCAGAGTCCTTCTCAGACAATTTCACAAGAGCTTCGTGCAGAACAGGCACATCCTCGAACCGTTCAACCCAAGAAGTAATCAGTCCTTCGGTGTTTGGCTCATATGCCTTCAATTGCACTCCTCTCAAGCTAGAATTGCTCTCGTCTTCGAGCACCAGATTGGGCTGCGTAAACATTTTCCTCGGCCTCTTATTCGCTAGTACGATATCCCTCCAGCTAGTCCATGGTTCTACGACGCCAGAGTAATTGTTGAACATTTCTTTTGCGGCGGCAGCATTTGCGGTCGCCTTGTAGATTTGCAATTGCAAGAGGAAGTGGCCAATCGCGTTTCTTCCGGCACCCTTCAAACTTGAGCGGTCCAGAGTGAGCAGGAGATCTTGGGGGCTCGGCTGTGTTACGGAGACAACGCCGGCTTGGATCAAGACTCGGGTTAGTGCAAATCTTGCCTAGAATAAAAAATGTATAAATAATAGATATCTTTAGCAGAGAATATTAGTCATTTTATTGCCTAAATTATTTTCAAAGGAAAAAAAATCTTTATTTTTACACAATCTATTTTATTACTATAACATTATTGTTAAATTTTACTAAAAGACCAGGTTGCGTGGTTTGTTCAGAAATGCAAGTGCTTTTGAAGCAAGTGAAAAAATCTGATGTGGCCAGGCACATGACTTTATCATACAATAGATAGTTTAGCTGCATGATCCCAGGCACCACAGCGACAGACAAAATATATATCTCCGTCTCACATTGTTGGAGACTACACATTGGCGCTATAGGACAAGCTCCGTATAATCCCTAATACGTATATGGATAATATTGACAGTAGGTATTGTCAAAAAACCAGCCTTTGACACTACCTACTCTCCAGTTCCTTTGGACACTTTATATATATATAAGTAAATAAATAATTTTTCTTACTTGAGAGTGCGCCTGAAGCCATCCACGTTTCGGGTCCCACATCTCCAGCGAACAAACACCAGCCCAGGCCAACAGCAACCAATTCGTATACATAATATCTTCAGCCAGAGTATCTTCATACCCGAATATCGACAATATACTTGGCTCCAAGCTCAAATACAGTCCAACGGCTTCAGCACGGCACTCCTCGTAAGCGGAACTCAACGGACCGAAAGTACTGTCGTACGTGTCGCCGGGTTGATAGCAAGACGAAGGCGGCTTTCCCGTTAGTGGATCGACAAGATCGGACGAGTAATTGGCGGCGCCGTCGGCTTCTTTTTGTAGTAGTTTTCCGGAACCGTGACCGAGTAGCTCGTGTAGGCCTACTTGAACTTCAAACGCCATCACCCTGTAGCGTTGCAGCAGATCTTTGTCGCTTTCATTGAGGAATGGCGTGTTGGACTGTTGGTAACTCGCCGGTATGACGTTACCTAGCGATACGTTCTTAAAGCCTTCCGTTTGACGAATGTCGTCGTCTGAAATTTTTAGATTCCTATCAGGATTTGGTGAAATCAATGCGTAATAGAATTACTTAATGTGTTTTTTGTATAATAAAGTTTTTTTGTAATGAAAAAAATTTACACAAGTTTACAATCATAATTGACAGAAATGGCCAATTTTTATCTGATTTTTAGCAATAAAGAATCTATTCCAACTTGGCAATACCATACTGTACATAGTTTTAAAAAATGGGAACCAGCAAACAAAGCTAAAAGGTGGAAGTATCATATTCAGCAAAAAAATTTATACAAAAATCTATAATAATTTATTAGAATGATTAGAATCCAAAAACCGTATTACTTCAATGGCCATAAGACTACCAGAAGTGACTACAATAATTGGATTCATGAAAGTAAAATTCTCATAATTGTTTTAAAAAATTTTGTTTTAAAATATTACTGCATATTTTCAGTTTTAAATGTTCTCCGTCTTGTCAAGATGACTTAAAATACACACAAAAGAGCAAATATTGGCCAAAATACATTCACATTCATGCCAAAACTTATTTTTAAACATACAAAGAAAATTCCTATCTTAAAAAACACCTAAGCGACAAACAAATTTATACTCACAATTCGGAATATTTATGCCAGCTGGTATCCCACTCCCGGCGAACGTCAGCACGTCCAAGGACGTAAAATCGGGCCTCAAGAATTTGTCCTTCTCAAATCCGCGTGGCCATGGCAACAGCGGTAACAATTTCTCAGCACTATCGACCAAAGTCGCAAATTTCGCAGACATTTCCCTGTTGACAGCAGCCACAAAACCCTCAAATTCCCCCCTGACCCCAGCCGGGTCCCTGTACGTCTCAATAAATCCTATATACGTCTCTATCGCCGGCACCTTATCCTGAATCCAGAATCTCGACCCGTGTTTGTGGTCATCCAGAGAGCCACTCCTAAAGGATTTAACATATGATTTCAGCATATTTGCCTGTGTGTCATTTGCAGCATATTTAACACACTCCTCTAGATAATTCGCTAATTTGCCCATCAGAGGTGAATAATCGCCACTGGTGATGAAATAAGTGGTATTTCCGATAACTTCTCGATCGACCTCGCCAGAATTTTCACCCGCCAGTCTAATCTCATATGTAATATTTCCGTTGGTTTCCGTTTTAAAGCAGCGAGTGTTGTACAGTTCCAGTTGTTTCTTTTTGATCCATTCTTGAACTTTATCGTTGTCCTCGGATGTGAAATTCTTTGAGAAGTATGTGGTACAGCCGTGCGGCGGGTATCCCAAACATGTCTTGCCGGGGCTTAGATCGTAAATGGCTGATTTGTATTGGTTCCATAACGGTTCGATCTTGGTCCACGCGGGGCTTATTTGTAATAGTTCTTCCAGACGGGACATCTCGATGCCCGGGATGAACTTGGAATCGCCAAAACCCTGCGTTTAAAAGATGCATTTAATTTATAATTTGTGACAATTATGTATTTAATAATAAAGATATTGCAAAACATAAGCATTTAGTAAAAAGTATCATATATCCTTAAAAATGGTTTAAAATAAAGCTATTCTTTTCAAATTATTCAAAATTCATTAAACGTTATCAAAGAAGCAATTTTTTTTTTTAAGAAAAGTTTAGATAGTTCCCGATATATCGTTTCTTTCCACTGCAGAGGGAATTATAAGCATTGAAAAGTCAGAATGTATTTCAAAGGAGATTTTAGGTAAAAATTCCACACCAAATTCCATGGCCACACATAAGTAAAGATTTTGTAGGACAATTACAAATCTCAGAAAAGCTACAATCAAATTAAATTAAAAGGAAAATTCTATTTTAACAGTTTGTAATAATTAAAAAAGTCATAAAGTTAATTGCATCCTTGTATCATGTTTTAAACTGCATACCTAACGAGGCCATAACTCATTTGGAGATTCGATTCAATTCTGGAATTGATCTTAAATTATTTTTTAATATGCAACGCGATCTTTAATTTAAATTAATTAATGTCAATTTTTAGGTTTTATCAACATGTTTCTATAAACCTTTGTTTCATGTTATGCTATAAAAGGACTCTGTAGCTTTTCTGGGACTTTGAGATTTTGTTGAAAATTTTTGTTTTTTTAAATAATTTTTTGTTTGTTTTTGTATCCGTTATTTTTTTAATTACGTTGAAAATAATATACTGTGTGATCTATAATATAGGAAGACTGTTTCTTTAGTTAGAAAGTCACGCAAATGAAAAAGAAGGATTGTTAGATCTTTAAAAAATATATTTTTTGATAATTTTGCGGTTGGTATTATTTACTGTTTGTGGAAGTGACGTCAAAAGTGCAATTTAAATGGCCAAAATTAGGTTAAAATAGAATAATCAATTATGTTAAAATAACCTAATTGTAAAATTATTATTTTCATTAATCAGTTCAGTTGTCTTTTCCAGACCACTGTTGTTTCCTGATTTATATTCTTGACTACACAGTGTTCACAAGAATATATTGATTTTCTTTATATGAAAATACATATTTGAAAACAGAGCAATAAGGGAAAAGTTCAGCATTTTCACGCTGATCAATTTACTGAACTATAATTTGTAAAATAGAAAAGTTTCAATAAAATATTGGAATTTTTTATTTTTGTTTCTTTTTCCTAACTCAATATGTAATGGAAATAGGCATTTATAAACCATATATTCTACAAAACTAAAAACCATCCTGTATTTTGAAATGAAATCATGTTTGCTATAATTTTTTTCAAGGACAGGAATAGTCTAAAATCCTGACATATGGAACATTTTCCCAGATTGCATCACATAATGTTTAAATAATTGTTAGCTATTTATGTACATTTCTCTGAAAACATTCCCACATTCCAACACTTCGATAAAAAGTACCATTGTGCATAAACTCCATGTTTTGCAATACATTTAACTTTTATTACTCCGTAACAATGAAAATTTATTTTCATCCACAAATTGCATTCTCTTCGCATAACCATACGATTATTTCTTATTACAATTTATCTTTTTATTCAATTATCTCTGAATTTGTTTGATCCGTTAATCTTATCTGAGAGACCATAAAACCTCTTTGTTTTTCTTTGTTTAAATTACACATTTCCTTCACAAAAATAGATCTTTAGTTCCTACCTTATAATTTCCGGCATTGCAAAACACACCGCAGGAATAAACCAACAAAGCTGTGACCTCTTCCTCCGTGAATCCAGCACCTAACGCAGTCGATTTAAATTCGCTTACTGTCTGCACCGAGTACAACTTGTGCAGTATTACGAACACTGCTCCTGATTCCGGACTGGTTTGCAGCAGCGTTATGAGGCCCCCGGTCCATGACGCTTGGCTCAAGTAATAAGCGTATAGCTTTTCAGTCGGTGTCAAACCGTTGAAGGCTGTTAAGGCTTCCAGATAAACAACTGGTTGATCTAATGGTAATATATGGTGCGTTTTATCTACTTCTCCATTCATCTTAAACTTTATCGATTATCTTCAAAACTGAAATAAGAAAGTCTGAAAATAAACTGTTTAGGTTAGAATTGATAACTGCCAATATACAAGTCATCTGACAGATAAGAAAGGCAAAAAAGATATCTGTATTCTGTTTCTTAGACCTGTTTTGCAGGTTAGATTCTCTGTATAGTGGCGCCACCGTCATTTAAATATGTGATGTACTGTTTTAGGTGAGGTGGGAGTACAGTGCACTCTCGCTAATCCGAATGCTCGTTCATACCAGCATATGGAGTTTGTAATGTGTACTTATACAAACTAAACAATTATAATATTACTTATTATAGCATAATGACAATAAAAATAACGAGTAATTTTTCAATTAAAATTTGATTTTTATTCATTGTTTCCCCAGATCGTGTTACAAAGAGGAAGGAAATGTTTAATACTGATTTTTTAAACATATGGCCATTTAAATAATTCGTCGGAAATGGTTGACTTCAAAATCTCTCGAAATTTCTAATCAGAAGTTAATTTATAATTACAATTATGGATTTTTAATTTCTTTTAGAAACATATTATTTTAAAATTTTGTGATGGCTATCAAAAGTCAAAACATATTTGTTTAAACAAAATATATTAAATTCATTGCATGTGATTAATAGTTTTATTCATTTTATTTAAATTAAATAAATATTATTTGGTTTATCTTAGTATCGTTTCTTATATGCTGTAGATTTGAGCACTTTCTAAAATAGTACATTTTTTATCTATAATTTGGCGTATTGCTAAGATTCTGCGTATAAAATACCTGAAAAAATACTTGGGAATATTACGTGTTTTGCGACTAAAACGCAGAAAGAAGCATTCCAATAAATTTTAAAATTAATAAACATTGTACATACCCACAATCAGTGTATGTAATTTTGCTTGGGTTGGAAATTGGGAAATGCGTGTTAGGATTAGTATTTATCGGGCAATTCCGTCATCGAAGAAAGCAACCGTATACGTGTTTCGGACTATTAGTCCTCATCAGCACGGTATAGCCAAGAAGCAAGATGGACACTCAATGGAAAAACACTCAAATAGAGACCATAAGGGGCGTGACCAATGTCGCCAATTTGGTGCTTCAGTCACAACATCTTCAGGATTCGAAGATAAGATGTGACGTCGCGCCGGAGGTGACTGGGACACCCCAGGTGCCTGGGGTGCCTGGGGATGTTGTGACTGAAGCACCAAATTGGCGACATTGGTCACCATTGGTCTCCATTGGACGGTTTTTTCCATTGAGTGTCCATCTTGCTCCTTGGCTATACCGTACTGATGAGGACTAATAGTCCGAAACACGTGTATACGGTTGCTTTCTTCGACGACGGAATTGCCCGATAAATACCTTTCTCCTTCTATCTCACCATCGAGTAACCAGCTTTCCTTAGGATTAGTAGCAAATTTTTTTGTTTATACTTTGTACTTTTTGTATTTTATTATAAAAGCAGTTATGTCAGATATGACTTGATTCGCAGACAACTGATACATTGAACAACAAAAATATGCAAGCATTAAGTTGAGTAATCCATCCTTATCTTAGGTATGAAATCACTAATTTAGAAGACTGTACTGACCAAAATGTTGTTTTAAAATTATAAATTGAAAAAAATATACGGTTACTGCCTTTCATTGATCTATTGGAAGAAAATAATGTTTGGAACACATAAGAACCATCCTAACATGTATAGTTTATTTTTGTTAGTAATTCTCTAAATATACTATAAAAATAATAAAATTTTATTCATGAACTTATTTATCACTTTGGAAACAAAGTGTGTGAATAAAACCATCTGATTATATTTTATTACCAACAGTATTAGTGACTTTGCTCGTGTGGCTTTAGTACATTTCTTTGAACGGTACTATTTTGTTAAAATGCAAACAAAAATTGAAGCGAAAGGAATAGAAATGAAAATGGGAACAAAAACCAAAATCTACACCTGAATTAAATTATAATTGAAAATACTGAAGATAACATATATTGTATGAAACGCTTTTAGGTACTCAATAAAAACTGACCACACGCTGGTGTTTATTTTTCATGTGAACGCACTCCTTCTCGTTTGAGTCAGTGCAATTTCACTGGCTTGTTCTTACAGAGCCATTTACGCGCTTCATCTTGTGTGTTCTTTTTTTTATATTTTATACGACGTCGATAGCAAATAGCCGCAATGAAAAAGCCTATATGGGGAAGTAAGACCTGCCTGGTACGTAGACGAAGTACATACTTGGCGTTTTCCGGTTCGTACGAAGGTGTAATGTAATTATTGTTCTCTCTGATTGTACACGGGTTCGCACAGATACGAAAAAGGTACAGGTGGAGACCAATTTGGCAGAAAATATTACCACTTGTTCAGATTTTACGACATAGGAAATAAAAATGGATAAAACATCGATAGACCGTTAAAACGTTTATTTATAAGTGGACAAGTAACAACTTTACGTCAAAATATGGATAAACTTCTCGTGGTCAACTATTTTAAACAAATCGTTCCTAAATTGTCTGACATGTTCAGCATTTCTTCTATCACAGCATGCCTTAATATTAAGCATCACTTGTGGGATATCCTTGGTATTTGCAAGCGTAGCCAAATCAGAATAGTACTTCCTTTGATATGAACCAATTTTATGGGCTTCGCACTTCTTGAATCCCTTTTCCAGGCGGTCCTTTAGTTCTATCTCACCGTCTAATATCATATCCTGTACGTTTGGTAGCTTCATCTCACCAGTTAAGCTATGCATAAAGAATCTAGCTTGAAGATCAAACAACAGGAATGGGCAGACGTTAAAAGGCATGCCAATAAATGCCATGGTGGGGTGTGAAATGTTGATTATGTGTTTGTAAAGTGGTTGAATATGGTTGTCCTCTATCGTGATACCACAAGAGCTGTCCAGAAATGGAAAGTTATACAGATAACCTATAAGGAAGAGGTAAGTGTTTGATCTTTAAAAGAAGTGTTTTGAGTTGCAAACCTGTGCAATATATAATAGTATGTACTTCAGTTGATGACCCATCAGCAAATATAACTTTGTTTTCTTCGAGTCCTTGTACAATTGGCTTCTTAATGACATTTTTAGGATATTCAGATGTTATCAGTGCATTGCTATGACTGAAAAATACCTATAATCAAAGTCAAATTTGTAGGACGAATTACAAAAGTTATTACTAACTACCTACCTTATCAACCTCTTCAGATAGTTGTAATACCAAATCAATTCCCGAAGGTCCACCGCCTACCACCACAACCTTTTGACCTTTGTAAGCTTCTGGTCTTCTATAAGCCTTGCTATGTATTTGAGTGCCTTTAAACGTTCCCATTCCGGGAATTTTTGGTATATTGGGGGTGCTATAATGGCCTGTACAAACCATAACAGCATCAAATTCTTCAGAGGATTTTCTTTTTTGAATTTTATCTTCAGTCTCTATACTCCATGTACCATCTTCGAGGTGTTTTACCGATCTGACAATCGTGTTAAACTAAAAATTAATGTGTTGAGTATGTTATGATTGTTGTTCATTGTGTGAATTTTAATACTTTGATCAAAGGTTTTAAACTGAAGACGTCTGCGTAGAGGTGAAGGAAATCTAGTATTTCTTCTTGGTTTAGATACGATCGTGAATTTTCAGGTATGTCAAAGTCAGAAAAACCCATTATTTCCTTTGGATGGTTGGTCCTAAAAAGAACAATTTTCAGGTTATTATTGAGGGTAACATTTATGGTATTGTGTTTTTTGATGTGTAGCTATAGTAATAAGTTTTATTTTTATGATTTGAAGGATAAATGCACTATAAATTGTTCACATGAATAAGTAACAGTGATTAACCTTTTATTAAGAATAAAAGAGAAATCCTCACGTACTTAAAGTAAAGGTTTACGGTATAATAAATTCCTATCTCTTTAAAGATCACTTATATCTATGTATGTATGATATAAAGGCTCGCAGGTACAAATCCTTCTCAACATATTGTTTTCAAATTCATCTCAATATCTGAATTTTTGTAGAAGATGCACAGTAAAATGAAGTAAAATTTTGTATTCTTTTTGTACTAGAAACACTGGTCAATATGGCAGACTTAATATGCTGCAATCCATGGAACTTTAAAGCGTATCTTTTATATTCCAGTGGTGGACATACTAGTTATTAAAGTGTCAAGTACACGTTAAGTTTTGTTTACTAAAATTAAATTTTTTATCCTTCGGTTTAACTGTACATTTCTGGTCAATGTCTTTAAATTAATTTGTTGCTGATAATAAATACAATAGTCTAAGGCTATAATCAAGTAGGTAACATTTACGGCAAAGTTTATCAGCACTTCAAATTGCAAAGGTCTACTTTAAAGTTGTACTTTTATTTAAATAATGTTCCTGTGAAACAACAATTAATCACACCCTGTATATCTTATCTTATAATGTGGTAATAAGTTGCAAATTTTTGTAAATTATCATCATTAATTTGCAGTATTTTATGTACAAGAGAGTTGGGCAGAATGAATATAAGAGTCAATTGACTAATTATGGTACGTTGTAATAATTTGAAATAATTATAAATAATTGTCTGTATAAATAAATATTCCCATACGATATAATGCCATTTCGTACTTAAAAGCTCTCAAATTAAAATCATCCTTTATCAAAAACATATAACAAGTAAACAACATGACATACGCAGTACCTGCATCAACGGCTTTTCAGGAAAAAACACGCATCTCGCGTCCCCCACCACCGCCTATAGTCAGTGCATCGTGGTTATGGACCGGTCAGTGTTCGTTGCGTTAACAATTTCAAAATTATGCATAATTATTGCGTAAATAAATCAAAAACTGTTACCAGTGTCTTTGTTTGACTGCCTATCAACGATTTGAGAAGAAGTGTGACAGGGATCGTATAATACCGGTGAGTTTTTTGTGTATAAATTAACCCCAATTGCTACATTGTGATAATACCATATTGGAATACTTGCATTGTTGACATTATGAGGTATTGCGGGTACCCATAGAGGGTACAATTGCGATATTTCGATCGTTTAGGGTTATGTGCGAGTCGATATTGAATTTTTGTCGAAAGTATCATACTTTATTAGGTACTGCTAAATTGTCTTATTAGTGCACATAACCTCTACGTCCTAAATTTATTGACATTTCGAAACGTTTCGTACATACCAAGCATTTCCTGAACAATACATTTTAATTTCAAGTAGATTTCCATTATTGACATGTTTATATGTGTTTTGTGTATACTTCAGGTGACCAGAAGTCCCGCGGGACAGTCCTGACTTTTAACTTTTTGTCCCGCGTCCAGCGGTGTTTTCAAAATGTCCCACTTTTGAGGAAATTTTTACGGGTAACCATTTTTACTAAACATGTTACGGTGGTTCTTAGGTTATTTGGTCCAAACATAATTATTCTTGTTCAAATTGTTCGCTGAAAGGCGCAGTAACAGTATATCTTTATAACTTTAATAATAAATGTAATGTAATAAATATTAATAAAACGGTATCGTCTAAAAATATAAGTGATTTTATTACATAGAAAAATATGAGTCTTAGCTAGCTATATAGCGCAATAATTATAAATTTGATATTGGTCAATGTGTGAATATGTAACATTAAATAACTGAAAAAGCAGTTCATTATCATTTGTACATTGACATGATTTGGTTGAAAAGCCACTTGTAGATACAATGAGAATTCAGAGGTGCTTTAAAATTTGTTTTAATTTAAATCAAAAAATGACCTGAAAAATTGTTCCAAGTCTAAGTTTTAATGTTAAAATTTGTTTTAACTTATTCTCGATCGTTTATTGCCTATTCTAAAAAATTATACATCATTGTACTGGTTTGCTTTGATAGTAGAGAATCTATAGAATACTACCCAATAAGCAGTGGTAAACTCTACCTAGATAAATGAACAAAATGTGATTTTTGTTTCTAATGTTTCTAACGTGACAAAATTTCAATGTAATGTAAACAATATGGCCTTTATCAGGAGTAAAAATTAAGAAATGAAATGTTCTGTGAGTTTACTTTTAAACAGCATTTTCATATGAAGCCTCGTTTGTTATTAACTTTCTGGAACACGCTGTATTATTTTGATGTATTTGAAACTTGTAGGTCTAACTAAGTACATAGTACTTTTAGTTAAGTCTGAAGCAAATTGGAAAATTCGGATATATTTTTACTTTATCATACGCAGTATGACCCTCGATTTCTGTAATTTCGTCAAAATAGTTAAGAAATAAATCAAAGTAGAGGAAATTCTGAATAATTTATGCCTATGAATTTTTTTGGTAAAATTAATAGTTTAGCTGCAAGAGCAAACTCTATGTGATCGAGATCAGTCGCATCTGCATTGATATAATACTAATTAGCCAGGATTTGACAAATATTTTCAGTCTAATGACAGTAGGTAGTGTCAAATGCTGATGCTTTGACAATACCTACTGTCAATAGTACCAAAAGATCTGTCAAATCCTGGCTAACTTGTCTTATTTTAATGCAGGCACGACAGGTCTCAATCAAATAGATTCTCATGCAGCTAAACTATTAATTTTATATATTGTATGATAAAGTTTTTTATATTTCTATGCCAATTAAACATATTTAATCACTTCTATGTTCATTAAGCTAATTATTTCTAATTCATAGTTTTATAAATTTATTTGAAATATAAAGAAATCATTTGTTGTGTAACAATTAAATAATGTGTGTAGTTGGTATAATAGTAGGTATACTTAATAAAAATATTAAAATTAATTACTTACAAATGCATTGCCGTAAAATTATGTAAATCAGGCATTTGATAAATTAATTTATTAACAAAATAGTGACAGATATTATTTCTCATAGAGTATCGAGCCAAAATTTGTATCACTAATTAATTTGATATCCTTGCGGAGTAAAAAGGAACGACATTATTTATGAGCTGCTCGGTGTATGTCAGCGAGAAGCAATTAAATCGAACGAAAGATTAATTTATAATTAACGACGTGGCGCGATTACAAAAATTGACCCATATTTTTTTAACTGTAAATGATTTATACTGGGAGGAGTCAATACGGCATGATTAATTACAATACCGGGTGATTGATATTCCGGCCTCTCGAATTACTTTTGTTTCGTTGTGCACTTTGTTATTACAAATTGTTACTATCGCGATCGAAAGCGGACACATTTTTACCAGACTTGTAATAGTCGATTTCGTATCCGATAAGTTCTTTCGCGTTCCCCGCTAGAAAATTAAATTTTAAATTGATATCGATGTACGAAATTATTAATCGTGTATTCGACGGCAGTCAATACAATTTATGCTAGACAAAGGAGGATAAACTGAAATGTTTCCTTTGAAGTGATCGCAGATGGACTATTTTAATTAATACTTCTCCGCTGTTTGATAGTTTGATTGATGCCTCTCATTTTTTATTAACTGTAAAGTGTAAAGAGAATATCCGTTACTATTAACGCGATTTTCAATTAGGTCATATTCTTTTAAAGAGTTCTTAATTATCTCAAATCCAACAGTTGCTATATTTGGAAAAGTTGCTAGTAGATGTTATTAGAAGTTATCTGTTAAATATTTTATAATTGTTATTTGTCACTCTTGTAATAAATATACTAATTATAGTATGCTAGAATAATTGTATCTTCTACAAAAATTGTAATATTGCGATGAACCTAAAAACAAAATGTTGAGATTTTAAATAGCTTTGTAATAGGGCAATTTGAAATTTGCTTAGGTAAAGAGGGTCAAGAACATCATTATCGTTTTCCCTGTCTAATTAATTGTAAAATTTGGAATATATTTACATTAGAAATACAAGTTTATATAATACAAGTTGAAAATAGCGTGGAAAAAGAAATCAACCTGAAAACTATTTCAAATATATAACGCTAAAAGCAGGACATCTCCTAAAATAAAATCAGGGTAAGAAATCAAAATAACTGAAAACTTTTTATAATTATTATTTTAGTTTTGCGTAAAAAACACTGTTGATTCGAGAAAATACTGGACTCAAACTTTTGAGATAAAGTAATGTACCTATACTGTATTTTGGTAGTTATTTAGAAACTTTTGTTACACTTTAGCATTGTTCGAATTTCATACAAAAAACTATTCTACTACCACAATTGTCGAACACAAGACAATTACAAATTAACTGAAAATTTGACTGAAATGTTTGAGTGAACTTTTCGGAAACTTATAAGCCCGGGCACATACATATTCCATTCACAAAATCCATGATCTCCACAGTTATCAATATTTTCCTAATTTGCTGTCTGACCTTTTCCAGAAATTCTTCTGTTGCAATGCTATAAAACTATTATGTCACCATTAGAACAAGTCAATTAAATATCAGAATCAATAGGAAAACATAGGGATTTTCCATTAACATGAATGTCGATGCCATACCTAAGCAAAAAACATTGCCTTGACCTTCTGTTTTTGTTATGGCACTATGACACTCAAAAAACTTGATACAGCCCTTAAAGTCCTATTCGTAGAAATTTTTAGGTTTTCAATTTTTCTATTGATTCATGCATTGTCGCCGGAAATCTGCCCACATGCAAAATTCTAACTCGATTGGACAAATGACCAAAATCCTCAACATTTTTGCAAATTTCGGAGATGTTTGCAGTTTTATTTTATTGATTCGTGCATTGTCACCAGAAATCTGTACATATGCAAAATTTCAACTCGATTGCACTCTGGGAAGTAGGTAAAATATGATAATGCGCAAGAACGTAGCGTGATATCGACAAGTGGTCCCAAACAAAACCGCATTTTTTCATGCGTTTCCAACCGCAGACGGGTTTCAGACAAACACATTTGATAAAAAAACACAATAAAGAGACTAATTAGCGAATAAAACAAAAATGTGTATTTTGAACCAGTTTAACCTTATTTGCGATTATCTGCGTAACTAGAAACGGAGAATTGGTCCCTTTTCTCATCCACGCACACATATTCTATGATCTATTATATACCTTATTTTTGTATAATGTATACAGGCGGTTCCACCTTCTTCCCGCAAAGCTTTTTCCAGATAATAACTGTCTTACTGAGTAACAAGATTCCTTTTCCTGTATTGGTTTTTTTGCCCTTAAAAAGTTAAGCACCGTTTGACATATTAACAAAACTGTAATTTAAATGGCTTTAACTTATTTAGGAATTGAAAAACCCAGTAAGTCGAACATGAACTTTAACATTTCCTTGTAGATTTTTTAAAAGGTTTATGTGACCCTTTTGTTTGCTCATTTGTGTATTTAATTTGTTTTTATAGTTTCTTTATTTAAAACTATGTTCATATGAAAGGTTTTACTGGATATCATGTACTTTCTAAAAACAATTTTTGCGGGAAAGTAAGTGGGATATCTTTATTTTTTTACATTATTTAAAATATTATTCTAATACCCCTAAAAATTGTATTCTGTATTAAAAAGTAAATTATTCATAATATAACTAATTACATAACATTTATTCTCTAATCTTTTGATAAAGGTGGGCATTGTAACAACGGATTAATGCTTTTTAGACCTGATTATTATTTCCAGACCTGATATTGGCGTGATTTAAATGACTGCGATATATGGATTTGAGCATTAACTGATATAATGAGACCTCGTGGTTGTTTTATATAACTAGCCTATTTCGAGTAAATAATTGTAAAATATTAAAATTAAATTACAGTTTGAAATGTTTGCATGTATTACTTAAAATACAACATAATTCTTCTTAAAAATCGAATTGTATTATCTATTTGCGTCTATCTGCTGGTAAAATTATAGTTTTGATTACCTACCTTAATCCTTTGTACATAGCGGAGTGTACAGGATACCCATATTCATCAAAATCGGTGTAATCCGTGTACACCCAAACACCACCAAGTTGGGAACACTGTTCAAATATTACACAATCGAAGCCTTTTTCTTTCGCATACTTTGCCGAAGTCAATCCAGATGCACCGGCACCGATTATCGCTACACGCATCTTCTTGTTATTCCTTCAGGACAGGTCCTTCAGCCAACCACAGATACTAAATACTGATACATGTGAATGGTTTTTGAGCGATTATTTATCTCTAATCTTTACCCATATGCAAATGGCCCGTCGCTGATACAATTTAGTGCAGTAAATCTATATAAAGCCAGTTAAGTACCGGGACTTAATTTCAAATTAAATTCTTAGTACTCAATTCTGTATATCATTTACAAATACTATGTTTTTTTTTAAGCTAATTTTGCTGATTTGATGATCATCGATAATATGGATACTGCAGTTAATATTTTAGTTGTACCTACAAATACAGTGATAATAGTAATTATAATATAAGACAATATATATGCAGACGTGGTACTGCATGATTTATTGCTAATTCATTATACGTGTTCACGTAAATTGTGTCATATTAATTACCTTGTAAATTATTTGTTTGAAATTTCTGATCCGATAAAGTCAAAATCGAATCGGTATATTTACTATTACGCTATAATCTGAATTTATGATATTCTCTATATCAACCGTACTTCCTTTATGATGATAGATGAGAGTCAGTAACTTATCATTTTTTATTGATAATTAGTTATTTATAATGTATTTAATTTAACTTAAAATAGTATTATCATAAAAAACATAGCTATTTTTAGAACAGGCGATTTCTTTAATCCTTTTTTGATGACTCCAGGTGACGTAACCTTTGCGTCAGCATTCGTATTTAGCGCAAACATATGTATAACACCTACTCATTTTCCATTCACAAAATTATTGATATATTCTTAATTTTAAACTATCTGATCTCGAATGTTTTGTTACGTAATGTCATACTCTTGTTGAGCTACCACTAAGGTAATAACTTTTTTAAACTATTTTTTAGAATAAAATGCGTCCAATTTAATGGAATTATTCCTTTACTTTTAACTTAACTCTTTCTAATCAAAATCAAATACTAAAATTAACTACTTAGTATATAAGAACCTACGTAATCTATAGAAATGTCTATAGAAATATCAATTTTGATCATTGCCAAAAGTTTTCTTTATCAATATTTTATTTATAACATTCAAATTTTAATTTCTTTCGCATTTTTTAGAAAGTGGTAGCCATTCTAAGTACCCAACCAGGTACACACCTCTGCAGAAACGCTGCTAAATTGTACACAGTCAGATACATTTAGAGTACTTTTCTGGTTAGTAATAAGTAATAATGTAATAAATCATCAACTTTGGTAACGACTTAACTCGACAACTTATATTTATAATTTTAAGTAATCTTGGAGTCAACATATGATGTGCCTAAAATAATGGCACTGAGCAATCTCAATTTTTTAACTGAGATGTGACTAACACTCTCTTATTTTCCTAATCAATTTAAGTGATCATTTCATTGCGTCTATGGCAGCATAAAATATCTATGTATGAATTAAAAATCAGGAAAATAGTGGTCACTTTGGGGTACATCAATTTTAGCGAATAGGCGTTTTTGATAGATTTATGTATTTGCGCGGAATACAAATCCAGACTAAAAGAAGTAATTTTTGCAATGTTTAGTTATTTATAAAGTCTCAAAGTTATCGTTAAAATTTGTACTTTTAGCTGAAATGCTGAAACTGTCTGTTCACAAGTGTTCTTAAAGCACTGACACCGTTTCTTTGTATGTTGCGGTAGCTCGGATTCGTATTCAGCGCACAGAACTCTATCAAAAACTCACTTTTCATTCCTAAAGTCAATAATGCTTAAAATGTTCCTAATTTTCAATATTGTCTTATATTCAAAAATTGTTTCACGTAAGGCTATTTTTGTAGTCACAACTTATACACTAAACTAAAAATATAATGCAGTAAAATAAAATAAGAAAATGACTTCTTTTCATTTTATTTTTTATCGAAAACAATAGGTACATGATTGGAAATTTTCTGGAGTCTGGATTTGCATTAAGATCAAAGATATTTATCAAATGTGAATTGTCTATACAAATAACCCTGAATTACTACTCATTCCTTCCTAATTTACTCCTCCTTGAAAGTTTTTTTGATATTCTGAGGTATTTTTACCCTGACGTGATGGTCAACTTATCAGCCCAGATTTTTATCATTAATTTTGTTACTATAAAGAACAAAATCCTATTGACTGCGCCAAATATAGACTTATTTCTATATGGAATATTATATTCGCAAAAATATTTTTTTTTCGATAATAAAAGGGTACGCAATGAATACAAAAACGTGTATATTTAGATAAATTTTCATCTAACATACATCAAAATCAACAAGTAATTTGTTCGAAATTGTCATCGTCCTTTATCTTGAAGCAGTCAGCAGTGTTCCTATCAACCATCACCCTGGCAAAGAGCTTGTGGATAGCTTTCCTCAATGAAGGTGTCTGAGCTGTGCTTGCCAAATCATCGCAGTACATTTCTTGGCCAAGTCCTACTTTATGGATGTCCCTTTCTGTCATACCTTTCCTCAATTTCCTTTCCAGTTCGTCCATAATATCCTTCTTCATGGCTTCCTTCGATGGTAAGTTAAACTTCTTCTTCAAATACGCGATGTAATATCTAGCCTTAAAGATATGAGTATGTCAGATTGGATTGTTTTTTATTACAAAAATGATGCAAAAATGTTATGCTTACTTGTAAATCGTAAACAGGGAAATGGCATACCATGAAAGCCATGCCAATAAAACCCATAGTTGGCTGACTGACATTAACAATGTGCTTGTATAAGTATTGTATCCAACGATTCTCAACTTTGATGTCGCACTTATCGGACAGATATGGAAAGATGTATTGATAACCTGTAGCGTAAACGATGACATCAAAAACTTGTTCGGTGTCGTCAGAAAAGATGATTCTGCTTCCTATAATCCGCTTAACGACAGGTTTCTGGACAACTTCCGGTGCAACACGTACGCTGCCTTTGAATTTATGGCTTAGGGTCACCTGGAAATTAGTTTTAGCAATAGCAATTTGGTTTATATAATGTACACATACGTGATTTGCAACTGCCGATATTTTGCTTGCAATATCTTGACCAGAAGGACCAGCGCCGATGACTAATACTCTCTTGCCTTCGTAACCTTCGGGAGTCCTGTAGACATTGCTGTGCATTTGTTTTCCGGTAAACGTATCCATCCCAGGAATGACGGGGTGCGTTAGCTTATGGTAGCTTCCGGTACAAACCATAACCGAATCAAATTCGACTATTTCTTGTTGTTTGGTCTTCATGTCTTCAATTGTTAGTTTCCAACGGTCGTCAGCGATTGGCTCAACCAATACGACGCGCTTATAAAACTATAATTAAAAGATGTTACTATTTAGATACATATTTGTTTTATGTAAACATTACTTTAACAGTTGGTATAATGTTGAACTGTTTAGCAAAGTTGTTGATGTATTCTATGACTTTTGCTTGTGGCATGTAAGATCGTTTACTCTCTGGGTATGGATAATCTGCGTAACTCATCAGTTCTTTTGGTTGGTTTGTTCTGAAAGAGAAATTTTGCAGATTAAGTAAAGCTGTGAACAAACCGGTGAACAAATTGTTGGAAACAATTTTGTTTTGTTGGCCAGATTATGAAACTATTACGTTTGGTTTGATCAGAAACTTACAGCAAGTCTTTGTACATGACACTGTGAAGTGGGATGCCTTCTTCATCATCTCCAACTCTTTCGTTGTAGTTCCAGACTCCTCCAACCTTACCAGTTTGCTCGAAGACGGTACAGTCCAAGCCATTGGCAATAAGATACCTCGCACTGGCCATTCCAGATGGACCTGCTCCTAGAACTGCTACTTTCATTTTGATTCAAGATTTTCTGAAAGGAAATAATGCAGTGTTGTTAGTTGATTGTTGATAGTACCTAAACGCTATTTTTGTTCTCCCTGATAATTTACATTTTTGAAATCGGTTTTATAAATAGTTCCAAAGCAGACCTTAAAGTTTGTACTTTGTTTAAAATACAAGTGTTCTTGAAACGCTGACTGCGTTGCTTCGTGCAGTATGCGTCAGCTTCCAAACTTTTGATCCTTAGGTTGCCATATCTCATATATTTGATATGAGCCTCATATATTTCAAAAAAAGTCATACCTTATTTTGAGTAACCAACTTTATCATACATAGTATGATAAAGTATAGTATATTGTAATCGTGCCAAAAAAATATTAGAAAATAGCGGTAATATGCCTTTTTGGGCCCCTGAACATTTTTGACCAAGGTACAAAAAAATGTCTGGGAGTGTGTAAGTTTGTATGTATGTATGTATGTGTGTAAGTTTCAGAGTTTTAGAGTCCAAAGGAACTGTATATATTTCAATGATTTTGCAAATGAGTCGCAATTTCTGTAATTTTGTCAAAATAGTTAAATAAGAAAGTTAAAAGAAAGTTAAATAAGAAAAAGGAAATTTTGTTTAATTATATAATAATATAATTTTGTACGTCTATGACATTGTTTGGTAAAATTAATATATTGGCTGCTAGAGCAGAATCAAATTGAGCTCGGTCGTGTCTGTGTTAAAACTAGTTAGCCAGCATTTGACAGATATTTTCATTCTCATGACAGTAGGCAGTGTCAATCGCTGTTGTTTTGACAATACCTACTGTCAATAGCATCGATATATCTGTCAGGTCCTGGCTAACTGGTCAAATATATCAAATATTTGTTATTCAAATTATAAATTTTAAATCATCAATGTCAATTATTGGCGATTAAGGTTATAAGTTTGACAATTAATTGTCTGTATTGTCCATGGTATTGTCACTCAACTCCGAATTATTTGTATTGTTATTCAACTCCGTAGATACGCATGTCAATTGATAACGTCAAAATATTTATTAATATCATTCAAACGGAGGAACAAAGCCATTGTAGGACATACAATTTTTTATGCACCTCGGGCATTACTTGATGTTTATACCCTCGGGCGACTTAAAAAGCTTTCGGGCCTATCAGCCCTAGAGCTTTTTAAACGGTCACCCTCGGGGCATAAACATCCGTGTAATGCCCTTGGTACATAGATAACTATATAACTCTTCCAGAAGCGTTCACAAAAGGCCTTAACCTATGTTGTATATTAGTTACTCTTCAAAGTTTGGCTCTTTGGTACTTTTCAGACATCGTTTTAATTCAATTTACTCTGATACAGACTTTTCGTAGCGATACTTGAAAAAGGGGACATATGTATTGATAAGAATAAGCCATCACTGAAAAATTGGCAAACACGAAACTTTATGTTTGAATTTTTATTTCAAGTGTAGTTAAACATGTATAAAAACCTATCAAAATCACCTACCTCAAGCATTTTACAGACTTGCAATAAAAGACAACATAATCTTCAAAAACACAGTTTGGGAATTTGTTTAAATTCTCTTTTCTTGAGAATAAATTGGGCTTATATAGCTTCTAAACTATTTCTTTATGGAAGGATTTGTCAATCTAGGATGAAAATCAAATCTTCGCCAAAATGGCCTTTGTGTTACATAATTCGATAAGCAAAACTTTTCATTGATTAAAAACCACAAAATAATAATAATAATCATAATAATTTATAGTGTGAAGCTTTATGTAGTAGCATCCCAAATATTTAGATTGATGATGCAAATATATAAAGCAGGTGGTCTGCAAACAATGTCCTGGAAACCTTAAATAAGGAGTCTTAGTAAACTTTAAACTTTGTACTTCTACTTAAAATATTCGTTCAATACAAGAAACAATGGAAACGTGACGTGATATCAAATTTTCACATCTGGATTCGTATTTAGCGCAAAGACATCTACTGAAAACGCATATTCGCTTTTCAACGCATATTCGTGTTTTTCTTATAACTAGATTTCAAAACTATTCCTAAAATATAGAAGATCAAATTCCATTTTATTTCCTGGTTCAAATTTACCTACTCCGTCATGCTCAATCGTTGGTTATGGTTCAAAACGCCGCAAAACCAAAGTGGTTATTTCAATGAACGAAGAAATTACGTACATTAACCTAATTTATCAGCAGACATCCTCGGCGTTTGCTTATTTATACCTACATCTGATTGAATGGAAATCAACGAGATATTCAAATAATGCCGTATACCGTTATACTTATTTTATAATTAGGCGAGATTATTATTCGAGGTACCGAGCCGTGATACTGGCGAAACTCCCGCTGCGTGATTAGCACCGATCTATCTATGGCAGGTCGTCCGCAAGATCCAAATATGTTTATGAAATACATATATCTTCGCACGTAATCGTCATTCTATCTATTTCTCACGTCCCATCAACCCAGAAAGACACGAACGGTACATCGATCAATTGATTATATGCATCGGGTTCTTGTAAAGCACGCTTTTCATATAACCCGTCACAACAGTAAGGTGGTTATTAATTCGTATACTGTAGCTGTTCTTATTGTTCGAAGTTTTTAAGCACGAACGCGAATATCGCGTCCGACTTTTATGATTCTTACGCGTAATAGTAGGTTGATTCTTTAGTAATGATGAAGTTAAAATGTTTCGTTTGCCTGTACTTTTTAGTTTTGTCATAAAAAACCAGCGTCAAAAACCTTTAAGTTATGTTTTACTTAAATTGGAAATTAAAATTTTCTCCTCTGATTCTAATGATGCTAAGACACGTGTTTTTTTGGGGTTTATTTTTGGTAAATTGGTAGTGATGAAGAGATTAAACGCTTTTGCACCCAACGAAACGTTGTCTCAATTCAAAGCAACCTTTGTTAATCCAAAGCAACGGTTGTTCTAAATATACGCAAGATTATATATCGTTCATTGAAGAAATCCGTTGTTTTGACCGGTTGTCTTACTTTAAGATTGTGCAATTTAAAATGGATACTCTATTTATTTGACTTAAGAATGCGAACTTTTAAATCAAAAGGTTGGGTAGTTGGATTAATCAGGGAGATTAAATCGAGTGTTTAGATTGTTTTATATTAAAGGAATATTCTTATTACAAGTATGTGTTGTCTTAAAATCATACAAATGACGTTAAGAATTTTATAATCTTAACATTAGACAACCATTTCTCTGTGTGTGCCAAAAGTGCCTTGGGATCGGAATCTTCGTTTTTATTTTGTATGAAATTTATGACAGCTTTTAATGACATTTTTTGCTTACAATTATTATGTGACGAGCGCAACATAACAAACATGTTGTAATACAAAGGAAGATATTAGGACGATATTAAATTTTTTTAATTTGTGTATTGTTAATAATTTATTTATTCTTTTATAGCATTATCTTTCTCTGCATTTATAACACTTTCTAAGAAGTTATATAATCGTTTCAAAAAGAGCAAAGTGTAGGATAAAAGTAGTTTACTATAAAATTTATTGGTGATTTTTATTTGACACAAAATAGTAGGAGTATTGAAATCATAAGTTTTTAATTTTTATAACTTGAAAATAATATATAATAACTAAAATTGACAATAACTTTCACGTTTTATTAAAAAAGAGCATTTTAGTTTTAGTTATTTTATTTGTTAAAATTTTCTTGTTTTCTGCTCTGCATTGTTCTTTTTGGTGCTGCTAAACCTTTCTCCAAAATTTTTTTGAAATTTTTTATTTGTTTAAATTTTCTTGTCGTTTATGTTCTTTATTGTTCTATAAGATGCTTCTAAGCCTTTCTCTAATATTTTCATTAATTCTTATGGTGGTTTACAAATATACCAAAATTAAATAAACTATGGTGCGATTTAAGCGTGCATTATTCAAATCGATATAAAGCATTAAAATAAATACTTTGCGTATTAGATTTAATATAATTTGAGCATTAAAATAATAAATAATGTGCATAAAATAAATATGATTATGTTACATAAAAAATGTTATAATGAGCAATTTTTTATTCATATTGTGCCATAAAATGAATAACTTCTCCATTCAAATAATCGATATGAGCACTACCGCGTACTTTTAATGCTATTCGACTTCATTGATTAATTTAAATGGCTCACCATACATATTATGTTAAAACAATCTTACATTGAGCAATAGTTTATGTATGCAAACCATCAAATATATGAATGCTCAATTATTTATTCTGATTCTGATTTTCCACTTCTTGTTTGTTAAAAAGTTAGGTATTTATATAATGATTAGTTACCTAAAAAATATTATTATTATTATATTTATAAACAAAATTTGTTAACGAAATTTAACGGTTAGTTAATGATTCAATTTTTATTTGTCGTTTGGATTTTATTTTTAAATATGGGGTAGTAAATAAGTACAAATCTAATAAATGGGGTCTGAGGCATTACTGGCACTGGAAACGATGTTCTAAATAACTTGCGTCAGTAGATTACTTGTATCTCCGCGATTTTTAAGATTTGTAGTTGAAATTTTCAGGGTTGCTACTTTATTAGTTGGGCATTAACTCAAAGTTCTGTTATAATTTAATTATTCTTGTTTTCTGCTTTTTTTAATTTTGTTGTTTTTGTTTACATTAACTAAAGGTTGCACAGATTAATTAAAAAAACAATTTTTATGGCTTGAATTCTGAAGATCATTATCATTTTTTACTTATTCTAGTGTTTTATTAATGTCCCGACAGTACCACCACAAATTATGGCAACCCTTGTTCGGTCCACACCGATAACACATGTTTCTGAATGTCAAATTGGTCAATCCTAGGCTAAATTAGGTTAATACTGGGATTTAGTTTTTTTTTTTCTAAATAACAGCACTACATGAGATCAAGACAAATCTGGGCTTATATGGCTTATAGCGCGTGATTACTTTGTGGGTTTGCGGTCGCTGTTGTAGTTGGTAAAAGTAACTTGTACGGACGTGGTAATCCATTAGTCCGTTTTCTTGTTCGGAGCTGACCGGTTGAGAGACGGGGAAGAAATTGATTAGGACACAGAATCTCGTGGAATCTCCGGGCCCATCACTCAATAGCGATGCTATCTTTGTTGATCAATCATCGTCGACGATAGATGCGGCACAATCAATAGACGAAATATGAAGAATATTGAACCACACTGACTTAGTCATTATTTTTCGGGCACCAAGGAGGCACTTGTAGATCCTATTTCATCAACGACGGTGCCAGGTAGTTCAATAATCTTCTAGCCCTAGCTACCGCTTACATTTTGAAACACAACTCAGCAATAAATGAGCAGAACATAATTCCCTAAATCATATTTTGATACAAATAATAACGCTGTTCAACAAGAGAAAAATTTCCGTGGCTTATTTGTGTTTTCATCGTAGCCAAAACATTGTCATAACTTTTCCATCACGTCTCAATGTTGAGAAATTTTGCATAAACTTTATTAATTATTATGTATTAATAAACTTTATTATCACACAATGGCGAAATATGAAATAAATTCATTAAAATTAAAACTATTCTTAAAAAAAAGTTTAATTATCAAAATGCAAATTTTAATATGAAATTCTATTTCGGCCCATCATCAACATTTTCTTTAGTTGCCTAAATGGCAGCATACACACTTTATGGCCTTACATACATTTGTTTATTTGCAATTCATTAAAATTTTACCGATTGAAATTTGATGAAGAAATTAAATTTTCTTTTTTTAAAAATTATAATGTAAGAAGCTTCATGTGGTCGCTTGTTGTGGTAGCTTTTTTCAATTCCTAAGGGCGTTAAAGCCCTTTAAATTACGATTTTGTTGCCATTTCAAACGACTGTAACTTTTTATAGGAAAAATAAAGTCCATATCAACTTTTTAAAAGTTATTGACATTGGTTTTATGAAAAAATAAAGTAAAAATTAGAAAAAAATGGAATGTTTTGTTGGGAGGTTACATTGAGGGCTTACCTTAATACGAAGAATAATAGTTTGCCAGTGGCAATTCCAATGATTTGGCAACAACACACAAACCATTCAACGGATTGTTACTTTCGCATCAGGAAAGCCATGGACTTTCATGGAAAAATTAACAACAAAATTAGTTACTCAAATTTACCATTTAGTTTGACCTCAGTCAGTTTCGAAACCGACTGCAACCAGTGGCGTAGCTACATATTCAGTGCCCTGGAGCAAGAAAAATCTTACCGCCCCCTTGTTTTCGGAAGAGGTCTGGCATTTTTTTAATAATAATTTTTTTAACATTTAATTTAATGTATACCACTTTAATTTGCAATTTTTCAATTCCAGATTGAACCAAAAACGTTTTATATTAAAAACGAGTTTATATATATATATATATATATATATATATATATATATATATATATATATATATATATATATATATAACGTTGAGAGTAGTTATCGACCGACTTCGTTGGAAATTAAACGTATAAAATATCGTGGGAAATTCGGTCAGACGGGCATTATAAAGGAAACTCCTTTTATCTGCGTTCAAATTTTCGTTTTTAATTTAAAACTTCTTCAGGAACTAGCTGCACAGAACAAAACAAAGGCCTTGGCAAACTACAATCAATAAACAGGCAAAAAAAAAAAGTCCACTTACAATTAGAGTTGGAGAAAAAACTTGCTAGGAGACATTATCGTTATCGAAGGCAACACGCCAAAGCATCAGGTATCAAACGAAGTACGCTTAAACGACACATCACATTACAAACACCTTAAAAATCACAGGGATACATGTCACTTGACGACTGAACAATTGGTTATGAATGTATGTAAACACAGAAAAGCGCGCGACGAATCCATTTCGAACGTCAGGGCCACCAACCTCAACCCGCATCGTGCAAACATTTAAAAATTATGGTTGATTAAAAACGAATAAATCGCGCTTAATTGACTAGTGTTAGACTTAAAATTCAAACTACTGTTCCCGTTGGCCTGAATATGATACATTTCCAGGAAAAGTCTGGATTTATAGTTATTCTCCGTGGCCACAATTTCGGTCTCGCTCCACTTCATTACATGGTCACAATCAATGGCATGCTGCGCTACTGCACAGTTTTTTCGCCGTAATTTAGTATCACTTTTGTGAAGTGCAATGCGCGATTTAAGCCACTGACTGGTCTGACCATAGTATTTCAGGGAGCAGCCACCGCACGGAATACAATAAATGACATTCGATCTCAACCAACGGGGAGTTTGGTCCTTAATATTAGAAAACACGCCACCAACCGTCCTACCGGCACCGACAACAACACGGAAATCATCGCTTCTGAACAACCCAACCAGCTTAGAGGACAGACCATCAATCTGAGTTAGCTTTTTGTACTTGACTTGGGCAACACTGCAACCGTCATCCGTAGCATGTTCGCGAAAGGGGCTGTTAAAAATAAGCCTCTGCACCAATGATCTAGGATACCCATTATTCATGAACGTGCCACTCAAGTCTCGCAGGTTTTTCTCTCTAAATGAGGGATCACTGATGTGTACAACTCTATTCCTCATCGCTAAAATGGTATTAATCTTATGACTCATCGGGTGGCTTGAGAAAAAGTTAATATATCTTCCAGAGGCACTAGGTTTCTTGTACCAGTCTAACATAATGGCATTGGATGTTGGGTTACGTATAACCTTAGTATCCAGGAAAGGCACCCCATAGTCTACTTCCCTTTCCACAGTAAACTGTAAGTGTGGGTTGTAACCATTAAAAGTTATTAGGATCTCCTCTACCTTATCATCTGGTACGGCACAAATGATGTCGTCGACATATTTAAACACAAACGGGAGACTAAAAGATAACTTTTGTATGCAGGTGTCAAGCAGGCTGTCCATGACAAGCTGTGCCAATACAGGACTTAAAGGGGACCCCATCGGAGTGCCAAAGATTTGCTTGAAAAATTTGTCTTGAAACGTAAAGTAACAATTAGTGTACACAAACCTAATGAGATCCAAAAATAGTACACGAGGAATGCTGCAACACGGCTCAATGATCCCCCAGGCCTCACCAATAGTATGAAGCACCAAATCAAGCGGGATATTGGTGAATAGAGAGACAACGTCCAACGAAATTAAAACATAGTCAGGAGGTAAAATCTTTTGTTCCATCAAGTTACAAAAACTATAATTTCGTTGGACGTTGTCTCTCTATTCACCAATATCCCGCTTGATTTGGTGCTTCATACTATTGGTGAGGCCTGGGGGATCATTGAGCCGTGTTGCAGCATTCCTCGTGTACTATTTTTGGATCTCATTAGGTTTGTGTACACTAATTGTTACTTTACGTTTCAAGACAAATTTTTCAAGCAAATCTTTGGCACTCCGATGGGGTCCCCTTTAAGTCCTGTATTGGCACAGCTTGTCATGGACAGCCTGCTT
This sequence comes from Melinopterus prodromus, assembly GCA_964023965.1. NCBI lineage: Eukaryota > Metazoa > Arthropoda > Insecta > Coleoptera > Scarabaeidae > Melinopterus > Melinopterus prodromus. The sequence goes on along the minus strand of OZ030391.1, from coordinate 82,391,042 downwards.
GACACCTGCATACAAAAGTTATCTTTTAGTCTCCCGTTTGTGTTTAAATATGTCGACGACATCATTTGTGCCGTACCAGATGATAAGGTAGAGGAGATCCTAATAACTTTTAATGGTTACAACCCACACTTACAGTTTACTGTGGAAAGGGAAGTAGACTATGGGGTGCCTTTCCTGGATACTAAGGTTATACGTAACCCAACATCCAATGCCATTATGTTAGACTGGTACAAGAAACCTAGTGCCTCTGGAAGATATATTAACTTTTTCTCAAGCCACCCGATGAGTCATAAGATTAATACCATTTTAGCGATGAGGAATAGAGTTGTACACATCAGTGATCCCTCATTTAGAGAGAAAAACCTGCGAGACTTGAGTGGCACGTTCATGAATAATGGGTATCCTAGATCATTGGTGCAGAGGCTTATTTTTAACAGCCCCTTTCGCGAACATGCTACGGATGACGGTTGCAGTGTTGCCCAAGTCAAGTACAAAAAGCTAACTCAGATTGATGGTCTGTCCTCTAAGCTGGTTGGGTTGTTCAGAAGCGATGATTTCCGTGTTGTTGTCGGTGCCGGTAGGACGGTTGGTGGCGTGTTTTCTAATATTAAGGACCAAACTCCCCGTTGGTTGAGATCGAATGTCATTTATTGTATTCCGTGCGGTGGCTGCTCCCTGAAATACTATGGTCAGACCAGTCAGTGGCTTAAATCGCGCATTGCACTTCACAAAAGTGATACTAAATTACGGCGAAAAAACTGTGCAGTAGCGCAGCATGCCATTGATTGTGACCATGTAATGAAGTGGAGCGAGACCGAAATTGTGGCCACGGAGAATAACTATAAATCCAGACTTTTCCTGGAAATGTATCATATTCAGGCCAACGGGAACAGTAGTTTGAATTTTAAGTCTGACACTAGTCAATTAAGCGCGATTTATTCGTTTTTAATCAACCATAATTTTTAAATGTTTGCACGATGCGGGTTGAGGTTGGTGGCCCTGACGTTCGAAATGGATTCGTCGCGCGCTTTTCTGTGTTTACATACATTCATAACCAATTGTTCAGTCGTCAAGTGACATGTATCCCTGTGATTTTTAAGGTGTTTGTAATGTGATGTGTCGTTTAAGCGTACTTCGTTTGATACCTGATGCTTTGGCGTGTTGCCTTCGATAACGATAATGTCTCCTAGCAAGTTTTTTCTCCAACTCTAATTGTAAGTGGACTTTTTTTTTGCCTGTTTATTGATTGTAGTTTGCTAAGGCCTTTGTTTTGTTCTGTGCAGCTAGTTCCTGAAGAAGTTTTAAATTAAAAACGAAAATTTGAACGCAGATAAAAGGAGTTTCCTTTATAATGCCCGTCTGACCGAATTTCCCACGATATTTTATACGTTTATATATATATATATATATATATATATATATATACAGGGTCTCCCACGACGAGCTGCCATTAGAAGTATATGGAGAACCAAATGCAATGAGAGATTGAGAATTTGTGGAATTATATTGTTGGACACGATCGTCTCAGCTAAAATATTTTGAGTTTTCGATTACTTCCGGTTACACCGGATATGATGTCAACTTTTCTATTTCAAATGGAATGCCCTATATTTTATTGCATTTTAGAAATCTTCATTAAATTTTAGATCAACTTTATGTTACATTCCCTATACCTAACCTGTGCCATTTTTGAGATGTGCATACTTTTCCTTAAAAAATTACAGCTGCACGGTTACTTTCAATTACTTATAAACTAGCCCCTGTGACCGTTGGAAAAAAGTTGTCCGGCAGAATTGTTGTGAAGGCAACGTATTATCGACACATCGGTAGAACTCTTGTAAAAGTTGTACAGGGTGTTCAAATTATAAGATCAAAGTGGAATTCGAGAAAAGTACTAAAAGTCGATTTTTTTAAATGGCAACTCTAACATATGAATACATTTCTCAATTCTATGGAAAATTTTAGGTCAACTTTCTGTCTTGTACCTCCTGAAATCGATTTTTAATCATCACTGTAGAAATTGCAAATATTGCCACATCTAGATTGCGTTTGAAAACAACTGAACAATCTGGAAGAAACAAAACTTTATTAAACAAGTTTTGTACGTCATTTTTCTTTATAATTAATTAAGTATTGATAAAATTATAAGCCTACAATAAAACAATATTAAAAATAAAACAATATACTAATTTAAAAAAAAATTGCTTAATTCAATTTCAGTAACCGTTCAAAAACGTTGCCGTTTTCCGCTAAACATGCTTCAATTCTTTTTAACCCATTTAACCCACTGATGAGGAGAAAATGAAAGATAGGGTTCGAGCTGAGTTCAATGGGTTATGTGCGAACTCTATCAGGGACGCCACCAACAATAGTATGTTAAATAGAATTGAAGCATGTTTAGCGGAAAACGACAACGTTTTTGATCAGTTACTGAAATAGAATTTAGCAGTTTTTTACTTTTCTTTACGATTTTGTTTTATTTTTAATATTGTGTTTTAATGTAAATCTATAATTTTATAAATACTAATTATAACGAAAAATTACCTAACAAAACTTGTCAATTAAAGTTCTGTTTGTTCCAAATTGTTGAGTTGTTCTCAAACGTAATCAAGATTTGCCAATATTTGCAATTTCTACTGTTATGTTTAAAAATCGATTTCAGTAGGTACCAGTACATTTTAGGTATAGGACATTGTACACAAAGTTGATCTAAAATTTTCTATAGAATTGAGAAATGTATTCACATATTAGGGTTGCCATTTGAAAAAATCGACTGTTAGTACTTTTCTCGAATTCAATTTTGATCTTATAATATGAACACCTGTATAATTTTTAGAAGAAATTTTAATTTTTAATTTTTACTACTGATGTGTTTATAATCCGTTACCCTCACAACAATTTTTCAGGACAACTTTTTTCCAACGGTCACAGGAGTTCATTTATAAGCAATTGAAAGTAACCGTGCAGCTGTCATTTTTTAATGAAAAGAATTAATATCTCAAAAATGACACATGTTAGGTATAGGGAATGTAACATAAAATTGATCTAAAATTTAGTGACGATTTCAAAAATGCGATAAAATACAGGGTGTTCCATTTGAAATATAAAAGTTAACATCATTTCCGGTGTAACCAGAAGTAACCGAAAACTCAAAATATTTTAGTTGAGACGATCGTGTCCAGCAATATAAGTCCACAAATTTTCAATCTCTCATTTCATTTGGTTCTTCATATACTTCTAATGGCAGCTCGTCGTGGGAGACCCTGTATATATATATATATACAAAATCCTTGAGAAACTCAGTTTAGGGTTTTATGACAATAAAAACAATTAGTAACGGCTGGCTGTTTTCGATTTCTAACAAATTAAAATAATCCAAATATTCTTCAAATGTGTTCACATATGCTTTACAAGTGTTTTATATAAATTACGGTATCACATTTTATGGAATTATTCTAAAACTATTATCTTTTACTAGCGTATAGATTTAAGAACATTTACACTAATTTTAGTTTCCGTAAAAACCAAGGTGGGTATTCATAAGCCATTTCTTAACTTTCTGAAGGCCTATCTTGAAGATGGTCAAGTTTTCATTGCACGCTATTATCCTTCTTATTATTAAATATGATGCTCAATCATGTTTTCAAATACTTGGGACGTGGAATGGATCACCCAGCATACAAATAACGCTATACGTGCTTTTACTTGAAAACGTCAAGTACTTAAAGGATATATAAACATTTTATGTAGAGAAAAAGAGATTAAGAAGTTTCCTAAAAAAATCCAATGTTGTCCGACCAATAAAAAAATCTAAGTCGGTCATCTATGACCGTGAATAACTCGCAGCTCAGACCACATATCGATGGGAGCTGTTTTCACGTTATTTCTAATGCCAAATCAAAGGCATATTTAAAAATCCATCCATCGGTCTGAAAGTTTCCGAAGTAAATTATTTGTTTAATTTCACTGGGTAAGACGCTATAGTCTACTATTCTCGCTTTTTGAGTACCATTAAAATAATAACATAACTTACAACCTTGAAGACATTTTCACAGTTCAGGTGAAAGTTGGTTAAGATGTCACAGTACGTTTTTCTAACCCTATTCAAATGATGGTTAGGGACATTTTGTCAAGTTTCTCAAAGAGAGCTTTTAGAATTTTTGTCAAAATTATTTGGAAGAAAGCGTTTTAGGCAATTGAAACTTTTACCTAGCATTAGAATTTTGGGATTGGCAACTTACATACTTATAAGTTAATGATAAATAACACCAATTTAGTAAAATAATAGCAGTGATTTAAAGTGCACAAAAATGAACAAGTACAATAGCACATTCAATAAATAAATAAATAAATATGAAGTGCGCATGCTTAAAAAAACAAACATTTACAGAAGTCAAATGTACATGGATTTATATATGTATAAACACAACGCACAGATCTATAAATCGAATTTATAATAATTAAGGCAAGATCACAAAACATTTAGGTCGTTAGAATTTTATTTAGAAATTCTGGCCATTTTTTACACCAAAGTTTTGTTATTTCTCTTCGAATTTTGCACCCCTCTACTAGTTCGCCTGGAGCAGTTTGCTCCCACTGCTCCCCGTAGCTACGCCCCTGACTGCAACACATGGAAAGCAACTTGTCACCACATCTCATCAATCTCTCACTTCTCATCACCTTCTCATCACATCTCATTAACAAAATCAATGCTCCCAAAGTTATCATTATTTCGCTTTTGCAATTGCCTTTTGTAAAAATAATCAGATGTAAGGCCAAAATTATTTTATGCTACCATGATGACAATTAAAGGATTTACCAATCAATATCAATAAGACAAGTAAGTGGTTGCCATAAAAAAGTATGTTGGTTACGTCATACGTCGAGCAAAATTAAAGATCAATAATGCAATTTGATATAAAAATGTGTAATTCTATACAATAAAATAGTACTTGTGCGAGGGTTTTCTAAAACCTTGAAGGGTCTCGATTTTAATGGGTTTATCGGTGGAAAACATTATTTTATTTAAAACCAGACGTGATATAAACAAACGGTTTGATTTTGGGTTATCAGTGGCCACAGACGAATAGAAATATACCATCATAAGCACAAAAACTTGTTGTTTGTTGCACAGTGCATTATACCAATCACAAATTTGTATTTTGCAATGGTGATGGTTACAAATGACTCGTATCCGACAATAAAATATGATACAAGAGGTCGGTGCTGTTCTATGGTTCGTTGAAAGTGAGCAAACTGTGTTCGCTGGCTCCGCGTAAAAGTAAGATGAATAATGGCCCTCTTACATTTGGGACCAATAACTCACCGATACTGGTAATATTTCCTTTATCTGCGATCTGACCTCTATAAATCAGGCGAATGATACTGAATTACCGCTCGTACTATTGCCGGCCCCGTGCATTTTTGCATAACAATTCACACTGACCCGTGTCGTGAGTTCAATTTGATTGGCTCCGTGCTACCGACCGCTGCTCTTCTCTTGTTTATGCAAATTACCAATGAATTATTAGATATTTCTTCGCGGAGGATAATAGTGGAAGGTATAGTTTAGAGAGTTACTCAAAGTTTAGTAAACGTGACAAACGCGAACGTTGTTGACATTGCAATAACTGAAATAAGGAAAGTGAAGTAATATCTAAGATATTTTATTGTTTTATGAAAATTAATTATTTATCGTGGAAAATTATTTTCTAAACTGGTTTCATCGCCTTCCAGTATTGTCAATAAATTATTTTAATACTATTCGAAACAATAATCAGAAAGGATAGAATTATTCAAGTAAGCTGAAATAAAAGCTCAAACCTTGAACTTGAAGTTATGAAGCCATAAAGCTTTGAAAAACAATCGGTGAAGTGGTGTAAAGCCTAGTTTAGAGCAGTGAAACAGACGGCAACAGCAACAGGTAACAATATTGGACCAGATATATTAATGTTGTTGACAACTCAAACGAAAATATCATTATCCACAAAGGGCCCATCACAAAGAATAACATGTCGCATACTACAGGTTGCCCAGTGTTACCCAAGTGTATATGAGTCTGTATATGAGACATTTCCTACCGTGTTTGGTAGAAATGACATTGCACAGGCCTCAATGTTTTTATTGAGTTGAAGCTGAAGGTTCCAGCATCCATCAAAAAAATTACAATGACGTTTTCTTCCCAGTTTAAAGTTAAAACGTAAAAAGAAATATTTTAGCTTATCCACAGAAAATTCGATATGATTAATTAATGATATTTTGTGTCAATTTCGCAGAAATGTGTAGCAAGAATTTCTTTAAGTAAGCTTAAATGAAAGCTTAAAGTTAAAAACAGTCCAAATTTTATTTCTGAAAAACTAATCATCAGAAAAAGTGTACTATTTGACTTATCCTGTATCTCTAGGTACTATCGTGGCCATATATTATGTCCCTTCTTTTGACGTCCATTTTCTCCGATACCTAGGGGCGAAAATTTTTTAAAAAATTCTGGTGCTGTCCTTGTTTAATATGCTACAACTCATAAAAATTAGAAAGCTGTATGTGTTGGCGTTTTCCCGATTTTTCCAAATTAAGAAGAATTGGTGCTGTTTTTGCCATGTAAATTTTATTCGTTTAACTTTAGAAATTAATTACTCCGGAAATAATACATATATTTGAACGAATTAAAAAGTAAAATCACCTGCGGAATGCTAGCTTTCAATGTGCATTTTTGTAAAATCATTGGATTAGTGCTTGACCCACAAAAAGCTATATTATGCAATGCCAGCAATTCCTTTATTAGAAGAGCTAGAATAATGAAATATAGACTATAGGCTACCCACTAATTCATAGGTTTAAAGTTTATTACATAATCATGGTTTATCTTGCATTTTCCCTACAAAAGATCGAGTTGAAGCATCTCATGATTGCTGTAGTTGACGCGGCGCTCTACGGTCCGAGGGGGCGAGCGGGGCAAGGGATCGACAGCAACGTTACTAGTGTTTACGGACACAATACATAAAACGACACGGCGATTATGCCTCGCCAAAGAAATTTGGATATCCGGCAGCAGATTACCGAATTAAGAAATAATGGCAATATAAGTCAATAAGATAACAGAACCACGAACAGGCGGAAGTCCCATGGGAATTCTTAGCAATTTAAATCGGGTTTCGGGTTTAGCATTTAAAATTAATTAGTATATTAGTATATGTAATATATCAAGAGTTGTATTTATTTTATATTGTTTCTGCATGTATTTAAATATTATTAATAAATAAGCTGTTGAAACTGTTATAATAGTTTGAATATTTATATAACAAAATCGGGCATACTTTTTAAATATTTTTAGGTTGATCAAGCATGCTTAATTTAGTATTCACCACTAATCGAAAAATCTGCTAACTCCATATTATTAGATTTATCCGCTTCCATCAAAATCTTGTTTACAACCTTATTGTATAAAAACTGAAGAAAACATAAACGCCAATCGATAGGAGAGATTTCTCTCGTACCGGGTCACATATTATAATCAAAATTATGCAAATATTAAGAATTTAATTGTTAGTTAAAATTACTACCTAGACAAGTTATCGTTCTTTTTGTGTATTGATAATAAGCTGCTTGGTTCTCCCAGCTGTGTCGGTTCTCTCCGACATGACTGCACCGCTAACGCCTCTCTTCCCCGCAGCCCCTCAAAGACCGTAGAGCGTCGGAATTCACGCGGAGTTCCAGCATGATCTTTTGTATGAAAAATGCAAGATAGACAATGATTAAGTAATAAACTTTAAACCAATGAATTATTGGGTAGCCTATAGTCTATATTTCATTATTCTAGCTCTTCTAATAACGGAATTGCTGGCATTGCATAATATAGCTTTTTGTGGGTCAACCACTAATCCAATGATTTTACAAAAATACACGAAAGCTAGCATTCCGCAAGTGATTTTACTTTTTAATTCGTTCAAATCTATGTATTATTTCCGGAGTAATTAATTGCTAAAGTTAAACGAATAAAATTTACGTGGCAAAAACAGCGCCAATTCTTATCAATTTGGAAAAATCGGGAAAACGCCAACATGTACAGTTTTCTAATTTTTATGAGTTGTAGCATATTAATCAAGGACAGCACCAGAATTTTTTAAAAAATTTTCGCCCCTAGGTTTCCGTGAAAATGGACGTCAAAAGAAGGGACATAATATATGGCCACGATAGTACTTGTCTCTAATAGGCTATCCACTGATGTCCTATATTTTCTTTGTCATAAACAAGAAACACTAACACTTCACTCACTGTGCTCCGCCTGTTACACATTTCACTGGTTCACTAGTTCGAAGGGTTGTGTTCTTTTTAGTCTTCTCACTAGATTCTAGTTGTCCAGTAGGTGCTACGTTGACGTGGTGGCTTAGGCGAGATTCATGTTTAGTGGCGAATCTGTTTATTTCTTGGATGACTTGTGGTACACCAATATCACGATGCAGGTCACTGTTCCGTATCTACCAAGGAGCGTTAACCATATTCCTTAGTACTTTATTTTGGAAAGTCTGGATTCCTTGTATATTGGAGTTTTTCGCGCAACCCCAAAGCTGGATGCCGTATAACCAAATCGGTTTTAGTATTTGATTGTAAACATGTAGTTTATTCTGTACTGACAACTGCGAGTTTCTTCCCAGAAGCCAGTACAGTTCCCTGTATTTGAGGCCAAGCTCTACTCTCTTCTTCTTAACATGTTCTTTAACATCTTAGTTTTTTATCCAGAGTCATACCCAAATACTTTGCAGTGTTCGCATATGGAACTATGGCGTCGTTAATCTTGACATGAGGTATGTCCTTGATTCTTTTGTTTGTAAAGTTAATGTGGACAGATTTTCCGTTCGTTGAGCTTGGTGTTCCTTTTTCTGGTCCATCTATATATTTTATTACTCGGTTGTTGAAGATTCCTAGTAGATTCTCCAATAGTTGATCCCACTGCCAATAGAGCCGTGTCATCTGCGAATGTGGCAACTGTTACATTTCCCAGCTGTAATAGTTCACGTGTATATAGTAGATAGCGAATTGGTCCCAGTACACTACCCTGGGGTACTCCAGATTTTACTTCTTTTAGTTCGGAATATTCATCGATCTGTTTTATTTTGAAGAGTCTATCAGATACATAGGATGTTAGCAGCTCGACGTATTGTAAAGGTATAGTTTGTGTATCGATACTCGTGCCAAATTTTATCGAATGCTTGTGTCACATCAAGAAAGATATCATGAAAAATATATCATACGAAATATCATCTTTTTGTTATATTTTTATTTTATCGAGACATATTTCGACGCCTGAGGACCATCAGTCGGGAATGGTTAAATCATCTTAAGAAAAATCAAAAATGTTCTTTCGCCACTTATTTTTTAGTCGCATTGAATGTTGAACTGTCATGAGTTCAAGACGAAATAGTTTATTATGACGTTAATGTACACGACGTAAACGTGATACTGTGTCTAATTTAAATTCTCATTGTGTAAGTCTAAGCAGCGGTTAGTTCCCGGCAATAAGGAAAGAGTGAGCAGGAGTCGTTCGGTACGGAGAGCTTGTGAAACCGTTCCGAAAATCAATCGAAATCTTAATTAAATGTGAAGGCCGGGAACGTGAAAACAGTTAGAATAAGTGGTGAGAATCGGGTATAATATCGCACCCGCTCGTGGAATACCCGGGCAGGTGTTGTTCCTGTCAGATCTAGCGATAATTTGAGTTACAGACTCGGAAATGTGCGCTCTCCGCGCGCCGCCGCGGCCGTTTTCTGAATTAATTTCCCATTGCCGGGGTACACGATTCCGATACAATGCCTTTCGCGCTAAAATTTATTTCGCGTTTACCGTTACGCGCGGTCGATTTGTCCGCGATTTATTGCGTCTTATTCTTTCCCGATCGCATTTTTCACCAAATATGAGAGCGTCCATTACTTACACACACACGTACGGTAAGGTAAGCACGCGTACAGTGACGGACTGGCTTATTAATTTTTATTATAATATTCATAAAGAAATTTGCAGTTGAAAAACACTTTTTTCTACTTTGCATTCACAATGCACACATTGTAATTTGTAACACTGTTTTCGGTGTGCAAATAACCAATTGTAACACCGTTTTTAGTAACGTTTTACTAAGATGGTCACATTGATATCAAATGCCATATATGTCAAACTACACATAACCACAAACTGCGTTTTTAGAATCGCTTCCAATCTCTTAAACTGCAAAATATCTATATTGTACACATATTTAAACAATGCTACACGCATGCTACACACACTACACACTGTAGTGTTGCCAAAGGGCTGGGGCTTTCTTGTTTATCAAAATACGTCAACAATTCTTTAGTTAAGTTAAGTTCTTGTTCTTCGAAGTAACTAATCAGTCACCGCCAAACACTTCTTCAATTCTGACTTTTATAATTATTAGACACTATTTTTAAATTAACTTTTTAGGTTATATTTCTATGTCTATATTCTTTATTTACTGGTTTCCTTGTAAGTTTTTATCACAGTAGCCGTTGCTGGTTAATAGTGTTGTAATCATAGTTTCTCTCCGTTAATTATTTATTAAAATTTTAGGGCTAAAGTAGATTAAAATTATTCACAATAAGATTCTCTCTTGATTTTATCACAACTTTACGAAGTTGACAGTTTACTACAGTACCAACAGTACTATAACACGCCACATACCTGCAAGATACCCTAGATTCTGAATATAGTAACCACAATTTCTAAATTTATATAAAATTAATGACACAAAGCAGAAAAAAAATATTATACTCGATTTATAAGACATCTTGGTGCATTCGTTCGTTTAACATTCTAAACAGCACATGCGCCAATTTGACGTCTTATAAAACTTGTGTTTTTATTTTGAACAACTCAAAAGAGATAATGCCCTATATATTGGGGTAATTACAAAGTTTCACAAAATTTAATATTACGGTGCAAACACACACAAAGCTAAATCCCGTTATCGTCGATTATTGTGACTGTGTTGAGACTGTTATTTGGTATGTTGCATCCGTTTTAGATTATGTTTCTGTCATGTTCAGGTATTGTGTAATTTTGTTTTTAGTTCCTAAATCCAGAAGTTACTGGCTAAATATTGGAATAAATGAAAAGGTCTAGCTAGTTATTTGAAGCTCTAATAACCCAATAAAAACACAGTTTTCTGTTATACTTATAGCTAAGGTTGCCAGATCTCATATATTTGCTAATAATCTCATACCTCATATTGAGCTACCAAAATGTTATAGTAGTATATTTTCAGGATACCTTTTTGAGCTCCTCAAGAAACGTTCACAAAGAGGCATAATTTATGGTGTATGTTGCTCTCGATCATTTGAGACCACTTTGCTACTTTTGAGACTACCACGTTTTAATTCAGTATTGTGATACAATTTTCTCAGACAGATACTTAAGAACAATAAATACTTGATTAGATGTTGGTATTTATAAATCAACTGTTATTACTTTTATTACTATCATTAAATATCACCGATAAGAATCACTTACCTTCAGTATTTTATTAGATTTGCAATAAAATTTAAAGTAATCTTTGATAAGCATAAATCGGCAGTTCCTATAGTTTGTGAATTCTTATGACTTCCCTTGTTATGGAATAAATTGGGCTTATGTAGTTAGGACGAAAATAGTCTAACTCAAATGTTTACCAAAATTGCTTTTGTGTTACATAAGTTATAAAAATAATTATCACAATAATTTGTAGTATAAATCTTTGCATCCCCAATAAATTAAGCAGCTGGTCTTCATCTGGTTCTATACAAATCTAACCCGTTCTTTGCTCTACTGTAAATTTTAATTTTTTGAATTTAAGCCAGTTGAAAATTAGGACGACGCTATTCAACAATTTTAGTGGCAGCTGTTAATTTTTTTAAATTTATTTTATGTGTACAGTGAGCACGCAATGTGGCAAATCTCTGAGGGGATTTGATATTTTACAAAATTCTCGAACACGTTGATTTTTCACTATCAAAATACACATTCTTATGTGAAATTCAATTTTCGACCTTCAGTTGTTTCTGGCTTACGACATTATTAACATTTGTTTAAATTGCAAACCCCATATTTTTCTTAATGATTTTGGTAGAACTTTTACTCGTCTTAATGGTAGCAGAAACACTTTATAGGCTTACATAAGAATTTTTTTTTGAGGGAAACATACTCCGGGTAAATTGGATATTTTTAATGGAATATGAAAATGCCTTTCGGACAGAATTAATTGTTCTGAATTCAAAAACGTACGGAAAAACCTTAAACTATGTACTTTTAACTGAAATCCTGAAAGATTCACAATTGCAGTTATCATCAGTTTTAGTGCAATGACGAAACAGCGATCAAGTTGATCAATATTTCATATATTTTTTTTACGATCCTTAATAAATTTACGGGTAGTCTCATATATTTTGATAAGTAAACTTTGGCAACCCTACTTAGAGCACCTAGTAATTGTCAGCACTTTTCAGCAAGCGCGAATGCTCAATTTGCACCTACCGGGTTTCTAATCGGCCGTAGATATTTCTGGAACACTTGACTAATTTTGCAAAACTAAAGTGTAAACTGATAATTTTAAAGAAAGAGGATAAGTCCGATTTAAATAGGCCGAACGGTATCCCCAGGTATAAATAATACATAATATATTAGGCCTAGTGTAGACTGTAGACCAGGCCTACAGATGGCAACAGGCTACATTACAATATCGAACCAGATATATTACTGTTGTTGATAACTCAAATTCAAATATTACTGACCAGATAACATTTTCACTACTGTTGCCCAGGTGTAAATGAGACTTTCTTATGATACCACAGCTATTTTTAATCTCCCGTAAGAAGTTTTGCTACAAATATTCCTTCTGGCATCAAATATTTGTAGTCCTAGTCCGTCACTGCGTGTACGTTGAGAACGTAGATCGGATCTTCGCGGAAAGAGTGCGCTGAACATCGGCCGACGCGACTCGCCGCGCCGGCAGCCATAAAACTTATGGGGTCTGCAATATGTCCTGCATTACTTCTCACATAAATTACAGGCGCCGATATTTGATTTATACTTTTAATTAAGATTTTCATCTATCGCCCGTAACCTGCAAAGTCAGGTGCGCGAACTTAATCGTCACAACTCGGCAATTGAGAAGGATTAAGATCCTGTCCGGTGGCTTTTGGCAACGTAAATTGCAGTTCCCGAATGCCGGTGGATGATGATACCAATAATATGTTTCCTTATTCAGTACTGAATATTTATGCAGTGTGACTTTCAAGCAAGTTAGTAGATCACTTAGTCTTATGGTTAAATTGCAGTAAAAGCGGTGTAAGTAGATACAAACATCGCGCGATATTTCAAGTATTTTATAAATCTGTGCGATTTTACAGCAATGTTACTGCTTCATTACAATTTCAATTTTTTTAATAGATACACCGTGATGTACATTATAATTACATGGTACAGGAGAAAAAGGATCAATTTGAGCCATTTTGATATATAGATGCAAATTCATAACAAAATTCGTTAGAATTTAAACCATGCACAATAAAGGTCTCAAATTAGGTACAACAATTTAAGATTATATTGTGCAAAGGCTTACTGGTTTACTACTATGGTACAGAAAATACGATTATTTGTTTTGTTTACCGATACCTATTGTAAATAAGTAAAGTGTGCTTCTGATTACTTATTATGCTTTTGTGTTACTAAGCACAGTGAGCACTGTGAACAATGAGTATCATTACTGTGGACAAAAGTCATTAAAACATACTGTAAAAATGCTGTCGTACCATTGTGATTGTATAGTTATAATTTTTTCAAAAGTATTAAGGTTAGCAAAGCAAATTATACACTATATTAAGGGGAATCCGTACACTAGTCGGAAAACACGTAAAAGTTCTGTAGGGTTTTCTTAACAATTAGTTCACAGAATCATAAAAGCAATACACCAAATTAAAGAAAAATGATATCTTATTATCCGTTCTCTTGTTTTTATGTTTTTGTTCGTTTTTGACAAATTTGTTACTGAAACACAAGTTAAAATATGGTTAAAATTGAAAAAGAGTACCACATAGTATGTATGCAAATTGCAACATGTCCTTTACAATGAATTTTGTGAAAACCGAAAAAATTTACTATTCTACTATAATATTCAATCTACTACATTTATTTTCAATGATATTTACTTAATTTGTTTTGTAGGTTAATAGAGAAGTTTATTTTATATTAAAAACCCTGTATTGGTGAAATTTATCTTAACATACAGAGACAATATTTAAGAAATATCCAGGGCTCAGTTTGAAGTCGAGTTTCCAAAATTGTTGACCTTAATGAATCTAAAAATAGGCAAGTTCTGTTGTTTAAAGCATATAATGTTATGTATTTCAGTAAAACAAAGCACTAACAATCATAATCAGAATATTATTCTAAATTTTGTATTTGTGACAAAAGTATGGATTTAATAAATCTGATTACAATATAATTTTATACAATATTCAATTTCCGTTTCAATTGTTTTTTAAAGATAACTTTTATTAATACTTTTAAATAGCTACTGTTCTTTTATTTTTATAGATCCTTTAATACAATTGTCTTAATGATATAGTTTGCATGGGCTCAAAAATCTAGCAATTTGGCGACAGAAAAGAGAAGTAAGAAATTGTAATCAACAATTAGAAAATATTGATAATACAGGAAGTTTTTTGTATTTTATGATCATATGTTTTTTCGATCGATTTTTGTTTACGCTGAATACGAATCCGGGCTCGAAAGATGCTTGAGGTGAGTTTGATATTATCATACTAAGTTAAAAGTTTCCTATGGACTTTTGCGACTAATGTTGTCCACTCTGCCAGAGCTAACTGAATACTGAATACACTATTTTTCACTCAAACTTATTTACTTTTTAATGTTGTAATAGATATAGATTGTGTTTTTTCGTCGTGTTTCATTTTGATTGGTATGTACTTTACTTTTGTTTTACTTTGTTGTGTTAATATTTTAAAAGGCTGTAACTTTCAAAGGTTTTGAAAAAAAAAACAGGACGATATGAAAAGTTTTACTCAGAAAGAGCTTTCTTTTAAAGCAAATCTTTAAAGTTAAAAAATTTGTCCTATAAACTGCTTTTTGGGAAATTATGTTTAATATGCGTACTTGTGTGTTTAATAATGCTGCTTATGTCATTCTAAAAAAAATAAATCATTAAAATTAATGATTGAAACTTGAATTTTATACAGTAAAGTGTATTTCGATAATTAATACAGTTTAACTTTTTGTGAAATTATTCCATACTTCTTCATCTTGTTTTATCGCAATCATATTACACCAAGCTATAACCTGATATTTTCTTTTGAATCAGTTAATGCTTTGTAAAATTCGAGTAATCTCAAGGTAATTAAAAGGAAAACAATTGCCACTAATTATTACTACACCATACTCGGAGGTTATGACGAAACTTAAGTACAGTTTTTTCTCGGTGCTCAAGTAACAATAGGACTTTCGGCAAGTCGAGTAGCGTGATTCGGTTTGTTCGGTGTATTTAAGGTGGCCACACTGAGTCTCATTAATCGTCCGCGGCCTGTTGATCCTTTCAAATCTGTATTAAGTATCACAGAAGGCTGCCGAACGCTATTGATTCGGATTCAATTAATTGGTTGCATGATGTCCATATACGTTAATTACATTGGAGCCGATAGACAGAACGATTAATCTTACAAACTTACACAAAGCCCGTTTTTCCCACTGTATACGAACGCATTCCTACCGTATACTCTCAGTATATCATTCACAGCACGCCGTGAAAACGTATTGATTGGTCAAATCGTGGTATATTACAGCTGTTGAAAGCTGCGTTATCGACATGTGCGTAACTTTTTTGAAGTTTACATATATGCTGTGGTTTTACTTTGCAGTTAGACGCTTTATAACACACTTTTTTAATTCCTTGTTATGGTCGTATATACACTGTGGGGGAAAGAAACGGTACAAATTGTTATTCACTTGTATTTCCAAAAATATTTGGTCAATTGAAATATTTCGTTAAAAAGCGGATTGCTTGTAGTGTCTTCCTCCATGCTGTAGTGTAAAGATGACAAAAGAAACCAAATGTCATCACCTAATTTTAATAGTCCTTGCATTTCATATTTGCCCGGCATTATCAGAAATATATTATTATGCAATAAAATTATTGCAAATTATTATTATACACGTCTATGGATTAGATACATTGGGTAATTAATTATAAACAGTACAGCCCTCTATCTATTTTAGTTTGTTCAGGAGGATTTTTGAAACTTAGATTTTACGTTGTTTATCGGTGGTTGAATGTTATTATTTCGTAGTTGGGATACAAATTATTATTATACACGTTTATGGATCAGATACATTGGGTAATTAATTCTAAAAAGTACAGCCCTCTATCTATTTTAGTTTGTTCAGGAGGATTTTTGAAACTTAGATTTGACGTTGTTTATCGGTTGTTGAATATTATTATTTCGCTTCATGTGCGATTACGAGCAAAGTATATGGGATACAAATTATTATTATACACGTTTATGGATCAGATACATTGGGTAATTAATTCTAAAAAGTACAGCCCTCTGTCTATTTTAGTTTGTTCAGGAGGATTTTTGAAACTTAGATTTTGCGTTGTTTTACGGTGGTTGAATGTTATTATTTCGCTTCATGTGCGATTATGAGCAAAGTAGTTGGGATACAAATTATTATTATACACGTTTATGGATCAGATACATTGGGTAATTAATTCTAAAAAGTACAGCCCTCTATTTTAGTTTGTTCAGGAGGATTTTTGAAACTTAGATTTGACGTTGTTTATCGGTTGTTGAATATTATTATTTCGCTTCATGTGCGATTACGAGCAAAGTATATGGGATACAAATTATTATTATACACGTTTATGGATCAGATACATTGGGTAATTAATTCTAAAAAGTACAGCCCTCTATCTATTTTAGTTTGTTCAGGAGGATTTTTGAAACTTAGATTTTACGTTGTTTATCGGTGGTTGAATGTTATTATTTCGCTTCATGTGCGATTAAAACCAAAGTAGTTGGGATACAAATTATTATTATACACGTTTATGAATCAGATACATTGGGTAATTAATTCTAAAAAGTACAGCCCTCTATCTATTTTAGTTTGTTTAGGAGGATTTTTGAAACTTAGATTTTACGTTGTTTATCGGTGGTTGAATGTTATTATTTCGCTTCATGTGCGATTACGAGCAAAGTAGTTGGGATACAAATTATTATTATACACGTTTATGGATAAGATACATTGGGTAATTAATTCTAAAAAGTACAGCCCTCTATCTATTTTAGTTTGTTCAGGAGGATTTTTGAAACTTAGATTTTGCGTTGTTTATCGGTGGTTGAATGTTATTATTTCGCTTCATGTGCGATTACGAGCAAAGTAGTTGGGATAGAAATTATTATTATACACGTTTATGGATCAGATACATTGGGTAATTAATTCTAAAAAGTACAGCCCTCTATCTATTTTAGTTTGTTCAGGAGGATTTTTGAAACTTAGATTTTGCGTTGTTTATCGGTGGTTGAATGTTATTATTTCGCTTCATGTGCGATTACGAGCAAAGTAGTTGGGATACAAATTATTATTATACACGTTTATGGATCAGATACATTGGGTAATTAATTCTAAAAAGTACAGCCCTCTATCTATTTTAGTTTGTTCAGGAGGATTTTTGAAACTTAGATTTTACGTTGTTTATCGGTGGTTGAATGTTATTATTTCGCTTCATGTGCGATTACGAGCAAAGTAGTTGGGATACAAATTATTATTATACACGTTTATGGATCAGATACATTGGGTAACTAATTCTAAAAAGTACAGCCCTCTATCTATTTTAGTTTGTTCAGGAGGATTTTTGAAACTTAGATTTTACGTTGTTTATCGGTGGTTGAATGTTATTATTTCGCTTCATGTGCGATTACGAGCAAAGTAGTTGGGATACAAATTATTATTATACACGTTTATGGATCAGATACATTGGGTAATTAATTCTAAAAAGTACAGCCCTCTGTCTATTTTAGTTTGTTCAGGAGGATTTTTGAAACTTAGATTTTGCGTTGTTTTACGGTGGTTGAATGTTATTATTTCGCTTCATGTGCGATTATGAGCAAAGTAGTTGGGATACAAATTATTATTATACACGTTTATGGATCAGATACATTGGGTAATTAATTCTAAAAAGTACAGCCCTCTATTTTAGTTTGTTCAGGAGGATTTTTGAAACTTAGATTTGACGTTGTTTATCGGTTGTTGAATATTATTATTTCGCTTCATGTGCGATTACGAGCAAAGTATATGGGATACAAATTATTATTATACACGTTTATGGATCAGATACATTGGGTAATTAATTCTAAAAAGTACAGCCCTCTATCTATTTTAGTTTGTTCAGGAGGATTTTTGAAACTTAGATTTTACGTTGTTTATCGGTGGTTGAATCTTATTATTTCGCTTCATGTGCGATTACGAGCAAAGTAGTTGGGATACAAATTATTATTATACACGTTTATGGATCAGATACATTGGGTAATTAATTCTAAGCAGTACAGCCCTCTATCTATTTTAGTTTGTTCAGGAGGATTTTTGAAACTTAGATTTTACGTTGTTTATCGGTTGTTGAATGTTATTATTTCGCCTCATGTGCGATTACGAGCAAAGTAGTTGGGATACAAATTATTATTATACACGTTTATGGATAAGATACATTGGGTAATTAATTCTAAAAAGTACAGCCCTCTATCTATTTTAGTTTGTTCAGGAAGATTTTTGAAACTTAGATTTTGCGTTGTTTATCGGTGGTTGAATGTTATTATTTCGCTTCATGTGCGATTACGAGCAAAGTAGTTGGGATAGAAATTATTATTATACACGTTTATGGATCAGATACATTGGGTAATTAATTCTAAAAAGTACAGCCCTCTATCTATTTTAGTTTGTTCAGGAGGATTTTTGAAACTTAGATTTTGCGTTGTTTATCGGTGGTTGAATGTTATTATTTCGCTTCATGTGCGATTACGAGCAAAGTAGTTGGGATACAAATTATTATTATACACGTTTATGGATCAGATACATTGGGTAACTAATTCTAAAAAGTACAGCCCTCTATCTATTTTAGTTTGTTCAGGAGGATTTTTGAAACTTAGATTTTACGTTGTTTATCGGTGGTTGAATGTTATTATTTCGCTTCATGTGCGATTACGAGCAAAGTAGTTGGGATACAAATTATTATTATACACGTTTATGGATCAGATCCATTGGGTAATTAATTCTAAAAAGTGCAGCCCTCTATCTATTTTAGTTTGTTCAGGAGGATTTTGGTGGTTGAATGTTATTATTTCGCTTCATGTGCGATTACGAGCAAAGTAGTTGGGATACAAATTATTATTATACACGTTTATGGATCAGATACATTGGGTAATTAATTCTAAAAAGTACAACCCTCTATCTATTTTAGTTTGTTCAGGAGGAGTTTTTCATAATAATAATGCAATAATTTAGTATTGCTGTGAATAAGATATTTGGTAGTTTGATGTAAAGTCTTCAAGTGGCGATAGAAGAGATAATTTAGAAACGATTTAACCAGCTTTATGCGTATACAAAGTATTACCGTTGTGAACATATTAACAATTTTATATGAAATTTTGTAACTATAGTTTGCCGTCTACCGTATGGCAACCGAACACGCGATTTAAAAATGTAAAATTACTGCTAAAGTAAACCCTAAACTCTGTACTATTAGGTTAACTATCGTGAAAGTTTGTTGACTTCTGAGTGTTGAAAATCAGATTTTCTTTGATGTGATTATATGCTCACACAAAAAAGACAAATATGCAACCAAAACAAACTGACAGGCATCTTTAGATTAAGATTTTCATTCATAGCAAAAAAAATCTATTAAAAACACTTCCAAATAATCAACTTTCCATTTACATTATGTATATTAGTCATACTATTATTCATATTATCTTAATTTTGAATTCTCTCCCTAAAAAATAACCTATTTTAAACCAATTAACATTAGTAAGTAGATATTGTTGGTTGTTTTTTGTACGAAATACAAATCCGTTCTCAAACGTAGCTCAAGACAGGTTTGAGCGTTTCTGTTTGTTTTTGTGTATGAGCGCACATACTATTACAATGAAACGTCTCCGCACAATTTTCACACAAGTGAACAATTTTTCACGATACTCCTCCTAAAATTAAACTGTTTCTGGTTTACTTCGGCTCCCAACTAAAGTTACTAGGTCTTCAGGTTCGGCCGCTGTACGTTTGTAAAAATTGCAAAACACTTATAAAATTGTGTAATAACTTGATAACCGTAATACTTTCTATATGAATAATTCTACTTAAATAAGTTCTAAATGACTTCCTCTATAACCCTTTAAATATTTTACATCATACTACCGAGCACCCTGTATACAGAGGTACTGAAAGGCATACTACTCTTTAAATTGCAAATATCACAAAAACTAGTAAAAATAGATATACGATATAGTGAATATAAATTGCAAAGAACTTCCATTCAAAATTCTCAAGAAGGAGGTATTAAAAAATGTTTAAAAACTAGTGCATTAAAAACTAGTGTATCACCTGTATAGCTCATCTAGCTATAGGTTTAGTTATTATGTGACAAAATTTCTAAGACAATATCTGAAAAAATTTAGTTTTAACGTAGTTTTTAAGAAAGGCCTGCCATTGCTATTTTTTTGGAAAACAATTGAATATCTCAAAAACTATTCACTTTACATTATGGTATAATATACAGGGCGTTCCATAAAAAAAATTTACTGACTTACCGTCACGCCTAGATGCAACACCATGAATCAAACAGGTCTTTCATAAAACATGTTTTTCTTTCTCGAACGATTTTATGACTATTGAACGCCGGGATGCTAATAACTCACCCTGTATGTTAATGGATCAACAACAAATTATTCTATTTTATTGTTTTATCGGAAAATGTAGAAACTGTACATATTTGCAGATACCACCTCCATGCTTAACACGGCATTATAATGGTTTCAGAAAAATATATCAATTATATAAAAGTTTAATTACAACATGAACCGAATTATCATATTTGCAATTTTTGGGATTAATTTGGTTAAATATTTGCCGTCTTTCTAAATATTCTTACAAAAGAATAAGACAATCGTATGAAAATAGTATCTTGTGATGAAAATACCAGCCTTTTTATGTGATGTCTTTTTTTTCAAAAAGAATGAAAAGAATATGGTAATATGTATAAATAAAACGAAAAACAAAATTCCTAAATAACAATGGAATAAATCAATACACTTTTCTTTAAATATTTATTTGGAAAGCAACAATTAAACTAATAATTAAGCTTCCAAATGTTAAGGATAATTTGTTACAGGTTTAAACATATTATTAAGTTTTATTGACCTCAGTATAGCTATTTATCAGAACTAGTTATTAATTGTTCATAATGATTAATAATCAACAAATTCAGGTAAGGATAAAGCTAAGTACGACTCAATTATCTCCAATATTTCAAATAGAAAATTAAACAGAAATCAGACAATGTATTATTTCATTACGAAGCTCATCGTTCAAACATTAGCACCGAAACAGCTAAAAGATTGCTACGTAGTCACAAATAAAAAGTATATCTACCAAGACGGAGACAAAGGAAATTCTAATGCAACCGTCCAGTTATAAAATAAATTGCATCGCATGGCGAGCATATGAGAATACGTCAACAAAAGGTAATTGGCCAAATGGTGGAGTTCGTGAATTCACCATCCGGAACTCGAAAAAATATTGATCATGGCATAGCCAACCATGTCGTATTCAAAACAACGCGTATATGTCTTCTATGGACATAATTATTCCGGCTTCCTTGTACAGAGCCGTACGCGCCTTTGCGCCCGATAGCAATACTAGAAAAACTAAAATCTACCACTTACCGAAAATTGTCTAAGTCGTGTATGCGTTGACACATATAAAACATATGAAGGCGGTAAGGAAATTCCGTATTATATACTGTTGAAAATCTCTAACAGGAAGTTTTTTCTGATATTAGACCGACATGCGGTGAATGATTATCCTATTGTTAGACGTGTTATTTTAGATAAAAAAAGAGGTTATCACAACAATGTGAACCGAGAATAGATAGATAGATAGAATAGATACATGTTAATCATAGTTAGCTTAAGAAAAATTTGGTTACCATTTGAATTGTTACTGCAGCACACTATATAAAGCTGTGTTATCGTTATTACTAAGAATGTATTTAAACTTGGTAAAACTAAATGTAGTAAAGTACTGAAATATTTGTTAGTTTATGAACAGCGAGTAAAATAAGTAGGTAAGTTTTATCTAATATTCATAAATTACATTTCTTACAAATTCTATTCGTGGTCTATTCGCATAAAATACCAGTCTATAACCATAAAACACCGAATTGTCATTAAAATCACATATAATGATATGTTATTTATGCTAGGGATTATATTTTCTTAGGTAATAACTTATTTCGTATTGAGTTGGATTTTCTTGCATGAAACGTAGTTTTTCTTGTCTGAAAAGTACTAATCATGTGTAAAAGATCAGCACATTTAGTTTCAAAACACGTAAGAATTCACAGGGTTTTCTTTAGGTACCCAATTTATTCACAGAATCCAAAAAGCAATACACCAAATTCTACCAAATTAAATGGCAAATAATGTAAGATTTTCGCTCTTATAGCAGACATTTGGCATTTTATCGGTCCTTCAAAAAATTTGTCAAGAAATGTGACATTATTATACATTATTATTATTATACATTATCAAATCCAGTTGTCGCAATTTGTTCTCAATAATAGTGTTGACTTGAGATCAGACAATAAAATAAGAATAAACGATCAGAACAATAAATACAATATTAAAATTGATATAAAATATCAAAATATTGTTAAATAAGATTTATTATTAAGAATTAACATTTATGTTTTACCATTTTTAATGAAACACAGTATAAAATAAGTCCTAAGTATTACTAAGTCGGCCCTCTCTCCCTCATCTGTACATATTTTAATTTTTCTTGCATCTGGAATTTTTACTTTTTTTCTTGGCGCAGCTTTTTATTCTGTTCATTTTTTGCGTCCTTTCTTATTTGTGTAGAATGATTTTCCTTTGTGCTTTCTTCTTTTCTATTAACAAATATTCTATCCAAGCATTAGATAATAATGTTTCCTTTTACTTTATTTGGTTGTTTCAGCCCAGAATAATGTTTTTTTTTTTTAATGGAGATGGCAGCTCTTCAACTGTTATCTCCAAAGATGGTGTATTGTCTTTTTTTGTTGTTTTTGTATTGTTGTTGTTGTTATTATATAACATACAGCAACAGCAGCTACTTCTTTGATTGTTATTCCCTAGTTATTTCCTTCATAGTTAATTCTTTTTGTACTGTACTGCACTTTATTTTGTGTAAACGTGGCACAGTGTAACTAGGTTCGTCCTGTAGGTACTGTGCCCATATTGTGTAATAAATAAATAACTAAATAAATTATCGCTACTCTCTGTTGCTAGTGTAATAATTAGGGATTATTGATGTCCGTTATTTCCAACAATGGAAGATATTGCTATTTTAACGTGAAATTTTATACACTTATAGAGGAAGGTGTAACTTAGATCTATTATGTGGTACTTTTAGCAATTTTAACCAGAAAAAGGTATTTTGTTTAGGTGTTGCAAACTAGGGTAAATTGCAGTTCTTTTTTTATTATGAGAGTAGTTTATAATCAACTAACACCGAGCTGTCATAATAAAGTTTTGTGTGAATCCTGGTGCTTTGGATTATCTCCATAGATACATACATCATGAATATATTATTTGTGAATCGTAGATAAACAACCTATTTAAAGCAGCAGTTTTTTTTTACAGTCCTTTTATGACCTGTACAGTGTACAGCAGTTTACTTAGACAATAAACATTTTTGATTTACAGACGATACAAATCAAATTACTTTTGACATTGTCAAATAACTTTTCATACCATTACCTTTAAAAAAATTAAATTTCTAAGCCGAAAATGTATTCGTTTAAATCGTAAGTCCTAACTTTTCATACCATTAACTTATAAGAAAATTTTAATCTGTAAACTGTAAATGTATTCTTTTAAATTGTATTGTAGTCCTGCCCTGTGTCATCGCGAGCGGTAGGCTGCGCATCGGGCAATAGAGGAATATACCTACCCAGGATGAGTAAAGAGAGACCGGGTACTACAGGTCACATGTCAGTGGGAGTCACGTCCCAAAATATGGATTACACGGCACGTATGTTCGGTTCTACGGACTGACTATCTATCCATCCTCACGGCGTGTTCTGGATCCATGATCCTCTTCTCGTCTTGCTCGTATGTAGGTATATGTACGGTGCACTCAACCCATTTGGCAAAATACCGTTAAACGAACCGAGACCAATCTATTACCTTACATCTCTTTAGCGTTTATCCTATAGTCTGGGTACCCAAAATAGCCATTTTAATTAACTCACGTCAAACGTTTAAAGAGTTTACTTTTCCGCTACGACGACATGAGAAAACGTTTTTTTTTATTATATAGATGAGTACCGATCGTGTCTTTAGAAGTGAAGGGAAAATAATAAATATAATTTATTTTGAATGGGCGAATAATGGTTTTAATTCATCGAGCAATTTCATTGTAAAGATTTTTTAAGGCTTTACGTATCAAAGAGGTCAGTAACAAGAACGTTCATGTTAACACTTAACTAAACATATTTCTTTGTAATATTGGTACTTTATTTAGATTAATTTTGATGACTTGTTAGAATTAGATTGTACGTTAAATTTATATGAATATTTTGGACAAAACGCGGGTGTGTTGCCTTAAAGGTCTAACGATTATATTTGATCAAAAACACTTTCTTTTTTCAGGCGGCACCTTTTCAAAATTATCTAAACTATTTCTGTATTCTTATAATATGAAAACTTTATTTATGGGTTGTAGCCATTAATAAGAATAATGGTAAACTTTTAAATGCCAATCACCTAATTTGTCCAAATATAGTCCAGTAAAATAAGATGTTGACTTTTGTTTTAAATAATATATCAAAAGCTTTTGCGATTATTATAAAAAATAGAGTGGTTTTGCAATTATCGTGGAAACTACCAGTTGTTCGAGAATATTTGTGTTAATTTTGTTCTAACACTTCACAATCGACTAATGACAATATGATAAAGTTTCATATACACAAAGATTATACGTTTTCTTTATTGATATGTTTGATAGTAAGTATTTTGAGTTTTTATACATTGTATGAAACCACTAAATAACGCTACACAGGAAACTGTAGCTTTCTCCCTCCCTCATCTGTGTTTTAATGTTTCTTGCATCTGCAATTTTAGTGTTTTTCTTGGCGCAGCTTTTTATACTGTTCCTTTTCGCTTCCTTTCTTATTTCTCTAGAAAGATTTTCTTTTGTGTTTTTTTCTTCTTTCTCTTCAAGCATTTGATAATAATGTCACAGAAGAACAGTTTCTTTTCATTTTATATGGCTTTTTCAGGCCAGAATAATGATTTGTTTAATGGAGATGACATGAGTTCAACTGTTATCTCCAAAGGTGGTGTATTAATGACAAAATTGTCAGTTTTGCTGCTAGTGTAAGAATTAGGGATTATTGATGTCCGTAATTCCTACACTCATGTCCGAATTTGTACAAAATGCGTAGAATTAATTGAAGCAGTGAGTGGAAGAACAGAATTAGTCCAAAATTTGACATTTTAAACTAAGATAGCCATGTTGTATAAAATTTCTCGATCTTTTCGAAAACATGAAAAAAATAATCATATATATTACCAGTACTGCTGTAGAAGTACCGTACTTCACGCGTTAACTGAGAGAACTGAATAAGTCCAGGACATACTCTGCTTTTCCACTCTTTGCATGGAGCGCGGTTGTTTTTAACAGATGACGTCATAGACATTTTTTTAAAAAGACTGTAGCAGTAAATGTAAAAATATACAGGGTGTTGTATTTAAAATTCAAAAGTTTGAGGTTATATCTATGAAACGGTAAACGTTGCATGAACGATAGTAATGCCAGTGACTTCTCATGGTTGCAAAATACGTAATTCTAAAAATTTGTTAAATTCGCTCGTGCCGTTCCGGAGATTTTGTCACTTTTATTTCATAATCTTCAATTGTCACTAAGACAATTAAACGGTCTGCCAAATTCATTAAAAAATTTTGGGTTGTCATAAATTTCGATGACGTCATCTGTTAAAAACAATTGAAGGTAAAAAAATTAATGTGATATCATAAGGTGTACTTTGATAATAATAAATCGACGTGTTCGAGGATTTTTTAAAATAGCAAACCGTTCTTGAGATTTTCTGATGTTTCCATACATTACGCGCTCACTGTATAGATGGCTACAGCACCCATACTTTCAAACTATCAAAAGAAACTAAAAATCGACCCACACGTCCAACAAAATCAGCATACAAAAACCCAATACCTATTAACTACCTAAAAATTGCTAACTTAAGAAAACCGATGCACTATTTAGAAGGAGAAGATCACAAGTTTATTAAAGTTGATTTTTATTTGTTAGTTATAATTTTGTTTCTAATACATATTTTCGTCTTTATGCATTTTTATTTACCACTTGTGCTAATAGCATTTTTTTTTTTCAACAAATAAGAGATTATTATCGATAAGCATATCGTTGACTGGAAGAACAGAACTAGTGCAGCCGATGTTTCATCTAATTGCTTATTTATTATAGCCTTTTGAAGCAAAATTTACTTCCAGAACAACTGCAAATAAAATTTAGTACAACTTTTTTGTGGTTACCACAAATTTGTAGAATACACCGCTGCCGAACTATACAGTTTTTTTTTTTAGTTTGCCACAAACGCCTAGTTTGGACTTATTCTTTTCTTCCATTCACCGATTCAATTGTAATATTGCAAACGATGTAAAATAAGTTATTTTCTTGTGTAAAGACAGCAATAGAGGCATATGGATTACTTCTAACCATGTACACAAGTCCACACATATCTGATTTAACGACGAGCTATATTTACATGTACCTAATTCCGACACCTCTAAAAGTGTAAATACTAGCCCTTAAAAGAGTAGTTAGTACACCGTATTATTATGAAAATATAAAGCATTTTTTGTAATGATTTTAATATTTTGCAGAAACAGAAAAAATAAATTAAGATAGCAGTTAAAAATCTAGATACCCTTACAGATTTAAATTCTACAGAAAAAAAGCTTACCACGTCTGTTGCCATTCGTTCAATTTTTATTTGTGTTGTAGGTTTTGTAGCGTTTTGTCTTTGCTTCTCGTCATATCGCAACTTAAATAACTGGAAACCTACCGTTATTTTGACCTGTTGACTCAAAACTGCATCGCTTTACTTTGTGTAGTTTCCAAATGTATTCAAATCATTAAAACAAATCATTAAAGTCATATACAAATATATTTTTTAAATATATTCTAAATTACTTTTGTTTAACGGATTTTAAATTTAAAACCCAGTTTTTAAAAATCACACAAAACGGTTTTAAAATCTGGTTTAAATTTATTCCATATTAGCTTTTCATAAAAGAGAACAGAAAAAATACTCATTTTGTTGATATGATTGATAGTTATCATTTTGATGCAACAGCTACAAATAAAATACGTAATAAGTGATTTGACCACCTGGTAAGAGATGCTCCTATGCGAAAGATTCACGTAAGAACACGAATTTACCCCGTCATTGTCTTAGCATTATGACTACTATTCTCTTTCGCCGCCAATCGTGAACTTTTATAGTTTATCGTTGACAATAAGCGGTTATGGCCGTCACAACATGGTGCACTGGTCTTTCGATTTATTGCCCGGTCGAGTAATTAAATTGGATTTTTTGCACGTTTTCCAATGGCCGATTTAATCCCGCCGCTGACAAGCACGACTGTCTATGGTATTTACGATTTCGTGTGTAATTCCATATCGTCCCGGCCGGGGCCCGTGGTCACCTTTCAAGTTCGCAAAATTAAAATTCGCAACAGTCCGCCGCACCATGACTAATGGGTCGATTCTGTGCACTCCTGTAGTGTCTGTAAGGGCAAACCTGTAAGCGTTATGACCGCTACGGTAAAAGTGCTATTCTGTGTGGATCCGTAGGCAACAGATTTCCCATAAAAGTTACAAAAGCGGTCGGATCTCTACGGGTGGCGAGAAGGTGCCCGTAAAGCGTACAGAACATGTAAACTAGGGTGGAGTATGCGCGGTGATGCGAGGCCAATCGAAAACAAAACAACTTTTCAAGAGGTTATGTTACGCTTGGTTACGCTAAAGTTTCTTCTTTCTTCGACTAGTGTGGTTTGACTTGTATTGTGCACATTATTTGATCAAAAATGAATAGGGCAAATGTTGACCAATTACATTTATTTATATATGTTAACAAACTTACTTTTTTTATTCATTGATTTGTTATTAATCCTGCTGCGAGTTTTTTTCTCTATTATAATAAAACACCTTGAATACATTTTTAGTTTTATTCTTCGATTATTACTTTTTCGTAACTTTTCAACCTGTGACTCCGTGGTCTGACTAATTAATAAATTAAAAAATTAAAAGAAGAATATATTAAAAATTGTATTTATTAATTAAATATAAATAATAAACTATAATATATAAATATAAATATTAAAATATAAAAAATAAAAACTTAATTTTTAAACTTAAAGTCAGGGTTTAGATATTTAAATTTTTGAATTTCAAACTAAAGGGCTCTATCGAGATTATTATTGTATCTTGTTAATTGCCGTTCTAAAATATCGTTAAACTCCTTCCCATGTTGACCGGAAGTAGATGTTGCTTGTAGAAGATGCTCTGCCAGTACAGGCAGAGGCTGCGGTCGGCTACGTGGCCTTTTTTTTGGTGACTCTTCTGAGGCCACGTTCTCAATGTATATTACTTCTGCAGCATCTGCCTCTCCTTCAGCATCTTCTACAACTGCAGCGTCTTCACCTGGCACCGGCAACCCGTCGAATATTTCGGGGATGTCTGGGTCACCCGCTACCGTCACGCCCCACAACCCAAGGGCTCGCTCTTCAAGGGAGTTAAACTGTTCATCGGCTGGTGTTCCTCCACCCGTACCCAGCTGATGTGCCTTTATTTTCCGACATTTGGCTTTCAAGGCATATTTCCAATCATTCAGTCGCTAAAAGATATATTGGTAATTAAAAATAAGTTCAATATATAAAGTACAAGGTTACCTTTTACCACTCTTCAACGGTGAGGCTGGGACCATCACCCTCAGCATTTAACTTAACTACTAAGTTCTCCCAAGTAGTTTGTATATAGTTGTCGGGCTGTGTCGGATTTATCGTTCCGCTTCGAAATGAATAGTTACTTTGTACTCCCCCACGTTAACTTTCTAGCTGTCTTGGTGTCGTGTTTTTGGTCCGCTTTCTTTTCGTTGGTTTTGGCTCCATTTTTCACAAATAACCACAAATAACCGTTGTCTGAATAACTCAATACGTATATGGAATAACCTCACTTGTCTGTTGCTTGCCATAAACAAGCCGAAATTAGCCAATGACAGGCCAGGAATCACTTGCAGTTAAGTTAGGCACATAGGCTACGATCAGAAGTGTCTGTAGCGGGTCTTCCGTATCGCACCTTCGTACAGGAACGTGCACAGAATACCACTTTACGGGAATTCTGTATCGTCGCCCGTTACAGACATCCGTAACGTACAGATCTGTACCTTACGGTTGAAAACACAGAATCGACCCATAAGCTTCGTGCCGATTGGCACTGTACGGTCGTCAATGGACGGAATGGCTTTTGAACTACAATAATTAGTACTACTAACCCTATTATGGCTAATATACAAGTTGTCAGAGTGGTTATTGTTTTTGTTTTATTGTCGTCTATACTGGCGTGTTAGTTCTATAGGGAATATCTGCTAATATATTGAAAACAAGATGATTAAAAGGTTTTATTGGGCTAATTTAGAGATGCAGGTGATAGCTAGTCGCTCGTATTAGCCGATAGCATTTTTGGAGTATGAAAAACCTAATATTATCTTTGAATTAATTAATATCTGAATGTTTTTAAATAATAATACAAGAAATCTCTATCATTGCATCAATTATTTACTCCTAAGTGAATAAATGATGCAAAGATAAAACGCAAAAATGCGAATTTTTGCCATTTTTGCATTTTTTGTTGTTGCGTTATGTAATTTTGGTATCAAACCTCAAATTTTGTTTCAGCACCTCAACAACATAAAGAATAAATAACATAAAAACTACCCCACAACTTTCTGGTAAAACACGTTTTGAATGGATTATTAGAGTAACAGAAAATTTTTGAAAATTTTTTTGATTAAAACCTTCAGGATATATACTCCATTAGTTCGACATTAAGATGGGTATTCATATTTTTCAATAAGCAATGATTTTTAGTTTAATATGTGTTTTTTTTTTATTTTTGCATCGAAAAAACTATATAATGTGTACGTATGAACTTAAACCCCCTTGTCTTGAATCGATGTCCTCCAAGTCGGTGCCAGAAATATCTCTGTGACTTTTGGACAGATCTTGCGTTTATTCGTAGTTGTTCACTATACTATTATCTAGAACTAGTCATGGCATTTTTAATAAAGAAAAACGTTTTCAGGGAAAAAAAACATTCTTTTAAATTTAAATTGTTGCCATTTTGCGAAAAATTGTCTTTTCTTTTAATTTATCACGATTATGTTCTTTTCTTGGTTCTGATGATGTGAGCTACTTCAGGCACCGCAAACGGAGTTTTGAAAAACGGGCCACAGTATTATTGCTAGTATCACCGCCATTTTCAAATATTCCTAGTTCATATTTTCTGTGAATATACTTTATTAGGTGGACATTAACACGATAATCCGTATTTTCAAATGAACAATTACTTTCACATTCCAATATATATTTTTTTTCAGTCTAAGAAATACATCGTAAGGTGTATGTTGTCCCTTAAACATTTGTTTTAGATAAAATTATTTAAAACGATTGAATATAAAGAAAAAATGTGCATTTGTATTCCCCTGCAGCTATTTTACTACAACCATAATGTGATCCGTCTAACAAATGAAGAGTCGATGGAATGAACCAGATGGTAGGTCCAGAATGCCAGAATCCAGCTGGTAGGTTAACCAATAAAGAAAACTTTGACAAATTTAAAAGCCTGAATTTATATTTTCATACAAATTATTTGAAGTGATAATTTACAATTCAAAATATAGTTATGAATTAAATTTTTTGTTGGTGTTAGTTTGCAGGTATAGGTGTAGTAAAGTCCAATATTAGCTTTTTGAAAACTTGGCCAATCTAATAGTCACATTTTTACCAAAGCGTATCAATGCTGCGCTTGACAAATACTACGCCAATGAAGACAATTTACAATAATTAATCGCATTTTCACGTCTCGAGAGCTATGCGTCGGGTAGCGAAAGTTTGATAGGCGGGGAGTCCAACAGTCCATCAGTCAAACATTCTTCCAGTCCGCTCTATAGCATTTGTCTCTCTAACATTTCTTTTACACGACCGACACGAGGAACCACAATTGAAATATCTATCGCCATCAATCAAACGCAAATTGAATAAAGGGAACGAACTTAAACATCATTATAATTGCGTCACTTTCAATTACGCTGACGATGGTGAAAAATACATCCAATTTTACATAATAGTTTGTCAAAACGATAATTGGACCATACATCAAACGTCTCCGGCTATATAGCTAAGATTGATAGGAAGTTTCAGATGCATTTGGTTACCTGGATGGTAGATCTTTCAATTATGGGTTTCAATAGCTTGAGCGAGGATATTAAGTGTTGCATTGACAAGTCTCTAGGTTTTTTGTAACATGGATAAAGCAACTCACAGTACAAATTGATGGTAGGTACTCTATGGAGTCTCCAATTTGTGTAATTGGCTATTTTAACAATAAAGTGAGAGAATGGAATTGAACGAATTGGTTAGCTAAAGAGAACATATGGACAAAGAGGAAGAACAAAAAGAAAATAATTCGTTTTTTGTCTGATCCATGGAAAAACTGGGTAATGTTTCATTATCATTTGAGAAAAACATGAAGTGAATATAGCAAAACAATCAGATATCATTATTTTACTTACTTAGTACCTATTTTTCATATGGAACTATGTATTACCATCGACAAAGTAAGATGCTTTGCCATAGTGCGTTGCATTACTTGTAACAAATAATGGCACTCTTACGGGGCCTCCAATTTCTCCTATTTTAAGAAAATGATGAGAGAATGGAATTGAAACGCTTGGTCATCTAGAGAGAATATAGGGACAGAGACCAAAAAATAAAAAGACAATAAATCGGTTTTTGTCTGAACCACAGATATCATTATTTTACCTACTTTTCATATGGAACTAATAACAGAAATATCAAGTGAATACAACAACATTGTCAGATATCATCATTTCACCTTCTTAATACCTACTTTTCATATGGAACTATTACCATCGTCTTGACATAAAGTAAGATGCTTTACCATAGTGCGTTGCATTCCACGTAACAAACTCATGGTACTCTTATGGAGTCTCCAATTTTTGCTAGTTTAACAAAATTGTAAGAGTATGGAATTGAAAGACTTGGTCCCCTAGAGAGAATATAGGGACAGAGACCAAGAAACAAAAAGAAAATAATTCATTTTTTGTCTGAACCACCGAAAACTTGGGTAATGTTTCATTATTCTTTAACAGAAATATCAAGTGAATACAACAACATTGTCAGATATCATCATTTCACCTTCTTAATACCTACTTTTCATATGGAACTAGTACCATCGTCTTGACATAAACTAAGATGCTTTACCATAATGCGTTGCATTCCACGTAACAAACTCATGGTACTCTTATGGAGTCTCCAATTTCTGCTAGTTTAGCAAAGTGGTGAGAGTATAGAATTGTAAGACTTGGTCACCTAGAGAAAATATAGGGACAGAGACCAAGAAACAAAAAGAAAATAATTCATTTTTTGTCTGAACCACCGAAAACTTGGGTAATGTTTCATTATTCGTTAACAGAAATATCAAGTGAATACAACAACATTGTCAGATATCATCATTTCGCCTTCTTAATACCTACTTTTCATATAGAACTATTACCATCGTCTTGACATAAAGTAAGATGCTTTACCATAATGCGTTGCATTCCACGTAACAAACTCATGGTACTCTTATGGAGTCTCCAATTTCTGCTAGTTTAACAAAATGGTGAGAGTATAGAATTGAAAGACTTGGTCACCTAGAGAGAATATACGGACAGAGACCAAGCAACAAAAAGAAAACAATTCATTTTTGTCTGAACCACCGAAAACTTGGGTAATGTTTCATTATTCTTTAACAGAAATATCAAGTGAATACAACAACATTGTCAGATATCATCATTTCACCTTCTTAATACCTACTTTTCATATGGAACTATTACCATCGTCTTGACATAAAGTAACATGCTTTACCATAATGCGTTGCATTCCACGTAACAAACTCATGGTACTCTTATGGAGTCTCCAATTTCTGCTAGTTTAGCAAAGTGGTGAGAGTATAGAATTGTAAGACTTGGTCACCTAGAGAAAATATAGGGACAGAGACCAAGAAACAAAAAGAAAATAATTCATTTTTTGTCTGAACCACCGAAAACTTGGGTAATGTTTCATTATTCGTTAACAGAAATATCAAGTGAATACAACAACATTGTCAGATATCATCATTTCGCCTTCTTAATACCTACTTTTCATATGGAACTATTACCATCGTCTTGACATAAAGTAAGATGCTTTACCATAATGCGTTGCATTCCACGTAACAAACTCATGGTACTCTTATGGAGTCTCCAATTTCTGCTAGTTTAACAAAATGGTGAGAGTATAGAATTGAAAGACTTGGTCACCTAGAGAGAATATACGGACAGAGACCAAGCAACAAAAAGAAAACAATTCATTTTTGTCTGAACCACCGAAAACTTGGGTAATGTTTCATTATTCTTTAACAGAAATATCAAGTGAATACAACAACATTGTCAGATATCATCATTTCACCTTCTTAATACCTACTTTTCATATGGAACTATTACCATCGTCTTGACATAAAGTAACATGCTTTACCATAATGCGTTGCATTCCACGTAACAAACTCATGGTACTCTTATGGAGTCTCCAATTTCTGCTAGTTTAGCAAAGTGGTGAGAGTATAGAATTGTAAGACTTGGTCACCTAGAGAAAATATAGGGACAGAGACCAAGAAACAAAAAGAAAATAATTAATTTTTTGTCTGAACCACCGAAAACTTGGGTAATGTTTCATTATTCGTTAACAGAAATATCAAGTGAATACAACAACATTGTCAGATATCATCATTTCGCCATCTTAATACCTACTTTTCATATGGAACTATTACCATCGTCTTGACATAAAGTAACATGCTTTACCATAATGCGTTGCATTCCACGTAACAAACTCATGGTACTCTTATGGAGTCTCCAATTTCTGCTAGTTTAGCAAAGTGGTGAGAGTATAGAATTGTAAGACTTGGTCACCTAGAGAAAATATAGGGACAGAGACCAAGAAACAAAAAGAAAATAATTCATTTTTTGTCTGAACCACCGAAAACTTGGGTAATGTTTCATTATTCGTTAACAGAAATATCAAGTGAATACAACAACATTGTCAGATATCATCATTTCGCCTTCTTAATACCTACTTTTCATATAGAACTATTACCATCGTCTTGACATAAAGTAAGATGCTTTACCATAATGCGTTGCATTCCACGTAACAAACTCATGGTACTCTTATGGAGTCTCCAATTTCTGCTAGTTTAACAAAATGGTGAGAGTATAGAATTGAAAGACTTGGTCACCTAGAGAGAATATACGGACAGAGACCAAGCAACAAAAAGAAAACAATTCATTTTTGTCTGAACCACCGAAAACTTGGGTAATGTTTCATTATTCTTTAACAGAAATATCAAGTGAATACAACAACATTGTCAGATATCATCATTTCACCTTCTTAATACCTACTTTTCATATGGAACTATTACCATCGTCTTGACATAAAGTAACATGCTTTACCATAATGCGTTGCATTCCACGTAACAAACTCATGGTACTCTTATGGAGTCTCCAATTTCTGCTAGTTTAGCAAAGTGGTGAGAGTATAGAATTGAAAGACTTGGTCACCTAGAGAGAATATACGGACAGAGACCAAGCAACAAAAAGAAAACAATTCATTTTTGTCTGAACCACCGAAAACTTGGGTAATGTTTCATTATTCTTTAACAGAAATATCAAGTGAATACAACAACATTGTCAGATATCATCATTTCACCTTCTTAATACCTACTTTTCATATGGAACTATTACCATTGTCTTGACATAAAGTAACATGCTTTACCATAATGCGTTGCATTCCACGTAACAAACTCATGGTACTCTTATGGAGTCTCCAATTTCTGCTAGTTTAGCAAAGTGGTGAGAGTATAGAATTGTAAGACTTGGTCACCTAGAGAAAATATAGGGACAGATACCAAGAAACAAAAAGAAAATAATTCATTTTTTGTCTGAACCACCGAAAACTTGGGTAATGTTTCATTATTCGGTAACAGAAATATCAAGTGAATACAACAACATTGTCAGATATCATCATTTCACCTTCTTAATACCTACTTTTCATATGGAACTATTACCATCGTCTTGACATAAAGTAAGATGCTTTACCATAATGCGTTGCATTCCACGTAACAAACTCATGGTACTCTTATGGAGTCTCCAATTTCTGCTAGTTTAACAAAATGGCGAGAGTATAGAATTGAAAGACTTGGTCACTTAGAGAGAATATAGGGACAGAGACCAAGAACCAAAAAGAAAATAATTCATTTTTTGTCTGAACCACCGAAAACTTGGGTAATGTTTCATTATTCTTTAACAGAAATATCAAGTGAATACAACAACATTGTCAGATATCATCATTTTACCTTCTTAATACCTACTTTTCATATGGAACTATTACCATCGTCTTGACATAAAGTAAGATGCTTTACTATAATGCGTTGCATTACACATAACAAATGGTTGGTAATCTTATGGATTCTGCAATTTCTACTATTTTTAGAAAATGTCCACAGAATGGAATTGTAAGACTTGGTCACCTAGGGCGAATATAAGGCCAGAGACCAAGAAACAAAAAGAAAATAATTCCTTTTTTGTCTAAACCATGGAAAATCCGGGTAATGTTTGAGTGAATACAGCTAAAGAATCAGATATCATTACTTTACCTACTTAGTACCTACATTTCATATGGTACTATTACCATCGTCTTGACATAAAGTGAGATGCTGTCCCATGATGCGTTGCATGCTTGGCATGCCGGTACGATTCGTAGAATTCTTCCGTATCATTTCGTATAAGATTAATCGCCGCAGTGCATGTGGGGAAACGCAAAGAGAAAAAGAAATCTCATTTAATTTATTTTGTGTATTAAATATCTATAGCCGTTTCATCGCGATGATAAATATCTCACGGAGCGTTTAGCTGGTCCGGGACGGTCCGTTTCTCGATTTGATGTAACTGTATTATAAAAGTCCAGTTCACGGATTAATCGACAACATATATCTTGCTGAATGTTTGTTTACGGACATCAGGAACGGTGTACGAAAAGAAGTATTGCGTCCTTGGCATATTATACTGTTAAATCGGACATTAATCAGTGAGATTAATTATAAGTGAGCAGGCAAACGCTTTGATAGATTGATAATTCGAATGCAGAGTTTCTCAAACTGTTACCTACAAATTACTGATGAGGCAGTTTGCATAAAAATCGTCTAGTTTCCCAATTTGGAAATACTTGGGTAAAAATACTCGTTGTTCAATAAAAAAAGATGACTGATTCTTATCTCTAAGCTGCCATCTCTGAATTAAAAAAAAAAACTATTATAAATACTTGAAATTGTATACCACTAAATATAAATATGTGATTTAAGAATTATGCTATGAAATATTATTGTTTCATTTTGTATCAATTATGTTTATGACATTTTTTGATAAAATTCATAGTTTAGGTGCATGAGCAAATTCTATTTGATCGAGATCGGTCGTCTCTGCATTAAAACTGATTAGCCAGGATTTGAGACACGTTTTGATTCTATTGACAGTATTATCAAAACATCAGCGTTTGACATAGTTTGCCACTACTGTGTAGTATGATAAAGTCATGTGGCTGGCCACATGTATGTGGGGGCCCCACCACCACCGCCAAAGTATTTTTATTTTTATTAATGGTATTTCAAATTGTTTATCTTCACGCCAATGTCTAATATAATCGAAATGCGAAGCATTGTTGTTTCTAATGATTTTACATGCTGTGACTTTGATAGATCATCATTCTATCTTACGATTTTTCTGGAACAAGCAAAATTTGAACAAATCTGTAGTCACAACCTATTATCTTAGGAAGGCAGAGAGAGCATTTCTAAACAAAATTTATATGACTCCCGCACATTGACTCCCCATCATGTGCGAAATCAATCCGGCTCAACCCCTTGCTGAGAGTGCTTCTTAAATTGTAAATGTAACGCCTTCAATATTATTGCTTCGTGTTGGAATATGTTGTTGCCCATGTTTCTAGTTTGGATATTCAATTATAATCTGTCGATTATTGCTTGAATTTTTCAAGTAAATTTGTTCTTTCAATATATTCTATCTGTAAGTAGATCCGGATGTAGTTATATAGTTTTTGAATGAGCCCAAGAAATCATGTTTCTTTGATGCTCCCTGCGGTTTAGGGAATAAGCACTGTATTCGGTCAGATGATCTCTATTTTTTACATCAATTATCACCAGAAATTAATTTTCTCTTTCATCATTACAATTATTATTATATAATTATTATAGTTATTATTCTAAAATAAATGTGAAAAAATACATTCTGTTTCATTAAACTCATATGCATTCACACTGATCTACAGCTTACATCTGGTCCATATCGTCCATATTAACAAATGAACTCTTCGTCTAGAATTTACGTTTTTGTCTGTTTTGCAAATATTGTTTATCAAATATCGTTGGCTTCTTATTGTTTATAATGAGTTTATTAAATCTTCTATAACACATAATAAACGCAGTTACGAAAATACGATAAGACTAGAGTTCTTCCTGTGACGCCCACCAGCAAACGCTCTAGTGCGGGAGCAGGACGCTTGGTGGCGTTGCGTTGAATCGCGCCGGCCGCCGCCATAATCTAATTTTCCATATATCAAGAGCTGCCAGGATCGCGCGTCCATCATTTAGGATCGCTAGGAACTAGGAAGCGAGACTCCTCTTAATGTATTCAAGATACGGAGCACGTATCAATACGGGCATTTTTCCACGGCGACGACGGTTCTCACGCTGCGGACGTAAGACAGCGGCCAAACGAGAAACTACTCGCTCCGCGCCGCGCGCAGAGAAGAGCCGGGGAAGAACACGTGCATCGCGCTGCGGCAGCCTCCCGTGATCGGTAGAATGTGAAAAATCGCGATCGGGCCGAGCCGAAGTAAGTAACTCATCAACGCTGTCTCGGGCCATTCCACCGGCTGATTCTCGTTTGTTTATTAGTTGCAGTTACGTGCGCATCAACCGTATTACAATTACGATGCCGCATATTATCCGCGCGATGCGATATGGACGCGGTTATCTCCGGCGGAGATCCTAAAGCTCGATTTATTAGCATAAGTGATTACCCTTAACACGTAATCATCGGGCATGGCAGGGTCTCGAATTTGATCAAGTGCGCGCTCATTGCTCGCCGGAGGAGAAGGAATAACATGGTGGTACAGGAAGCTTCACAAGACCCACAAAACTGATTCAGTTACAACGAATAATAAAAAAAAAACAACTCCAAAAACAGATAACAGAAGTAGCGCAGGATATATACGACAGGCATATTCCGCACATGCCTATTCTAGTATGCGGTATGGAATTTACACAGTGGAAATAAAAATGAAAAGTCAAATCTTTATAGTGACTTACAGGCAGGCAGCGCTATCTGGGTGTGAAACAAAGTATGAGCTTGTCCTCAACTGCACCCAAGCAGTCAACAAGCTGAAAAGAAAAACACCCAACCCATCCAATCACACAGACCCGTTCAAGGTTCTTCCTTGGAAAAACTTTATTCAAACTAATGAATGAAATGGTCAAAATGAATAAAGTCGACTGTCAGACTGTGGACGGGAGTGTAACACGTGAATCAACACCTCCACAGGATGGAATACCCTTGATGAAGTGGCTCCGGTGAAGTGGGGAGTACCGGAGTTCTCTCCACTTCACCTTCTATGCTTTTGCGAGGTTATTGTTAATGACAGACGTACCGTACATACGAGGGAGAAGAGACGATCAACCCAGATCAAAATTGATACCAGCAAAATCCTGGACCTAAGCAAGAGTGTTCTCTGGAGTTTTGAGCTAGAATTATTGAGAGCACAAAATGACTAAAGATCACAGCGCGGGTACCGTGACAAAGCATCACCTCTGGCTAATAATATTAATTTCTCCAGTTATTAGCATCAGACTTAAGACTGACTCTACAGAAGGCGACGGCAAAGATACCTAGGATCCGTGCATGTCTAGATCATCAACCCATCAACGACCATGATGATGCTTAAGATCGAAGGACAAATACAAGAGATCTTCCAGGTCTAATTAGTTCAGAAACCCCGAAGCTGAGATATGACCTACTACAACCATCACAAAGAAATGAGGACTTAAAATGGAACATTTCCAGAAGATCAGGCCAGGTTGAAATACTCTGGTTGAAAAATATACTATACTTTTATACTCCCCACATTTACTGTGGTAGGGTATATTGAGCTTGTCACTACATTTGTAACACCCTGAAGGAAACGTGTAAGCGTGGCAACTATAGACTTGTATATATTTATTTAGATTTTGAACTTATGTGGTCTATTTTGCTTATTTTTGTGCTATTAAAAAAACGTAAGTCTGTAATGAGTAATGACAAGGACCTTTTCAATATAAATACTTAATCAGCGCACTCATTTTAGTAGCATAGCAGTTCATTTCGATCCGAGTCAGATTTAAAATTAAGTCAATTCAACAAAACTGATACCAATAACGATTGCTAAAAGTTAAGTATTCTACTTAGCTAGGTTTTATAAATGTCATCTATAAAAATGAATCAACAATATCACCATTATACATGATAAAATGATAATGAAGAATTAATTACCTACAAGACATTTTAACGCGAGAATAAACTTGGGTTATGTCAGTGATTTTTAATTTAAAGGAAGTTCTTGACTTTCTGCACACGGTTGTACCTATTTCTTGCCATTGCAGCTAATCTTGGAACCCAACACTAAAGAGCTGCTGCTTGTTGCTCTACACCGCTAACGCGTACTTTTCGTAAATAACATTTGACATTTTATCTCTGTTGACAGGTAATAAACTGTCACCTTTGATCAAATTATGTAGTTTTTCCCCGGGGAAAAAACTGACTCGTTTTTTCGCGGATGTATATAGGTATATACACATAAGTAAACGTGTACAATTGTGTACACCAGCCTACAGGTTTAAAAATTCAAATGTCACATCGATTGAATTTCAATTGATTTTCAATTTAAAATCGTCATTTTTCCTGGTCAGAGAAAATGATGTTGGTCAAACGTTAAAATTGCGAATATTCAACTATTTACTATCATAAATCGCAATTGCGAACATATTTTAGGTAAAGTCACCGGAAAAATTACTTTGTCGGCTGTAATTCAAAATTGGCAGCGATTTTAAAAATTCCAAACTATGGCTAATCATTGTTATTACGGAAAATAGTCAAACGTAAAAACTGCGGTAAATCAATTATTACAAGCACGAATGAGATATTAAAACCAAGCATGGGCGGAGACTTGGGGTGTCAATAACTCAAAAACGGAGGGTGGTCAAACGAAATAAAAACATGGTCAAACATGGTCAAACAAATGGTCACAGGGATGGTGTAAGATGGTGTAATAAAAACTTCAAAATTCCAATGATGGGGGGCCAGCTTCACGGTAGTCCCTATTTTAAAATTGCCTATATCTCCAAAACGGAGGGTGGTCAAACGAAAAAAAAAATGGTGAAACATGGTCAAACAAATGGTCAAACGATGGCGTAATAAAGTCTTGTAAATTCCAATAATGGGGGGTACCGTGAAGTTGGCCCCCATGTTGAAAATGTAAATAACTCGTAAACGGTGGGTGGTCAAACAAAATAAAAAGATGGTCAAACATGGTCAAACAAATGGTCAAACGAAGGTTTAGTAAAAAGTTGAAAATTTCAATGATGGGGGCCAACTTCACGCACCTCACTCTTCTCCTCATTGACTCCCAATCTCGCTGAAACAAACCATGGGCGTTTCTTATTGCATTACAGCCATGAACGGAAGCCGTGTGAAGTTAGCCCCCCATGGCCGTCAAAAATTTTGACAAAAATACCATCGTTTGCCCTTCGTTTGCCCTCTATTGCCATTTAATAGTTTCGTTTGCCTCCTCATAGTTTCCGATAAAATTCAATTTTTCTTCTGTGAGGGCTAACTTCACCTTTCACCCAGCAATTTTTAATTTTCAGAAATTCCAATACATGAAATTAATAGCATTTCGTTTGCCCTTTTTTGCCTCACAAAAAGGTTTTTCCTATTTCCTATTATAAACAAATTATGATTATTTTCCGAAATCCGGTGTGAAGTTAGCCCCGCCATATTGTCAATTCGGTCGAAATGGAAATTAAAAACATGGAATCGATTTCTCATCGTTTGCCCCCGATTGCAATTTCATATTTTCGCTTCTCTCTTAATAGTTTTCCCGCAAATTGACATTTCCTCCCAGCAGTAAAATCCTGATACGCTAACAAATTTATATTTCTATATACTAATTTATAGGCAATTAAAACATCAAAACTCACCTAACATTGCTACTATTATTTGTTTAGCCATCCTGAGCAAATTTGGTGTTTGCCACCTTCTGAGACAAAAATTATAAACAATTGAACTTATGAAATACGGCAAAATCTCAATTTTTTCAGATGTTTTATTTTTTATCTCAATTTCTAGAGGAGCCCAAATAACAAAACATTGCAAATATATCTTTCACCATTTGATTAATCATTATGAGCAATTTTGGCGTTTGCCTCCCTCTGAGACAAAAGTTATAAACAATTGAACTTATGAAATGCAGCAAAATATCAATGTTTGTAGATGTTTTATTTTTATCTCAATTTCTAGAGGAGCCCAAACAACAAAACAGTACAGATATATTTTCTATAATTTGATTAATCATTGTGAGCAATTTTGGCGTTTGCCTCCCTCTGAGACAAAAGTTATAAACAATTGAACTTATGAAATACGGAAAAATCTCAATTTTTGGAGATGTTTTATTTTTTATCTCAATTTCTAGAGGAGCCCAAATAAGAAAACTTTACAAATATATCTTCCACCATTTGATTAATCATTCTGAGTAATTTTGGCGTTTGCCTCCCTCTGAGACAAAAGTTATAAACAATTGAACTTATGAAATGCAGCAAAATATGAATGTTTGTAGATGTTTAATTTTTTATCTCAATTTCTAGAGGAGCCCAAATAACAAAACTTTGCAAATATATCTTTCACCATTTGATTAATCATTCTGAGCAATTTTGGCGTTTGCCTCCCTCTGAGACAAAAGTTATAAACAATTGAACTTATGAAGTGCAGCAAAATATCAATGTTTGTAGATGTTTAATTTTTTATCTCAATTTCTAGAGGAGCCCATATAACAAAACTTTACAAATATATCTTCCACCATTTGATTAATCATTCTGAGCAATTTTGGCGTTTGTCTCCCTCTGAGACAAAAGTTATAAGCAATTGAACTTATGTAATGCAGCAAAATGTCAATATTTTCAGATGTTTTATTTTATATCTCAATTTCTAGAGGGGCCCAAACAACAAAACTCTACAAACATATCTTCCACCATTTGTTTAACCATCCTGTACAATTTTGGAGTTTGCCTGCCTGTGAGACAAAAGTTATGAACAATTGAACTTATGAAATGCAGCAAAAATTTAAATATTCACAGATGTTTTATTTTTTTCTCTGCTTCTAGAGGGACCCATATAACAAAACTCTACAAATATATCTTCCACCATATGTTTAAACATCCTGAGAAATTGTGGCGTTTGCCTCCGTCTGAGAGAAAAGTTATAGACACTTGACAATAGATTCTTGCATATTTTGTATGTTCAATTGTTTATAACTTTTGTCTCAGAGGGAGGCAAACGCCAAAATTTCTCAGGGTGGTTAAACAAATGTTCGAAGATATGTTTGTAGAGTTTTGTTGGTTGGGCTGTGTTTCATAAGTTCAATTGTTTATAACTTCTGTCTCAGAGAGAGGCAAACGCCAAAATTGCTCAGTAATAATATAACAAGAGAGTGAGAATAAATTGAAAATAATTTGACAGATTGTTTGAAAACTTGTTGCCAGGCAATAGCACGAGAGCCCGCAGGGCTCGAGTGGCTATTGCCAAATGGCAACAAGTTTGAACAAAATCTGTAAAATTATTTTCTAATTTATGGAACTCTCGAGTTATATTTGACTAGATTATTTTTTGATTCACAAATTTTTACAATAAAAAAGATCAATAAAACTATCATAAAATTATTGAAAAATTTAATTTAATTAATTATTACTTACAGTATATGAAAATATCGTTGACACATTGTGAATATATTAAAAGTATCTGACAGTTGCTTGGCAAATAAAAGCTACAGTGATTATTCCCGAGAATAATCACAAGAGATTTATTCCCTCTATAATAATGACATAATTGGTTGAAACTTACCCTTGTGGCAAATAAAGAAGCATTTCAT
Organism: Melinopterus prodromus; assembly: GCA_964023965.1. NCBI lineage: Eukaryota > Metazoa > Arthropoda > Insecta > Coleoptera > Scarabaeidae > Melinopterus > Melinopterus prodromus. The sequence goes on along the minus strand of OZ030391.1, from coordinate 82,347,084 downwards.
TGGTTTTTAGAAACGTCAAAAAATAATCAGGATAACAAATAATAGTAGCAATGTTAGGAGAGTTTTGACGTTTTATGTTGCCTATAAATTAGTATATAGAAATATAAATTTGTTAGCGTATCAGGATTTTACTGCTGGGAGGAAAAGTCAATTTGCGGGAAAACTATTAAGAGAAATGCGAAAATATGAAATGGCAATCGTGGGCAAACGATGTGAAATCGGTTCCACGTTTTTAATTTCCATTTCGACCGAATTGACAATATGGGGGGCTAACTTCACACCAGATTTCGGAAAATAATCATAATTTATTTATAATAGGAAATAGGAAAAATCTGTTTGTGAGGCAAAAAAGGGCAAACGAGATGCTATTAATTTCATGTATTTTAATTACTGAAACTTAAAAAATTGATAGTTGGGGGGGGCTGGCTCAGTGTGAAGTTAGCCCCCCCAGAAGAAAAATTGAATTTTCTCGGAAACTATGAGGAGGCAAACGAAACTATTAAATGGCAATAGAGGGCAAACGAGAGGCAAACGATGGTATTCTTTTCAAAAATTTTAGCGGCCATGGGGGGGGGGGCTAACTTCACACGGCTATGAACGGACCCGATTACTCAAATCTTCATTTCCCACTGGAATAGTGGGAACAATCTTCATATGTATTTTGTTACGTTTAAAAGCGCAGGAGCGAACAAACAAAAATTTAATTGATCAGTTTTTAGGGATCGAAAAAGGCCCCTCCTGTATCCTCATACCACTGAAGGAGCAGGCGTTTCATTGTATTAAATTCTTCATAAACTCCATTTAATTCCATTCGGCACAATAACTTATCGACAGTTTAATATTGGAAAATGTCCTTCTTTGTTCATCTGTTGTTTTCCCAACACGGCACTCCGTCTTCCAACGCTTACGAGAACAGTTTGAGGACTACTGCAAGCGAGACAGGTTCAACTAGTGGTAACTAGCTGCTCCTTGTTAAAACTCTCCGTCGCAGCGTGCATTATTTGAAATTAATGATGCGTAAATGTGATCGTTACATAATAGCGGTGCTCCAATTAAAGATCGTGTTCGACGTATAAGGATGTCACCTCTGCGCAAGTGTCGGGATACGCGTTTTTATCGTACAGAGTGGTACTATGGGCACAGGTAGCGATGCGCGGCCTGCCGCTATTCGGTCCTTGCTCGTGTAATAAGTCAAGAACGGCTATAAGTAATGAAGAACGCCGAGTTGGTGAGGATACCCGGAAAGCGCCAGCGTCACGCAGGATGTATATCCTATTAAAGTTAGATTTGCATATACAGAATCGATAAACTTCATGTTTCGCTATGGTCGAGTGGATCGGAGCATCCACTCTCGTCTTGGAGAGATCATCAAAAATCCATCGCATGCTTAATACGGCTGAAGATCCTCCACGGCGAACCGTTTATTTATTCACTTTATTGTCCCGCGTTGAGACGCAAGCGATCCCGCCGATAGCTCCACAAAAAGATATTCCGGTGCCGGTAAACTTGCCGGTATCTCTCTGTACCGTTTCGATTTGTTTTGCGGTTTTATTTGAATTTGATGGCGGTTTGATCTTGCCGACAAATGGGTTGTATAGGTAGGATGGATTTAGTGAAATTTTGATGTCGTTTAAGTTTAGTGGGAGATTAGTGTGCTGGAAAGGCCACCGGAACTGATAGATAGCATAAATGAGTATATTTCTGTTACTGTATCTAATGTTACTGTTACTGTACGCCACTCAAATGTATTTCTGTCTTGAGTTTGCTTGTAATTAGTTTTTGTACGTTAAGTTCCTATACATTTTGTTATTACCTTTTTCTAATACTATAAATGCATATATGAAATAAAAGACAGTGAACTCAAGATGGTACCTTGTGGAACACCCCAGCCTCACTTCTCTCACATGAAGCTTTTGATCGCTGTTTTTTGTTAGCAAGTTCGCAAGATTCCATTCTGTAGTTTGTCTAGTGTGGTGTAACAAGTGTATAATAATAATAGAACTACAAAATATACCCAATGGGTAATCCGATATGGGAAAAGCTATTATACTTTTTACATAAAAAAGCACTATCATAAAAAATCTAGTGTTTTGAAAATATTTGCATTTTACGACGATTGTATTCAAACGATCACATGACGTTTTTCATTGACAAACCAAGCGATGATTTCCACATCTTTTGTAGCATCAGACAAAAGCTCAGGTTTTTCCTCTAATGTTAATGAGACAGACACGGACTGTACCTACTACTAAAAATTTTTTCATGCAAAGGTATCTTTATTTGTTGTATGTAGAATCATAATAACCAATATCAAAATTATCTTTCCATGTAAAAAAATCTGATGTGGCCAGACACATTACTTTATGATTTATCTGATGTTTTGACAGTACTGCTAATAGAATCAAAATATTTGTCAAATTTTGGCTAACTAGTTTTAATGCTGTACGAGCGATCTCTACGAAATAGAATTTGCTCGTGCAGCTAAACTAATAATTTTACCAAAAAATGTCATAGACAAATTATTCAGAATTTCGTCTACTTTAATTTATTATTTAACTATTTTGACGAAATTACAGAATTTCAGCTCTAAGTTTGGTCATGAAACTTCTAAATATGAAGTTTCGTCCTGATACCTGTAGTAGTTTCTCCAGAATCGTCGGAGAAATTACAATATTTTGTCATACTACGTATGATAAGGTAATAAAGCAGATCAGTTTTCATACAATCGACAGAAAAAAGCAATTACCTCCAAAATGGTATTTTATAAAAAATGCGTGGACTCCAAAAATTGATTTGGTTTTATTGATGTAGTGAAATTTTCCTGTGACATTAGAGAACATATCAGAGCATTTCAAATATTCTCAAGGTCTTAATTTGTTAATAATACCATAATCTAAGCTACGTAACTATCCTATCCAACAATGAACCAAATCTAACAAGCGACAACTGTTTTTGGTATGCTTTTTTCCAAGAATCTCAAGCTGAAGGTAGTAATTTTGGCTTGCGACTAGTTTTTGCCAAAAGCAGTGCTAAAAAAATTTGTGAAAAATATTTTTTTTTCTCAAAAACTATGCAAAATTTGGAATTTTTGATTTCAGACTCATATAGTACGATATGAGCATACCAGAAACAGATTTAATTTTTTTTTTGTTTTCGTCGATTTTGTTCTTTTGTTGGTCACGATAGTCACTTAGCTTAAACTATTATGTTTTTAACAAATGATGTATTTGGAAATGTTCTGGTATCTTTATTCAAAAGTTAATGCAGAATACTTATTTTTTTAATATTTTTGAATTGAATTTATTTTCGAGTTTGAGCCGCTTGGGGCACGGGTTAATATATTTTGATCGATCTCAAATTTGACAGGAGTTAAGTATGGATATAACAGAACTAATTGAGGGGGTACTGCAGAAAATCATTAAAAAGTTATATTTGTTCTATATAAATTGTTCTAATAAACATGCTGTATGCAAACCAGTTGTCCTATGTCTTGAAATTGATAGACTCTTCCTTTCTAAATATGTAGAATTTATTCATGAATCACTCCAAACAGAGTTCTAGTAGTTAAGAAATAATCTGGTTCGTAAGACGCTGGTTTTATTTAGACAAATGAAGCAATTACTCAACAACTGAAAATAATAGGGTAGGACTACCTCGTTCTTTATACAAATGAAATATTACAAAGAATTGCACAATATACGTATATATAGACCAAAATAAACTTGTCATCGTTTTCACGACACTACCGCCACCTATAACTAAACCAGTAACACGTCGTTGTGTCCCCTTCATACAAGAACCAAGAACAGCTTAGTATAATTTTTGTCTTTGCAGGATGCATAATTTTTATGATAATCAATTTTTTGTTAACTTTAAAATAGCTCGCGCTAGGTACCTATATCTAGGGTTGCTAGATTTTACATAGTAAAATATATCTGATTACTTAATATGATTTCTTAATCTGTAACTCGCTTATTTATTTCTTAAAAAAAGGCATACACGTAAAATTATAAATATTAAAGTTTACTACTGCAACTAAAATGTAAAAAATGTTCGGATCAGATGCATTATGTCCAGTATATTTGTTCTATTATTCCTAGCAAATTGGAATGCGAGATTAACACGTTCAAAAGTCAAATAAACAACAAAAAAACGTTCACATCGCACATGTGAATTTCCAAACACGTTTCAAGTTCTGAAAACACTTCACCTGCCTGGAAAAAAAAGTGTTATGACCGTAAAATAAGTTCTACGTCGTATTTTGTTGGAATATTAAACGAAAACATATTGATGCCGTCACTGCTCCGGAGAAAAATACCTTTTTCTACTTGCAAGAAGTTTTCGGTATAGGACGATATTTTATAATAGTTTCATGTAGTATGCCTTGCAAAATATAATAAATCTGTAAAAAACTTATGATGAAACAATTTGTTGTTTGATAATAATTAGTTCGATAATTTAGAGCGCAAAACAAACAAATTATTGGTTAAGCAAAGTTAAGCAAATAAATTATTCCGAACGAAAGAAAAGTGACAGGTCTCAAATTTTCAAGAACCACATACAAAATAGGGTGACGCCTTTTCTGAGCGCGTCTGGAGGAGCTTAAAAATGTGTCTTTAAAACATATGAGATTTTGGGATTTCAATATATGAGATGATATTTTATTAAAATATATGAGACTCGTATCAATATAAATTAATACAATTCCTTTCAAAGAAACATTAGTTAAACGATCATCTAATTAACTCAAATTTACAGTACATCTATTCCATTCAGACAATAAAATAATTTATGGGAGGTTTTCTTGCAAAACGGCCGAAGAACGAAGTATTGTACAATAAACGCCACCGATAAATTATGAAAATTTGTAAGGCAACACTTCGTGTCAATTATTCCGTATCAGATACACCGGTATTTCACTAGTTTCGTCATCTTAAGCAGGCCATGAAGAAAACAACCGGGGTTTTTAATTACGTTAGTGATGACCCAATTGCAGATTCCAGACCCTCTCTGGACCAACCAAACGCACGATCCGGCGATTTTTCGAAGTACCGCGAAGCCTACTTTATTTGATGCAATCGTCTCGCAATAATCATTGTAATTTATGTGAAATATGATAGTTCTACTTCGCAGAGCCCAACCAATAATTATCGATAATTTGCTTTGATTGCAACAAGTTGATACAATAGTTTCCTTATTTGTATTATTCGTAATGTCTGGCGTTCCCATCAATTTCGACAATTAACTATACAGAAACAAAACGAAATAAGTTAATTACTGCTAGGGCTTTATTATTCTCATTATTGTTTTTAGTTGAATATGAATTGCGGGTAATTATTGTAGACGTGGGTGTGACCTAAAAAACCTATTCGAATTCCACGCGGTATAATTTTGCAAAGTTAATCATAGTCGGCGTTGGCATTAGAGTGATTATTAGGTTTGGGCGATAAATTCACAGGGAAATATATGAGTCAATAAAGTGTTGGGAAATCGTATTATTATATTGACGTATATGGAACGAACGTGTTTATTAGAATAACTGGTCTCTTAAACGAGGATCTGGTAGGTAACACTTTTGATAATGAGCATGTGTTTGCGACTCTAAAATATTGCAGTAGTTGTTTTCTGACCACGTTAGTTCATGGTATTTGGATATTTCTTCCAATATTTTTTGGGCGAACCATCGCACGTGACGTTAAAACTATCAACTTGGCTTTTACAACGGAATTCGAAGAAATATTTCTAAATAACTAGAAATAGAATACAGAACAAATCTCATTTTGTAAAAAATTGTCCTAAAGTAGTTTTGTAATGCTAGTAAGGGAAACTAATAACATTATTAAAAAATAGGCATATTTTACTCATTATTATTTTTTACTGAAAACACGTGTTATTTTTTAAATTCATTAACAAAGTTTGTTGGTAATAATAATGATGACGTACCAACAAACGATGAAATAAAAACCGTAAAAGTAACAATTTTTAGGTGGAAATTCTCATCAGTTTTAAATATGAACAAACCAAAACATAAAATTCATGCGAAAACGTTTACTGTTTACCAACAATATAAAAATAGATACATATAAATAAAACAATTACAAATAATAAAAATGTAGATGTAGATGTAGAATGTAAATTTAATTTTATGTAATTAGCTTTACATGGACTTTACAACCCTTTAATAATAATAATAATAATAATAATATTTCTTTATTAATTGTAATGTAAGTTACAATTCATGGTGAAGTATGTAATAATATAACATATGCTAAAACATCTTCTTTCGTCCCTCTGTCCTCGCCTCGGGGTTGGTCTTCCAGCTTGTAGATGGAGTCTCCTTCCTCGGGTTATCGGTGTTGAGGGTACATTTTTTACTTATTTTTATATATGTATGTATATATAAATATATATTTTTTTATTTATTTATTTTTTTTTTTTATTTTTATGTTTTTTTTTGCTTTATATTTTAAATTTTTATTTTTTTTTTGTTTTTTTGTTTTTCTTTTGTTTGTTTTTTTTGTTTTTTTTTTTCAGTATTTTTTTGTCATTCTATTAGTCTACAATTTGTTTTCTATGAGTAGCTTTTTAATACTAGTTTTGAAAGCATTCACCGGTGTCACTTTTAGGTGGTCCGGTAGTCCATTGTATGTGTTGATTGTCTTTGTAAGTAGTGTTTGAGTATATTTGTTCTTCTTGAATTTGTGAGTCCTTATGTGTGTACATGTTCTGGTTCGATACTGATGGAAGTCGTTGTTTATTTGTAGTTTTATGTTGGTTTTTATTTTCTTTTTCTTGATCTTGTGTATAAGTGTCAAATTGTTACATGTAATACTTTTGCTAATGTTCAATACTTTGGTTGTATTGTAAAGTTCAGTGGTCGGCGTCAGTCTATTTAGTCCATATAGTATTTTTAGTGTTTTGTTCTGTTGTGTCTGAATTTTATTAATGTTTGTTGCTGTTGTGTTTCCCCACACATGAATCAGATAGTTGTTTTTCGATGTAAATAAACTGTGATATATTGCTTTCTTCATTGTGTGAGGTACCAAGTTCTTCAGCTTCCACATGGCTGCAATTGTTCTTGCGTTTTCTCTCTTCAGTTTTTCGATGTGTTTGTCCCATTTCAAGTTATTTTGTACTGTTAGTCCAAGATACTTCACGTGTTTCACTTCTTTGATTTTGCTGCCATTTATTGTTATTTCAAAGTTGTTGTTTTTTTCTCTTCCTGTTTCGAAGACCATGTATTCGCATTTATTTTCATTAATTGTCAGTTGGTTGTCGTAGAACCACTGCTCCAGAATCTTCACATCGCTGTCTATTTTATTTTGTACCTCTTGTTGGGTTTTTCCTGAATATATGAAGCACGTATCGTCTGCATACATGTAGTGTGTGGCTTGTATGTTTGTCTCTGCTAGGTCGTTTGTGTAAATGATGTAAAGCGTAGGTGGGAGGTTGCCTCCTTGTGGGATTCCATACTCTCCTGAGTATAGTGTCTCGCTGCTTGCTGCGTTTGTGTTCGTATATTGAGGTCTGTTTGTCAGGTACGTGTCTATCAGTTTCAGGTTCTTGCCAGTAACATTTATTGCTTCTAGTTTTTTTATTAGGTTTTTCTTAGATATTGTGTTAAAAGCCTTTTTTAGATCTATGAATAGTGTTACTACAATATTTCTCTCATCGAGTCTAGTTTTTATTTCGTGTATCATGTCATAGGCCGCTGATGTTGTTCCTGAGTTTCTCTGATAAGCATACTGTTGTTGGTCTATGATTTTATACTTTTCTAGATGTTCTCTCAATCGGCTTTGGATAATTTTTTCTAGTACTTTGTTCAGCGTAGATAGTAGTGCTATTGGTCGGTAGTTCTTTGGTTTATTTTTCTCTCCGGACTTGAATATTGGTTTTACTATCGTGGTTTTGAGGCATTCAGGATAGTTTCCGGTGTCGATTACTTCATTAGTTGCTTTGACTAGTAATGGCGTTAATGTTTTTCTATTGTTCTTTATTATTGTTGTCGTTATTTTGTCATACCCTGGTGCTGTGTTGTTTTTTAGTTTGCTTATTATATAGTTCATTTCATCTTCGTTTGTGTTGTGGAAAACTGCATCTTCTGTACGTACATTTGTCGTTGTTGTGGCCTTTGGTTGTGTTAGTTTACTTTTTGCTTGGTTTTCTGCTAGTACTCTCCCAATATTTGTGAAGTAATCGTTTATTGTGTCTGCTATCTCTCGTGGGTCTGATGTTGTTGAGCCGTCTGGTTTGCTCATACTTTCTATAACTTGTTTTTCTCTTGTGTTGTTTGTTATTTTTTTAACTATTTGCCACATGTTTTTTGAGTTGCCTTTATTGCGGTAAAACAGAGTTTGGTAGTATTTCCTTTTTGTTTCTTGGATAATTTTTCCTGTATTTCGCTTTTTTCGTTGGTATTCGTCTTGCAAATATGTATTTGTTGGGTTTCTATGCATTCGTTTGTACAGTTTGTTTCGTTCTTTTACTTCCTGAATTACCCTTTCGTTTACCCATTCATTATTTTCTCGTCTTTTGATTGATGTTTGTATTTGGTTTGCTTGCACAATTCCTTGTAGTTGATGTAAGATTTGCTCGTATGTATTTGTTTCTGGTGATATTTTGTTCAAGATATCTCTGTCGATTGCCTTGTTATCATCTTTGGTCTTGTAGTATCGCTTATATGATTTTTTTTGCTTTGTTTCTTCCTTCACAGTTGTTAGTATTGCATAATGATCCGATATGTCCGTTTTTATTATCTTTATTTTTTCTATTTGTTGAACTCTGTTACTTATTACATGGTCTATTATTGATCCAGATCCGGCATTGCCTTGTCTTGTGTAGTGTTTTTTCGATATTTTGTTTACCACTTTGTAATTGTTTTCTGTTAATGTTCTTAGGTAGTCACTTGTTGTATTATTTTTGTCCAATAGGTTTATATTGATGTCGCCGATTATTATTTGGCCTTTTCTCCGGTTAATCACATTATTCTGCAATGTGTCAAGTAGTGCCTGGAGAGATACATGTGGTGGTTTGTATACTAGTGCTAGCGCACTATCGTTGTTCGTTATTACTATTCTCAGTATTTCTATGTCGTTTATAGTCTGTTTTTGCAATACTCTATAATTTATTTCTTTCCTTATGTAAATGGCCAGTCCTCCTCCTCTGTTTTGCCTTGAATGATATTCGGTGTTATAGTTTTCTATGTTGTATAGTTGCTCTTCGTGTGGATTAAGCCATGTTTCGGTGATTGCTATGACGTCGGGAGCTTGTATTTTTGCTGTTACTTCTAGTTCGTGGAGTTTATTTTTTAGGCTTCGATAATTTTGTAAGTAAATCGTTAGTTCTCTCTTGGTTTTTGTTTTATTGGTGATATTTTTTTGTTTTTTTGTTTCTATGTTTTTTTTGTTTTCCTCTTTTGGTTGTTATTGTAAGTTTTCTAAATCTTCCAGGTTTCTTATTTTGATCTTCTTACTTGTTTCCGTTTTCTTTAGATACACCACGCCATCCCGACACCATGCAAAGCTGTAGTGTAACTCCTTTTTTAGTTCACGTACCTTGTAAAAGATGTTGTTTGTGTATGGCGTTAGTTGGCTGTTTATGTATATCGTTGTCTCTTTTCCCTTTAGTTCGCATTCTCTCACTGTTACAGATTTAATTTCTTTTCTGGCTTCCATTAGTTTATTCTTTATTTCCATCGTCTTGAATTCAGCTATTATGGGACCGTTCTCCGTTTTTCTGTATGCCTTTGCGATATCTCCCTCCTCCAATTTGATGTTTAATCCCTTGGCAATCTTTGCTATTATCTTGGTCGTGTTCTCGTTCTTTTTTTCCTGTTGCTCGACTCCCGTTATTACTACATTCTTCATTATCTTTTCTCGCTCAATTGCTTCTACAGTGTCTTCCAGAATTCTAATTCTCTTCTTCATTTGCTCCTTCTCCTCTCTCTCCTTTTTAAAAATTTTCTGCAACTCAGCCTGTTCTTTTTGCATTTGGTCGAATTTTTCCGTCATTGTATTTTGGAGGTCTATTAGGATTTTCTTGATTTCTTTTAGATTGGTGCTCTCATCCTCGATGTCGCTCGCCTGGGTCGCGTTTTTATTGGCTCTTAATTGCGGCATTTCTCTAACGATATCAGTTTGCAAAACTATCTATCTTTATAAATATAATTTTTGAATTCCCGCTAGCGTTCTGGTAAACAAGTTTCGCCAGCTGGTCTGGCCTTTCCACTTGCCGGGTTAAAAAAGCAGTCGTCGAGCAGTCTGAGTTGGCGATTCTTCAAACGGACTTACTTGTTTTGGCTGTTGTTTCTGCTCTGATTACTCTCACCTGCTGGCTTCTGTGCGGGTATATGGGTCTAATTTTCCTCTACACAAAGGTATTAAAATCACCAATATTCGTTAGGTATTTCCGGACTCACTTTCGTTTTAACACAGGGGGATATTTTCACGTGTGCTTTCGATAGTAGACTTTCAATTTTCAATTTTAAAATACGGTTTTGTTAATATTTCAAACTTCTGTAACTTTCTAAGCATTTGAAGAAAGTTTACGTATATGAAACCATGTATTTATTCAGCACAACATTTACTGTTTTGAAAAATACTTTATAATAGAATTTATAATAAATTTTCACTCTGAAAACAGCAATAGTTTTATACTTCCATAGTTTATTAGAGTAGTGCAGGAAGCAGAATATTATATAAATGTTTCTGCTGTAAAATTTACGTAGAAAATGAGAGAATCAATAGTAATGGACATTAATTCATATGTATTATGTATGTTAAGGGTATGTTAAGAACCTGGCGAAATAATAGTTCGAAAATAGTGAATGCGAAAATTTCAGTATTTGAGACAACATAGTAGACCAAATAAAGATAGAAATGCTGTGAGAACAATAAAACCGAGTTAAGTGGCCGGTTTCTTTAAAGAACAAGATATTTATATAAAAAATATTCAATAAATACACACAACATTTTATGTTTCTGTATTATATTACTGAATGTTACTTTTTTTAGTAGGTATGTATATTTTTACTTTATCATACATACTTAGTATGATAAAGTATTGAAATCGTGTCAAAAAAAAGTTTTGAGGTTTTAGCGGAAATATGTGCTTTTGGGTCCCCTGAACAATTTTGACAAAGGAACAAAAGTGTCTGTGTGTATGTGTGTGCGTATGTGTCTGTATGTGTGTTTGTATGTCTGTGCACACCCGATTTTTGTGGTGACGATTCCGGAGAAACTTTAGTGTATCGAGACGAAACTTCATATTTAGCTGAAAAGATTTTTGTTCAAAAAAAGTCGAAAGGAACTGGATGTTTGAGCATTTTTCAAGGATTTTGCAAATGAGCCGCTATATGTGTCATTTCGTTAACATAGCAAAATAATAGATTAAAGTAAAGAACATTTTGCATAATTTATGTCTATGAAATTTTTTGGTAAAACTAATAGTTTAGCTGCATGAGCAATTTCTATTTGATCGAAATCGGTCGTGTCTGCATTAATATAAAACTAGTTAACCAGGTATGGACAGATACTATCATTCTAATGACAGTAGGTAGTGTCTCGTTCTCAGTTTTCCTTTGTTGCCATTTACCTTTTGATTTGATAAAATCATTACCACGAACAGCAATAAAATAAATTGATGACAAAAAAACGGAGCGAAGTATCAGGAAAGTCATCCTGCATTCAATGACAAAAGTAGTTAAATTTCTGGCTACCTGATTTCTTCCTATATAGTCTCAAATGACAAGGTTCAAAGTTTCATTTCGTCCTACTTAGAAGTTTCTATAGCATCACCTTAAAGCATGGTTTCAAACATGGTTAAAACTGTTTTTCATCTTTGAAACGGTTTATCTAAAAAAGAATTTTTCCGGTAATTTCAATTATATCCATTTTTTTCATAATAAAATGGGGCATAAAGACATTTTGTATTAAAAGTACCTATAGCACGATTTTCGTGGAAGTTGTTGCCAACTTTATAAATGATGAGATTCTTTTTGGAAGATAATAAATTGCTTCAAAACAAAACGGTGGTCGGGTATTATTACAATGTTACCTTACTTTGAAGGATTACTAAAGAGTCCGCCTCTGCTCTAACAAATTCCTTTCACATTTGAATCGTGCTTAGGCGTGTTACCCGGGTAAGGTGATTCGAAATTACACTTCCACGCCATCTTTGTGAGAAAATGCTGGCCGGCAGACGCGATATAGAAAAATATCGCCATATCGCACCTTTGCATCCGCATTGGCCTCCATGCGAATATCATCGTCGTCGGTCGTTGCATTCGATGGACGTCGCCACCATAAACTTTTATGTGGCGATTACATTCCGCAGGTAGTTATTGAATTTAATTGCAAATCAATTTCTATTATCGATGCGTAAACCTACGCGACTCAACCGGCCATCACTGACTAATAAGGATGTATTGATGATGAATCCTTGCGGTTTCTAACAAATCCCATGAAACACGCTCTTGGTATTGAAGACTTATCGAGGCATATTGCTTCATCGAATTTTATTTGTACGCACATATAAATTAATCTACTTGAATCAAGCAGTTTGATTCATTTAGTTTTTATGGTACAGCATTGGATTAATTATACTTTATCTTCACAAATGAGAATTCAAGTGAATTAAATTTGTGCGGGCATTGGATATAATCATTGTCGCAAGTTTAATGTTTAAATCAGTAGGTACATAATAGTAACGATGATTATGTATAGCATATGAGCATAACTTTCAATTTGGAGTACCCGGAAACCTCTTTCATTAATCTTTTGAATCCCATAAAAGTGTGAAAACATGCGAAAATTTCACCTGTTGTTCTAAAATATCATCGCAAACGTCTTTAATTTATATTTTTTATTAATTTTTATTTATTAAAATACTATTGTTGATGAAAATTTGTATTCCCGACCGTATTTATAGGCCTATAAATTTCTACACACTCGGTAGCTCAACTGGTAGGACCCTCCCCGGAAATGGGGAGGGTCCTGGTTCAAATCCAGGCCGAGGTATTTTTTTCACAAATTATCCTCACCTGGACTAATTATTATTGGTCCAGATTTTTGATGTACAGTGTAGGTAATAAGAAGATCAAATGTAGTCAAATCTGATATTTTTATCTTTATAATTAATGAAAAACCATAGAAAGCTCGTGCCTGTCGGGTATTTCTGATGTCAAATAGTAATGTTGACGTGGAATTGTAAACAAATAACTTCAGTCAATTATACTAAATTAACCGTTCATTTTCACATACACTGTGGGCCAAAAAAATGTACAAATTTTTAATCACTCGTATTTTCAATAATAGTCAATTCAAATATTTCTTTAAAAACCGAATTGCTTGTATTGTGAAGATTGAAACCATCGCATACTCGCAATAACAAAACGATTCAATCCAAAGTTATGTTGCTTTATGTTTGGGTATGCAACATTTCCGATCAATTCGGGTCAAGTTAATGTGAAATGAAAGGTGTATCAAAATCAATGGGTAATGTCATTCGTCTCGTTTTGGTAAAAAAAGGGCACTAGAGATCTTATCACATCATATACAGGGTGTTTTTTTTCTTATACAGAATGAAATTTTTAAACGATGTTTTTTATTGTTTGTAGTAAAAACCAGTCGAATATGGCGTTTGTAACACAAACATTGCAACGGCAAGAGAAATCTAACTGTGTACTTGAGTTATCCTTAATGATTGTGGAGAAACCATTGGTGTTGTTATGGGCGGTATTTTTGATTTTATCATTTTTGGTGGTATTTTCGTCAGTTTGAATTATGATGTATCACACTTGCTGTTTAGCTGTTTATTTTCATGTTTAAATAAAGAGCGCTTCCAACAAAAGCCTGAAGCCAGCCTGAATACATTGTGTTGTTCATTTTTAAGATATTTTTTTATTTGAAAATGTAATTTTTACGTGAAATGCGAACAGCAAAAACCTGACCGTCAGACAAGTGAAAGCAAACTGCCATAATTTTAGATCAATAAAAAACGATGTTGATTTTATTTCCAAATCACTACAAAAGCAAATTTCATTCATTTTCATGTTTTAGTTGCAAAAATGTAAACTTTTGCAAAAAATCTACAGCCCAATAATTGTAGTACAATATGGAAAACAAGTAAGAAAAATCCTTTAAAAAGTTCATAATCAAACATGGCCCATAAGAAAACTAAACGTTGGATGGTTTCTCCACCATCTTTAAAGATTTAAAGAACTAGTTGACAATTGCACTTTTCGTGCCTATGCAATGGAATCGTTTTCTTTTTTCTATGCAAACGTCCAATTCAACTGCATATTTTGGCAAAAACAGGAAAAACGATATTTCAAAATTTCACACTTTATGCTAAAAAATCAGCCTGTATACGATAATATAAAATCTTTACTGTTCCTTTTAACCAAACTAAAGCAAACGTCATTTACCTACTAATTTCAGCACACCTTCCATTACATTAAATTGACCCGATATTATCAGAAATATTGCATAGCCATACATAAAGCAACATTACATTGGATTAAAATGTTCAATTATTGCAAATATGATATGCTTTTAATGCTTTGATGCTTGAATTTACTTAATATATTTGAAAATATGAACAATTGAAAATGTGTACAGTTTTTTTGGCCCACAGTGTATAGGCCCATGAATCCTTTTTATGGTAAATTTTGTCCGCTACAGTGCGGTAATGTTTACCATTTAGTGAGTGAGATTCGAGGAAAGTCTGACAGGGACATTTTTCGATAGTTTTTCGATAATTAAAAATGTTCCTGCTAACTATGATTATGAACATTTTACTATGTTCCTATGGGAACCATAAGCTATCGAGTGCTATCAGTTTTATCGACTGCATTTGATCCTCCTATCTATGCATAATCTAAAATGACTAGACTACTTAGTAACTTAGTTTTCTATTACTAACGAGTTTTCAGGTTGAACTATAGTATCAACTGTAGAAACTGCATTGGGAAAGTTGTAGCTCATGTAAAGTATTATAGAATGGCTCTTTCAAAACCAATTTTTTATATAAATATTTTTCATTTTCACTAAATTATACTAATAACTAACCATTTTAAACATACAGAAACTCTTATTTAAATAGAATCGAAGTTCAAATACGCAAATGCTTCAAAACCCCATGGACTTATTGGAGTGATGACAAAAACAAAACATAAATATGTACGTATTAATTTTAGTTTTGAATCTTAAAAGTAATTTGCAGTTTTATAAACTTCGATTCAAACATTTTTGATTTTGTTGAAACTTAATGTTTTGCGAATATTTGACAATTATAAAGGCAGCTCCACATGACATGATGTCCCTGAAATTTTGGGAACCGTAAGAAACACAAAATCCGTTAAATGGTTCAAAAGTTTCGACTTTTATACATATATTATATACATATCATCAGCGTTCTCTGAAATCATCCTAAACATTATTACGAAATTACAGTTGTAAATGCTACTTCAAACCTAACAAAGATATAAACTGGCTCTACTTAATTGAGACCTAGAACCAACCAAAACCATTATTAAATAAAATAAGATTGTGGTTAGTGGCGGAGTTATAGCCATTTTATGGGCGAATACATTCACCGTGAAGTTAAAGGTATGGATTATTGTTTCCATATTAAGTAAGAAGCGGTATATCGAGGCAATAAAGTGATGGGAATTGATTAGCCTTCGGCAATGGGAATAATGGAAGGGAGTGAAAGCTTTTGTGAGGTGTCGGCGGTAGTAAGCGCCACCCATTCGCCGGTACCCTGCTGTGGTGAGATCCATAATCGGACTGGCCCAGTTCACTCGCATGCTTCCGCTGTTTCTTCATCCATTGTCTATTTCCAATGGATGTTTATGTTCAGAAATATATAATACTGTCAGACAAGGATGTTAAAAAAATGACCACGTATTTTGGAGGTTAAATTTGAGTTATTTTGATAACCCTAAGGATATAACCTACGATGATAAAAGGAAATGAGTGTAGATGTAATAAATTATCATAAATATAAATTGTTCAATACTTTGAACTCTTACATAACAGACACGTCTTAGGTGGACAGTACTATTAACCAAATATTTTTACTGTCAGCAGATTTTAGTTGTGCATTCTTTTCTAATCAGTTATTAATTAATTAAGGATACAAATTTACATATTTCGGATCGGACTTTTCCACTTGTAGATTGACCGAAAAATGCTCGTTCGAATAGTGTTAGGTTTATTGCAATATCTGTCAGTTTAGTTGAGTAATTAGCTTTTTTCTATACACGTATCTTTCCATAAGGGGGCGGGACGCCGGTTGTCCAAATTAAGAACGCAAACTTGCCTACGCCTGCTATTTCAAGGCTGCTTAATCGCAATCGGATTTTTTGACATTCCTATAGTCTAAGAAGAGGGGAATCGAATGATGTTGGTTTTATTAAGATTGAACAAAGTGTCAACGAGATACAGCCTAATGAATATCACGATTTTTGGTAATATTTCGTGTCACCTAAACAGTTATTAATTAATTACCGATACTAATTTACATCTTTCGGATGGGACTTTTCCACTTTTAGATTGACTGTAGAACGCTTGTTCGAACAGTGTTAGGTTCACTGCAATATCTTTCCGGGTACTCGAGTAATTAGCATTTTTCTATACACGTAACTTCCTATAAGGGGTGCTGGAAATCGGCCGTCCAAATCAGGGCCGGCTGTGTTTTGCGGGGCCTCGGGAAAATATTATATGCGGGGCCCCTTACCAAAAAGGATATTATGATACGTGAACATAATTTTATCAATGTATTTAATGAAATATTTATTTATTCGTTATATTCAATAATATACATACATAAACATAATATTTTTATTCCAATTTCGTACAAACTTTTTTTTACTGCTAATTTCTTGATAATATCATCAAAATGTATATGTTTTGTTACATCTTGCTCTATTGACAACATAGCACCTCCTTTAACCTATTTTGTTGCATGGTTGATCTTAGATAATTTGTAATTAATTTTAATTTGGAAAAACTGCGTTCGGCGTAAGCTATTCAAACAGGCGTTGTTTATAAAATTCTCAATGCTATATACAGTAAGCGCGTAAAGTATGAAAGCAGGTTTGCTATTTTAAAAAAATTTCGAACGCCTCGATTTATAATTATTAACCAACACCTTATGATATCAAATAAAAAAATGTATCTTCAATTGTTTTCAACAGATGACGTCATAGACATTTTTTTAATGGCAACCCTATATTTCTTTAATGAATTTGACAGATCTTTTATTTGCTATAATGGTAGCATAATATTTTTATGGCCTTACATAAGAATTTTTACTTTATCATACGCAGTATGCTAAAGTATTGTAATCATGCCGAAAAAAAAAATTGAGATTTTAGTGGAAATACGTCTTTATGGGTCCCCTGAACATTTTTGACCAAGGTACAAAAAAATTTCTGTGTGTGTATGTCTGTGTGTAAACGATTTTTGTGGCGACGATTCCGGAGAAACTACTAAAGGTATCGGGACGAAAGTTCATATTTAGAAGTTTCATGACCTAACTTAGAGCTGAAAAGCTTTTGGTTGAAAAGGGTCCAAAGGAACTGGTAGTTTATTCTAAGCCTTTTTGAAGGATTTTGCAAATGAGCCGCCATTTCTGTAATTTCGACAGAATAGTTAATAAATAAATTAAAGTAGAGGAAATTTTGAATAATTTATGCCTATCACATTTTTTGGTAAAATTAATAGTTTAGTCTTTTAGTTTATTCTAAGCCATTTCTGTAATTTCGACAAATTAGTTAATTAATAAATTAAAGCACAGGAAATTTTGAATAATTTATGCCTATGAAATTTTTTGGTAAAATTAATAGTTTAGCTTCAAGAGCAAATTCTATTTGATCGAGATCGGTCGCATCTGCATTGATATGAAATTACATAGTAGCCAGGATTTTGACAAATATTTTTTTGTGTTGTCACATTCGAAAACAGCTGATCTCATCAGAGGTTGGAAAACCACTATGGAACGTTGCCGCTGTAGTGCGGCAAATTATAAAATACAAATTTCAAATAAAGTAAGATCACCAATTTGACTGTTTGTTGATAAGAAATATCAACCCGTCTTTATATCTAATTCTAAAAACGATACATTGAGAAAATTATAAATAAAGTATAGCGATGAGTGTAGTTTTATTTTAGTATGTTGGTAGGGATGTGTCATGAACAAATATAAATCTGTCACAATTTGAATTACCTTTTTAAGGTGCGTTTTCATTAGTGACAATGGCAGTGGTAGCAGACGCCGTTATAGTATTTCCAATAGAGAAAAGATAGTGACTCATGTTTATGTACATGCAAACTAATATGTGTCATTATCACGTATGTAAGAAATACTATCATTTCGTATTCTACCACCGCCATTAGCTACCATTACCTACCAATCGGAACGCACCTTTAAACTTGACGTTTCGTCTAAGTGGTACCCAACCTAGCATTTACTATACAGACATCATTTATTTTTTTTAAATACGTATTTCTTAAAAAGCAACACTATAGACGTTGATGTCGCTCCTGCCAAAAACTAGATAGCCGACTCGCTCATATGCGACGGCGACACTCCGCCTTCGGTGACGCGCCGCATCACCGCTCGTCGCGCTATTCCGTACTTTCGGCATTTGTGACATAAATAACTATTATTCTGATGACGTAGTGTAGGTAGTGTCAAATGCTGATGCTTTGACAATACCTACGATTTATCTCTATAGAATAGATTTTCATGCAGCTAAACTATTAATTTTATATATTGTATGATAAAGTCATGTGCCTGGCCACATCAGATTTTTTTTAGAAAAATGCAATTGAAAGTTGTGAGAGAAAAGTGACAACATCTCCGGAACGGCTCGACCCAATTTAACGAAATTTTGGAATTAAGGATTTTGCAACCATGTGAAGTCACTGGCGCTACTATCATTGATGCAACGTTTACAGTTTGAGATATAACCTCAACCTTTTGTATTTGAAATAGAACCGCTGCATATTTTGACATTTTCTCTTACAGTCTTCTATTGCCTTTTCAATGTTACTATGCTTGTTACAGTATTATATCAAAAACATCTGGAAAATAACAAAATCCTTTATTACTTAGGTCTAAAAATTAACATCTTACAACAACTTAACAACTTAAAATAACCAGAACATAAAAGTAAACTGATCAAACTTCAAACAAGCTGTTCGCATCAATGGTTGAGAATCCTCATAAGCCAACTAGAGTGCTTGCAGTAGAAAATGTAATAATGTTTTGTTATCAATTTTTTCTTTGTTAATTTTTAGACCTACGCAATACAGGTTTTTGTTCATTTCTAGATTGTTTTTGATATAATAATGAAGACTGTAACAGAAAGTGTAAAAATATTTGTTAAGTTTGCGGTTATATCTCAGAAAGTGTAAACGTTGCATCAACGATGATAACGGCAGTCACTTCACATGGTTGCAAAATACTTCATTCCAAAATTGAGTGAAAAGCCGTTCCGGAGATTTTGTTACTTTTCTTTCGTAACCTTCAATTGTCTTATCCTCGAAAATTTTCTTATGAAAGGCCATAAAACTATTATGTTAAAAACAATTGAAGGTAAAAAATTGATATCATAAGGTGTATTTTGATAATTATAAATCGATGTGTTCGAGTATTCTTTAAAATACCAAACCGTTCTTGAGATTTTGTAATGTTCCATACTTTACGCGCTCACTGTATGTATTGGTATACAGGGTCCTGCAACTAAGCTCCCGTCTTCTGTAGCTCACTTACTCATTAAGCTAAGAGTTTGGCATTTTGCAGGCTTACCCTGTACTTCAAGGTACAATTCAAGAAATTATTTCGTATTATACAGGGTGTTCCAAAAATGTGCAACGCCATGGTAATATATTTTTTTAAATTGCATGCTATACATTTTTCTACACATTTGGAAGCCTTTTATGGTTGCCTACATATCACCAAAATTTTATTGAAATCGGTTGAGTGACCGCAGCGGAAAAAAATAAAAACCAAAAAAAATTGATTTTGCATCGTAGGCTTTAAAAATCAATAAAAACCACAAAATGCTCCTCGTTAATAAAATTTTGCGACGTGCTTATTAAGTTAGATGTAATAGTCTCGTTAACCAAGTGACATTGATCCAAATTATACAGGATGACCAAAATCGAGTGTCAAACTTGTCAAACTTCAAAGCGCGCTATTGTTCTTATTTTAAATTGGAACCCATATTTTTTTTAGGTGAAACGATGCGGAATTAAAGAATAAATATTGTTTCTGAATACAACCCCATCACAATTCCCAATATTTTAAAAGTTATTCGCCAAAAACTCATTTTTCAACGTTTCCAACGGCAATTTTAGGTAATAAATATCGTACGTGGCGTTGAAAAACAATTTATTACATAAAATATAACGCAGAGAGGTATTTTAGATTTTACTGTACTTAATTAAGTAGTTATTCAATTGCAAAATTTACTGCACAATTTACCTATAGCCACATTTCCGTCCTTACCGCTATAGGTAAATTATGCAGTAAATTTAGCATTTGATTAACTACTTAATTAAGTACACTCAAATCTAAAATACGTCTATTATTTTTTATGAAATAAATTGTTTTTCAAAGCCACGTACGATATTTATTATCTAAAATTGCCGTTGGAAACGTTGAAAAATTAGTTTTTGGCGAATAACTTTTAAAATATTGGGAATTGTGATGCGGTTGTATTCAGAAACAATATTTATTTTTTAATTCTGCATCATTTCACATAAAAAAAATTATGGGTTCCAATTTAAAATAAGAACAATAACACGCTTTGAAGTTTGACAAGTTTGACACTCGATTTTGGTCACCCTGTATAATTTGGATCAATGTCACTTGGTTAACGAGACTATTACATCTAACTTAATAAGCTCGTCGCAAAATTTTATTAACGAGGTGCATTTTGTGGTTTTTATTGATTTTTAAAGCCTACGATGCAAAATAATTTTTTTTTGGTTTTTATTTTTTTCCGCTGCGGTCACTCAACCGATTTCATTAAAATTTTGGTGATATGTAGGCAACCATAAAAGGCTTCCAAATGTGTAGAAAAATGTATAGCATGCAATTTAAAAAAATATATTACCATGGCGTTGCACATTTTTGGAACATCCTGTATAATAAAAAATAACTTCTTGAATTGTACCTTGAAGTACAGGGTAAGCTTGCAAAATGTCAAACTCTTAGCTTAATGAGTAAGTGAGCTACAGAAGACGGGAGCATAGTTGCAGGACCCTGTATACTTCGTCTACCTATATTATCTTAGCAAATTTCTGGCAACCTAATGGGGTTGAATTATCTTGAATAGTTTGTGCCAAAAATTTTAACTCATCAAAGAAATTGTAACCATCAATATAGTTGCATTTGGTGTCAAAAACTTGCCATAGCTACTAATAATTGTTAGAAATATGAAAACGCGGGGCCCCTCTAAGCGCGGGGCCTTGGGAAATGTCGCCAAAGTCCCGATCTCTGAGCCGGCCCTGGTCTAAATTAACAACTCAAACTGTGGGCCGTGACAGTAGGTAGTGTCAAACGCTGGTGTTTTGACAATACTTACTGTCAATAGCTGGTCAATAATATCAAAATATCTGCCAAATCCTGGCTAATTCATTTATTATTAATTTTATATATACTATGATAAAGTCATGTGCCGGGCCATATAAGATTTTTTTATCTAGAAATGGAACATAACATGAAGTAATGAGTCTTTTTTTTAATTCCAGGTTGGAAATGGAGACAGTAGGATCGCATAGAGGTATTTTGACAACGCACTCAAAAACAAGGTAAGTCTCGTGTTATCGAGATTATATATATCATCTGGTGCGAGGAATTAAAAAGATCCCTCTTGAATTTTAAATAGACTATAGGTCTATAGGAGACGATAATTCAGAAAGTTTAGTTCGGAAATATGAAATAAACATAACCAAAGCTAACGCAAATTACTATTCGCATACAATTTGCGATATTAATCAATGTAGAACAGGGGAATAGGTGCAACATTTAATACCCGAGGAAATATTTCATTTAGTAAGCGTCGAGCGGCGTTCGAGAGGGACGTTTGAAAAATGGCCTAACGCTGGTTTGCGGCAATATAAATAAGTCGATCGAGCGACGTGGAAGTCGATTACACCTTTAATTACAGCCGAGTAATTTATAATTAAGAGGAGGCAATAATAAATATAGAACCGTAATATAGTATTGTGCATGGGGACTATAAAAGGGAAATACTCTCACGATCACGTATTGCAATTACTCACCGGGTACTGGGTTGACGTTCGCGTTGCTCCTTTTTTTCCCACTTAATTGTTATTTTAGAACGTGCCGCAATATTTTGCGGAATTGCAGACCGCCATCCGCAGTTGGCATTAACCTACACGGCGAAGTCTCAATAACTAAAATTGATTGAGGACGTCTCGAGGACTTTATGTGCGGCAATAAATTTCTGCCGGGATTCACACGTAGCCCATAAAAGTAATGGCAGCCGGTGAAATGGGGCTGTTCGCGGTTCGTTCGCTCATAAAAAGAGTGCTTTCTTTTAGAACAGAAAGGAGAGAAAATCTGCAATACCTGAGATGCCATTAAGAAACATTCAATATATAAAATGTACAATAGTTGCCTTGAAAATTAATTTGAAAAACTTAAAAAATCTGATGTGGCCAGGCGCATGACTTTATTATACAATATATAAAATTATCAGTTTAGCTGCATGAAAATCTATTTGATTGAGATCAGTCGTGTCTGCATTAAAGTAAAACTAGTTAGCCAGGATTTGACAGATAAATAAATAAATAAATAATTCCTTTATTAACATAAAACAATATTAAATGCAACAAAATAATTTTTATATTTAGGGCGGAGATCAGCACACTTGTTTCCAAATTGCCTTGCTCTTCCACTCAACCCCTTACGCAAACTACAGCTAAGACATAATTTTACCATTAATAAAGTCCCCCCTGTTGAACAAACAGACAACACTTCACCTTTCCCCCAAAACTATTTAACGATAATTTTTTCATATCTTCCCTGAGACCATTGTATATATGACTAACCTGATAAGAGAATGACCATTTATACAGCTCAGTGCGATTGGCAGGTGGAGCAAACAAACCCCTGAATTTTAAATTAAGGTTATGGACATCCGTTCTACAGCGTATCTTCCGCATGAGGTATTGTGGGATCCTCTTGGATGGCAACTTATGATATAATATTGCTGCATGCAACACCCTAGTGTTATCCATGTTGAACCACCCCAAGTCGCCCAGCCCATTGGATACATGATCATACTTCCTCAAACTAAAAACAAACCGAACACATGCATTTTGTACACGCTGAACACGCTGCCTATCCGACGCCGTCAGGCAAGGACCGTACACGGTATCACAATATGAGATTTTTTTACTATTGACAGTAGATATAGTGAGATATTATCAAAATATCAGCATTTGACACTACCGGTACTGTCATTAGACTGAAAATATTTTGAAAATCCTGGCTCACTATATTGTATTACTTATATCAATGCAGATGCGACCGATCTCGATCAAATAGAATTTGCTCTTGCAGCTAAACTATTAATTTAACCAAAAAATGTGGCAGACATACATTATTCAGAATTTCCTCTACTTTAATTTATTATTTCACTATTTTGAGGAAATTACAGAAATGACGGCTCATTTGCAAAATCCTTGAAAAATCCTTAGAAGAAACGTCCAGTTCCTTTGGGCCCCTTTGAACCAAAAGCTTTTCAACTCTAACTTTAGTCATGAAACTTCTAAATATGAAGTTTCGTTCCGATACCTTCAGTAATTTCTCCAGAATCGTCTCCACAAAAATCGAGTACATACATACACACACACATAGACACACACACACATACATACACACACACACAGACATTTTTTTGTACCTTGGTCAAAAATGATCAGGGGACCCAAAAAAACGTATTTCCGCTAAAATCTCAAATTTTTGTTTCGGCACGATTATAATACTTCATCATACTACGTATGATAATGTAAAACATAATAAATTTATCTTGTTTAGAATATCTGAATCATAAACCGTAATGCATTTTAAAGAAACAAAGAGAAAGTAGAAAATACATTTTATTAAAATTTATAAATATATTATCGGTACATATTTAAACTGGGATTATACCTTTATCTGAAATAAAAAGGTACTGTAACTTAGTAACATTAATATAAGTTAACAATCATACCAGCAAAAGTTGGTGAACAATAAATACAATAGCATTCGGTACTGTAGCATTTTGCCGGCACTTTTCTTTTCTCTGGAAGATTTGTAATTGTTAAATTTTTAGTAATAAAGCGATAATTATGTACTTACCTCTATCTTCCGCTGCCAATCTTTCATTTTCAATGACATCTTTCGGTATATTCTTCAAGAAATACAACATTTCGCAACATTTGCAATCTTGGCATGGTGGGCATGCCTCATTTGGTGTTATATTTATGTTGTTCTCTAGTTTTTCGAATCCTGTTCAAATAAACAATCTCTCACTTTAAGAAATAACTGTTTATAATGATGATAACCTTACCAAAAATCATATTTAAATTTACGATTTGCAAAATCAGTAAAATGTGGAGAATACTGGGCATTCTTGCCATCGCTACGTTTATATTTTTGTGACTGTACTGCTTATTGTTATCGCATGGCTACTTATAAGTGCAATGTGAATTATTAAGTATGTTGTTAATAAAACATTACGTAAAGTGATAGGAAATGACGTGACAGTTACTTAAATTGCGAAAAAATGTCAGAATATTACGATACGGTTATGATCTATGTAGTATATTAGAAGTTATTGTATTATTTTTTATTTATTTAATGTATTACAATCTCGTCATAAACGACTAATGAGAACTTAATTTTAAGTTATTTTATTACTATAACTTAATCTAACAGGCACCTATGATGTCTCTCAGTTAGTCGTGGTTTACAGGCCACGTTATTTTTTTGTTCACAACGTAGCACTGTCTCTGCTTTTAGAACTAGCACTGACAACCAGCACTTACTGTGTTTTTATAATAACTCACAATTACACTAATTCAAAGGCCTTCTTTTTATGGAGTAATATTTATGTGAGGATGTACATTTAATATAAGAAAGAAAATTGCAGGAGAAAGGCGTTTATATTTATTTAAATTTTGTTAAATTTAGGGAGCATGTATATACAATAAACTGCGTGCTTCAACGAACAATGTTACACTGTGGGCAAAAAAACGGTATAGATTTTAATTACTCGTATTTTCAATAATATTTACTCAATTCACTGATTTTTTAAATTGTAAAGATTGAAACCATACCATGTTTGGAATAAAAGAATGTTTCGATCCAGTAATATGTTATTTAATGTTAGACTAATTTCTGATAAAAACAGATCAATTAACTGTGAAATTAAAGGTATATTAAAGTCAATAAGTAATGGCATTTGTCTTGTTTTGGTCAAAAAGGACAGAAGAGATTTTCTAGCATCGTTTACGAGGTGTTTTTTCGTATACAGGGTGAAATTTTTAACAATATTAAAGTTTTACTAAAAAACATAACTGAATTGGATATTTGTAACAAAAACATTTCACAGGCACGAGAAAACTAATTGTGTATTTTTGATATATTTAAAGATTGGGATAAACCAACTTTTGGTTTTGGTATGGGTGGCGTTGATTTTAACAGTTTAGGTTATCTTTTCGCCAGTTTCAATTATGGTGTTGTTTAACTGCAAATTTTAGATGAATGTTACATCTTTTGTTAGTTTTTGCAAAAATTGGATCGGAGCTGGAATCAACGTTTTTTGAGAATGCCACATCACTTCAAACAAAGTTCTCTTTTTTATTTGTTGTGGCATTTTTTCAATGAAAAGCATTTCCTACATCAGCGTGAATCCTGAATACATTGTGTTGATCTTCTAAGAGTAAACCTCCAGTTCCTTTGCTTCCTCTAGAATTTTTTGTCTTAGTCAAAAATGTTTAGCGAACCCAAAAGAATATACTTCCACTAAAATCTAAAAACTTTTTTGACACGATTACAGTACTTTGTCATCTATATATGATAAAGTAAAAATATTTAAAATAATAATAAAAATAATAATAATCATCACATAAGAAACAAAAAAAAAAATAAAAGTTATCCTTGTTTTGGTTTTGTTTATTGACTGTTGACCATTGATTATGTATTTGATATTTTTCTTCTTAAGCGGACTTACTAAAATTACAATAACACTTACAAAACTATTCAAAACTCGTTTATAGGTTTTGTTTTTACATAATTCCAAATAAACGATTGATAATTGTCCCATTTTAGAACGTCTGATTTCTACTTAACCAGCCGATCATTAAATAAACCTATAGTTTCTTCATTAAATCCAACTTGATCGTTATAGTATTATATCCTCCCCACTTATCACGGTGCGATGCCATGGTTCATAGCCATAAATGTACAAAATACCAGAGCGATTCTAGTTACATAATGGGGAGTATGTGCTCGATCTGGTCCAATTAGAAAGTGCTGAAACACTCCCAATCATAATTCATCAAATATCACGCCCACTATAAGGTCGTGTTTACGTACTGTTTCGTTGGGATCGAGAACAAATAAGCGGCAATTTGGCAAGAAGCAGGATGCTGGCGAACAGTAATTGATAGATACAATTTTTTAACATATAAAAATAAGGTTAATTGTTCGCGTCATTTAGATGCGAAATTAGATAACCCATATTTGGTGTCGATTTTTAACAAGGCCTCTCCTGTCTATGGTGTGTTATATTCTTCATAGTAGGTACCGTAATAAATGGGTTTTAACAGTGTTTCTAAAAGGTAATTATTTTAATTTCTGGCGTATTGTTTTAATTTGGTAATAGCGTATGGAGCGGCGGCGGCTACGGTAAAATGGTTTCAGATAGATTGAGGAGATAAGTGTAACTGATCGTGAGTGGAATTGTGAAATTTTTAATTGTTTGGATTTTGTGTTAACAGTATGATTTATATGTTACAGGCGTCAATATACTTTTACTGTTATTAATGATCGGCGGGAGTGACGAAAGCATTGAATGGAATAATTTCGAAAATCGATGCCGTCAACAGTTTAAATGCCAGAAATTAATATAAATTGATAATATATTAAGTGGCACAAAAAGGTGTACCTACAGTACACCAATGGTGTCACACCCATTTTTGTGTCATATTTCAATTTTACATTTTAAAATAGAAAATAATACATTGTTTCTACGATTGTTTTTTCTGCAAACTTGCGTAGCATTTCCACAAACCTACAACGTAAATATTTTAGTAAAATGTTGTTTAAATTAAATATACAAATATGGAATATGAACTTTATTATGTTTTTTATACTATGTTGCCAATACCACACCACGTTAGATATTAGTCAATTTTATTATGGTGTTAATTATCGAGAACTAATGGTTTCGTTACAGTCAAAAACATTAGCATACTTATTTGTGTGTATGTTTTAAAATGATTGCTTTTAACGTTTGTTTCGCGAAAATAGCATCTTCCACCTTATGGCAAGAGTGATGATGCCATATTATCGGCGTAGAAAAGGCCATCCAGTTCTTGAGTTATCAACTTTTTTGTACTTTCAAAGCTTCAATGTTGTCAAACAAACTACACACAATATTTCTGGTTCATACCAGCGACTTGTGGTAAAAACAACAGCAAAATTTTTGTATAATTGTTGAAGTGAAAAAAGTACCCGATTTTTCAGTTTTAAATTATTATTATTATGTATGTATGTGTATGTATGTATGTGTGTGTGTGTGTATGTGTGTGTGTATGTGTGTACTCGATTTTTGTGGAGACGATTTCGGAGAAACTACTGAAGGTATCGGGACGAAACTTCATATTTAGAAGTTTGTGGACTAAACTTAGAGCTGAAAAGTTTTTGGTTCAAAAAGGTCCAAAGGAACTGGACGTTCCTCTAAGCATTTTTCAAGGATTTTCCAAATGAGCCGCCATTTCTGTAATTTCCTCAAAATAGTTAAATAATAAATTAAAGTAGAGGAAATTCTGAATAATTTATGTCTGCGACATCTTTTGGTAAAATTAATAGTTCAACTGCAAGAGCAAATTCTATTTGATCAACATCGGTCGCATCTGCATTGACATAATACTATATAGTGAGCCAGGATTTTCCAAATATTTTCAGTCTAATGACAGTACCTGTAATATCAAATGCTGATGTTTTGACAATATCTCACTATATCTACTGTCAATAGTAAAAAGATCTCATATTGTGATACCGTGTACGGTCCTTGCCTGACGGCGTCGGATAGGCAGCGTGTTCAGCGTGTCCAAAATGCATGTGTTCTGTTTGTTTTTGGTTTGAGGAAGTATGATCATGTATCGAATGGGCCGGGCGACTTGGGGTGGTTGAACATGGATAACACTAGGGTGTTGCATGCAGCAATATTATATCATAAGTTGCTATCCAAGAGGATCCCACAATACCTCATGCGGAAGATACGCTGTAGAACGGATGTCCATAACCTTAATTTAAGATTCAGGGGTTTGTGTGCTCCACCTGCCCATCGCGCTGAGCTGTATAAACAGTTATTCTCTTACCAGGTTAGTCACATATACAATGGTCTCAGGGAAGATATGAAAAAAATTATCGTTAAACAGTTTTAAACAGTTTACCAATAAGATAACAGTAATTCCGAGAACTTATCAAAACAAAAACAAACAAAGTATTACTCTAGAGTCTAATTACACGTAATTGCAGCAAATCCAACTCAACAAAACATCGCACACGCCCATAAAAAATTAAAATTAAAATAGCCTCCGTTGTGCACTCAATGCCTAAAGTCCCCCCACACTTGAGAGAATTAAGAAATAAAGTAAAAAAAAACAGTCACGAAGTGGCTTACAGTCTCATTCTTCGTTTGTTTATCTACCGGTTTCTCTAAATGATAACATTTTAGCTCTAAATTGGACATCAAACACAATTTAAACAATAATCATTTCCAATTAAGGTCCAATTTGAGTTTGCACGTGACTACAAAATGACAACACACATCTTATAAATGAATGAACGTCATAAATTTCATCACACTTACTCGTACGGATGGGAAATGATTGCGCGCGCGATTTTTATAGGAAACCGCGTTCAATTATTATTATTTATGAAGTTTGGTGCCGCATTAAGGCAAATCTAATTAAAAACGTGGCGTGCTCGATGCATTAGGTCATTTGATGTTTCTCACGGTTAATTAAAATATAGATAAATTATTGGCCGTTAATCACGGCCGGAAGGGAAAATGGGGCCCGTGACGACCACTCTGCCCGTACATTTCCACGGATGCTGTGCCGATGCCATGCCGGGCGCATACCGTCGTTATGGTTATATCGGCGACGCTGACAACGAGGAGAGATACCTTGTCAGGACGCGAGACGTGCTCCTCCATGTGGCCCCGACTCCTCACGTCACTGTGTATGTATTGGATGGAAGAAGCCTCCGTGACTATTGCATTGGCTGCCTGGTGGCGTTTCCAGTAAAACCGTGAAGTAATCTTGAGTTGATAGTTTTTTCATTGGCAAAGATCGTCGTGACAGAGAATAAGTTTTACTTAGTATATGAGACTTGTTATTATTATTTATTGCAATTTTTACACAACATACAAGTGCAAAACAATTACACTAGTCTATTTTGAATTTGGAGCATCAATTATCCAAATTATCCAAATAAAATTAAGATAAAAATCATAGAGCGTTCACGCTACAATATGAATCTTTTAAAGGGTATTATTTCAACTTAACAAAATAAGTTGTTTTCCATGTGATATTGTTTAATTATATCCTCAACAAAAGAAAGAGTTGTCACCTGGTGGTAAAACTATCAGTTATCGGTTGCTCGATACGGAGTAGTCAAAATTTTATTGAATAGAAAGTGAAGAGGGCGCCAAAAACAAAATACCATTAATTATGGTTGTTTCTGCAATATTTTTCATATTATAGGCAGTGAGGGATTTATCATTTTACAAATTTCCGAAAGATAGACAGTTACAAAACGAGTGTGCTCAAAACATTTATAAAAGACTATTTTATTTTTTTCATTCGAGTTGAGTCATTGAGTGCATGCCGTTCTTCTCAAAAATACTTTCTAAAGAGAGGAACGTGTTGTTCCTCCATCCTGTAGCCGTTCAAAAACGTCTTTGGTATAAGACCGAATACAATTTTAGCACACGATACAACAACAAGAATAAAGCTTGGTTGATATCCATTAGAAATTGTACTTTGAGGCAAGTCAATATAAACAAGTTTTATATATCCTTTAGATGCGTACCTACAATGACAGAGACAGTTTATAAGTAAATACTCTTTTAAACTCTGCCTCAAAATTGGACAAAGTAGGTACTTCTATGTCTTTGAGTTTTTTCATACTATAAATGACATAAACTATAAACGATTTGTATTCTACTAATGTCTAAACGATTAGTTTTTACTAGTAGTTTTATTTGTTAATTTTTAAGGTACACATCACGATTATTTTCTCGCAAACTTAACCACAAACTATAATATGTCCAACCGCAAACAGTTTTCTACCGTTTACAAGTAGTCGTTTTTTAGACCTCCTTGCTCTGAAAACGCCTAAAAGTGCTGCACATTGGGCTATTGTGTACCGAAAGCAGCGTTGATTCTATTCCACATAGAGCGGCAATAACAATTTTTGCAGCGCGCGGAAAGAATAGTTAGTTAAACTGGTTTCGACTAGTGAACTTTGATGATGACTTTCTAAGAAAATGTTACGTACATTTGTTCTTTTTAAATATACAAATCAACAATAAATTGACAGGTAAATGAGTTTCAATATTTCACTTTTTGTTAAAAAACCAATGAAACTAGACATTTTAACGTTTGTGTTTTTTTTTAAGGTAAAGGTTTTTGTTCTATAATTACTAAACGTTAGGTTAAATAAATTCAATTGAAAATGGTTATTACGTAAACTCGTCAGTAATGTAGAATCAACTAAAGAAGCGAATGATAATTAACACAGGTGAGGATAATTTTTGGAAAAATCACCGCCTGTATTTGAACCAGGAACCCTCCAATTTCCGGTTGACAGCTCTCCCAGTTGAGCTACAGAGGCTGTGGAAAGTTGTAGGTTTTATTTGTCACTTCAGGACTTGAAATCCGAGTTTCGAATTAAACAAACCCGTCGTGACACCTATTGGGGCTAGATGGAAGTTTGGTAACTAGGAATAGCTAAATATTTATTGCTAAACAGTTCATACAGATGAATAAATTCAAGTGAAAATGGTTAATAAATAAATAATAAATTGACAGGTAAATGAGTTTCAATATTTCACTTTTTGTTAAGAAACCAAATGGTTAACACGTAAACTCGTCAGTAATGTAGAATCAACTAAAGAAGCGAATGATAATTAACACAAGTGAGGATAATTTTTGGAAAAAACACCTCCGCCTGAACCAGGCCTCCACAGCCTCTGTAGCTCAACTGGGAGAGCTGTCAACCAGAAATTGGAGGGTTGCTCTCGAAGCACAGAGAAATATATTTTCTCAACCGGATCTACAAATCAAATTTTAATTAACAATCAATTTTCTTCAATGTTTTTTAGACGTCCAATTTTTGGTCTTCAACATTTTCGTGAATCCGTAGATCATAACTACACAATGGGAAAAGCAACAACATATCTTCTCTTACATCGCTTATTGATCTAAAAATCACTTAGCCGTCACTAACTATCGCAACGTCTAAAACCAAAACGATTCCTCACTGGATCACTCTTAATGACCGCGAGGCCAAAAATTGACATTGACATATATTAGAGAGCAAGTTCACGCTCCGATTTCATGCTCCGCGCCATGCCAAAGAACGAAGTCGAAACGTGGAGTGAGTCGGATGTGGCCTCTAATACCGTACGGTATCGTTATTAGGCAAAACACGTCCTTAATAGTTACGATTCCACAACGGTAATTACCTTCCACCAGAAGATAAATCCATTATTAATTGACTGCAAATAAGCGCACGCATCGTCTTAGACAGCTCTTCATTTTAGGCATTCCTCTGTCGAAAAAGCGTTTGGCTATAGCGGGAGGAAAGTTTGAGCGACGTGCGAAGTAGAAGAAGAAGAAGTATCTGCGGATCGTTAGGTGATGCGGAAGTGGTTCTCCGATCGCGTAGAAGAGGTTTTAAAGACCTCTGACCCCGTTGCGTGCTCGCGTTTGCCCGAAGACCGGCAAGCGCGATTTCTTCGGTTTGCTCACATTCAGCAGGCCAGGATTGCATCTCTAATTACTGGCAAATATAGAAGGCATCTTGCGAGATGGTATCACGTGTGCGCGAGCTGTGGTAGTCGCATGCCGGACGGATATTACCAAATCGGAGCGTAAAATTTTAGTCACGGAAGATTGCGGCGTATTAGAGTTCACGACCTCTGTCCAGCCGCGTAAATTAAACAGAAGTAAATAAGGAGACAATTGTGAGAAATACATAAATAAACAAAGCGCTGGTTAGCATTAGTTTCGAGCCTCACGGTCAAGCAACGGCATCTAGCAACCTGCAAACAAACTTAACTACCTACACCATCAATATAAAAAAATCTAATGTTGCCAGGCACATGACTTTATCATACAATATATAACATTAATAGTTTAGCTGCATGAGAATCTATTTGATTGAGATCAGTCGTGTCTGAATTAAAATAAAACTAGTTAGCCAGGATTTACCAGATAAATAAATAATTAAATAAATACGTCCTTTATTAACATAAAACAATATTAAATGCAACAAAATAATATTTATATTTAGGGCGGAGATCAGCACACTTGTTTCCAAATTGCCTTGTTCTTCCACTCAACCCCTTACGCAAACTAGAACTAAGATATGATTGTACCAATAATATAACAATAATTTCGAGAACTTATCAAAACAAAAACAAACATAAAATTACTCTAGAGTCTAATTACACGTAATTGCAGCAAATCCAACTCAACAAAACATCACACTTGCCCATAAAAAATAAAAATTAAAACAGCCTCCGATGTGCGCTCAATGCCTAAACTCCCCCCTGTTGAGCAAACAGTCAACACTTCACCTATCCACCATAACTGATTAACGATAATTTTTTCATATCTTCCCTGAGACCATTGTATATGTGACTGACCTGGTAAGAGAATGACTGTTTATACTGCTCAGCGCGATGGGCCGGTGGAGCAAACAAACCCCTGAATCTTAAATTAAGGTTATGGACATCCGTTCTACAGCGTATCTTCCGCATGAGGTATTGTGGGATCCTCTTGGATAGCAACTTATGATATAATATTGCTGCATGCAACACCCTAGTGTTATCCATGTTCAACCACCCCAAGTCGCCCAGCCCATTCGATACATGATCATACTTCCTCAAACCAAAAACAAACAGAACACATGCACTTTGGATACGCTGAACACGCTGCCTATCCGACGCCGTCAGGCAAGGACCGTACACTGTATCACAATATGAGATCTTTTTACTATTGACAGGAGATATAGTGAGATATTGTCAAAACATCAGCATTTGACACTACCGGTACTGTCATTAGACTGAAAATATTTTGAAAATCCTGGCTCACTATATAGTATTATGTCAATGGAGATGCTTATTAACATAGAAATCTTTTACCCATCGAATTATCTGTTAATTTCTGCTAATTATCTTTAAATTAATTCATTGTTGATACTAAATATGATAGTTTAACTCTCTTAACGAAGTAACATTTGCTGCAAAGTTTAAAGAATAATCAAAAAACAAATTGTAGAGAATATAGATGGGTTTGTAACAGAGTACTTTAAAACGTGCCTAAGCTCCTGAGTTATTCCAGAGTATCAAAAGTAGATTAAAAAGATTTATGTTATTAACCATAAGAATAGAATTCATCTTTCTAATCGTCCTAATAAATTTATTAATTGATATAAATGTATTATTTACAATATTTATTTCTTACACAAGGCACATATTTGAAGAATTTGCCTATGTTAAAGTAAAACGTTAATATTTACAACTTGAACCTCAATCAAACTTAAATAAAATCAATCAAACTTAAAATAAACTTTTTCTAGTGCCCAACAATTTTTAAAGTAGACTAGTTAGAAGAGGATTATAAAGACAAACAATTAATCACTGAACTAAATAAATAATTTGTTTAAACAAATATATACAGTGTGTTCATTTCAAAAGTACCCACCCTTACTAACTCTTGACCTGATGTGATTATTGCTTTGAGTGGAAACACTTCGATTTAGATATTGACGGGGAAGTTCAAAAATGGTACCTAGAGAATTTTAGGATTCATCCCTTCACCCCCAATGACATGTTCGAAATAGCACAATTTTTGAACTTTCCCCTCGATATCTTAATCGACGTATTTCCACTCAAAGCAATAATCGCATCAGTTCAAGAGTTATTAAGGGTTGAAATGAACAATGTATTAATCAGACGCATAAAAATTTAAAGAAATATGAGATAATTTTTCTTTAAAGAAAAAATCTCTAAACTAAACTAAAAACCATATTAATAATAATTTTTGTATTCAACATTTATCAAAATCCTATAACTTGTCGATTTTTGACTTTTGCGAGAATGCTAGTGTTTGGTTTTCAATCGCTAAAATCAAACACTAAAAATCACTAAAATCTCTAAAATGGCATGGGTCATCTGGTATGTACTGGTCTCATAAGAAAATCTTCATAATCTTAAATATCCTAATATTCTTGAACAAAATTCATAAAAAGTACAGCCAAATATATAAAAAATATTTATTTAGACATGAAACAAGAAAAACATAAAAATAACAACTTAATAACAAGTACTTAATTCAGCAATTCATTTCGAGTAAAAATAGTTTACTGGCTTTGAGGATGTGTTCTCTGGTATTCCAAAGACCTCAGGATGTACTCAGGCACCTTTGGGATGGCGTCACTTTCTGGGTGGAATCCTGTTTCGTCAGCCACGTACCTCACTGAGATTGGAATACCTTCAGGAGAAGTATAGCTATAAGATCCCTCAGCTCTCAGGGCCTCTTGTGGTTCTGGATTATTTATAGCAACGAGACTTCCTTGTTCAGCAGCAGTAATCCCATTTTCAGTTTCGAAGGACCAATTGTAACTACCACTGGGATTAATTTCTTGCCTCTGGCGTAAAATCCTGAAGTTTGGAGATTTTGCTAGAGCGATACCAAGAATCGCTACGAATACCACAAACTTGAACATCTTATTTCTTGATTTGTTGATGTGTTTTTGCCACAGAGTTGTAGGAGTGACTATGAAGATTGACTTTAATTATCGATTATTTATATGTGGGTGACAACAAATAAAACGTCTTCCGGATTCGTTGATTCATATACAAATTCGTTTTAGAATGTCAGAATTGCTGACGCAAGGTCATAAGATGGGTTTTTTCTTACGATTCAATATCGATTTTGTTAAGGCTTCCATAATATTGTTAATTTTAATTTAAAAAATGTCGGTGAATCCCTGTATATATGCAAATTGAATTATATGAACTTAAACTAAAATTTATCGAGTTTTGTCAATGAAATTTCAGTAGAAAGTTTTTTTTTAATATCAAATCTCACTTTCCAGTACTCATTCACCAATCACAAGAATATTAGATAATTATTTAAATTTAAGTAGAATTATGACATCCATAATATTATTAATATTATTATAGATGCTTATTAGATAATCAGTATCTCTCGCAAGAATTTGATGTTTTGTTAGTCGACGGTATTTAGCGCAATGTAAGTGGTAAGTAATGGAATTAAATGAAATTAAATGTGCTTACTCTCTTTTTTTGCAATACTCCACGCCCAATTATAATATTTCACGTCTTGTCGAAGGCAAGGCTGCTGCTGCTGCCAGGAATCCTGTTGAATACGTGTCAGTAATCCTTAATCTGCCCGGTAATTACCGTTCACTCTTACAATTCAGTAACTGTACCCCGGCCCGTACGTGTTCACTATTAATCACGACTATAAATTGTTTCGAAACAACGAAGAAAGTGCGAGTGTAATTAATTGGATTTTCCGAAATTCTCCCGCAGGTGTGAACCAGAATGCGAACACCCTTCCCAAATTCCAGCGCCTAACGTATGTCTCAAAAGTGCTGGCACAAATTTAAAGTCATAATAATAAAAGTCTGGAAAATTGGCTCAATGTTAACAATTAAATCTAAACGTATTTTCTGTGAGTACAGACTCACTTCGTATGATAAATATAAATTTCATGCCTCAATCACCGGCGTTTTCGAAAGATTTTCGGTGCTGAATACAAATCCGGTTTAAAAATAGCAAAATTGCGCTTTTCAAGCTCAGTTAAAACTTTTCTGTGAGTCATTTTCAAGAATTCTATGAAATCTAGGTCAGCCACTATACATTTTATACATTTCCAAAAACTAGCTATTTATTAATTTTTTAAAAACTTTTCCACAAAACTGTTACGTTTGTGAGGAGCATTTGCTCAATGTATTACGCGCATACGCTCACATATTAGGAGCACCTGCGCCATGGTTTAGGAGCATGTATACTTATCTGAATAAATTTACTTTTATTCATACAAACTAAAGCATAACCTCGCGTTTTATGCTCATGCTCATTGCTCATGCTTACTCGGAGCATAAACTCAGTTTTATTTATATCGTCAACTTTATGGAGATCGCTAATGTGATGGATTTAATTAACTTAATTAATTTTTTTCGTAAATTACCGTTGAAATTTAAATTATTAATTTCAAATATTAAATTAGCACGTAATTAATAATTAAAAATGGTAAATTACGGTAGCGTAAATTACTGGGTAATTAAAAATTAAAAATGGTAAATTTCGCTTCTTTAAATTACCGGGTAATTAAAAATGTTAAATTGCGTTGATTTACATTTCCGGGTAATTAAAAATTAAAAATGTTAAAATAAACCGATCACTGTAAGTTAGGATTACTACTAAGGTTAATAAAAATATTTGATAAAACCTTAATTCATTATTTTTTGGATAACTAGCTATCTCTGATCTTTTGCCTGTTTTGATAGTACTAAAACCAAAGCAAAGCTACATAGAAATACTATCTATAGCACCACTAAAGAATAGGAAAATCAAACAGAATAATAATAGTAGAAAATAGACTCTTTAATTCTGTCCAGATTCACTAAATAACGCTCCGTTTCACTGAGGGTTTTTTGACCTGGATCATTTCTTAGTCTCGATTATTTTTCTAATACTGGTATATTTATTAAAAAGTGAATTTTGATAATAATTGGTTTCTGACTACAGAGCTGTATGATCGGATTTGTTGGATTCATCCCCATTGACGAAGGGACTTTTTCTATTCATTAAATACAAAATATTAGTTCTGTATTTTCTCAAGTAATGTCTGATGATTTGGAATAGTAAAAATATAACATATACGGGTAATCGGAATGTCATTGGATGTGTTAACTTAACCCATAGACCCATTTCCATTGGCTAAATGACACCTTGAATAATATTGTCATTGTCTATTAACCTATGATACTGGAATATTTTTACTACTGTCCAATGATCCGATTTTATTTGAGAAAATATAGGTAATCTTTTAGTATTTAATGTCCCAACCATATGGGTGGGACGGATCGTTAACAATGGAGATTGATCCAATTAATTTATAAATTCCGGTAAATTACCAAAGGTAATTAAAATTGTCGGTAAATTACCAACGGTAATTTAAATGGACGGTAAATTACCATCGGTAATTTAAGCCGTAAACTACGGTAATAAAAAATTGGTAAATTACCAATAATTACGGTAATTAACTCGGTAATTTACGCGGTAAATTACCGTTTTACATCCCTGATTACTATACATATCGGTGTTATGTACCTATAAAATGTCAGTTTTCCTGATTTACTTCCAAATAATGTAAGCACTTATACAAACTTATACAAAATTACAGAAACGAATGAAATAAAATTTAATAACAAAAATTTAGTAACCTTTTTGTGTAGTTCAAATGTAACAGGAACAGTTGAAGAATTAAAATTGATACTGTTTGTTATTTTAGGAAATTCGCGGACAGGTGGATTTTCGATGATCCATTTTTATTAGCAAATTCAATTTGTGACCTTCAGCCGTTTCAGACATCGATTAAAATGTTTTGAACTTATATAAGAAAATGAATAAAATATTGATTTAGAGATAATTTGGTTTGCAAATGGAAACTTTACGGTCGTTAATAATAGATGTCTATGCCCTGAATAAGCTTTTCGTTTCTTTTGTTTAAATACCACTTAAAACTACTTAAAAAGTAGAGTAAAGTACAACGATTAAGGTGTGCTACAAAATAATTTTGACGTTTCTGCTTGGAACTGAACCGCAAGAAGATATTTACAAAATTTCCATAATCACATTTTTCTCTATTTTCACCTCACCTTTTTTTTTGTGGAAAATCATAACGGATAGGTTTTTTTTGCCTACTCGAATATTCTCACCAAATTGGTGTTCCTCGGGGTAAATAATATTTCACAATTTCCAATTTGTCTTTTTGTCAGTAAGAAAAATATGGTATTGCCACGCGAAATTGGCGATGACCTAATATGCAAATAGTCGGTTATTGAATTTGAAATACAAATGTGTATTTTTATTATCAAAACTTCGGTCACTGTATGAATATTTTTATTATTATTATTATTCATTGGAAGTCTCTGATACATCTCATTAAATATATTAAACCTAGAGAATATAATTTAGATACAACAAATAAATACTAAAATTACACTAGTAGATTTTGAAAAGTAATGAAGATTATCAGGGCACATTGGTAGTACCGAGCATCGCTTAAGCCTAGGGCACTCCTTTTGCAACACTAGTTTGCAAAGCAAAGGAAAACTGTGGAAACCCCGTGCAGCGTTGTGGATAGGCCAATAAAAACACACGAAGACATTATTTATTAAAAGACTATATACAAAGGAAGGTAAAGATGAAATATTATATATAAGCAGTAAGATAGCAGTAAATTTAGGATCCTTTATGATAAAACCCTCCTCAAAATATTCGCGCTTCCCAAAACCGCAATTTCTTGAGTTTCCCAGGGCGAATCTTTTTTTATATAAATAATCACCTGAATATATCATTCTGCAGTTATGAAACACTGATCATTACTCCGGATGCTAACATGTGCTTACTTTCTCTCAAACCTTGTAAATTATGTTAACTAGTATTATTCAATTCTGAATAAAACCAATCGTAAAACGTAAGAAAGAAGGCACCGCTGACCTTGGCCGCAAATCTGGCATTATAAAACTTTTTTATGTAATTCTATCTGATCCGGAAAAACTTCTTTTAGTTAGAATCACCCACATATATATATATATATATATATATATATATATATATATATATATATATATATATATATATATATATATATATACTCAATAACATAACATAGTTCTTCACACTCATACCTACAACTTTGTGTTAAACCGATATACGCAATTACCAAATAAAATGTTCAAGTTTGTAGTCATCGCTGTCGTTGTCGGCATCACTACGGCATTACCGCCAAACTTCAGGATTTTACGTCAAAGGCAAGAAATTGACCCCAGTGGTAGTTACAATTGGTCCTTCGAAACTGAAAATGGGATTACCGCTGCTGAACATGGAAGTATCCGTGCTGTAAATAATCCAGAACCACAAGAAGCTCTTAGAGCTGAGGGCTCTTACAGCTATACTTCTCCTGAAGGCATTCCAATCTCAGTGAGGTATGTGGCTGACGAAACAGGATTCCACCCAGAAAGTGATGCCATCCCAAAAGTGCCTGAGTACATCCTGAGATCCTTGGAATACCAGAGGACGCACCCCCAAAGACAGTAACCTATTTAATCGAACTATTATCAAGTTGTTATTTTTTGTTTTTACTGTGTCTTGTCTAAATAAATATTTTTTTATATATTTGGCTGTTTTTTTCTTATTTTGTGCGTTTGAAACTCTCTGTACATTTGATAATTCAGCTGTTGTGCCTGAGTGCCTGAATGCATCCTGAGGTCCATTCAATACTAGAGGACGAAATCTCAAAGTCAGTAGCTTTACTCTATTTCTTAATTGTTTTGGTTGCTAATTTTTATATTTTTATACTCTCTTATATAAAAGTAAATATTTATTATATATTTGGTTGTATTTATGTTAGTTAGTGTTCTTGAAACTCTAAAAATATCAGGTTTGGGTCTTTGTGGACCAAATGATAAAAGGCTAGAGATAAATAGTATGAAGTACATCTAATTATTGTTAATAAAAAGCATTAATTAAATAAAAATAAATTTAAAAAAGAATTTTTGTAATTCCTCAATATTTCGTTCCTCTTTTTCAATATTTTCCCTCATATCGGGTGACTCACTTCATTAAAGGAGGCCGTGTATTTCGGATCCCGTTTATTTTTGTTGTTTATTAGCTAGGAAAATGAAATAAATAATGAATATCAATAGACAAAAACTTTTGTATACATGTATAAAGTTTGTATTTTTTTTCTCACAAGGAAATGAATAAACCCACGTGTATTAATTTTGTTATCTTCTGGATTATGTATGCAGTGTGTTAGACAAAAGAAACAGGTAGATATTATTTATACGGACATCCAGAAGGCCTTTAATTGCCGATAAATTGTTTTTTGCTTAGTAAATTTGAAAACTTCTTGATAGATTAATTTAGTTATTTAAAAGTTATCATAATTGGAAGGGAATAGTTTGTTACTTTTTGTGGTTTTAAATCAAAATCATTTGATCTAGCGTCGGGTGTTCAACAGGGGTCTGTGTTGGGTCCATTTTGGTTTTTAATTTTAGTCAATTTGACTACTTGAAAAAAAAATTATTTTATTTTTTACGATTTTAATTTTATTTCATTAATTTAATTTTAATGCTCGAAAAAATGCATTAGTGACATCGCCCATTACCATTATCGGTAAAAAAATATTTGATTTGTCTAGACTGCGACATTAATTTTTATTGTATTATTGATTTGAATGTAGACATTTAACTTTTTAGTTGAATTTAATTCTAAAATTATATTAGCTACATATTAAACAATATATTATGTTTGTTTATAAAATGCTGTATATACTAAGTTAATTGTTTTTGTTGTAACTTAATTGTCCTGTAATGTTTGATGCGTGCTTCAAATTCATAAAAAACTTACGCAAAAGAATTACATGATGCAAAAAGTTCAAATTTTACATCATTTACAACTTTGTATTATATATTATTAGCTCTAAATTTGCAAGTAGTACAGCACCACATATTAAAACAAAAACAGCAAAATCCTGATGGTGGCAAATAAATTGATTGTAAATTACCTAGAAAGTTGATAGTGTTCCTAGAATCGACAAAATTAAATCAGATATTTTTCTCTAGTTAGCTTCAAAGATTTACATGTACTTAGTTATCATAGATTAGTAAACTATGACAATTTCAACGAGTTTTACCAGCGCATTTCCTCACTGTTCTTGCGGACTGAGATCAATTTCTTGTGTCATATAAAAGAAGAAGAAGTAAGTTCTATTGGCATTTAATTTTCGGTTGCAAATAATACGTGGAATTTGAGATACTTATGAAAATAATAAGACTTGTTTCCATAGTGCCGTATCAATAAAAAATGACAGACGGGGATATTTTTCATGTAATGTTTTACTTCCACTTTGAGAACATGTGCGTTGATATTTTCGTCGTCGTCATCTTTAAAACATGAATTAAAGTTACAGGTAGTTGTTATTTTCTCAGCTATCTATTCACTATAATTCAATTTTTATGATCAAATTTAAATCCTGAGGTTGTGCTTGAAATATTAATTGGTTTCATGTAAAAAATGCGATTTATTTAATAATTACTAATATTATATTTATAATATTTACCT
Organism: Melinopterus prodromus; assembly: GCA_964023965.1. Taxonomy (NCBI): domain Eukaryota; kingdom Metazoa; phylum Arthropoda; class Insecta; order Coleoptera; family Scarabaeidae; genus Melinopterus; species Melinopterus prodromus. The sequence continues at coordinate 82,305,143 of OZ030391.1, read as the reverse complement.
CAGTCGAAATATATGTGTGACGATTATAAAGATACATTTTTAAATGAATATTGACAAGTCCAACGATTAATGTACAAAATATTTAAATACGTTACATATCACGGAACTACACAATCTCGAACATTCCTGTGGGAGAGGCCCACTAAAAAAAAGATCGATTTTTACATATCTCCATTGGAAATAAAACACTTTCACTTCAAAGACATTACAGCATAATCTCGATAATCGCCTATGATGTAAATCATTTGCATAGAGGACTCGATAAAACACGCGTTTGACACGCAGAAGCACCAGAAAAAAAGAAGAGTCCGCCGACCTTGTGACCGCAAATCTGGTATTATAAAACGATTTTTTATGTAATTTAATCGAATCCGGAAGACTTTTTAGGTGGGCGAATCATCCTATAAATACTCGACCATTCGATCGAATCTTCACTCACATCTACAACTTTGTCGTCAAAACATAACAACAAAACGTCAAATAAAATGTTCAAGTTTGTGGTCATCGCAGCCATTGTCGGCATCACTATGGCACTACCGCCAAACTTCAGGATTTTACGCCAGAGGCAAGAAATCGACCCCAGTGGAAGTTACAATTGGTCCTTCGAAACTGAAAATGGGATTACCGCTGCCGAACAAGGAAGTGTCCGTGCTGTAAATAATCCAGAACCACAAGAAGCTCTAAGAGCTGAGGGATCTTACAGCTATACATCTCCTGAAGGTATTCCAATCTCGGTGAGGTATGTGGCTGATGAAACAGGATTCCATCCAGAAAGTGACGCCATCCCAAAGGTGCCTGAGTACATCCTGAGGTCTCTTGAATACCAGAGGACGCACCCTCAAAGCCAGTAGAGCGGAATTAGTTCAGTAAGATCTTGAATTGTTATTAAGGATGTTGTTATATTTTAAAGTTTTTATTGTGTATTGCCGAAATATACTATTTTTATAAATTTGGTGTGTTTTTATTGAATGATAGTTTAACCATAAGGATAACAATAAGTTCAAATTTTGCCATATTTTAAAGATATTTGGCTGTGCATAAAGAATATAACAATTGTGTTGACTTGACTGTTAATAATAATTCAACAAGAGTATATTACAATTAACTTTATTCCTAGAGGTATATATCTACAATTAACTTTATTCCTAGTGGTATATAGCTACTTTACATAAACAATTAAATTTATTACAATATTCATATTATGATATTCGTGGCATGGCCATGGATTGTTGTAGAAACAAACAATTGAAATTGTCAAAATAGCATCTTAATTACACAGGTTCTTTTATGTCATGTGATTTGAAATTGAAATACTTTTTCTCTCTATTGTTTTTTAATTTTCATAATAAAATAATGTTTGAGGAAACCACTTCCGTATTGTTAGTGCTTAATTAAATTTAAATACTTAATATGACGTGTTGCTATTGTTGGTCTTAATGCCTCCAAAAAAGCATTTTGAAATTTATGAATATAAAATTTTAACCATATGTATATGTCTTTTAAAAATATCTTTTTATGTAATTAAAAGTCTGGCAAGCTACGATTCAAATAAAAAGTAATGTTAGACGAAAATACATAAAAATCTATTAAAAGAAAGTTTTTGAAAATCATTCTTGCTACAGCAAATTAATGAAAGTGAAACAATAACTGTTGCACTTCGGAGCACAAAAGCCAGACACTTAATATTTAGATAAATTTTTTTGTTTTTAACTTGTGTAATTGCTCATGGATTTTATGATGTTTTTCAATATATTGCAAACAAATCCATCAAAATTTTCAAACGCCTTTGCATTTTTAAACACAAATTCGTTGAACTTATTACACCAGGAGAATCAACACACGTATTTATTGGTGGCTTAAGGTTGAGGCATCTTGTGGAGTAAGTGGGCAAATAGTTTTCAAGTAGTCTGTTACAATCCTGGGTGGCAGAACGCACCCGTTGTCTGATAAATAAAAAGTGCTTCCTTTCATCCCCTACGTGATCTACATCGCCTACGTTTCGCCCGCAGGTTTCGGGCACCTTCAGGGCAAGTTTACGTGGTGGACAAAAGTCTAAAATCAACATTTTGAGGCCTCACGGCCAACAAGTACGTGCCATAAGTGAAACATGTAATGGAGACGGCAATGTGGACGCATGCGAGGGATTACTCCGAACGATGTCAGATCGTCGGCGAGCAAGTCTACTGTGACGGAGTTGTGTGATGTACTTGTTGGCCATGAGGCCTCAAAAATGTCGATTTTAAATTTTTTTCCACCACGTAAACCTGCCCTGAAGATGCCCGAAACCTGCGGGCGAAACGTAGGCGATGTTTTGGAATTGTTGGAAAATAAACGATTACAGACTGATTACTCATCAGACTGTTACAAAGTTGTATCAATACCGAATATTTTGACTTTTGGTTATTCTCAATATAAGATGTCTTTTAAAAAATTATGATATGCAAGTCAAATATTGTAACTTTAATGTTCAATTTCTTTTGTGAACTTTAACCGATTTTTTTAGTGCCTACTTTAACTTGGAATGATAATTTATTATGTGAATCATAGATAAAGAAGCAGTAAAATGGTTTTTGACAAAAAGTATTGACTGTGCATTTGAAACTTGAATATTTTTCGATAATACTCATAAATCGTATATTGCAAACAATAAATTGCTGAAAAAATGTTATTTAGGAACTATTTAAAAATGTAATACAAATTGTGAAATAAAAGTTTTTTTTTGTGTTTCTGAAACATGGGTATTTTATTTAACACTTAATCGGTGTTATTGCAGTAAATAATAGTAATAGCGATAACATGTACAATATCCATACCGTTTCAAACGTCACTACTGTAGAAATTATACCCTCGCATTCGTAAGAATAATTAACTAAGCTGTGCCCGGTCAGCTTTGACCAATTTACTCTCCGATATAACAAATGGCGGGGGTCAATAAAAACGCACGGGACAACCTGCAGGATCACGACTCAAACAAATGCCTACACAGCTAACCTCTTTTTCGAGTACGTGATTGTCGTTTGCTCCCCATAGCGCAAGATCACATGATTTACAGCGGTTTACATGTTTCCCATTATTACGAATTTATTATTAAGTCACACTAATAGGTCCGGCAAATATCCGTTCCGGTGCTGCTTGATATATGAAGCGACTACACGACACCGCGTGTTCTCCGCCGTAGGCCATTATTCTCGATTGTCAAATAGTATATAAATTATTAGAAATGAGCACCGCCGATTGCAGGTTGCGCGTTAGCAGGAAACGCGACGTAATGTTACATCGTTGTGCCACTGGTAGCGTTATCTTCTTTTTAATAAACGATGTATGTATTTTATATTGTTATTACGATGCGCTATTAAATATTAAAGCGCAGAAACTGCGGCCAATTAATTTTAATTAGCGATAGTGCACTTAATATAAGTCTTAAGAATCCCAACATAAGTTCTTTCTGTTTTTTTTTTGTTACGCTGATTTTCAGATTCTACTGAAGACACATTTTAGAAATTCATTTATCCAATATTTCTGAAGCTACAACAGCTACCATTTTGAAATTAGAACTGTACCTAAACTTTAGGTGTACGAAAGTTTCCATCCTTGTTTGATTGATGATTTTCTCAAACAGATTAACAACTTATCAAAAATTAATTTTATTGCGAAAAAGAAACAGATAAAATAATAGTTGCAACTTGTTATAAAGATATTTGATTCACTTTTTGGACACGTTTTTGAAATACAGATCGTCCGGCAAGCATTGGGACAGCTTAAACGTAGCTTCCAGTCGGCACTGCTTTGGGGAAATCTAACCTTAATGAGCGCATCACCCCACTTATTTATGCTATTTTTTCTTTAGTTTGGTCTGTATACATGAAAATTATGACTAATACGGTAATATCACAAAAGAACAGCTCACTTATTTTATGTTGATAAGATCGACCGATTTTGTGAGGCTTATTTAGCCCTGGTTATTTGGGGTATTTTACTCCAGGCTACCCTACCTTGTCTGAAATTGCTCATAACTCATTCAAACATGACAAATAGAGGTTTTGAATGCCGCTGTATCTGAATATGGATGGCATTTATATTGCAAAATTTTAAATGGCAGGGTTTTAAGTCCGTTGAATCCAAATCTGGTATATTCAAAATTCAAAATGGTGGCTTCGAAAGTTATATTTATAGGACATTTCTGCCAATCGTTTTTAAACGAATTTTTATGGGAATTTGACGAAGGCCGAATCCAAAGCATTTATTTTATTTTTAAACAACAATCATTCCATTATTGCGATGCTGACTCGCCTTAATTTGATTGTCTATTACCTTATTAACAGAAACGATACGTCCATTCCGCATTTAGCATTTTCACAGTAATAACATTTTATTTTGAACGATAAACACTAACAAACAATAGAACTCGCCAAGCACTTGACAGAAACAAATGCGCCACCTTTACGTATTTTCTGGTCCATCGATCTATCGCTATGCTTATATACAGGTCTATTCTGCAAGAGTTAAACTATAAGTTTTTAAGAAACCATTTTTTTACTTAGATATATTAGGTTTATCCCGTTTCGCATTAGCAATCTACAATTAATCTGGGTCCCATAAACATTACTCAACGAATTTAGAAAATAAATAGTTTCCGAGTTGATTTGAAAGTTTGATTTCAGTATTCAGCACACACTAATTACAAAGAATAGCTTTGTATTAAACATATAATTCTCAAAATGTTCTGTGAACAAGCAAAAGATAATTGACAACCTTATCTCAAAAGAAATTTGTTGTTTCAATAGAGGTAAAGAAATATTTCTTTGCAGATAAAAATGCATTTGTTTGGAATATTTGTTTTGTAGAAATTACGTTTAGTTGTTTCAAATATTTTATGCTAGTTAACATTTCCAATTTTTATATTATAAGGAACGAGATTTATTTGGATGAAATAATTATTTTTTTTAGTAAGTACGTAAGCTTTCACGGCCAGAATCATTTAGAAAATAAACTGCTTCTGGGTTATCCCGAGTGTCACGTTTCGCGAACCATGTTGCTCGCTTCTTCAGAGCTAACTGAATGCTGAAGCGCTACCAAAGAAATCTCCCTTATATACTTAAATTTACACCTCACTGCGCACATCTGGCGCTGTCGCTCCCATCTGCTTTTCTATCTGACCGGGTTAGGATCGATTTCCAGACCCTACTAATGTCAGTGCCGTCTTCGCGAATGATGTTGTCGATTTCGATGTCTTCTCCAATATGCCTTCGATGATAATTACCAACCCTTGCGAACATCTTCACATCATCGAAGTCCATTGTGTGTCCCGACTCGTGGCAGTGTTGCTCAACAGCGGACTGTGAATCTTCCCTCACCGGGTGTCTCTACTGTGCTCCTTGACTCGACAATATGAATGATTGTCGAATACCTGACGATAATAATTTATTTACCGCAATCGATCGTCGCACGAATCGTTTAATACTAAAGAGACAAGTTCCATATTACGCAAGGTTCTTTTATTTCTCATATCCAAATTTGGAAATGGTGGCATAAGTATTAGTAGTACAATATTAGTAGTAGTTATAAAGTTATAACTACTACTAATATTGTACTTTTAGCTGAAATTCTTCCAAACAAACAAATTCATATTCAGCACTTGAAGCTATATCTATTTAAAATGCCTACTACACTTAGATTTAATATTATACCATTTTTTATTGATTGTTTTGTTATGTAGCGTCACGAATCTTGAACATTACTGTAAGAAAATGAAAACAAAGTTGAAAAAGTTGTTGCACAGCAACAAAACACTTTTATTTTCAAAGAACAATTAAAAAATTGTTAGCTTCTAGATTTTTTCTCTAGTTTAGAAGGTCGACAGTGCCCTATTTGTCATTCGTATTTATACATTTGTAGGCAAAAACCACGCCCCAAAAGCTACTTTTGTCTGTCAATCAAATGCATTCTTATAAAATAAGTAGGATTACCAATTCTATGTCTACTGCAAACCTGTGAACGTGTGCGTTTTGCAGTGTAGACAGCACACTTTACCTTTTTTTTACTTCTATTCGCCTCTCAATAATGACTACAGTTGTAGTAAAATGCAGTAGTCTTTATAGTTTCCTCAGAGAAAGACATTTATTATACAATAATTACTATGGTTATATATTAAAATCATTAAAGGTCTTCCTTAACAAAGTTTCTATATACCGTATGTTTGAAAATGTAATGACCTGCACCATTATTAATATATGACCGCATACCCGGTAGAACAAAAACCTTTATAAATGTCAGGATACATATTGCTTGCGGTTTTGCGTTGGAGAATCGTTTAAAACTTTTATTGTTTCATTAAATAGCGTCCGACCGCAATATTCTTCCGACCGCGCTGAACTCACCGTGAATACTCATTTATAAATCTATATCTAAAACAAACTCATAAACGGCGATTGTTGCAATGTTGCGGTATCAGCACAAAAACATTGTAGATATAAGCGTTACAGCGGGCAAAGTAATCGAGTTTCTTACTCAAAACCATAAAATCTACTTAGATCTTCGGCCGACGCTATTTGAATAAATTCCTCTCTTATTGTATGCGTTATATTTAAATATTTATGAGAAATACATCATTAAAATCGATGAAAACATTGTGAATTATGCTAATAAATGATGTGTACTCTGCGGTTATTAGACCGAGTATGCTGTATGGGTCCCCTGCGTGAGGCATTGCTGATAAATTTAAAATGATTTCAAACGTTCCAGATCTCATCGTGATCTCTGCTAATGATGTTTTCGAATGATATGGTATGTTATAGTCGACATTGTGACGGTAATCGTTAGTTTATTTAATGTTTTCACGGTGATGAATAAATGGGTATTGCTAAAAATTCCAATTAGCCGCTACGGTGGCTCGGAGCAAGAAACTCTGAATTCGTCCAATTACCTAGTGTGGAACGGTGAAATCAGCGGGGGATCCAGACTATCACAGTTTGTTTTAATTGACCGCGAGTAAATAAAAAGCGTCGATCGGCGGAGCTTAGTCATCGTTCGAATAGCTCTCTGAAAATTTATTAGCCCTTCATAGTCGGTGACCGCCATCGCAAGGTAACAGTCCTTACGATTGGTTATGCTGTTCGATCTTTAAGGAAACTCACGCGACTGCAAGTTATTGTTGTTCTTTTAACATATGTTTTTTTTTTAAATTGTCGTATTGATATTTTTAGTGCTAAACAGTTACAATATACAGGGTTAGCCAAAATTACCGGACCACCTAAATAATTCTCCAACGGTAGACAATTAAAAAAAAAATTAAACAAAAGTTTTTTGGCTTTAAACAAGCTATCGTTTAAATATGTTTTCAATATATTAGGTGCTTATTTCATTAGAGAAATTTGATAACCTTTCCTTTTTTTTAAATAGAACAACCTGTATCTTATTACGTGTTTTAATTCTAAGATTCATTCTAAGAATTTTTTATTATAAAATGCATTATTTTTTAATTATGACCTTAGAATTAAACTTAGCATTAAAAAATATAAAATATACAGGATGTTCTATTAGAAAAGGCAAATTTCAAATTTCCAAAACAAAATAAACATCCTGTATATTAATAATATATTTGAACGAGAGGCTGTTTAAAACCAAAATACCACTTTAAAAATTTTTTGATTTTTTTTGCAGTTGAAGTATTACCGGTAATATTGACTATTTTTGGTTGATAACTATTATTATTATCATAAAAATTATTTTACAAACATTTATGCCTTTAAAAATGTCTTAGAATTAATCTTAGAGTTAATAAATGTAATAATATGTAGGATGTTCTATTCAAAAAAGAGAAAGGTTATACAATTTCTATGATAAAATGAACATATATTGAAAATATATTGAAACGATAGCTTGTTTCAAGCCAAACAACTTTTGTTTGAACAATTTTTTGTAATTTCTTACGGTGGTTAAAGAATTATTTAGGTGTTCCGCTAATTTTGGCTAACCCTGTAGTAACCCTGTGTGGCGAACAGTGGTGGTAAAGAAGCAGTATACACTAGGCTAGGCCTTCTCAATTTGTACTTTTAACTCCATACTTAACTCCTATAAAATTTGTGATCGATCAAAACATATCAACTCGTTCCTTAAGGGGATTAAAATTAAGTTTCAATTTAATAATATAAAAATAAAAAAAAACTTGTTTACTTTTACATCAATAATATTTCCATTCTACAGTTATTAACGTAATCTAAAAAGAAATAATCCATTACTTTTGACTCTACATATCAGAGCATTCACACATTTCCACGTAGGTACACGTATTACGTAATTTATTAAAAATACAACAAAGAACGAAATCACATAAGTGAAAACTGTTTCTCGTTATACCTTTTTTCCGTACAATCTGAATATGAAAGCAAAAACTCCAAATTGTCTAGATATTCAGAAGAAAAATATCTATTTAGATTTTTGCTGTTTCATCGCACTGCTTTTTTCAAGAACTAAGCTCAAGTCAAAATTCTGCCTTTAGATCCAGATTTCACAAAAAAATCATAGCAGTAGTTTTGTTAGTTCATAAAAAATTTCTTGGTATAGAAAACCCGTTTTCAGAATACAGATGATTGCAGCCATATTTTAATCCTTTATGACATGTACTTAGATTAATTAATTATTCTGTTTTCTTGCTTGTATCTCAGTCATTTTTAACTATTTGTAGTTGAAATTTTCAGGAAATACACTCAATTGTTAGGTATTAACATGAACATTCTTATTTATAACTAAACAATTACTTTCCCCATTAGTTTTGTTTTCATTTTGCCCTGAAACAAGCTGCTTGTTATCCCTTAATAGCCATTCTCCTGATTTCAATATAATATCAGATTTGCTTAATTGGCAGTAATTTTTAAGATAAAATCAACCCGCCCAAATGCTCGATGGTAAGTATGAAATAAATTCAATAAAATTAAAACTGTTCCTATTAATCGCCTTAATGATGGCAGAGCAATTGAATGGGCCTTACAAAATTTCCCAGAAATGAAAAATACGAATTAAAAGCAGTAAAATAAAATGTTTGAATCTGTAATTAGAATTAAAATGTACCAAACTATCACATCAAACTCGAAAATTTAAGGGGAGGTTCTCATGTAATCTGTTGAAAAAATATTTTGTTTCCTTCATATTTTGATACTTTTGGTAAAGCTTTAAATTAGGAAAGCGAAATTTGGATACTGTATAGAAAACGTATAGATCTAGATACTTATGTTGATTAAATTATTTAATTTTAATGAACTCATATAGAAAAGGAGTTTTAAAACGTATCATGTTTCAACCTGAATTTATAGAGTTATTCTTTTTTCCCTTAGAGACCACTTTTTATTGGAGGCTGAAGTTCATAATAAGTGAAACTTTTACATAACTATATTTATAACGATTTGTAACCGAAAAAAAGCTGTAAGGAATCGATCTTAGAATTCAACCAGCAGCCATTTTGTCAATAGTTTTTTATGGCGCTGTCTTTGTGTACACTAAAGTACGATAAATATATGACAAAGAAAAAATATTTGTATCTCTTACAATTTGTTGGAAAAACTGTCTCAAAGTTGAGCTACTTACTTAGGTCTCTACATGAGAACCTCCCCTTTAAACAGTATAAAGAAGTTTCTAAATGACATAAATATAAATAGGTACAATACTTGTTTTGTTAATATTTTGACGTTCGAGTAGCTTATCTTGAATCAAAATTATTTTTACCCTTGTTTTTGCAAGGAAAATCAGAATCTCCCTATTTTTAAATGAGTTTTATTTATTTTTGTTCTCATAGTCTGCCCTTAATTTGGCGTTATCCAAATTTGAGAAAAAATTTAGATTCAATAAACGTAATTTACCTTAAAGATTACCTTAAGATTTGTTTACTTATTATTTAAAATCTGTTCCTTTTTTATTCGTGAGAACTGGATCCATTCCTACCTTATGAAATCGTTATCAAAATCATATTATGCCGCAGAAAACTAAATCCCATCTAACGTATTTTATTTAATAAAGAATAATAAATAACTGGAATGAAAACACACAAAAATTACAGTTTACTCAGGTTTTATCAGCTGTTTTAAATGCTAGACACTGTTTTCATTCTGATTCACCTGTATCGTCGTGTTATCAAATCTTTTACAATGTGGAAAAAGTTCGTATAATTCCACAAAATTTTTCCCAAAATAAGAAACGTCTTCCATTCACTTCCAGTGTAATGTAAGAACGTTTAGCTGTTCCACATACGATTATTTAATTCAGAGCATGAGACAATAAAGTCGTTACCATGTTTTTTATATACTAACCTATATTGTCTTACAACTGTTTGCGTGGGAAATGTTGCTCACAGAACACCCACAAATAAAATGTCATCCAATAAAACCAGTAGTAACGACCATCTTTACTAAAATGCGCAAGATGAAATCTGTGACAAGTGCTGAAAGAACATTACTACTACTGTGGATCGCATTGTCTATTGTGGGAATATGTAAGTAATGCAAAAAATTATTACCAAATACCTCACTCATTCACCCAATAACTTCTAACGCACTTGGGTTCCTTATAATATGTATTATATTCAGTGTTTGATCGTTTCAGCTGACACGCGAAAGACCACACTAGACGATCGTCCAAAACCAGGTAAATGTTGGTTTTTGAAATCATTTCGTCCAAAACCCAGCATCCCAAAATGTTTCTCTCGCTCCTGGAAAGATCGCATTTATTTTTTTATCTGTGTATTTCAGAAAAAAGAAAATTTCAGTGCATACCAGGTGAAACCTATATGAGTGGGTGCAATAGCTGCTTTTGCGCCAAAGGTACCCCAATATGCACCTTCGTGGGATGTGAAGAATTTATTTCCGTGCCAAGTAAATACTGTATCCGAACTATTTATTTATATAGCCCAGTCAGATTAAGGGCAAGGACACACATCGAGCGTATAGCGGAGCGGAAAACGAAGCGTAAAAGGTATGTTCGAGCGTGTCGGAACTTTTCACGCTTCGCTTTCCGCTCCGCTATGCGCTCGATGTGTGTCCGTGCCCTAAGATAACACGTCGGAAAATTTGCAACCCAGCTGCGGATGCGGATGCGGAAGCGAAATGGTCGACTTCCGCGGAAACGGAACTGAAAGCGAAAGTTAAAAAAAACATTTATTATAGTAACAGAAAAACAATATTAAATTTACAACAAAACGAACAACACAAAATTGAGAAATTCAAGAACCTACAAAATTATATTACTCATTTTTGTGTGGTGTACGAAGACTTATCGAACTGTCTAGCTGGGCTGCAAATTTTCCGAAGTTTTCCTAATTTGACTGGGCAATATAGTGCAACTTACGCATCCCATTTCATTTTGTTTTTAGATATACCGTGTAAGCCCGGCGCAACACTTGTTAAAGATGACAGGTGTAATACATGTCTGTGTGGACAAAATGGGAGAATTAGTTCTTGCACCAAGATAAAAGATTGCACTGGTGTACGTCTACCGGAAGCAAATCAAAGGAAAGGTAGGCACAAGTCAAATTAAAAAAAAAATCAAATAAATTCTTCAAACACTCTGAAAATTTGATCTTATAGTGTCAAAGTGCAAACCCTTTGAGCGTTTTCGTCTCAATGACAACTGTAATACTTGTAATTGTGATAAAGACGGAAGATTATATGACTGTACCCAAGATGTATGCAGCGTGGGAAGTTCTATAGATAATGAGTTAAAAGGGCAATCTGCAACCGAAACCCCAAGGCAAGGGGCAAAACGAGATAAAATCAGTGCAAAAGCAGGTATGTTGTTTACAATGTTACCATGTGCACCAGCTCATAGTAGGTTGTTATTTGACGAGCACTGTAGGCTGAAATAAGACGTGTTATCTATGAGTAAATCATTATATTTGTATATATTCCATAAACCTCCTTATTGTCAACTGCCACTATAAGCCACCGAAGTAATAAATGCATGTATATGCGAATTCTAGATAAATTAGTGTATTATTGTACGAGGAAATAATGTAGGTTATAAACCACGAGAAAGAAGTTTATACTCAAGCCTCCAGGCGAGTGTATAATCATGCGAATGCATTGTATCCATTATGTGCTCTACAGTCTACACTATTTGGAGAAACTTTATTGGAATCATTATTATAGAACTTATTTATTTGATACACGTGGATATGACTTTTAGGTATGAATAAAATTATTTTGAATAAACCTAAACAAGAATTTAATTGTTGTGTGATACTTTTTGCATCAGATGTTTATGGGTAATTCTGCTACAACTTATTATAGGATTATTCTCTGAAATCAACAATATTTAAATATTTTTGTGAAAAAGGAAACGTGAAATGCTGAGAGTTGATACCTTAGCGGAACACGATTTAAAACTGGTGTTTGGAAAAATATGCGAATTCCAAATTCCCAAAGAAATTTTGTTTTTTTTTGCTTTTTGTTCACGAGGATCCTAGAAGCACTGACAGCGTTTATATAAGTGTCTGAAGGCTGTTTGGACATCCGCGCAGGATGTCAAAAAAGTAAAAAGTCAAACCTAACGCGATAGGGAACTTTAAAGACCGGATTCGTATTCAGCGCAAGGAAAACTACCGAAAACTCTTATTCCCTTTCCATTCGCAAAATCCATGTTCCCAAGTTGAGTGTTTCTAAAAATGATTTATGTAAATTTGAACATTGTTGAATTAAAAAAGAAATCCGGCACTGAATTTTAGAGACAGATATTGATATGGATTTCTGTAGTCGTAAATAAATATTATTAACATATGTATATGTAAATTAATTATATTAAAAATTAACTGAATTATTTTAGGTGATTTGTATTGGGAGTACATGCTGTGATGGACCGTAGATTAACTTTTAAGAAGGTGGAAGACATATTATTTATATTGTGTTGGTGTTTTTGAAGTACTATTGGCAATAAGGGATATTCAGTTGTCAGCCTTTAATACAGAAGAAATCAAGTACTTGTGTTAGCAAAAACTCAATGTATAATAAAAAAACCTTTTTCCTTCGATCGTTTATTTATGAGTCAGTTTAGTGAATAGGAAATCGTTTATTAAGCAGCTCTATAAATGCACAATTTCTATTAATGCATGATTTACTATAGCCAAACAAACGACGTAATGATGTCGTTTGATTGGCCAATCAAACATATGTGAAATGAAACCTTCCAATCTAAACCTACCGCCGTCAAGAACTGTCAGTGTCAAATTGTCACTGTCAAATCGATCAAATAGAATCTCATGCAGCTAAACTATTATTTTATACATTGTATGATAAGGTAATGTGCCTGGCCACATCAGATTTTTTTTTTAGACGAAATTAATATAATTAAGGCTTCCGAAGCCCCCATTCAAACGTGAGTTGCCGCTCTTTTCTCCAGGGCTTCCAAACAAAAGTGTTGCTAGATGTAGATGGCGACACAACTACCAAATCTGTAATTATCCCGTATATTTTTATTTGCGGCAAGAATCCACCCCACAAAAAATATCTAACCGTATACAATTTCTCGTAACCATGACAACCACGAAAAATACCAAGAAGAGGTTATCTACTTCTCATTATAAGGTTTTGTTCGTTATTGTAAGCAGTTCTTTTCGAGAGCCATTTATTTCGAATATTATCGAATATTGATCGATTATTTGTTTATAGGAAATTTATTTATAGGTATGTACACAATTTCAGTGGTTTTCACATCTTCTAAATAAACATAGTTATTGTTTAAGGTGCTCCATTTCCATATGAAACTTTACATTACCATCCAAGGACAACAGCACTGTATACTTAAGTCTGAATACAAGATATGTCATTAGCGGCTCGCTTAAATTTACATCAGAGATGGCCTGAGTTAAATATCCTTAAGTACGATTAGTTGCAGATTACCTATGTAATATCTGATATCAATTTCAAACCTTTGATTTCAATCAAATGGTTCATTATTTTTCATATTAATTACTGTACCTACGCAAAACCAGTTTCTGTTTCCTTAAATTTTATAACAGGTTTACAGTGACCCTAAATTTTAAGGAGATTTACGAAACGTTGGGAACAAAGTATAAAATAGAAGCACTGACAGCGTTTATATGAGTGTCTGAAGGCTGTTTGGACGTCCGCGCAGGACGTCAAAAAAGTCAAAACAAAAACCTAACGCGATAGGAAACTTTAAAGTCCGGATTCGTATCCAGCGCAAGGAAAACTACAGAAAACGCTTATTCCCTTTCCATTTGCAAAATCCATATTCCCAAGAATTGGGTTTTTCTAAAAACGATTGATGCAAATTTGTACATTCTTGAATTAAAAAAGACATCCGGTACTGAATTTTAGAAGAAGATATTGATATTGACTTAAATATATTTATGTATTTCTGTAGTCGTAAATAAATATTATTAACATGAATTATTTTAGGTGAAGATTTGTATTGGGAGTACATGCTGTGATGGATCGTAGATTAACTTTTAAGACGGTGGAAGACGTATTATTTATATTGTATTGGCGTCTTTGAAGTACTATTGGTAATAAGGGCTATTCAGTTGTCAGCCTTTAATACAGAAGAAATCAAATACTTGTGTTAGCAAGAACTCAATGTATAATAAAAAAAACCTTTTTCGTTCGATCGTTTATTTATGAGTCAGTTTACACGATGATGCACGACATGATTTGTTATAGCCAATCAAACGACGTAATAACGCCGTTTGATTGGCCAATCGAACATTATGTGAAATGAAACCTTCCAATCAAATCATACCGCCTTCAAGAACTGTCAGTGTCAAATTACATAAATTGTCATCTAACCTAAAAAGATCTCTACAATTAACGCACTCGCTAATAGCTCGTGCGTTAAACAGTCTCGATGATTAATCGCTCTTTGTAATATACTTGTCGGTTAAATAACTATTCTGCTGCACTCAATTTGTAATAAAGATGTTTGATAGTTTCCTATGTAACAAATTTCTTTTTACTTGTGTTCGTGAAGTCTTTGTGTTAAGTTTTTTTATTAGTTCTCGTTATAGAAGATACGAGAGAGCAAAATAATATCGAAAATATGCAGGTATTTGCAGTACTTAACATAACAGCGCGGTTTAATTTTTAACAAAACAAGAACTTAAGTAAACAGCCAGAGCATCATGTTTTGTTAACGGTCTCAATTCTACGGCCATAAATTTCTTGAGCAGGAAGAGGAGGGCAATGCTTGCGGTTTGATTCCCTCTTTCTTACGGGTATTTGACCATAATATTCCTAATCGACATTGCGGGCATATTTCTCCAGCCATTAGTACGACAGCCCATACAATAAGTTATTATATGAAACTATTAAGAATAACGCACGTACAATACGGTGTGATGATTTTTGATTGATGGAACGCGCGAGAACGACTCGATTTTTCCCATCGAGCCGACGAACAAAAACGCCAATAAAATATGGTGGTGTTCGGATGTTGCTAACTGTGTTTCCAAAGATAACTATTAACCCGTTTGTAAATTAATTGCGGTATCACGATCATTATCATAATAGAATCAAATAATTAATCTATTTTCCCGCAAAACTTCGCGGTGATTGATTGACGATGGTGGCCGAAGCCTTTGTGCACGTAAGCCTTTTGATAATTATTAATCGATACATAATCTTGAATGCAAACTTCGCTTAATTTGAACTGCTAATATATTACTAGGTCTAATTATTCCCTCCTGTGCATAATCAATTAACATAGATTCATGTTTTTACTTGCCGAGTTGATGAACAGTTAATTGCTCCGCACAAAATTAGCCCGATTCACATGGAAACCGTTCAAGTGATGATGAATAATTATTAACATTGCTTAGAATAAATTTAGAAGGAAGTAGTTATTATGTCTATCTTTTGTCAGGATATTAGAAGAATAATTGCGGTGCTATAGATATAATTAATCTACGCGAGGATACATTTTTGGAAAAATTGACTAGAATTTGAATCATGAACTTTTGCATTTCGCGTCCGGAGCTCTAACCAATTTAGCTACGAAGGTAAGTGGAATTCATAGGCGACAAAACTAGCATCGTGGTCGAGATTATTTCTAATAAAATATCCTCCCTACATTAACGCATCTTAATTTTTAATTACTTAAAAAGTGTATCAGTTTAATTGCCATTTTTAGACTTACTTCAAAATCTAGAGAATTATTTAACCACTTACAGAATTTGATCACGCCGAATTAACTTTTTTAGAATGCATTATGTACATTTTCAGCCCAAATTTTATTATTATTATTATAGGTTCTGACGTGATGAGGACTTTTGGTTGCATTTTCGTAATCTTCATAATCTGTCAATCATTTTCTGTGAAACTATAGTATTATTTTATTGGTTTCATACACAATGTTTCCACACATACAAAGAAACGTTGTCTCAATTCAAAGCAACCTTTGTCAATCCAAAACAACGGTTGTTTTATATATACGCAAGAATTTATATCGTTGATTGAAGAAAACCGTTGTTTTGACCGGTTATTTTGCTTTAAGATTCTACAATTTCAAACGGATACAATACTTTTTTGACTTAAGAATTTGTTCTTTTAAATTAAAAGGTTGGGTACTTAAGTTAATCAGCTCACATTCTTAGATTAAACATATACCTACTTCTTTTAAATATGAACCATGTTATTATGAAAACTATAATATTTTGCTTGGAATTCCAGTAGATAAGATACCCAAAGAAGAATATTGTTAGAATAGACAATGTATAGACATGTATTCAGTTATATGCCCTCTAGGAGACCTCTCTTACGAGGAGAAACTAAAGCTCCATCTATCGGCCCAGTTTACATTATTTTCAAAACGATGACTGTCTAAAATCAAAACAACCGTTTTCATAAAGCAAATATTTAGGATGTTTTATATTAAAGAAATATTTTTATTACAAGAATGTGTTGTTTTAAAACAAACAAATTATTTAAAGAATGTCATTTTCTTAACATTAGACAACCATTTCTCAGTGTGCATTGTGTCTATATCAGCGTTTCTCAACCTTTTTGCCATTGTGGGGCCCTTGAAATTGGGTTGAAAACTGGGGGAACCCCAACCACAAATTTTTTTACAAGGTGTACTTTTATCCCACATTTTGTTAGGAAGTAAGTGTCATTGTGAGTAGAACGCTTTAAACATGGGGAACATGTTTTAAAGCAATTTCGCTGCATCAACTAACCAGCAACATCTCTGTAAAGAGACATAGTACAATTATAAAAAGA
Source organism: Melinopterus prodromus (assembly GCA_964023965.1). Classification (NCBI taxonomy): domain Eukaryota; kingdom Metazoa; phylum Arthropoda; class Insecta; order Coleoptera; family Scarabaeidae; genus Melinopterus; species Melinopterus prodromus. The sequence goes on along the minus strand of OZ030391.1, from coordinate 82,287,930 downwards.
CAATCTAGTGTGAAATTACCATATTTTTCCTGTAAAATTGGAATCATATTTTGTAAAACTACGCAATATGCTGTAATTTCACAGAAATATCTCAATATCATAGGGGCGCATTGTAAATGAAATCGCAATGTAGCAGATATAAAATAATCAGCGATGTTGCAGTAGAAAGAAGAAAAGGGACAATCCATATCAGATAATGCAATAACGACGATCTTGGATATTTATTGATTTCCTATCAATGGTAGGACACAATTTCATTCACAGAAGCTCAGTCTGACGGTCTTATCTGGAATGTAAGATGCTATTTTAGTTTAACTTCGGATTGGCAGCTTCAAAAAGCGCCATCATTTACAAGATTTTGGAACTGTTGGATTTTATTTAATAATTATATAAATGAAATAATTAAAATTAACTTATAAAACGGTCGTTCTGTTTGTTTATTCACTTGACTGGGTTAGCATCCGTTTCAATTTCATTCGCTTCGATAAATCTTGGCATTCGAAATACCAAATTGGTATCCATTGTTAAATGGGTGCTTTTCTAATTCTGAGATAGTTACGTCTTTAAGATGTTCTTTTATTCTTCTGCCATCGTTTCTGTATATCTCTTATTTGTTGTAATTGTATGCTTATCTGTCATGTCAACTAATTTAATGAAGTCGATGCGAATTTTTGTGATTGTTTTGTTGAGACTAATTTTAACATTGTCTGCACATGTACAACCTGTATAGCGCCTCTAGAAGCACGTAGGCAGATGCGAAACATTATGGAAACCAAAAATTAACAGATCTAAGGGAATAACACCTTTGCATTTTTATTATTCAAAACCTTATTGGATTGCAAAGATTCTATACTTGGTATGTATATGGTAAAATACATTAATTTTCAAAAATATAATATACCAGAAAAGTCAACTGAACTACTATCTTGGTCCAGGTGAAAACTGGTCTGGTATGCTTCTTTTTTCGTCGAATCTAAATCCAAAGACTTTTCTTAATTACAAAGATTTTTCTTAACTACAGAAATACTTCGATTTCTTCTTCATTGTTGGTCAACCTTGAAAAAATGCATGGGTCCTTTCGAACTCTTGTTTTCTTCGACCAACTTTCTTAGGTTTTTCAGAGATTTTCTTAGATCTTTCCTGCCTTCTGCAGATCTTCGTCTGTCATTCTTTCCCAGGTGTTGTTCCCATTTTATCAATAGCATTTTAGATTTTTTTGGCACACATTTTCTCATAAACTATAGACTCATTTATCATTGTAACCATTGCATTGCACGTGCGAAGTTATAGACGTTCAAGAGACCTAATATCCGTCTCAGCATTTTGGGACAAATAATGGCGTGTATATGTTCGCGGCGAATACCCATCTACATACAGTATGTTCGGCATTAATTGCCCACCTAGTTTATTTTTACAGTTTCTCGCCGCGGCCATTAAGGCCGAACGCGAATATGCAAATTCGAGCGCGCAGCCGAGTGTGTTGCATCCGAGGACTGGTCCATTTAGCACACAATAAAGCGGTACGAACATGACGCGCTCGAAACTGCGAATCGTCCCGGATAATTCATTTAAGCGTGCACCGTACACCGCGCCGCGCCGCACAGTGGTTCATTTTCCACTTTCGGCTGACCAAAATTATTTTTTTTTGTAAATTGACTTTAAATAGACGTTAGATAAGTGGAAAAATAGTCAATAAATCTCTCTCTATATTGGAGATGTTTTAAAGGGGTTGAAATATATGTTCGGCGTGAACATTCTGAAATTTTGTGAGTATGATAATTTTTTATCTGCAAATACTGCACAGGAAAAATAGTAAAACAAATCTAGCACTTATGGGGTGGGTTTTGGGGGTACTTTATATAAAAATTTAGTTATAATGTTCTGAAAACTAGTGAGTATACTGCACCTAAGAAAAATCTAAGTAATAATCGGGTGTTTTTGACAGGGTTGAAATTGTGAAACAAAGCTTGTGTTAAAATCCTGAAACCATGTGTATATGTAATATTACACCTGCAAATATATATAAAATGTGTAAAATTATTATATCTGTCAATGGAACCAATCTTTCCATAGCTTATTTCCTGGTTATATGACGTCACAGAGACTCGGGGAGAAACTAACAAAAAATAAGCCAAACTGAAGACTTAAATTATAACAATTTTCGTTTCCGGAGTGTACCGGAAGTAGTCATAACTGCAACTCACTAAGAGTTTCAAAATAAAACCTAGGTCGTGTGTGGCATCATTGGATAGATATTTAAAAATTAAACGTCTTTCGTAGGAAAGTAATCTTTCTCAATCATATGCTTTACGCAATAAACCATATGATACCGGATTATGGAGAAAATTATTACTTTATCATACGCAATATGATAAAGTATTGTAATCGTGCCGAAAAGACAAATTAAGATTTTAGCGGTAATGGGTCTTTTTGGGTAGGGGAACCATTCTTGATCAAGGTACAAAAAATGTCTGTGTGTGAGTGTGTAATTGTGTATGTGTGTGTGTGTGTGTGTGTGTGTGTGTGTACCCGATTTTTGTGGCGACGATTCCGGAGGAACTAGTAATGGTATTGGGTGCTTCAGAAACGGGTCCAAAGGAACTGGAGGTTTAGTCTTAGAATTTTTGAAAGATTTTGCAAATAAGACGCCATTTCTGGAATTTCGTCGAAATAGTTAAATAATAAACTAAATTAGAGGAAATTTTTAATAATTTATGACTCTTAAATTTTTTGGTACAATCAATAGTTTAGCTGTATGAGCAAATTCTATTTCATCGAGATCGGTCGTACTGCATTAAAACTAGTAGCCAGGATATGTCAGATATTTTGAGTCTAATGATTTTGTGTCAAACACTAATGTTTTCATTTCATGTTGTCAATCGTTACACTTTTACGTGTGACATGTGTTTGACACCGCGTCAACGGAATATCCGAATGCAGCTTTAATCGACTTATCTGTCTAGTTCTACTAGTTTTATTTTAATGCAGACATAGCCGATCTCGATCAAATAGAATCTCATGCAGCAAAACTATTAATTTTGTATATAGTATGATAAAGTCATGTGCCTGGCCACATCAGATTTTTTTGACTTAAAATCACCATCATCAGATGCACTAAATCATTGACTATCGATATAATATCACTGGCCTATCAATTGCTTTACTAATTAAATATAAAACTATTACTTATAATTATCGTCATGTTTACAGTTAAAGCAGCTATGCCATAACTGATTATGATTTCTTTCGTAAACCGTATTTATAAACAATGTTTTCAACCAAATATTGTGTTTTATTAAAATATCTAGCCAATGATACTACACACGACCTAGGTTCTGGTTATAAATTCCACGCCCATGCAGGTATCACTACTTTCGATATACTGTGGAAATCGAAACTGTTGATCCATCAGGTATTTTGTTACGTAAATGACTTTCCTGAGACTCTATGAGGTCATATAACCAAGAAAAAATCATATGTATCGACACTGAAAAATATTTATAGCAAATACGACATATTGTTGCTAAGTATGATTTAATTAGATTGTATAATTGAGGCCAGCTCATCCAACCCATCCAACCTGCAGACACTTGCTTGGCCAGCAATGAGGACGTCAGGCTTTTCAAATCGGAACTAAGACATTCCTCTGTGGCACGCGTTCAAAACGTGCAAATTATTATTAACTTATATCAAAAGGCGTGGGCAACTAAAAATCCTAACTCAGGATTTTTGGGGGCCCAAAACAGGTCATGACGTCTTGCCAAATTTGACATGTAAACCATGGCAAGGGATGGGAAGGGGATCAGTAGTCTGCAGCACCTGAGTATAGTATACTCTCAGGTATAGTGTTTCCAGACTCCAGTCAGCTGTCATATTGAAATTCCGTGTGGTCAGCAATACACGACCTATGTAAACCACACTTCGACTTTATTTACATCTCCATCCTGACCTAGAGCCGACCCCCATTAAGAGCTACGTAACAATATTATGACGCTCATGTAACTAAGTAAGTAAGCAATCAGGAAAATTGTGCAAAATTTGCTTCTCGTTATTGCAAAAAAACTGTAAGCTTAATTAAATTTCCAAATTTTTATTAATGAATATTTAATATAAAATCAAGGCTCATCCTCACATAATCCGGCCATATTAGAGTTTACACCAACAAAATTCACAATCACTTAGTAACAAATTGTTCAACACGACAGTCGAGAATTGATGCGGAAATCAAACATTAGTCGAAAAATCTACATCGGGCTTTAGCCCATTACTGCAGTCATTTGCTTATCTAAGAACAATTTGTTTTTCGGATAAGCTCTCAGTATCTTTGGGGATTCAAAACTACCCATACAAAAAAAAAGACAAATTTAGTAAATAAATTGTTTTTGTGGATAAACTCATAAAATCGTCAAATCAATTCACCAAATAGATAAAGATAATGTTAGTACTACTGATTGGGTTTTGAAAATTCTGAAACGGAGACTTTATTGATTTTATTTCGTTTTGTGTTTTATGTGCCATTTCATTGCGTACTTACATTCTATAAGGGTTACAATTTATACGTTGGGTTTTCAATTAGAAACAACATTAATTTAGTAAATTCTGTTACGGTAGATATAGTTGATGTAATCTTCAAAACTTCATAATTCTCTAATATCTCCTGACTTTTGTAGTTGGACTGTATTGGTTAGTCAAAATTACCGGAATGCCTAAATAATCTCCAACATTAAAAAATTTCAAAAATGTTTTCAAATGAAGGCCTTTTGGCTTTAAGCAAGCTATTGTTTAAATATATTTATAATATAGTGTTCTTTTTATTATGGAAATTTGTAAACCTTTTCTTTTTCTAATAGCACATCCTGTATATTTTACATTCATTCTAAGAATATTTTGTAGGAATTATTTTTTATAAAATGCTTCAGTTTTGAGTTATAAGCAATTAATCAAAACTCATGAAGTTTTACTTTACCCAAAAACATAAAAAATAAAAAATCCGATGTGGGAAAATATTCTTAATTTGAGGTTCAGTAGTTTTGATTAATTGCTTATAACTAAAAAAAAAGAAGCATTTTCTAAACAAATTAAAAAGAATAAATCTTAAAATTAAAGAAATAAAAAATATAGAAGTATCCGCTAGAAAATGGAAAGGTTTGCAAGTATCCATAACAACATGAACACGCTGTATATTAAAACTATATTTAAACGAGAGTTTAAACCTAACAAAAATTTTAATTTTTTACGTTCGGAGTTATATTTAGGTGTTTCCGTAATTTTGACTAATTTCGATTAATAGCCTATAACTCAAAAATGATGTATTTTTTAAAAAAAGGATAAAACATTCTTGGTAATAATGGAATTAAGATTATGAGTGTTCTACGTGAAAAAACAAAAAGTTACCATTATCCATAATAAAATGAACACTCTGTATATTAAAATATATTTAAACGATAGCTTCTTTAAAAACAAAAAACCGATGTGTTAGCAAGGATTTGACAGATATTTTGATAATATTGACAGTAGGTATTGTCAAAAAACCAACGTTGAAAAAAATTTCATGGACATAAATTATATAAAATTTCCTCTACTTTCATTTATTATTTAAATAATTTTGACAAAATTATAGAAATGGTAGCTCATTTGCAAAATCCTTGAAAAATGCTTAGAGGAAACATCTAGTTCATTGGACCCCTTTTAACCAAAACCTTTTCAGCTCTAAGTTAAGGTCATAAAACTTCTAAATATGTTACTTTGGATTAAACTGGACCATAGCGTTAAAATAATTCTGAACGGCTAGATTCTCATTTTCAACCACTGTGAGCCGCGCTAAAATAGAGTGCATATCCATGAGGTAATGGCCGTGGAGATGTATGTGTACGAACGGCCTGACGTGCATCAAGAAAGAGCAGCAAAACCGCCTTGCAGCGCAACATTTCAACCTTTTGAATCGGAGTCGGTCGCATAAAGTCGCGCCGACCGCATAAATCAAACCGTTGAGGGGAGCACGATTGAGTAGGGCTCGCTGGTAGTGCATTACATATCGGTCGTGACGCTTAAAAACTACCAGGAAACCCTATAAACAGTCGAGGAACACGCTCCGCTCTTCCATTCTCCACTTCTGTACGTACTTAATCTCGGGACTGAATTAGCCGTTTTTACGGCCTAAGATGCCCGGTGCCTAGGCACTACCGCGGCCCGATGCCAGTTCTTCCGACCTGTGCCTTTGAACCTTAATTGCTACTTCTTGCGTACGCCGATAATTCAACCTGACTATACGACGCGGCCCGAGTTTTTTTTTTCGCCATTCATATATTATTGTATGCCAGAACAATTCAGCTTTAACTATTCATTCCTATATACAAAACACCCTTTTGTATAGGTCTAATAACTTCACAATAGCTTCCTTCCAGAGATCTGGTCAAAATGCTGGTGAGGATACATCAATTTACAATTGGTTTGGAACCATAATTTATTTCACAAACACAACGATCTTAACATTATGAAGGGAATTTCGTTGACTTCACCAGAAAGGTAGAATATCTTGGATTAAAGGGAGGTTCTCATCTAATAGGTTGAAAAAAAAATAATTTTTTGCTTATTTTGAAATCTTGGAGTGTATAAAATCAGCCCCTGAAACAGTTTTTTTGATTCTTGCAAGTTTGACGGTTCTATAACCTATGGTAGTCTCAGGTCAAAATTTCCTGCATTAAGGCGGCGCAAAAAGACGTATCTATTCAAATAATAATTTTCGGTAACGCTTTAAATTAGGAATGTGTTTTGATGAGTTTTAAAAAGTATCATGTTTCAACCGTCTCTTGTAGAATTTATTTCACCGATACTACCGACGCATTTTTCTAGAAACACGATAGTCAAAACTGGCATGCGCGATTTCTTTTGAATCGTTTAACGGATCGAGTTATTCTTTTTTTCCCTTAGAGAAAATACTATTTATTTGAGGCTGAATCTCATAATAAATGAAACTTTTATAATTACTTGTATTATTTATAACGATTTCAAACCAAAAAATAACTGTAAAAATCGGTCTTAAAATCCAAAAAGCAGCAATTTTGTCAATTTTTGACATTTTTAACTAAATGTTGGTTTTTTAGTCTCCAACATTTAGTTTCACAGCGCTTTTGAAATTTCGATTTCTGTTTATTTTTATAGGAGCTATCGTGCACGTCGTTGAGACAAGTACGTCGCACAGCACCTGATACTTCCTACAACAGTATCCACTTCCTGCATATAGTTTTATATGGGGCTATGTCCATTTGTACACTAAAGTATGGTAAATATATGGCAAAAGAAAAAAATATCTCTTACAATTTGTTTGAAAAACTATCTCAAAGTTGAGCTACTTTTTAGGTCTCTACATGAGAACCTCCCTGGAAAACGCACATTGAAGACTTTTTGGTGATAACAATCCAAAGAACGTTGAATAAACAACATTGACTTATGGTTAAGCATCACATGGACCATAAGAATGCAACACCTTTACAGGTGAAAAAGTTTGTATTGTGGCCCTTAACATGATTTGAGAAACTCAAATAAAAAATTCTGAACTTGATGATTTTAAGTACTTACCCGGCAGGAACGACCGGATATGCAACGAAAAAAAAAATAAAACAATTTAGTTGTTCTTTATGGTTGCCTAGAGTGCTGCGGACTTTTTTGATGTTTTCTTATATGATCGACAAATAAAAATGTTTTATGAAAAATGCCGTTAAACTGATTTAAATAGATTTTGATTTTGATAAACAACCATTTTTTTCGTATCCTCGATGGATGATGCGTATTTCACAAAATAATCACTGAATGAATGGAAATCGTGAGCTGAATTTTTCTATTTTTCTATTTTTTTGCCAGATGATTTTTCCAAGCCAACGGCAAGAAAATCTTCTAATTCCTCGTGGCAATCCCAAAATTTTATAATGCACCGCTGTTGCCATAAAACAATATTTTTGCCTTCTACGGTGTCCCAAAAACAATGTAACAATGCAATAACAAAATAAATGGTTAAGGAAAGATTATAGTTAGTAATTAAATTGACCAAAAACCCGTCATCAATTTGCATAGAAATTAAAAAGATGTAGAGGTAGTCAACTTATAAATTTATATGCTCAAAAGGTACCTTACAAACTTCACAACACACTTAGAGTTCACGTTTCGTTTCGAATATTTGCTACAGTGCGATTTCTTTCTAATCTCAAAAACCAGTTCAAAGCACAAAATATGCAGTAAAAATCCGGGGATATTAGCCCGAAATTACAACAGTTTTAAGATTATTCGTCTATGTGGTACACTGATGGATCAAAGATTATTATGGTGGTGTGGTTGGACAAAGATTTAAACTGTCCAAACACAAGCATATGCTTAAACAGCGGATCAACATAAAAGCACATTAATGTCAGTACCATGTAACTCGAAAGCAGTTTAGAGGCTAAAATATAAATGGGCACGAAGAAATGAAGAGGAAGGCAATTGTCTATAGCCTTCCAAAAGCAAGGATGTAGTTCTCTTTCTTAACCCAAAACCGCTCTGCGACATTACCAAGTCCAGAAATGTGAAGAAACAGAAGGAAAACTAATACCTTATAGCATAATTATAAAATGGAAGAGGCAAGTTTAGCAAACCGCAGATTCTGCTATGAATCTCTTGAAGCTGCAGAGTTTATACTATGAAACTGGATAACAGTGGTCAAAAATTATACAAGGAGCCACAATGATGATGTTCATCATGACCCATTTGGAACAATTCAAGACAACTGTCGTGAAAGATGTGTATTCAAGAATCCAAGCGAGTTTAGATGCTTCACCCTTGCAAGGAAAGAAAACGTTCACACACAAATCTTCCAATTAAACGTTATCAAGTATGAATCAAAAGTGAACCCCGCACCATCGGAGGTTGGTCATTTTTTCAGTGTGTCCTTCCGTTCGGGGAAGAGATCAGCGGGGGGATCGTTGTTTCGTGCTCGTGAGTCAGTGTGAACGGTCACGAGGCCCGCGCCCCAATGACCTTTGACCGGTTGGCCCCGGGTGCTACCCGATGGCATTAACCACGGAGCCAGCAAATTGAGACCGGTAATTAAATCGCTGTGAGATCGATCCCGCGCAGATAGTAAGACCCAGGATCGAGCTCGAAGAGGAGGAGGAGTGGAAAAAACGCGAACGCCACTAATTAAAATATCTGCGGCCGAGCCGAAAAATTACGGCGAACCGTACCTATCTCAGGAATCTACGATCTCGTTAGGGCTGCAAGCACCGTTCGCTAAAAACGCCTCAGCCGAATTTCGGCCCCACCTGCTCGCCTCTGAGCAGTTTTTCCGTCAACAGGTTTTGATGGAATTGCGCCGAACTGATTGGGTCAGTAACTCTAATTTAATTCGAGCAACTTCGTCGCATCCTCGTTCTTTATTGAAGAGGTATGTCGGTGTCAATAACGCACATTTTTCTCTGGTAGTTATCGTAATTCCTCTTAGATGCTTTGAGGTAAAGAAATTATTATCATTAAAGAAGAAAAGGAGAGTACACACAGAAGTGAAACTTATTTATAGTAATTATAATGGGAAAACAGTCTTCAGGAGTCGGAAAAATGGTTAACGTATAAACTCTGTGTTTTTCTAATCTATCTTCATCGATATGATGAAACCTTTATGCAACAAGTTGACAAATTCTTTTAAAGATAAAACTTCTATTGACATGTCTAATATAGGGTGACTGTTTGTCATTTTTAACTATTTTCCAACATTCAAAAACGCCAAACAAAACGTCCAGCATCTTTACCTTATATTGAGGAAGTGTTGCAGATTTTCAAGCTAATTAATAATCTGAAAAAAAAATGTCATTTTTAGATTTAAGTTGTCTAAAATAGACAACAAACCTTTTTAATTTCAGGTTTTTGTATTCTAAATCTAATGAATTTGATAAAACGGGGGATGCAAACTTACTTAAGTATTACAATCGTGCCAAAAAATAATGAGATTTTTGCGGGAATATGTCCGTTTGGGTCCCCTGAATATTTTTGACAAAGGTACAAATAATTGTCGACGATTCCAGAGAAACTACTAAACTTATCGGGACGAAACTTCATATTTAGCGTTTTTCAACAATTTTTCAAATGAGCCACAATTTTTGCAATTTCGTGAAAATGGTTAGATAATAAAATTAAGTAGAGGAAATTTTGTATAATTTATGTCTATGATATTTTTTAGCAAATTTAGTAGTTCAAATTCAATTTAATCGAGATCGGTCGTGCATTAATATAAAACTGGACAGCCGGGATTTCACAGAAAGTTTCGTTCTAATGACTGTAGGTAATGTCAAACGCTGCTGTTTTGACAATACCTACTGTCAATAGAATCAAAATATCTACCAAATCCTGGATAACTAGTTTTATTTTAATGCAGATACTACCGATCTCGATCAAATAGAATCTCACGCAGCTAAACTATTAATTTTTTATATATAGTATGATGAAGTCATGTGCACATCAGGTATTTTTTTTAGTCTAAAAGTAATGGACCTTTGTTTCCAACTCATATTTAAAAGCAGTTTTCAACGTAAAATCCAATGACGTAGTAGAATTGAGATATAAGTTTGAAGAGAAACCATGGCTACCTTTTGTTTATCTTAGGAGCGCCATATTTCATATAAAAATGAAGAATAACAAAAAATAATTAAAAATTGCTTTAAATAAACGGCCTATTTAATACACGAAAAAATTTATAGTATGGAGATATTCGTTTAAAATCTGTCAACCAAAATGATCCTTGACTATAAAATAGTTTAAGAACCATCCTTAAGTAATTGACAAACTAGTAAAAAAACACACTTCCGTTGGTTAGGAGGAAACGGGTGAAATTCCCATGGTAATGATCTCTGATAAACACCACCAGTTGTTGCACCACCTACCTCCAAAAATAGACCGAACGGAAGGAAGAATTAACATAATAACACCTCAGACAAGTCATCTAAGAAACTCCTCCTCGCAGCCACATGTTTGAATACGTCGAGGATGCCATCTGGTTGGGGCCCTAACTATCTTCGAAACAGTGATTTACTAATATGAGAACGCAAGGGGTTCACGCTAATATTAAATTTTGCGATCCTTCACATTTCGAGGGGTGTCATACCTTTGAAAACTCCCACGCGTTTTGCAGATGTTATTCTAATGCAGATTTAAAAAAGGGACAGGTCAAAACGCTTTTTAGTGCAGACAAATTAACTGAAATTAATACCAAATTAATACCAAAAGCGGTATTAATTGTAGACAGGACTTTTAGAATTGGTAATGGGCATCATAATAAGTAGTAAGGGCTCATCATAAACGTAAAAAATCTGATGTGGCCAGGCACATGACTTTATCATACAATATATAAAATTAATAGTTTAGCTGCATGAGAATCTATTCTATTGAGATAAATCGCAGGTATTGTCAAAGCATCAGCATTTGACACTACCTACACTACGTCATTAGAATAATAGTTATTTATGTCACAAATGCCGAAAGTACGGAATAGCGCGACGAGCGGTGATGCGGCGCGTCACCGAAGGCGGAGTGTCGCCGTCGCATATGAGCGCGTCGGCTATCTAGTTTTTGGCAGGAGCGACATCAACGTTTATAGGGTTGCATTTAAGAAATACGTATTTAAAAAAAAATAAATGATGTCTGTATAGTAAATGCTAGGTTGGTCAAGTTTAAAGGTGCGTTCCGATTGGTAGGTAATGGTAGCTAATGGCGGTGGTAGAATACGAAATTATAGTATTTCTTACATGTCGTGATAATGACACATATTAGTTTGCATGTACATAAACATGAGTCACTATCAATTTTCTATTGGAAATACTATAACGGCGTCTGCTACCACTGCCATTGTCACTAATGAAAACGCACCTTAAAAAGGTAATTCAAATTTTGACAGATTTATATTTGTTCATGACACATCCCTACCAACATACTAAAATAAAACTACACTCATCGCTATACTTTGTTTATAATTTTCTCAATGTATCGTTTTTAGAATTAGATATAAAGACGGGTTGATATTTCTTATCAACAAACAATCAAATTGGTGATCTTACGTTATTTGAAATTTGTATTTTATAATTTTCCGCACTACAGCGGCAACGTTCCATAGTGGTTTTCCAACCTCTGATGAGATCAGCTGTTTTCGAATGTGACAACACAAAAAAATATTTGTCAAAATCCTGGCTACTATGTAATTTCATATCAATGCAGATACGACCGATCTCGATCAAATAGAATTTGCTCTTGAAGCTAAACTATTAATTTTACCAAAAAATTTCATAGGCATAAATTATTCAAAATTTCCTGTGCTTTAATTTATTAATTAACTAATTTGTCGAAATTACAGAAATGGCGGCTCATTTGCAAAATCCTTCAAAAAGGCTTAGAATAAACTAAAAGGCTAAACTATTAATTTTACCAAAAAATGTGATAGGCATAAATTATTCAAAATTTCCTCTACTTTAATTTACTTATTAACTATTTTGTCGACATTGCAGAAATGGCGGCTCATTTGCAAAATGCTTCAAAAAGTCTTAGAATAAACTACCAGTTCCTTTGGACCCCTTTCAACCAAAAGCTTTTCAGCTCTAAGTTAGGTCATGAAACTTCTAAATATGAACTTTCGTTCCGATACCTTCAGTAGTTTCTCCGGAATCGTCTCCACAAAAATCGTTTACACACACACACACACACACACACACAGACACACACACAGACATTTTTTTGTACCTTGGTCAAAAATGTTCAGGGGACCCATAAAGACGTATTTCCACTAAAATCTCAATTTTTTTTTTCGGCATGATTACAATACTTTATCTTACTGCGTATGATAAAGTAAAAAATTAAATGCAGGTCATGGGCTGGTATAGTGTTTATTTGTGGAGTGGGGGGTGGGGGGCGTTGAAAGCAGGTGCACAATATATTATTATATACGTTTTATTCAAAAATGTCCTATACTATGTTGTAGATTATAAAAAATCTATAACACTTTTTACTATGACCTCAAATATTTCTGAGAAAAATGCGATTTCCAATGCAAAAACGATTTTTCTGTTTTTTTTTTTAGTTTTCATTATCGCAACAATAGTTCAATTTTGATGATACACAGAATTCCTTTAAAAAAAATTCAATTTTGATTGAAAAAACTAAATATCTTCTTCAAAAACTTCTTGATTTTTGTATAATAAAAAGGTACGCTTGCACAAATTTGATTAAAATTGAATTATTGTTGAAATAGAAAAATCGGTTTGGCATTGATATTCGCAATTTTCTCGTCATAGTAAAAATTGACCCATATGAATGTTGTAGATTTTTCTATGATCTACAACTTAGTATAGGACATTTTTGGATAAAACGTCAAGTTTTGCCGGAACACGAAATAAAAGATTTTGCACTCGCTTTCAACCCCCCAAATAAACACTATACACACATAAAAATACGGAGTTGGATTTAACACCGATTCAACACCGCTATGGATCTCCCTCGCGACCGTTTGCGCATGTAGTTAAATCAGACGGAGTTGAATTTTTACAGAGATCATTCACTCTTTTTATAGTTATTATTATTTGTAACGGAGTTGAAAATATATGTTTAAGGAAATGCAGGTTTACTCCTTTATAGACATAAAATAATCTCCCCGCGTGTCAAACTTCTGCGTTCCGGAGTGCAAAAGTTCTTCTGTAGTAGTGAAATACATCCGTGGAGATGTTACGTAACTCCTTTATTAGTGTTAAAATTACCCTGTTGCGGGGTGCTTTTCTTTTATTGGCGAAATTATTCTTTCCCTAAAAGAGTTGTTTGTGTACGTAATGAAGTTAAATATGTACCAAATAGAGTTGTTTTTTTTTTTCATAGCTGTTCTTATCTTTATTAGGAATATGACGGGGACCAGTAAAAATCAAAAATACATTTTAACAATTTATTTTTCGAAAAAACAAGTAAATGAATATACATGTTTGCACAATACTCAATAAATAAAATACAGTTTATCCTAAATATAACAATAATCTCCGTATAAATATTAATAATAATAAATTAAAAACTAATATCAAATATAACAGAGTACATAAAGTCTAGAGTACTTTCATTAATAACTAAGTACATATAATATAATTGGTAACTATATACATATCATTCGCCTTATTATAAGGAATGTGTATATGGATTTGTATTAACATCGTCATCCTCTTCGCCCGTCTTTATTACCAAAGTAATTCCTCGTTGACTGTGCCGTATGAAGTCTACCAATAACTCCTTGTCGATTCCATAACATAATACTTGATATCTTGATATTTTGTCTCTGCTATTTTAAATAGCTTGCCAACTGCACATAAAAAAAATAAATATGTGCAGAATTGTTGTATTTTTGTATGTTGTAAGGCAAATAGAAAAAAAAACAAAAAAACGCATTGCCGGACAAAGGAATACACACTACTTCATAAAAAAAAAACACAAAAATCGACATGCATTCTGTAGGTACAATGCAGTGTCATACTCGGTATGAAGATACCACAAATGCGGCAACAAACGTACTGCGCATTTGACTAGCCGGTATCTTCACAAGCTTTTTTCTATAGTAGGTACATTAGTAGTGTGCGTAACATTTTTATAATCTACAAAATTATACAAGCATGTGACCACAACGAATAAGTAATGTACACGCATACATATGTCTACGTACATACATACATATGTAGTAATATAAGTAACTTACCTGTAGTATTAATTGTGTCGAAATTTAATACATCGTTGATAATTCTGACCCATTTTTTTATTTGTCTGTATTTGTCGTATGAAAATACACTGCTCCATTTGAAATAATAATGTACTTACATATAAAATATTAAAAGTAATGGAAATTAAACTCACTCTCAACTGCACCCCGCAAACTTAGGAGTATAAGTGACGACCACAACACACTGCGAAGCAAACTGCAAACCGTCTTGGTGGCGACATGTTGACGCCTGTTGTTGTCAAACCGTAAGTTTTTGCCTGTACAGTATAAATCTTACCTTTTTGGAGATTATTCACTCCAAAACGGAGTTAGAAATCAATATTACACAGGGAATTAATGTTTACTTTTAGGAGTTTTATCACTCCGTCATAATGTTCAGTCATATCAACTCTTCTCTCATTTTGTCAGTTATTTCAACACCCTGCATGGCTGTGTAGTTAAATTAACTCCGATATTACGTATATCAACAATTTTTAGCACACAATCAACTGATTTTCGGAGAAAAAATCACTCTTTTTTGTGTACAACTAACTACGTGCAAATTCTCCGTAAAATTTTTATGTGTGTACCAGCCCACGACCTGCATTTATTTTCTTTTACGTTTACTATGAGCCCCTTTACCATTTCCAAAGATAAAAGTCTTCTCTACAATTAATACCCACTCTCAACTGTATTTGCCTGCCACTCTAAAATTAATAATAATTCTCAATTTTAATAAGATACATCATGGTTTATAAAATATTTTCTGTTAAATTCTTTTGAAATATTGTTAATTGTAATATTATCTAACATAATTTGTTTGCAAATCTCCAAAATACTTCTAATAACGCACTTCAAACGGTCACGATTCAAACAGAAGACTAAATTGATAATAGTTGAGTGTAAAGCCGATAAATGTGAGTGAACTCAGTTGAACAAGTATCAGACGTCAATGTTAGTTTATATTACGATTATATTCGATCACGTGCCTGGCAGATTTCAATTATGGCCGCGCCGAATGTTGTAAGACATAATGTAAGAAATGTTAAAGATAATTCTGTGCGGAGAAGTAGTTGGCTGACTGGGCCACTCCCACATAGTTGCCAGTTCAGAGGTGGTTCTCTTATGTAACCTGCTATCCGTGTAGACATGTGTTTTAAGGCTCCATGTGCAATATCTTACTCGCGAGGCATTTGTGTTCTTCCGCGCTTCTCGCCCGCCAGCCAATCAGTTAAACCTGTTTGTTGTTGTTGTCCCTGATTGTTTAGAGTTTAGACTGTGAGACCGACAATGGTTTACCGTCCACTCTGGCCGCGTCGACTGATACGCCAATGCTTTCGATTCGATTTACATAAACACTGGATACCGATCAACGAGTTTGAAAGCATTGTGTTCTAAATGCTTACAGTAATGTCGAGTGTAAGAAGAACGCGATAGATTTGTTATATAGACATTCTTCTCTCTGCAGTCTTCAAACATTAAAATAAATTAAAAATTAAATTAAAAAATGTTTAGTACAAAAATTTGATGGCCATTACTCAAATACAAAACAATTTACCATATAGATAAATTAGCCTTAATCGTCTTAAAAGATATAGATTAATCAGATTTATTCATAAAACAATTGAGAAGAATTACTTTTTTGCGGAGAGTTCAACGATGCATGATGCGACAAACCGGCGAAAAAGAAACTAGTAAAATCTTACCGTTTGGCTTTAGATTTTGGTCAGACAACCTAATATGTTCAATTTTGGGAAACATCCAACCGCTGTTATGCCGGGAGAAGCAACGTTTGCAATGTCTTTCTTTTAAACACGTAAATTTGTTTTAAAGTTTTTTTTTTTACTGGGCAACTGAAGAAATTTTCATATATTGAGACAAATCACAAACACATTTATATTGCATTGCACAGACCACTTAAGAAACTCACCAAAATTATTAATGTCGCCACATGGTGTCTATAAATCAACATCATGTTGATTCTCTCGATGTAATGAGTTCAATGTATACCTTTTTAAAAGTTGCTAAGACTGCTGATTTTGTTTACAATATATTGGAAGAGTCATATAAATCTATCGTTAACTATAAAACTATTAAACAGTTACCAATACACAATTAAAGGGACAAAAAGATCAAATAAGAATCAAAATTGATCATATACATTTCAAAATTTGATAAAAGAATGATGTTGTTGATTATACATACTTGGAAAATCATATTGATGTTTTTGGTCTAAATTTGACACACCCTGTGTGGTAACTATGCAACTTGTGGAAGTTTTCAAGTATTTAGTTTCCCAGGCATATTTATTCAGAATATCGAAAAATTAAAGAAAGCCGGTAAAAGAGTACAATCAAAGTTTTTAAAAATTGGCATCAGACTTTTTTGAGCCACGGACTGTAGAAATATGTATTTCATTATTTATTCTTTTGGGGATTGTTTCAATATTAGAATGCTTTTCTAAATGCATTCCTTATTAATATCGCGTTTTACATGAAATCAAGCCTGAAACGCACATAAATTACAATAACAGTTAATTTTACACTCATTAAAAAGAAAGGTTATTATTAACACGTTATGCGAACCTTAAGCACGACATGCGACGGCCAGGTAATTCTATCCTCCGCGTTGTACTCCGTATGTACCTTGCGTGCTAGTGTTATATTTGTAACAGTAATAACAATCTTCATACCTAACGTCGTTTTGCAACTGGCGTATTAAATTAAATACAGTAACGTGGGAATAACTATACCAGTATTAGTCAGAGTATTATGTCAAAATTGTAACTACTACTTCTGCTACTCAAAGAATTAAATTGTCTGATTGATTAGAATGAGAATTATCGATGAGAAATAGTGATTGTTACCCACAATGAATGTACATGAGTGTGTCATTATGACAATAAGTGGCATTATACCTATACACACAGAGAACTGGTTATCTAATGTACAGCCGTTTTTACGTTTTTAAGTGTTTTAAGTGTACGTTTGCGGCAAACGTACTCGATATGCGTGTACTCGTATAGGTAAGTAAGCGATAGTGCGACTACTCAAAATCAAACAGTACTATGTACTCAATCGCTGCTACTTGTACAAAGTGACGGGTATAAAGTAGCGGGTAGAAAGTAACGGGTAAAAAGTAACTGTAATAACGTAACGGGTGCAAACTACCTAACGAGTAACGAGTACTAAGTAACGGGTAGTGTACCTAATAGTAACGGGTAGTAACGGGTACTCGAAAGTAACGAAACTTTACATCACTACCGGGTATCTTCTCCAGTTGGAAAATAACAATATTCTTCTTTGGCTGTTTTAATTGCATTCGACATGAAATATTATTGCTTTCTTAATAACATGTTCATATTCAAATGAATGTGAGCTGATTAATCTAACTACCCACCTTTTTAATTTAAAAGAACAATTCTTAAGTCAAAAAAGTATTGTATCCATATAAAAATGTACAATCTTAAACTAAGACAACCGGTCAAAACAACAGCTTTCTTCAATGAACGATATATATTCTTGTGTATATATAAAACAACCGTTGTTTCGGATTATCAAAGGTTGCTTTGCATTGAGACAACGTTACGTAGTGTGTAGGTTTTTTTGTAGATTTTTGTCAAGTATAGTTTCTCCAGTTGTTTGATATTTAAAAATTGTCTACGTTGGCTCCAATGAAAGGTTGAACATTGAACATTTAAGCATTCTGACGTTGCTCTTTTGTATTTCCTGTGTTTCTGCATCTAATTCTTTCCTTTTAATGTTCTACATTCTATATTTGTCCTTTGTATTACTATTTAAGATTTTTGGAGTTCTTAAGACTTTTTTTTCCTCAATCTCCAATTTTTCGTCTCCAATGTCAATGTGTGGCCAGAAAGTGGGAAATTATAATTTCCGCGGGTTATCGCGTTTTTCTCGCGAACCGCGCACCTTAGAGCAACGGGGCTTTCAGAAATGAATTCCTCGGCCAATTTCCCATCCGATACCGTTTGAATCGTCAAGATCAGTCGATTGGATCGGACAGAGTTTGCGTTCAAAGTTTCTAACATGGTAAAATTGGTGTTTTTAGCATCATTTTTTATAATTGAGAACGTAATAACTGCCGAACCGTTCCAAATAAGTAAAATCAAATTATACCGGCGTATTCAGCGTGAAAAATTGTACGAAGAACCACAACCTTAATTTGATTGAAGGTAGTTGGGTTTTTGCCGACCGGTTAAAATTTTTTAAGAAATCAAGTATTTTAAACTATAATTTTGAACTGGCACTCCTATCTCTAAAACTAGGACCCGGATCAACATGAAACCTTTGCTATCTTATTAAAATGGGTGCGCTGGTTACAAATTTACATAGGAAAAGTCTCTGTCTCTACTGGTTACCGAGTTGTGCTGAAATTACGGTTTTTCAAATAGAACAAAAATAAGCGAAATGGACCACATAACATGTAAATGGTAAATCTTAGGCATATAAAAGTATACATTTTTTTGATAGACTCAAAGAGAGCTATCATTTGGTAGTAGGTAAACCTTTCTATCACGAACGGTTGCAATGTTCAATTTTTTTCTATCTAAAAGTGCGAAATTTAGACCGAAAAAATAATTATAACTTTTTGAGAGATAGAGCGTTCTAAAGTAGTCATGCTTATGCATTGGGATGTGCTGAATTCAACGGTGAGATCGGTTTTCCCGTAGCGTGTACGGTTTGGCTAGAAAGTGGAAAATTATAATTTCCGCGTGTTATCGCGTTTTTCTCGCGAACCGCGCACCTTAGAGCAACGCGGCTTTCAGAAATGAATTCCTCGGCCAATTTCCCATCCGGTACCGTTTGAACCGTCAACATCGGTCGATTGGATCGGACACAGTTTGCGTTCAAAGTTTCTAACATAGTAAAATTGGTGTTTTTAGCATCATTTTTGATAATTGAGAACGCAATAACTGCCGAACCGTTCCAAATAAGTAAAATCAAATTATACCGGCGTAATCAGCGTCAAAAATTGTACCAATAACCACAACCTTAATTTGATTGAATGTAGTTGGGTTTTTGCCGACTGGCTAAAATTTTTTAAGAAATCACGTATTTTAAACTATAATTTTGAACTGGCACTCCTATCTCTAACACTAGGACCCAAATCAATACGAAACCTTTGCTATCTTACTAAATTGGGTGCGCTGATTACAAATTTACATAGGAAAAGTCTCTGTCTCTACTGGTTACCGAGTTGTGCTGAAATTACGGTTTTTCAAATAGAACAAAAATAAGCGAAATGGACCACATAACATGAAAATGGTAAATCTTAGGCATATAAAAGTATACATATTTTTGATAGACTCAACGAGAGCTATCATTTGGTAGTAGGTAAAACTTTCTATCACCAACGGTTGCAATGTTCAATTTTTTTCTATCTAAAAGTGCCAAATTTAGACCGAAGAAATAATTATAACTTTTTGAGAGATAGAGCGTTCTAAGGTAGTCATGCTTATGCATTGGGATGTGCTGAATTCAACGGTGAGATCGGTTTTCCCGTAGCGTGTACGGTTTGGCCAGAAAGTGGGAAACTATAATTTCCGCGGGTTATCGCGTTTTTCTCGCGAACCGCGCACCTTAGAGCAACGCGGCTTTCAGAAATGAATTCCTCGGCCAATTTCCCATCCGGTACCGTTTGAACCGTCAACATCGGTCGATTGGATCGGACACAGTTTGCGTTCAAAGTTTCTAACATAGTAAAATTGGTGTTTTTAGCATCATTTTTGATAATTGAGAACGCAATAACTACCGAACCGTTCCAAATAAGTAAAATCAAATTAAACCGGCGTAATCAGCGTCAAAAATTGTACCAATAACCACAACCTTAATTTGATTGAAGGTAGTTGGGTTTTTGCCGACTGGCTAAAATTTTTTAAGAAATCACGGATTTTAAACTATAATTTTGAACTGGCACTCCTATCTCTAAAACTAGGACCCGAATCAACACGAAACCTTTGCTATCTTACTAAAATGGGTGCGCTGATTACAAATTTTCATACCAAAAGTCTCTGTCTCTACTGGTTACCGAGTTGTCCTGAAATTACGGTTTTTCAAATAATACAAAAATAAGCGAAATGGACCACATTACATGATAATGGTAAATCTTAGGCATATAAAAGTATACATTTTTTTGATAGGCTCAACGAGAGCTATCATTTGGTAGTAGGTAAACGTTTCTATCACGAACGGTTGCAATGTTCAATTTTTTTCTATCTAAAAGTGCTAAATTTAGATCGAAAAAACAATTGTAACTTTTTGAGAGATAGAGCGTTCTAATGTAGTCATGCTTATGCATTGGGATGTGCTGAATTCAACGGTGAGGTCGGCTTTGCCGTAGCGTGTACGGTTCGGCTAGAAAGTGGAAAATTATAATTTCCGCGTGTTATCGCGTTTTTCTCGCGAACCGCGCACCTTAGAGCAACGCGGCTTTCAGAAATGAATTCCTCGGCCAATTTCCCATCCGGTACCGTTTGAAACGTCAACATCGGTCGATTGGATCGGACACAGTTTGCGTTCAAAGTTTCTAACATAGTAAAATTGGTGTTTTTAGCATCATTTTTGATAATTGAGAACGCAATAACTACCGAACCGTTCCAAATAAGTAAAATCAAATTAAACCGGCGTAATCAGCGTCAAAAATTGTACCAATAACCACAACCTTAATTTGATTGAAGGTAGTTGGGTTTTTGCCGACTGGCTAAAATTTTTTAAGAAATCACGGATTTTAAACTATAATTTTGAACTGGCACTCCTATCTCTAACACTAGGACCCAAATCAACACGAAACCTTTGCTATCTTACTAAATTGGTTGCGCTGATTACAAATTTACATAGGAAAAGTCTCTGTCTCTACTGGTTACCGAGTTGTCCTGAAATTTCGGTTTTTCAAATAATACAAAGATAAGCGAAATGGACCACATAACATGAAAATGGTAAATCTTAGGCATATAAAAGTATACATTTTTTTGATAGACTCAACGAGAGCTATCATTTGGTAGTAGGTAAACCTTTCTATCACGAACGGTTGCAATGTTCATTTTTTTTCTATCTATAACTGCCAAATTTAGACCGAAAAAATAATTATAACTTTTTGAGAGATAGAGCGTTCTAAGGTAGTCATGCTTATGCATTGGGATGTGCTGAATTCAACGGTGAGATCGGTTTTCCCGTAGCGTGTACGGTTTGGCCAGAAAGTTGGAAACTATAATTTCCGCGGGTTATCGCGTTTTTCTCGCGAACCGCGCACCTTAGAGCAACGAGGCTTCCAGAAATGAATTCCTCGGCCAATTTCCCATCCGGTACCATTTGAACCGTCAAGATCGGTCGATTGAATCGGACACAGTTAGCGTTCAAAGTTTCTTCCGTAGTAGAATGGGTGTTTTTAGCATCATTTTTGATAATTGGGAACGTAATAACTGCCGAACCGTTCCAAATAAGTAAAATCAAATTATACCGGCGTATTCAGCGTGAAAAATTGTACGAAGAACCACAACCTTAATTTGATTGAAGGTAGTTGGGTTTTTGCCGACCGGCTAAAATTTTGTAAGAAATCAAGTATTTTAAACTATAATTTTGAACTGGCACTCCTATCTCTAAAACTAGGACCCGGATCAACATGAAACCTTTGCGATCTTACTAAAATGGGTGCGCTGATTACAAATTTACATAGGAAAAGTCTCTGTCTCTACTGGTTACCGAGTTGTGCTGAAATTACGGTTTTTCAAATAGAACAAAAATAAGCGAAATGGACCACATAACATGTAAATGGTAAATCTTAGGCATATAAAAGTATACATTTTTTTGATAGACTCAACGAGAGCTATCATTTGGTAGTAGGTAAACCTTTCTATCACGAACGGTTGCAATGTTCAATTTTTTTCTATCTAAAAGTGCCAAATTTAGACCGAAAAAATAATTATACCTTTTTGAGAGATAGAGCGTTCTAAGGTAGTCATGCTTATGCATTGGGATGTGCTGAATTCAACGGTGAGATCGGTTTTCCCGTAGCGTGTACGGTTTGGCCAGAAAGTGGGAAACTATAATTTTCGCGGGTTATCGCGTTTTTCTCGCGAACCGCGCACCTTAGAGCAACGCGACTTTCAGAAATAATTTCCTCGGCCAATTTCCCATCCGGTACCGTTTGAAACGTCAACATCGGTCGATTGGATCGGACACAGTTTGCGTTCAAAGTTTCTAACATAGTAAAATTGGTGTTTTTATCATCATTTTTGATAATTGAGAACGTAATAACTGCCGAACCATTCCAAATAAGTAAAATAAAATTATACCGGCGTAATCAGCGTCAAAAATTGTACCAATAACCACAACCTTAATTTGATTGAAGGTAGTTGGGTTTTGCCAACTGGCTAAAATTTTTTAAGAAGTCACGTATTTTAAACTATAATTTTGAACTGGCACTCCTATCTCTAAAACTAGGACCCGAATCAACACGAAACCTTTGCTATCTTACTAAAATGGGTGCGCTGATTACAAATTTTCATACCAAAAGTCTCTGTCTCTACTGGTTACCGAGTTGTCCTGAAATTACGGTTTTTCAAATAATACAAAAATAAGCGAAATGGACCACATTACATGATAATGGTAAATCTTAGGCATATAAAAGTATACATTTTTTTGATAGGCTCAACGAGAGCTATCATTTGGTAGTAGGTAAACGTTTCTATCACGAACGGTTGCAATGTTCAATTTTTTTCTATCTAAAAGTGCTAAATTTAGATCGAAAAAACAATTGTAACTTTTTGAGAGATAGAGCGTTCTAATGTAGTCATGCTTATGCATTGGGATGTGCTGAATTCAACGGTGAGGTCGGCTTTGCCGTAGCGTGTACGGTTCGGCTAGAAAGTGGAAAATTATAATTTCCGCGTGTTATCGCGTTTTTCTCGCGAACCGCGCACCTTAGAGCAACGCGGCTTTCAGAAATGAATTCCTCGGCCAATTTCCCATCCGGTACCGTTTGAAACGTCAACATCGGTCGATTGGATCGGACACAGTTTGCGTTCAAAGTTTCTAACATAGTAAAATTGGTGTTTTTAGCATCATTTTTGATAATTGAGAACGCAATAACTACCGAACCGTTCCAAATAAGTAAAATCAAATTAAACCGGCGTAATCAGCGTCAAAAATTGTACCAATAACCACAACCTTAATTTGATTGAAGGTAGTTGGGTTTTTGCCGACTGGCTAAAATTTTTTAAGAAATCACGGATTTTAAACTATAATTTTGAACTGGCACTCCTATCTCTAACACTAGGACCCAAATCAACACGAAACCTTTGCTATCTTACTAAATTGGTTGCGCTGATTACAAATTTACATAGGAAAAGTCTCTGTCTCTACTGGTTACCGAGTTGTCCTGAAATTTCGGTTTTTCAAATAATACAAAGATAAGCGAAATGGACCACATAACATGAAAATGGTAAATCTTAGGCATATAAAAGTATACATTTTTTTGATAGACTCAACGAGAGCTATCATTTGGTAGTAGGTAAACCTTTCTATCACGAACGGTTGCAATGTTCATTTTTTTTCTATCTATAACTGCCAAATTTAGACCGAAAAAATAATTATAACTTTTTGAGAGATAGAGCGTTCTAAGGTAGTCATGCTTATGCATTGGGATGTGCTGAATTCAACGGTGAGATCGGTTTTCCCGTAGCGTGTACGGTTTGGCCAGAAAGTTGGAAACTATAATTTCCGCGGGTTATCGCGTTTTTCTCGCGAACCGCGCACCTTAGAGCAACGAGGCTTCCAGAAATGAATTCCTCGGCCAATTTCCCATCCGGTACCATTTGAACCGTCAAGATCGGTCGATTGAATCGGACACAGTTAGCGTTCAAAGTTTCTTCCGTAGTAGAATGGGTGTTTTTAGCATCATTTTTGATAATTGGGAACGTAATAACTGCCGAACCGTTCCAAATAAGTAAAATCAAATTATACCGGCGTATTCAGCGTGAAAAATTGTACGAAGAACCACAACCTTAATTTGATTGAAGGTAGTTGGGTTTTTGCCGACCGGCTAAAATTTTGTAAGAAATCAAGTATTTTAAACTATAATTTTGAACTGGCACTCCTATCTCTAAAACTAGGACCCGGATCAACATGAAACCTTTGCGATCTTACTAAAATGGGTGCGCTGATTACAAATTTACATAGGAAAAGTCTCTGTCTCTACTGGTTACCGAGTTGTGCTGAAATTACGGTTTTTCAAATAGAACAAAAATAAGCGAAATGGACCACATAACATGTAAATGGTAAATCTTAGGCATATAAAAGTATACATTTTTTTGATAGACTCAACGAGAGCTATCATTTGGTAGTAGGTAAACCTTTCTATCACGAACGGTTGCAATGTTCAATTTTTTTCTATCTAAAAGTGCCAAATTTAGACCGAAAAAATAATTATACCTTTTTGAGAGATAGAGCGTTCTAAGGTAGTCATGCTTATGCATTGGGATGTGCTGAATTCAACGGTGAGATCGGTTTTCCCGTAGCGTGTACGGTTTGGCCAGAAAGTGGGAAACTATAATTTTCGCGGGTTATCGCGTTTTTCTCGCGAACCGCGCACCTTAGAGCAACGCGACTTTCAGAAATGATTTCCTCGGCCAATTTCCCATCCGGTACCGTTTGAAACGTCAACATCGGTCGATTGGATCGGACACAGTTTGCGTTCAAAGTTTCTAACATAGTAAAATTGGTGTTTTTAGCATCATTTTTGATAATTGAGAACGTAATAACTGCCGAACCATTCCAAATAAGTAAAATAAAATTATACCGGCGTAATCAGCGTCAAAAATTGTACCAATAACCACAACCTTAATTTGATTGAAGGTAGTTGGGTTTTGCCAACTGGCTAAAATTTTTTAAGAAGTCACGTATTTTAAACTATAATTTTGAACTGGCACTCCTATCTCTAAAACTAGGACCCGAATCAACACGAAACCTTTGCTATCTTACTAAAATGGGTGCGCTGATTACAAATTTTCATACCAAAAGTCTCTGTCTCTACTGGTTACCGAGTTGTCCTGAAATTACGGTTTTTCAAATAATACAAAAATAAGCGAAATGGACCACATTACATGATAATGGTAAATCTTAGGCATATAAAAGTATACATTTTTTTGATAGGCTCAACGAGAGCTATCATTTGGTAGTAGGTAAACGTTTCTATCACGAACGGTTGCAATGTTCAATTTTTTTCTATCTAAAAGTGCTAAATTTAGATCGAAAAAACAATTGTAACTTTTTGAGAGATAGAGCGTTCTAATGTAGTCATGCTTATGCATTGGGATGTGCTGAATTCAACGGTGAGGTCGGCTTTGCCGTAGCGTGTACGGTTTGGCTAGAAAGTGGAAAATTATAATTTCCGCGTGTTATCGCGTTTTTCTCGCGAACCGCGCACCTTAGAGCAACGCGGCTTTCAGAAATGAATTCCTCGGCCAATTTCCCATCCGGTACCGTTTGAAACGTCAACATCGGTCGATTGGATCGGACACAGTTTGCGTTCAAAGTTTCTAACATAGTAAAATTGGTGTTTTTAGCATCATTTTTGATAATTTGGAACGTAGTAGCTGCCGAACCGTTCCAAATAAGTAAAATCAAATTATACCGGCGTAATCAGCGTCAAAAATTGTACCAATAACCACAACCTTAATTTGATTGAAGGTAGTTGGGTTTTTGCCGACCGGCTAAAATTTTGTAAGAAATCAAGTATTTTTTAACTATAATTTTGAACTGGCACTCCTATCTCTAAAACTAGGACCCGGATAAACATGAAACCTTTGCTATCTTACTAAAATGGGTGCGCTGATTACAAATTTACATAGGAAACGTCTCTGTCTCTACTGGTTACCGAGTTGTCCTGAAATTACGGTTTTTCAAATAATACAAAAATAAGCGAAATGGACCACATAACATGTAAATGGTAAATCTTAGGCATATAAAAGTATACATTTTTTTGATAGACTCAACGAGAGCTATCATTTGGTAGTAGGTAAAACTTTCTATCACCAACGGTTGCAATGTTAAATTTTTTTCTATCTAAAAGTGCCAAATTTAGACCGAAAAAATAATTATAACTTTTTGAGAGATAGAGCGTTCTAAGGTACTCATGCTTATGCATTGGGATGTGCTGAATTCAACGGTGAGATCGGTTTTCCCGTAGCGTGTACGGTTTGGCCAGAAAGTGGGAAGCTATAATTCCCGCGGGTTATCGCGTTTTTCTCGCGAACCGCGCACCTTAGTGCAACGCGGCTTCCAGAAATGAATTCCTCGGCCAATTTCCCATCCGGTACCGTTTGAACCGTCAACATCGGTCGATTGGATCGGACACAGTTTGCGTTCAAAGTTTCTAACATAGTAAAATTGGTGTTTTTAGCATCATTTTTGGTAATTGAGAACGTAATAACTACCGAACCGTTCCAAATAAGTAAAATCAAATTATACCGGCGTAATCAGCGTCAAAGATTGTACCAATAACCACAACCTTAATTTGATTGAAGGTAGTTGGGTTTTTGTCGACCGGCTAAAATTTTGTAAGAAATCAAGTATTTTTAACTATAATTTTGAACTGGCACTCCTATCTCTAAAACTAGGACCCGGATAAACATGAAACCTTTGCTATCTTACTAAAATGGGTGCGCTGATTACAAATTTACATAGGAAAAGTCTCTGTCTCTACTGGTTACCGAGTTGTCCTGAAATTACGGTTTTTCAAATAATACAAAAATAAGCGAAATGGACCACATAACATGTAAATGGTAAATCTTAGGCATATAAAAGTATACATTTTTTTGATAGACTCAACGAGACCTATCATTTGGTAGTAGGTAAACCTTTCTATCACGAACGGTTGCAATGTTCAATTTTTTTCTATCTAAAAGTGCTAAATTTAGACCGAAAAAACAATTATAACTTTTTGCGAGATAGAGCATTCTAATGTAGTCATGCTTTTGCATTGGGATGTGCTGAATTCAACGGTGAGGTCGGTTTTCCCGTAGCGTGTACGGTTTGGCCTGAAAGTGGGAAATTATAATTTCCGCGTGTTATCGCGTTTTTCTCGCGAACCGCGCACCTTAGAGCAACGCGGCTTTCAGAAATGAATTCCTCGGCCAATTTCCCATCCGGTACCGTTTGAAACGTCAACATCGGTCGATTGGATCGGACACAGTTTGCGTTCAAAGTTTCTAACATAGTAAAATTGGTGTTTTTAGCATCATTTTTGATAATTTGGAACGTAGTAGCTGCCGAACCGTTCCAAATAAGTAAAATCAAATTATACCGGCGTAATCAGCGTCAAAAATTGTACCAATAACCACAACCTTAATTTGATTGAAGGTAGTTGGGTTTTTGCCGACCGGCTAAAATTTTGTAAGAAATCAAGTATTTTTTAACTATAATTTTGAACTGGCACTCCTATCTCTAAAACTAGGACCCGGATAAACATGAAACCTTTGCTATCTTACTAAAATGGGTGCGCTGATTACAAATTTACATAGGAAACGTCTCTGTCTCTACTGGTTACCGAGTTGTCCTGAAATTACGGTTTTTCAAATAATACAAAAATAAGCGAAATGGACCACATAACATGTAAATGGTAAATCTTAGGCATATAAAAGTATACATTTTTTTGATAGACTCAACGAGAGCTATCATTTGGTAGTAGGTAAAACTTTCTATCACCAACGGTTGCAATGTTAAATTTTTTTCTATCTAAAAGTGCCAAATTTAGACCGAAAAAATAATTATAACTTTTTGAGAGATAGAGCGTTCTAAGGTAGTCATGCTTATGCATTGGGATGTGCTGAATTCAACGGTGAGATCGGTTTTCCCGTAGCGTGTACGGTTTGGCCAGAAAGTGGGAAGCTATAATTCCCGCGGGTTATCGCGTTTTTCTCGCGAACCGCGCACCTTAGTGCAACGCGGCTTCCAGAAATGAATTCCTCGGCCAATTTCCCATCCGGTACCGTTTGAACCGTCAACATCGGTCGATTGGATCGGACACAGTTTGCGTTCAAAGTTTCTAACATAGTAAAATTGGTGTTTTTAGCATCATTTTTGGTAATTGAGAACGTAATAACTACCGAACCGTTCCAAATAAGTAAAATCAAATTATACCGGCGTAATCAGCGTCAAAGATTGTACCAATAACCACAACCTTAATTTGATTGAAGGTAGTTGGGTTTTTGTCGACCGGCTAAAATTTTGTAAGAAATCAAGTATTTTTAACTATAATTTTGAACTGGCACTCCTATCTCTAAAACTAGGACCCGGATAAACATGAAACCTTTGCTATCTTACTAAAATGGGTGCGCTGATTACAAATTTACATAGGAAAAGTCTCTGTCTCTACTGGTTACCGAGTTGTCCTGAAATTACGGTTTTTCAAATAATACAAAAATAAGCGAAATGGACCACATAACATGTAAATGGTAAATCTTAGGCATATAAAAGTATACATTTTTTTGATAGACTCAACGAGACCTATCATTTGGTAGTAGGTAAACCTTTCTATCACGAACGGTTGCAATGTTCAATTTTTTTCTATCTAAAAGTGCTAAATTTAGACCGAAAAAACAATTATAACTTTTTGCGAGATAGAGCATTCTAATGTAGTCATGCTTTTGCATTGGGATGTGCTGAATTCAACGGTGAGGTCGGTTTTCCCGTAGCGTGTACGGTTTGGCCTGAAAGTGGGAAATTATAATTTCCACAGGTTATCGCGTTTTTCGCGCGAACCGCGCACCTTAGCGCAACGGGGCTTTCAGAAATGAATTCCTCGGCCAATTTCCCATCCGGTACCGTTTGAACCGTCAACATCGGTCGATTGGATCGGACACAGTTTGCGTTCAAAGTTTCTATCATGGTAAAATTAGTGTTTTTAGCATCATTTTTTATAATTGAGAACGTAATAACTGCCGAACCGTTCCAAATATGTAAAATCAAATAATATCGGCGTAATCAGCGTCCAAAATTGTACCAAGAACCACAACCTTAATTTGATTGAAGGTAGTTGGGTTTTTGCCGACTGGCTAAAATTTTTTAAGAAATCACTTATTTTAAACTATAATTTTGAATTGGCACTCCTATCTCTCAAACTAGGAACCGGATCAACATGAAACCTTTGCCATCTTACTAAAATGGGTGCGCTGATTACAAATTTACATAGGAAAAGTCTCTGTCTCTACTGGTTACCGGGTTGTCCTGAAATTACGGTTTTTCAAATAATACAAAAAAAAAAACGAAATGGACGACATAACATGAAAATGGTAAATCTTAGGCATATAAAAGTATACATTTTTTTGATAGGCTCAACGAGAGCTATCAATTGGTAGTAGGTAAACCTTTCTATCAGGAACGGTTGCAATGTTCAATTTTTTTCTATCTAAAAGTGCTAAATTTAGATCGAAAAAACATTTGTAACTTTTTGAGAGATAGAGCGTTCTAATGTAGTCATGCTTATGCATTGGGATGTGCTGAATTCAACGGTGAGGTCGGCTTTGCCGTAGCGTCTACGGTTTGGCCAGAAAGTGGAAAATTATAATATCCGCGGGTTATCGCGTTTTTCTCGCGAACCGCGCACCTTAGAGCAACGCGGCTTTCAGAAATGAATTCCTCGGCCAATTTCCCATCCGGTACCGTTTGAAACGTCAACATCGGTCGATTGGATCGGACACAGTTTGCGTTCAAAGGTTCTAACATAGTAAAATTGGTGTTTTTAGCATCATTTTTGATAATTGGGAACGTAATAACTGCCGAACCATTCCAAATAAGTAAAATCAAATTATACCGGCGTAATCAGCGTCAAGAATTGTACCAATAACCACAACCTTAATTTGATTGAAGGTAGTTGGGTTTTTGCCGACCGGCTAAAATTTTGTAAGAAATCAAGTATTTTTTAACTATAATTTTGAACTGGCACTCCTATCTCTAAAACTAGGACCCGGATAAACATGAAACCTTTGCTATCTTACTAAAATGGGTGCGCTGATTACAAATTTACATAGGAAACGTCTCTGTCTCTACTGGTTACCGAGTTGTCCTGAAATTACGGTTTTTCAAATAATACAAAAATAAGCGAAATGGACCACATAACATGTAAATGGTAAATCTTAGGCATATAAAAGTATACATTTTTTTGATAGACTCAACGAGAGCTATCATTTGGTAGTAGGTAAAACTTTCTATCACCAACGGTTGCAATGTTAAATTTTTTTCTATCTAAAAGTGCCAAATTTAGACCGAAAAAATAATTATAACTTTTTGAGAGATAGAGCGTTCTAAGGTACTCATGCTTATGCATTGGGATGTGCTGAATTCAACGGTGAGATCGGTTTTCCCGTAGCGTGTACGGTTTGGCCAGAAAGTGGGAAGCTATAATTCCCGCGGGTTATCGCGTTTTTCTCGCGAACCGCGCACCTTAGTGCAACGCGGCTTCCAGAAATGAATTCCTCGGCCAATTTCCCATCCGGTACCGTTTGAACCGTCAACATCGGTCGATTGGATCGGACACAGTTTGCGTTCAAAGTTTCTAACATAGTAAAATTGGTGTTTTTAGCATCATTTTTGGTAATTGAGAACGTAATAACTACCGAACCGTTCCAAATAAGTAAAATCAAATTATACCGGCGTAATCAGCGTCAAAGATTGTACCAATAACCACAACCTTAATTTGATTGAAGGTAGTTGGGTTTTTGTCGACCGGCTAAAATTTTGTAAGAAATCAAGTATTTTTAACTATAATTTTGAACTGGCACTCCTATCTCTAAAACTAGGACCCGGATAAACATGAAACCTTTGCTATCTTACTAAAATGGGTGCGCTGATTACAAATTTACATAGGAAAAGTCTCTGTCTCTACTGGTTACCGAGTTGTCCTGAAATTACGGTTTTTCAAATAATACAAAAATAAGCGAAATGGACCACATAACATGTAAATGGTAAATCTTAGGCATATAAAAGTATACATTTTTTTGATAGACTCAACGAGACCTATCATTTGGTAGTAGGTAAACCTTTCTATCACGAACGGTTGCAATGTTCAATTTTTTTCTATCTAAAAGTGCTAAATTTAGACCGAAAAAACAATTATAACTTTTTGCGAGATAGAGCATTCTAATGTAGTCATGCTTTTGCATTGGGATGTGCTGAATTCAACGGTGAGGTCGGTTTTCCCGTAGCGTGTACGGTTTGGCCTGAAAGTGGGAAATTATAATTTCCGCGTGTTATCGCGTTTTTCTCGCGAACCGCGCACCTTAGAGCAACGCGGCTTTCAGAAATGAATTCCTCGGCCAATTTCCCATCCGGTACCGTTTGAAACGTCAACATCGGTCGATTGGATCGGACACAGTTTGCGTTCAAAGTTTCTAACATAGTAAAATTGGTGTTTTTAGCATCATTTTTGATAATTTGGAACGTAGTAGCTGCCGAACCGTTCCAAATAAGTAAAATCAAATTATACCGGCGTAATCAGCGTCAAAAATTGTACCAATAACCACAACCTTAATTTGATTGAAGGTAGTTGGGTTTTTGCCGACCGGCTAAAATTTTGTAAGAAATCAAGTATTTTTTAACTATAATTTTGAACTGGCACTCCTATCTCTAAAACTAGGACCCGGATAAACATGAAACCTTTGCTATCTTACTAAAATGGGTGCGCTGATTACAAATTTACATAGGAAACGTCTCTGTCTCTACTGGTTACCGAGTTGTCCTGAAATTACGGTTTTTCAAATAATACAAAAATAAGCGAAATGGACCACATAACATGTAAATGGTAAATCTTAGGCATATAAAAGTATACATTTTTTTGATAGACTCAACGAGAGCTATCATTTGGTAGTAGGTAAAACTTTCTATCACCAACGGTTGCAATGTTAAATTTTTTTCTATCTAAAAGTGCCAAATTTAGACCGAAAAAATAATTATAACTTTTTGAGAGATAGAGCGTTCTAAGGTAGTCATGCTTATGCATTGGGATGTGCTGAATTCAACGGTGAGATCGGTTTTCCCGTAGCGTGTACGGTTTGGCCAGAAAGTGGGAAGCTATAATTCCCGCGGGTTATCGCGTTTTTCTCGCGAACCGCGCACCTTAGTGCAACGCGGCTTCCAGAAATGAATTCCTCGGCCAATTTCCCATCCGGTACCGTTTGAACCGTCAACATCGGTCGATTGGATCGGACACAGTTTGCGTTCAAAGTTTCTAACATAGTAAAATTGGTGTTTTTAGCATCATTTTTGGTAATTGAGAACGTAATAACTACCGAACCGTTCCAAATAAGTAAAATCAAATTATACCGGCGTAATCAGCGTCAAAGATTGTACCAATAACCACAACCTTAATTTGATTGAAGGTAGTTGGGTTTTTGTCGACCGGCTAAAATTTTGTAAGAAATCAAGTATTTTTAACTATAATTTTGAACTGGCACTCCTATCTCTAAAACTAGGACCCGGATAAACATGAAACCTTTGCTATCTTACTAAAATGGGTGCGCTGATTACAAATTTACATAGGAAAAGTCTCTGTCTCTACTGGTTACCGAGTTGTCCTGAAATTACGGTTTTTCAAATAATACAAAAATAAGCGAAATGGACCACATAACATGTAAATGGTAAATCTTAGGCATATAAAAGTATACATTTTTTTGATAGACTCAACGAGACCTATCATTTGGTAGTAGGTAAACCTTTCTATCACGAACGGTTGCAATGTTCAATTTTTTTCTATCTAAAAGTGCTAAATTTAGACCGAAAAAACAATTATAACTTTTTGCGAGATAGAGCATTCTAATGTAGTCATGCTTTTGCATTGGGATGTGCTGAATTCAACGGTGAGGTCGGTTTTCCCGTAGCGTGTACGGTTTGGCCTGAAAGTGGGAAATTATAATTTCCACAGGTTATCGCGTTTTTCGCGCGAACCGCGCACCTTAGCGCAACGGGGCTTTCAGAAATGAATTCCTCGGCCAATTTCCCATCCGGTACCGTTTGAACCGTCAACATCGGTCGATTGGATCGGACACAGTTTGCGTTCAAAGTTTCTATCATGGTAAAATTAGTGTTTTTAGCATCATTTTTTATAATTGAGAACGTAATAACTGCCGAACCGTTCCAAATATGTAAAATCAAATAATATCGGCGTAATCAGCGTCCAAAATTGTACCAAGAACCACAACCTTAATTTGATTGAAGGTAGTTGGGTTTTTGCCGACTGGCTAAAATTTTTTAAGAAATCACTTATTTTAAACTATAATTTTGAATTGGCACTCCTATCTCTCAAACTAGGAACCGGATCAACATGAAACCTTTGCCATCTTACTAAAATGGGTGCGCTGATTACAAATTTACATAGGAAAAGTCTCTGTCTCTACTGGTTACCGGGTTGTCCTGAAATTACGGTTTTTCAAATAATACAAAAAAAAAAACGAAATGGACGACATAACATGAAAATGGTAAATCTTAGGCATATAAAAGTATACATTTTTTTGATAGGCTCAACGAGAGCTATCAATTGGTAGTAGGTAAACCTTTCTATCAGGAACGGTTGCAATGTTCAATTTTTTTCTATCTAAAAGTGCTAAATTTAGATCGAAAAAACATTTGTAACTTTTTGAGAGATAGAGCGTTCTAATGTAGTCATGCTTATGCATTGGGATGTGCTGAATTCAACGGTGAGGTCGGCTTTGCCGTAGCGTCTACGGTTTGGCCAGAAAGTGGAAAATTATAATATCCGCGGGTTATCGCGTTTTTCTCGCGAACCGCGCACCTTAGAGCAACGCGGCTTTCAGAAATGAATTCCTCGGCCAATTTCCCATCCGGTACCGTTTGAAACGTCAACATCGGTCGATTGGATCGGACACAGTTTGCGTTCAAAGGTTCTAACATAGTAAAATTGGTGTTTTTAGCATCATTTTTGATAATTGGGAACGTAATAACTGCCGAACCATTCCAAATAAGTAAAATCAAATTATACCGGCGTAATCAGCGTCAAGAATTGTACCAATAACCACAACCTTAATTTGATTGAAGGTAGTTGGGTTTTTGCCGACTGGCTAAAATTTTTTAAGAAATCACTTATTTTAAACTATAATCTTGAATTGGCACTCCTATCTCTAAAACTAGGAACCGGATCAACATGAAACCTTTGCTATCTTACTAAACTGGGTGCGCTGATTACAAATTTACATAGGAAGAGTCTCTGTCTCTACTGGTTACTGAGTTGTGCTGAAATTACGGTTTTTCAAATAATACAAAAATAAGCGAAATGGACCACATAACATGAAAATGGGAAATCTTAAAAATTGCCTACAATTGTGTAGGAAATTGCTTGATTAACGCAGATTTTGTTAATGTGGGTTTACAAGTCGATTTTGATGGTCCCTGCTTTGCAATGCAGTTTAAGAGCACTTCTTAAATCCGTCAATATCTGTCCTGGTAACACCATGGGTTCAGAAACCCTGGAATGATCAACACACGTATACTCACTCCGACACCGATACACTCTCATTACTACAATACCCTCGCTGACAGCTATATAAATCTAATAGCAATGCCATACGCGGCATTCGCCCCGCGTCCAGCCGCGACGCGACGACGGTTACGGCAATCGCCTAAATCATTTTCTGAATGTAAATCCTTCCCCTGTTTCGGAGACCACCAACTCACTGCCTATTTCCCGCTTCATTGGCCGGCCATTGAGAGGCCGACGGTGGGCCTTTGGCGCGACCATTTTACCATGAAGCCGTAATATTAATATTGCACCGATTCGAATCGGCCCCGCTTTCGAGTCCTTTCAACGCCTGCTATACGCGCGTCTCTCATCGCTTCTCGGGAAAAAGGGCCGTAACGTCATCTGAATGAATGAATACGCCGGCACCGCATGATCGACTGGATGGTCAAGTGCGTAAATTACTTGTTATTGGAGGTATGGAATTCTTTCGGTAGGACCTGCCATGAAGTATACAGTGTACCAGCGCCGGATTTAGGACTGTGGGGGCCCCTGGGCTGAAAAGTTGTGAGGCTCCAGGAAATGCGCAGCAGTCACCCTTATACATATAAGCACCTTACTTGATGACATGATTTTGCATTTTAAACACGAAAATGGCAAATATACTTCGCCACTGTACACTGGGGTGACAACTTTTAATACTTTTAATATTCGAATGGCGGAGCTGAGATTCCGGGGAGGTAAATAATAAATATATTGTGATTAGTTAAAAAAAAACTTGCATCTTAAGTAGTTATTCCATCATCGTTGTCAACATGGAAACAGGCAGAAGAAAATAAACTTGAAGCTAGCTTTCTTAGTTAATGTTCGTTCTTCTTTTCTTTTTTTCGTTTATTTTTACTTTATCATACGCAGTGTGATAAATACATACTGTCAATAGATATCAAAATATCTGTCAAATCTTGGCTAACTAAGTTTTAATGCAGACACGATCGATCTCGATCAAATAGAATCTCATGCAGCTAAACAATTAATTTTATATATTGTATGATAAAGTCATGTGCCTGGCCACATCAGATTTTTTTAAGAATACTAATTCATATAAAGAACATAACCTGTAATAGGTCCCAATAGCACAGTTAGTTGTGCATTGTGGTTGATACAGAAATAAGAAATAAAATGTACCTGAACAATATTTATTGTAAAAGGCTAACCATACCAAATGTTCTATCCAACCGTTCTTTTCCACTGATTTCCAATAATGGAATTGTTGCTTAACTTATCATTGAATTTTCGGTTGCTTACTATTTATTCATAGTGAAAGCCTTTTTATAGATTTAAGAAGAACGTCTAAAAATATTAAGTTACTTAGATATGAGTTTTCAGTAAGAATAAAGTTAATAATTGTTTTTATTTGGATCGAAACCCGATAATATCAACGTTCAGTTTTGTTTTATGTGGAGTAGTGCCGGTGGTTTTCAAAATCAGTTCGACTAAATTACAAAAACAGATTAATCATGTGCGGCATTTCTATAACTAGAAATAAGTACCATTTTTCTATGTAATACAACCATGAACGCAAGGACTCAGTATGTTGTTTCTCAACAAGATTTAATATAGAATTTGGACAATCGTGTCTGACTACTTTAATATACTTACTTACAGCTGACTGACTGACTTTTATATTCTTACAGCAGTTCTGTTCTTCTAAGGAATACAGACTCGATTCTTCATTTCTGGTAAATTTTTGTATTTCCACATAAAGGTTAATGAGTTTTTCACTATTTACGCTACCACTTATAATACGTTAATGTTGATATAAATAAATAGAAAATATCTTTGTAACTTTTTTGTAGATACTAGCTATTTTTCGTAAGAGGGTAGAGTATAGTACTCTTTTTTCCGATAAGAAATATTATGTTGATGGCTGTTATCTGAAATTCTGGACATATAAATAGCAATTTCAAAAGTCGTCAAAAATTTGCGACGCTTTATCAGTCGAGACAAGTGGTCAAAATTCGGGACAGCCCGCTCAAATTGGGACAGTTGGTCACCCTACTTTATACATAATATGATTTCAATAAAAGTGTTAAACTGCGGTGCTGTTTTTTTGTCACTTTTGCAGTATTATTTTAATATAATTTTTTTATTATTGTTTGTTTGGGTTCTTTTTGGTGGGGGCCCCGTTTTGGTGGGGGCCCCTGGGGTGCAGCCCAGTCAGCCCTCCCTTAAATCCGGCGCTGCAGTGTGCTTCAGAAAAAATGGCTATCCTTGAAGGAGCATATACCCAAGGACGTAATAAACACTTTTTGTCAAACAACGTATCGCCTAAACGCATTCTTGAGAATGTTAATAAAGAAAACGAAGTCGGCAGGACTTTTGCCTGTTTTGTCTGTACTGTGTCTAAAATGCATGTAATAATTTATGTAATAATACATTAATGATATAGGGTCACAAGTGGTGAGCTTTATCTTCACAGGGACCTGGGCAAATTTGGATTTGAGGGCCCCCACTACAACGTCGAATTTCCACTCTATTTTTGTCTTCAATTTTTCAGGGAACCGTAAGGGATCTAATTATATTCAATACTGTCTTAAAAAAGAAACGAACAAAAAACTTCAATATATATTTCATCTTTATATAAAACTCAATTTCCGATTCACCGGTTTTGACTTACACGTCATTATATCTTATTGAAGGCAACGAAAGAGACCTTCCTGTTTCTTTCTGTTTGTAGGACAACGAGACTGTGTAAATTTAAAAAATTGCAAAAAACGCTTTTTTACAAACCCTCTTAATTTTCCAAGAATGTTTACTTTATGCTAGTTTCGATCAACCGATCATCACTAGCCAAAAGCTAGAAAAACACAAATCAATCATAAGAAACAACGCAAAATTGTAACATAAAAATCACTGACGCATCATTCTGTTGCCTGAAGTCTCAGTACTTAATTTTGATTGTAAGATTACCATTTTTATACATTTTTTAAGGAATTTTTAGTGATATTTTATGCTACAATTCTGCTTAATTTTTCTGGTTGTTTATTTTTATTTTTATGGATTTTGACTAATGATGATCAGTTGATCAAAACTGGTACTAAAGTAAATGTACTCGCAAAATTAAAAGTTTTTGTTTAACTCCTATCATAAAAATTTATTCATATTTATACATTTAAAAATATTTATCGGGACTCTCCTGCTAAAGGCGGGACTTGTGGTCATCTACGTTAGTTTTTAGTTATACGGTGACCAGACATTCCGGTTTTGCAAAACAATCTTTTTCAAAATGTTGGTCGTATGAAAAACAGTAGCAGCATTCTTTTATACGTATTAAACATTTTTTGTCGCTATCTATTTTCAAAATTAGTGAGTAT
The DNA here is from genome assembly GCA_964023965.1 of Melinopterus prodromus. Classification (NCBI taxonomy): domain Eukaryota; kingdom Metazoa; phylum Arthropoda; class Insecta; order Coleoptera; family Scarabaeidae; genus Melinopterus; species Melinopterus prodromus. Next base: position 82,249,341 of record OZ030391.1, on the reverse strand, counting down.
TTATAGCCAGGTGCATATCCAATGATGACTTGCAGGTACTTTAAAGCTTTTATTTAAACCTAATTTTTCTGTGTATCAAAAAATGATTAATATTCGTATTTCCACTGACTTTCGTAGCAGATTCAATTCATGTTTATTTGAAAAATTAATTCCAAAACATGCGACAGACAGGCATAAAGTGGGGCTTACCTTAGAATTAGTGTTAACAATTTCCTATGACTTAAATCATAAGACATAATGATTGTAGGTATAGGCAAAACTGGGAGAGCTGAAGGTGATTCATCGCTTAAAATCGTATGAACCAAGATATGAACGTACCGCGTGAATTGGTTATTAGCTGTGTATATTAAGTTGCCTACTAGGTAGTTCGTTCAAGGTTAATATTTAATTATTAAAAATACTGTCATTTAATTGTGATAATTGTCCTATCTAATTTATATATCCATCATTAGCATGTTTAACAGAAGCAAAGTGAAAACATACCAACGAAAACATCTTGTTCACATCACACGTTCGCGCTCGAATTGGAGGTTAGGTTGCTACCGCTGTCATTCGTTCTTATGGTTCTAAGAACAGACGTACTTTTTTGTCTTGCCCATTTAAATTATACAGCAGACGTATGAAAAGTATGCTATTTCGTTTTAACACGCGTCAATATTTAGAAATATTCTGTAACGTATGTCTAAAATAACAGCTGAAATCTATGAGTAATCTTCAGCTCTCCCAGTTTTGCCTATACAGCGTTTCTAATCCAAACATATCAAATATAAAGGATGACATTTAAAAAATAATTCCTTACGAAATAGTAGGTAAGTCGGTTCGTTTATTTGCATCGCAACTTGTCCTATTCAGAACGGAATGGGCGGCTGAAAGAGACCGATCTGCGCTACTTTCGGCATCGCTCCAAATATAGGCGGCACGCATTCGAAAACACGTTATTAAACAACGGACGATGATTAGGATTGTTCGATTCGTCGTCGTGTTGATACCAATCAGCGTTTTAGACAATATCCAGCGATAATAGGCCGTTTATAGAGTAATAATCGGACGGCATTGTGCGCGGACGTGTACCCGCTATGGCCATAACACGTTAACTACATAGTTAGCCATGATAATCACTCTGACACCTAAACAATTGCCGGTGTGTTGTTGTGAACAATTGCCGGCGAACGAACAACGGCGCACTCGTCGCTATCTGCGTCTCCATAAGCGCTTCCATGGACCAGCGTTCCTCAAACTGTTTCTATCTGATATCGAGTTTTCTGACTTCAATGGTCGAAAGAAGGAGAACATGTCAACGAAGTAGGAATTTTGAAATATTCTTTGAATAATATGGGTTAGTATTTGTCAGGAATACCAGGATGTGCATGTGGTCTTTCAACTTTAATAAAACTTTGGCCACGTTTAAAGTTGTAATTTGGCTTTACCATGACACGAATTTTAATGAATCGACATCAGCCTGAACCCCGAATACATTGTATAGCTCTTTTTTACGATATTTTAAATTAGAACACGTGAAATGTGAACAGCAAAGACCTGATCATCTGACAAGTGAAAGCAAATTGCCACAATTTTAGTTCAATAAAGAAACGATGTTGATTTTAGTTCTAAAACACTGCAAAAACAATTTGCATAAAAAAACTACAAGCCAATAAGTGTAGTATAATCATGTAAAACGGGTAAGAAAAATCCGTCAAAAATTTAAAAATCAAACGTGGCGCCCATAAGACTTTAATAAGCCACTGACTTTTTGATTAAAAACGGCAAAAAATGATGCTTCAAAATTTCACCCTATATACTGAAAAATCACCCTGTCTACGATGCTATACAATCGCTACTGGTCCTTTTGACCAAAAGAAAACAAATGTCATTACCTATTAATTTTATTACACCTTTCATTTCACATTAAATTGACCCGATATTATCAGAAATGTTGCATAGCCGTTGCATAGCCATACATAAAGCAACACACCATTGGATTGAGACATTCAATTATTGCGTATATGGTATATTTTCAAGCTTCGCAACATAAGCAATTAGTTTTTCAAAGAAATGCTTGAATTTACTCAATACCGTTGGACATATAAGTGATTGAAAATGTTGTAGCGTTTTTTTTTTTTGCCCTCAGTGTATAAACATTTAATCAAGTTTTTTCAGAAGAAACGAAACATTTGCTGTTACAATATCATTTTCTCTTATGCTTGTAATATTTTGTGTCGTGCGCGAATTGGTGCTAAATATTTAAACAAACTTGAAAGAAATTGATTTGAAGAACGTTACACCAGTTTTAGAATGGCCCTATTTAGATATTTATGTCGGAATCTCAAAAAAGTTGACTGCATATAAAAAGTGGTCAGGCGTCGTGGTCAGGCATCAAAAATACCAAGTTGAGACTCGCAATGTTTGCCGGTAAACACCTGGAAGCATTTGTTCAGTTGATAACCTACTGCGCTTTTGAATAATACGTTCTAGATCGGTACGGTTTTAATTCATAATTTACCGGTCAATATCACTACTGTTTCTTAGCATACGGCATCGGTATTCGTGTACCTACTTGTGACGTGAACTATTGTGTCGTTAAACCGTTCATAATTTTTCGGAAAACTTCGGCAAGTGAAGAGTAGAACTAAATAACGAACAATGTATGTAAGTGCCAAAACCATTGTTCCTAGATATTTAGTAAATAGCGTCTGGCAACCAAGATGTTGAATAGAAGAACTTCACTATTTTTTGTGGATACTAAAGAATATATTACATAATATTCTGGTGTTATTTATTATCTAGTTCAGAAATAAGCAATCAAAAGACAAATTCAATAATTTGTAGAAGGTGATAAGTGTCATAACGTTTATATCTACAGAATATAGTCTAATTATGATAGTTGTGTTAACAGAAGGTGACATTTATTGCTATTTCTTTTGTTCTAGACCAGTGGCCCACAAACTGCTTCCTCACAAGCATAAACACGATATGTTCGGATCTATGTGGTACATCATCAGTTTTTTTTTTTTGCTCCTTTTTGTGAGGGAGAGTATCCACTCCGGGCATGCTTTAAGACCCGTCTACAAAGTGGACACTTACTACTAATTGTAGTTACTACGAGCAGGTTTGAGGTATGAACAGCATGTTGGGGCAAAACAACATTTGGGGAAAGACTTACTAGGTTTGTGGTTACAAAGAGCCCCTATGACCACGCGATGTTTCATTCAAGTTCACAAGTAAATAAAGTACCACATTATCTGAAAATATTATGTCTTGCTGTGTGCTAACACTGTAGACAAACCGGGACAACTGAAACCAAGGGACAACTCATGCCAGTGTTGGATCAATTAACTAAGAAAAGGAACATAAGGTATGTTACTATTTTTTTTTCGTTTCACTGTTTTTTATTCTCTAGATAGTGCCGAATATTTTGAAAAATAGGACAGCCAGAGTTAATTAAAATTTAAGATGATATGAAGGATACAAATGTATGTTCACAAAATCATAGTCATGAGAAATACTACTTCAAATGTTATTTATAACTGAAAAAAGGGTGGTAAAAATAAATATAAGATAACATTGTTGTGAAAAAAAGATTGCTTGAAGTACATTGTAATGCAGAGTAATATGAATTAATATACTATGAACGGTACTAGATGCCCAATAGAAAAAGTTCACTAATTTTTACCACACTTAGCAAATATTGGATAACATTCTGGTGTAATTCTAGTTTTCTTTCTTTTGCTCTAAATCATCGGGTGTCCACTGCACGCTCTGCACGTATGGACTAGGGCTTCCAATCCCGGGATCCGGATAAATAATGAGCTTTTTCGGGATCCCGGGATTATAAATCTATTTAGATTTATAGTCCCGGGATTCCGGAATTCCGAAAAAGTTAAATCTAAATTATTTTCTTATTTTTTGTTAATTGGTGAAATGTGGGCACTGATCTACAATAAACCAATTGAGCTGCTACTTTTTAGGTATGAACTTCAATCTATAACACCCTTTCTGATTAATAAAATATCAAGCATAAAATGATGTTTACACAAACATGTTGCTATAATAGGAGGAACAGATTTTGCAAGAAGTAGATGTAATTCAATATGGAGGTAAACATGAATCCTTTTAGCTTGCTTAATTAAGTCTTTTTAGTTGCCTCAACAACAAATACAGGTATTTAAAGCAGAAACAAAAACATAATAGTGACGGATTTCGTTACCTGTATTCAATGATATACTACAGAATATAAAATTAGTAAATAGGTATAAAGTACACCAAAAAGAAAATATTGAAAATAAGTATAAAATAACGATACAAATTAATCCTGATATATTTAACTCTAAAAGGCAACCCAAATTATGATTTGCTATCATCGTTGTTATTAATCATTCGATGGTTCACTCCAATCGAACGAACGATGTCATTTTTGGTTCCGATTTTCTTTTTTTTTCAGTTTAAGGATTTTAACTTAAAAATTATATATTTAGGTTCTCTGTCATGGGGTGCGTCTACGCCGTAGTTTGTGCCTCGGTCAAAACATCTTGAGTTTGTGATGAGCTGTGTCATTTTTAACATTTCTTCATCGCACAATTATCGCTTTTTTCGTTTTTTTAGTGGAAAAGTTTTGTCAAAAGGTGTACTTAGGTAAAAAAATATAATGGGGATTGGGCAATATGAACTATATTTGAGAAAACCGAACAACGTACAAGTAATATTCATTTTGTTCATGACAAGAAATTGAATATTTAATATTCTAAGAAGTAGCGCTAAATATTTCATAAATTTTGAAGAATAAATAACGGTTTACTTCAAGACGCGTTTAGAACTGGGTCTAAAAGTCATTATACCCATCTTTTTTTGTAAACAATAATCGTTCTATTTAAAATGCAAACAGTTAGTCTATTTACATAATAAGCATCCATGACGTATGACTTCTAATTCTATCTTAAGGAAGATAACAAAAAATCATCAAAATCTTTATTTGCATTAGCATGAAAAATTATAAACTTGACTCGATCAAACAATTTCTCTTGCCGGGACTATTTGTGAATCATTTGACAGAAACGTAAAATTTTTCATCAAATTCAAGATGGAAGAGCAAGTTATTATCCAATAGAGTTTAAATGTTGTTTATTATTGATGTCAATACGCACACTTTGATACCTTTAAATCCGACAAGTTTGGTTTTCTACTGGTAAGGTAAAATTTGAAAACGTTGATCAAGTTTCGGGGTAAAAGATATTGTCCATATAAATATATATTATAAATATAATGCGAAATGTTAAGTCATATTTGAAAGTAATAAATGTCGACTTTGGACAATTCCCAAACAATTATGAAATAACCGCCCGCTCGTAAAATATTTAATCACTTATTACTTCTGCTTACTGCGTCCATTACGATCGCGCATCGACATCTTATCGTTTTTTTAACGGACGAGATTTTTCCCGAGCTGTGCCGCGCTAATGAGATTGCGGTTAATAAAATAATTTTTTTCCCTGCCTCCCGCCGTCCGGTAAACTCTTATTTTATTTTCGGTGTCCGGCAGCGGACCCGATGATTACTTGTAATTGTTGCGACTGGTCAGCCTCTTAATACATTTTCCATGTGGGCCCGCCGTCTCCTTCGTTCGACAAACCGAAGAATGCCACCCTAATTAAATTATATATTGGACTTTTAACGAAACCGCTGAGTTGTTTTTTCCGCCGGACGTGTAAATTTATTATTATTTCGAGTCCAACCACGACCCTCCACCACTTTTTTCCTCAACTCTACCGGCCATTACTTACGTAAGTCAGGGCCGCCTTTGACTTAGCTGAACCATTTTCTTTGCGTTATAAATCGTCGGGAATGGGAATTGATGTCGCGGTTATAACTCCAAATCAAATCCACGTAATTAACCTGAATGGTTGGTTAGTATATGGGTTTCCAGACAGTAGAACTCTCGTAATATAATCCTAGATTATTCTAATAATTTAATTTTAGAGGCTCAGCTAGCATTGTTAGATTTAATATATAGGCTGTAATTGAGTTATTAAACCTTATTCGGAAAGTGTGTATTTAAATATCTGAAGGATTAAACCGGTTTATGCGGGCTGGCTCGGTGTCCTCAGGCAACTTGTGTAGTAGTGAAAGCTGAAAATAAGGTGTTACAACTGCATAGTTGTGTATCAGCTAATCTTCAATTTAGTTTTAGTATTCAATTAAGCCAATTTACTGTAATGGGCCTTTTTTTAGCACAAAGGTCTTGTTTGGATGATTTTAAATCATGGTTTGACTCTCCTTCTATACAGTAAGAGAAAACCCAGAAAGTTTTATGTCTTGATTAAAATGTAATATAAATTCCTTATCTGATATCTTATAAGGGCTAGTTGTATATTTTCTATACATTCGTTCCTTGGTATGCCAGAATGGCTACATGAACTTTCCTAACAAAGGGTAAAACTGGATTTGCCTCGTAGATAATTACGCGGTAACAAATGGAAATTTATAAGAAGCTTAATCCAATAAGGATATATCCTGTTATAAAATACTTCTTACGCGCAATTAACGAGGTGTAAATAAAGCCTTATTTACTGTTAATTAAAATTTTAGATTTATTACGTCATAATATGAGCATTTCTGGACGAGGGATTTAATCTGTTAGGTTGTGTTTTTAATTCCTGTTTAAATCCCGAGCCTACTTCAGGTGTCAAGAAGTTTGCAAATCTGAACTCGGTTTTAGTTTAAACTATAATTGTGACCTAAGCCTTAGGTCAATTTTTTGATATTAGAGATTCAGTCATGTGAGTCAGGGCTAAAAGGACTAAAAGGACATATTTCCGCTGAAATCTCAAAACTTCTTTGGACTTGATACATAACTTTGTCAACAAAAAAAAATTATTTTTTGCGGACTGGCTGGGAATGAAAATTCTATATTTTAATCTAAATTAAATAGCTGTTATTTCTTTATTATTCAACAAAGGAACAACGCCACGTGCCAACAAACTCTTATTGCAAGGACATACATACTACTCTGGTCAAAGGAATTAGGGGTTAATGAAATGTCAAAAATTGAAAGTTGAATTTCTCCCAAACCAGTTATCCGATTCTGATCATGAGTGATCAACATGATATCCCAGAATCCATGGCTTGACTTGAACTGTGGAACTGTGAGTCGGAACTCACAGGAACGCTAGTATCTATACAAAGTACCAGACATTAGGTGGTAAAAATTTTTACCACCTGACTGGTCAATTCACATGTGAATAAAAAAATGCTAATATCAGTTAACCGGTTCCAGAGAAAATCAACGTTGAAATCGTGCTGTTTTGTTATTACTGTTCTTATTGTATCTCCTATAATAACACAGAAGTGAACCAAAAAACCAATAGCCAATAACAAGTGGAATATTTAGACAATCCGGAAAATTATGAGCTCAGAGCCTCAAATAAGTACTCTTACTTGCTTAAAGATAATTTAGATGGGCTTGTTATATTTTTGTTTGTTTATGAAGCGACAAAGCTGAAATTGCGAGGACAAAAGAAAAAGAAAGACAATTTATATTCTTCATGAATATTTGTGATGGTAATTGTGATGGTAATTGGCAAACCAATCAAAAATAAAAACATGTTTTTTTATCAAAAGTAATGAATCAATGGCGATAAATAGACAAAACCGTCGGCCGTAGACGTCATTAAACACGTTGATTGTAAAAAAGTTTCTTCGATCGCTTAGATTGTGGGATTTGATACATTTTTTATGTCCTACTTGATCATAAAGTGATCATGAAGTGATTTTACATCTTAGATACCGGGGCAAAAACTGCTGCCGCGGGCGTTAAGGGTTGCCATGGTTATATGTCAAGTATATCAAATATTTGTTTTTATAAAATAAATTAATTAAATTAAATTAATTAATAAATAAATTAAATAAATTAAATAAATTAAATAAATTAAATAAATTAAATAAATTAAATAAATTAAATAAATTAAATAAATTAAATAAATTAAATAAATTAAATAAATTAAATAAATTAAATAAATTAAATAAATTAAATAAATTAAATAAATTAAATAAATTAAATAAATTAAATAAATTAAATAAATTAAATAAATTAAATAAATTAAATAAATTAAATAAATTAAATAAATTAAATAAATTAAATAAATTAAATAAATTAAATAAATTAAATAAATTAAATAAATTAAATAAATTAAATAAATTAAATAAATTAAATAAATTAAATAAATTAAATAAATTAAATAAATTAAATAAATTAAATAAATTAAATAAATTAAATAAATTAAATAAATTAAATAAATTAAATAAATTAATTAATTAAATTAATTAATTAATTATAAAATATTTGCGATTAAGCTTATAAGTTTGACAATTAATTGTCTGTACTGTCACTCGGCAATGTTAATTATTGGCGATTAAGGTTATAAGTTTGACAATTAATTGTCTGTATTGTCACTCAACTCCGAATTGTTTGTATTGTTATTCAAGTCCGTAGCGCATGTCACTTGATAACGTCAAAATATTTATTAATATTATTCAAACGGAGGATCAAAACCATTGTAGGACATACAATTTGTATGCACCTCGGCCATTACTTGATGTTTATACCCTCGGGCGACGTAAAAAGCTCAAGGGCCTATCGGCCCTCGACAATTTTAAACAGTCACCCACGGGGTGACCGCTGGATTATTACAATATGTACCTAATTGTTGTAATTGAAGCTCTGTTCGTTCTGATGCCAAAAAGTAATTTTAACGGAAAACAATTAGCTTGGAGGTGAATTTATTTCGGGTTCATAAAAAGCAATATTATGGTGATTTCAGTTTGAGAATGGTTGACTGGGCTTAACTTTAACTCTTGGGTTCAAAACTCCCATAAATTCTTTATTAAAACATATACAAAACAGCTGACAATAAATATAGTCTTAAAATTACAGTCGTTGATTCTCTTTATAAAGGTGGCGCCAGACATGCGGCATTCGGCAAGTGCCGAGCGATCGCTCGGCAAATAGCGAATAATTGAAGTGCTCGCATTTTTTGCGCCAAGTAGGTACTCGCGATATAGCGAGCACTTCGAACTACATATGCGCCGTTTGTCGTGTGTCGAGTAGCTTTGGGAACAACGAATATTCGCTATTCAAAGTATACAAACTGCAGACCCACGGCCATGGACAGCGATACAGAACTTTTTATTAATTGTGCCTCTTTTGACGTCATGTCTTGTAGTATTTAGGTTATTTTCGTCCCGACACCTTTAGTAGTTTCTCCGGAATCGTCGTCACAAAAATCTGGTACACACATACGCACACACACACACACACATACACACACACACAGACATTTTTTTGTACCTTGGTCAAAAATGTTCAGGGGACCCAAAAAGACCTATTTCCGCTAAAATCTCAATTTTTTTTTCGGCATGATTACAATACTTTGGCATACTGCGTATGATAAAGTAAAAAAAAAACGAGGAGAAGAAGATGGTGGATGGTGTCACTTCATCGAAATAGACAAATGTAGGTGTTAAAATGGAAGACCACTCTATTTCTGCAGTAATAACAAATAACTAGTCGGTACAGCGATTCACAAGCAGGTTAATACTTGGCTGCAAACAAACGCATATGTGGATGCACTTTGTGCGCGGCGCGCGCCGAATATTCGTTTTCTTTGATGTGGCATTAAAGACCGACACGCAACGGAAACAAGGCGAGCACAGTCCGAGCAGTACATTTGGTCATTGCCAAGTAGCAAGTAATCCCTCCACACTACTCGGCATTTGCCGAGCGATTGCTCGGCACTTGCCGAATGCCGCATGTCTGGCGCCACCTTAAGAAACGAACCCATGCAAAACGACCGTTTACGCGAAAAACACGAAATAAAAAATAACAAGCGAACCACAAAATGCCCTCTCGGCTTCCGATTTGCGATGAACGCGACCGGGGAATTTTTATTATAGTCGGTAATGAATGGCGACGACGGCATGCAGTGAGAACGTATTCAGTAAGCCAACTTACGTTTCATTATGTTAATTGTCAATAAAATTTGACCTGAGCAATTTCTTCGTCCTCCTTCTTCGTCCTGTTCGGCCATTCCGCCGTTTCGTCGCTCCCCGCGCCATGTGAAAGTCGGGGCAGGGCCACAATTAACGAACAATTAAAAAATAACATCAGCTCGTCTTATAATGGCCTTATTAATTATCGCTTGTTGTTAGCTGATTGCTCACTACAATGAATTTTGGCGGTATGCGATTTTAATTGAGAAGAAAACGTGATTATGTTCGCTGCTAATTAGGTAGGTACTAAAGAGTGGATGTTTCCGGTGCAAGTATGAAACATTAATTCAATATTTAAAGAAGCTAAAGAAACGACAAGGCATTAATTATCAGATGTACGTACGGAATGACTTGATTAGGTGTATAGTTACAACATACTTACAGAAATGTTATCTCTTGAAGGAAGAAAGAATCGATTGAATGAAATCGTTGGTAGGTTCGTAGTAGGGTTGACACATTTCCAAAACTCGTGACGAGGACATATTGAATAAATTTGGATACATTTATTTGTTGATTAATAAATTGAAAAAAAAAGTTTGACTTTTTAAACTAGTTGATGTAAAAAAAAAACACTCAACCCATTGTTTTCTTTCCTTTGATTGATTGAATCAAAGTGGACAGTTTGAACTTTGTTGACAATCCTACCTCAGTTCTTAGTAGTGTTTCAAACATGTCAATTTTAAATTAAAAAACATCCAGACAAGCAAGACTGAAGAGGGTTGTTTGAAGAGGTTATTATTATTATTATTAGTCATTTTTCATATTTAAAAATAATATATTTTAAAGTTTATTCATTTTAATACTACGTAACCCACAGTTTTTAAAATATAATCAATAAACTTTTGAGTCAATATGTCAAGACAACGGCAGATTTGTTATTTAAATTGACTAAAAGACGAGATTAGGTGACAAATGACGACACTGGCCAACAACAAAAATATCGAACAAATAACAATTGATTCTTGCATGATTTTTTTCTTTAGAATCTGAATCTGTTTAAAAAAAGTTTTAGAGTTTTAGTCTAGTTTAAAAAAAAACTCAATAACTGTTTAATTATTATTTAAATTAACAAACATAAAACTTGAAAAACAAACATAAAACCGTTTACAAAAGACCACTTAAAAAAATTAATGTGTCGACTTTCTAGAATCGAAGATCTGATTCAAACAATTGTAAACCGTCGCCAACAATTTTTCTTCAACCAATAAGTATCATGTTAATATCACATAGTATTAAATAAAAACGAGTAAACAATACAGCCAAACATCGAGATAACACAAGTTAACAAAAACGTCAAATTGTTGTTAATATCTTCAAAACTAAGAAACAGGTTGAATTTCCTTTATGAATAAAATTTTCATCGCTAGGACACCTTTAGCAAATTTTTTAATAGCTTGTTTCCTACCGAAAACTTTGAATAGGCTACACTTGCTTCTCAGGTTGTGGCGTTCGTGCTCCTTTAAGGATAGCAGTTTTTTCATAGACACCTGTATATAGTCATCAAAAGTACATGAATGAATAAAGCTTTGATGCACAGAGGAAAAAATGTAATTACCAGTAAGAAATTTTATTTAAGTCATATATACATGACTGTTGAATATCAGCAAAGAAACTTTAATTTGAAGTAAACATTTTTGGTTAGTTAGTACATATAGTTAGTACATATATTGTTGTAAGCCAAAGAAATACTATATTGTAATTAAACTTACTAAACTGCATACAACGAAACGTTGCCTCAATTCAACCTTTGTTTCCAAAATATGATTGTTTTGTTTTGACCGGTTGTCTTACTTTAAGATTGTACAATTTTAAATGGATACTATACTTATTTGACTTTGTAATTTGTTCTTCTAGTCTAAAGGTTTGGTATTTAGATTAATCAGCTCACATTCTTAGATTAAACATTCACCCATTTCATTTAAATATGAATATAACGAAAGCAATCATATTTTACATGGAATGCAATTAACGCATCTAAAGAAGATTATTGTTATTTTAGAGAAGACACCAGGTGTCCCTTCTTAGTCTCTTGTCATCAATATTAGAGCTGTTGGACATTTCTACGTCTATAACATATACGACATAATAGCACAATCACTGATGCTGCATAGAAATGTATGTGGTTATATACCCTCTAGGAGACCCCTTTTACGACGAGAAATGAAAGCTCCATCTAACGGCATCCTTCACATTACTTTTCAAAACAACGACTTTCTTAAGTCAAAGTAATCGTTTAATATTTAGGTTGTTTTATATTAAAGAAATATTGTTATTACAAGTATGTGTCTTATAACAAACAAATTATGTTCACAATGTCATTTTCTTAACATTAGACAACCATTTCTCTGTGTGTGAACGACGACTAATATTTCCGTACTTTTGAATTGTTAATGTACTAGTTTCACCAAATCATCAAGAAAAGTCTTGCGTATAAGAACCTGAAATCTTTCTTGTAAACAAAAGTATATTTACGCTAATACAATATCAGTTTAAGGCCAATATATGGTTTTTAAGAAATGGATTCTTTGATTCAACACTGCTTGTCTCTCTGTGCATATGGTTCAATAGTTCCTGTTAGTACTTTGTTATTTTTAGAACGATTTTGGATTTTTCCATCGTAGATTTTAGGAAAAATAGCTCTAATAAAAATGATAGAGCCATATGTCATCGAGAGTCTTGATTAACCATGGTGAGACAAATATACGTGAGTCTAGTTTTCAAGGGGAACATCATCAAGTAGTTAAAAATCTTATATTGCACCTATCATTTCACAGAGTTTCCTATCATAGTTGTAAAGTTAAAGGTTCTATCTATTACTTTCCCCTACTTAGAGGAAGCCTCAAAACCCGCAAAATATTTTGAGACGAAACTATGACCCAACTATGACGTGATGGGGACAAAATGATCTATATCATTTCTTTTGGCGAGTGTCAATATGTACTGCTATTATTTATTAATTTACGTTTTTGTCAGGAAAGTCTGGGTGCTTTCGTGTTTTTTTTCTCTCAATATTGTTAATCACCACATCAAAAGATATTTAGGGTGAGAATCGTTTAAAATGTAATTTTATTGATATGGAGATTCCATACGCTTGTCACAATGTTTTTCGCATTAATTAAGAATAACCGTAAGCCCAGAAGAAAAGAAATCGTGAAATTTGCGAATTGCAGAAATACTTCCTTCGTTTATTCCCATGGCTTTTTTTCCGGTTGGACATAAAAGAGTAAGAGAGCCAAGTGGAAGAAATTTCAAATATGCAATTTGTTACTTTCGGGACAGGAAATAACTGCGGCGTGTTACATAATTAAGCGTACGGTCATTAACAATTATTTATGTCGGCCGCTAATGAGCAATATTAATAGCCCTTATCGTGACAATCGAAAAGAAGTGGTCCTTTGTTGTTGGGTCCGGACCTCGTCGCACGTCATTAAAAATCTGCTGCGGTTTCTTTGCTCATCGATCGTTGAAATTTCCGGAATTGCAAAATAAAACTACCAGCCAGGCAGCGCTCCGGGCCGCAAAAACGCGCACGGCGGACAAGTGAACCGAAATTTCACATGCTGCCGCTCACTGCAGGCGTTCAATTAACCAACAAAAAAACAACAACTGCCGATCGGAAAATTTGCTTGTACCGCCAACTTACCGTAATTTAACCGGCCATCTATACGGCAAAAAAGCACGCGAACATATTTCAAAGAATTCGAACTACGTTGTCGCCAAATTGCACAAATATCTTTTTGTGTAATGTCATGCAAAAAACACCTGAATAAAACAAAAAAAAATCATTAAAGTTGAGTGGTTTTTCTTGTGATCTTGTTTAAGAATTTCTCGAACATATTTCAAGCAATTTTTTGCGGGAAATCTAGTCGTTTAAGTACAGTTCGTCGTCTAACGTATCGTTGATGTCTCTTGAAAAAATGCAATTTTGGGCAAATTTTTAGTAGGTTCTGACGATTAAGGTAATTCTAAGACAATTAAGCCCCTATTATGTCGATGCAGAATTGCCAATTTTTGCAAATACCTATATGAAAAGGGAAATTAATTACTTTAGTCAATTGTGGTTTAAAGAAAGTTGTCTACATTTGCTAGGTATATTCTTAGACATCTTTGTCTAGTATTTATTTTTTTAGTAACAACAAGATGCTTAGTATATTGAAACTAATCTCCAAGATCTTGCATCTTAATTCTCAAATCGGTTTTAATACTTGTTTGTAAACTTTTAATTTGTTTAATTTGTTTGACAACTGAGGGTTTCTTCCCGAAAGCCATTACAGTTCTCTGTATTTGAGGCCAAGCTCGACTATTTTCTTCTTAACGTGGTCTTTCTACCATTGAACCAAACTCCGGACATGCCAGACATTTGATAAGGGTGGGAAAGGGGAGAGAAGACCTGAAAGAGATAAAGAAAACGAGCATTCGTTGAATACTGATTTTATTATAAAATTGGTTGAGTATATATAGTAAAGATTTCCATAACAAGCAACACAATTAAGAATACAAATTACACCACCATGCAGTTCAAAGGTTATTGCTGAATTTGCAAGGTAAAGTTGGTCACATAATTAGTACGGCATAATATTTGCGTATGTGCATCACATTACAACACAATGTCAAGTTTACTATAATGGGAATTTAGGATGAATATTGTTTGTAATTAAAAGAAATATACTTTTGATAACTTGAGATTAAACAACCATAGCTTTGTATTCAGAGTCATGCTCAAATACTTTGCACTGTTTGCATATGGAACTATGGCGTCGCTATTCTTGACATCAGGTTATTCTCGATTTTCTTATTTGTAAAAGTAAGGTGTACTGATTTCAATTAGTTGAGCTTGGTCTGCCATTTTTTGGTCCATTGACGTATTTTATTGGTAGCTTATTGAAAACTCTAGTAGATTCTCCGACAGTTGATGCGACTGCCATTACAGCCGTGTTACCTGCGAAAGTGGCGACTGTACATCTTTCAGCTGTGGTAGGTCACTTGTATATAGTAGATAGAGAATTGGTCCCAATACAGTACCTTGTTTCATTTTATTTGGAACAAGCTTTTCAGATAGCTCTAAAATCATTGGTAACAGTGAGGTGCGACAATATGATTTCGCCTCATTCGGTGGTTTGGTTAGTTTAGGTGTCATTATAGTTCCTGCTGGACTTCTTTTGTGATGGGATTGTATGCATGTGCCTATTTTGGATTGAGGTTTGTTTTGATTTACTTGGCGACTTCCTTTGGAGTAACTAGCTGGATAGCTTCTTCTTCGTAGGTTATAGCTTCCTCCGTGATTGACTCTGATTTGATGATAGATAATAAAAATAATAGAAATAAATAAAACGTAACAGGCAATATGACCAAAAATATGGTCAGAGAGACCATATAATAATTATTGTAAAATGCAATACAAATATTCGCAATTCGACAACAGAAAATTTTTAAACTAATATTCCCGTTTATTGTCATTTGTCTCAACAGGTTTTATTTCCAACCGATATTCAACATACTTATATCTTCTACTAGTAATAACTAAAAAAAAACAGTATCCCGTTCGGTAAATTAACCGAGAAAGGGTTAAAACCAGATTAGCAGCAAAATTACACGCTGGCAAACGATAATTTATAAGCACCATAATCCAATAAGGAGACTATCCAGCAATGAAGGCTACTTACACGCAATTAGTACAACGAAAAAAGTTTTGAGGACCACAAAGGAGCTGCAATTTATTATAACAAATAATTGACAAATTATATGGAGAATAACCGCGTCACGGACGAGAATTTATAGGGGGTATTATCCACTGAGTTAATAACTGATATAACCGATAGATTAGGGCCCTGCGCCAGACGAATTACACTCAATTAGCCGTGCATTAATTACCACACGAGGCTAATGAACGAAAGAAAATTAAACCTGACCGATGACTTGACAATCAGGTTCTATATATACATCTCCGAAAAAAATATTTTTAAATAATGATAATTATTAATCTACATTATATATATTTTACCAAACAAATTTGTTTTATTGCATGTTAATATTATATAATACATCGAAAGGAAAAATTTTTTTGTTTTATTTGCTTTACGTTGCATTGAGAAAAATCATTAATTGTCTAGTTTTCTATGAAAAGTTGAAGAGGCTCTTGCTTTTATTTACTTTAACATATTTTTTTTTTCTAAAAAAACATTCAGAGTGCTCTGTTGATGAAGAAATTTCAACATTTTAAAATTTGTTTGCTTATATAGACTGTTCCATAAGAGTCAACCGAATCTTATGTTTCTTTTGATGGGAAATCCTATACTGTTTGATGGGAAATCTATACAGTTAATGTTTAAGGCTATAAGTGCACAGTAAATTTTGTTAATTGAAGTAAATATGTATAATAAAATAGCTATGTATATAATATTTCAATAGAGGATAAGAAATATTTCTTTGCTGATAAAATGCATTTGTTTGGTAGTGAGGACGTTTATTTGTGTCAAATAATTTATGTTTTCAAGCAAAATTGACAATTGGCATATTAAAGGGAATCAGATTTATTTATTTATTAATTAAATCAAATCAAATAAATATGTTTCTTAAAAACATATCTTTCCTATCTGTGTGCCAGGATCGTATACACTCAAGTCCAAATTGTATTGCTCTTTTTTGTTTGAAGACAATAGTCAGCTTTACGTATATTAAATATGAAAAACTTTAAGCAACCAAACGGAGTGCCTTTTTCAACAAGCATTCCGATTTCTTGTGGTTTCTATGTGGTATCGATGGTGTACCTATTCCATTAAAGACAAAGTCCAAACTGCGCTTGCTGTAAACGGATTACAGTATGAATTTAAGTGGTTTCATTTCATAACTTGATACTTCTGAACAGTTCTGCAGTTGGGCGAGCGTTTCTCTAAAACAAAAAATCCATCATCCCAGGTTTTTGTATCGAACAAATTATGTAATAAATATCTGCCTGTGTTATATTTCTACGTGACTTGCAGACACAAAGTAGTAGTAAGTATTCAGGGTAAAAACGCTGAAGCGATGAGCGCATTTATTTGCAGTCATTTGCAGGTGTGCAACCTAATGAATCTACTAAAGGTGAATGAGAAGCACTCGGATGTGAATCGTAATTGAAGCACGGTTAATTTCTGCAAATTGCCACTAGATGGCCAGGTACATTTACAACGAGACTCCGTGAGGTTAAAGAAAATAAACGAAATGTGTATTATATTCAATCATGTTAATTGGTTAAGTATGATTTATACAAACACGCCGGATGTTAGAGATAGGAATTTGTTAAAAAGATATAATGATAGTGCGGTGTTTACAAAATAAAGCGGTATGATATAAGCGCAGCATAAACTTAAATGGCGGATTTTGATGTAACAGACTTTAGTGATATACTATACCAATCATTCTGATTAAAAATAGTTATTTATGTACCAAGGGCATTACACGGATGTTGATGCCCCGAGGGTGACCGTCAGGCCTATCGGCCCTCGAGCTTTTTAAGTCGCCCGAGGGTATGCCCGAAGTGCATACAAAATAGTATGTCCTACAATGGTTTGGTCCTCCGTTTGAATAATATTGATAAATATTTTGACGTTATCAAGTGACATGCGTATCTACGGAGTTGAATAACAATACAAACAATTCGGAGTTGAGTGACAGTACAGACAATTAATTGTCAAACTTTTAACCTTAATCGCAAATAATTGACATTGATGACTTAAAATTGACAATTTGAATGAGAAATATTTGATATATTTGACATATAACCATGACAACCCTTAATGCCCGCGCGGGTATTCAGAATCCTTAACGCCCTCGCGGGCGTTAAGAAGCTTTTTTAGATGTAACTAAGATGTAAAATGTCACTTTATGGTCATGTAGGACATAAAAATCTATATACCTACTGCTTGTTCTTTGTTATCAAACGTATAAATTAAATTGACGACCACCGTTCTTAGCCAGAGATTGTTCGATATCATAAGACTCGCGAATTTAGGCTTCCTGATCTTTTTACGAAGTGGGTCACCCGGTATAGACCAAATGCAGAGTACACACAACGAAACGTTGTCTTAATTCAAAGCAACCTTTGTTAATCCAAAACAACGGTTGTTTTCTATATACGCAAAAATATATATTGTTCATTAAAGATAACCGTTGTTTTGACTAAAGAATTTGTTCTTTTAAATTAAAAGGTTGGGTACTTAGATTAATCAGCTCACATTACTATGGATTAAACATTATTTATTTCTTTAAAATATGAAAATATTTCCCTTCTTAGTCTCTTTTCCATCAATACTAGAGCTGTTGGATGCTTTTACGTCAGGTACACTGACGGTATAATAGCACAATTACTGATGCTGCATAGACATGTATGCAGTTATATAGCTTCTAGGAGACCTCTCTTACGACGAGAAACTAAAGGTCCATCTATCGGCATCCATTGGCACATTGTTTTCAAAACGACGACTTTCTTAAATCAAAGCAATAGTTTTCTTAAAGCAAATATTTACGTTGTTTTATATTAAAGAACTATTCGTATTACAAGTATATGCTGTCTTAAAACAAACAAATTATGTTAAGAATGTCATTTTCTTAACATTAGACAAGATTTCTCTGTGTTTATGCTTACGGTTAAAAAAGAACAAGAAAATGCTGTCGGAATAGTTTCTATTATGGAGTCTAATATTAAGTTAAATATAAAGTTTTGTATACTCTAACCTAGGATGGCCATATTAGCCAAACACGAATGCAGGGGTTATAGTGTAGTTCAAAACAAGAATTTTTGTTTGTAACTTTATTTTGATATTCTAATCCAAAACTTTCTAAAAAAAAACATACTTATTTTTCAGCGAAAATAGTAGAAAAGTTATCACCAGCCAGTAAATTTTGTCATCAAGTCTCTGTCTTCTTGTTCACGTTGTAACCATTTATTTTGTATTCTACCACATTTGGATGTCTATATATCATTGAAACAGTTACAGCGCTGTATAAAAAACTATATAAAATCTGATTATAACAAATTTTTTGAAAAATAATTTGGATTTAATCATTGTCCGGAAAACTTTATTATAATGGCATTTAATTTTACCTTTAATTTTACATTTAGTTTTATTGACAACGACTTTTGAAGTATTGTTTATAAAAGAAAGATAAAGTTTTATTAATAGTAAATACTTTTTATACCATTCCTTTTAGGCATGTAAAGTTTTCACCGGTTTTCTTTTTGATAACTTCTTTACCATGTTACTGTATTGACAACTTTTAAAGCAAAATATTCTATTCAATAGTCCGATGTTGACAAGTCAATCGATGTCGGATAAGTAATTTCCAAAAAATACATCTATGATTTTCTCTAAATATTGTCATAAAGACGCAATTAGTTTGTTACACCACACAATTGTTGATAGACACCTACTTCAGTGTCTGAATTTCTCTCAACTGCCACTCTACAAACCTATATGTTGAATAGTTAACTTATTTTTATGTGCTTCGTATCTCCTTAGCAATACTTCCAGCAATCTGCAAACGTAAATGAAGTTCATACAGTGTATTGTTATGGGTGGTGCAAGGAAACATTAAACAAAAACCCTAACTATCAGAACAACTATATCTGAAGGAAGCATATTTGTTATTGGAAAGTAGCATTATATTTTGGTAAGCATCAAAAAGTGGCAAAATCTAGAACCAACATTCTCATTCTTTATTAGGAATTTTAAGATATAAAAGGATTGTTATTTCTTTTCGCAGATGATGACTCCTCTCATTTTAGTGTGTTTGAACCGGTATTATTTTGGACTATGAACCCTTAATAGAAACTATTCAAAAATTGTTGGCTGTTTTGCGTTACTTTATTTGAAACATCTCAAAAATACTGTTTAGTTTATAGTTATTGTTAACGTTTACTAATATTTCGTAAATGTCCACCCATTCCATATGGATTGTGCCAAGATATGTACGGTCCTTTTATTTCTTAAGTAGTAATTACTGAAGGTACAAACATCAAGGTCCGATATCCAATAACAGTAAGGTACCGAGCACGACCGACAATAAAGAATAACCACCGATAAAACAATACGATATAGCGGGCAATAAAAATGTGAGCGAAAGTATGAAGTCGATCTGCCGGGCAAGCTCCACAGAGATCAATGACGATCTCCAGGAGGCTAACAAAGCCCAATAATAATAACTCAGTGGCTAATTGAATTGTAATCGCTAAAACATTTATGAACCATACCGAATGCCTTTGCAGATTTAATCGTTCGTGGAAGACACCGTCGGGCGATTACTCTGCCCTCTTCTATTCAGCCACCACCGCTTTTCGGAGAAAGAAAAACGAACAGTTTGACCCACACAGCGTCTCCTGACAGTGGAATCCGTACGAATAAACAAGTACAAAAACTGAGCGTGAAAAGGGCAGACTGTTTTAATTACATAAGTAGATAAGTAGGAGCGGGAGTTGAAATTATAGATGGGCCTGTGATCTGCCGGAATCGCAACTCACGCTCTATAACGACGGGATTACCTACGAGACCGCGGTGCAACGCTGCACCTCGCCAGCAAACACACCCGAAACGGTAATAACATACCACGAACTCGGTTTAGACGATTTTATTGGTTCAAGTGTGGGTCTCTGGTGCACCGAAAAGAGGTTAAATGGATTAGTTTGGAATGATTTCGAATTCTTTTGTTTCTATGGGAAGGAAAAATATCTGGCACTGTTCTTCTTAGTTTACGTTTTCTAGTGTAGAAGTTGTACCAGAAAGATTTCCTAACCCATTGTTGGCAATATCAATTTGGCGACTATAATAATATATTATTAGACGAGCACATAATTAAGGATTATGGGGCTCGCATGATAGGCTCGCATGATTACACACTCGCCTACGGCTCGCGTGTAAACTTCATGCTCGCGCTTTATATCCGTTATGTGCGAGTCAAATACGACGTTTTATTACGACTCATAAATTCCGTTTTAAGAAAAATATTTTAAATGTGTTTTTTAATGATGGCGAGGCGATCTGTCAAATAAGCTGCCATCCACGTAGGTTTTGACAGACTTTGTCACTAGCGTTGTATAATGATGACAGTTCGTTTAAATAATGAGGTCATTATTTGAACGAACTGTCATTATTATAGAACGCTAGTGTCATTATAATCATTGGCGTGTATAATGATGGGGATTATATAGTCATAGATACGTATGAAATAAACTTATTATATGTGAGTCGTAGTTATTATAAATAAATCTAGAACTTCTTCTAACATTTATCAACATACAATGTCAACAGGTCATTGTATAAAGAAGGCTACACTACTTTAAAAAAGGAGTAAAAATTTCAAATGGGATTTATTAGAACAAAATGATCACTTTGTCACTTTATTAAACTACCAATTAGAAAGCCAACAGAAACATTTATTAATGTTGATAATTTTAGATTTTTAGACGTTTGATTTTTAAGTTACCTATCTTGTACCAATTTCCGTACTAACTTTCATCAAGTTGTTTATTCTTATTGTAGATTTAGGCTGACGTGAAAAACGAAACAGGTACCTAAGAAATTACACAACGTTAACAAAAGATACTAAGTTTTTATTAATTAATTATACTATCTATACCTTTGTCGACATAGACATACTTCAAATCCAAAAACTTAAGTTTATGACGGAATGATATTGTGAAACACGTGTATAACCCTACTATTAAAAGTACAGTTAATCATATACTAATAATAACGTGCAATATTTCTCATATACTTTCAAAAGAAAAATCTTCAACCCTACAGAAATAATAAGCAACATTTAATTATGGAATCTTGTTACCCGCAACCTGCACATTTGGTTGCCTATCTTCTAATCCTCACTCATTTTTTATCACAATTGAACATGAATTAACGTGGAAATTTTAACATTTAATATATGTTCAAAACCTTGCATTTGTAAAAAAAACAAATTTGCACTCAGATCTGTAGTATGCTGAGAACTTCATTCTGTGATAGAATAGGACCTTATGAAGTTTGGAATCAAGTAGGTATCTTTATGTTTATTTTAGAGATAGAGGAAAACGCTTCAAACCCTATTATGACGTAGGGTTGTTTTTTTACCATATGAATTTAACCCATATTGCCATATGGGCTAGGGTAGAGCTGATTTTCCGGCTTTCTTGATTTCAAGTCGAGTTTAGAGGCATTGTGATTCCAAAATTGAGTAATTTTTGAAACAATTATCTATTAAAATAGTAATTAATTTCAATAATATGATTTGTGAAGAATGGTGTTTATCGAGTCTGCAATAATCCTAAGCAGCAACTTAATTAATATTGTTAATAATAAAATAAAGGCGATAACATCAGTTGATAACTAAATGAATGCAAACAGTTTTTCAGGTATCGAAAACGAAAGTTAAGTGCCCAAAATACATCACAAAATATTGAAAAAATTCTACTGTAACATGAATAAATGAAAAATAACAATTTTTGTTAAGGTATATTATTTTAAAATG
Source organism: Melinopterus prodromus (assembly GCA_964023965.1). Lineage (NCBI taxonomy): Eukaryota > Metazoa > Arthropoda > Insecta > Coleoptera > Scarabaeidae > Melinopterus > Melinopterus prodromus. The sequence continues at coordinate 82,226,811 of OZ030391.1, read as the reverse complement.
TAAACTAAAATAAATTTTTTATGATAATTGTCCAGTTTAGCCTGGTAAATTTTTATAACATAAACGGTCTAGTAAATGTAATGTAAATTTGAACTAAGTAGGTATACCGACCTAAAACAGCAACATCTTTTTTTTTTCCTGTAACTTTTACCAACAATTAGAGTGGCAAAATCAAGCATTAGCAGTTCCGTAATTAGAAATATTACCTAAATAAGTTGACATTATCATAAAATGAAGAAAAAAAAACCTACAACCGTAATTTTAATTAATCTGTTTATGTTGATTAAATGAATGTCCAAGTCCAATTAAATATTAGCTTGGACGCTTGCTATTACACGTCATTCGTTATGGCATTTACATTTACAGAGAATGCGAAAAGATCAAGTGTGCGTATGTAACATTAAATTAAATAAGGAACAGGTCGGGCATGTGAGTGCACTTTTATGACTTACTATACGCCTCGGGAAACACGCGCACTCCGCAAACATCGTCGTTATATGCTCAAAGATAATATAAACTAAAGGATATTATAACTGACGAGAGTGAAGAGCATTTACAGCTCACTTAAAACATGTTCGCTGTTGTTCCACCTATCTACCATATGCCGCTAACCAATAAGCCAATATATACCATTAACAGATTAAATGAAGACCTTATGCGTTTAGGTTGCAGTATTGCAAGCCATTGTTCAATTTATTTTAGATTATATTGATTTATTAATGATACTGGTGTATGTTTTAAACATAGTAATTATTTAAGTACTATTTTCTTAGAATACAACCATGTTTGCAAATGTTATAACTTTTTTGTGTTGTAACTGATTGAAATTCGTTTGCTATTCGAAAGGACATTATAGCCGTTTAGGGGTTGTTGTCCTTAGGGCAGAAGTTTCATTGGATTTTTTGTATTTTAAATGCTTAGAGTATGATCGATGGAAATTTAAGCGATGTGTCCGTCATTCTGCTTGGTCAAGATGTTCTACAATGACCCCTGGTATACTCCAGAATGTTAAAATAATTTCGGCTACCGAATGGGGTGTGAAGCCATTGATTTTTGAAAAACTATCGGTGATATCACGTTAAATTGTTAAACAAATGTGGGCTCAATATTACGGTTCAATGCATCATTAAACAAACACGTTTCTCTATTTCAATTATCAACATGGTGACAAGTCAAGAGATGTAGAGGTGTATTTTTAAATATATTGTGCACCTACACCTTGAAAATCTCCATTTGATATTTTGATCTATTGGCTAAGGAACAATTTCTTTTGTGCATCAATTTTATATCTATGATCTTAACACCCCTCTGCCACTAACATCGATATCCAATCCAATTTTAAGCAATGAGCTTTATACTAACTGTGATATAACGTTAGTAGAAGTATTCATCCCACAAATGTTCTATAGGGTTCATATTGGGAATTCTCGTAGGCCACTGTAATGTGGTGATACCAGTAGTTTCAAAGATCTTTTAGACGTCTACATTTCTCGTACTTACATTCGTCAACAACACGAATTTGGTTTTAAAAATTTCTATTACTTTAATTCACTAGAAAACTGTTTCTCGGTAAATTCAGAAAGTTGGTAATATGCAAGGGTTGAAAAAAGGGCTATAATTCGGATAATTTTAGAGATAAATCAATGAATAGACAAACAAAATGCCCCTAAAAGATGCGTCGTTCATATAGAGTATAAGCTGTTTTTATACCATTACTTGATTAATACTCAGGGTGAGTCAAAAATGAGGAAAGACATGGTATCAGTTTTTTCCACTACAATCCAGCATACATTGAAAAAAAAAATCCACCACTTTAATCTTTTTTGAAAGACAAAGGATTTGCCGTCCAGCACTTTGAAACTGAGTGTAGTTCTTTTGAGTACCTACACAGATAGAAAAGATTTCTTGTTTTAAAGAAATGTATTTGTTTGAATTTATTCTTTTGGGTCAAAACATATTTCTTTGACGCCAACAATATTTACTTCATTGAATACTCTAGTTTATTTGCTTGCAGAGATTAATTTATTTGAAATATTTGTTTAAGTGGAATAAATATATATGGATACAAACAAAAATTACTTTCCTTTAAAGTAATATTTTAATTTTGATTTTAAAAAAAGCGTTTCTTTACATCAATGAAATATAATTTTGATTCTAACATATAATTTTGTATATAAGGAGAGATTTATTTTGCTTAAAGTAATCTTTTGTCTTTGGCTTAAAAATAGGTTTACTTCCGCCAAAGAAATCATATTTTGATTAAAATAAATATATTTGTAGACAAGAAGAGATTTATTTCCTTTAAAGTAATATTTTTGTTTTGGCTTTAAAATAGGTTTACTTCCACCAAAGAAATCATATTTTGATTCAAATAAATATATTTTTAATGTCATCCAAGTGTATTGTTAGATGGCGCTGTAAACTCTCTCCTCGCACTTCGTACATATCGAGAGTATAAAGCCGCGTGATCGACAGTATAGAACTTATAGAGTACAGTGCCTGCAGGTTCAAGTTGCGATTCCAAATCAGAGTACACTTTACTAACTTAAACTTGACTATATGCGTTGGGTTGGGAAGACCAAGCACTGGTCGAGGATGTGCGACATCCCAAAAAGGAAGTGACACATGGCGAGTCTTCCAAAAAATTCTTGTCTATATTAATTCCTTCAACAAATTAATAATTTTAAGCATTTTAACTCGACCAACAATTTTGTTAATTTAAAAAAATGTAATTCTTTCGCTCAACACAATCATAATTATTTGAAGTAAATAAATCTCATTTCTTATAATACACAAATTGCAAATTTTTTAACTGGAAACATAAGTTGTTTGACGCAAATCAACGTTCTTTCTACCGAACAAACATTTCAAATAAATGCGTTTTTATCCGCAAATAAATATTTCTTTGCCTCTATTGAAACAACAAATTTCTTTGAGTCAATGCATATTTACTTGAATCAAACAAAAATTTCTCTCTGTGTACCAAAGCAGACAATGCAGTTTGACAGGACCTTCATATTTGTTCTTTTACAGACATTGTAGCTATCGGCAAATTACTTGTCATTTTGTGGAATTGTCCCCTGTGTTCTGACCACAAATTTCACAAATTCTCGAATAACTATGTAAAAATCATTTTACATAGTTCTACACATGTAGAACTTGTAGTGTTTGTGTTATCGATCCGTGCTATAGGTATCCTAGTGTAAAACTGTTCCATAATTCAAAAACAAAACAATGTGACACATAAATAAATTAGTTTTAATCCGCTTAAATTATATATACTGATCCGATTTAATCATAAAATAATAAAAAAAACTCGTTTTAGTGTGGAGACTTCAACGATAAATCAGACGACGAACCTGGAGAAACAGAAAACCAACATATAGGCAAAACTGGGAGAGCTGAAGGTGATTCATCGCTTAAAATCGTATGAACCAAGATATGAACGTACCGCGTGGATTGGTTATATAGCTGTGTATATTAAGTTGCCTACAAGGTAGTTCGTTCAAGATTAATATTTAATTATTAAAAGTACTGTCATTTAATTGTGATAATATCCTATATAATTTATATATCCATCATTACCATGTTTAATAGAACCAAAGTGAAAACATACCAACGAAAACATCTTGTTCACATCACACGTTCGCGCTCGAATTGGAGGTTAGGTTGCTACCGCTGTCATTCGTTCTTATGGTTCTAAGAACAGACGTACTTTTTTGTCTTGCCCATTTAAATTATACAGCAGACGTATGAAAAGTATGCTATTTCGTTTTAACACGCGTCAATATTTAGAAATATTCTGTAACGTATGTCTAAAATAACAGCTGAAATCTATGAGTAATCTTCAGCTCTCCCAGTTTTACCTATATCTCACATTTTAATTCAAATTCTAGAAAACATAGACGAACAATGGAGAGCATAGTATGAGTTTAATGCTCTTAATCGGAAAACTCCCCACTGCGCGTTTGGTAGCGTTCTTTGTGCGTCTTGTTTCTTTCATCATTTCGCGTTACTGCCACATAATACCGATGAATAAATCAGTCAGCGCGGAGTAATTAAGAATTTGATTTATCCTCGGTTACGGTAGCCGGCCTAGCTGTTTTATAACAAATTATTCTTTAGCGGCAAAACGGGCCGTATAAAAAGGCGAGCGTATACTGCGCTCAGATTTACGGTAGTCTCGCGGACAAAAAGTCACACAGTGGGAAATCGTTCACCAGTGTATGTAAACTTCTGCATTCCGCGCAACCCCGGCTACCAGTTTTATATTTATTGATACGGAGAAATCACATTTAATTATAGTCGATATATTCTTCTCTATCGATGCATTTCAATTAAATTTATCTCGGACCTTCTGCGGGCGCTTGTCTGAGTGTCGCGTTCTTTATTGCCCTGCGGACATAGCATTACTTATAATTAATGCGCCATTATAGATATGCCTTACGGTTAGGCCGTCAAGGATTTTTGCGATAATTTATTGTCAACTAACGCATTATTTAATGGCTGATTAATCGAGTCGGATTGTTCGCACAGTTCAATAATACTTAGGAAACAATTATAAGAATGTTGTTTACATTTGATTTACGCAGACAACTCGTGCTATTGAATCATAATTACTTCTTGAGCGTATAGGTTTTATGCATTTTGTTGTACTGTTTTATTGTACACTATTTTTGTGCAGGAGGGTACCTCCAGTAATTTTTTTTTATGTTTTATTACCTACTATAATTTATAGTTCTATGAACATTCCAAAAAATATCAAAAAGTTCCATTTAATTATAATTTAATTAATTAGAAGCTGTCAATATTTACAGACAACTTTTTTTTTTAAATCTTCATATATACATTCGCTAGAGGCTGTCAACATTTGGTCGATAATTAATTTAATGCGTTTTTTATAAACCATCAAAGAACGAAATTGGTCATAAAATGAATGTTGGTAACTTGAAAATGTCGTAAATAAGGACATTAAATACCAAATGTCCAAGAAAATGGACGCTTGGTCTCAGGAGGAAATAAATTATTGTTTATACTCTTAGATTAAAAAGTACTTCCAAAATAACAATACCTATATACAAAGTTTAAGACAATGTGATCTTTGGCAATCATCAAGGTGCTCGTTTTTGGGTTGAGAGCTGCAGTTTGACGTCTGATAATCTTTACAATCTTGTAAGTTAAGAGGCCTTTAAAAAAAAAATCATAAATTCCCAAAGTTACACAAAATTTCAGTTCTTCTGATTCTGATTCTTTATGATTTTATTGCATTTTTCCTTGTTTTTGAGTTTGTTTTTTTTTTCGCCTCTTAAAAAATTGCCGTAAATATTTTAATAGTATATTATGATATGTTTTATAAGACGTTAAATTGGCGCATGACTTAAATGAAATGAATTATTTTTTCTACTTTGCATCATTAATTTTATAAATATATTTTTTAATATAAAATAGAAATTGTGGTTACTAGGTATATTTCGAATCTAGGGTATTTTGCGGGTACCGCTTGTAGTACTGTAGGTACTATGGTAAGCTGTCAGCTTCGTAAAGTTGGGATAAAATCATGACAAAATCTTATTGTGCTTGTCAATAAACCATTTATTGGGCATATACAATCTCGCAGCAGTAATTAAAATCGTTCATATCTACGGTGTAAGTTTGATCTTCGCATACCTTATTAAAGTAAATGCGGTCCTTGAATTATATCTGAAAAGAAGATTTGATGCTTCGTTGAAAGGAATGATGACGATCACTTACCAGACTAGCAAAACATCACCGAAATGTCATGCTGGCGTATTTTGATGAACACAGCAAAACTAAGAAAACCACAATCTTTTGGCCATACTATAGCAAGCTACACATATGTTTAAATATGTATAGAATATTGATATTTCGCAGTTTATGCGATAGCAACCGATCAAAAAGAGGGAGTGTGTGATTATGTGTTGTATGTTTAACATATGGCATTTGATATCAACAATCAATGTGCACTGTGTAGTTGTGTACCAATCTTAGGAAAAAGTTACTAAAAACGATATTACAATTTGTTAACTGTAATTCCGAAAACAGTGTTACAATGTGTGTATTGTGAATGCAAAGTGCAAAAAGTAATTTGTGAACATACTTTAAGCATTTCAGGTGAAAGTACTTTTTGTCATGTTGAGCTCACTTTTTGCAAAAACCTTACGCGAGAGGAAATTTTTGACCCGAGATTCGTACTCAGGGCATGTTTTTTTTCAAATCCGCATTTTCATATTCGTTTCAGATAATCTATGTTCCCCAGTTATAAATTTCAAGAAACTTTTGTTAAGTGAGGACATAAATAAAATCAGTTAATAGAAAGATAATCTACTCAAATTAGTAAAAAACATATGGCTTTCCGATTTTACACAGAAGTGCGTACTTTGGCTTAAAAAATCAACGTGTTTGAGGAAAATAAAAACGATTCGTTTTAGAAATTTTCTCATGTTTCCATACTTTACGAGATAGTGGTACTTTTGCATCTTTTGCCTTTAGTAACAGCAATAATATTATTTCAGCATGGTTCTGCATAACATTCGTAATATGGACAAATTTGGATGTTCACAAACTTCAGGATTACAAAATAGTGACTTTATTGATTTTGTTATTATAGTATTTTTTCAAATGTTATATAACTTTTTAGGGCAAAATATGAACAAAATACTTTCTCTAATTTCTCTTGACTTCAACTTGACTGAACTTGTCTTCAATTTCAATTTTTTTACCACAAATATAGTTTAGTTTGTAAGTTAAACTTACAAACAATGCAGGTATATTGGATGGTTTGAAGTAAACATGTCAATATTGAATTAAATATATTATAATAAAGCGTGCGATTTGATTATTTGAATTGATTATTTGAATTTTTGTAAATATTTTGTTAAACTTTTGTATGTAGGTACTATCTAATATTAGAACAGTCTCATTATTCTCTATATTATTTTGTAACAAGTCACTGCACTGTACTTTAATAACAACACAGAGTTACCGGTTGTTTATGGCGCTTCATACTTCCTTGCGTTACCGTTCGAAACTCATTAAGACACAATAGTCGCGTTTTCTTTTAAATCTGCTTTGTTTCCGGCACAAGTCAAATTGTAAAGTAGCCGTACGTTATTATACAATATTTTGTACGTTATTATTATAGTAGCAGTATAATACGAGTACGTATAAATCGTCTGGAGGCACGCCTATGGACGGAGGTGCTCCGGTCGCATTATCCCATTAAGTTTTCCACTTTCATAAATCAGGAGGGTGACCAACGGTGTGGAAATAAGATAAGTCTCGCAGACGCAGCTCGTTCTCGGTACTCTACCCAACGACAATGCCAAATCTTCATTTTATGAACTCGAAGACAACACGATTCAATGCACTACGTCTACTGATAATATTTATAAGGAGTGTTTGAAAAGAAATATGACTTCCTTTAAAAGGCGATATACGAGGGAGACCACCAATATCACAAATTACGTATCTATACTCAGTAAATTTTCTTTCGCTACTTGCTTTATGTCATTATTGTACCATCACAGTGAATATCCCTCCAACATTGCGTCAATTATCGCTAGAAGTAACTATGATAAATATATTCAAATATTATTGGTTATTACTAAGTATTAGGTAATATAAAAATCTGCAACTGTGCGCGCGCTGATGTTGAACGTTATTTGGCATACGACTCATCCGTCGCATACAAATGCCATCTCGTCCGTCTCTGGTACTACACAAATGACTACACAAACACACCAACATTAACATTCCACAATCCAACGATTCTTATTGTACATAAACCAACGCAAACCTAATTAGAAAGATGTGAACAAACTAATGTAGGATCGGGTGACCAACCGTCCCGAATTGGGCGGGACAGTCCCGAATTTTGAAAACTTGTCCCGCCCCGTAAAGCGTCCCGAATTTGGTCCCGCATTTTGATCACTTTATTCTAATGTCAAAAATTTTCAAGAATTTTCACCCATTAAAAGATGAACCCTGTCTACTCTCTTAAGGACAGTTATTACGTGTTTTACTATTTGTTAGTTTTTATAATGAACTGGAGTAAATAGTTTTTAAATTACAAAAACTGTTTGATTTTTATGTGAAAATTTATTAAATTACTAATCGTTTTTAAGAAACTTTTAATATTAAGAAATGTTTTTGCAAACCATATTTTGTTTATTAATAAAATAGGATAGAACTGCTGCATGAAGTACGTCAAGCCTGAATCTTGTTGAGAAACTACATCAGTGCTTTTGAAGTTTTGATTGTCCAAGTATATTGCACGGATTTAATAGTCATACTAATGTATCATCAAAATAAATGATCAATTACAGATTTTTAAATATGTGTGGATTGTTCTTTTTTCATTTATCCAAAAAGATTCTAATTTATTTTAGATTTTAATCGATCATTGCTTTTTCCCATAAAAAAGATAAAATTCGTATTGAAACACGAAAAAAATCTGAAAATTGTTATTATCGGTTTTCAAATAAAAAAGATCATACATTCTTTTATTCTATGTAATTCGTTTAGAATTAGGGAAAAGATATTTACCCCATTTTGTAATCTATAAAAATCATAAAATATGCAGATGTATTCAAAAATAGGCATATTTTACTAATTATTAAGCAATTAATTCAATTATTAGACAATATGGACTACATTTTCAGGACTACATTTTCAGTCGGACCCAACGTTCTTTTCTGGGCAGGGTTTCATCCGTAAAATAAAATGAAAAAATTGCTTCCAATATCTAATAAGCATAAATAATGGCTCGACGCTGCATACTCTAGAAATTTAACACTATTCTGTGGAAGTGAAGCAGTAAGAAAAAAATGACAAACAAATGAATTTTGCAGTGTAAAGAGAATCAATGTTTTAGTTTCGTTTTAGATCAATGGTGTGCACGTCCACAATTTTTAAAAAATCACCCTGGAGAACGATAAGGTCGCAGTAATTATATCCATTGTTTGTTTTTTGATTGGGGGAACTTTGAAAAAAGTAAAGTAGTAAATCACAAAGTTTTGATGGCTTAGTTTGCTATGTAAAACTAGAAAATATGATTTAGTTACTGAAAATGTGTATTTATGTACCCCCCCCCCTACCTCAAATCTCAGCGTCCTGAATTGGACTATTAAAAAGTTGGTCACCCTAATGTAGGACAGTGTACGGACAATGTGGAGGGAGTCTGATATTTTGCCGGCGGCGTTGTTTTGTCACCAGTTGCAGCACAACTGCGGTAGGATGTTGACGATTAATTCTGAAACATCCTGTATACATGTTGAACCAAACTTAAAATTAAACTTAACCCAATAATTTTGAACCCAATGCCCTAGTATTTCCAAAATGTTTCATTCGAAATAAATTCACAGACATTATCAACATCACAATCTTAAACATTTTGATTCAAAGTGCCGTAATATGACACTTCCAAGCCCAGATTCATATTGCAAAGGAATTATAATAACTTCTTTCCAATTTGCAGTTTGTCCCAATGTGGCCCCGCCCGGGGCACATTGGGACAGGCATGGGACACATTGGGACAGTGTGAATATCTTGGTTATTATTGAAGATACCAATTTGATGTTTGGTGAGTACAAACCATCAATATAGACAAACAAAATGCCGTTAAGTTCATTATTATATCTTATACAGGGTGTTCAAAATTTGTAACACAAATATCAACTTTTTCAAACTAAGAAAGGTCATGTTTTTAAATTGAATATCTATCGCAAAAATCTTGCCCTGTGTCATTCCAGACTATACCTGATAAATATATTTAAAATTTAAATAATTTTTATATTATTATACAGACTGTGTTGTTCCACGTCCCGAATATTGGAGGGCCGATACAGCGTCATATTTTAGGAACAAAAACATCAATCAACATATAGCATAACGGCGCGGCGACTTGATTGTATGGTGCGACCTTGTGAAGGTCAAAGTGTTTTATGAACTACCTACAATGGTTGTTGAGGAATTTCTTCAAAACCAGCATAACAATATTTTATTATTATTATTCAAATATTCGGCCGACAAGGAAAAGAACCTGAACCTGAAATATGATTCACCGAGGCCCAAATGGCATAAATGAGTAAATTTCGCATTAATAAATAAATTTCCCCTTGTTTCCCTGTCCCAAACTCCCCCAGTTGAAATGTCCCAATGTGCCCCAACATGAGTTTTATGAATTGAAAAATTTGAGATGGGGTTGACGACTGCGGTGATTGTTGAGAAGAATAATAAAACGCTTATCAATTGAAAAATTCTAGGAAATTGAAGATTATGATTTGGTAGCCGCCAATAGCGGCAATGTATGAAGAATATATGTATAATTGTTAGAATATACATAATATTATACAATATAACATATCAACTTGTGTAGAGCCTTACGAACAGACGCACAATGGGGTTATTAGACCCAAAAAGCTGGCCATAATCAAATTTCTAAATTCTTAAATTCCAAAAAGTAAACCAGTTTCTGGGATAGGTAAAAGACCGATGTATTAAAAGGCACGTGTTCTTGTCAGCCAAAAGTTACATTTTACTATGGCTGAACATAGTTGCACATAAGTTGACGCTCTTAAAAACGGTTGCAATTTTGTATTTTAACGATAAATGTGACTTTTTTGTTATACATTCTTTAGAACCAAGTATGAACTTTCATTCGAAATTATTTTTATTAAAACTTACCCACAATTTTGTTTCTTGCAGGGCCGAGAACATTCGCTGTTATAAAAAAGCAGTTTTATGCAAAACTTGAGTGTTTTAGTTTAGTGTTTAGCTTTGTTAAGGTTTTGACAGTGGTTCAAATTATAGTATACATATTTGACATTACAACTACTGGAAAATCTGCTGCGGATAGGTGCGGATGCGGTTTTTGTGATTTTATTTCTAATACGTTGTAAAGGAAAATCCAAAAATTGATGTACCGGCTTATATGTAATTTTGTGCAATTTCTTGATACCGTGATAGTAGAGGTAATTTAGAACATATTTAACCATATTTAGCTATATACAAATGGTTACGGTTATCGAGATATTGACAACTTTATGTTCAATGCATCTTGTATGTTGTAAATGCCGTTATCTACGTATATTTTTCCGTTTTGGATCATGTAAACTGAACAACCCCGATGACCTGGACTCTTAAAAATCATACGGAAAAAACTTTAAACATTGTACCTACTTGTATATGCATTTCTTAGAAATTGGTTGCTTGAAGCCAATCGGATTCATACTCAAGGCAAGAAAATACATCGAAAGCACCTACTCGTATACACAGCTCACTGGTTGAAATTGGATTAAAACTGGTTAGGCGTTTTCGATAAATGTGTTTATGTGGAATGCGAATGTGGGTTCAAAACATGCGTATTAGGGTCATACCACTAAAAAACGACCGTTTCAGCTTGAAGTATGATCAAATTTCGAAAGTTTTCATGGAAACAATAAGTATAAATATTAGACAATTTTGAAATAATACTAACATAATAGATTTTATAGTGATATAAATATGGTGAAATAGGTTCTTAATTGCCTCTACTATCACGTCTTAAAAGGAAAGCATCGAACGGAAAACAGCATGAATAGCATATGTACCGTTTCAATACACAATATCGACTGGTGTAAACTTTCATTTTCTTCCTCTACCATCGGTCTTTAAAAATAAAACTTTTTTCAGGATTTTCTTACAACATAACAGACCCAAACATGTTATCTCATATAACTCAAAAACGACATGTATTGTTCAATTTTAAATCCGTATATGCTGCGTATTTAACCTGGACATGCCATATATTATTTTATGAATTTGATACGGTAAAACATAATAGAAATAAAATCACAAAAAATATTGATGACAATTGTTGTAGCAGTAATTAATTTACAATAGGTGTAGTGCAGTGAAGAACAATTTTTAATACAGTTTGCTTTTGCCTATTTTGTACTTTGTTTTATTGTGTTTATTAAGTTATTAACCTTCAAATTCTTAGTATGAAGGTTAAAATGTTATACATAAGTAAAACAACACCTAAAGCCTTTTTAGGTGAAAAAATAATTTTGGCCAGGTGTTCAGGTCAAAGACCCCACTGTGAGACGTAGAAAATACTTAGTTGCTAAACCAAAAACTGTTACATTCATCAACAAACGTTTCGACACTTAACGTGCTGGAAACTTTTTTGGGTATTGTTTACATTCACTGACGCATATTCTGTGTGAATGCGCATTTAATCGCAAGTCATTAACGCGGTGAATTTAAAATGTCCCAACGTGTACCAACATGTCCCAATCTCCCCGGTCTCCCCTACCACCCAGAAACATAGTAACAGAATCCCCTGTTCACTTAGTTCCAAAGATTTAATTTGCACGCGCTCGGCTAATACGGTCCTGCGTGGACTGAACGCCTTTGTGGCCACAGAAAATACGAAGGAGTTGTGCTCTTGTTCCATCGGCGCGATACGCCGCCGTACCGCAATATAATTCACGGACGTGGTGGATTTTTTTAGCGTAAGATATGCCCTCATGTGTGATGGGAGCTATATTGCGGCAAGAGTGGTCCGATCGGAACCACTCTTGCGTTACCACACCGCACTTATCTGCCGGTTGCTGGTTGTGCCTCGGCCTCCTATACCTGGAATTATCCGCGTCCCTCCATTGTTCATCCACTTCGTACGGGATTAAATTAATTTCTGACATATTTACGTGAGCTTTATCGATACATTAATTGCGAACCGTGTACCACCGACGAACCGCCCGATATTTTACTGCACCACCATTGCGGATGCGCCGCAATGGTGGTTTAATTAAAAAAATCGGCGCTCTGTGTTTATTATTTCAATTAAGGCGCTATCTGGGGAACATCTTTCATCCATTAACTAGAGTGATTTGTATCGTGATTCGCCCTGCCTCATTAGAGTCTCGCGTTTGCAGTTTTCTTAAAGGAGAGCACGAGAGGTGCGTGATGTTGCCTTTGAACGATCAGCAAATAGCAAATCAGCAAATCAGTTAAGGTCTGCGTCAACCTACATTCAGAATATTTCCGTAATATTCCAGGTAATAGGCGATTTTAGGTGAAAAAATCTGATGTGGCCAGGCACATGACTTTATCATACAATATATAAAATTAATAGTTTAGCTGCATGAGAATCTATTTTATTGAGATAAATCGTAGGTATTGTCAAAGCATCAGCATATGACACTACTTACACTACGTCACTAGAATAATGTTATTTATGTCACAAGTGCCGAAAGTACGGAATAGCGCGACGAGCGGTGATGAGGCGCGTCGCCTTCGCATGTGAGCGAGTCGCGCTATCTAGTTTTCAGGAGTAGTGACATCAAAGTTTTTTGTGCTGCTTTTTAAGAAATATGTATTTAAAAAAATAATTAAAAAATGGATATATTTCTGTATAGGAAATGTTAGGTAGGTACCACTTTGACGAAACGTCAAGGTTAAAAAGCTATTTCAAATTCTGACATATACTGTAGATGTCACATCCGTACCACCATACTAAAATAAAACTACACTCATCGATATACTTTATTTACAATTTTCTCAATTTATCGTTTTTAGAATTAGATATAACAACGGGTTGGTATTTCTTATCAACAAACAACCAAATTGGTGGTCTTATTTTATTTGAATTTTGTTTTTTGCCTCTGATGAAATCAGCTGTTTTGGAGTGTGACAGCAAAAAAAAATATTTGCCAAAATTCTGGCTACTACCTATGTACTTAGTTTCATATCAATGCAGATGCGACCGATCTCGATCAAATAGAATTTGCTCTGGCAGCTAAACTATTAATTTTACCAAAAAATGTCATAGGCATAAATTATTCAAAATTTCCTCTACTTTAATTTATTATTTAACTATTTTTACGAAATTACAGAAATGGCGGCTCATTTGCAAAATCCTTGAAAAAGGCGTAGAATAAACTACCAGTTCCTTTGGACCCTTTTGAACCAAAAGCTTTTCAGCTCTAAGTTAGGTCATGAAACTTCTAAATATGAACTTTCGTCCCAGACATTTTTTAGTACCTTGGTCAAAAATGTTCAGGGGACCAATAAAGACCTATTTCCGCTAAAATCTCAATTTTTTTTTTCGGCACGATTACAATACTTGGTCATACTGCCTATGATAAAGTAAAAAAGAGTGTTTACATATTTTTTTATACTAACAATGCGGTGCAAGTGTCAAAAATGTTTGATGATAAGTATGTAGTAGTTTGATAATAGTGTTTAGTAATTATCCCTAAAAGATGATAAAATATGTAATATATATCATACATGGAGATAACTACAGTTTAAAGTTTTATAGTTTTAAGGTTTTATCATTAATTTTAATTTAAAATAATTTGAATACAATCAACAATAAACTATTTTTATAATGTTCATTTCAATTGCGTGTTACAAATTAGACTGTGAGATTAAGATTTTAATAATAAATCAATGCTTAGAAATACCTACAGTATCACAAAATTCGAAACAAGGTACATGTGGATTTAAAAACACGTTTCAAGTTCTCGAACGCTGCGGACGATTGAACAAAAAACTTGTTGTTTTGGCTCTACGCCGAATGTTGCTGGAATATTTGAGCAAAACATGGTGGATACCGTCAATGCTCTACAGAAAAATATATTTTTCTAGTCGAACGTAATTCTTTTTGGGTCAGTACGAGGTTTACTTTTTGTATCAGTTTCGTCAAGAAAATAATATCTTGGTCTGTGGTGTACACGTGTTTGTTATTCCTGCATTACAAATGCGTCTCGAAAAATATCATATTCATAATATTCAATGATTCTTTATAATTGTAATAATAATTTATGTATTGTTTGATATAACGTGATGATTAACAACAGTTGATATAAATTCCCACTTAAAGTAGGTACCTAGTTAGCTATAATTACAGGTTTTGTGTGTTGATATTAGAACTGCTGCAAGACGTTCAACACTGCAATACAATTCATCTTTTGATTTGAATCTTAATTCATTCCATAATAAGTATTGCGACAAATCGAATCATGTACGAAGCACAAATATATGTGGATATGACCAGGATGCGAAATGATACAATCTTAATAGATGTTATAACCGTATTATGGACGATAGTAGGTACTGCATATCTTAGTGTAGAAATATTAATTTTTTTATAATCTTCATGTTTATGATTATTAAGAAACACAGATAAGGGGCCCATAATTTAAATAGTTTATTGATACTTAATCCTTTATCCCACAACAATGCGGGTTGCATAACGGTATGCAGATAAGCACAGAATATTATGCATTCTAAAAGGAAATCATAAATACACATTTTGATGCCATTGATAAATTTCAGAAATCCAATACAGTTAAATTATCCTTCAATATTATAAAACCTTAAAACTAAAACCCGAAATTTAATTAATGTATATTTTAACTAAAATTAATTTATTCTTAATAATAATAAATGCGATGTTTATGAACATAAATTACTAGGTTAGCCGTGATATAAAATTAAAGATTCTCTGAGTAATACCCGTAACCGAATTATGACCGATAATTTGGGCATTGAGCCTGAATATCTAGATCGACACTTAGGGCGTTCAGGAGCAAAGGCCTCGTTAATATTAATAATAGCGCAAAGCAACTTAATTTTCATACGAAACACTATAATTACCGGACGGCTATAATTATGTAAAAATTAACATAATTAAGTCCATCAGTTTAGCGGCCGATAATCGCGCTTAGTATTTGTTTTGAAGCTTCATTATAATATTTTTGCGAGAATCTGATCGGAACTTATACTTAGACGAGACATCGTAGATTTTATGAAAATTTAAGCGCCAAATTTGCATGGTAACAGTTTCCGAAGTGCCATGATTACCGAGGTATACATGGAAGTTTTTCTTGAGGTTTAAAGTTTATATGAAATATTATTCATTAGGTACATTAATTGTTTATTAAATTGGGTTTGGAAATTTTGCGGTGAAAGTTTCTGTTTTACTTCATCTGATAGGTTATTCAGAATAAAACAGATCGATGAATACTCGGAACTAAAAGAAGTAAAAGCTGGTGTACCCCAGGGTAGTGTATTGGGACCAATACTCTATCTACTATATACAAGTGACGTACCACAGCTGGGAAATGTAACAAGCGCCACATTCGCAGATGACACGGCACTTGTCATCTGTCAGTTGTCGTCAGTTGTCAGTTGTCGAACTGTCAGTTGTCAGTACAGAACAAACTACAAGTTTACAACCAAATACTAAAACCAATTTGGTTATACGGCATCCAGCTTTGGGGTTGCGCATAAAACTCCAATATACAAGGAATCCAGACTTTTCAAAATAAAGTACTAAGGAATATGGTTAACGCTCCTTGGTATATACGGAATAGTGACCTGCATCATGATCTTGGTGTCCCACAAGTCATCCAAGAGATAAAAAGATTCGCCACTAAGCATGAATCTCGCCTAAGCCATCACGTCGACGTAGAGGCTATGCAGCTACTGGACAACCAGAATCTAGTGAGAAGACTAAAAAGAACTAAACCCTTCGAACTAGTGAACCAGTGAAATGTTTAAAAAGCAGAGCACAGTAAGTGAAGAATAAGTGCTTCTTGTTTAGGACAAAGAAATATAGGATATCAGTGGATAGCCTTTTAGAAACAAGTACCTAGTTTTAAGAATTCAGATTTAAATTAATGGTTAAGCTTTTAGATTAGTTTCAATATGATAAGCACTATGCTTATTAATAAAAAAAAATGTTTATTTAGAATTCTTGGTGTCAAAGTTACTGACTATACTATAATAGTCTTTTGTGCCGTTTAAAATTTCAATGATGTCATTACCTGAAAAAAAGTCATGCGAAACTCAAGAGTATCGCAAAAAGTAGAATTTTTTGTTTATTAGCACTTCTCAAAATTTCATTCGTCCAGTGTTAGAAATATTTTAAAAACACGGGCTTACTTATGCCCTAAGTCACCCGGTACCTATAGTTATATTCATAGTTTCTATATAACTTAAAACACCAGAATCGACATAAAAATGATTTTGAACAATTTAAAGCTTTTATTAAAGCATCATCAAACAAAACCTCAAAAATGTAATAAAATCCGCCGACCGTAATTACATTTCTTGTTCGTTTCTATCGGCTGCAGTTGGATAGCATCGAAAGAAAACCGCATAACTGCCATTAAGACGTTACAATAGTCGGCGTCGGCTTGGTAGTCGTCTTCAATAAGCGACTTATGACTCCCCTTCATGTTCGTATCAATTGTAATGCCAATATTTCGTAGCAATTACACTGATTGGTTCTTGTGGTTGTGTAAAGCTGGCGCATTATGTCCGGCTATTATATGCAGGGACATTGATGATTTAATTAAGTGCGGTGATTGTTGTGTGTGTGGAATAAGTGTTGGCGTGATCAATGATCGAACGCCTTCGCAAAATAGATAGACGAACTATGGATATTGCTTTACAGGTGTATTTTGTAATCTGACGCTTAAAAGGAAAGGGAAAATAACACAAATCAATAGAATTGAATGTTTGGATTTTTATTTTTTCGTTTGACTACACAGCACTGCAATTTTGCCCAGCTTAACTTAAAGTCGGTCCTTAGTCAGCCCAATTTTTATCCTGCGTTTTGAAAATACTATTGTAGTTCCCAAAATTTTTAATTTCAATCGTCAAATTAATAATTTTGTTGGCATAGAAAAAGTAACCATTCAAAGGTACTCTGTGCGTTCGTTCCTACGAAAAAATACTAGCTGAAATATTGTCTATGATAGACAATTAATAAAAAATAAAAAAAATAATAAATTTGTTGATTAATATATTTAATTTAATATATTGATGCTAAAATATAGGCTGCTAGTCCAAGAGCGTGTTCTACAAAAATAAATAATAATGTTTTGTGAAACTAAAAATGACTTACTGTTCTTACTAAAAACGTAAGAAAATAATTAAAATACCCATTATTAAGAGCATTGAATAAGTAATTTTTGTACAACAGAATATATTAATTTCCTTTATCTACAAATTCTCAAACTAATAAACTCATCCATGAACATAATCCTAGCACACCGCCGATGACAGTTCGATATTTTATAATGACAGTTTGGTGCTTTATAATGGCATCTTTGTAATTGATCATGACAAAACAAATAACAGTTCTATGGTATATAATTTTAGTGCGGTATTATATGATCATAAAACGCTCAGCAATTGTCATCATAATACACTGATGACTGAACTGTTATATCTAAATTTATTAATATACTTTATAAGAAATGGTATGTTTATGCGACGACGCTGTATTTTTTCTATTCAAACATTTTTATACCCCCCACGTTTACTGGGGTGAGGGGTACATTGAGTACGGCACAAATGTCCATCTGTCTGTCCGTCTGTGTACACGTTAACTGCCGTAATTTGAAGTTATTGATCTGAAACTCGGTTCAATTCAGTTCAAGATCGGTTAAAATTTTTTAAATTTACTGGGTGGGGTATTTTAACTTCAGCACGGCTGAAGATACTATTCTTACTATTTTTTTGATTTTTTAAATATGTAAACATAGTATTCAAAGTGAATAGAAACAAAATATTCAAATTTTGGAAAAAAAGCATTCGAAACAGCCGGGTTTCTTCAATGTTATTCAGACAACTCATTTATTTTGTTCTAATATGATACGGCTTGTTATTAAAAATCTGGTGTGGCTAGGCACATGACTTTATCATACTATGTATATATAAAATTAATAGTTTAGATGCATGAACATTGCATGAGATTCTATTTGATCGAGATCGATCGTGCCTGCATTAAAATAAAACTATTTAGCCAGGATTTGACAGATATTTTGATTCTATTGACAGTAGCTATTGCCCAAAGATCAGCGTTTGACCCTACTTACTGTCATTAGAATATCAAATCTTGGCTAACTAGTTTTATAATTAATTCAGACACGACCGAGCTCGATCAAATAGAATTTGCTCATGCAGCTAAACTATTAATTTCACCATAAATTGTCATAGACATAAATTGTGCCAAATTTCCTCTACTTCAATTTATTATTTAACTAGTTTGACGAAATTACAAAAATGGCGGTTTCTTTGCAAAATTCTCGAAGAATCCTTAGAGGAAACATCCAGCTCCTCTGAGGTCTCTTTAACAAAAACCTTTTCAGCTCTAAGTTTGGCCATGAAACTTCTAAATATTTATGTTTCGTTCCGATACCTTTAGCCGTTTCTACGGAATCGTCGCCACAAGAACGGGTACACACCCATACACACACAGACATTTTTTGTGCCTTGGTCAAAAATGTTCTGGAGTCCAATAGGCCATATTTCCGGTAAACTACAAAAAAGAATTATGGACACACTTATTTTTAAAATTTAATGCAGTTTATATAAATTTGGAAAAATTTGGAAAAGTCACATTATTTTATATATTTTTTGAAATTTTTCTTATGTAGAGACATTTCTGCTACCATTAAAATAATCATATGGAAATGTATTTGTTTTCTTTTTGTTGTGAGTGGAGAATAAATACAAGAGACAAATAAATGTCGGAAATAAATTTTTACATAAAAATGTATGTTATGATAATTTCAGAAATTTTTTGAAGTTCATCGTATGATGCATCATTGATGTCTCCTTGAAAAAAGACAATATTTTATGATTTTATGAATAAATCTGAATAATCAATAGATTTAAGACGATTTGTGGCTCCTTTATTATATAAAAAATCCTTCGTTTTTGAATTACGGAACTTCAACCTTTTGCACACCAATATGAACAATACGTCACTTCCCGTTTCTGTTGCTATCAATGGCGAGCTGAGACACTTGAAACGATCAGTCGACGCCACGTTTTTATCGCAATTACGCTCCGTATGATGAAATAACTGTATCGGCAAAACAATCACGCTGAGCGTCCATAAAAATGGCGATAGTAGATATGGTAATGGCGGGCCACGATCGACAAAAAAACGTCCATAAACCATTAACAAGTTGAATCGGAATTTAAACTGTTAATATTCCGCACACATCCGCGCTGAGTACACAAAAAAGAGAACGGGGCCGATCATTCATGCGTGAACCGAACTGCGGGATCTCCGACTCGTTTGAACGATTTACGATTTTCGTACACGATATCTTGATAGGCCAACATACGCAGCGCAGGATCCGCCCAGTGTATCGATATACCGTATTCTCTTCAGTGGCTTACCATATAAAAATTTCTTTTTCGTGGGTTTGTAGTTTCATGTATCGTTGAAGTCTCCACGAGAAAATAGTTTGTTTAGTGATTTTATGATACATTCTCATCAATTTATGCATTTAAAGACGATTAAGGCTAATTTATTTATATGAAAAATTGCTCCGTTTTTGAGTTCTGGCATATTTTTTTGGTTAAATTGTTGAAACCAGCGGTTTTAAATGCATACAATACGCGCAGCTCTTAAGTGATAACACGCGGATCTTTCTGGAGCGTGTTCATAAGAACGTCAGTATGTTTGGCATGTTTCGTAATGTTTCAAGCCTGTCACAAAAACTTGCAGCGCCTTAGCTTGATGGACAATCGTATCGCGTTCGATACCACACGTCACTCCATTCCGACGAAGCTCTCTATCCAACAAAGAGCTTCACCAGAGGAAGTAAGGAAGCACCGTCGCGTCCAGTGGCGGACTTGAAACTATGTAATAAAAATATATATAACGAAAAATAAGTAAATCAAAAATTGTTATTGATATTTTTTTAAATATTTAGGAATTAAAACAACTATTACTTACTGTACTGAAAGTCCAGAAAGTTTACTTTTATGGTATACATTACGGTAAAAAATTAGCGTTAATAATGACAAATTCAAAAATTCCCTGGATTTGATATCATTTCTTTCGTAGTTTCTTCAATAGTTCTTGGAATTCCTTTTCGATTAGAAACCTACTTATACGTCATTACCCTGATTAACAGTATCTATAGCTATGGTATTTACACTGAACTCGGCAAACAAAAACGGTACCTATCAATATTAATTACCCGTAATTTCAATTATAATTAGTTGATTCAAATACATATAACATACCATAGTTGGAATAACAGCCGTTACAATGTAATGCAATGTTACTTTAATTATGGCTATGCAAATCGGGAGTTTCTATCAATATTGAGTTATTTTTTATGTGAAATCAAAGCTGTATGAAAATTAGTTATTTTTACGTTATGTTTTGCTTTATTCAAAGACATTTAATATAGATTATGTGATTTTCTATGGTTAGGTGATTTGTTGTTTATTTTTTTGTACTCAAAAAGGTATGGAGCTAGACGACTGTAGCGGAAACATTGTACTTTTTTTTTGTTTTGGTAAACTGCTGAACACTAACCATATCTTTGCTGTCAGTATTTCACGTAAGAAATGATGTTTCAAGTAAAATATATCGAAACAAATTAGAAGTAATACAATTAGTTCGAACAGTGCTGATTAAGGTTGGAAGCTTGCATTTGATCGAAATATTTTTTCAACGTGACACAAATACTCCTCGATGTGAATACTTTCCATACTCTCTATGTGAACATGTAGGAGATAAACTTCTAAAATCTACATCCAAATAAACGTAGCTCGTAGCATCTTAAAAAAGCATTATTAGAAAAACCAATAGTGTGATATCATTTGATAGCTCTCTTAAATACAAATTTCAAATTTGGTCTAAATTTCTTTTTATTTAACGTCATTGAAGATAGTTAAAAGTAATACTCGAGCACATTGGCGCGAATGGCTCACTCTGTATCTGTTGCACAATTAAACATTGGGGTTGAATATTACGATGTATTGTAGAAAAGAAGGTGAAATTATTTCTAGCTCTATATATATTAGAGACATGGCTAAACCTACTTTGTTTCTTTTGAAAAATATTCCCATTAAGCCTGTGTTTGCAGATTTTTGCCATTTTAAGTTGAATGTATTGTGATTTTGAGCTTCCGAATAAAACATTAATTAAATTGTGGTTTTTATCGTAACGGTAATACAAAACGTATAATTTATCCGTTTATTGCAATTTTAAAGGCTGATTTTAGTGATGACGTTAATGTTTAATTCAAAATTTTATGTCGAACATGTGCTTCTTTTGTATTTTCGACCAACTGATCTAATATTTGACACGCCATATTGTTTATATATATATATATATTATGAGGACAAGTATAAACACAACGGCATCATCCAGACATTGAAGCTATTTTTATTTTATTATCAATCAGACTAACCTTCTGAACACAAAAACATATCGATCGTAAATTTTTATCACTAAGGCAACGAAAAGATCATGTATGTTTATTAATCTAGGTGGGTATGAATTGGTGCAAATAGTCGAAAATTGTCAGATAAACACAAATTGTTTTTTTGGGAAGAAAATGTCACAGGTCGTTTATTCGAAGGAAAACATTTTTCCGATTACAGTGATACGAAATACTCTACTGTAAAAATATTCATTGGTATACAATTTTTGTAAAAAAACATATTTTTGGTTTTGTAAATATTCGCAAGACGCTGATGAGAAATACCATGGTGATCTAAAAACATTAACAGTATTTTTTTAAATAATTTTAAAATAATAATGTTATTTCGTTTCAATACGATTGTTATCAATGCTCTTGAAAATTGCTCGCTTTTTGAAAAAGGACATTATGGATTGAAAGGTCATGAAACGCGTTCTGTACATATTTTGCAGTGATTTTCTCACAAACTAGGGACAATTCTAAATTTCTGTCTTCTAATTCTACAAGAAAAGGGTCTATCTGCCAGAACTAGTTGCCTTTTTTATTGTTTCTTATTGTCTAGAATGTAGTGTATTGTACGTTCTTGTCCTTGAAAATGATGTAGAAATCTGAGGTTATTTTGCTATTAGACTCAAAAGTTAATGATTTATTTTGTTCTTTTGATTGAATTAGTAATTCTGATATGTACATTCATTTCACTAAGACGGGGTTGTGTCCACCGGTTTTTCAGTAACAAATTGAGAACTAAAATGAACTTATATAATAGACTTTTGTTGATTTTTTGTTGTGAATATTTACTTTATCATACGTAGTATGATATGAATAGTTAAATAATAAATGAAAGTAGAGGACATTTTGTATAATTTATGTGTATGACATTCTTTGGTAAAATTAATAGTTTAGCTGTATGAGCAAATTCTTTTTAATCTTGTCTGCGTTAAAACTTAGTTAGCAAGGATAACACAATTATTTTCATTCTGTCAAAGGCTGGGTTTTTGACAATACCTACTGTCAATATTATCCATATACGTATTAAGGATTATACGGAGCTTGTTCTATAGCGCCAATGTGTAGTCTCGGTTCCAACAATATGAGACGGAAAAAAATATATATTTTATCTGTCGATGTGATGCCCGGGATCAAACTGCGCATGCGTGGCCAGTAGTTATTAGGACCGTCGACAGATGGCGCTATTGTAGCTTAAAGTGCGCGGTCGGTATTACCGCGGCAGTTAGCCGGTAATATTCGGCATCACTAACGCCAAACCAGTGACAGCCCACAGATAACCTTATACATGTGGCAGTCTATGGATCCAATCCAGCCAATCGAATCCACAAACGGGACCAACTTTTTTATATCATTTTGTATTTATATGCAATTATCAAAATATCTGTCAAAGCCTGGCTAACTTGTTTCATTTTAATGCAGACACGATCGATCTCAATCAAATAGAATCTCATGCAGCTAAACTATCAATTTTATATGTTGTATGATAAAGTCATGTGCCTGGCAACATCAGATTTCTTAATTAAAGATTATGTACATAATGTATTTACATGCTACTGGAAAAACTTTAACATTTTTCAAAGGTGCCCAAATCGTCAGGGTTCCAGAAGACCCAGTTGTCATTGGGCGAACTGTCACTCAGGCCAGTCCGCCACTGGGCGCGTCGGCACCGGTCGTCGTCGTCCTGTGGTCCTGTTGTCGTTAGCGTCGATACACTCTCATACAGCAATCGAGAGAGCCAATGATCATTCAGTAGCATCCCGGCCGGCTAGATTTATCTGTCGTCGATCGTCCGTCCGTGATTGAATTCATATGCCGTGTGTGTGGTTCGGTTCCGGAGAAAATCTTCTGGGAAATCGAACTACCTTACCGACGCCGGAGTATATCGATCATATTTACCCGGTAGACCACCAGGATTTGATCGCCGCGACTCTGTCGGAAATATGCCGCTAATTGAATCTATAATTAACTCTTTATGGGGCACGGAACGCTGCCCGGCGAAGATTAGGGAATGCCTGTAAAACCCGATAATTGGCCGATAATTACTTGATCAATCTTGGCCGGCAATTAGAAAACATTATGAAAGAGCAATCTCGCGAATTCTATCGTCGAATGCGGCCGACGTACTCGCGAGATTTTTATATAGGTTTATTGCCGCTTGTTCCCTGCGTACGTTTTTCTCCGCGAGCTGCAATCGGACGGTTTTTTTTTTGCGAGCGAGCGTTTTTTCCTGCCTTACCTAAAATGGGAGCGCCGATTTTACCAGCAGTTTGCGCTAGTATACATGTAGTAAAAACCAAAAGCAGCTAGCGTTCTTTACTGCGTGTATGTATGGATTGAACAAACCCGGGAGTTTGTCGATCTACCGGTAATTATTTGTGTACTACACAATTTGCCATTTTGTTAAATGCTACTTAAATGAACCTCACTGACAGTTTAACCAAGCATTTTTATTACTCTTCTCATACTTCTTAAGAGTTAGCAACGAGATATATTACTCATAACCACCATTCGCTATATATTTTAATTACATAGGTACATTTATGGAGGCCGATAATAGCAAATCTTTATGAAGATCTATTAATATCTCTGAAAACAAATGTTGATCTAAAATAGACAATAATTCATTCTGGTTGACTTAAATTACCTATTGACTGAACTATAAGACCCTCCTATTTAAATTAAATCGTTGCTTATAATGCGTTAATAATGCTACAGTACAACCAAATTATCAAATAAATATCTAATGAAAATCCTCACACTTATAAAACTTAACTGAAAGGCAATAAAGCATTATTTAAGGAGGCACAAAATATCTGGCTTTTGTAAAATAATATTGTCGTTATGGGCTACGAAACCAAAGTTTTCAATTTTGACAAACTTTACCGATTTATGACATAAATACAATATCAAACAACCTATCGACAGTCTATAAAGCATGTATTTATAGATTTATAAAAGATCATCAAATGATATTGACAACTTTTTGAACCGACCGTGCAGGAAAACATAGTTCTGAGAGAAAAGTCCTTTGAAAAGTCCTAATACATTAAAGACGAGGAAATTTTGTATAATTTATGTCTATGACATATTTTGGTAAAATTAATAGTTTAACTGCATGAACAACTTCGATTTGATCGAGATCGGTAGGGTCTGCATTAAAACTAGCTAGCCACGGTTTGACAGATATTTGATTCTATTGTATATATATATCTTTGTGGGCTGTCGTATTTATTATTATAACTTCGTAAGTAATGGATGTTGTATTAAAAATCCGTACGAGTATAGACAATAGTAATAAATAACAAAAAGAAAATTTTTAATTTAAAATGCCCGCTGTATGTAACCCCTCAATTCAAATAAACAAAAATATTAATTATATAATGAAATAAGTTAGACAAAATGACTTTCAACCTATGATATGGCAATTACCAACAACGTCGTCAAAATTTGGCAAAAAATTGCCACCAATTTTAAGAATTAATGTATGATGTGGCTTACTGAACATCTTGCATTTGAATGCTGATAAACTATTTGTAGCCATATCAAGAGTTAAGCTAATCCTACAAGATGATATTGTTTTTGCGAATACTGTTCTAGAGATAGACCGGTTCCAAAACATTGTGTAGAAGTTTGTTTGAAGGATTTCCCCTCACTATCGAGAGCCAGGAGGTGATTGAATCCCCTGCTCTCAGGTAGCTTCCTGGAAACTTCAAATTCTTCAAGTTGTAGGTGTTCTACTGTGCAAGTTTTCTGGTTTAAATTCACTTATTTGTTCAAGCTTATCGCACTGCAAAGGGTCCCCATGACTCGTTGATATCTTCATGAAATTGGAATATCATCTTGAAAAACACCATTTGCGGTTGAAATTTCTAAATCTTGAATTGGAATTCCTGAATAGTCGTTTGCTCCTAGACACTCTGCTTGTAGTGTCGCGGTAGCTTTTTATGTTCTGTGGATACTTCATTGTTAAAGATCAAGTATTAACTATATCTAGTAGTTTGGCCAGTATCAATCGATTGGTTTGACACCAATCTTTCACATTCCGTGTTTATTTTGTTGTTTAATTGTTTCTTGCAATGTCTTGAGTATTTGCAGACGCTTCATTTTGGGAAGAAGGGGACATATTTCAAAGTCAAAGCAAGCTATACGGATATTGTTCCTATCAATCCTCTTCCATACAATGTAATAATTGCCGAAGCTACAACATTTTCTAATAGCTTCTCTTTAGTCCACTGCTTAATCCTGTTTAGCCACAACAAAATAACTATTCCGGCACATTAATCATAGAATAAATAAATTCTAGGTTCACGAAATACAAAACAAAAAACTGTCAAAGAAAAACGTCACCCCATGTATAATAATTAGCGAGGACAAAATCGACAATGACTGATGAAGAGCGTCCCGGTCAGGTTTTACAAGATCGTGGAAGCGGCCAACGATAACTCAGCCATTGTGCCGACGGTGGCGCCTCCTTTATGTGCGCGGAATACTTAAACAACCCGATCTACTATAATTGTTTCTTAATGACCGCGAGGAAGGCCGCGGAAAAGTAAGGAAACCAGATACCTTCGTAGACGTCGACCGTTTCTCAGATTTGCGATCGCGGTAGTGCGTGTTATTGGTTGCCGGGTTACATGGACTCGAGAACGAGCGCACGCACCACACAGAGGAGAGAGGATTCCTGCATTACAGACACGAGACATCATGTACCATTATCTATTGTTCGAAACCGTTAAATCATAACGTTAATTGGCGTCTGGATCTTTTACGTCAACAATAAAGAAGTAGCGTTAGATCATGAGAACCTGATTTTCTTTGGTTAGGTATGGCATCAAACCTGCGTCGTGAATCTTATTGACGATTCAACGCAGAATTAAGGAAGTGAACAATGGACGGATTATTATAATGTGCGTTTTTATAGCACGTAATAAACCGTTTTTTATGTAGCTTCTGTGCGTCACGTAGACGACTGTACCTGGAGATACATAGAGTGATGTTAAAAGTGACTAGCTTTTAACTTCACTCTTCATTCCTAGTTCATTTTTTTGGTCTGAATGATAATCAATTTTACTAAGGCAATAAAAGAAGAAGAATTTTATTAGATAAACCATTGTCGCTGATACATGTTTTTTATATGATGGGTGACAATATGTCATTCGGGAGTTAATATAGCTAACTATAGGTGAAAACACGAGCCCTCCATTTGCGACAAAAAAATTGAAAATTTCATAGAATTGTGGTAGAATTTTTGAGGGTGAACCCGTGTAACACATTTTTGAAACTTCCATATCCTTACAATCAAACGTGCGACCAAAACTTGCAAGCATCCGGTTTCATGGAACCTATTTACTCCTTTCACTTCCCTATCACTACCCTATACGGTTGCCAACTCAAAAAAGTAGAATAACCGGACATGTTTTTGCCTTTGGGAAAAGATCAGCAGGACAAAAAACGCAATTATCAAACTTAATAGAAATAAAAATCGGTAGGCTTTTGAAAGTTCTGAGAAAATTTCAGATTTCTAATTACCTACTTACAAAGAAAGATAAATCTGACAACTGACCAGTGATTTTAAAAGGCAACATTGTGAATTGCTTTTTGGAAAACTAATGCAAAAAGCGTAACACTAGAGACTTAATTCACAATCTTACCCCCAAATACAGAATCTGGAAAAAGTCAATAATCAGTTATAGCTTCCTTTTGTTTCTTTTTTATTGGTCAGAGTAATAACAAAATGTTTCTTCAGATATTGTATTTTGTTCTAAGAATAGCCGATAACAATTCCTAAAAACTACCTTTTTAATTATAAAAAAATAGTAAAAACAAACACTTTAAAAGGTTCAGCTTCAAATAACAATATTTTTGAAAAATTTAAAAGCACCCTAATACAGGTACGATAGAAAATGTTTTGGTATTTTTAACACCTTGTATATCTCATTAAAATAAGCAAACAAGTATGCTATAAACGTGGGGGGTAACCAATTTCCCCAACAAATTACCTAAAATTACCAGAAACACAATTAACGAAGTAAATTATTCGCAGCACTACTTTTCTTTATTTCAGTAGTTTCAAATTTTAGACATACTATTATAAAAGAAATTTTTGTTAGATATTTGCACGAAAACAGTACCTACCTCATGGGGGTCCTTATTTATACTTATATAAAAAATATAACTAAAATTTCTTTTATCCGCGCCAAAGGCGCTCAAGATAGAGAATAAGTTCAATTTAATAATATAGAAAAAAATTAATAAGCTGTTTTTTCACCAAAATAAACTTACATACCACTTCTGCTAGCTTAATCTAAAGAAATAATCCAAATAATCTTGTAAGTATAGATATCTCGTATTTCCATTCATGTAAGAACAAAATCGGGCAATCTCAAATCATAATTCTAAGAGAAATAAGAATACCAAAAACAGCTGTCTTGTTAGAGTTTGTTCTTCGTTGGCCAGAATAATCACGTAGCTTAGATTATTGTATTTTAGACAAATTGAATACTTGAAACTATGTGTAATACTCTATAAAATATCAGGAATCAAAAGTTAATTGATTAACTTTCTATTAGGTTGATAACTGTGATATGTAAATTTGCTGTATTAAAAGCAAATGAAAAGGTTTTTATAATATTATTCAGTTAATCTCGATTTTGAGCCTCTTGGGGGACGTGTTAATATGTATCTATAGATTTCATTGTGCACACCAGCTAAGTACGAATATATGGAACAAATTAAGAGGGTCCTGCTGAAAAATGTTAAATGTTGAAAAACAAGGACCACACTAACCTTTAGGACATCAACCAGTATATCGATCAGTAGATTTGCTGTTAAAGCAGTCGTGATGTTCTCTATGCAGCATTTTGTATGTTATATATACATCCAGGGTATAAATTACCCTGGATAATTATTAATTATTAGGGGGTGTTTAGGGGTAGTAGGACACATACACCACATACACCATTTTCTGCAATTATAAAACATTGTAACCGAGTTTTTTTTTTTATTTTGTAAATGTCAGATAGGTATCTATTATATTTTTACTTTATCATACGCAGTATGGTAAAGTATTGTAATCATGCCGAAAAAAAAAATTGAGATTTTAGCGGAAATAGGTCTTTTTGGGTCCCCTGAACATTTTTGACCAAGGTACAAAAAAATGTCTGTGTGTGTGTGTGTGTGTGTATGTATGTCTGTGTGTGTGTAAACGATTTTTGTGGCGACGATTCCGGAAAAACTACTAAAGGTATCGGGACGAAAGTTCATATTTAGCACTTTTATGACCAAACTTAGAGCTGAAAAGCTTTTGGTTCAAAATGTTCCAAAGGAACTGGTTATTTACTCTTAGCATTTTTCAACGATTTTGCAAATGAGCCGCCATTTCTGTAATTTCATCAAAATAAATAAATAATAAATTAAAGTAGAGGAAATTTTGTATAATTTATGTCTATAACATTTTTTTGTAAAATTAATAGTTTAGCTGCAGGAGCAAATTCTATTTGATCGAGATCGGTCGCATGTGCCTTGATATGAAACTACATAGTAGCCAGGATTTTGACAAATATGTTTTTGTGCTGTCACACTCGAAAACAGCTGATTCAAGCTGATTTCATGAGAGGTTGGAGAACCGCTATGGAACGTTGCCGCTCTAGTGCGAAAATTGTAAATAAAGTATAGCGATGACTGTAGTTTTATTGTAGTATGTGTCATGAACAAATATAAATCTGCCAGAATTTGACTTAGCTTTTTAAACTTGATGTTTCGTCAAAGTGGTACCAACCTAACATTTCCTATACAGAAATATTACCATTTTTTATTTATTTTTTTAATACACATTTCTCAAAAAGCAGCACAATAAACGTTGATGTCACTCCTGCCAAAAACTAGATAGCGCGACTCGCTCACATGCGACGGCGACACTCAGCCTTCGGTGACGCGCCGCATCACCGCTCGTCGCGATATTCCGTACTTTCGGCACTTCTGACTTGAATTATTATTCTAATGACGTAGTGTAGGTAGTGTCAAATGCTGATGCTGTGACAATACCTACGATTTATCTCAATAAAATGGATTCTCACGCAGCTAAACTATTAATTTTATATAATGTATGATAAAGTCATGTGCCTGGCCACATCAGATTTTTTTAATTTTCTTTAGCCCCCATGGCGCAGTACTAAATGCGACAAAAAATGAAATGGGATTTTATTTCTCGTGACAACTTGACTGCTTCCGATCTTGTTTTATACAAATTTAAACTGTTCTGGGTGAGTTTCGATAAAAATTGGGTCACGCCCACTCGGGTTTCTGCTCAATTTGTTGTTTTATCACAATATTTTGTCACGTTATTTCAAATAAACTCTTCTATTACACCTCAAGAATTCCATCTGACGTGTAAACATATTTTGATAGTCGCAGTATAAATGCAATCATTGCTACTGTTCGACAATAATAAAATTATTCAAATCATGACAACGTACCTTTCGATTTCCACGTTATTTGTCTGCATCTGCCCGGAATGCTTAAAACGCAGAGGCAATGCAGCTCACGTAACGCATTCAAATTTCGGGGACCACGCTCGTGTGAAACGATTGCGCCAAATTTTGTTCCGACGCGACTCTCGGACGGAGACCGGGGAATATTGGTCTTTTGTTTGACGGACATGCACATGTTGGAGTGTTTTTCGGTCGGAAAAAATAAAACCGTTCCCATTCAACGACTCACTCGGACTCGGACAACATTCTTTTCTCTTCCCCAGAGCCACATCCTAATTGTTCGCGATGACTATGCGCTTTGCATTATGCGGCCACCGAGTTCAGATCACATAAACGTCACCTTGGACGCGCCAGCACGCAAAAATACCGAAAATCCCTTCGGAATCTAGACGGCTGTCTACATATGTATGTACGGACGCTGATGGAGATTCGTATGGTGAACGAATTGTGGCAATGCAATCTGGGAGAGGACAAACTCTCGCTCATTGTTGCAGTGACTTGATCATTTTGGCGAAAGGGAACCAATTTTACATATGTCACTGGAGTTCTGTTATAACGATCTGATGTAACAAATTGGTTTTAGCTCTTTGTGGCATTGGTGATGTTGCTTCTCATTTGCGAGGCAGAAAAATGGGGAAACGGTCATTTATTAATGCGTTAAACTGAAGCACGAAGTGTTCGTTGCCGAAGCTTCTGTATTTGTCTTGACAAACCTTATTACTCGATCCCAGTGTGGCTCTTGAAAGGGAAGAATGTTATCTAGCTACTTTGCACTAGACACGCAGCAGTTCTAAGGTTGGTTTTGTCTTGAAAACCTTTGCACAAGGCTTTATTCAAAGGTTCTTTTCCCACTGCACAAATATAAAATTTTAATGAGCTATTCATGAGACAGTAATGCTTAAGAATGGACAACATTAGTAATCAGTACAATTACATATTAGAATTACAATCCCAAATGTCCTTCGAAAATGTTATAACCATTCCTTTTAAATCTGGATGACTTAAGAGGAATTTCTGGTTCTAATGTTGACCAATGGATATTATATCTAATCTGTTTGCATGGTGTATGATGCCAACATTAAATACTAAAATAATATTTGGGCTTTATTGACTTATTGACTTTATTGTTAAAAACTACCAACTTGTCTTCAGGTACATATTTTTTAAGAGAATGATAGCTCCACCCGTCGACAGAAGAAATAATCTCATGTGGCCAGGCATATGAATTTATCATACTATATATAAAATTAATAGTTTAGCTCATGTTTAGCTGCATGAGGTTCTCTTTGATCGAGATCGGTCGTGTCTGCATTAAAATAAAACTAGTTAGCCAGGATTTGACAGATATTTTCATTCTATGGACGGTAGGTATTGTCAAAACATCAGCGCTTGACACTACCTACTGTCATTAGAATGAAAATGTCTGTCAAATCCTGCACAGAGAGAAATTTTTGTTTGATTCAAATAAATATGCATTGACTCAAAGAAATTTGTTGTTTCAATAGAGGCAAAGAAATATTTATTTGCGGATAAAAACGCATTTATTTGAAATATTTGTTTGGTAGAAAGAACGTTGATTTGTGTCAAACAACTTATGTTTCCAGTTAAAAGGTTTGCAATTTGTGTATTATAAGAAATGAGATTTATTTACTTCAAATAATTATGATTGTTTTGAGTGAAAGAATTAATTTTTTTTAAATTAACAAAATTATTGGTCGAGTTAAAATGCTTAAAATTATTAATTTGTTGAAGGAATTAATAGACAAGAATTTTTCGGAAGACTCGCCATGTGTCACCTCCTTTTTGGGATGTCGCACATCCTCGACCAGTGCTTGGTCTTCCCAACCCAACATATAGTCAAGGTTAAGTTAGTAAAGTGTACTCTGATTTGGAATCGCAACTTGAACCTACAGGCACTCTACTCTAAGTTCTATACTGTCGATGACGCGGCTTTATACTCTCGATATGTACGAAGTGCGAGGAGAGAGTTTACAGCGCCATCTAACAATACAGTTGGATGACATTAAAAATATATTTATTTGAATCAAAATATGATTTCTTTGGTGGAAGTAAACCTATTTTAAAGCCAAAACAAAAATATTACTTTAAAGGAAATAAATCGCTTCTTGTGTACAAATATATTTATTTTAATCAAAATATGATTTCTTTGGCGGAAGTAAACCTATTTTTAAGCCAAAGACAAAATATTACTTTAAGCGAAATAAATCTCTCCTTATATACAAAATTATATGTTAGAATCAAAATTATATTTCATTGGTGTAAAGAAACATTTTCTTAAAATCAAAACTAAAATATTACTTTAAAGGAAATTAATTTTTGTTTGTATCCATATATATTTATTCCACTTAAATAAATATTTCAAATAAATTAATCTCTGCCAGCAAATAAACTAGAGTATTCAATTAAGTAAATATTGTTGGCGTCAAAGAAATATGTTTTGACCCAAAAGAATAAATTCAAACAAATGCATTTCTTTAAAACAAGAAATCTTTTCTATCTGTGTGGCTAGCTAGTTTTATATTAATGCAGACACGACCGATCTCAATCAAAAATTGTCATGACATCAATATATACATTTCCTCTAGGTTAATTTAATATTTAACTATTTTGACGAAATTACAGAAATGGCGGCTCGTTTGCGAAATCGTTGAAAAATGCTAAGAGCAAAACTAGCAAAACGATCAATTTTATATATAGTATGATAAAGTCAGGTGCCTGGCCACATCAGATTTTTAATTTAATGTTTCACTCTAGTCCTAGGCGATGTAGTTCAGTATGAAAATTTTGTTTAAATGCTAAACCATATTATATGTAGGTATTGATGTTCATAATGTATTTTTTTGGCGTAGTCTGGTTTTGTTCGACAAGATCTAATCCTAGTCACATTGTCATGTTTTACCTGCTATTGATCGATTTCTCAAAAGATTGAACTCAGCGATGATCAGTTTTTTTAACTACGCAGAATGAATTAGACTCCCTGAGAGATTGTAGATGCAGTCTGGTTTTCGTGAAAATCACTTCCAAACATCCGTAAAAAACTTTATTATTTTACTGATTCTCTCAAAAACTAGACTGAATTCACAATTTTTGCTCTCATTTTTCGACACTCCCTTCTGCACACGTCCGCTTCAAAGGGATCGCACATGAAAACGTTTGAGAAACCAAGTGCTAATTCATAGACAGTCCTTAATTTAATATTGACTGGCAATAAATTTACTGATACCTCCTACCTGTATAATTTACAAACGGTAACGCAAAGGTTTCATAATAGTCTGATAAAGTCCACCATTTAAGAAATCTACAACCTACCTAGTGTGGAAGGGCGTGGGTTAATAACGCCCACACGCCACCAACTAACTTAAACATTAAAATATTAATGAATCCCTACAGAAAAGCTACAAACATTAGTTTGTAAACGTGTTCAGGAATTTTGCTTGAGTAATATTAGCAATTCTTACGATAATATTCCGGATAACATGCAAACTACCTTACCAGAACCTTAAGCACTTGACACGATATCCGGCCTTACCTAACTGTATGAATAATTTAAATTTAAGTACACGTTCCAGAAAGGACTACATTAATAAAATCATTGAAGGGTGACACAGGGCGATTGATCGCGGCGCCCGACAATGAATTGCTAATGAATTGTGTATTGATCCCATCTGTTACGCTTGGAGTTCGAGGGTTTGAATAGGTTAACCACTTTATATGGGTCACTGGGGGTTTTCCTTCAGCGGTCGCGTGTACCGATATACACTTGTCAGCACAAAAGAGTGTCCCTCAGTATAGGAGGGTGGACACGATCCGATAATCTCCTTTAAATTTGTAATCTGGCGTTTGTGACGGTATCGATTTGCTTTGCGAAGGAATTGACAATGAATCGGCTACTATTTGAACTGAACACTGTTCAGCTTCTGTATATATGCAAAGCGGATTTGCCATTGAGCATGGCGTGCGTCCTCTGCCAAAAGAAAATGTACGTTTCGCGTTCATAGCGGACATAAGTTGACGTAACAATCGAACAGCTGTTTTTCCGTATTTTAATAGGATTACTTGCATTCAAGTTCGTATACAAATGTCATCGCGAAACGATGTTGTTTGTAGTTGGTGAGGGAGGATCTATAGATGCAATGCTATTGAGTAAGAAATCCACAAATTAGAATTGTTTAGAATGAAGTAGTTTTTTTAAGTATTATCGAAAACAGAGTTGTCCTCCTCTTTTCTGTTGCTACATAACAGTCTTCCCTTTCAAGAGTCACTCTGGAATTCGAAAGTTGCATCGAGTAACAAGGTTTGCCAAGATGCAACACAAAGGCTTGCAGACAAAACATAGAACTGATGCATGTCCAGTAGGCTGATCCAATGCTATACCTTGCATTTTTTTTTATTTCGCTTGAGTGCCAGCGCTTTTACTTTACCATACGTAGCATGACACAGTATTGTACCTAATCGTGCCAAAATAAAATTTTGATTTTAGCGGAAATATGTCCTTTTTAGTCCCCTGAATGCTACGAAGTTATTAAACAGTTTATTCATGTGTATGGTTAACATGCCATAATACACCGCAGATCCAAATGAACACCACTAAGTATTTGTCACATTTTGAAAGTTGACTTTCTCTCGAGCCGCTTATCCGATTTTTGGGATTCTTTTGGTCAGTTGCAGGTTGATTCTTAAGTACCGATAATGTGGTAGATTTTTATTCAAATTTCAATTTCGAGCATTTACACGCTGCATCAATCGATATAGGTTTTATTTTTTCTCGAAATTTGTAGCATTCAGTGATTTGTACCAGCTACAACCTAAATATTGTATTCTTTAATTGACTTCATCAACACCTTTAATAACTGCAAAATGTACAACAAGTACCTACTACAGTAATGTAAACAATTTTAAAAGCACGTCTTCAAGTAGCGCAGCAGAGTTTTATCCAGGAACCCCGTTTAACTTCGTGTTGCAAATTTAGTCTAGTATTTTTTATATAAGCTTTTATAGGCTAAATTCTATTATTATTATTCTATATATTCAATTGAAAGGGAACTTCATATTGACAGAACTTCCGAGGATTCCGTAAAAATTTTTTTAATGAAAAACAAGAAGCTCGATTGAAAATATTTGGAATTTTTATTTCCAATCATTACTAAAAATGACAATAATGTTAATAATTATGTTGTATTTAATCCAAAACTAACAAAACTATTGTCAACAAACTAAACTTTGCACATTCAACACTACAAATTTTACTTTAAGCTTTTCATAACATAGGTCAAACATTTTATAAAAACGTGAATACTAGATTAGATTAGAAAGATTGAAATATATGCAGTGCAAATTTGATTGAAAAACATATTTGGCACAATGTTGACGGAATCCGTATTAATTTAAAACATTTCTAAATCATCAAAGTATTATAATATGAAATCTGTGATAAATCTATATCAAAGCTGATATAGATTATTAGATTAAAACGTTCACCGACAGACAAATATGCCTTATTGACAATGCAACATTAATCTGGGAGAAATTACAAATGGTTCACTGAGTATAAAGATCATTTTAATTGCTGAACACCTTATCATTTTGTTTATGATTAATCATTTTTCTGTAATGGTTATAAGTGTTATAGCTATCTTTCTTTAGCAAACGAATAGATGGAAGCAAACCAACTATGTACTACAAACAAATCCTTTGAAAGTTTCACAACACAATTTTCTCCCATTCTGGTAGCTATGTAATTAATATGGGAGAAATTACAAATGGTGCACTGAGTATAAAGATCATTTTAATTGCTGAACACCTGTCATTTTGTACATCATCTGTCATTTTTCTGTAATGGTTACAAGTATTATAGGTATCTTTCTTTTGCAAACGAATAGCTGGAAGCAAACCAACTATGTACCTACTACAAACAAATCCTTTAAACGTTTCACAACACAATTTTCTCCCATTCTGGTAGCTATGTAATTAATATGGGAGAAATTACAAATGGTGCACTGAGTATAAAGATCATTTTAATTGCTGAACACCTGTCATTTTGTACATCATCTGTCATTTTTCTGTAATGTTATAAGTACTATAGGTATCTTTCTTTTGCAAACGAATAGCTGGAAGCAAACCAACTATGTACCTACTACAAACAAATCCTTTAAACGCTTCACAACACAATTTTGCTCCCATTCTGGTAGCTATGTAATTAATATGGGAGAAATTACAAATGGTGCACTGAGTATAAAGATCATTTTAATTGCTGAACACCTGTCATTTTGTACATCATCTGTCATTTTTCTGTAATTGTTATAAGTATTATAGGTATCTTTCTTTTGCAAACGAATAGCTGGAAGCAAACCAACTATCTACTACAAACAAATCCTTTAAACGTTTCACAACACAATTTTCTTCCATTCTGGTAGCTATGTAATTAAAAACAAAGTATCTCCTTTAACCCAACCCACCATTTTTTCTCTAGACATATTTGCGTACGAAAAAAAAAGACACACGTCTCTTACAACCGTTGAGTTTCGCCTATTTAATTTACTTTTCTAATTTGTTTCCTACATATCGCTCTAAACTAATAATTACCGCTTACAAATGGAACGCAATTAAGACGCTGTTAAACAACACCCGGTAATTAACGGATTCGTTGCCGATTCGATATTGTTTTTACCGTTTGTGGGTTGTTTGCATGTGTCAACCTCTCGCAGCACAAAATCCCCGTATAATTAACATAGCCTGGTAGCTGAATCCACAACGTGTTAATTATACCTTGCTACATATGTTCCCTAGGTATTAATGAGCATTTAAGATATGAACACGTTCAACGAGGTGTACCACTAAGCGCTCTGTGTTTACATGTCGATCCAGATAGGAGATACGCAATTATATCGCTCGCCGATGTAGAAAAAAATCTAATACCGCCGCGCTTTCCTAATGACCTGGAACTAACAGACACCACACCAACTCGATCTGATTTTAAAATGCCACATCAGAGCATTACTGTAATCCCAGGCCTTAGAACAATCTTGATCGTCTTATGCAACATTCGATGTAGCCCTTTATTGGAACAGCAAGTAGTTTCTTTCAAATTGAGAGAGCTGACTAGTATAGCAGTTGTTTAACATGTTGTAACAATAAATAATTAATCGTTTGTTTCTATAGGTGTAAACGACTGAAATTTGGGATGAGAAGACAGTAGTTCAGGTTCGTAACGTCTTTATTTTACCATACTGTTCACAAAATTATAAATTAAATTTCTAATGTACTTGCCTTCAGTTTCTTAACTATGGTGAACTGGGAGGAAAGTAACCATTAAACCATCTGGACCCATTGTACACTTTATTTTTAACTATGCATTTAGTGTAATTCCATGTCAAATCAACACAAAAATCTACAAAATGTCAAATTTTATGATAACATGTTATCATACTGTCAATTGTCGATCACTTAAGTAAGCCTTTTCCATGAAGTTTCTCTGATATACAACACAATAAGGCTTGTGTTGTTTTCTTAATTAAAAATTAAAACTTAATTTTCATTATTTCAAAATGCTCATGTATTGCGTTCACTTGGTTGCTATTATAAGCTATTAAGTAAGCTATTATCTGATTTTTTTCAAAATTTTAAAATAGGAGCGTTTTTAAATAATCAAAATTAAAAATGAATTAATTAATTTTTACTTAAGTGAAAGAAATTAATTAAGGGGAAAGTTGTACATCAGGAGAAAGAGAGGAAGAAACAGGCAATAACTTACCCTGTTTTGAGTTAATTCGCAAAATTTGAAAGTGGGACGGAAATGTGTTCATGTCTTACAAAAGGTAAATGTCTACAACCATAATATTTTCGGAAAATGATATATCAACCAAGTGAATACAATACACCATTATTTATTTTAATACTGTTAATAATTTTAAATCATTCAAGTGGTACCATTAGACTATAAATACCTGTGCAGTTTCAATACAATTTAATGTTATAGCTGACTTCTCCTAAATATAATGTATTTTGTTTTTAAGACACGAACCCATTTCTACCCCAGTATCAAACTTGTGGAATTAACTGAAAACAGTGTAACCTACTATCTGTTTTTTTTTTATTTTAAAAAATGAACATTTTGAAATAATCAAAATTAAGCTTGTAATTTTTAATTAAGAGAACAAATTCCCTACAAGCCCTATTGTGCTGTATATCACGAGAAAGCTCATGGAAGTAGCTATATAATGGCATCTATACCACCTTTCTAGATTTATTACGTGAGCAACAATCGGCCCTTAAAATATATCTTGCCCGAACAATTTTAAAAGTTTGCGTACCTATAATTCCAGAACGTTCCAGAAAAATTCCAGAAAAATTTGGTATTTGTCTATAACTACATGAAGACAACAATTGTACAAAATTTCATCTAAACTCAAGGTAGTGAGGAATAAAACTGTGTTGATTTGAGATGGAATTACCCTTTATTGTGCCATGCTATATATTATAACAAACAACTTATAATGATACCACTGCGCACAATCGATGTTCCATTTACGTTTTACATAATATATGTACATTGATCTTATACAGGATATACAGGATATACAGGGTGATCTATTGCTACTATACCAATACCATATATTACAAAATTATCAAGTCATTATTCAATTTTTTTTTTCTTTCAGAATCCTGAAACAAAATACAAACGTTGTTATATCTACAATAAGAGGAACTTCAATGGCAAGTGGCTAGGGAAAGAAAAGTAAGTAATTTGTCTATTTATTAATATAAACTTATCATCATGGTCATGACAAAATAGTTTAAATTTAAACAAGAAACAACAACAACATTATTGGG
Source organism: Melinopterus prodromus (assembly GCA_964023965.1). Lineage (NCBI taxonomy): Eukaryota > Metazoa > Arthropoda > Insecta > Coleoptera > Scarabaeidae > Melinopterus > Melinopterus prodromus. The sequence goes on along the minus strand of OZ030391.1, from coordinate 82,187,204 downwards.
CTTAACTTCGATTTTTGGTGTTAAGAAATGATATTAAAATAATGTCATAATCAGAAAATTATGACAGATAACGCAAAAATGAATATTTTTTGGGAGTTTCGATACGATAGAAAAAAATCCAACAAATGGACCATTCTGGTATTCCTAATAAATTCCCTTAGTTCTACTAGATCTTCAATTAGGGTTGCCAAATGGCAAAGGATTATATTTGAATTTGGACGCGTGTTCAAATGATAGAATAGAAAGAACCATTTGATCCCAGAAATGCTGTGTGATTTTTTCTGATGACTTTGTTCGATTTGATTCTTTATAAATAATTTTGTTTTATTTAGATATTAGTTAAAAGGTATCACGTCCTACAAAACAAGCATCCATAGTCAGCTTAATTTTGTAACAATTCTCATATACATCAAATTATAGATAAAGTTGTATTACTTGTCGTGGTAATGTATAAGTACCCATTTACAGTTGTTGTTGTATCCACTCTACGTGATAAAGTATGTCTGATTCATGCACTTAAAGAAGTCAAGTTTTGAGTGAAAAGTGCTCGCACAACGAACAAAAATATCAAAAATCTACTATAAGGTGGACAATTATATACTTTTGTCTCTAATTTAGTGTATAGCTTTTACGATTCTGTGAATTAATAACTGAGAAAATCCCTCAGAACGTTTACGTGTTTTGCAAGAGAACGTAGTGGGTATAGATTCATCTTTCAAGCATAATTCATCGAAAGTTCCTTTTTACGTTATAAATGGTGAAGTTAGTTATTTTTCTTTGAAATTACGCGTTCAATTATGGGGCATTCAAAATCTCCAGAAAATATATACAAATGTTAAGAAAATACACTGTGTCTCTCGAAATGTACATTTTCACTATAGTGTGATCTCTATCCACTTTATAAAGTAATCTACACACCATCCTTGATCAAGTTTAATATGAGAGGGCATTTTCAAGCTAAAAATCATAATAGTTATTTATGTACCAAGGGCATTAAACGGATGTTTATGTCTCGAGGGTGACCGTTTAAAAAGCTCGACGGTCAATAGGCCCGAGAGGTTTTTAAGTTGCCCGAGGGTATAAACACCAAGTAATGCCCGTGCTACATACAACCTTTTATGTCCTACAATGGTTTTATTCCTCCGTTTGAATAATATTAATATATATTTTGACGTAATCAAGTGACATGCATATCTACGTAGTTGAATAACAATACATATATTATATTATATTATATTATTATTAATACAACCAATTCGGAGTTGAGTACAATACAGCAATATTAATTGTCAAACAGACCTTAATCGCCAACAAATGACATTGACGATGTAAATTTACGGTATCTAAGATGTAAAATGTCACTTATGACCATGTAGGACATAAAATCAATAAAAACGATAATTTACTGTCTAAGAAAAACTTGGAGTCATTTGGTTTACAATCTTTTCAAATGGGATTGATGGAAAAACACAAAACTTTAAACTATCGGAACTGAACATGCTGTATTATTCTGTGACCAACAAGATTAAACTGCTTAATGTAATGACTAATGAATAATGAACCGCATACTGTATATATATTTAGTATGATGATATTATCACATACTGTTAAGCTGGACGCGCAGAAGTATCTTAAACCTAAAGATCACGTAACGCCTTAACTATTTGCATAACCTCCATTCAATTACACTAATGGTTTTAATGACATTTACCAGTGCTAATTATGTACTACCAGTGTAATACATTTAATAACCGTCACAGTTTATCATTTCGGGTGAAAGTCTTCCAAGAACACTTTTACAATATTTACGATGTGGTTATCAACCATAATTTCTCGCCTGTTAATACTTGATTAATTTACAAGTTTTGAAGTGGATCGCAGATTATTTTTGCAATACTTTATAATAAGCATTGTAAATTCGGATATTTGATAGCTCTTTGATTGAAAGTATTTTTTTTGTGGAGCTAATTCACAATTTAAGACTAAATTGCAGATAAAAGTAAGCTACTATTTAATGAGAAAAGGCTCTTTGGAAAATTTGAATAAGACACATGCAAAAATAACTCTTTTCCAAAGAGCAGTTGTTTGTAATGTCAATTAATTCCTGCCGTAAGGTATTTATTATCTGTTTGAGATTTAAAAACTAAGAATACAAATTACTTTTGCGTCCGCTGAATCGATTAATCAAAGTGTGGGTCTGAGAGGCCAACGACTTTTAAACAACACCGAAAATGAATCGTCCAATTTTGCCAAATCACCCCATCACACTCCCATAGTTTATCCTATAATCCTTAATGTTAAATCAATACAATACGCGCGGGATAATAAATTACCGGTTTCTACTAGAAAATGCGGCCAAAAACTCCTGGAAATCCGACGTGAAATGAAACAGACAACTGGATTAATTCGTTTTATTTCGTTCGGTGTACAGTTATACGCCGACTAAGAAATTTAATTACAATTTAATATCTACCGTTTTCGTTTTTAGCGCTCGCAGCGTTTCCACTCGGTCGGTATTGCCGCGAGTTCTCTTCTCTAAATTAGATAATGCCACTCAGAGCAACGCCAAATAAGTAATTTGTGCCACCATTATTATTAATTCGTGATCCGTGCTATTACGCGCTAGCGATACTATGATATTATTTAGCTATTATTTAACTGTTTCTTAACGTTAGATCTGTACATAGATACCTATATATTTTTTCTGTCACTGTCTGGTAATCGAAAACGATGATAATTGAAAATTGTGTGTTGATTAAACGATTAAGAATAAATAAAAATATTTAGCTGATACAAGAAAAGGGCAACACTAAATTTTACCGTTCTAATTTGGGGTTTTTGTACGGAAATTGTTAACGTGACAAATAAAAGGAACGAATAATAAACATGCAAAAAAAGAAGCACATATTGTTATATCCTCATGCAGTGAGTACGTTGTAACGGATAGATAATGGTTTAAGGTTCAAATCCAGCTAGTGGCTGTAATTTTTTATTTAATTCAAGCCCTATGTTTCACCTATTCCTGGTTTGTCACTATTAATCTTTTATTATTATTAATTAAATGTTCTATTTTGTCAAATCCAACCCTACAAATCTTCCACTTGGCTGAAGTATTTTTCCTGGTATTTTTTAAAGCTTTTTAAATATTTTTAGGCGGATTAAAATTAACAATCTGTTTACAATCTGAGATCTGAGATCATGCACATTCGTTCTAACATATTATGTCAGGATGAATGGGCTTAATGTCAGTTAAATTTATTTGTAATGGTATAGGGGTTGACATTTGAAATTTTAAAGTGGCTGGTGGTACAATATTAAATCCGTTTACAGTAAACTTAAAATTTCCTTACAAAAAGTAAATAGACGTAGTTTTTGTTGTACATTTTCGATAAAAAACGGAAACTTTCTTGAAACATCTGTAATATTCCAATTAACTAAGCATACAAAAGATGGTTGTGTGTGAATTTTTAATGCATTGTTAAACCACAAGAAACAAAATACTGTTTGAAAATTAAATGAATTACGGTGACTGAAATCTTGAAATTCTTAAATAACCGGTTCTTAAATAACCGCTTCTTATTTTGTCTAAATTAGTACTTTAATCATGGACAAGGAAAACAATTTCAAATGTTTCTTACAATAAAAAAATAAATAGTGTGCTATCTAATTTTTTTGAATAAACTGAGTGTAGATGTCCGATTTCTCAGATGTCCTGTTACTTAATTCCTCTGAAATGCAATAACAGAAGATAACTATGACAACCCTGGCTAACAATAAGGAAATAGAACAAGTGAAAACTGATTCTGTATGCTTACCTACATTTCCGTAGTTCTGAAACTGAACAATTCCTAGAATCAGAACTTGTGAATTCAGTCAGAGTTTTTTGCAATAATTTTGTCTATAATTGGTTTTTAGTTTCAATTTCTGCCTTCAGGGAGTGGCGCGTTATCGCATGGGCAAAATGAGCATTTGCCCAGGACCCCCAATTACAGGGGCCCCCCAAAGCAGTATTTTAGAAACGCTTTGCCTTAGACTACTACACCATGCCAGTCCTCATTAACGTTGCAAGCAGATTTAGGCTCCTCTCAGCAATGCCCCAACTTATCTTTAACTAACTTATTACCGTCTCAAGAATAGTGAATTTTATATCGTGCCGGTTGGGAACCAACATCTATTATTATAAACTATAAATTAATTATTTAATTAATAAATTACCGTAGTAAGAATATCAAATTGAAATTTAGAGTAGCAAACTATATCTGGAACTATATGTAATACTGTATGAGACTTATGGTTTCCAGAAATGAATTCCTCGTCCAGTTTCCCATCCGATACCGTTTGAAACGTCAACATCGGTTAAGAAGATCGGACACAGATTGCGTTAAAAGTTGCTAAATACAGTAAAATGGGTGTTTTGCATTATTTTTGTTATCTAGGAACGTCATAACTTCCGAACCATTCTAAATACGACAAATCTAATTATACCTGGTTAATCAGCGTCGAAAATTGTGTTAACAACCACAACCTGAATTTGATTGAAGGGAGTTGGGTTTTCGCCAACAGGCTAAATGTTTGTAGGAAATCACATATTTTAAACTACAATTTTGAAGTGGCACACCTATCTCAAGAACTAGGACTCGGATCGACATGAATGAATTAGCTCCGCTATCTTACTAAAATGAGTGCGCTGATTACGAATTTACATAGAACAGGTCTCTGTACTGGTTGCCAAGTGGTGCTCAAATTACGTTTTTTTTTTAAATTAACAAAAAAATAAGCGAAGTGGAGCACATAACTTCGAAATAGTACTTCTTAGGCATATAAAAGGCTATATATTTTTTATGTACTCGTCGAGAGCTATTATGTAGTGGCGGATAAATCTCTATCGCCAACGGTTCCAACGTTCATTTTTTCTACCTAAATGCGCTAAATTTAGACCAAGAAAATTATTATACTTTTTTGAGAGATAGAGCATTCTAATGTGGTAGTGCTTATGTATTTGGCTGTACTGAATACAGCGGTGCGGTCCGTTTTCCCGTAAGGCGTACGGTTTGGCCAGAAAGTGGGAAAGAAGTTTCCGGTAACGAATTTCAAACAGTTTTCACTGAAAAATGTTTATAACTTCTGCAAAAATGTTTGCATAAATTTCTATCATACACCAAATTGTAGGTAATTAAGAGACCTGATATCCCCATAGGGATATGAACGTCATAACGTTCAGAGTTTTGCCCCCCCTAAATCGAGATAATGTTCCTTCCTATAGCAAACTTAGTTGAATCAGTTTCCACAGAAAAATGTTTATAACTTCTGCAAAAATGTTTGCATAAATTTCTAAAATACCTCAAATTGTAGATAATTAAGAGACGTTCAGAGTTTTGCCCCCCTAAATCGCGATAATGTTCGTTACTATATATTCTTCTTCATTCAACATTGTAGATGGGGGCCCACAAATTCAAAATTGCCCAGGGCCCCAAGATTCCATAACGCGCCACTGCCTTCAGGTTTAGATTCTACAAAAAAAGTCACAATCACAATTTGTTTCGTCTATCGTTTCTTTTTGTGCAATGTAATAATAGAAAGTCTTCCGTTGCTATAACATCTATCTAGACCAGTGGTTCTCAAAGTGGGGTCCGCGGTCCCCAAGGGGACCGCCAAACGGTTTCGGTAGGACCGCGAAAAACGAACGCATATTTATTTATACTGGGTGATTCAATTTCGATCCTCACCATGGGATCTCGCTTATTACTGGAGATAGAGCATATGTTTAAATTTTGCAAAGTTTCGTATTTTTGTGCTAACCAATTATCTGAAAAAAAATTTAAGATATCATTTTTCATTTTGATGATATCCACAAAAAACTGAAATTTTAACATATCGTTTTTAATTTTTTATTCAAAACCAAATGTAGCTAGACATTTGAAACAAAACCATTCAGCTACTTTTTAACAAGGAATGGAGTGTCATTTTGTAATTTTAAATAACATCAAAGATGACGGCGTAACCATGGCCAACTTTTGTTTATCTTATGGGCACCATATTGATTTTTTTCCGATGCTCGTGTTTTTTCTCATTTCCGCAATGTATAACATGTTACCATTCTTTTTTAAATAATGGTGTAATAAAAAAAACCTTCAGGTACCCAATTGGAGCTTGGTTACAGACCTCCGCAGTCGTTGCCAAGGAACGCCAGCAAAATGCACTTGGATCAAGCGGTGCCCCAGCGTTAGGTTTGCCATTTAACCAAATAAACCTTAATTGTGGTTGATTGTGGATGTAAAATGCCGTTTACCAATAACGAAAAGCGTGATATAATAAGGGTTTATTATTGTTCTCTTAGAAATGTCGCATCGTACAATATTCCTAACATTGGACGGAAATTTAGCGGACCATGGATCGTTTAGTAAACTCTGTAATTCTTATAATTCTCATGGAAGTGTTGAAACTAATCAAAAAGGCATTTTAGAAATGGTAAACGTTAAATTACATTGATTTGCAATGCTTCAACTACTAGTTTTTACATAAATGACGATTCTTGTATTTCTAAGCGGGAATTAGCCCTTAATTTGTAATTGCCGCAAACACGTGTTTGCAGACCACGAACAAAGATATTGAAACCGTACAATCCCCACACAAGTCAAACTTTGCAATTGTACGAAATTATTTAAATCAACAATTTCCAAATCGCTGGATTGGTAATGGTGGAGTGGTGGATCTCCTGGTTTAAGTCCTCTGGACTATTTTCTTTGGGGAACTGTGAATGACAAAATTTACCACGATACTCGCAGAAATATCGACGATCTGCGGGATCGAATAACAAATGCGGTCAATGCTATTCCGGGAAGAACAGTTAGAAGAGCATAACAACATGTGGAAAAGCGGGCACGCTTTTATGCCTTATATAGCAAACTGTCATTATTTTTTCATACACGCTGTTTAACCCTAATATATTTATACAGGGTCATAGCAAATGCTTCGCTATGATATCAAATGTAAAGATTTCTAGTTGCCGCTCCATAAATATGGAATGTTACTGTTCTATAGGCAAGACTTAAATTATTTGCATAACATAATCTAAGTTTGATACTTGTTCGTGTATAGCGGCAAAAATTTATTAACATGGTCATCGCCTATTTTGATTTATAATGACCCCGTGTTTTTTTACGTAAATTCGCGAGGGTTACGTGCTAGAAAACTCCCGCGAATGTCAAATATGCGAATGTTAAGTCTATCTCTCAATGCTGTATAGGGGGTTACGTTCCAATCAAAAATAAATATACAAAAATGTTCAAGTAATAAATATTTTAAGTTTTAACTGAATATGGATGCATTAAAGATACCTATTATTAATGAGAGTTATTATTTTTATTTTATTCAATAATAATATTTTTAAAGAAAACATTGCTTAGTTAGTGATTCCACAGATTTTGATTTCATGTAATAAAATTAACCGTAAACTTAACTTACACTTTTATATTTTTATATGGCCAAATATATATTTCATAAGTAGAGTAATAAACTGGATTTATAGCATTTCATGGCACTTTTTCGGTAATTAGTAGAATTTAAAAAATGCATTGTATTTCTTACTAATAATTTTTTGTTTTGATTAAAAATTAATTGATTTTGACATAAAACATACGAGTTGCACTGGCCAAGACAAAGCCAAACATTGAAGAATTACTTCAGGCACAGCAAATGCATCCATCCCATTAACATTGTTATTTACGGCGATTACATAACCTGTAATATTTTGTAAATCCATAATGTTTGTAACTAAATATTTTATTTACTACAATTTTCGTTTTTTTATTATTGGGGTCCGCAAGCTATCGCAAATATTTTAAAGGGACCGTGACGCAGGAAATTTAAAAAAGTTTGAGAACCGCTGATCTAGACTATCTACAAGTAAATTAATTAAAGCAAAGAATACGGGCAAAAAAAAAATTATTTTATTTTTTATTAACGTATTAGTTGTGGCAAACGCCAAATTTGTAAATTTGTTACTAGTAGGAACTTATTAGAATGCTTCTAAATTTTCTATACAAACTTCTATGACTAGTTCTGATGGTTATGGATCTGTATACGATGGTACTGTATATGAATTTGTCAAAGTAACACCAATATTTCTTCGACTTCATAAGAAGGCCTCTCATGCGTTTTGATGAGAACACTCGAGAACACTTGTTCTTAAACTTTGTTTACTTTACTCATATTAATAGAAAGATGGTTTTAGCGGTCCACATGTCTACATTTGTTGCATCTTTAATGATACATAACCTATACTTTCCCTATAACATTTAATAGAGTCATATTGCATAGACCATTCAGAACAATTTCAGCACTCAAACACTGAGAGAGGCTTGCAACCATCACCTATATAATTAACAAGGTGCATGACGGCAACTAACTGATGCTTACGGGTGTCGATATACCTCGCGGAATACCATGGGCGCATTATTTGAATGAAATTAATGGGTGATACGATGGGGCACACCTATCTTAATGATTACACGCCGATACAATACGTCCGCGTCTCACTGAAAAGTTTCCAATGGGAAAATGTCGAACCGAAGAATTTTTGAGCTACACTGCGAACAGTGTAGCTCGGCACGAACAACCGACGTTCTAGTTCGGTGCGCCGCGCCGCCGAAGTACAGAGGTTAATTACCGTCTTACCTAATCATAAAGGCATACGGCAACAATCTGGGAAGCTGTTTCGTCAATTCGCACGTCAATAATTGCACGGCTAATTGGCCGTCCCGTACCGCGAACGGCTCGGCGAATTCAATGGACGACATCGTTTAGAATAGTGACACGTCGTATTAACGATCGGCGGACTCCGGTGGAAGCGAAACGGTGCAGATATTTTTACGACCCGGACTCCGCCAACCGACCGACCGACGGTTTCTCTATTTTATATTTTATTGAAATAGCCCTCGCGTACCGCGATCTCTTAAATGGAATAATTGTGCCCGGCGATTCCGGGAAAACGCCACTTTACACGGAGTGGTCGTACGTTACCGGTGCGCAAACCGCACAGATTTGCGAATAACATGGGAGTCGTCGGTATGTATGATTCTAATAAAATTATCGAATCGTGTAATCCAACCTTTTGGGTTTCCTGGACCACTAATTAAAAGAAGAAGAATTGCCTTATAGTATGTAATTCAAAAAGAGCCTTGCATCATCGTTGATATCCACCACGTCATCATTGATATGAAAACGGTACATTCATCATTAAATTAAGCAAAGATGTAGTACAATTCCAACGTTTATTAGGTAATTTTTGTTCTTTTGGCTACATGTTTCGTGCTGTTAACACGTCTTCAGGCCAAGCTGAAAATACGAACGACATTAAAACAAGAACAAATGAGTCGGACAATGAATGTGATAAAAAGAACGATTACAGAATGTACAAATTTACACAAATATATCAAGTTACATACATAAGTCATGTAATAAAATAACTAAAACGCACTAACAACATGCATTGACAAACAGATATGCAGTCTTGTACATTCTGTAATCGTTCTTTTTATCACATTCATTGTCCGACCCATTTGTTCTTGTTTTAATGTCGTTCGTATTTTCAGCTTGGCCTGAAGACGTGTTAACAGCACGAAACATGTAGCCAAAAGAACAAAAATTACCTAATAAACGTTGGAATTCTACTACATCTTTGCTTAATTTAATATCATCATTAAAACTTAAAACTATTTTAATTGTTTAATATAAAAAATCTGATGTGATGTGATGCCAGGCACATGACTCTATCATACCATATATTAATAGTTTAGCTGCATGCGATTCCATTTGATCGAGATCGGCCACGTCTAATGTCAAAACATCAGAATTTGACACTACCTACTGTCATTAGAATCACAATATCGGACAAATCCTGGCTAACTAGACACACACGCACACACAAACATTTTTGTTGGTCAAAAATGTTTGGGGGACAATAGGACATATTTCCCCGAAAATCATAAAAAAATATTTGGGCACGTTTACTATACTTTGTCATTCTACGTATGATAAAGGTTGTTGGTTCTGATGATTAATATATTATATTGGCTTCTAGCATACTATATTTTCGGGTTTTACGCCGTCTGCAATGCTAACTACAAAAGATCATAAATAATTATGCTCAATAGTCCCAATAAGTTTTAATGTTAACATACCATATTACAATCTTTCTTATACATATTTATTCGCGAAAACATAACAACATTATCCGCACTCGAAATACACATTGACTTTGTAGACACGAATATATTTCAATATTGTTCCACATAGCGCACGTGCGCGCGTGTTTCTCCCCCTCATCGGATTCTCCATGCATTTGCGTGTTGAATTGACGTTTCGCAACCGCTGGCGTTCTGAATACTGTCAAAAGATTCAAAATATCCTGGCTACCTACTATTAATGCTGACAAGATTTCGATCAAGTAGAATTTGCTCCTGCTGCTAATACTTTTACTTTTATATATAGGATGGTAAAGTCATGTACCTGGCTACAACAGATTTTTTTATTAATAATTAACATATTAATTATGATTATTTCAAAAAGAAAACAACAATTAGAAATGTACTGAATTTTTATATTATTTATTAATATTTTTAGTTATTATTTTGATATCGCTCGTAAAATTTGGTAATAATAATGTTTCTTCTTACGGTAAATATCCGTATTTGTTAAAGCTTTAGCACTAAAAAGATATGTGAAGCGTTTTTATACGATCTTTTTTTTAGATAATTTTATCGGCTATCATAATGATGAAAACGATTTTTTTGTTTTAAAAACTCTATATATTTTTATTTGCATTTGTCTTGTAGTAGAAAGGTAAAAAATGACACTTCTCTAGCGTAAATGCTGTAAATTTAGTATAATAATGCTTTTAATTTATTTAAAATGCTGTAACCAACTGAGTTATTGGGTCTCTGGTTTAAATCCAAGGTGTGGCTATAAAGTTTAATTTATTTAAAATATTAATTGATTTCAAATTTACAACACTTCTCTGTATTACCATACATTTGAAATTGAATCATTACGAAATGTCCGTAGAATCATTTTTTCTGTTAATTATATAGCTTTAGCTTTCAAGAAATAAATTACAATTTTCGTTGTAATATTCCCTGTTCTAAACGCATTTTTACAACAAAATATCGAAATTGTTCAAATTGCCAATTTGACCTTATTGCAATGACAGTCTCCTGTGGCAATGACTGCAAAATGCCGAGGCAAATTATAGAATTTGGTTTGAAAAGCAATTTCCAAGGAATATATTTTCTCTAAAATTGGTTGTTGCTGTAAAGTTGGTATCATCCGGTTACTGAACCTGCTAAACTATACTGATAGTATTCATTTACACCCTGTCGAGTTAAGCTATCAGTTTATCTGTTTAATTTTATTTACTATTTACTTTCCGTTCACTCTTTACGTAGAGTAACAAATGTCCTAGAATCGCGAAGACTACGCGAGATTTTCATAATTCAGATAGATTTGATCGTAAACAATTTTACTCCGTATAATTTACAACACTAACAGATTAATGGTAAGTAAAGTACGTGGGTTTAAGAGCCAATACCTTGGCCTACAGGGGTCTAATTAAGAAATAAACTTTCAGTCATCCTGAGCCATTAACTTTCGTTCCTGTCGACCTGCCCGTTATTATACCTACCTCCTAGGTCACCACTATTTTAATTACCAGAATAAATAAAGCGGTCCGGTCGCTACACGGCATAGAACAATAACCACTTGATGAATGAGACAAAAATTACAGCGGACTGGTGCCTAAAACGAAACACGAGCTTCCTTCCAGCAAACGAATAAAACGAAAAAAGCGAAATTGAATTTCCGGGAATAATTGTAATTGTCAAGCGTAAATAACGTCTTACATAAGCGGACAGAGATGAATGGATAACGTGTTAATAATTCCCACAATTCTTGAGAAGCTACTCACTGTAGCGACGAGCCGGAAAAAAACTCTCTCTCCAAATTTCTCAGGCTGTGAAAAGTATAAAAAGTGACACTTTTCTGTTAGGAGTTATTTAGTGAATTAAGGCGCTAATGAAATCGATTGATTGGATTTTAAGTAACGATATATTTTTCTGTGAATTAATTGAGCTGTATTCATCGTGTGGAAATTGATGAACTAACTATGGTAACAAATCATCGCTGTCGCTACTTCTTTGTTGTTGATTGTCGTTTTGCTATTACGTAGTTAATTTAATGTGAAGTATTCAATATAAATAAAAATTTTAAAAATGATAGATCTCATATATTTGATATGAGTATCATATTTTCACTCATATTTATTAGTTTTCAAAACCTCATATATTTTGCCACTATAATATTACTATGTTATTTTATAGAGGTGTTGAAATTAGAATTTGAATTTTGACAACTGTCAAAACAAGACATTATTGCTTCATAAATTGAGTATATAAAAATGCTTTCATTAAAAACCTTTGAAAACAAAATTATGTTTTGAATATTTTGTGACTAGGCTTGTCAGATTTTAAAAGGCTACTACCTGTTTCTTGCGTTGCCGCCAAGGTAAGCACATCCAATTTTACCGATTGAGGCAGGGTTAATTAACAAAGTTAAACAAAATCTACCATTATACAAAGTTTTCAGATATTGACAATGTTTATATAATTCTTATATACATATTTGTTTGTACCAGACTGCACAAAATTGACGTAAAACAAAACCAAATTAAAATGATTAACATAAAGTATTTTGTCGTACATTACAGAACAGAAGTTCTTGTGATAGAGAACTGTTCCAAATGCAACAAGCTTTTTACTCTATCTTGCAGTAAAAAACATAAAAGATTATCATTGTTGTTGTAACAGGCAATTATTCAAAATAAAACGCTGTGGGTTTGTTGATGAGGTATTTAATGTGAAATCTTGCAGACCGGCAATTATTGTTATGATTTTATAGCGAAATTATAGCGAATTTATAGTGAACAAACCCAGTGTCCTAAAAACTTTAAAATGGTCTTTCGAATTTATAGCTGAAAAAATGGCTTCAACTGATTTCAAAATCATCCTCCTCTCCAATCTTGAAAACTAGAATTCGGTGATAATACTTTGATTTGATTATATATTTATGTCCTACATGATCATAAAGTGACATTTTACATCTTACATACCGGGGCAAAAACTGCTTCTTAACGCCCGCGCCAGCTTTAAAGAGTTGCCATAGTTATATGTCAAATATATCAAATATTTGTCATTCAAATTGTAAATTTTAAGTCATCAATGTCAATTATTGGCGATTAAGGTTATAAGTTTGACAATTAATTGTCTGTACTGTCACTCGGGAATGTCAATTACTGGCGATTAAGGTAACAAGTTTGACTATTAATTGTCTGTATTGTAACTCAACTCTGAATTGTTTGTATTGTTATTCAACTCCGTAGATACGCATGTCACTTGATAACGTCAAAATATTTATTAGTATTACTCAAACGGAGGAACAAAACCACTGTAGGACAAAATTTTGTATGCACCTCGGGCATTACTTGATGTTTATGCCCTCGGGCGACTTAAAAAGCTCTCGGGTGTATCGGCCCTCGAGCTTTTTAAACGGTCGCCCTCGGGGCATAAACATCCGTGTAATGCCCTTGGTACATAAAGAACTTGTATAAATAAAAAAAAAACATTTTAGAACAGACTGGCTCCGGATATGAAGAGCATGCTAGTACATCATGCTATGGCGATAACATCTGGTTTTTGGCATAATATGCAATGAGTGGAGAAACAATCTTAAATCCGTTCTTTCGGTAATTAGTGTCCGGCACTAATTTGAAGACAAATGGGAAACATTTTTATTATCAATTTGTCAGACTATTTTATTTCACTAAAAAGTTTCTTTATTGTAGGGTGTTCCAAAAACTATGAAAAACTCTTAACAGTAAAGTATCTTTATTTTAAGCGCTATGCAAAAATGGTAGCTGAAAAAATTATTTAGATGTATTAGAGGTCATCAAATACGAAATAATAATCACCTTCGCCATTGCATATGCGATATGCTGGGTATTTTTATTATCAATTAACATTTTTATTATCAATTTCTCTAAAAATGCTAATCTCTGGATCTCTGGTCTGGATTGTCTAAAACCTAAAATGCAAATATTATTGTACCTTGATCTTCAAAGCTATACCAAAATAATATTTAAAAAAGTATTTCAAAATATTGGAAGCGATTATATATGAAATTGTAGTCACCTTCAACGTTTTATACACTGGGTGTTCATGTAACGATGAAAGAGATTATAATTTCGTATTTAATACCCCTTTCTAAACACTGTTTTCAAATAACATTTTTGCATAGCCTTTAAAATAAAAGTACTTTACTCCTAAGAGTTTTTCATCACCCTCTACATGCAAGTAGATAATTACATTCTAATATTTGCATTTTAGGTTTAAGACAATCCAGAAGCTTTTATGAAACATAAAATTTTATGGAAAAATTGATAATAACAATTTCCCCCATTTCTATCCTAGTTATAATGCCTGACACGTATATATTTTTTCTTAATATTACATATTATTGCTAGTCATTGATGGTAGATGTTTTGAAAAGTAATATATGTCAATCCTTTGTACAGAGTTAAGCAGCTACATTCCCAATGAAGCAATAATAATATACATATAATAATATAAATATGTTGTCACAAAATGTTAGAAATCTGTCATTTTTAACTTTATCAGAAGATAACATCCCCTAAAGAATTTTTTTAACTAAAAACCTGTTGTTTTTCTGGTAAACTAAAAAACCTTGATAATAAAATAAGAGGTTGGGCATTTTTCGAGTAAAAGACAGCTGAAAATTTTAACTGTATATAAAGTGGGGAATATGGATTTTGTGAACTAACCAAAACCACGGAAGTTTGTATGGGGGAGTATTCTCTCAAAAGGCAATTTATTGAATATTGAGGAAAATTAATTTCGTAAACTAATAGTGACTAAGTGACTCAATAGATTATGTGTGCGCTGAATACGAATTCGGACTAAAATGTAAATAATAACTAATTTGTAAATGTTAACCTATAAGCAGGTTTTACTTTAAAATGTCACCCAAATTTATTACTGTAGTTTTCTTGAATTTTCGTCAATCAGTTTTCACAAAACAACGACACATTAGTCTTAACTTCGTTTAGAAAACTTCGCATTAGAGACCGTCTTGCCTCTGCAAACACCCACAGGTTGAATTCGCATCTTCCCGTACGTCTTATTTATCATAGACATTATTCATTCGCCATACGCACATTAGCACATATTATTTTTAATTCGGACGCCTCTAGAGGGGCTCTCTAGGACCGTATTTGTGCGCGACCACCTTGATTTATTACGGTAATAGCTATTTAATATGCCGACTATTTGCACGAGCAAAAGAATCGTCTTCATCGCAGCGCATCGCGATCCCCCATCGTCGTCTACTCGCATCGCACCGGTGCGTAAGGAGAAAGAAATTAATTGAGTTCCGTTGCGGACGCACCACGGCAACAATTTCACTGCACACGGTTCGGCTTAATGCTTCAGAATCGGAGAGAGGTACTACAAATTTATATACGTGAGATGTATGGTTGAACCCGGTCGTAAATCGCTGGATTATTGACTTAAAACGATGAAAGTATGGAAATTATTCTTGTGCTGTTATTCTTGGTTTTTAGTTTTAATCTTTAGTTTTCTATCTGTGGGTATAGTATGTATGGGGTCAGGCTAAAGGATTGACAGATTTTGGCTAACGATGGTAGACTTACTTACTTAAAATACAGATATTACAAAATAGTGTATAAGGGAATCGCAAATACAAAGTATGGCGTCGAAAAATAATACCTAAGTTTAACCGTGTGTTACAAGCACATACATCAATGTTATATAATCAAATATACATAGATTTCTATTCTGTTCAGTGCTAAGAAATTTATCAAAATCTAAATTTTTTTTGCGATTTGGAACGCCATTGAGCATAAATTGAACAGTTCTGTAATCAGCTGGCTGTAATGAAAAAAAAGAATCCTACATACTGGACTGGTTCATGTTTCAGAAAGGATTGTCTAAAAAAAATCAAATCAATTATTTAGAACTGGCCGAGATATACTCAATGTTTTTGATACCTTGATCAAGGTATATACTGAAGTCACATAAAATGGCAGAAATAGCTTCTAAGTATATCAGGATTAACAAGAACTACCCGGAACCAGAGACCCACTATCTAACTCTACTCTAAAACATTTTTTTATATAAAACGAGTATTGTTTACAAGAAATATAGGTAGGTATAATGACTTTTAGATGCAAATCTAAAAGCATTTTTAAGTAAAAAGCGGTATTTATTGTTCATATTGATGAAATATTTAGTGTAAGTTCTTAGAATATTAATTATTTATTTTAATGTCATGAACAAAATGAATATTACTTGAACGTTGTACGGTTTTGTCAAATATAGTGCAAATGTTTTAACAATCTACGAGTGCCCATGAGAGAGAATTATCCTACCTAAATATTTCGTTTTTTTAGTTTAAAGGTAAAATCCTTAAACTGGGAGAAACTTCAAAATCGGAACAAGAAATGGCATCGTTCCTTCGATTACAGTGACCCATTGAAAAATTAATACAATCGATTAATAGCTAATCATTTTTGGTACAATTGTGGTTTCATTCTACTGTTAAATATATCGGGATTAATTTGTATCTTTATTTTATATGTAGTTTCAATATTTTTTTCACTGTATTTTATCCCTATTTACTAATTTTATATTCTGTAGTAGGTACATCTTAGAATTCAGGTAAAGAAATCCGCCACCATATGTTTTTATTTTTTACGTAAAATGTTTTCTATCTGTTTTAAATACCAGGTTCATGTTTGCCTCATATTTTGAATTATATCTACTTCTTGCAAAATCTGCTCCTCCTATTATAGCAATATGTTGGTGCAAACGAACATTTTATGCTTGATACTTAATTTAATCAGAAAGGGCGCTGTTATAGATTGAAGTTCATGCTTAAAAAATATGAGCTCAATTGATTTTATGCTCAGTTGATTTTTGCTCAATTGATGTTTGATTGTAGATTAGTGCCCACATTTCACCAATTAACAAACAATAAGAAAATAATTTAGATTTATCGTTTTCGTGATCCCGGCATATAGTTTTATAATGCCGGGATGCAGAAAAAGCTCAATATTTGTCGGGATCCCTGGATTGGAAGCCCTCATAGTAGCCCTTCAACGCTCGGAGTTTTGCCCCTTGGGGAACAGTTCCTAAATCGCTATAATTTCTGTTGGAATAGCAAACGTATTTCAATCAGTTTCAACAGAAAAATGTTAATAGCTTTCGCAAAAATTATTGCATACATTTTCTATCATACCTCAAATGATAGGTGAAAGACCTATTAGCCCTTGGGCGCGCGGAGTTTTGCCCCATAGACAACAACCACTAAATAGCGATAATGTCGGTACCGATAGCAAACGCATTTCAATCAGTTTTTACAGAGAAATATTTATAACTTTTGCAATATATTTGTATCATACCTCAAATTGTAGGTAATAAAAAGGCCTAGCAGCCTCTCGACGCTCGTAGTTTTGCCCCATGGCCAACAACCCCTAAAAGGCGATAATGTCTGCTCGAATAGTAAACGTATTTCATCAGTTCCTACAGAAAAATGTTTATAACGTTTCTAAAAATTGTTGCATAAATTTCTATCATACCTCAAATTGTATGTAATTAAAAGTCCTAGTAGCTCTTCGACGCTCGGAGTTTAGCCCCATAGACCAGAACCCTTACACGTCGACTAACAACTAAATGGCAACCTCACTAAAAACAACTAATTAAAGTAAGTGACGCAGAGGAAGATGTAGAGAATACTAATAAAAAGCTGACCGATACAATCTCTAATGTCGAGAACCCAATGTGGGGAGGCTATCAAAGTAAAGAAAGAGGCAAATATGGAAGTACAAACTGCTAAAATTTTCTAGTAAGCAATGGACAAAACTAGCGAGCGACAGACAACAGTAGAAGGAATATGGGGAGGCCTCTGGCCAAAAATGGGCGTAATTTTTCTATAAATGTTTATCTTCGAGTATAAATCCGTTGCATTTAAAGGAGTATAATCGTAATAAAATTGGTTAAACCCGGCCCTGCGTTCAGAAGAAATCACGGTCGCCTCCCTCGCCCCAAAGATCGGTAGTCCTCTTGAGTGGAGTTTGCGTGACCACGGAACCTCTTTCTCGTCTCGGACTTATTACCGTCCGGGCGGCGTTGTTCCCCCGTTCCCCCCGCGCCCTCACGGCTACTCATTCTGACCACCAAGAAATTACTCTTACTTACGGTGGAACCTTTGCTCTCCCATCGTAAAGTATGTTGTCTGAAATTAATGCGGTTTGTCTATAGGGAACGTCCGCAATGTTGCTTGATGCCGATTTTTGAGCGCGAGTCTCTCTCTTTCCAGCACCGGACGTGAGCGTACCGGCGCGGCGGCGCATGATTAAGCTCGTACACGATTGCAAACGCTAAGCGTTCAGGTAAGTTTATCGTCGCTTTAATAAGCGTACGAAATGCGAATATGTTATCCGCGCCGTGCGCGGGATTCCAAAGCGAAGGCCTAAACTATTTAAAGAACACAGGAACATCTAGTCGGTGCAGCGCCGCAATTTGTATTAGGAGAGGCGCGCGTTCGAGATGATAATGCTTGAAAAGTTGAAACATGGTCGGAATGCATTTGAATTCCCAGGAATTACTGGTGTCATCACTTTCATTCACAAATAATATTACCAACGTTCCATGTGTTTTGACTTACTTCGTATCATACATTGATTTAAAAAATGGTAACGCTTTGTAGGAAATAGTCATTATTGTTTGATTGTCAGTTATTGGTATGTATTTCGTATGTCAGTTATTATATTGAAGCAGCAAAATAAAAATTGTCACTTATTCAAGAATATTTTACTGCCATCAACTCTGACCACCACTACAGATTCACCTGTGGAATAAGTAATAACAAAGAGTTTGAGTACCGGGATATCCACATGTTTCTCTTTTGTTTTCGATGCAAAGTTATTCGTTCAGTTAAAATAATTGTGTACAAAATATAAATGATGAGTTTGGAACAGACGAAGAATAAGAAACGCCAAGAGAACCATTAGAGGAATTTCGCAAAGAAGGTATAACCCAAATGAATTAGAGTCTGAATGACTGAGTATATATACGGAGACCAGGAGGTGACAGCAATGGTGAAGTATCTAAAGTACAGAAGTTAAGAGATGACATGAGACAGAAATGGGAGATGGACGGGATAAAGTGGAACACAAAGTAAATATCTGTAAAGATAAAGGAGGAAAATTTAAAAGAAAAAATTAGAGCTTAGATGGATGAAGTTGAAGAGGACAACTACCAATAAAGAAATAAGAGAAAATAAATACGCCCCGCAATGCTTGAAGAGGAGGAACCAGAAGAGGTGGAAGAAGAAAATGAGGAAAGAGAAGGAGAGGAGGAGAAAGAAGAGGAGAAAGAACAAGAGAAAAAAAAAAGAAGAGGAGGAAGGAAAACAAGATGGAGAAGAAGAGGAGGAACAAGAAGATGAAGAAGAAGAGGAGACTGAAGAAGAAGAGCAGAATGGAGAAGAAGAGTAGAATGAAGAAGAGGTCGAAGCATACCAGCCAGAAGAAAGGGAAGATAATTAGGAGAAAGAAGAGTAGGAACCGAGAAGAAGGTAAAGAAGTACAGGGACAAGAAGAAGAGGAGGAGGAAGATGAAGACGTACAACGTGAAGGCTTTGTGAAATGTGAAGAAAAACATCAATTTTCAACATCAAAACCGAATATACCTCCGTTTTAACTTTACTACTTCTCTCTTTAGAATTGTTGGGATTGTCTCACATTCTCACGTTGTTATGTGCCTCTTATTTCCTTTTCGTGTTCTCGTTCCAAAAGTTCTCTAGTGTAGAGATATTTGTAAAAATCTGTTACGATCCCAGTAATGTTTGTTTAAATTAAATCTTGAATTAATTATTTAAATTGACCAATTACGTCTTACAGAAAAAAGGTTTCTTTCACAATCGTTTAGATCGTTGTTAATAAATGTTAATACTCATGCAATTGTAATATTGATTAATGTGCGAAAATTTTATATGTCATAACTCATAAAGGAAGCAATTTTGTACATAAACAAATTAGCGTTAATAGTCTTAAAATCTAAAGGACGATCAGATTTGTTGACTAAAACCATCAAAACAATGGCATTTTGCGGTTAAAATTGCGACAGTAAAAAAAACCTCTTATATTACATTCATTATTCATTAAATTGTTGCGTCCATAACATGTCGGTGGTCAGTCATTAAGATATTATCAAACTAAGTTCATCGCTGAAAATTTGTCGTGTCTCACTGTTAGTACAAAATTAATTTCCTTGTGCAGGTGTATCTCATTCACTTGGCAAGTAATGACTACCAAATATTTATACCCGCGATCTCGTACCCAGATAGGATGTATTTTATCCCGCACGGTGGCAGCCCAGGTCAAGATACAACGCCTGCCACGACGAGATTGCAAATTTCCGCTTTTGTTTGTCCGTCATGGATTGGTCGACTTGTTATCAATCATCTGGACCTGTCACGAGCTCCTTTAATTTATTGTTGATTTATTTACCTTTTTTTTTTCTTTCGTGGATTAGAAATGCGTGGAATAAAGCAACACGTAATGATTCTCAATAGATATGTTTTTTAATAAGAAATATATTAGTATTTCTTCTGGTGTTCTATTATTCTAATAAACTCAATAATTTATAAATGTCAGCTGTACATTATTTATAGTAATAAACGTAAACATGACACTGATTATGTAGTATGTTGTCGAAAAAACGGTAGATATGATATATTACTGGATTTATATAATACTGAATAAACTGCAGTCTTATAAAATACCTACCCACTTACATATAATAACTATTTACTTATTTGCTTTTGCGACCATATTATTTAAAAAAAATCTGATGTGCAAGCTCTAATGTTTACAAAATACTATCAATAGAATAAAAATAGCTCTCAAACCCTGGCTGACTAGTTTTAATGCAGTACTAGCGATCTCGATGAAATAGAGTTTGATCATGCAGCAAAACTATAAATTTCACAAAAAATTCTACCAAATTTTTTCTACTTTAATTTATTATTTAGTGCGAGTGCGAAAGCAATTTTATACAATTATTAAATATTTATCACAATTTTCTTACCTTTTTATATGTATTCGCTTAAAGTATTTCAATCATACAGTGTCCATATGTGAGTGAAAAATACAAGCACAAACATATTTCAACTTGAATAGTTTTTTGTACAGTTAATGTGTTACTTGACGCAGTTTTTGGGAGATGTTGTGGTCGCTAAAGGTTTTAGTTTTCTTAAAACATGCTTGACAGGAACCTTCACTCCTCAGGTGAAGTAAAAGTGAATATATACATCATCATCCTCAATCCTCAAAAAAATAAGAAATTTTCTATTCCGTTTCTTAACGAGAGTAGTTCCAGAAAATTTCAGTAACAGTTATCATTTTGCTGAAGTGGATTATCAAAGAAGTTAAGTGGCTTTAGCTAAAAAATCCTACAAAAAATAGTAAATGTATTTAATTTAAATAAAATTATATTGTTCCTTCAGAAAGTTTTATTCTCCATGTTCAAGGGCAAATTATTCCAAATACGGTGAAACACTCAAGAATGTTTTTTATATATATTGAAACCTTATAATATGTTGATTTAACTGCGACGTTTCAGCATTCTGTTTGGCACTAGTATAGTGTCAAATACTAGCGTATTTACTTCATCAGAAAGTAAGGATCATATACGCCAAATATGAACTTTGAAGTTCCATAAGGATCTGCTCTGACCCCGGTATTATTCATTACATACAGTGTCCGACACTAACTTGGACACAAATTTTTATTATCAATGTTTTAGAAAATTTTATTTCAGTAAAATTTTCGGTATTGTCTTAAACCTAAAATGCATATATTAAAATTTAATTATCTGCTTACATATACAGGGCGTTAGAAAAACTATAAACAACTCTTAAGAGCACCTAAAGTACCTTTATTTTAAGACCTTTATTTCCCTTTGAGTTATTGTTCGTTCAAGGCATTTGTTTACGTGAATAAGTTCAGAATTAAGATTACGGCTATCATCGATGTATATCTTCTTCCCAGCATCAATTGACATAATTTACAAATAAGACATATCCGTAGACACGCATGCCATTGAAACCTAGCGGATATATTAAACGTTCACGTGATTTGTACAATTTGAGCATGTCATTTGTATTATTTGAAATTACCTGACTGATGAATACAATTTCAGTTGAAGTATATCCTACCGATCGACCATTAGACCTGTAACGTTCGACGATATTTCAATGAGCAGTTAGCAATCGGCGATGCCATAAATAAATACAATCGACAACAAATTTAATGTATATAAACGGATATCCATTCGATATCGCATTGATGGATTGATAATAAGCCGTGTAAAAATAACTTTTGCGTGGCTCTAAGCTATAAGCAATACATCTTACGGGCAGACGTTTAGTTTAGCATGCCTCCTTCCTTTTGGTCTGTTGAATTTTCTGTCGAGGAGACATTAAACTTCGAACTTTCTCTTCGCGTGTTCTTGGTAATTGCCCGTTTGTCTTTACTGTAAATCATCAATTTCTTTACGTTTTCAGACGTTTCAATACGAGCAAAAAGAAACCGCATTCAACGTCGAATTTGATACTTTGCTGTGTTCGCTAATAGCCTTTTCATCTCGTAACGTTTAGTGAGTTATATACATTTAAGGAATTAGCTTTGAGGAAACATTTACACCTTAATAGGATACTATTAATGACTAATGTTGTTAAACCTATAAATATCGTTCATTTGGTTACTGGAAATCGATTTAATTATTTTTACTGGTTCTTTTTTTTCCTTAGGCGATTTATGTGTTTCATTAATATCCGATCTTATTAAATTACAGTTATTTACTTTGGGAATTATGTCTTAATCTGGAGGACGCATTTCCGCGTGTTATGGAAGTGATCGTTAACTTTACGGATTTATATTTATAGGTAATTGCTTAGTTATTTTAAGAAATGTCTATTTAGTGGCAATAAATCCTTGCATGAGGCCATTAAGCAACATGTCGTTGATTATTCAAATTAAATTGCAATATTATACAAGGTACACACGAAATTGAAGATTGCACTTTCCTCTACCATTTTGTTGCAATTTTTTTTCTAATGGCAACCTATATTTATTAGTTTGGTAGGATTTTGTAATCTGTACCCCACAGTTTAAAATTTTCAATAGATTCATAAGAAAAAAAAAATAAGAAATGCGACCTTAAAGTCTTAATCCGTTAAAAGATATACATGAATTAAGTGAACAAAATATTAAGGCTGTTATTTAACAAAAGTAAGACAATTTGACTTCGACAGTCGTTGAACTTTTTCAAACTGCCTACCTTGTACCAGCAGGCAATATTTTGAACATTTTTTATTAACTTAAATTGTGAGTTCTATGATATTCGATTTCAAGGTGTAGATCAGGCAATCTCAACTTCAGGCCCGCACTATATATTCTAATAAATATAAGTTTATTAATTATTAAATTATGTTTCTCAATGTTATTTATTGAAGTATTGTTTTGTATCGACTAGGTCTACACAGATAGAACTTTTTTTGAAGCCAACAACTTTATTGAATCCTCTAGTTTATTTGCTTGTAGAGATCAATTTATATGGAATATTTACTTAAGTGAAATAAATAAATTTGGATACAAACAAAAATTAAAAATTGTGCTGTAAAAGTAATCCAAATCAAAATTAAAAGGAAATGCAAATTAAGTCTCAAACGAGATGAAAATTCTCAGACGAGAAATGATCTCAAATCAAATTATAAACGAACTTAAAAGTGAAACGAGAAAAATAACAAATCACCTACCGACAAAAACCCCAAGGTGGAAACTTGGGACCTACTGACCTTATTTTAATCGCAACGCCACTTTTAGATATTTGCTCTACCGCAAACATTAACAGAGTTCCATAATCGATTTTAGACACAACTTAATTACCTCCCTGTATAGAAAACATGTATAGATAAGTATAATCAAAATAAAAATATCACCTTATTAAAACAAAACAATATTGCCTTCTTGCAATGAAGTCTGATTTGACACATCGATTACATGCTTCTGAAATTTTGCGAATACTCAATCGAAATAATCTGGGTAACATCATAACAACCGTAAAGTATCTCAGCTATTCCTTTCACTTTTCATCAGAAATCACAATCAGGATTAAGTACTCTCTAATAATTGTAACAAAACTAATTTCGCGGTGGCGTAAATACTATTTCGTCCATTGTTATTCCGAACAAACGCTTACCACATAACCAAACACCAAAACGATACACCTTAACAAATTCGAAAGATTTAGAGAGCGTTTCTCTTCACGGTTTCATTAAAAAACGCGATTTTTGTGGATTATTCGGCGTGTAGGTACTGTAGAAGATGCATATCCAGCACATCGTACTTCTAATACCGTAATTACTGTTTTCCGTAATTATTATTCTTGTTAATTACGCTACAAAAAGAAAGTAAGTAATCGGCTCGGCCATGATTGCTTGTTAGAGGTTTATTGCCGTCGTACTGAGTGAGCGTTTTTATTTATTTTGTTTCCTGACCTCCTGAAGTCACGAACTCCCAAGCTCGGCTAGTACTTCATTTGAATGAATTCGTATTAAAATGTTGCATGCTGCGTTCCCAGTTTGATTCCGAGGTTATAAGTGTAGTTCTAACACTTTCATGCTGGATCCGGTAATGCTCTGTTGCATTATAGAATCTATGTTTGCCCGCTAGAATACTTTATGTATCGCTAGTAATGTATCACACCTACATTATAATTGAAAATGAAACATGAGAATAATTGAAACTTTCCTTTTTAGGAGGCACCTAAAAGGCTACCTAAAAATATCAAAATCAATCATGGCACCCATAAAAAAACTAGAAGTTGTTGTTTAGCTGTAACTTTTGAGACGAATGCTTCTCGAGTATAACACACCTCTTCAAAGTCTCTTCTAATTTTTCATGTAGAGCTGGCATTGTTCATTAAAAACATAAATAATAATAATTAAAGAATATAGAAACACAAAATTAACTAAGAAAATCTGATGTAGCCCGCCACATGACTTTATTATACTATTTATAAAATTAATAGTTTAGCTGCAAGAGATTCTATCTGATCAAGATCGGTCGTGTCTGCATTAAAATAAAACTAGTTGCCAGGATTTGACACATATTTTGAGTCTATTGACAGTAGGTGCCAAAACATCACCGTTTGACACTACCTACTGTCATTAGAATAAAATTATCTGTCATTTTCTTTTTTGTACGATTACAATACTTTGTCATAGGTACTACATCTGATCAAGTAAAAACATCTGCAGCGTTTCTATTTGAACATATCATTTTTACGTGAAAAACGGCTAGTACTGGCCGTCAGACAGGTCCAAACTCATTATTTTGGTTCATGTTGAATAGTTCCAAAACACTTTGCAAAAACGGGAATCAGAAAAAAGAAACTGTTCAAAAATAGTTTAAAAGTCACCTCGTAAACGAGAAAAAACAAACAAATGCACAACAAATGTGCATTATCTACTAATTTGAATAGACATGAAAAGTTGACATTAAATTAACCCGATATTGTCAGACTCGGCCCAAACTTGTATGTATTGAATTAACTAAATATTAATTGCAATATGAGTAACTGGAAAATTATTACCGTTTTTTGGCCCACGGTGTTTAGATATTAATCGTTTGAAAATTCGAAAAATTAAATAAAAAAAAAAAATTTACATTGAAATTATTGTACTTATTTGATTGGAAATATCTGTTCCGCGACTATATTTGTGATTCAACGTATGTAGTGCTATTCTCCCATTTGCTTGCTACACATCTTACTAATCTGTAATAAAATATATAAAATCTGATGTGGCCACGCACATGACTATCATACTTTCTTATATATAAAAATATCTGTCAAATCCTGGTTAACTTGCTTTATATTAATACAGACACGATCGATCTCGATCAAATAGAATTTTCTCATACAGGTAAACTATTAATTTTACCAAAAATGTCATAGACATAAATTATTCGAAATTTCCTCTGCTTTAATTTATTATTTAACTTTTTTGACGAAATTTCAGAAATGGCGGCTCATTTGCAAAATTATTGAAAAATTGTTAGAGTAAACATCCAGTTCCTTTGGTCCTTTTTGAACAAAAACCTTTTCAGTTCTAAGTTTAGTCATGAAACTTCCGATACCTTTAGTAGTTTCTCCGGAATGACGCACACGCACACGCACAAGCACACGCACACGCACAACATTAGCATTTGATTTCCTACTGTCGTTAATAATATCTGTCAATATCTGTCAAATCCTGGCTAACTAGTTTTATATTAATGCAGAGACGACCGGTCTCGATCAAATAGAATTTGCTCATGAATGGGCAAACATTGAATGTGCACGGATTGCATAGAACGTCACATAATCTTATTACAAACGCGACTGAAAACAAAATGCCATTCGCCTAACGGTTTTGGCAAATACATATGCCTAGGAAGAACCTATTTCCTAAAACTACCAATTGCTTACGACACATAAACCAATGCCTTGGTTTTAATGCACATGTAGCTCTGTCGATACAGTTAGACTTTTTTCCAACCTCCCAAGAAGATTTTGAGTTATGTTGAGGATACGAACTTCATTTGTATGCTTAGGGCATCATATGGGCATCACACAGCATTGGATACCCACGGTGATAATTTTTAACGTCCATGGTTATCATAAGATCAACATTATTTTCCAATGCATTACCGTCACCATTTAATGTTTCGTCAATTACCAAACTCTAATCTCATCAGTCATCAGCATTTTTCTCAACAGGAATCAAACTGCACACCATACAATGTATATTATATTGCGACCACGATGAGACTACCTCATGTTGATTGTTGCTTTTATTTTGATTGTATTCAGATGACTTTATATCCTTTCTTGATAGGCAAACTGGAAGAATATTTCCATCTTCATTCAACGTAACGCTCCGGACGATATTTCTTCGCAGGTAGTTCATACATTGCAGCTCCTGCTCACGTACCGGGAGTTAGAACCTTTATGCAGTTTTCGCGTCCGATCCCATAATTTTAAACGGGTCGGACATATTTAGCGTCATCGTTTTGTATTCAAGGGATCGATCCGCGGGAATGTGCGCCCATACAACGGAAATTTGCAAGTATTCACCGTGCGCATAACTGCACGTTAAGCCCGCAATGTTTTACTTTAGATACACCAGTCCTGATTTTGAATGCAAATTTGCCGCATAATGCGTACCTATGTATGTGAGTGGACCCATAATAAATGAAATGGAATAAACTTAACCTTGTCCCTAGCTGACTAATCTTATAATAACTTTATAAAACAATTTCCCAGAAACCAAACCAAATGTTTCCTTTTTAACATTTTTATCAATTACTGTCATTTAGATTGATTCAAAGCTATGTGTGATAAATATTATATCATCTAATGCGATAAATAACTCATTAACCTTGATCGATCAGCATGGAATCAATAGCGCCTTCGAAAATAGCATTATGTAAACAGGATATTTTCTATTAACCAATTTTATATGCTTGTAATAACCATAAAAAGCGGTGCGATGGCCGACGGCAATTATGTATGGTTTAGGAAGTTCGAAATTAATGTTTAATGATCTGAGAAAACGATCTGCAGCGGGAGAGCGTTTTTTGTTGTTGCTGTAAAACTGGCTCGAAGGAGCCACTTTATCAACATCACCGAAATCGGAAGATGGCATTTAATAAGGTAATAAACCTTAAGAGGATGCGCATACGGCAAACGATGTGCAAATTTAATAATTAGCGAGGTATTTAAGGAGGCGTGCTTAGCTTTACTACTTACGTATAGTTAGGTATAGTATCGTATATCTGGAAGTACCTTTGTTGCTGATTGAAGAAAAATAATTGTCTTGGAATAAGCTGTTATTACTATGGAAACACAGATGTGTGAAGTGAACCGATGGGAGGCAAATATGCAAATATGCATATTCGACAAATTAGCACTGTTGTGCCATACTTGTAAGCACGGCCCTTAATTGCTTTTTTTTTTTTGGAAAATGATAAAACGCGTATTTATTTATGTTTTCTATAACGAATACATCTGTGATCTTTGAGGTTTCTTGGTAGATCAAAACGGCATGTTAGAACCTGAAGGGAGCCAATGGTTCCATAATTTAAAATACTGCCTATTTTGAAAGTTTAATTTTTGTATTACAGCGTATACCAATATACCGGGTGATTTCATTTCGAGGCTCACCATGCGGATCTCGCTTATTAGTGGAGATAGAGCCTACGTTTAAATTTGACAAAGTTTCCCATTTTTGTGTTGAACACTTATCTGAAAAGAAATTTAATCTATCATTTTGAATATATCCGCAAAAAAACTGAAATGTTAAGATATCGTTTTTAATTTTTTATTCAAAACCAAGAGTATCTAGACATTTGAAACAAAAACATTCTACTTTTTTTACATGCTTCTTTTTAACAAGGAATGCAGTGTTATTTTTTAATTTGAAATAACATCAATGATGGCGGCGTAACCATGGCCAACTTTTGTTTTTCTTATGGGTGCCATGTTGAATTTTGGCATTTTCCGATAGTCGTGTTTTTCTCATTTCCGCAATGTATAACATGTTTACATTAGTTTTTATACCAATATTTTTAAATTTATCCCAGTGCCTAAGCGGCTCTTTTCCGGACATAGGTTCATTGGGAAAAAGGCTTGTTTTGGTCAGTTTGTCGCAATCTTTATGGGACAACCTGTATATTTTGTACGTTAGGGTGGGTGTTTCTTATTTTATCGAACTTTTTTTTTTCAAGAATTAGTTGTCACTAGTTTGATTTATTAAATTGTTAGTCATAATTTTCATTGTTATATTTTTGATAAATTAAGTATTTGGAAATCTGTGGAATATTCTTATCTCAATAACAAGCTATATTATTATAGTTAGCATATTTATGATAGTTAATAAATATATATATTTTTTTGAATATACAGGTAATATTTTTTTGTTCTTTTTGACAGTTTACTGCGATCCCTGTTTTTTTTTTTTAATATGAGCACAAAATACAGAAATTGTTTAATTTAAACAACTCGCAAAAACACATGTTTTAAACATGAAATAAAACATGTTTTAAACATGTTTTAAATTATGCAATTATTGTATTTGTAAGCTTTTTAATCGGCGTCTTTTCATTCCTTATTTAACTTGCACCATTGATACAACATTTAAAACAAACTGTCTAAAACATGTTTAAAGGAAATAGGTTAAAACATCTTTAAAACAAAGTGTATTAAACATAACAACCCTGTTTGTAATGTGATTGCATTTAAATTTAAACTCAAAATAAATATCCGAGGCGCCTAGCACCTCGGATAATCCGCCTCCTCGGTTAACCGAGACATTAACCGAGTTCCGAGGGTAATCGGGACTCTACTGTATAAACTAAAATGCAGGTGTTATAAAAATACGATTACAAAAAAAAACTACTTTGACCGTCCTTTACTTTGTTGACAGTCGCTTTAGATAATAAAGACAGATCCTTTGAATAAAGAAGTCATATTCAAAAGAACTGTTATTATTATTCAAAGCTACTATCATCATCATCATCATCAGTGTGTATCATGGTAGGAATTATATCGTCATAGATACGTAAACAATGTACTTATTATATGTGCGTCGTAAATAATAGTGTATCATTATACGAGTTTTATGAGACGTCATTTGACGCAAATGAATAAACGCTCCAAGATGTCTTATACAACTAGCCTAATACGGTATTTTTTTTTCCTTTGGGTAAGTTAATTTTTGAATAATTTGAAATATTGTAATTTCGAAATAATGGAAATCACCATTTTGATATGTATCTGTAACCACGGTTACCGACGATTTTTAATATGAACTGAATACTGCCACAGTGCGTTTATTATGAAACCAAAGTAGGAAATGCCAATTTTCATTACACACCATACATTCAGAAAAAAGAAATCGCCCCCTAAAACTCAGCAGGCTATAACCAACATAATTAGGTTGTTGCCATTATTAAAAAGTGACATAGTAGAATGTAAACAAACTGACCACGCGCTACTCTGATTGGACTATGCTATCCAACCTCCCATATGAATGAAAAAAGATGGTATGGTATGGTATGGTATGGTAGAGTTGGGTCGTTTGGCATCGGTGCCTTTCGATATACTTTGACCTAGAAGATCTTTTGTATATTCCTCATACATTACAGTCCTTCGATATTCAGCCTTTTCACGAAGTCAGTTATTGTTCGAGGAGTAAGTTGTGTCAGCTCTGCTGGTTCAATGATGGCGGCTCCCAAGTGGTTATGTCTTGTGGGGGACCCCCCGCAGAATCTACAATCTGCATTGTTTGTCCGTCCAATCTTTGTGAGATGATTACTCAGTGAACAATGTTCTGTAAGGAGACCTGTAATCAGTCGAAGATCTGCTTTTTGTAACTAGAGATACTGTATGGCCTTGGAGATGGAGAAGGCTATGGTAGCCTTGGCTTGCCTCATGCCAGGTGATGTTTCCAAGTAAGCTCGTTTAGCTTTATCTTCCCAGTTTGCGCCATCTTCCTGATGTGGCTCTTTGTGAAACCGCAACAGGGTTCAGGTCCGTAAAAGGGAGTCTTAGAGCCTTCTCTGGCTAGGATGTCAGCTTGTTCATTGCGTTCGATCCCTGAGTGCCCTGGAACCCACATCAGTGAAACCTTGTTCTCTTTTGCTAGTTTTTGCAGGGAAATTTTGTAGTCCCAGACAGTTTTGGATTTGTGGGCTTTTGATTGCAGCGGTCTCAATGTCGCCTGACTGTCTAAGCATATGTAGATGTTTGCCCTTTGTAAGTTCCTATGGGAACATTCCTGGGCACATAAGTCAATTGCGTGAATTTCCGCCTGGAAGATGGTTGGAGAATGGCCCGTGGCTTTGGATAGGGAGAAATCCGGTCCACTAATGCCGACGTTCCTTGGTCTTTCTTCTTCCTTGGTGGGAAATGATGACTGCTCTCTGTTGTCGTGGTTCAACCATACTATTCTACAATCAATAGACAAAGTTTTCAAATATATTTCGAAATAGTTTTTACGAGTTTAGATTGTATAGTTTAGAAACTTCACAACAACTTCAAAATGCCTTTATTTTAATCCTCCCATGTGCCACATCGATTTCCAATGGTACGCTGGCCGGACGATGTGGTAACCAAAAAAAAACATAAGATCGACCACAACGCTTGTAGCTTGTAGCGAATTGTGGGGTGCAGGTCGAGATGCGATACGGATTCGAGCGGAACGGACCGTATCATAACTTTTTATTGTTTCAGTAAACAATAGCGTACATAGCCGGGCCCGAATTATAATATTTAATAGCGGAAAACGGGTCTGAAATAGGGCCAGGTCCCGAAGCAATGGGTGATTTGAGAGCCGGATCACGAACAGCCACCGGTCGGTCGGTTGGTATTCCGCGGACGCAAGCCGGCCCTCGGCAAGCGTGACCCCCAACTTCTGCTCCAAGAGATCGCCCCGAAGAGATCTGGATCAGATCGGAGTGTGCCTTGCATCGAGATGATCGCATCCGTCATTCTCGACTATAATATGCATGCACTTATGTGCGTACCTACGGTGTGCAATGTGCATGCATTCGTGAGATATGGAGATGAGGGCTTTGGACTGTTTGTTCGGATGTTTTGTGTAACGTGTTCAAATTTTAATGTTAGAAATGGTTCTGAAATTTGAAATATGACAAGAAGTGTTAAAACCTAGCTACAGATCTCATAAATTTGATATGAGTCTCATATATTTTTAAAGAATCACATATCTCATGTTGAGTTACTAAAATCTCATATATTTTAAGGACATATTTTTTAATCTCCTTAGGAAACATTCAGAAAAGGCCTCAACCTATGTTATATGTTAGTTGCTCTCTATAATATTGTACAGCATCATTAAATTCAAGTATCGAAATGAAATCCGCCTCATATTAGTGCACACTTTTTGGTTAACTACAGCCGTTTTTATAAGCATCGAACTACTTATTATCTTACAATAAATTCATTCATCACTAATTCTTTACACATGTAGGTATTATTATATTTTACAAGACCTGAGTAATATGTATTTTTTCGCCTAACGTACCAATCCGAAAAAAAATTCTTGTACGTAGAAAAACTTAATTTTCTGCGGAGCGTTGACGGCATTAATATGTTTTTCTCAAATATTCTAACCAATGCGACGAAGTTATTTTACGGCCATAAAATAAAACGTTTTTTTACCAGCACTTGTGCGATGTCTCTAATCCCTATCAAATGTCTATATTTAACGTATTTTGAAGTACATATATTTGAAGATTAATTGAATAATATACTGGGCTAAAACCGAGTATTGTTGACTTGAACCTTAAATAAAAAAATCATTATCTGCAATAGTATTTTTAGCAAGTTATAATAAAAGTTAAATAAATTTTAAAAACGCGTCCTAAGCAGGGTGGTTACAAAAAGGCATTTTTTAAATTTTAAACAACCCAAACATGTTTCTTTTATAAATTGA
Source organism: Melinopterus prodromus (assembly GCA_964023965.1). Classification (NCBI taxonomy): domain Eukaryota; kingdom Metazoa; phylum Arthropoda; class Insecta; order Coleoptera; family Scarabaeidae; genus Melinopterus; species Melinopterus prodromus. The sequence continues at coordinate 82,154,492 of OZ030391.1, read as the reverse complement.
AGTTTTTTTCACGAAACAATGTTTTTAAATACTTCACAAAAAACATGATATAAAGCATGTTTTAAATCACACACACACACACAAAACATGTTTTATACAAGGAATAAAATGTGTTTTAAACATGTTTTAAATCACGCAATTATTTTATTTGTAAGCATTTTAATCGGCGTCTTTTTATTACTTATTTACAGCAAAAACTGTTCAAATTTCGGTCGTTTAAAACAACTGTTTAAAACGAAATAGTTTAATCAAAATATGTGTTTTAAAAAACAATATTTTAAAAGCAAAGTGTTTAATCATTTAAAACAAATTGTTTTTAACACGTCTAAAACAAAATAGTTGAGAAACAAAATATTTCTTTTAAAACATGTTAAAACTGTTTCAAAACAAACTGTTTTAAACATAACAACCGTGATCGTAAGTAATTATCTACTGTAGAACATATCTAACGTATTTTTTAAAGGTACTCACTAATCCAAATGCAATGTATACAGAGTTAGTCAAAATTACCGAAACACGTAAATACTTCACCAACCGAAAGCAATTTCAAACGAAATTTTTTTGGTTTTAAACAAACTATCGTTTAAATATTAAATAATTGTGTTCATTTTATTATAGAAATTTGCTTTTTTCCTAACACCCTTCATATTTTTAATTATTGTAATTCTAAGATAAATTCTAAGATTCTTTTGTGCGAATAAATTTTTTTATAAAATGCATCATCATCTTTGTGCTATAAGCAATTAATCAAGACTCCTGAACTCAAATTAAGAATATTTTCATTAAGTTATTACAAAAGTAAGAATTTAGCATTTATCTTTTTCTTGTAGAACACCGGATTAATTATTGTAATTATAAGGTAAATTCTAATATTTTTTGTGAGCATCAATTTTTTAATAAACTGCATCGTCTTTGAGTTATAAGCAATTATTTAGAACTCCTGAACTTCAAATTAAAAATATTTTCCCAAATACATGCACATTGCACATTTATATTAATTTATTTTAATTTATTGAATTGAATTTAGGATTTTCGGACATGTTACATTATAATCTCGAAAATGTTTGTGTGCGACAATGGTAATATCAACAATGAATCAAGAAGACAAACATTAATTTACTATAGTTTTTGAGTAAAGCAAATGCTAAAGAATAACATTTTGTGCATCTTTGATATTTTTGTTTTACATTACTTGTGCGCATTAGAGTTGTTTGTATTTCGACAATTTTGTTTTCAACTGGCTTGTTTTCAAAAGGCTCTATGGTCTGAAAAGTAATTAGTTAGTTTTAAAGTAATATTTAGGGGTTTCGTAGAATCTGATTATGAAGACAAACACCATTGTGAATGTACTCTAGTTTTTGAAAAATCGAATAGAACAATACCCATTTTGTATCTTTGGCACTAATTTTCCAAAACGCTACACACAATTTGTCTTTTCAACAAATAAAATATTTTGACCAACGCGATAAATTTCTTCGACGTACTTTTGTTTTACATATCTTTGTGCGTTTTAAATTTTTACTTATAATTTATACTGCTGTCTGTATTCTTATTTGTAACTTTTTTTGTCTGAAGATGGCAAATACATTAAGGACACCGCGTTTCTGTTTTTATATCATCGCAGCTTGTAAAACAAGGATATATCAATCCACAAAATCCATCCTCAGTGTAAGCAAAATTAACCCAATTTTCAATTGTCTTTTGCTCAAAAATGTTCTCATGAAAGTTGGTAAACTGTTTGTGTTGTTGTTCAGAGAACTAAATGATCTATCAGAATAAATAAATAAGCAAAACAAAATACACTATGCTTACCGACCACTGTATCGGCCTCACGCAAAAAGATACTTTTTAGCATTAAATTGTCAAATAAATTGTATAGAACACATTATTGATTAGGACTTTTCTATCTAACCTATGAAATTATTAGCTTAATGCTTATACAATAACCATTTTTTATCTCAAACCCAACACAAATTTAATTAACAACTCCACGCTAAGTTATTCCGATTTGGTATTTAATGCAAAATTAATGTTCTAGAAACATAATGAGCGATCGAAGTGGTTCACATTCCATCACGTCGTCGGAGTCATAAACCGATAGGTGTTTATTAGCGGCGAATTATTAGTATTCCGGGTCCAATATTGCGACGAGAGGCAGACCGTGAGGAACGTATCGTTAGGACGGGCTACTCGGTCTTAAGCACACTGGCAATAATAAAGATTTTATTGCCCCATACATAAATCGATTAAACGCTACCAGCGATGGCAATAAAGTTGCAGATTGGCGAAAACGACGCCGGCTAATGAACATCGCGAAAGCTACTTGCTCATTATTATCCGGACGGCATTGTGTGGGAATCCGGTGCGCGGCATTAACTGCCTGACTTGGTTAATTCAATAAAAACGCTATAACAATAATATTGTATGCCGAGACTGACGTAGGTAATGCATACTATTCATACCTGCATAGTTACCGAAGATGATTATTAACGACGTAATCAAGAAAAAGTTACTAATGTTTTACTTGAATCCTTGAATGTAAAGAATATTTAAATGATAAGACAGAGCAAATACCAGGCAACTTCTTTTTAGTTTTGCGTGCATCGTGAAGTTAAATTTTCTGAAACATTTATCTGGTAGAATAATGTCAACTAGTGGTAGTATTTGTACGGTAATTATTCATTATTTTGAAGGCAATATTCGAAACATTCAGTAAAAAGTATCTATAAAGTACACACTTCCTTAAAAATAATCTTAAAGAAGTAATTTTTGGTTGGTCAGAATATACCACTTCGATTCCTGCTATATGCCATTCCTTTAATATTGATTGAAACTCATTAAGGCTGGTTTGTACACTGATAGTGTATGCAGGGCCTTGAAAAGCCCAGCTTAAGCGTTTACCATGGGGATCTCGCTTATTAGTGGAGATAGAGCCTATGTTTAAATAAGTTTCATATTTTTGTGTTGATCAATTATCTGAAAAGAAATATAAGCTATCATTTTTCATTTTGAAGATATCCGCAAGAACCTGAAATGTTAAGATATCGTTTTTAATTTTTTATTCAAAACAAAATGTAGCTAGACATTTGAAACAAAAACATTCTGTATAATACTAAAAAAAACTTTTTGCTTTTCTCGTTCTTTGTCTTGCTTATCAGGTACCCAACTGGAGCTTGGTTACAGACCGCCGGATAGACCAAGAGTGCTTTAGATTAACAACATTCAGATTGTATAACAAGCAAGTCTATACAACAAAAAGGTTATTGTTTAAGTAAATGTGCAAATAGGTCGCCATTTTCTTGGAGGCATAAAACTGCACCCGCTTTTCGACATGTTGTAATGTTCTTCTAATTGTTCTTCCCGGAATAGCATTGACCGCAGTTTCGTCGATATTTCTGCGAGTATCGTGATAAATTTCGTCGTTCACAGTTCCCCATAGAAAATAGTCCAGAGGACTTAAATGAGGGGAAGATATTCCACCACTCCACCATTACCAATCCAGCGATTTGGAAATTGTTGATTCAAATAATTTCGTAGAACTGTCGCATTGTGAGGCGGTGCTCCATCTTGCTGCCACCACATCATTCACATTATCCACATTTTTCTCCTTTGGCACAACGCAACATCGTCAAAATAGTCTACCACTTCGGTGCGCAAAAGATTTAAATATTGTTCTCCATTCATGTTTTCCTGGAACATGAATTGCCCAATTAAAATGGTTCTGGTACATCCCCATGCAAACATTAATTCCAAAACGTTGCAGTGGCCTCATTGGTCCGGTGTGCCTAGGATTTTCTGTCACTCAATAATGGCTCATTGTCACGATTAAACATTCCAAAATTTGTAAATTTCGACTCATCCGACCAAATGATGTGAGAATTATAAGAATTGCGGGGTTTACTAGACGATCCATGCTCCGCTAAACACAAAAATACGAAACTTTGCCAAATTTAAACATAGGCTCTATCTCCACTAATAAACGAGATCCCCATGGTGAGACTCGAAATTGAATCACCCGGTATATAGGTAAACTAACTTTTCTTTACAGTTTTTTTTCCAATATTTTTCTCATTATTGGAACGTAAAGGAATTTCCAATGACTTTACTATCCATAAAAAATAGCATCAACTTTCTGGCTATCATGTTTAAGCATATAATCTAGTAGACATTCAAGACAAGTCTCTGAAGGCAATTGTTTCCATATTTGCACTTTTATCCTTAGTATGATCCTAACCAAAACTGCTAGACTTTCAGGAGGAAAAAAAAAATACAAAACTTCAGCTTATAGCAGCTGAAACTAATGTCCTAGGAGCCTCAAAAGGACCTCACCGTAAAACTTTGTACTTTTACCTGATGGCCTGAAAGTTTGTTCTCAAATGTTTTTTTAACTTTTAAGTCCGCATTCGTATTCAGCGCAAAGAAATCCACCTAAAATTACTATTCTCTTTCATTCACAAACAAAAGTTATCTATCTTTCCTAATGTTCAACTTTTTTTTCCTGGAGAATGTGATAAAATTTGTATGCTGCAATGAAGACTATTAGGAGAAAAAGTATTGATAAGGTCGTAACTCAAAAACAATTGAAGGATGGAAATAAAATTTAACATAAGTATGTGAGTTTTGATAATTAAAAATCGACGTATCCGATGATTTTTTTGAAATGACGATTTATTTCAGTGATTTTGCTCTTTCTCCATATTTTACACACTCACTGTATAAACGAGTACTCTTCAGAAAATTAAGACTTTATGTGAAAAGAAGAAAATTATGGGTTCTATTTGACGACTGTGAGTAAAAACTGCTTTGTTTTCCAAAAAGTCTGGTTTTGATACATACATTTTTCCAATAATTTTATATTCCTTTTAATTTTTGTTTTAAACATGGAACATTCAAATAACCTAATGTAGTCTATATTCTTTTCATGTAAATTAGACTTGCCGTCACGTCAAGTCATGTGGTCATGTCAATGTTTGACCAATCACAGCGCGGTATTTTAGGCTGCGACTAGTAAATAATTGTTGTAAAGAACCCATTCATTTGCAGCATGATCAGAGGCAACTATTTGGCAAAAGACATATATACAATACGAAAAGCATACACAAATGTTGTTTAATATTTCGACAATTCAAATTGCCAAGCGATAATGTATGATAATACTGATAATGGAAACTAACATAAGAAATAGGGCTGAGATTTCGTTAATTAACATTTATAAGTTACCAATCACTTTTTAAATTTTAAAAATTTTTGCAGTACTTTTATCCAGTTTTCAAGCAGGCCTATCTCACAATCCATCACACAGAACGAGTCAAAAAGTCTCATGCAAATTCAATGTAAAAGAGGTAAAAGCACGTAAGCCAGCCAGTAAAACGACCGAATGATATATTCGGTCATTTGTCAGGTCCTAAATTATTTCCACGTCCGGCCAGCAGGTTAATTGTGCACGTATGCTAATGGTGCTGCCAATGGAGTGACTAATATCCAAAAAACAATGAAAAAGCAAGCGCAGGTCGCCAGCTACGATCACGACTGAACTGAATTCTGCAACCTGGGCTGCATCGTAATGCGAAATTACTAAATGTCAGTTTTGTTTCCGACACGACGTCAGTTTCTCACTGTCATCAAACTATCCTTGAATCGTCTCAATCGTGATATCATTGCAAGAATTTGCATTGTGGCGAAAGCAAGTCAGACTTTATTGGTCGATATACTAGAATTGAGAGAATTTATTGTAAATTAGTTCGATTATTGAACTAAAATAAAGACTACCAATGGACTATTTAGTACATTGTCGAAACATATTAAAAGTGAATTTAATTAATTTCAAGTGGTGTAGTATAATATCCATATAGTTGACACTTTTGTTGATAGGTTTATGTTTCAAATACAATATCGCACACTAGCAGTTTTGAGAACCCTATAAAGTTCTAGAAAGCTGCTTCAATTATATTACGGTAGTTTATCACATTTAACGATGTTTGTGTGCCGTTCGTGCAATGGTAGTAAACGATTACAATTTGTACACTAAAATTGCCATAAAAAGGTAATTTACCGGGCTATAATGCGTTCCAAACCGTGGAACCGAACATATGACACGAAGGGATGCGTTCGCATTGTTGAAGGGGTGGAGTGAAGAAAACGTACATCTGTTTTGAATGTGTGTCTAACTTATCCTCAAGTTTGAAAACTAGGGTTGCCAAATTTTGTACCTGTTTACTGCGGATATAGTGGATACGCAAATAGGACAAAAGTTGTGGTTAACGATTTTACCATAAAAAAAAAATCTGATGTGACCAGGCACATGACTTTATCATACAATATATACAATTAATAGTTTAGCTGCATGAGAATCTATTCTATTGAGATAAATCGTAGGTATTGTCAAAGCATCAGCATTTGACACTACCTACACTACGTCATTAGAATAATAGTTATTTATTTCACAAATGCCGAAAGTACTGAATAGCGCGACGAGCGGTGATGCGGCGCGTCACCGAAGGCGGAGTGTCGCCGTCGCATATGAGCGAGTCGGCTATCTAGTTTTTGGCAGGAGCGATATCAACGTTTATTGTGTTGCTTTTTAAGAAATACGTATTAAAAAAAATAAATGATTTCTGTATAGTAAATGCTAGGTTGGTACCACTTTGACGAAACGTCAAGTTTAAAGGTGCGTTCCGATTGGTAGGTAATGGTAGCTAATGGCGGTGGTAGAATACCAAATTATAGTATTTCTTACATATCGTGATAATGACACATATTAGTTTGCATGTACATAAACATGAGTCACTATCAATTTTCTATTGGAAATACTATAACGGCGTCTGCTACCACTGCCATTATCACTAATGAAAACGCACCTTAAAAAGGTAATTCAAATTCTGACAGATTTAGATTTGTTCATGACACATCCCTACCAACATACTAAAATAAAACTACATTCATCGCTATACTTTATTTGTAATTTTCTCAGTGTATCGTTTTTACAATTAGATATAAAGACGGGTTGATATTTCTTATCAACAAACAATCAAATTGGTGATCTTACTTTATTTGAAATTTGTATTTTATAATTTGCCGCACTACAGCGGCAACGTTCCATAGTGGTTCTCCAACCTCTGATGAGATCAGCTGTTTTCGAATGTGACAACACAAAAAAATATTTGTAAAAATCCTGGCTACTATGTAATTTCATATCAATGCAGATGCGACCGATCTCGATCAAATAGAATTTGCTCTTGAACCTAAACTATTAATTTTACCAAAAAATTTCATAGGCATTAATTATTCAAAATTTCCTCTACTTTAATTTATTAATTAACTATTTTGTCGAAATTACAGAAATGGAGGCTCAGTTCCAAAATCCTTCAAAAAGGCTTAGAATAACCTAAAAAGCTAAACTATTAATTTTACCAAAAAATTTCATAGGCATAAATTATTCAAAATTTCCTCTACTTTAATTTATTAATTAACTATTTTGTCGAAATTACAGAAATGGCGGCTCATTTCCAAAATCCTTCAAAAAGGCTTAAACTACCAGTTCCTTTGGACCCTTTTCAACCAAAAGCTTTTCAGCTCTAAGTTTGGTAACAAAACTTCTAAATATGAACTTTCGTACCGATACCTTTAGTAGTTTCTCCGGAATCGTCGCCACAAAAATCGTTTACACACATACACACACACACACACACACACACACATTTTTTTGTACCTTGGTCAAAAATGTTCAGGGGACCCAAAAAGACCTATTTCCGCTAAACTCTCAATTTTTTTTTTCGGCATGATTACAATACTTTAGCATACTGCGTATGATAAAGTAAAAAATTAGTCTGACTAATTACACACATAAAAATACGGAGTTGGATTTAACACCGATTCAACACCGCTATGGATCTCCCTCGCGACCGTTTGCGCATGTAGTTAAATCAGACGGAGTTGAATTTTTACAGAGCTCATTCACTCTTTTTATAGTTATTATTATTTGTAACGGAGTTGAAAATATATGTTTAGGGAAATGCAGGTTTACTCCTTTATAGACAGAAAATAATCTCCCCGCGTGTCCAATTTCCGCGTTCCGGAGTGCAAACGTTCTTCTGTAGTAGTGAAATACATCCGTGGAGATGTTACGTAACTCCTTTATTAGTGTTAAAATTACCCTGTTGCGGGGTGCTTTTCTTTTATTGGCGAAATTATTCTTTCTGTACCAAATACAGTTGTTTTTTTTTTTCAGAGCGGTTCTTATCCTTATTAAGAATATGACGAGGACCAGTAAAAATCAAAAATACATTTTAACAATTTATTTTTCGAAAAAACAAGTAAATGAATATACATGTTTGCACAATACTCAATAACTAAAATACAGTTTATCCTTAATATAACAATAATCTCCGTATTAATATTAATAATAATAAATTAATAACTAATATCATATATAACAGACTACATAAAGTCTAGAGTACTTTCATTAATAACTAAGTACATATAATATAATTGGTAACTATATACATATCATTCGCCTTATTATCAGGAATGTGTACCTCATATGGAACTATATGGTCTAAAGTTTCAAAACAAATAATCCAAAACATCGTCATCCTCTTCGCCCGTCTTTATTACCAAAGTAATTCCTCGTTGACTGTGCCATATGAAGTCTACCAATAACTCCTCGTCGATTTCATAACTCGCGTCAGCATAATACTTGATATTTTGTCTCTGCTATTTTAAATAGCTTGCCAACTATACATAAAAAAAGAAATATGTGCAGAATTGTTGTATTTTTGTATGTTGTAAGGCAAATAGAAAAAATAAAAAAAAACGCATTGCCGGACAAAGGAGTACACACTACTTCATAAAAAAAAACACAAAAATCGACATGCATTCTGTAGGTACAATGCAGTGTCATACTCGGTATGAAGGTACCACAAATGTACACGCATACATATGTCTACGTACATACATACCTACATATGTAGTAATATAAGTAACTTACCTGTAGTATTAATTGTGTCGAAATTTAGTACATCGCCATCGTTGATAATTCTGACCCATTTTTTTATTTGTCCGTATTTAACTCGTAGGGAAAATACACTGGTCCATTTGAAATAATAATGTACTTACATATAAAATATTAAAAGTAATGGAAATGAAACTCACTCTCAACTGCACCCCGCAAACTTAGGAGTTTTTGACGACCACAACACACTGCGAAGCAAACTGCAAACCGTCTTGGTGGCGACATGTTGACGCCTGTTGTTGTCAAACCGTAAGTTTTTGCCTTTACAGTATAAATAAATCTTACCTTTTTGGAGATTATTCACTCCAAAGCGGAGTTAGAAATCAATATTACACAGGGAATTAATGTTTACTTTTAGGAGTTTTATCACTCCGTCACAATGTTCAGTCATATCAAGTCCAAAAAGTGTACTTTCTCTCATTTTGTCAGTTATTTCAACATCCTGCATGGTGTTAATTTTCATTTCATAGCTCCAGTGAAAATTTTCACCATTTCGGATATAAACTATTTTCAACTCCGTGCTGTGTAGTTAAATTAACTCCGATATTACGTATATCAACAATTTTTAGCACACAATCAACTGATTTTCGGAGAAAAAATCACTCTTTTTTGTGTACAACTAACTACGTGCAAATTCTCTCCGTAAAATTTTTAGGTGTGTACTAAAAAGATATTTTGTAAGATAAATTACACTTGTCTGGTTTTGCAGCTCAGACTTGCAAAGGTCTGCTTATGCATCTGAGGGAAGAACATATATCTGGGGTTCATCTATATATTAATGGACCAAACACCAATTTTAGGCTGAGGAAATTTGGGATTGAATAGAAAGAATCCAAAGAAACTAATCTAAAATTGTTAGTAGGTATCATTACAGTAAGCAATGAACAAAACTAAACTCCATAGGCAGAAAAAAATTAACAAAACTAAATTCTTAATGCATTGTCGTTATTAACTGACAAAACAGTCATGTCAATGTCATCAGGCTGTTTTTCTTGTGAATTCGCTGTGCTTTAAAAACCATTTCTAAAAAAGTCTAGTCGCTTGTCAATTGAATTAATTGATGATAGTGGCTTGGCCTTTTCTCTTTTCCTTTTCCCTTTTCCTCTTGCTTACTTTCAATTTGTTTTCTGATTATCCACGTGGACTTCGTTCAGTAGTAATATCGCTATCACGCTATCTATATTAATACTAATTTGTTCACTATGTTATTATTGTCTGCTCTATAAACTAAATTAATAACTATAAATTAAACTAATTTAAAGAAGATAATGTGTTATAACATGATCACATGATGTGTGTTGTACAAAGACAACTGTGTGACAAAATTGCCTTTGCATTTGCCTGTGGTACGCAAATGTCTGCTATTGCATATACGGCTTAATCTAAGAGGCCAATAACTGCGTAAGTTGGGTGTTTGAGGGCCAAAATTTCGTATTCTTCATCAGTTTCACATAGAACTCCAACTCATTTCTATTTAACTTAAAACTGAGAACAAAAATATAGTACTTTTATTGTTTTCAGGTCTTTTAAAAATGTTAACCAAATAGTCCTTACTTCTTTTGCAGAATAAACAAGGACAAACAAACATACAAGCCAACCTTACAGCCCAAAACTGAGTTCTTAAATCTTGCTTTTCTCGATAATCTTAATGCAATTTAATGCAATTTTTAGCTAATTAATAAATCCCAAAAATTTGCACCGCCTTATACATTACAGTTAAGTACATAACCAAAATAGAAGTAATATAACTAATATAACATTAAGGATTGGGTCCACGTTTAACAACATTATCAAAAAAATCGTGAAAATGTTACTGGATTTAAGAAATTATTTTAATTTTTCTAAATTATAACTTCCATCCTTAAATTTAACAGTAGATTAAGGTCTTTATTTTTACGAACATCTGGGATAGGTACTCTAATTCTCAGAACCATTATTTTTATAATGTAACTAGAACTACATTGTAACTAGGCACAATGTAACTAGAACTAAACACATAAATTACACATATTTCTACCCAAAAAACTACACCTATTTCCTGCATTTAAATGAATGACTAACCACTTTCACTTGTTCTCACTCGCTGCCTAAGAAAGTGTGGGCATCATTCTGTACGGAGATGATTTTGTGAGGTCTGTACGTATGTAACGATTAACCGTAACGGTGTTACGGACGCCGACTTTGGGGAAAGCACTAAATCTAAGTGACAGTGAATTATTCGAAATTATGTCATCGGGGACATCACAGGCGAGAAACATATTAATAACATCACCCACAGCCAGCCTCTCCTTCGCGGCTTATCTACCTAATTGAATAATTAAGACCAGTAATATTTGCGTACTGCTTGCGGCAATTTTTCAACTGATTTACGAGGAGAGAGTTTAACTTGATTTTTATATTAAATTTTGTTGATCGTAATTTTTGTTTGATGCTTATTTCGGACAGATATCTAACAGGTATTCTTGGGGCTTTGACGAACAAGGGCCTAAGTGCAAATTGTTGACAAATGAGCTTTTTAGGCCTATCTTACTAAACTAAATGCGCTTTTTTCGACAAAAAACGTGGCTGTATATATGATACCGGCAAAACCAGTTTTCACGCAGAACCAGAAAGAAAAACCGAAATAAAGATACTTCAGATATTTTCAATTGTGATGATATTCTAAACACAAAACATGGATTGTCCATTTTCCGGAAATAACTTCACCTTCTATTATTTGATTAAAAGATAGAAATAGAAATACAGTTAAGCAAGGTATAATATGTATTTACCTATATTTTTTTATCCCTTATGTTTCTAAGATACAAATGGTTGAAATGTTAGGTACTTAGCAACTGAGTTTCCGGTAAAACCGTAAGAAGTGAATCATTGTCAATCTATGTGTTTCGTTTTTAGAATATCATCTCGATTGAAATAATCGCAAACAAAGTATAGCGTGTATAAAAAAAGCAGTATAAAATTTGAAAGATAATGGCATTTCCGGAATTCCCGGAAGCAGTAAAAAATTGTCTATCCATGTGTTTTTAGAAAATCATCCCGATTGAAAATATCGCATGCAACGTATAGCGGACAGTTAAAAATGTCAAAAAGATGACGTCATTTCAGGTAAAACCGGAAAACGTTAAAAATTCTACCAAAAACATTAACCCTGAAGTATATATTTATATGCCAGATTAAACTACTTTGGCCTAGGATAAACTAGTTCGACCTTACGCGCGTCGGCCAAACTAGTTTGGACTAGGACAAACTGGTTCTGCCTGACAACGGGGTTTGCCGGTAACATATACATACAATGATCTTGAGAGTTTTTGTTTTCCTTGTTTTCCCGTCTCCATAAGGCCTAACTGCACGTTACCACAAATGGTTTCCAAAATATTGGACCTTTCCCATTGTTGGTCGTTATTAATTTTTTATATCCAAAGTAAAACAGGCTCAAATGTTATTACATTTGAGAATGGCACTATTATTACCGCTATGATTGATTTGCAAAAGTGCCTCTTCTTATTTGAAAAGTCGATTTGCTTTCTATATAAGGAAGGCAGTGACAATAAATTAATTTGTTTTATGTGGAATGAACCCACAAAACCTTTTAAAATTTATATAGTGATTGCTGTTCCGACCAAAACAAGAATATTTATGGTTAACCCATTGCTTTAATTGGCCTTTGATTTTTCACCACTTGGTAACAATCTTATGAACCACAGATTTTTTTAATCTCAGGACATATTTAAGGCAAATTCAATTCATGCCCTAATTTAGTGGGTAACGAAACAAACCATCATGCAAATAGAGATGCCGGGAGACTATTATTAGTGTTTAGTGAAAATGTAGAATAAAAAAAAGTTGATATGACGCAAGATGATTTTTTTAAATTAAGTGCTCCACAGAATGCATCTTTTGTAAATTGACAAGAAATGCAGAAGGGATCCGCTGTTGTTTGATTTTTCAAAAGAGAACAAATAGAAACGGACAATTACACGTCCTAATTTAGAAAAAGTCCTACTATTGATGCTTTTCGTATTTCTTCCACATTCTTCCACAAGTTGGCATAATTTCATGCAATTCGGACAAGAACCATGATAAAATATATTTTAAATTTCTTAGAAATCCTCAATTATCTAAAAACTCTTTTTTTGCAGATCTGCCCTTGGTCACGAAACACAGATTTAGCGCCATCTACAACCGCACTAGTAACACGTCCTTATACAAGGTAAGTGTTGTATATGCCTTTTAATAGTTGATAAACATTATTTTCAAGAAAGTGGCCACCTCATTTGCTGTTAAAAAACTAAGCAACAAAATGTCTTTAAAATTGCAATGGTAAAATTCATTACTTTTTCTATACCCCCAATATAAACGTAAAAAATATAAGTTATTTGTATAGTTGCTCGTTTTTCCTAGAAATCAAATGTCTCCTCTTTTAACCCTGCTTTTTTTGCTGCTGTATCGGTGGGTCCAGCTTTTTACTATCTTTTTCAACGTCTAGCCATTTTAATACCTTATTTTGGCTGGACTATTAGTAAAGTTTTTCTCATTATTTTCATTTATTTAGTCTATCTACATAAACTACAACGTACTCATCCTTGTTTATAGCGTGGTGTGATACACATTAAATTACTGACACATCAAGCAGAAACAATTGAGTAGTCTCATCGAATGTTCCAACGATAATATATAGGTAACTACTATAATCTTCCAGTTTAATAAAGCACCTGACACTTGATCGCAATTCATCACTTTTCGAAAGCGTATGCATGTAATCATACGTGCTTTCAAAAGTTGCGAAACGGTGCATATTTCTTATTAATAGTGCCTAATTAAAACGTGCACCATTATCAGCTGTATGACCTGATTAAAGTGAAATAGATTAATTTCATGCATTTCTAAACACAGTAATATCGATTATGTTGATATATAATATCCTTATACATATAATTTTCCACGGGGTATTGATTGTTTATTGAAAAGTTAAGGAACATATTATATATTTTCAGAAGAAGTGAAAGTGGAGCGACAAAGTTGTTAGTCCTTTATGAAACATCTTCTGCAACATAATTTAAACCTATTGTAATTTGCTGTGAGACAAATTGCCAATACATGCGCAAATGAAAAGTCTATCAACAATTTGAAATGGCGTGTATCGGTGCTATATATTCTGGGAATATTTGGCGATTTAACCAACCCCAATCAAACTGCATTTTTATTTGCATGAAAAAATTGGGGAAGGGTTGCCGACGTTCAATTTTAAATTAATAGGGTAGCAAATAATGAGTCTGTATCAGCCGGTAGGTTGGTTTAACTCGTAACTGAGACAAATCATGCAATAGATAATTGCCATTAAATTGTATTTCAATACTGGGCGCAACGGAACACACTATTTGTTCCCAGGACGTAAAATGCCAATTTTTCATTTTTATGGGCATGGCGACGTATACTTTTTTAATTGTGCTGGAACATGTAACTGTAAGCCAGCAGTTCTCAAAAGTATTGAGATTATTTTCAGGATTATGAAATAGTATTTAAAAGTTTGAGGTCTGGTACAAAGAAGATAGTACTAGAACCGATCATTTTAACAATTAGTTAAAATAATATAATTGCTAAATAATAATTGCTAGGTTTATGTATGAAATCCAAAATCCAGACAGCGGTTAGTTTTCCAAAAAAGTATTTTCACCAGAATTAATTATCGATTGCATGCCAACTCTTCATTATTTCTAATGTTTACATAATAAGTCGGCAGTTTTTTGCTATAGTATATGTTACATAAAAGTTTTCAAATTAGAAAGATATTGCTTAAAAGCAAAACAGAACTTGGCCATAATAACTAATACGTATGCAGTTTTATATAGGTATTTAATAAATTATTTATAAACAAAAAATTAGTTCTATTTAACTAATATTGTTCCTTTTCCATTGTCTATTATTCTGCTATTTAATAATCGTTTTAGAAGACTGAAGTCTGACTTCAAATTTCGAAATTTTCTTCGACTTTCTTCGTATTTAATAATTCTTAGTTGAACAATGAGTAGGTACCACCAATATTATTCCTTTAAAAATAAATTGTTTCCGGGTTATCATGTGCGTCAAAATTCGTAATTTCTGACGTTTTACGAATCGTATTGTCCATTTCTGCAGAACTAACTGATTACTGAAAATCTACCAAATAACTGTACTTACCTTAGATACTTAGTTTACACCTCACTGCACACACCTGGAGCTGCTTTTCGACTGTGTTCCGTTAAGATCGATCGCCAGATCCTACTGATGTCAGTGCCGTCCTCACGTTAGTGTTGTTGGTATGTTTGTAAATTTCGACGGCTTCTCTAATAAGCCTTCGATGATAATTACTCACCTTTGCGCGTTATCGTTCATTCTGTGATATATTTTGAGAAGGATATTACAAAAAAGCAGCTTAGTGTTTACTAATGGTTTTAAGTGAATGTTAAACTCGAAGGTTTGCTCTTCTTTAAAAGATTTCTGCAAAATATGTTTAGTGTTTTGGCATTTGGTAGTATTTGTTATGTGAATTATGATATATTGAATTATGATATGTTGAATTATGATATATTGGTTTTGAGAAATAGTTATGGTTATTGTTTTTTTGTGTCCCTTGCTTTTTCACAGTTGATTTCGTATGTGGTATGTGAGAATAGTTAAAATTGAAGTTGTTATATATTTCTATTGATGTTCATAGTATGTAGTAATTGTATATTACTGTATTACTGTATAATGACTTGTCCTATGTCATGTGTTATGATTTAATGTGGATAAATAAAGCATAAAACATTTTGAAACTAATCTAAAAGATTAACCTAATGACTTGTCCTATGCCATGTGTTATGATCTAATGTGGATAAATAAAGCATAAAACATTTTGAAACTAATCTAAAAGATTAACCATCAATTTAAATCTGAATTCTTAAAACTAGGTACTTGTCTCTAATAGGCTATCCATTGATCTCCTATATTTACTTTGTCCTCAACAAGAAGCACTAACACTTCAGTCAGTGTGCTCTGCTTTTTCACGTTTCACTGAATCACTAGTTCGAAAGGTTTAGCTCTTTTTAGTCTTCTCACTAGATTCTGGTTGTCCAGTAGCTGCAGGGCCTTTACGTTGACGTGGTGGGTTAGTCGAGATTCATATTTAGTGGCGAATCTTTTTATCTCTTGGATGACTTGTGGGACACCAAGATCACGATGCAGGTCAGTATTCCGTATGTACCAAGGAGCTTTAACCATATTCCTTAGTACTTTATTTTGGAAAGACTGGATTCCTTGTATGTTGGAGTTTTTCGATCAACCCCAAAGCTGGATGCCGTATAACCAAATCGGTTTTAGTATTTGGTTGTACACTTGTAGTTTGTTCTGTATTGACAACTGAGACTTTCTTCCCAGAAGCCAGTAGAGTTCTCTATATTTGAGGCCAAGCTCTACTCTTTTCATCTTAACGTGTTCTTTCCACCTTAGTTTTGTATCCAGAGTCATACCCAAATACATAGCAGTGTTCGCATATGGAACTATGGCGTCGTTAATCTTTACATGAGGTATGTCCTCGATTCTTTTGTATGTGAAGTTAATGTGGACAGATTTCAGTTCGTTGAGCTTGGTCTTCCATTTTTTGGTCCATTTATACATTTTATTAGTAGCTTGTTGAAGATTCCTAGAAGATTCAACGTAAAGCGGCAGTAGTTCAATTCTTTTATAACCGGGTCTTTATAATATCTTCCTTTAGGTGCTATGTACCAGAAAATATGTTCATTTCAGTAGACGATTTGGTTGGTACTAAACTTCAGTAAAACCAACATGATAACAACGCATAAAGTTTAAGAAGACTAAGACTCATTAGAAACTAATTTTTTTTTAAGTTAGTTACGGAATTGGAATTTCTGCTATCAACAGTTACCACCTCACCACCAGTAATCCCAGCATCCGTTGTCTTGGTGGCAATGTGGTTGCATATACGCGTTTAGTGGCTGCCGTTGCAAGTTCTTGGGTGCTGGATGTGGTGCTGGAGGACCTGCGACAGCGACGCGGTTGCCTTGCCCTTAGCAAAGCAAGCAGCACACCTGTGCTCATTTACACCTGACCAACTAGCCGCTCCAGTGCATACCAAACAATTACTTTCTCCGGTGCGGTACGGCCGGACTCCGGTCATGTTTGCTCTGTTCGTTCGAAGCAAACGCATTGCGCAAGGATATTTCACGCTCGCGGAAGAAACGGCGGACTATACCGGTACGATACACGCGTTCTCTATTTTGACGTTGTGTGAGGTTCCATCACACACACAATGGATGGTTTACAATCACGATTTCAGGATCCTGGTCCCATTGAAATTCCTTTGTGTTTGTTAAACCAATCGTGCGGCTCACAGTCCGCGCGCTGACATCCCGAATATGATAAATCGCATCGTCGTACAACGTTTTCGTTATTAAAAAGTAGGTATCTCTACGACCGGCCGAGGAGGTTATTGTGATTCGCCACGAAATATCGGGATTCCTGGGAAGATTATCCATTGGCATTGCTGGCACGTGTGTGCAGGAGTTTGTTGTGGACTAAAGGACTAATGTCCAAAGTATAGTTCTATACAAAAATGATGGTACCTTATTTACCTTAAATATGTTTGCTTGATACTGTCAAGCAAACTAGATTTGATAATTGTCTCGTTCTTTCTTGCCTTACTAGATGTAATGATTGTTATTGGAAATATCAAATTTGTCTTAATATGTCAGGATATTCAAATGTGGTGGTTTTTCGGCTAGTCTACTGAATCCGCTGACTCGCTGACTTTGTGACGCAGAACAATTAATTCAATTTGTGTTTACAAATTATTTACAGTAGTTTTTCCTGAATTTTTATAGCAGCTATGGATAACAGATGCAGTCTATGTCAACAAATAATAAAATAGTTTTACCTGAAAGAAATAACATAAAGAATTTTGTAACTTGGTATTTTGGCACAGATAGAGATACTAAATTACATACTAAACTTGGAATTTTGTCAACATGGTTTAACCACAGACTCAGGGACACGGGAACAAATATATGATGATTAACCAATTTAAATAAAAATATATACGAAATGAGTGTACTAATTTCTAGGGGTTATAAATCTTTATAATTGCAGTACAAAATCAAACACCTTTTTCTCTATCAGGCACCAGAGTAATTAATTACTGAAAATTCTGTATTTGACTCGTTTTTAGGAAGACTAGTACATAGTTAACCAACTCCGCGATCATCTGAGCCATGTAATCCTGGCTGGTCGGTTTTGTGTCGGGTTTATTTGTTATTTTGTGTTTGTGCTATCAAAACTAATAATTTCACAAATAGTAAGTATGTAGACATGATGCTCATCTACCTACTTACAGCACCGTTTGTTAGTATTATGTTTTTGTTTAAATTTTTCGGTAAGTTGACTAGTAAGTCATTCAATATATCGTGATTTATAAATTTCGTTAAATTAGCGTATTAAAGATAAGTGCAATCAACTTCAATATTTAGAAATATTTTTTTGAACTTAGAGCTGAAAAGGTTTTTTTTAAACGTCCAAAGGAGCTTCATGTTTACTCTAATCATATTTCAAGAATTTTGCTAATGAGCCGCCATTTATGAAATTTCGTCAAAATAGTAAAATAATAAATTGAAGTAGAGGAAATTTTGTATAATTTATGTCTGTGACATCTTTTAGTAAAATTAATAGTTTAGCAAATTGAGCAAATTTTAATTGATCAAGATCGATCGTGTCTGCATTAATATAAAACTAGTTAGCCAGGATTTGACAGATATTTTCATTCTAATGACAATAGGTACCTAGTGTCAAACGCTGTGTTTTGACAACTGTCTATATATAGTATCAAAATATCTGTCAAATCCTTATTTTAATGCAGGCACGACCGATGTCGATCGAATAGAATATCTTATGCAGTTAAACTATTAATTTTGTATATATATATATATATATATATAGCATGATAAAGTCATGTGCCTGGTTACATCAGATTTTTAACATAAAATGTAATGTCATTTCCCTTTTTACTGCAACGCAAGACTTATTTTCAAAATAGACAAAATAGGACTCGAAATGAATCACAGTTATGATAAAATTTATAATAAAATATATGATAAAATATTGCGCACAATGCAATTCCATTTTCTTCCTCAAATAAGTCGTAAATTTGATAACTAACGTAAAAAATATTTAGAAATAGTTTCATTTAATTCATTCTTGTTAAACTGTACCAGATATCAAAAATTGCAAGGATACAAAAAATATATCAAAAATCAATCATTTACAGAACAAAATAATTGGCACATGGTGCCCATCCTTTGCGCACTAATGGTACAATCACGTGACTCAATATCATCGCCATAGATGTGTTCCAAAGTCCTAAGTTTTTGTTCCAAATATCAACAAAATCGGTCCACAAACGCATTCGTTATAGCAATTTTGAAAACTTTGAAGGATTATAACAACAAATTGAAAAGAAACTACGTATAGATAACTCCCAAGAATGTGACGGAATTTCGGTTGGAATTCCCGTAGTTCGACAAAATTATTGTTTGAGTGAAGTCTCTTCCCAGTCGGTGATGGGCCTCTGTTATCGAAAGCATGTGTAAAATAAATATTAAAGAAATAAAAGTGAGCAATATCATCAGTATCTAAACCACCAATCCTCGTTCGAGAAGGAATGTTGTACCCAAAACACATTAATAATAATAAGTAATTGGTAATTAGCGTGTCTGCAAATAGAACCTGTCAACATTAAGTCAAGCACAGGTCCAGATTATTGCGCTACTCTAGACATTAGTTAGATGGTTTCCGTTCTTCTTTCATTCCATTCCATAGAAAACTGAAGGCAGATCTCACGTCGCATCGTCACAATGAAACGGCAACTGGACGGCAAGTTATGGTCCGTATCCTCACAGACCGCAGCGCACTCAACTAATTGTATATTTTACGGTAGCCTTTAATGAATTGACTTGATATAGTGAACGTTACCCGAGAAAGACTTAATATACGAGAAAGCGTAGTTACGGCATTAATTAGAGTCAGGAAACGAGTGAATACTTCGAACGGCAGAGAGCAGAGGTACTACGTCGGGCGTTGTCTGCTCGGCGCTGTGGGTTCTGTGGGCTCGCATTCGATGGAATTGGTCCGATGCGTAATGGTGCCCAGGGATACAGGCCTGCTGGATTCTGTAATCGACTCGAAAAAATTTATGGTGCGCTCAAATGAAATTCCTAACGAGCTGGAAAACAGTTCACCTCAAAACAAATGAGCCTTAATTGGTAAAAAATCTCCGCTACCGGTGCTACGTTCAAGAGTCGACTCTTGTGTCGAACGTATTCAATTTATGGTTTCCTGTCTGAAATGTTACCGCCAGAATATGACAATATTAGGCCATATAGCAGATAATTTATAAGATAAGTATAATTCGAAGCTATTAACTGTGTTTTAACAAGATATAGGTACGATAATATTACCAAACAGTGAGCACAAAGTTTATGCTGTTTGAGTATATAAAGTTGTAGTACTAATTGTAGGTATACAATTATAAAAATCAAATTAAATCTAATCCTGTATTGACGACAATTATGAAGGTGTATATTTCATTATTTCACTTGATGAAAAATGTGTGACTTTTTCCTCATTTTGTGAAATGAAGTTGTGTTATTTATTTATCTGTGTTATTAAACAGAAATCATAAAAATATTTGTATTGTGTTGGTTTTACAGGTTAACTCTATAGATGCACTAAATACCCATACCTCCACAATAATTAATTAGATGAAACACTTCCGCACAAACCACAAAGTTCAATGCAAATTAAATGCCACTTTTTGTCGCAGATGCTTTCCTGAAAATAAGGGAAAAGAAACGTTTGAAATTGGAACCAAACAACAGTTAATTAAAACATGGTAGAAAAAATGTAACCTAGTCATCACATGCTCTGAAAGTCTGAAAACAAAAACAAATAAAACAAAATTTTATAAAAACGTTAAAATACGAAATAGTTTTTAATATACACAGTGATTATTTGCTTCAGGTCATTTTCTCTTTTTCAGTTTACACACACAGCATAGTATATATGTTTCCATGCATTTTTGATACTATTTTTGATACTATTAAGCAATTATAACACAAATATAAAATAGGTTGCATTTTTTTTAAAGATCTTACACGTTTCTCTTTCATAACTACCCCATTGGTGTATAGATTTTTTTGCTATTTATTGTGTATTGATTGGCAAGTATAATATTATCAAATTAGCAAGGCTTTATTCTGAATATTAAAATCAAATTTATCGTACAAACCCTACCCAAAAGATGCATTGGTGCATTGTTTTTTTATTTTTCTTCGAGTAATGGTTAAAATAATATTGTCATAATCCTTAGGTTTCAAAATTTTCAAACCATATTTTCAAAAATCACAAAAACAACCCCTCATGTTTAGAGGGGTTGTTTTTGTAGTGACTTCTATTTTTAGATCATTTTAGAGAGAATTGCATTTTTTTCATACCTAGGAACAATTATACCCAACTGAATACAATTACAAATGAACTATGAACTGTGCCAATAAGTAGATTCATTCAAAAGTTATGGGGCGAAAAAGAAAGAATAAATACAGCCAACATTTTTATTATTGTATAAAAAATAGTTATTTTTTTAACAATAAATTAAACTCAATACAAAAACATAATATTTAAGAAAACTATACTAAATACTAACAAAAAAATCTGATGTGACCAGGCACATGACTTTATCATACCATATACAAAATTAATAGTTTAGCTGCATGTTATTCTATTTGATCGAGATCGGCCATGTCTGCATTAAAAAAAAACTACTAGAACTAGACACATATTTTGATTATATTGACAGTAGGTATTGTCAAAACATCAGCGTTTGACACTACGTACTGTCATTATAATCACAATATCTGAGAAATCCTGGCTAACTAGTTTTAATGCAGTACGATCGATGTCGAAATAGAATTTGCTCATGCAACTATTAATTTTACCAAATAATGTCATAGTTCAGAATTTCCTCTAATTTAATTTATTATATAACTATTTTGACGAAATTCCATAAATGGCGGCGCGGCTTATTTGGAAAATCTTTCAAAAATGCTAAAACTAAACCTCCAGTTCCTTTGGTCCCTTTTCAACAGAAAGCTTTTCAGCTCTAAGTTTGGTTATGAAAATTCTAAATCTGATGTTTCGTCCCGATACCTTTAGTAGTAATAATAGTAATAAGTAACAATATTTTATATTTCCGTCCTACAAATGTTTAGCGATTTCTCTCTTCTGTGTCGTATAACTTTGGAATGAATAAACTTGGACTGATTCGGGTTCACAGATCAATTGAATCGAGGATCAAACCCTGCACAAACCCTGCAAAATATACAGGGTATTGCATTGAAAAAGGACATTAGTCTACTTCTTACAAATGAATCATTCTGTAGAGGTTTTTCAATATTCAAAAGTATTTCTTATTTGTAGCTTAAGTTATTTCCTAAAACTTTTATTTCAGTTTCTTTCGTGTGACAAGATATTGAGAAGTTCTGTTTATTTTTCTACACAGTGTATAATTTGTCCTATGTCATTGAGATGTGGAGTTTGTTAACTGTTACTGCTATTTTTGTCAATGGAAAATATTATATTTAGCCCTACTAACAATACAAGTCTGGAGAAAAGCTACTCTTACAAAGTTAAATTAAATAAATGAAATTGTAAATAACTTAAATACCGGATTTAAAAATAAAATAATAGACACTTGTTTACTAATGTAAGAGTAATAAATCAGCAGTGGTGTGTAAAACTTCATGACGATGATGATGATACTAATGTAGGTTGAGATTTATTTGAACCAAAATTAACGTCAAAAGCCTTTTTAACCTGGGCTGTGAACCAAAATTTGTCACTGTCCAGCAGTCTGAAGAGAAATTGAGCTGAATTTCTTTTTAGTTAATAGTCCACTATTAATATTGATATCGATGTAAAGATCGATATTAGGTGACGTAATATCGATCCTTCCTGTTAAGAATTTATAAATGGAGCAATAATAAATTTAAGGTATGAAAATGAAAAGTGGGTAAACATATGGTTTCCTATGGTCTTGAGCCATTTTTCATTCTAAACTGTTCGTAACTTTTATTATAGGCTAGTATTCGGTACTATATTTGGTACAAAGCAGGAAGTATATAGAACCTAGTGCCTGTCTACCACTTATTAGGATTATTGATCACACTATGCTATCGTGTCACAGAGAACATATAACGACCGAGTGAATATCTGCATTTCAAATACGAAGAAAAATGCCGAAGACCTTATGGGCGGTTATCATGAAACCCATGTCACAATGTATAAGGATGTCGTGCCAGTGTTAGATAACCAGACGGTTGCACTGGGCGCGGCTGACATCATATTTCGTCCTAAAATGCAATATAACCGTTTCTTTACAGTTTGAAAACCGCTAAAAGGCACATTGTTTGTCTAAAATTTATAGCCCAATATTGCGCAATTACCAAAACTTTATTTTATTGAAATTTATGGTAGTAGGCGTTATGTATAGAGAAGAGTATTGTATAAAGAAGCGGTTGATTGTTGTAAACAGAAATATCCATTGATCACATCCGGAATACTTCGGTAAGAATTCCATAGTCATGTTAGAGTTAGACGTAGATGTGTGAGTCAGTGTAATTATAAATGATCTAAGTTTACTCTCTCATCGCAGTTAGCGGATTTACACAAGCACTTCATGCAAAATAAATATCGTATATGTCGATATGTGTATATTTGGAACCAGAACCACATCGTGCAATGCGCAATACTGAGTAACATTCTGCAATATTTAGAGAAAAGTACGTATGGTTTGTAAATGACAATGTAAATGACATCTATAAAAATTCAATAATACACAACATAACAAAGAGATGGATTTGAACATAAGATGTTCAACAAAAAGATGTTTTATTTTCATTATTATTGTTTTTTAGTGATCATGTTTAGTCCTGGTTCCAAGTAAATTAGAAATCCGCTGAAACTAGAAACCATGGAATTTTACAAAACCATTCAGAAACAGAGTTGTAATATTTAAATGTACGAGGAATTTTATTAAAAAAAAACTTTAACCAGCTTTTAAACAGTTTGTTGAAATCGTGTTTTAAACTACCGAAAATAGAACAGCTTAATTAATTATTTAATCACAGCTGTATGATGGTTTTAACATTATATAAATCAATTAAAATCAAAAATAATTAAAATTCTGTATTTATTAGTAAAATAAAGTATTTTCCCTAAATATAGTAATACAATAATAACAGTGGTAGCAAGTAAGGTAAGGAATGAAAAGACGCCGATCAAAATGCTTACAAATAATATAATTGCGTGATTTAAAAGATGTTTAAAATATGTTTTTATTTGTGAAGTGGTCAAAACCTGTGTTTCGTTAAGAGAAACATTATTTATAAAAAAACCTTGTTTGTTCTGTTTTACATAAAAGAAAAACGTGTTTATATCAATCTTGAAAACATCTTACGTCCAGCAGAATGCAACACTAAGGAAGTCACACGCAGAACTATTGGAAATAAGAATCCTTCAATAATATAAATTAGAGAAATAGTAAACCAAAGACAGCGAGCTAGAAGAACATGGCAGCAGTCACGAGATCCAGCTGCAAAATATCATTGGATTCCTTCTTAACACAATTGACGTCCGTTGAAGAAACAGACAAGAAGAAACAGACTGTGGAAAGCAATGAGGAATTACAAGAGGCCAGTGGTCCCACCCCCAGCTATAAGACGAACAGACGGCACGTGGGCAAAAAACAATAAACACAAGGTAAAACTTTTGCAGAACATCTTCAAGCCCCATAACATCAAATCGAGCCATTCACGGAGGAAGAAACTATGAAGAAGAAGCCGATTTTTACGATTTCCTTTGGAGTAACTAGCAGGATTAGTTACTCCAAAGTCGTCAAAGAAATCAACACAAACCTGAATCCAAAGAATGCACCAGGATATCATCTCGTCAGCGGAGGAGTACTTAAAGCATTACCCATGTCCGAAAAGTAGCAGAAGTTATCATGATGCTAAAACTGCTAAATCAAGTCAAATCATATCGCCCCATACGAATCTTACCAATGCAATTTGAAAAATTTCTTCTAAACAGAATGAAATCGAGTTACCAATTTGACTTTAAACGTCCATAGAATAAAGGATAGAATGAAAGCTTTCGATAAGGTTTGGTTCGATGAATTGATACACAAAGTAGAGAGTATGCTACGGACCTAAAGGAAGTAACAACAGTCGTACCCCAGAGTGGTGTCTTTGGACCAATTCTCTACTATATACAAGTGGCCTTACACAGTCGCAACTTTCGCAGATGACAAGGCTCAAATGGCAGTGGATCAACTGTTGGAGAATCTACTAGGAATCTTCAACAAGCTAATAATCAAATAATCCTTGGAAGAAAAATGGAAGACCAAGCTCAAGGAATTGAAATCTCTCCACATTGACTTTACACACAACAGAATCGGGGACATAGGTACCTCATGTCAAGATAAACGACGCCATAATTCCATAAGCAAACACTGCAAAGTATTTGAATATGACCCTGGATGAAAAGTTAAGGTGGAAAGAACAAGTTAAGAAGAGAAAAGGAGAGCTTGGCCTGAAATACAGTGACCTATGCTGGCTTCTGGGAAGAAACTCTCAACTATCAGCACTGACCAAATTACCGACAACTTTACAACTATGTATACTAAAACCTATTTGGTAATACGTCATTCAACTTTGGGGCTGCGCAAAAAAAGGAAATATCCTCAGATTAGTCCTATGATATCTATAGCCAGCCCAATATTTTTGTTACACCATGTCCATATGTTATTATATTCATTAATTCAATCTGTTCTTTCTTCTTTTAATATTTATCCTTCAAATGTTAATTTAAGTTAAAGGTTGTCTGTGAATATTCAGGGTTTACATACCACAATATTTACATCAAATTTAGCAAGTGGCTCATGAATCACGCACTTATGAGGGACATACCAAACGAGTCGACAGAACACTGCGAATCTGACATTTGTCTTAAACCATTAATTCATCGGATTTGCTTAAACAACAAAACATTTGTAAGGCTTAACGTCACTGTGTATTGGCATTGGTCCGTTCGCAGTAGTATTAGCTGCCATAAATCAATGCTCGCATTATCGAATAAATAGAAATAAAGGTAATTTATTAAATAATCCTGCCCCTCGCCATTCGAGCCGAAATCCTGAATTAATACGCCCCACATTGTTTGATGCATTTTAGCGTTGTGTTCCGACGCTGCGTCGTAATCCGGTCTTGTATGCTACGTGATATGGCTTATAATAAGGTGATTATTTTATGCGGATTTATATGTATTTACAATCAGTTTAATGATTACGGTTATAATTAATTAGAGTGGTTGTTTAACATGCAGCATTGGCTGCTAAGGAGGGTAAAAATCGACGTGGCAATGAATTAGTATTGGTCTGTCATGAGAAATATGCTGTTTACTGAATTATATTAGTTTTTTTTTCTTTTTCATATCGAGTAATGAGTAGTGACGTTAATTGTCGTGAACCTGTTATATTAGTCATTGGTTTGCATAATGTTTGCATACTCCTGAAATGTTAACGGTGAAGGAGAGGATGTGTTTCGTACAGTGTTATGGTACTGGTGAATCATGTTTTCGTGTTGTTATAGAAAAATTCCAGCATGAATACCCGGAAACAAGAATATCTCACGTTGGGGCTCTCACAAAAAAAAATTGTTGTAATCGGGTTTTGTATTAACCATACAGAAGCAGAAAGACAAGTTGATAGCATTACATTCCGGTCAAGAAATTTCGATATTGTTCTTTCGAAGAAGAGCTATACATATTGAAATTAGTAAATCGCAGAATCTACAGAATTTACAAAGAAAATTAAATTAAATCATTTAGACCATGATTTAGACAGACTTTGCATGGCGGCGATAATGCCAAATGTTGGGATTTCTGTCTTGAGATTGGTAACAAAATATTAAATAATCGAAATTTTCATAAATTGCATTGTTTGTTCACAGCATTGTCTTTATTGGAGTGATATAACTCCACATTTTCTATTTACTAACTATTTCTAGAAGAAGCCAACATTTAAAAAAATAAACGTGTGGCGTGCTACAATGTATCACGAGATAATTGGGTAATATTTATTCGATGGAAATGTTATAGAACAGAAATATTTAGATATGTTACAAAACTATTTTAATGAACAACATAAGAAATTACCCTAAAATTGCATACGGTCAATGTACTTTCAGCAAGACGATTGCCCAGCTCACCATTCAATCATTGTGGCCCAATGATTGAAATTACAATTTTGTCAAAAATGGATTCCACAAAATGGCCCTATTTATGGCCAGCACGTAGTCCTGATCTGACATAGATTTTGGGGACGATTGAAACAAATTGTTTACAGGTAACCATTACAAGACGATGCACAACTATTAAAAAGTAATTAATGCAATAGAATCTCTACCACTGGCGGAAATTAAAATTTTTTATAAAGAATTTAAAACTTTCTTCAAATGTGTCCCAAAAAGTAAATAATTATTTATTATTAACATAGTGTGTTATCACATAAAATTACATTTAAAATATTTAACTCAATTGTTTAGTCCAATTTTAATGTCATTTGTACGTATCAATTCCATACTGAAATATCGAAAGACCTCGTTTCTATGGTTACTTCTCATAAAAATCTCTTTGAAAATCTTACAGTTTATACAAACTGGAATTATTAAATAGCTTTCATGGTTAGAGTATAAATTTCCTGCGATTTAGAGGTTTTAACATACGCTATATGTTTGAAAAATCAGTTATAAATTTTGTATTCCTCTTTGTAACGCGATCCTGGGACATACTGGACATTAGGGTGACTAACTTTTTAATACTCCAAACAAATATTTTTAATAATTGAATCATATTTTTAAGTTATGTGGAGGACATAATTTTTTAATATTTTTTTATCTTTAACATAGCAAGCCAAGTGGACAAAAACTTTGTGATTGTATCTTTGCTTTCCTAAGTGATCTAAAACTGAATCAAAACTGCAAAATCTTTTCTTGTCTTCAGTTTGTCATTTTATTTTTTTACGGCTTTACTTCCAATGATTAGTATTAATTTTCTAGAACTTGCAGCGTCAATCCATTGTTTGTAGTTATTAGATTCTGGGTGATTTTTTTTTTCATTTTGTTACACTGATGGAAAACCCAAAAAGCCCAAAAAAAACTTTAGATCCGACCGAAAATATGGTCCATATTGCCCTTTGTTTGTTGAAATTCAGTTAAGTTTGCATTTTTGTTTTATCATTCATCCATATTTTATATTATTTTTAGATTTAAATCACTCCGTAAAATATGCTTAGCCTAATTTATATATTTAATATATTTGTTTTTGTTTGAGATCCAATAATAACAATTGCCTGTTTTGTTTTCTGTTTTCTGACCAATTCGAAAATTGAATTTTATAATTGCACAGATAGTAATTTTTGTTTCACTCAAATAAATGCGTGTCTGAATAGAGGAAAAAATATGATTATTTGCTACAAGGAAGGTTTAGTTGAGTCAAATACCATTTTTCTACTCCTATTGAGGAATGCATTCATTATCATGGCAATTTATGATAGGTAATACTAACCATTCCCCACACACATGACAAATATTTCATTCCTGGCTCCTCATACCCCGCCAGTAGTGAGAAATATTTCATTCCTCACGGCTTTACAACCAATCACAGCTCTGGATTTTTCATTTCCAAATTGTTGATACACTGCTTAGCGACATTGTCAAGGCATTGACAACGTCGCTAAGTGACAAGGCGCACCAAACAATTTTAATCTGTCAAAATCCTGTAAACCGTCATAATGACATACAGTTGTCCCTATATGCACAAAAATTAATTTATAAAATTTCGTTGCATGGTCGTAGAAAAAGTATAGTATTCCATTCGCAAGTAATGGCAATTTCTCACTCGAACGCTTTGCAGCACTCGCCTACGGCTCGTGCTGCAAACTTCGTTCTCGTGATAAATTGCTTACATTACTTGCTCATAGAATATACTATTGTTTGGTGTAAAGTAATATTGTTTTGACTCAAATAAACATTCGTTATAGCAAATAAATGTGTTTTTGCCTATCGCCAAACTAATATTTATTTGAGTTAAACAAAAATTTCTCTGTGTGAAAGGAAAAAAATCGATTAAAATATAAATTAAATAAAAATCTTTTTTGGTCAATTATAACTCAATCCACAAACATTTAAATATCTATCTTTGATAATTTATTATTTTGTAGTAGTACTTTCTGCATCGGTATGACTATGAAATCCATGCATTCTACTTGATCAATCAAAACCTCAATGGCACAGCTGTAGTTTCTCAAATAGCTCCAGGCTTAAGTAAATTAATGCAGAAGTTTTACACTATTCTATTAATAAGAACTGTCGTTTTCAAAAACATTTCTTAATTAAAAGTTAGTTAAAATTTCGGGAAAATTCGGGACGAGTCACGAGGCGGGACATGTCAAATTTTGGGACTATCCCGCCCTGATCGGGACGGTAGGCCACGGTAGGACGGATGACTTACAAACAGAATTCATAAGAACTTACTTATAATAATAGTAATAACAAACAATTACGAATTAACAGGTAATATTAAGTAATCATGCTTAATTTAATATAATGTGAAAGGTGCTGTAGGCAAGTGATTTCAAGATTTATGGCTCATTTTCAATGACCACACAATCAGAGTCGACAACTGCTCCGCTAAATTATCTGTTTGCGGGAGTTTACAGTTAAGAAAACGCCTCGAGCGGTGACACTTCGAACAAATCGTTAAGCACTCTTAATAATATGTATTAATAATGTGCCAAATTACCGAAAGCTCGCACGCAGGGAACCAGAGAGCTCGCAGCGGCCTCTGCCGGCGTACATCGGCACCATGTGTAAACTGCAAGCGCTCCGGGGTGATTGAGTGCGCGATTGTCACGTGCAATTAGAGGAAAAATGTTATTAGGGGCAAGGAGGCTGCGCTAGGTGCATTTCCCGATATAGCGATACCGGTGGCGCACAGACGAAAGTTGCCATTACCAAATAGAGCTCAATGCTGCTCGCTCGGACTACTGCTTAATTAAGCATAATTTAATAACTAGGAAGAATAGAGAACGGTTGAATTAGAGAGTGAACGACGATTTAGTGATAGGGTTCAGTAGAGTTTTAATACTGACTTCCATTCATTCCAGTTTACTTCCATATCCAGATTATAAGCTAAGACTATGTAAATGTTTAGGTATTAAGCAACACAACATAAACTACTTCTAATACAAGTAGATTTGAGTTTTGAATGATTAATTTGTTCTTAGCATTTGAATAAAACAAACACAACCAAGTAAACAATAAAATAGTTTAACCACTCAATACCAGGAAATACAAAAGATTAGTATCTCGCAAGAGTAACAAATGTATCTCGCAAGAGTAACAAATTAGCAGACAGCAGAACTTTGCGGAAAGAATAATAACCTAATAATAAACTAAAATGTACAGCTACGTAAAGAAGTGTCCATTGGTCTTTAAAAAATCGAAACAAATCAAAATTGGAAGCCAATTTTATTCTTTCTCTTGTTTCTTGACTAAATTTTATTTTTCAGCAATCATTAATTTATGAGTCTGCTAATGCATGATTTCTATTAAGGCTCTCCCGTCTCATTTCAAATAGTGAACTGTAGCAAACTCATCTCCGAACTTTTGAAATAAAAAATCACCAGTTATAGATAGCGCTACTATAAACATGTCTGTTTTTATTTCGTATTTATTAGATTTGAATTATGGTATAACATAAAGAAATTAACGTTTTGCTTGCTATTTGTACAAATATTCAATCTGAACTATGTTTTAAGTTCGGAAGAAAATAACTTGTTCTCTTATAGTTAAAATTTAATTATATTTTATAATATTAGGTTTGTTCGAGCAGCAGTACAATAAGTGCATAAAGCACTTATTCTTTCTCCTGCGCATGCCAAATGGCGGTTTTGCCCTGCAAAAGCCTGCATTGCGTATGCGTACAAGAATCCCCAATTGTTTTGACTGGTTTTGACGACTGCTCGAACGAACCTAATACTGCAGACAATAATCAGACGGAACTACCATCGGAAAGCATTTCTATATTTGTAGTCCACACCAAAGTTTTCATAAATATACATAAGGACCTTCCGAGTTGAATGGTAGCGAGGATTTCCGCGTTTTCAAAGTCGGAGACGGGTGCCTTAATGCTGGTTACTTGAAGCAGCGAAAATACTTTATAACTTTGTCTTTGTGTATAATAATAATAACTTTATTCGTTCTAGTATAAGCATTTTGCAATAATGAATACATAGTATAAAAGACGTTGTATCACATCTTCTTCGTTGGTCCCTCTGTCGTCACCTCGAGTGATGAGAGTATCGTCCGCGGGCTAGCGATATTGAAGGTGTCTGGTTGTCGTTAATGTCTAGGTTGTCTTCAAGTCCTCATCTCTAGTAGAATGGTTCGGACTCTTTGCTTAAATTGTTTGTTATTTAGTTTTTTGTGTTTATCAGTGCTAATTGATTTGGTTATAATTTTCATCCTGTTTTTTGATGTTCTTACTCTGTGGGTGCATGATTTGTGGCGTTGTGTTGTGTTGACGCTGTGGTTGTCGTAGTTGGTACTTAGTGTCTTGTCTGTTTTGACTAGTTTGTTTTGTATTTTGTGAATCAATATTATGTCGTTCATCTTTAGTGTCTCACGTATCGTCAGTTCTCCCGTTTGTTTGTATAGAATACTCGTTGGTGTTGTATAATCGAAGTTATATAGTACCTTTATAGGTTTTTTTGTTGTGTCTATAGTATGTTTAAGTTCTTCCGTGTAGTTGTACCCTAAATTGTTCCTGAGTAATTTATGCTTGCCAGGAACATGGCATAGTAGATAAAACTTATAAGTTTGAATGATATTCTTTTGTTGGTGTTCGTCTTCGACTTCAAAGATTTTGCAAGATTAAAAAGATTGAAAACCGCTGTGGTTGATTATGATGATTTTGCATCATTCGCAAATTACGAATAAAGTTGCGATTAAAATAATGTCAAGCACACCCTAGTCAAACACCCCTGAATTATAAATTTAAGAAATAAAAGCCTCTTAAGCTTTGCAAGAATTTCTGAATATATGCTCTGGTACCGGTTTCGACATTGCGTCATCATCAGCCAGAATCTGCAGAGGGCAAAAATACAATATAACCAATCGAAGAAAATAAAATTAATAATAATAATATCTCAGCGTTTAAGTGAAATAAAAAGTTCGAATCTGGTTGTTTGATCAAGTTTTTGACCCAGAAGCCTGGTTCAATGTCTTGGAATGTCTTGGCCAAAAACCTCTAAGACCAAACATCTAGTAAATGAAAACAAATCGGCCGTACATGTTAATATAACTTT